>CM053790.1:37025647-38333147 GCA_028749045.1 Cupressus sempervirens
CAAATAATTAGAATTTTCTTCCATCTGATCTTATTGTAAAAAAATTTTAAACAAATTAACATGTCACAATAAATCAAATCATCATGAAAACTAAGTGTATATGTGTGTGTGACTATGAGACCATTTGATGCATCCCCTTTTGAGAGGCTAACCCTCTCTACCTCAACCACACTATTTTTGTGATGAATCATGCATCCACTTAGACACTTGCATACAAGATTGAGTCACTATCCATCAAACAAACAACTGAATCATTATCAAGAACATCATAATATCAATGTAATAACACATGCATCTATATCTACAGTGCATTATCATCATGAAACATAACTTATTACATCATCATCTTGAAAACCACTACATCATCATAAAATAATGTTATAAGCCTAATCATGTTTAACATTGAAAAGTTGTAACCAAAACTTCTGATGCATTAAGTTTTCATTTAATCATATGAATAATCACATAAAGTAGTATTCAACTTAATCATTAGTTAATCCAAGTTAAAATAAGGCTCGACCAAGTCAAAATTGACAAGGTTGCCACATAATTGCAAAAAAAATGAAAGTTGCAAGACAAGACATGACAGTTATGATGACAAAGATCCTCCCTCAGCTAGCACAACTCTTGCAGCCTGAGGGCTTTGTTCTTGTTTTCTATTTTGTTGCTTCATCTTCAACCTTTGGGCTTATATATTTTTTGGTGAATAGTTGAATTTTCTAACCATGTGATGTTTGATCTTTTATCTCCAAGCCCTTTTTTGTGAATATGTAACTTTAATATTTAAATAATAGAAAAGTGACTATTCATTAAAAAAAATACAAAATTGTGTATTTGGTTTATTTTAGATTTGAGATAAACTATATAAAAATAGTTCAATTTGTAGTAAATATGAAATATTATAAAATTGCATTTAAAATATTTTTGCATTAATGGAATAAAAATAAGAATTGTATGGAATATTAATACATTGAAAAGTAAGAATTGTATAATGAATATTTTGATTATGTGTGAAAATTACTCCACTTTTCAATCTCTTTCTCCCCCTCTCTCCCCATCCTTCTTTCTCTCTTTCTTTTCCTTAGTCTATAACCCTTTCTATATCTATTTATCACATTCTTGATCTAATATGATCATGGTACGAAAAGAGTTTCCCCCCATTTATAATTTATAACCTTACGCATATAGAAATTAATTTTAAATTACAACTAAGTTACCCTTATGTGTTTTATTTTTAAAATGTAGATGGATTAAAATGACAAAATAAAAAAATATGAAAAATGCACAAAATTTAACCCACAACATATAAATTTATATTGCAACCTATAAAATGAAGAAAATATCAAACATGTTGCAATGCAAACTTCAAAATGAAGTAAATATCAAACAACAAACATCCTTGAAAGGAGAATAACTGATCTAAAAGTTAACAAAGTGATAATAAAAGAGGAACTTAATCATCTAAAAAAATACAACCATTATACATGTTGAGATAAAGAAAGGAAGGGGTGTCACGAATCCCAAAGGGGAACATTGGTAATTAGTCTAACAATCCCCCCCTCAGTTCTACCCAAGGAGATTTGAACCTGTGACCAAGCTCTAACACCACTTGTTACAAACTAGAGTTTTCGATGCACCAAAAGATTGACCTATTAATTCCCAATACAACCACTAGATTTAGTGAACACAAGAGGTGGTTAAGCCATGTCATGAATCCCGAAGGGTAACGTTAGTGGTTAGTCCAACACACCATAGGAGAAGATTTCATCATAAATATATAGCGTGGCATACCGTCAGAACTAGGAGAAGATGAGCTATCTAGATTTGAAGTCAAAAAATGCACATGTATCCAATGGTAAGAGATATAAGCAATTTTGTGATTTTCAAGGCATTCTCAGCAAAATGGGTTAAATTCATGATTGAGCATCAAATTCAATTAAGAGGCAAACAATGAAGTTTATTGGCTCTAGTTTCAGAGGGAAACGTTTATAAAATATTTATTTTGCCTCTAGAGGTCATTTGGTGTGTACTTTTGCCATAGCTTTAATATCAGATTTAGCATCAAAATTAGTTAGAGGTTCCATCAGTCTAAAGATATTTTCAAAGCTTTCTTTTGTAGCAAAGAAAAGATATGATTTTTGGTTACAAAAAGAAGGGAGAGAGAGAGGTTTTTCATCTAGAAGTGGAGAAGTTTCATGTGGACAAATGACAAGATTTGATCTAATTTGGGAATTAATCCTATCTTTATATTTTGTTGTCTTCTCTTTTTATAATGTTGGTTCTAGTTCTTGGATGTTTCTTCACTGTTGCGATACCACAAGGATGGTTCCAATTAGGTTGAAATTTCTATCATGATTGTGATTCCACCATTTCTTCAACATTTTTCTCATGTAATGAACACCAAGTAGTGATAATAAAGATAGTTCTTATCTGTTTAGTAGTTTTATGATTCAATTTCATGCATGCTTATGTATTTGTTTCAAGGAAATGAATAAAAATGCATCAACAAGTTAATATTCAATCTAAATCTTGTATCTTGTTCATTGATGTTTGTGATCTTCGGTGATGTATGTACAAGGTGCATATTGTCCAATTGCAATTTGTTTTAGGTTGTGTGTTTGGTATGTTTTTCTTATGATTCAAGGAGTCATGCAAATGCTTGATGTATCATAATGGGGTTGTAGATTTCATGAAGGGATAGGTTGAGTATGAGATTTATAAAGATGCAGATGTCTATTTCACAAGGTGAATGGATAGATTAGGAAGTATTGATACATGAAATGTCTCAATGATTTCCAAGGATATATGTGATTTGTGGAATTTCCCAATAGATAAGGCATTGTTTAGCTACAGGATCAAAATGTTATATTGTTCATGTTGAGGTTATGTTGAAATCAAATTATAATAAAAGTCTTTTCCCTTTCTATTTAGGAGCTGAAAAGAGTTTCCCTCACTTAGCCTATCTAGTTCATATGTAATGATTATAGCTATTTCATGCCTATGTTGGCTCCATATCTACTATAAGATTAAGGGTATGATCTTCTATGTTAGATTCAAGTGTATACTTTAACACTAGTACCATATGAATGAATCTGAGGTAACCTAGCCTAGGTTTTGTAAAGCCTAAAGTAGAAGAAAGATATAGCCTTATAGTTGGCCTCGGTGTCTGAATAAGTATGTTGGAAATGGGAGTTAGATACCCTTCGATGTATTCTATTCCTATTACTAGGTCTTTGAAACATGACATTTTAGAACACCAACAGGAGCATTTATGGAAATATTTAAAAGTTTGATACAACCATATATTCATCATGAATATTTTGTAAAGTGGCAAACACAACAATTTCAAACACTTCGAGATAACTTCGCACTTGGTACCATTTTATCAGTTGTTGACTTTGTAGAAAACTATTCATTTGTTCATCAAAAGACTATTCAAGTAGACTACGATTTTTTAGATTAGGTTACTATTATGGTACAATTGTGCAATCATAATGCATAGTTAGATTTGGATGATATTCAAAGTACAATTGAAGCACAAGTTATTAAAAAAGTATATCACTTCTACGTAAGTGATGATAAAGAACATGATATTCATTATGTTGAACATTGTTTCAAGATTTTTTTTGCATATATCAAAGAAAGAGGCATAAGTATCGATAAAAGTTATGTTTGGTCAGATGAGTGTGTTTCACAATTTAAATCATCTTTACCATTTTATGCACTTTTTAGATATCATTTCTATGAAAACATACCACATCTATGGAGTTTATTTGAAAGTGGACATGGCAAAGGTGAACATGATTGTGCTAGAGCTTGAATCAAATATGCTCTATGAAAGTATCAATGAATTATAAGGGAGTCTTATAAATAATGCATATGATGTTGTTGAATGGTGCAAGACACATTTTGCATCAAATTAGGTTGGTGTGTCATTAAGAGTGAGTCATATAGTGCCATGTAGAGTCTTTTGGGAGATATTAGGTAAATGTACATACACATTTATATATATTTTCACTTAAATTTAATTTAAGTTATAGACACATGACATGTGAATATATATTTTTGTCTCTATTTTTTTTTGTATAATATTAAATATGTGTCTTTGGGTGTGGATAAAGAAACTATGCATGGTTGCAAGAGGATAGAAAAATGTGATCCTTACACTCTGTTATGAGTACCAATAATCACAATTGGACATTGTACATGAAAAACTACTCATGTTTTTGTTGCTATTGCATTGCTAAGAATTAAAATGAATGCATCAATCAAGATCGTGGATATGTAGGTCTATGGAGTTTGGTGCCACTTGTTTTTACTGATACAAATAATCAAGATGAAGACGAAAACTTTGATAACATTCCTTTGATTTCTACTGATTATTACCATATATTTGGACTAGTGCGAATTGGTAATTAATGATATTTAAATTGTCTGTATAGGCAAAGTTTGCAGTTATTTCTAAGCCTAGAAATGTAGAAGGAGTAAGTTACTATTTATTCTATTGCACTGTAGAAAGGATGAAGTTAATTGAACCTAAAGAAAGTGATGGAATGTTATTCCCTATAGGTACATGCATTAAATTAACTAAATTATGTCTATTTATATTTAATGATTAATTTATTTATTATATGTATGTGCATTGAATTAAATTTTAAATGCACAATTCGCAGGTTTAGTTGTTTTGGAGGGAACATATCTCAGGAAACACAAATTTTTGAAACATGGAATTCACTTTGTTGATTACCAACCTGACAATAAAGTGCTTATATATAGTCACCATGTTATTGTTACATCCATTTTTCTACATCTAGTTAAATATAAAGGTGAATGTCACAAGTGGAGATTAGATATTGAGGACCAAGAGAGAATATTTAATGATCTCTATGAGCATTTGGAACCACTTGGAACCACTTGACATATTTCATATTTGTAACAGTTGCTTAGATATTTCATATTTTTAAGACTTGCTACATTTAATACTTCATATTTCTAGCTCACTTGCTTAGATGTTTCATATTTCATATTTTATTTAATCCATTTCATACACAATTTTCTCAAACTTATATCATATACATGTATGTGTTCATTTGATGTGTAGCTTGCTAGGACTTATATTGAATACTTGTTCATTTTATATGAAGTTTGGGATTTTAGTTGTGTACGTATACATTTTCATCAATCATGTATGTATCTAACCATAAACTAAATTTACATATATAATCAGTCCAATCATAAATTTAACCATTCATGTACATATCTAACCATAAACTAAATACATGTATATCACATGGACCATAAACCAGAAATATGTATATCACATTTAGATAGTCATAAATTGAACCAATCATGTACACATGTCTAACCATAAACTAAATACATGTATATCACATGGACCATAAACTAGAAATATGTATATTTATCATATTTATAATAAGAAATTGAACCAATCATGTACATCTAACCATAAATGAAATACGTATATCACATCCAAACAATAAACTAGAAACATATATGATGATTGAATAAATTTCAAACCAATCATGTGTTTAATAAAAAATGAATCATAAACACATGTGCAAAGATCAATATGTATGTGTGTGTGTGTGTGTGTGAAATTGTAAATCTATATGTCTTGATCAGATCAACAATAAAGTAGACATGTGCATGTGTCCTAAACTGGAGAGTCATCCAGATGCATACGAACAAAGCAACCCTTTGATCAAGAATCATGAGGATTATGTGTCTGTGGAGTATCAATTGATCCTTGCAAATTAAAATATAACAATGCATTAGACATGTATAGGTTTGCATATATACATGGGTTCTACTTTCAAATATTTACATATGTTTAAATTTAAATGCATTGATACAAGTGCACATCTATCTAGTAAATTTTAAAGTACTTTAAATTTTTATTTAAAAATTACCTAAGCACTGGTAGGTGTCACATCCATCATATTTGTACCCCCATGAGTAGTAGGCATCACATCGACAACATCTCTTCTCCCACTACAATTGGAACCCACACTACAAGAAGCATGCTCTACTACTTGTGCCTACAAAAATATAATTCATTTGGAAATATGAGTACATAATTACATACTTGTGAATAGGAATTTGTTATTGTAAAAAAATGAAACTTAAAAGAGGTGTAAATGGGTCCAAGAAGCACAAGGGTCATTAGTGACACGTACTAAGGTGTCATCAACAGAAAATCCATCTCCAATAGTCTCAATCCTATAAAATGGTGAGGAGTACAAAGGACTAAAAAGCTAGGATGGAAGTGGTGTAGAGTTAGTAGACTGAAATAGCATGTCCATGTATGATCCTATCTCACTGGGAACATGAATCCAACTCAAATCTCATAACTACTGATCAATCATGTCAACTCCATTAGTACAAATAGAAATACCTCAACCAAATCCTAAGGTCTCCTCAGGTAGAGCTACAATAGACTATTGTGTTAAGTGTTGAGTGCTAGACTATTGAGTGCCAGAGTGTTGTGTAGAGTGATCAACACCAAATTCCTATGCATAGTGTTATATACTCTGGTGTGCATTACCTAATGACATGTCACAAAGCACTTGAAATATAGGCCTCTATGAACTGGTCTCTACAACACTATGTAAAGGCATCCCCTGTGTATCTGCAATGTATGAATATGCCTGTAAAAGATCATCTAGAAGATAAAAGGTCATCTCCATATGTTTGTGCTCTCTAGTGAGGCCATTTATATCTCCTAGGATAGAAATATGTGCAACTCTATAGATATCATTATTGGGTAGTGCAGTACTCATTGATGCCTTAGAAGATGATCTGTGCTAACTAGGTCTACTCAAAACATATCTGCCTAGAGTGTCAGATGTAATGCTCCTAGTAGCGGATGCAATGTGTTCTATCCAATCAATTGCTCCCTCTAAGAGGAAATGACAACTCTATCTGCAATATCACCCATCACTAGAGTCACTGCTAGGATCCTAGATCCCACCAATGCATGATGATTAGGAACAACATGAGTTGAATCATGGTATGCATCATGATCATAAACTTTATTGCATCCCTAACCATAATATCTCGGAATATCTAAATAGATGATGTGGTGCCCCAAATGGAACTTTAGATACAATTGCTAGGCAAAATATAATAGAATTTGGTTCTTATTAGGATAAACACCATGTGTTGCTAGGAATCAAGGGCATATCATACAAGCAATTTGTGGCACAAAACATCTAGTAACCTGATATGCCCTAATCTTGGTCTTCCCATCATAAAATGGGAATACCTCTCGTTTGATAATCTCCTTAGAAACTAGGCTTTGAACCTACTCTAAGGATATACCAACTAAGATCTCTGCTCTAAGCTCAACAAAAATCCTATCTATAGAATGTGGTGTACATGTAGATTGTGATCTAAATCTATTAGTAAACTCCTCAAGACTAGTAAAAATCTATTGACATATACCTCTATATAGATGATCCTAAGATCTCTAAATAGCTGATCTTAGTCTAGTAGTCTCTGTAGTCAAAAACTAGAATATAGTCATCATATTAAGAATGCGAGGGTGGATAGATGATGCATCGACAGGTGTTCCCTATCCCTGAGCTTGATCATGTCTGTGTCCTTGAGACCGAGCCTGTCCCTGTTTAGGTTGCACCTATCCCTAATCATGTTCATGTCCTTGTCCCTATCCCTGATCTTGAAGCTAATTGTGGGATACCATCTATGGGTATGATGTGCAAACTAAATGTTAACTTAATATTACAAGAACATAAGGGGTCAATAAGGGGATGCCATATAATTACAAGAATATGTATTCTCATAAGGTGTGAGGAGAGTGAAAGTGAGATGAGAGAGTGAGAGAGTGCTCAAGGAGAGAGAAAGTGTGAGGAGAGAGAAAGTGAGAAGAGAGAGAAAGTAAGAAAAGGGAGAGAGAAAGTGTGAAGACAAAATGTGAAGAGAGAGAGTTCAAGGAGAGAGAGTGATAAGAGAGAGAGAAAGTGATGAGAGGGAGAAAGGAGAGAGAAGTGAGAGGAGAAAGAGAGTTCAAGGAGAGAGAAAGTGAAGAGAGAGAGTTCAAGGAGATAGAAAGTGTGAGAAGAGAGATAAAGTGTAAGGAGAGAGAAATTGATTAGAGAGAAAGTAAGGAGAGAAGTGAGAGGAGAGATAAAGTTAGAAGAGAGAGAAGTGATGAGAGAGAAAGTAAGGAGAGAGAAGTGAGAGGAGAGATAAAGTTAGAAGAGATAAAGCAAGAAAAGGGAGAGAGTGTGAGGAGAGAGAAAGTATGAAGAGAGAGAAACTGGTGAGAGAGAAAGAAAGGAGAGAGAAGTGAGAGGAGAAAGAGAGTTTAGAAAGGAGAGAGAGAGAGAGAGAGAGAGAGAGAGTTCAAGGAGAGAGTGTGAAGAGAGAAAGTAAGGAGAGAAGTGAGAGGAGTGAGAAAGTGAGTAGAGAGAAAGTAAGAAGAGGGAGAGAGACTACGAGGAGAGCGAAAAGTGATGAGAGAGAAAGAAAGGAGAGGAGTGAGAGGAGAGAGAGTTCAAGGAGAGAGAAAGTGTGAGGAGAGAGAAAGTGATGAGAGAGAAAGTAAGATGAGGGAGAGAGTGTGAGGAAAGTGTGAAGAGAGAGAAAGTAATGAGAGAGAGACAAAGGAGAGAGATTTGAGAGGAGAGAGAGTTCAAGGAGGGAGAAAGTTTGAGGAGAGAGTTCAAGGAGAGAGAAAGTGTGAGGAGAGAGAGAAAGTGTGAGGAGAGAGAAGCAAGGAGAGAGAAGTGAGAGCAGAGAAAGTAAGAAGAGGGAGAGAGTGAGGAGAGAGAAAGAAAGGAGAAAGAGAGAGAGAGAAAGAGAGTTCAAGGATAGAGAAAGTGTGAAGAGAGAGAAAGTGTGAGGAGATAGAAAGTGAGAAGAGAGAGAAATTGATGAGAGATAAAGTAAGAAGAGGGAGAGAGAGTGTCAGGAGGGAGAGTAAGTGAGATGAGAGAGAGAGAGAGAGAGAGAGAGAGAGAGAGAGAGAGAGAGAGATTATTTGTAGATATTGAAGTTAATTTTATTTTTTATTCATCTAGGGTTTCAAATTATTTTTTGTTTTCTATGTATCTAATCCTAATGTTGGTTTTTTACATCCTAGATCATATTTTTAGTTTTCTACATCAAATCTTGTTTTTGGTTTTCTACATCTAGAATCATATTTTTGGTTTTCTAAATCTAATTTTATTTTTTATTTTTATTGTTTATCTACCTAGAATTTTAAATAAACTAAACATATTATTTCTTCCATTGACTACAATTTTAATAATATTTTCTAACATTTAAACTAAAATACATATAAACATAACATTAATTATTAATTGTATACTAAAAATAACAAAATACCCATAAAAAAGCTAAATAAATTCATTAAGAAAATAAATATTCAAAAAAACTATTAATAATACATCAAAATAACTAAGTAATCATTAAAAATACAAAAATGAACATACTTGGTTAAATGCTCAAAGGAGGTTGAAAATGGTAACTTAGAATGATGATGCAACTTAAAATGTCAAAAAGTTCACTCCAAGCCTTGCTACAAAACTGTCATCATGATGATGAAAGGTAAAATGGTAAAATGACTTTTAATAAGCCATTTTTTGTGTAACAATAGGGTTTACAAAGGGTTCTAGCAAAGCCTACAACTTCTGTCCAAGCCCTATCCACATGGCTTCGAATGAATCCATGGTGAGGCTTCCATGGAAGCCCTGGCTTTGCTCGAAGGCCTTCAAAATCTTTTTTCCCACTTTTCATCTGATTCATTTGTGAACAAAAGTGGGAAGGATTTGCATAGCCTTACCCACCTCTAATATTCATCTTTCTCAATATAATATATAATTGAAAAAAATTAACCCATATGAACATTTATGTGAGAGAAACACAAGATCTTATGAGAAACTCTAGCTCAAGGAAGGAAAAGAAATTGGTCTGGAAACAGAAGAAGACAAAAAATCTAGAGAACTAGGTAGAGGTTGAGGGGAAGACAAAGGCCTTCAAGCAGATCTTAAATCTATAAAAAAAGCTCACAATTTGAAAGAAGGCATGCCTACTATTAGAATATTTGGAATAAATGGGAGGTCAGGAGGAGGATCAATTATCCCTAGGTCCAAATGTACAAATAAAAGACTTGAAACTCCAAAAAACTTAACCCAATAACTCACTAATTAAACCAATTCACTATAACCTAACTTATTCAGCCCATTTAGCTCTATGTTTTGTATGTGTTGACTTGCAAAAACTTATCACAATCAACATGAACTTAAACTTAAAAATAATAAGTAGAATCTAATCAGCAATCTAGTTGTAAGCTAGATCTACTGTTTCATCATAATAGGTGAATTAGTTTTTTAAATCTTTTATTAGGGTAGAATTAACAGTCTTTATTGAAATCCATCAATAAATTCACTCTTCTCAAAAAATTACTAATCCATCATCCATATATTCATTTATTCATTGCAAATGATACAATACATTACATATATATACCATTCCAATATTTACAATTACAAGGTCAGCTAAAACACAAGTAAAAAAAATATTACTGAGTCAGCCAAATAGTAGAAACTTAGGTTTTGTAAGTTGACATGGTGAACTTTTGATACTTAGCATCCACTGCATTACTCGGCATCATCATGTACTCAGTAGAAGTAGAGACTCGGTCCATACTAGTCACACAATGTAGCTTCAAACTTGGTAACCATTGCAGACTTAGTAGATATAGTGTTACTCGGTAGATACTAAAATCCTTTTTTTACCTTGTTTTCACTTTATAAACACTACACA
The DNA here is from genome assembly GCA_028749045.1 of Cupressus sempervirens. Taxonomy (NCBI): domain Eukaryota; kingdom Viridiplantae; phylum Streptophyta; class Pinopsida; order Cupressales; family Cupressaceae; genus Cupressus; species Cupressus sempervirens. The sequence goes on from CM053790.1 coordinate 37,036,457, forward strand.
TTCCATCACTCGATAGATACTAGCTTCTCATCACAAAAATTGATGAATCGATAGACATTATGAAGCTCAATAACCACTATCTACTCGGTAAATAGTGTTTGAACTACACACTGTCTATATTCACTCCATAGCTTCTGGAATGCTCAATGTGAACTACTTAACTGATGAACTTACTTGACAACCACTAAATGCTCGGTATAAACTGTAGACTAAGTGATGAGCTCGGTAAGCATATAGAGTTGAATAAGTTATGTCACTAACAAAAAATATAACATAATGCCAACAATCTCCCCCTTTGGCATTAGTGATAGAAACACTTATTAGCCAAGACTTATGTGCACTAACATACTGATTTTTGATTTTTCAAAATTTATCTTTGTAAAGCTAATGTATATACATTTGTACATATCTCCCCCATACATAAGATATGACATATACATAGTCTTTCTTCCTAATTATTCTGTACATATATCAATCTATTCTCTCCCTTGTCTCCACATATCTCTTACTCCTCCTTTTTGACAATAATGCCAAAGAGTTATACAATATATTCAAATAGAGACATCAAAATGTGAGAGAAACTCAGAATGTACCTTGAGAATAAGAGCTAATGTCTTATCCCAATTATCTTACAAAATTTTACAGGTGGAGAGTGCCACTTGAACTTCTGTAGAAAGTTCAATCATATGATCTACAATAGAAAAATCGTTATCTTGGACCAATAACTTTGAATATGCAATATGTTTCTGCATTATGTCCATGACTGAAAGGATCATATTTTGGATATCTATCATTGTGGACTTGAGCCTTGCTTATTCTCTTAGCAATTATGCCTACATATCTGACAAAAATCTCACCTTAATGTGATGTGTTGAGCTTGAGCTAGGGTCAGGATGTAGCCTTTGAGCACTGGCCTTCATATCTACATCAATCTTATTCAATTTTTCTTTTATTTATTTGGTGTACTCATCAACATAAAAAACCTTGCCAAAAAGTGATGTCACATTGGTGAAAAAATGTTCAAGATTGCTCAAAATTGAAAATAGTTCTACCTAGTTTATAGGAATGTGTTGAGCAATGTGCTCAAGCACCTTATTATCAAACTTTTTCTCTACCTTTTCAGTTAGCTTGTCTTGGCTCGATGTATCCTCATTGAACTTATTGATTGTTTCTTCCAATTGTAGAAAAATGTGTTGAGATGAATCCACATCAACACCTATAGCCTTTGTTATGATATTCTTTGCATTCTCAATTATCCTAAATTCTCTATCTCTTTCAGAACTTAGTTGTTTTTGCCTGGCCTTCTGTTCCGAATGTTGACTAACCAATCTCATTTCAACAATTGTAGCAGTATCCAGATCCAACTTAGGAATTACAATTTCTTTGTCTATATCTATGTCTTCATCAATCCTTACCAATAAGAAAAAGATTTAGGGGTGTCCTTGGTTCTACTTCTGACATTACTACCTTGGACTTAAGAATAGAGACAATTGTAGAGATAGTTGGACTTGTAGGCAAAAATTGAATAGGACCAACTAAAGGAAAACTAAGAGAAGTGCTAATTGAATCCAAAGCTGATGTGCTACCTAAAATTGAGGTTATAATAAGTGGAGCACAAACTGGAGTACTTACAATAGAAGAACTAATTGGAACAAAAATTGGTGCTAATGAAGCTGTAGTAGTCAAAACTATAGAACATGATGGTGAACTTACTATACATGCTACTAATGAAGTTGACAAAATTGTAGAATTGGATGCTTCCAATACTGCTGATGTTGTTGATTCAGGAGCTGATGAAGAGGAGGGATGCAACTCGGTAGATGAAGTGGTAGACACTTCCATTATTGATACCTAGAGATGAGAGGGAGAAAATAATGATTGAATAGATGATGTGTCTACTATGGTTTCTACCACATTTGCTGAAGTTGTCTCCAACCTTGATGATGTAGCAATCTTTGGTGGAGAATGAGGAAGGGAAGCTATGGCTTGTGCAACTATTCTCATTGGATCATTCTCTTCATCTCTTTCCTTATCTTCCTCTTCTGCTTCTTCCTCTTTCTCTTCATCATCATCCTTCAACAATTCTTGATATTCCTCATAATCAATGGTAACATAAGGAGTGTTACCTTCTTCATCATCGTCACTGTCATCATCATCATCCTTGATTTCTACTAGATCTTCACTAGGCTTGTGCAAATGATAGATTTTTTTTCACATGTTTTTTGCATTGCTAACCACATGCTCAATGTCTTTGATCAAAATCAAACATGTATGGAATCTTATCGTCATTTTACCTTCATTATTTTTCATTTCTGCCTTAACTTTTGCATCTATGAGACTCGGTAGCAATTGCTTCAGTGATTGGACATATATGTCTTTTACTACCTATTCAGCTGATTCCCACCTTGGCTTCAATCTTGCCAACAATTCATTTGAAATCCGAGGGGCAGTTTGATCAGGAGAATACTTTCATTTTTCTCATTTTATTGAGTACTAGTTCCTCAATTTGCATCTTCTCAACATCTGTTCTTGTTTCAAACTTTAGTGCCTTAAATTTTGTGATGCTTGCACCTTCTTCCATTTGTTTTAACCTTTCTTGGAAGGTGAGTGGGGGCTTACTAAACACAACTATGGAGGCCTTGGGTGGCTTGGTAATAATTACCCTACCCTTCTTTTTCACTAGCTCTGCCTCCTTTTTAGATTCCTACTCTTCTTCTTCGTCTTCTCCTTTTCCCTCGAAAAGCATGAGAGGGGCACTTGAGGTTTTCAACTTGGCTACCTTCCTCTTGCCTTTGCTTATAGCCTAGGGTAGCTTGATTTCAAGTTCAATTCTAGCCTTTTCCTCATCATATGTCTCAAAGACATGTAGCTTTGTATCTACTAGCTCATTCATTAGGGATTCAATAATATCTTTGGTTTCATCAATGTTAACCTTATATGGAAGAAGTTTCACCCATGTAACTCTAGGCATGACTGCCTAGATATACACTTTATCACAGTCAACCATGAAACATATATCATCTTTGTAATCTTGAAATAGCTTAGGAGGAATCCTGAACTTGTTGTTCATCTTCTCCTTGAAATCTTCAAAGTAATTATTATTAATTCTATCAAAGTTTTCACCCATTTCTACAATGAATTCATTAATCTAATACAAAATAGGAATATCCTTCCTCCACACCGTTGAAACTTTTGGTGGGAAAAACTTTTGAACATAAAAGAAAAGACATGTTAACAAAGAACCAATTTTATAGGGGTTGTTCTTCAATGTCTTGATGCTATTCATATTCTTGTTTAACTGCTTCAACAATAAATCTAACAGATCAAATTCCATATTCTTCTTTACAACCTTGTATGCAAAATTAAATGCCTCACATGGCACACTGTTCAAATGATTGGAGCTATAAATCTTGTATCCATTGATGTGAATACCAAACCTTAGTTCCACATCTAATACATTGCTAATCATCAGACCTCTACTATCCCACTTGGGTAGGATTTTCTTTTGAAGCTATTCCCAACCTAGGGTTTTGGTAGTTTTGGCCTTGTTCCGCATAGGAAGACTTGTGATCTTATGAATCATTTTCTTTATGATCAACACATGTTGTTCTAACCACAACTAACCATTATGCACACAACTCAGAATATACCTAATCCACTTAATTTAGAAACCTTTTGGCAGATGTAGGATATGGGTTAATCCTTTGGCTTCTAAATGCTTATGCTCAAGTTTTAGAGAACCATCAACACACATTTCTCCTAGGGCACTATCCATCTCTAGGGTTCCAATTTCTTGCACAAAACACTTAAAATAAGTGCAAATATCATTAATGAGAAGTACCTTTGGAGGAATTTGTGATTGAGCTCCATTTGGATCTAGTGACTCCACAATTGCTAGAACTAACTTGAAATTGGGTCTTTCCACTCCATGCCTTTTACCAACATTTATGAACCTCTTTTTGCCTTGCTATTGCTAGTGCTTCTGGATGCCATGGCTACTCTATAAATGAGAAAAAAATTTCAAATAATTTTTTGCTGCAAATTCATTCGAGATTGTTTGGATGCATTGGAAATCACTTTGCTTTGTGTATTTTGAAGTTGTGATGAAAAATGAAGTCAAATTCTGCCCTTTTTGATGAAAATTCTCCATTAATGCTAGATAACATAATGACATAGTGCATGACAAAGTGTCATCCACTCACTATGCTCAGTAGAAGCTTCTGACTCGGTGACTGAAGAAAACTTTTATTACTCTCGACCTAGCTTGGTTGAGTCTATGACCTGATCTCTTGTGATCCCTTTGTATTCAAAATACTAATTTGGATCTTCTACTTTCTTTCATTTGGAACTGCTCGAGATATGACTTGAAGATACAGTTCTAGTTCTTCCTTTAAGGATCTAATTGGAAATGATGGAGTCAACCACTTCTTGAGTGACATGGCCATTATTTGAACTATCTTGCTTGGTAGATTTGGGAATCCACTACCATCTCATCTTCTTCCTGATGTTATCAGCTTTAGCTTTCTTTTCATCTTCAACCTTTACTATATTCATGCAATTCTTAGCTATATGACCAAGTTTAGTACATGTATAACATCTTACTATTGTATCCTTCTTTCTAAAGTGATTCTTTGCATAGTTTATGCCAATGTGTGCATATTCTCCACAATAGTGACATCTACACCAAGTATTGTAGTCTCATCCAAATATTTCCTTGACAAGTTGTTTAGTTGGATTGAATGGTTTAGATCTACATTCAAATGCCATGTGACCTTATTTCTTTCATTTGTGACATTTACCTTCAAATTTTGGTTTCTCCTTGCATTCATTAGCTCTATGACCATGTTGATTGCAATTGTAGCATTTTCCATTTAATTTTGCCTTTCCATTGCTCCAACATTTGTTTTATGTATGACCTAACTTACCACAGTGATTTCCAGTAGGTCTTTGATTCCTTTGGGCACCTTGTTTGGAAGATTCACCTTCTTCTTTGTATCCAAGTCTTGCTTTACCATTTTGCCTATAGAGATTCTGCTTACTTTGTTGATTCAATTGATCCATGTCTGCTTGAGATTTCATTATCCTTTCATCGAGTTGCTTTTCAGAATTCAAATCAGTGTTTAATCTTTCATTGGTTTATCTTTTAGTGATTAAATCATTCCTTAGACTTTCATTTTCAGATCTCAAACTCATGATTTCTTCATTTGCATTGGAGATTTGATTGATAAGACTTTCTTGCTAAAGGGATTGATTTTGATTTGCATTGTATCTTGTCTCCAAGTATTCACTTGCCTTATTCCTTTGTTCCAAGATTTCACACATTCTTATTGACTAAATTTCATGTTCTCTTTTCAATTTTCTTACCTCTTCTTGCAGAGAGGTATTCTTTTCTAAGAGTTCTTTGACTGCCTCATTTTATTCATCTGAACTGTTGGAGGGGAAAAAGTCTTCAATCTTCTCTTCAACATACTAGTGGTCATTCATTTGTTTTGCAAGTTCCTTCCTTCTTTTAAGGGATTGGGAAAGATTCTCTTTTTCTTCTTTGAATTGAGCTATGGCCATCTCTAGATCTAGCTTTTCATTGTCAATGGCTTTGTCAAGTCTAAATATCTCCATTGTCTTTGATCTTTGCTCAAGTTGTCAAACTTTATCTTGAGAACCACAAAGCTCTGATACCAATTGTTGGAAATAATCAAGACTAGCTAAGTTACTGAGAGGGGAGGGGTGAATTAGTAACTTCAAAACTTTAAATTAATTCAACACTTAATCCATTCATCATTAATCCATCTAATCTACTACATGCATGAGAAAAGATAAACATTCATAACATATGAACACAAAATTTTGGTGACCTAGAAACCTTCCAAATAGAAAGTAAAAGTAGGGTGGACATAATACCCAAAAAACTTCACTACTGTAGTATAAAGTTGGTCTATTAGGGCTTACATTGACCTCTTCTGATGATTTGCTCTATTAAAAGCAATTTGGATTGCTAGATCCACCTTGTTAGAGGTTTTACAAACATACAATGAAGTATGCACTCTATTAAGAGATCTCAATAAAGACTATTAAGTCTACCCTATTAAAGGATTTAAAAAATTAATTCACCTATTACATTGAAATAGTATATCTAACTTACATCTTTATTGTTTATTAGATCCTTGAAGTATATGTTGGAGTTGAGGAAAGCCAACTCCGAAGACGCCCAAGATCACCTGCATGCGAAAACCTATCAAAGAGAAGCCAAGAAGAGGAAAAGCATGGAGCAAGGGAAAAACCCTAAATGGACATGAGAGACCACAAGTGCAAACACAAGAAGAAAATGTATTTACAATGAGAAGTGATTATGTGATATGTTATGAAAATACAATGAGAGAGAGCCTGCTTATAAAGAGCTCATGGAAGCTTGTAGAACAAGCTGGAAGGTGGTAGAAGATAAGGATGACAACTCAGCACATATCCACAAAAGATGAAACATGCTAGAAGGGAACAAACTCCCATGTTGTCATCAACTAACCACTACATGCATCAAATAAAAAATATTAAATAAATGCATTAACCTAAGTAAGCTTAAGTAATAGAATAAATAATAATTAATTAATTAATTATTTACTCTAACACCCCCCCTTAAGTGGAACTTAGGGAAATGCCTTAAGCTCACAAAACTAAGATGAAATGCAGAATGGGTCCTGGCAACGAGGCCATGTTAGGTACCCAAGTACAATGCAAGAAGATGCAACCTCCGAAAATGGGGAAAAAGAGAAAACCACATGGGAAAATCCCTCCCCCAAGAAGAGGTAAGAACCTAGTGAAGAGCTGAAGAAGCATCCAACTAGGGAAATGTCTGCTAAAATAGGAACAAGGAGTGATCATGAAGAAGCATCACTAAAGTATGAAGAAGCTGCAAATCTACCAAATTGTTGAACTGAAGAACCTCCATGGAAGAAGAAGGCATGAACTGAGCATGTCTATATGGTAGATGATCCATCTCACCGCAATGCATAGGTAGCCAGCCAATGTAATCGCCTTGTATATAGGATCAACCACTGAATACATAGTTCACACTATCAAACCATTGAACCACAGATGCATCAGAAAAATAGCATAACCCCCCCTAATGTAGACGAGGTGTGATGACAGGCAACTGAGAAGGTGGGCCAAAGTCTCCTACAAATGAACCAAGAACGACGAGAGAGGGAAAGAGGTACAGACACCTATAAAGACACGGTCAAACTGATGCTGCATGGGCTAATGTCGTGGAAGGGACACTCACTTGAAAAAGGGAGAAGGTCTAAAATAGAAAAAAACTATCCCTCCCATGGTGCTTTATGAAAATAGTGCATGTACAACTGACTCAAAACAATGTTCATGACCTCGAGAATGCAAAAGTGGCACTTTATCTCAGTGTGATACAAAAAAGTGCTTCAAAAAGATAGCTACAATAATTAGAATTAAAAAAGAGCTGCAAAAAAATAAAGTATAGCCTGAAACAAAGGAAACCATGCCAGGAAAACGATCCCCGAGCCTAAAACACTCAAGATATCCACCATATAGCTGAAATGCCAAAACTATGATAGAAAGAGCATGGGCCAAAAACTAAGAAAAAGGACCAAATTTTTGAAAAGGTGACGGAACCAACTTTCCAAAAATATAAAGTTTTCAAAAAATAGGCATGGGACGCAAAAGATATGCTTGTCGGAGTCAAAAACACAACTATAGACTTTAACTAAAAAAATAGGCAATAAAAAAGCATTAAAACCAAAAAATACCTACACCAAAATCTTTTTCTTAGAACCAACTTTTTGATGCTTCTTTTGGATCGGAAAAATACCCCCGTATGCAAAAGTTATGGCCAAAAAACCACAAGTAGGTCCAAAACAAAATCAGGAGAGGTGCATGCAAGGTCTGCTGACATCATGTTGACATCAGCAAACTGTTGCAAAAAATTTGACAGCTTGCAGCCCATCACAACCAAAAAGGAGGCCACGTGGTAGGTCCACGTGGCAAAAGGCTGACGTGGTAGCGGCCACATGGCAAAGTGCCACATGGCAGCCTTGCCACGTGTCTCATGCAGAATGGGCAAAAGGGCCACGCGGGCTGTGACTGTACTTGATAGAGCAATGGGCAGTGGAAGTAGGCCCTGACATTAGACAAGTGGAGGAAGGCAGTGTAGGAACCGAGGGAGGCAGTGCAGATGCCAGCTGCGGTGGTCAGATTAGGAGGCATCGTTGTCGCATGGGCGGTGGTGGCTCTGCAGCATGGCGTAGGTGGTCTGCGAGCGGAGCAACCTGCTAACGCTGCTGCGGGCTGTGCACAGGTGGCGCGATGGTGGTCCTGCAGTGGCGCAGTGGCGTCGAAGTATTTTTTTTTAAAATTGCAATAAATGCCCTGCAAATCATCCGTACGGCCTCCTTAGGTAAAAAATTTGGCCTCCCAGAGCTCTGTCTCCAAAGTGAACAAGCTTTATATGAAACCTAACTGCAAACGGCTTTTTGGATCCAATGGTGATGATCGTTTGGCCCCAATGTGCTTCAAAAAATTGTTGATCCTCTGATTTGAAGAAAAAATGCACAAACAAACTAGGGTTTGTGACTCCAAATCATGGCTTCAAAATTCTTCAACCAAGCAGTAGCAGGAAGGCTTTGATACCATGTTGGAGTTGAGGAAAGCCAACTCTAAAGATGCCCAAGATCACCTACATGCGAAAACTTGTCAAAGAGAAGCCAAGAAGAGGAAGAGCATGGAGCAAGGGAAAAACCCTAAACGGACATGAGAGACCACAAGTGCAAACACAAGAAGAAAATGTATTTACAATGAGAAGTGATTATGTGATCTGTTATGAAAATACAATGAGAGAGAGCCCACTTATAAAGAGCTCATGGAAGCTTGTAGAACAAGCTGGAAGGTGGTAAAAGATAAGGATGACAACTCAGCACATATCCACAAAAGATGGAACATGCTAGAAGGGAACAAACTCCCATGTTGTCATCAACTAACCACTACATGCATTAAATACAAAATATTAAATAAATGCATTAACCTAAGTAAGCTTAAGCAATAGAATAAATAATTAATAATTAATTAATTATTTACTCTAACAGTATAGATCACCTCTTGTGATTGATATGACCTTACTACTCCTTGTAGACCTTGTTGAATACTCTACTCTACTACCAATTCACATTCACTCTTCTCAAAACATTACTAATCCATCATCCATATATTAATTCATTCATTGCAAATGATACAATACATTACATATATATACCATTCTAATATTTACAATTACAAGGTCAGCTAAAACACAAGTAAACAAAATATTACTGAGTCAGCCAAATAGTAGAAACTCAGGTTCTGTAAGCTAACTTGGTGAACTTCTAATACTCAGCATCCACTACATTATTTGGCATCATCATGCACTAGGTAGAAGTAGATGCTTGATCCATACTAATCACACAACTTAGCTTCGAACTCGATAACCATTGAAGACTCAGTAGATATAGTGTTACTCAATAGATGTTGAATCCTTTGTTTACCTTGCTTTCACTCTATAAACACTACACATTCCATCACTTAGTAGATACTAGCTTCTCATCTCACAAACGGATGACTCAGTAGACAATATGAAGCTCGATAACCACTATCTACTCGGTAGCTTCTGGAAAGCTCAATGTGAACTACTTAACTGATGAACTTACTTGGCAACCATTGAATGCTTGGTATAAACTGTAGACTGAGTGATGAGCTCAGTAAGAATATAGAGTTGAATAAGTGTTGTCACTAATGAAAAATATAACATAATGCCAACATTTTCTTGTTCCAAGATCTCAACTATGTCAGACACAAATCTTGATCCTTTCATAAACAGTTATTTTTCTAACACTCAATCATTACTATGGTTGTCTTCTAGGTCTTCACTAGATCACTCAGTCATCAATAAATTTTCTTTCTTAGTCATCACTGTTCAACTCGATTATTGTTGTCACTTGACAATTGCTTTTCTTCTTAGGAATTCTTAAGTTCTTTAATCTTCTACTTCAACTCCCGCATATATTGTGCAACACTAATACTTGATCATGCTTATCATTATGAATTGTTTCAATCCTAAGCTTCATCTAGCTTTCTTGTTCAATTCAGGTATTGATTGAATAATACATTATCTTTTCAAGGACTAACCTATCAAGTTCCCATTATAATTCCATTTCACTTATACATCTCAACTCAACCTTTTACTAGGTCATCTCATGATCTCTTGTTTTTAAATACTCTTCATCAATCAATACATATAACATTGTACACTATTAGTAAATGTCTCTCCAGTAGGATTCACACTTGGTCTTACCAATAGGTTTGACATCAGGGTAAAAGCATAGATCTGTGTCATCGTTTGTGATACCAAAACTTGTTTTGGTCAAATCTCATTTCTCTATCAAAACTCATTTAAAAATAAAAACTTAAAATAACCTTTTATAGATCTCAGATTCAATATCATCATTATATAAATTTTTGAGTGTTTTGATTAGTTATAATATGTTATAATGTCAAAGTATTATAAGTCAATATTTCAAGATTTCAAAAGATGCTCCCTCGAAAAAGGAAAAAAGATAGTAAATCATATCAAAAAAATTTAAAAAATATATTTATCTCTAGAGGAGAGAATCCTCTTCACGAATATGTAATTTTTTTTCAAGAAGGTATAGATTTGATGGGAATGTTTTGACGGGAGGAAAAAACTGTTGGATATTTATAAGGTCAAACTTGAGTACTTATAACAAATAAAATATACATCAAAAATAATTATTTCTTTTTACATGCACTAGCTATACATGTCATCTATAAGATATTTTCAAATCAGAACAAAAAAAGATGATTTGCATATACTTGTTTGACGGGAACTACACCATATATTTTTTATAGTTAAAAAAGGGACTTCAAAATAAAATAAAATAAATAAATTCGTACTCAAAAAAATTATAAAAATTATAGGCATAAAATTCATCCAATTCTACACATTTCATCAGTTTACATCATCTTCATATTTTAAACACAAATGCCATTTTTTTATTCACTAATGTTGAATTGTCACATTTTGATATCACGTTTCTTTATAAAAGGTGACACAGGTTTGTGCTTTTACCCATCAACGACAATATAACAATTTTTCTAATCAAGCTCTCAATGATTGTAGCTCCAATAATCTATTGTTTGTATAATGAAAAAGATTATTCCTTAAACTACAAGTTAAAATACATGTTCTCACTTATCAATACCTAAACACATAACACAATATTAATTTTCTAATACATTAATATATTAAAAAATACTTTTCAATATAATTCTTATGTTATAATAATATTTTATAATGACCACTCTTTAAATATAGTTTTATATTTCACAAGAAAAGTAATTATTTTTCTTATTTTAATTTTTAATGAAAATAAATAAATCCTACATTAGAAGTTGAAAGATTTTTTCTTTTTGATATGAGATGAATGATTAGGAAAGTATTCTATAGATGATTAATACAAAAGATATGTTTACAAAGGTCATGACCACAAACAAGTTGAACTCCTCTTTAGCTTTGGTTGGTCTTCTAGACTGATCATAATAAAAGAACAACTCAGTCTATGGTTCATCAATCTAGTGGGAGCTTGAAGGGTAGTAGTGTAGCAATAGGGTTAGTTTCCAAGTGGGAGGTTGTTTAGTGTGGAGCCTGATCAGTCCCCAAGTGGGAGATTGGTGATATGTGATGATTAATGAAGAAATTACTCCACACTTTTCACAAACCTTGGGGTTCAAGGCATTTCCCAAGAAAACAAATTTTTTGTTAACTTGTTAAGGATTTTTGAGTTGACTCATCAAACATTTCCTAAGGTTGACTCAACAAGTATATTTAGGGTTAACTTTTTAATCCAATATAAGCAATATAATATTGGCTTGGGATTAGGGTTTTCTAAGCTGAATGTATAGCCTCTTACAATGGTATTGAGTAATAAAGCAGGATTGAAGATTTTAATAGGTTGAAGTTACTTGATAATAATATTGGACTTTTCATTTGGTGGATGTAGCCTAGGGATTGGATGAACCATGTTAAATCTTTGTGTCTTATGTTTATTTTATGTGGACTTTATTCCTTTTTTATATTTTTTATATTTCTATGTAACAATTATTTTTCCCTCTCTAATACTAACAAGTGGTATCAACATGAGGTTATTTCAATTACCCTCTAAAGGGAAGTCTTGTGATTGAGTGAGTATCTCATAGTTGAGTGAGAGTGATCATAAAATAGGGTAAGCTAAAGTTAAGAAGTTTAATGGAAAAATCTTTTAGCTATGGAAAATGCAAAAGAGGACTACCTTTATTAGAAGGATTTATGGTGGTCATTGGGAGAAAAATCCAAGAAGCACCCAAATATGTAAGATGAGGACTAAGATGTTTTGGATAGGAAGGCACTTGGAAGTATTTATCTATCTCTAGAAGAATCAATGAGATTTAATATTATGAAAGAAAAAATAGCAGAAGTGTTGATGGAAACCTTAGGAAAGTTGTATAAAAATTCTTCCACTTCAAGCAAGGTATTTCTCATGAAGCATTTATTTAATATAAATATGGTAGAAGATAGATATTTTGATGATTATTTCAATGATGTTAATATAACTACTAGTCAGTTCTCTTCTATAAATGTCAATTTTGATGAAGAAATTAGGGCTCTATGTATTCTTTATTCTTTGCTTGAAATTTGGAAAGTACAAGAGAGTTTTGTAAAGAGTGAGAAGGAAAAGAAAAATAAGAAATTAGATCTTGTACATATAGATATATAATGACTAGCTTAGGTATCTTCCTTTAATGACTCTTTGTATTATGTTGCATTCATTAATGATGCAAGTAGAAAAGTATGCATTTATTTCCTTAGATATAAATATGACATATTTAAACAATTTAAGAAATGGAAAATTTTGGTCAAGAATGAGACTAGTAAAAGACTAAAATTTCCCAGATCTAATAACAACAGTGAGTATTATATAAAAGAGTTTCAATATTATTTTTCTTCTAATGGTAATCTTAGGAAAAAAGTTGTTATAAGGACTCCACAAGAAAAATGAGTGGTTGAATGCATGAACAAGACAAAAATGGACCATGCAAGGAGTATGACATTGCATGATTGGCTATCAATAAACATATAGGAAAAGGTTATTAAAATTATTATATATTTAATAAAGAGATGATCCTCTCTTCCTTTGCATTGTGGAAATCTAGAGGAAGCATGGATAGATAAGAAGGTGAGTTATTCTTTTCTCAAAACCTTTGGTTGTAAATCATTTGCACATATAGATTCTAAAAATAGAACTAAGCCAGAAGACAAATCAAAGAAATGTATATTTTTTGAATATGGGATTGATGAATTTGGTTATAGACTTTGGGATTTTGAAAATCATAAAATTGTAAGAAGAAAGGATGTCATATTCAATTAGAAAGTGTTGTACAAAGATCTTTTATAGTAGTGTAAGAAGAAAGAAAAGGACTACGTGGTACTTGATGATACTCAAAAGGATGATTTTACAGTAGTCCCTCATGCTCCACAATAAAAAAAATAAATCCCACAAACCCTATTGAATATCAAATGATCAACAAGGTTAAGTAGACCTCCAAAAGATTTTCTCCCTCTTTGTACTATATTTTCATTAATAGATGTTGTTGAAACAAAAGGCTATGATGAAGTTGTGCACGTGGATACAAATCTTTATTGCAAGTCTACCATAATAAAAAAAATTGACTCCTTGCCAAAAAATCAAACTTGAGATTTATGTAAGTTGCCTGCAAGTAAAAGGCCTTTACAAAATAAATGGGTTCATAGGTTGAAAGAAGGGGATGCAAGTATGAAAATATTTAAATCCAAGTTAGATGTAAAAATATTTTCATAGAAAAGGGACATTGATTTTGATGAGATCTTTTCTTGAGTTGTTATAATGCTTCTGTAACAAATTGATGTAAAGACAACTTTTCTTCATGGTAATTTGGATGAAGAAATATATATCAAATAACCATAGGGATTTGTGGTCAAGGGTAAGGATAAATTAGTGTTCCTATTGAAGAAATATTTATATGTGTTGAAGCAAGCACCCCAACAATGGTAAAATTAAATTTGATAGTTTTATGAGTAAGCATAGATATACATGCAGTGACATTCAAACCATTATGTTTATTTTAAGAGATTGGATAATGAAAGATACATTATTTTATGTTCATAACAATTAATGATATTCTTGTAGATAGGTATAACGTGAATCACGTCAAATAATTGAAAAAATAGTTAGCACTTTCATTTGATATGAAGATTTTGGGGCAGAAAAACAAATACTTGGTTTGAAAATTTGTAGAGATATGAAGAATAGGAAATAGAGATGATCTCAAGATTATTATATTGAAAATATGTTGCAATGTTTCTATATGAAGAATGCCAAAGTTGTTAACACACATTTGGCTTGTTTCTTGAAGCTAACTAAAGATATATGTCCAAAGACATGGGAAGAGGAGGATACAATTTCCAAGGTTTTATAACCAATTGATAATATTTTTATTATATGTGAAAGAGCCATAACATTTTTTATGTTGTCATTGATGTCAAGACTAAGTTGGTTAGACACTATGCTAATTCAATAGAGCTCTATATCATCTGATTCATAAAGAGAATTTAAAGAAATGTGTGTTGAGCTAGAGTGAATTGTTTATTAGAAATATTCAAGACTATGCTAAGTTACTGAGAGGGGAGGGCTGAATTAGTAACTTCTAAAACTTTAACAAATTCAAATCTTAATCCAATAATCCAATTAGCACATAATTCATCATATCTAATCTAATTGCATGTATGTGAAACTAAAAACATGAAAGCGTCTATAACACTTTGACACAAAGTTTTGGTGACATAGAAACCTTTCAAATAGAAAGTAAAACTAGGGTGGGGATGATACCCACAAAATTTATTATTGCAACATAAAGTTGGCTTGTTAATGCTTACGTTGATCACTTTTGATGATATGCCCTATTAGGAGCAATTAGGACTATTAGGTCCACCTTGTTAGAGGATTTACAAATGTACAATGAAGTATGCACTTGGCAAAGAGATTTATGAAAGATTGTTAGGTCTACATTGTTAAAGAATTTTGACTAGTACACCTATTATGATGAAGTAGTAGTAGATCTTTGATTTGCAACTAAGTTTATTGATAGAGATTTCTTAGTGTAATGATCACCTTTTTGTGATAGATATGTCTCTACTACTCCTTATGCTATTATGGCCTTTACAATTTTCTCTTCTCTTGCCGCATTCATAATTGAACTTTCACATTCATGTTCTACATACATACATATACATTGGATATGATACAATACATTACATATATATATGAATCCAAATTTCATAAATACAAAGTCGGCCATGTTACAAGTTAGCACCAATATTACAAAGTCAGCCCACATGAAGATACTCGGGTTTTGAAGACTGACTCGGTGAGGTTTTGATACTTGAAATTCATTGTCAATGCTTAGCATCATCATGTACTCAGTAAATGTAGAAGCTTGGTCCATACTGATCACTTTCAAGTAGTCTTGAACTCAGTTTGTACTAGTGACTCGGTAGATATTATGCAACTCGGCAAACACTAAATCACTTGGTTAGCATAGAGTAACTCCATTAACACTGGCTTCACATCAAATGAACTACAAACTTAGTAGATATTGCAATGCTCAATAACCACTAATAAACATGGCATATACTAAAATATACTATTTGAACTATTGGACTTCACACTAATTGAATCTTCTCGGTGGCCACTATAATTTGTCCAAAGGACTCAGTAGCAACTTAAATGCATGGAAAACACTATAAACTATTCAACAAGCTTAGTAGCTATACACAATCTGAATAAGTGTGTGTCACTAATAATAAACTTGTCTAATATGTCAACAATCTCCCCCTTTGGCATTAGTGACAAAAATGCTTATTAGTCAAAACCGAATACCTTGCATTCATCACCACCTGATACTAGCTCGGTAGAGTATTGTAAGAATTTGGCTTACGGTAGAATTCACCCAAGACCAAGAAGCTCAAACACAAGCACAATAGTAGACCAAAGAGAAAGTATGATCAGAATGATGATATATTCATTCAATATGCCATATGAATGTACATTAGGAGTGCCTGCATATAAAGGCCTATGGAGAGCTTCTAGAATGTATAGAAGTTATCAACATGATAAGTCATACAACTAGACACATCTTCACTAGATATGGGTTATCCTTCATTAATCATGAAAGTAAGTGCAATGATGTGAGGATAAGCCTACAATAGTGTAACACACAAATAAGTGGTGTAGACAACATGTGCTAAATTAGGAGTGTGAATAACTGTGTTGTCTACATGACAACTCAGTGAATGATGCAAAATTTAGTGTTGTAGACACCATGTGTTGAAATAAAGTTACATACTTCTATGTTGTCAACATGACAACTCATGAGAATACACAAAATCCTAAGTGTCTCACCTAAATAAATAATAAAATAATGCAATATAATAAAATAATGCATTAACCTAAGTAAACTTAAGTAAGTGTAAATAGTAAATACTTATTTACACCAACACCCCCCCCTAAGTGCAACGTAGGGGAATGCCCTCAAGCTTAAAAAATCTAGGATGTAGATGCATAATGGATCCCAACTACTAGGCCATATTAGGTACCCATGTACATAATGAAATGAAATCTCTCATAAAGTAGAGAAAGAGGGAAAACCTCATGGGAAAAACCCTCCCCCAAAAAGAGAGATGAAAATGGATGGAGTAATCAAGACCCCCCATTATGAGATACATACAGTATATACATAAGAGAAAAATGAGAAAAGGAAGAGAGACAGGATAGGCTCCTCCCCCCCACCCCCCCCCAAAAGAAGAAGAAGAAGAATGTTTTCCAGTGACTACTCCAATGAAGAAGCTTATCCAAGATTGCAGAATGGTGTTCCTCCCCTTAGGAAGAAACAAGACCAAGGGTACAAATGAGATGCTTCCGCTATGTGTGGAAAGAATCTCATGGATAAGTGATGTCTTTGAAAGTTTCTCAACTTGCTAAAGAACCTATCTCAAAGAATTGTCTATCTCCTCAACTAATGAAGAAGCCTCTATCTCCTCAACTAATGAAGAAGCCCTCTATAACTGTTGATCATAAGTATCCATAATCACTTCAACCTATAATGATTGATCATGTAGAGAATGAACAAGAGGGTTGGATGGAGCCCTCATGAAAAATAAAGAAGGTGCTACTACATCAAGAAGAAGAGGTAGATCATTAATATTTTCCCCCAAATCTATCACTGAAGCTAGAGCTAGAAGACTAGATGTACCCTATTGTGTTGGACCTATCACTGTGGTGATATATGCATATGGACTAGATTGATGTAGTGACCACTTGTTGCAACTATTGATAGAACCCCATGTGTTTGAATTTGTTGAAGCACTATTGCTAGTGTCACTATTAGTTTCCACATGGTATGATGTGTAGAGAGGATTAGAGGACAAGCTTGGTGAACTTTACTCAAAGTGTATATCCTTCTCCACAAAAATTTGATGTGTCTCTAGATCTAATAGTCTGTATGCCTTCACACCATCTTCATAACCAATAAAAGTAAAAATCTAAGGTGATTGTGCCTTGCATCCCCTAGAATATATCTTTGCCCATGCAGGACAACTGAAGACTCTAAAGTGTGTCACAATAGGTTTTCTACCATACCATGCCTCAAAAGGAGTCTTTCCATCTAAGGCTGGATGAGAAGACCTATTAAGAATGTCATTGGCACTACTAATTGCTTTGACTTCAAGTGATGGATCAAGAGACTTGGCTTGTATCATGCAACTTGCCATAGACTTAAGAGTTTAAATCTTGTTGCAATATCTGTCATATGTGGACTAAATGCCGGTGGACTCTGAAAATCAATTCCCTCAAGTCTATAAAAATCTTTAAGTCTTCTATTGATTTGGCTTGTTTCATGAAACTTTCCATAGACTTAATAGTTTAGATCCTCAATGTTGCAACGTCTGTGATATGTGGACTGAATGTTGGTGGACTTTGAAGATCAATTCCCTCAAGTCTACAAAAATCTTTGAGTCTTGTATTCACATACATGCTTCCATTGTCCATTCTTAGAAATTTGATGGCTTTCCTTGATTTCTGTTCAACATGAGTCTTGTAGGCTAGAAACTTGTCCAACACTTCATTCTTATTATGAAGAAAATAGACCCAAGTGTACCTTGAAAAGCCATCAAAAAAAGTATGTAGCGACCCTAGCTAACTTCAAAAGGTCCTACTAATACCATGTGAACCATCTGTAGAATACCTAGTGCTCTTGAAGACTTCCCTTCTAGATGCATATCCATTGAATCTATTGAACATGCTCTGTGGGAAAAGTTTATTTGAGGTAGACCTTTGACCATTCTGTATGTGCAAAGTTGTTGAAGATAGCAGAAGGCAAGATGACCATACCACTGATGCCATAATTGCATTTTGGAATTTTATTGAGATAACAAGGCATTTGAAGGAGACTTGGGCACAAAATGGGAGAAAGAGTACAACCTTTTGTCATGATTCACTTTCCCAACTACAACAAAGGAATCATCTTTTAGACTATACACCTATACTAAGTCAGGAAGGAACTCAACTCTATGTCCATCTCCGAGGTGAGTGATTTGGTAGATTGATAGGAGATTAGAACTTAGGTTTGGAACATATACAACATCTTGAAACTCTCCATTTTCCATCTCCATGTTTCCTTTCCCTTCAAATTCCATTTTTGTATCATCTCCTACGAAGATGTGTGGTACCTTTGACTGCTTCAATGAAGAAAAATTCTCCTTTGAAGAACCCATGTGACAAGAGGCACTTGAGTCAAGTATCCATTCCTTTGAAGAATTTGAATTTTCCATGAGTGCTTTCCCTTTTCCCTTTTAATCTGAAGAAGACCCTTTATCCTTGTAAGCATTAGACAATGGAACATTATGTTTCTTCATGATGTTGGTCAACTCATCAATATTCTTATGATAACACTCATGTTCTTCATAACCCATTTTCTTGCAATAAGAACACTTTTTCTTCTCCTTATTGTTGTCCCCCTTCTTGTTGTAATTTGAGGAAGACTTGCCTTGTTGATTGGATTGTGGTGTTGTCTTTTCTACATCCTTTGATTTGTTCTTCTTCCACTTCTTATTCTTACCCTTTCCTTTATTTGAAGATTGTCCAACTAAATTTTAAGAACCCTCATTATTGACCACCAATGCTTTAGACTTAGGTGAATTGAGAATCCCCAATGATTTCAACTTCTTCTCTTCTATATCCAATAGATCAAAATATTCATCAAAGGGGACTTTCTTATAGGCATATCCTAATGTAGTCTTTGAGGTGTTAAAAGAAGATACAAATGTGGAATACTCTGATGGCAGCTTATTATGAATAAGATAGATCAATTTGTCATCTTTGATCAAACTCCCACAATCAAAAATATTTGTCCTTAGTTCATTCATCTTGATGACGAAATTCTATATAGAATCAAATGACTTAGGATCTAAGGAGACAAGCTCATCTTCAATTTTGAAAACATCCTCTTTAGACACTTTACCATATAGGTTTTTGAGGGTATCCCAAGCTTCCTTGGACGTAGAACATTTCTTAATTTGATACATGATCTTGTCATCAACCCCCAAACATATATCACCTAGGGCTTTCCTATCCATTACTACCCAAGCTGAAATATCACTTGTTGATACTTTATCACCTATTGGTTTAGGAAGAGTACCATCTACATATTGAGAAACTCCATTGTGCATTAAATGATACCATATTTTGATGGACCATGTAGCATAGTTATGTGGGATTAATTTTGTAAACTTAAAATTTCCCATAATGCAAAAAATGAAAGAGAAGTACAGAAAAGAGAGAACACAACACCAAGAACAGCCCCCCCCTTTCTCTGAATCAAGTAACCTCGGCAAAATAGATGCTTTGGCACTTTAGAAGTAGTGTGATTACAATGACTACTTGCCAATTTTTGGCCTTCGTGGACTTCTAATTTTTCCTATTACAACTTCTATATGAAATTCAAATCTAGAACTTTACAATGTGCTACAATTATGAAGCAATACAAAGTAAAGAAAGACCCTATTTCTAATTGTAGATCTCAAAACTAGGCGAAAAATAATGCACTTTCAACCAAAAAAAAAACCTAATTTTGACTCTAGATGTGCTCGTACAAAGCATTTGAAGTTGCAAAATTTAGGATTATGCAAGTACAGTCACCAAAAAATACAAATTTTGACAAATCTATGCACCAAAACTAGAAAATAGCTGCACCACTAAATTTTTTAAGAAATTCTACCCAATTTCAAAAAAATTGCACCTAATTTGGAGTCCAGATGACTAAGATATGCCTTCCCAAAGTCAGACAGAAAAATCAAAAACCACTTTAGAGAGGGGTTGCATCAACAAAAGATAGGATTAAATTTTATGGTCATACAGTTAGTGTAGCAATTCCAATTTTCCCTAGAATGACAGTCAGATGACCATCAAATTTAAGATCATAAAATGATGACATCAATGTACCCTCAGCCTTGATGATGTTAGCATGACATCATGATGATGTCAATGGTACAAATTCATGCAGCCATACTATACGGACTGTACAAATAGGTCCAACAAAAAATTGACATGTCCAGATGAGCTGGCATATGGTTTGTTGATTGTGCACTGACTCAACGGTGACATATGAAATATGTTGACTGTATTGAGAGTTGTACACTGACTAGACACTTTATACTATGGTAGAGATGTGGGGTCTTTCCACATGGCAGAGTTTAATTGATCTAGATGTTTGAGCACTACGCTATCGTGGGTGAGGAGTTGGTGGGTAGTCTATCATGTGTCTCTATAGGGGAGCATTGCATAATAGGTATAGAGGGTCGTAGGTTGCTGGAGATAATGCACGTTCATGGAGTTCCTTTTTGACATATCCAGAGTGTTATTAATTGTCACCACTAGATTTGTTTAAAATAGCAAGTGTAGGATTAAATTTTCATTTGTGCCAAGATTAATTTAGGGGGCCAAAAAGCATTTTGTAGTCTGTGTTTTAAACAAATGTTGACAAAAGTTTTATGTGTGCCAAAATTGCTTCACCACTCATCGAGTTTTGGTTTGGTGTCACTGGTGAATGATATTTTAATCCCACATTGATGGAACGGGCACATGCAATGTGTTATAATATCCAAATACCATGGGTGCTATTATGAAGAAGGCTATTGGGAAGGTGGGTTGGCTAGCCACCAAGGGATGTAACTTGCCATTAGATGTTGAAAATTCACCAAAAATTATATAGATGCCCACAAAATAATGAATGAAGCCTATGAAAATAATAAATATTCCTTCAAAATTTTAAAGCCAGGGTGTGACTACCTGGTTCTACAAAACAAATTTTTCTGACTTGGCAATAAAAAATCTGAAAATACCCAATTTGGAAATAAATTGTAGAGATTAAATAAAATTCATATTTGAAAAACAAATAATTAGATCAATTAAATGACCATACCCAGTTTGCAAATTGGTGCCTTCGAGTGTCTGTTTATAAAAAAAATTTGCCTCACAATCAACTTTAGCCCAACATAGACAAATTTATAGTCAACCTTCATTGAATTGACATTCTGAACGTAATGGCAAGGTTAGATCTGGCTCTAGATGCTCCCAATTTTTGTAGATACTCTAGATTCAGGTCAAGGTACTAAACCATGAACTATCTTGAACAGCTATGTGTAGAGAATCTCCCCAAGCTCTGATACCATGTAAAGAATTTGGCTTAGGGAAAAATTCACCTAAGACTAAGGAGCTCAAATGTAAGCACAATAGTAGACCAAAGAGAGAGTATGATCAAAATGACAATATATTCATTCAATATGCCATATGAAAGTACATTAGGAGTGCTTGTATATAAAGGCTTGTGGAGAGCTTCTAGAATGCATAGAAGTCAGCAACATGATAAGTCATACAACCAAGCACATGTCCACTAGATATGGGTTATCCTCCATTAAGCATGGAAGTAAGTGTGATGATGTGAGGAAAAGTCCACAATGGTGTAGCATGCAAATTAATAGTTTAGACAACATGTGCTGAATTAGGAGTGTGAATAACTATGTTGTCTACATGAAAACTCAGTGAATGATACAAACTCTAGTGTTGTAGACACCATGTGCTGAAATGGAGTTATGTACTTCTATGTTGTCAACATGACAACTCATGAGAGTAAAAAAAATATAAAGTTTCTTATCTAAATAAATAATAAAATAATGCATTAACCTAAGTAAACTTATGTAAGTGTAAATGGTAAATACTTAGTTACACCAACAAGTATACTATGTTTTTTTGAGATTTTTCAAAATTAATCTTTGTAAGTATATACTATACATATTTTGCTATATGTACCATGTCTTACTGATACAAGTTCTCCACCATAGCATATTTATCCCCCATACTATGTGTCTCCCTATGTACATGTCTTACTTCCTCATAACATATGGCTTTCTTATACATCTGTACTCCTCCTTTTTGATAGTAATGCCAAAGATTTATTCTAATTTATTTACGTAGAAAAAAAAATGGGATAAGAATTTAGAATGTACCTTGAGAGTGATTTCCAAGGTTTTATCCCAATTTTCTTGCAAGACCTTGCATATATGAACTGCAATTTGCGCCTCTACTAATAGTTCAATCATATGGTCTGCAATAGAGAAGTTATTATTGTGGATGAGATTTTTTGAATATACAATGTGTTTCTACATTGCATCCATGATTAAAAGGATCATATTTTGTATGTCAATCAATGTTGATTAGATCCTTGCTTCTTCTCTTAGAAATTTAACTTGCATGTTTGACAAAAATCTAATTTTCTTGAAATGTGTAGAGCTTGAACTAGGGTCAAGTTGTAGTTGTTGAGCACTTGCCTTTAGATCTATATCTATTTTGGACAATTTGTCCTTTATTTCCTTTGTATAGTTAGAGACATCACATATTTTCCCAAAAAATGATGACACATTTGAATAGGATGCCTAAAGATTAACCAAAATTGTAGAATTCTCAACTTGATAAATGGTTATTTGCTAAGCAATGTACTCCAACACTTTATTGTTAAATTTCTTTTTAGCCTTTTCAACTATCTTATCTTGACTATTAGTGTCCTCATTTAATTTTTGGACTACTTCTACTAGCTAATACAAAATAGGTTGAGAAGAATCAACCTCAATTCCTATTGCCTTGGTGAAAATGTTCTTTGCATCCTCAATTATCTTATATTCTTTATCTCTTTCCTCTCTTAGTCTTTGTTGTTTAGCCTTTTTCTAGAGGAGTTCACCAAATGTGTGCATTTGATATGGAGTAAGCTAGTAAATATCCCATTTGGGAATTAGTATTTCTTCATCTAAATCAATGTCTTCCTCTATCTCCCTTCCTTTTCCAAAAAATTTTGTGCTCAGTTGAACCTTAGGCTCAACTATCCTTGCACTTATTGCTTTTGTATCTAGAATGGAAACAATAGTAGACATACTTGGACTTCCAATAAAAACTGATACTGTACTAACTGATGGCATACTTACAAAAATACTTGAAGAATCCAAAATTTATGAAGTCAAAATTATAGTACCCAAAATTGAAGTAGAAAAAATTGGTGTGCTTACCACTAATGTACTCAAAATTGAAAAAGTCAAAATTAGAGAGGTCAAAATTGAAGTACTCAACTTAGTTGATGAAGGAGTTTGTAGCTTGGTGGATAAAGTAGAAGTTACTTCTATCAATGATATGTTGAAGCTATCTCCATACTTGATGTAGTCAATGGTTTTCTTGGGGAGTGAGGAAGTGAGGAAATGACTACTATAGCTATCTTGACTGTATCAATCTCCTCATCATCTTTCTTTTCTTCCTCGGTAGCTTCTAGACCTTGATCCTCTTCATCTTCTTCATTATCAAAGTGACTCACTTCTTCAACATTTTCTTCCTCATATTTCATCTTATCTTCTTCTTCATCATCATCCTTTACTTAACCTAGAAATTCACTTGGTTTATGAAGATGATAGGTATTTTTCCAAGTATTTGTAGCATTTCTAACAATATGTTCAGTGTCCTTGATCAAAACCAAACAAGTATTAAACTTTAGAGTCAATTTTTCTTCATTTTTCTTTAATGAATCTTTCACCTTAGCATCTGATATGCTCAGTAATAACTGCCATAGGGTTTGTGCATATATGTCTTTGATTGTTTGCATAGAAAAATCCCATCTTAGCTTTATTTTCTCTAATAGTTCACTGGGGACTTGAGAAGTGATTTGGTCTAGTGAGTATTTCCCTTTACCTATTTTATTCAGCACTAGGTCTACAACTTGCTTCTACTCAACCTCAATCCTAATCTCATATTTCAATGATTTAAAATCTATTATCCCTACTTCTTCTTCCAATTGCTTTATCCTATCCTAGAAGGTGGCTAGAGGTCTACTGAATATAATGTCACCTCCTTTCTTTCATGACCTCCTTGTGAAGACTACAGTGGATGACTTTGTTGGCTTGGTGATGATCACCTTGCCCATTTTCTTCAGAGGTTCTTCTTCTTTCTCAGATTATTCCTTATGCTTTGCTTCCTCCACATCCTCACCTTTGTCCTCAGTTAATAAGATATGTGCACTTGATTTCAGCTTTTCTATCTTTCTCTTTCTTTTTTTAACTGCTCGTGGGAACTTTATTTCTAGCTCAATTCTGGCCTTGGCTTCATCATAAGTTATAAAATAAAGGGCCTTGGGATCAATTGGTTCATTGAAAAGGGCTTCAATGATGTCCTTTGTCTCATCAATATTTACCTCAAAGCTAGGAGGTTTCACCCAAATAATCCTAGGCTTAACTACTTGGATATACACCTTGTCACTATCCACCATGAAGCATACATCACCCTTATAATCTTCAACTAACTTCTTCAAAAGCCTGAACCTATTGTTCATTTTCTCCTTAAATACATCAAAGTAGTTGCCCATGATGTTTTTATAGTTTTCACCCATCTCTGCAATATACTCATTTATTTTGGTAGAGCATAGGCACATCTTTTCTCCTGACTATAGTTCCTTTGGAAGGGAAGAACTTCTATACATAAAAGAATAGATAGGTTAACAATGAACCAAATTTGCATGGGTTGTTCTTTGCTGTTCTAAAACTTTCCATATTTTTGTTGAAATGTCTCAACAATAGGTTAGCAAGATCATATGATAAGTTTTTCTTAACCACTTTGATGACAAATCCATGGCTTCACATGACACATTATTATGTCGGCTTGAACTATATATCTTGTGTGCAATAACATGTATTCCAAATTTCAATTCTGCATCTATGATGCTACTAATTTTTGTACCTCTACCATCCCATTCAGTTAATGTTTTCTTTTCCAACTTTGCCCGACCTATGGATTTTGTCATTTTGGCTTTAGCTAGCATGGGGAGGCCAGTGATTTGATGAATCATCTTCTTCATTATTAGGATTGGTTGTTCTAACCACAACTATATGTTATGCACCTGGCTAAGGATATACCTAATCCATTTAATTTGAAATTCTCAGGGCTTATGGGGGCTATGTGTCAACCCTTTTTCTTTTAGATGTTGATGTTTAAGTTTTAGGGTTCCATTTACACATAATTGACCTAGGGCATCATCCATCTCTAGAGTACCAATTTCTTGAATAGCATATTTGAAATGAGTATGAATGTCATTAACAAGAAGTACCTTAGGAGGGATTTGAGATTGAGCTCCACTTGGATCTGGGGTTTCAACAACTGTGGGAGTGAGCTTGAAATCTGACACTTTCCATTCAACTCATCAAACCAACATGTTAGATCCTCTCCTAACCTTGCTGCTATTACATGCCATTTTTGCTTGGTAGATTGAGAGAACTTTGAAAAATTTTGCTAGAAATTCTCTCAAATTGCTTTGATCGCACTAAAAATAACTCTTCATAATAGCACTTGAAAATTCATGGTAAGAAATGAATTCTATTCCATGCCTTTTGATAATTTTTTTCCATTAATGCTTAGTATGAAAGTAGATATGTTGACAGACTGTCATCCACTATATGGCATTGATTACTCGTTGACACCTTTATGACTCAATAACCATAGGTGTCTTCGTTACTCCCAACCTTGCTCGATAGAGTCTATGACCAAACCTTTCTTAGTAGAGAAGGTAACATGGTAATAACTGATAGTGATCTTTCTCAGTGATCTCTTTGTATCTTGTATACAAATTTGTATCTTTATCACCTTTCAACTGGAATTGATTCAGATGTCTTCTTTGATAGTCGGGTTCTAGTTCTCCCTTGAGAGCTTAATTAGAAAAGGTAGAGTCACCCAATTCTTGAATGATTTGACCATCATTTCTTGGACCAATATCCTCAGTAGACTTAGGAATCCATTGGACCAATATACTAGTATTCATGCAATTATTGGCAAGATGACCAAGTTCTGTACAAATGAAACATCTTTTGGTAGTATCTCTTTTCCTCATATGATGTTTAACACAATTCATATCAATGTGTCCAAATTCTCCATAGTAATGACATTTTCTCCAGGTATTTTTATCAAACTAAATATAGCTTTCAAATTTTTCTCTATAGGATTTAATGTCTTTGTTTTGCATTCTGATGCCTTGTGTCTATGTTTCTTACATTTATGATAGTTGCCTTCAAATCTTGGTCTCTCTTTGTATTCATTAGCCCTATGAGCATGTTGATTGCAATTGTAGCATTTTCCCTTGAATTTTTCTTTTCCATTACTTCAACATTTTTTTGATGTATGACCTATCTTACCATAGTGATTGCAAGTAGATCTTTGATTCTTTTGAGCACCTTGTTTGGAGGATTCACCTTCTTCTTTGTATCCAATTCCTACTTTTCCTTTTTGCCTATATAGGTTTTGCTCATTCAATTAACTCATGCTTGCTTAAGATTTCATCATTTTTTCATTAATTTTCTTCAAAGTGTTTAGATCATTCCTCAATCTTTGATTTATTTGTCTTTTAGATTTTAGATCATTTTTTATTCTTTCATCGGTTTTCCTTTCAGAATTTAGATCATTCCTCAATCTTTCATTTTCAAGTTTTAGGCTCATGATTTCCTCATTTGCATTGGAGAGTTGATCAATAAGGTCTACTTGTTGAAGGGATTGGTTTTGGATTTCATTGTTCCATCCATCCATCTTTTCGTTTATCTTGTTTCTCTATTCTAGGACTTCACATAACCTTACTAACTGAATTTCTTGTATGCTTTTTAGCTTTCTTACTTCTTATAGGGAACCATTCTTCTCTAGGAGTTCTTTGATTGTATCATTTGCTTCATTTGAGCTCTTTGAAGGGTGAAAGTCTTCAATTCTTTCTTCAATGTCAAAATGATCATTCATTTGATTTGCAAGTTCCTTTCTTCTTTTTAGGGATTAGGAAAGTTGCTCCTTAGCTTTCTTGAGTTGGGAAATGGCCATTTCCAAATCCAATTTTTCATTTTCAATAGCTTTGTCAAGTCTTAATATCTCCATATCCTTGATCTTTGATCAATTTGTTAAACTTTCTCCTAATAACCACAAAGCTCTAGTACTAATCATTGGAAATATTCAAGACTATGTTAAGTTATTGAGAGTAGAGGGTTGAATTAGTAACTTCTAAAACTTTAACAATTTCAAATCTTAATCCAATAATCCAATTAGCACATTATTCATCACATCTAATCTAATTGCTTGCATGAGAAATTGAAAACATGAAAGCATCCATAACACTTTGACACAAAGTTTTGGTGACCCAAAAACTGTCCAAATAGAAAGTAAAATTGGGGTGGGGATGATACCTACAAACTTTAGTACAGT
The DNA here is from genome assembly GCA_028749045.1 of Cupressus sempervirens. Lineage (NCBI taxonomy): Eukaryota > Viridiplantae > Streptophyta > Pinopsida > Cupressales > Cupressaceae > Cupressus > Cupressus sempervirens. The sequence continues at coordinate 37,064,407 of CM053790.1, forward strand.
AGAATAAAGTTGGCCTATTAAGGCTTACATTGATCACTTCTAATGATCTGCCCTATTAGGAGCAATTAGGACAGCTAGGTCCACCTTGTGAGAAAATTTACAAAATATACAATAAAGTATGCACTTGGTAAAGAGATTTATGAAAGACTATTAGGTCTACCTTGTAAAAGGATTTCAACTAGTTCAACTGTTATGATGAAGTAGTAGTAGATCTCTTATTTGAAACTAAGTTTTTTGATAGAGATTCCATAGGTACTAATCACCTTTATGTGATAGATATGTCTTTGCTACTCCTTATGCTATTATGCCCTTTACATTTTGTTCTTCTTTTGCTGTATTCATAACTAAGCTTTCACATCCACATTCACATTCAGATTTTATATACATACATGTACATTGGATATGATACAATACATTACATATATATACCAATCCAAATTTTATAATTATAAAGTTGGCCATGATACAAGTTAACACCAATATTACCAAGTTAGCCCACATGAAAACTCTCATGTTCTAATGACTAACTTAATGAGGTTCTGATACTCGACATCCACTATCAATGCTTAGCATCATCATGCACTTGGTAGATGCAGAAGCTTAGACCATACTAATCACTTTCAAGTAGTCTTGAACTCAATCTACATTGGTGACTTGATAGCTATTGTGCAACTCAAAAAACACTAAATCACTTGGTTAGCATAGAGTAACTCAGTTAAGACTGGCTTTACATCACATGAACTACAAACTTGGTAGATGTTACAATGCTCAGTAACTATTGATAAATTTGGTGTATACAAAAATACATGATTTAAACTACTAGACTTCACACTAATTGAATCTACTTGGTGGCCACTGGAATTTTTCCAAAGGACTCCGTAGTAACTAAAATGCATAGAAAACACTGTAAACTATTCAACAAGGTCAGTAGCTATACAGAATTTGAATAAGTGTGTCAATAATAACAAACTTGACTTATATGTCAACACTGATAAGTATGGTATTCAATGGAAACTTGAATGAGTTGGATTGTGATAGAATAATGTCAATTTGATTATTTTGAAATCATATAATATTGTGCTTAAGCTCATGAATGATTGCTCAATACATGAAGGACTATAGTATTAACTGAGTGACTATAGTTGTCATCAAGCACCTCCCAAAGAAGAGGTAAAGCTTAGTGCTAATGGAGCAAAACTTAGTGTTAACTAAGTGATGCTTTTCTTGAGTAAAGAAGTATTATTCATTGAGTATTAGAGCTAGAAGAACAAGCTAAGGAAAGATCTAATTAAAGGTGGACACTTGATAAAAATAAGAATGATCAAGAAGTTCAAAGAATAAAGTCAAATTATGTTATGAAATCAATGACTGGAAAAATATAATGAGGATCTAATGAAGGAAAATTAACAAAATGGAGATGAGCACAAAGTTCAAGGAAGTTCTATTTTTTAAGTGTCTAAATACATTGAATTTGAGATCTACAATCATGACTAAGTGACAAAATATGGAAGGTACTGGAAAGAAAAAGTTCACTATTTAAGGGAATGATCAAGACTATTTTTTTTATTGATCCTTCACTGGTAGATGTTGAATGAGTGTAAATTATTGTTGAAGTTAGGGTGTTTTTTACTGGTGAATATTCATAATTTTGTAAATTTTAGAAATTCTTTGCTAGTAATTTGGCTAATAATTTAAGATTTAATGCAATGTAAATTGCCACATTTTTATTAAATTTAGTTCTAAGATATTTAAAATCACTCAATAATTTATTTTATTAAAAATTTAAACTCAAAGATTCACCACAATATTCGATACATGATTGGATTTGATTCACCTAAATATTATATATAATCAAAGAAATTAAAAATAATTCGCCAATAATTATCATAATTATTAGTTACATTAGGGATATATTACCAATATTTAGTTTTCACTATTGATTTAAAATATAATGTAATTATCCTCATAATTTCCATGTGATAAAACAAGTTAAATTTTGATTTTTAATATTCCATTACAATTAACAAACTTCCTATTATTATTCAAATTTGCCAATATTTTCTACTCAAAAATGATGATTCCAAAATAATCGCCAACTTAAAAAATATTTAAAATAAAAAATTGAGACATTTGCTGATAAAAATAATTTGATTTTTCAAAATAATGAAAGATTTAGCATTAATTTATAACTTTTTCTAGAGGGGGTTTATTAAAGTTTACCCTGGTTGAAGTTTTAAAAGGAAGACACAAGTTGAACTGAGAAGAATAGAAGTGAAAAGATCAAGTAGAGGAAGTACAAAGTGAAAGTGTGAGTGTGTGACATAGCAAGAAGGAGATCAAAAGGAAGAGACAAAGCAGATAAGAGATCTAAATAAGCAAGGTAGTGCTAAGTCTAACTAATCAATTCACTGTTACTTTCTTATCATTGTAGCATATACAAATCTCTTAAGAGAGTGGGCCTAACAAGTCTTTGAAATCCTATATGGTAGGATAAATTATTGATGTTTGTAAGTCCTTTAGAGTAGATCACTTCTTAAAATTCAAGTAGTGGTAAGGTCTAGATGATCTTTGGTTAAAATCCTTTAACCAAGTCATACTAAAAATGTGCATGTAACCCTTAACAAGCTTAGCTCCTCGTAGAGCTCACTTTAGAATACTGAAATTAATTAGGTTGGTAGTTCCCAAGTGGTTTTTCCCTTTACAAGGTCTCCACATTAAAATATCTATGTCAATTGTGTGATTTCTTATGTGTTTCAAGTTTATTTTCATGTTATTTGTTTGCTAGTTCTACTCGATATAAGCTAAGTTATATCTCTGATACTTGGTAATAGTAAATAGTAAGATAAATTTTTGATGCAAAAAAGATTATAAGTTTGATTTGAGAAGTTAAATATGGTTATTGAGTTATTATTCTCAATAATTATGAAGTTTGAATTAGTACTAAAGTATTTGGAAGGCCTATAGGATAACTGGATATAACTGATTCAACCCCCCCTCCACCCCCCAATATAATTGATATTAGAGTTGTGTGCCTAGAGGAAAAAGTTTGAAGGTAAATGACACAAATATTTGATGATGTATATCTATAAGGGACAAATAACAAAGCTGAACAAGAAGAATTTCTGCTTATGAGAAAATAGGATGATGTTATATTTATTTGGTATCAGAGACAATGTTACACACTAGCTAGATAATGAATGTGTTTCTCCTACTCCTCGTATGATTGTGGAATAAATGACATAGAAGGGAGAGCATAATAGTTTGATTATTGAGATTGTATCTACCCTAAATGATCTTGAGTTTGATGATGTAAAGAGTTGTACTACTACTACTAAAGAGATGTGGGACAAGTTGGTACTTATGCATGGTGGAGATTAGAATGTGTTGAGAGCTAAAGAAGAAAGTATGAGAGGAAAATATGATGACATGAGAATGAAGGCAGGTGAAAATATTGTGTAATATGTGAACCAAAGAAAGGAAGTTGTGAGTGCAATCAATGTTGTTGGAGGATTCATAAATAATACTAAAGTTGTAGGTAAAGTTCTCAGAACTTTCTTACTTATCCATGCTATAAAATTATCTACAATTTAAGAATTTAAAGCTATGCCTAGTAATGATCTTACTCTTGATGGTTTAGTTTTTCAATTAACTGCACTTGAACTAAGTAATTTTAATAATAGTGTTCCTACACTTGGAAATGCTTTCAATACTTCACTAACCATTGGTATTTTAAAGAAAGAAAACAATAGTAAGGATGAAAGTGAGTAAAAATTGAAAGATGATATGGATGACATTGAAGCATTTTTTGCAAGGAGGTTACCGAGAGGTAAAGGTAAATGACCTCTAATACATTTTAAATGCAATGAGGTATGTCATATTCTTACAAGATGTACTAGTAGGAGGAGTGAGAAAAATGTTAAGAAGGATTAGAAATATAGAAAGAAAAAGTACTAGAAGGTCAAAGGGATGAAATCATGTTGTACTTCTAAAGAAGAACACACTAAGTTAGATACTAAAGATGAGAAAGAGGAAGTTGATATGGTATATGCTTTTGCTAAGAAAGACCCTAATGAGGAAAGGTATGACTATGAAATGTCTCATATTTCATGTATTAGTAAGAATGATACATGGATCATTGATAGTGGATGTTCAAGTCATTTGAATATTGGTGATATTAGTAAATTTGATAAGCTTGAGGAATATGATGGTGGATTTGTTAAACTAGGAAATGATGTTCCATGTCCAATGAAAGATAGAGTTTCATTCATTTTACATGATAAAATTGGATTTGATGGTTCATAATGGGTGCAAGGACTATAAAATAATTTTTTGAGTGTTGGTTAGTTGAACAATATAGGTTACAAGCTAGAGTTTCAGAAAAGGAAAGTTAGGATCTATGATGAAGAAGGAAATATAATTAGCAATAGAGTGCAAACAAAAGGTGATATATTTTATCTTGATCCTACTATTGATACATGTTTTTTTGTTAAGGTTTAAGATGTGTGGTTGTGGCATAAGAGGTTATGTTATGTCAATAGAAAGAAAGAGTTAGAAGCTTGCAAAATCTACATAAACATGAGAATGCTATGTGCAAACAATGTCATCTTGATAAGATGACAAATTCAAGATTTTCAAATAAGACACATACTTCTAATGATATTATGGAATTAGTGCATACTAATTTATGTGGATCAATGAGTGTGGAATGCAATTATGGTTATAGATATTTCATACTATTTTTCAATGATTATACTAGGATGATGATTGTCACATCTATGAAGGAAAAATCACATGATTTTGATATATTAAAATGGTATACAGAAGACTTGAGAAAGAAACTAGTAAACAATTAAAATGTTTGTCAATTTCACTAAATTTTGTGCTAACAATGGAATTAAGAGACAATTATCTGGACTAAAGACACCACAATAGAATGAAATTGTTGAGAGAAGGAACCAATCAAATATACATTATGTAAGGAAATTGTTGATTGAGAAAGATGTTGCACAAATGTTCTAGGGAGAGTCCATTAGCATTGTAGTCTACACTCTCAATCAAGTTCAACTAAAGAAAGGAATAAAAAAAAACACTTTATGAAATGTTGTATGGTCATGCACCTAATGTGAGTTATTTCAACATATTTAGAAGTAGATGCTACATTCATAAAGATACAAGGAATGTGAAATTTATTTCTAAAGGACATGAAAAGTTGTTTTTCTAGAGAAAATCATATAAATGTTTAAATAAGGCGACTCACACAACAATTGAAAATGAAAATATAAGAATTGATGAGTTTGTAAATAAGAATGACGAGGAAAGAAAAACAAAGTATGATGGTTACAAAAAAAAATATGTGTATGAAGATGCACTTGACATAGTAGAGAGCTACTAAGAAATAGCCTACATTACCCAAGCCACAAATAGAACAATACGAGCAACATGTTGATCACCAACTAAGATAAGATAATGTTAAATAAAAGATCTAAACCTATACTAGAAAAGTGTGTGAGAAGGAACCATTCACCTTAACCAATCATTGGAGATAAAGTGTTGGAGTCACAATAAGAATTAAGTTGAAGGAAAATATTTGTTGAATTGTTGAACTTGAAACAAGAACTACAAAAGATACACTAGATAACAAAGTTTGGATAAATGCTATGAATAAAGAGATTTATCAAATAGAGAAATACTACACATGGACACTTGTACCGAGACTTGATAAAAAGAATATAATTGGAATAAAGTAGATTTTTAGAAATAAATTGAATGAGAATGGTAAAGTTGTGAGGAAAAGGGATATATTAGTTTGTAAAGGTTATGCCCAAGAAGAAAGAATTGACTATGGTGAGACCTTTGCTCCTATATCAAGATTGAAAGGAGTTATAACTTTGTTGTCATGTGAAACTTGCAAGAAATTAAAGGTATATCAAATGGATATTAAGTCTACATTTATGAATGGAACAATTGAAGAAGAAGCCTACATAAAACAACCAGAAGGATTTGTTGAGCTAGATTAGAATAACTTGGTTTGCAAATTGAACAAAGCATTCTATGAACTGAAAAAAGCACCAAGAGTGTGGTATAAAAGGTTGCATTCTTATTTGATTAAAATTGGATTTGTTAGAACAAGTAAAAATAATCATTTGTATTTGAAGAGTGAAGCTGAGAACAAGGTTGTGATTGTTGAAATATTTGTTAATGATATCATATTTAGTGGTCATGATTTTATGTGTAAATTAGTTGCTAATCAAATGAGAAAAGTGATTGAAATATTTATGTTTGGTGAGATAAATTTTTTAAAATGATTACAAGCTCATGAAACAAAAGATGGTATCTATGTGACTCAATCTAAGTATCTTAAGGAAATTTTCAAAATATTTGTTATATACAAGTCAAGGTCATTCGATACATCTATGGTAATTAGATACAAACTATCTAAGGAGAACACTACAATAAAGTGAATGAGACCCAATATTGGTTAATGATTGAAAAATTATGGTATGTTGTGCATATTAGACCTAATATTGCACATGTAGTTAGAATTATTAGAAGATTTTCATCTAATCCTAGTGAAAGACACATGATTGTTGTTACAAAATATTTTTAGATACCTAAAAGGAACTAAAGATTTTGGGTTATGGTACAAACAAGATGGTGATTTTATACATAAAGTCTACACTTATGCAAATTGGGTTGGAAATGTAGATGATAGAAAAAGTACAAGTGATGGATCCTTCTTTCTAGGAGAAATACTAATCACATGGATGACCATGAAATAAATATACATTTCATAATCTCCTTCTTAGGTTGAGTATGTTATTGTTGCAATAAACTTCTCTAATTTCATTTGGATTAAGGAATTGTTCAAAGTAATAAAAGAAGAGGTAACTAATCTTGTTAGTATCCATTGTGATAAAACTAGTGCAATAAACATATCCAATAATCCAATGATGCATGAAAAAACCAAGCATATATCTATCCAGTATCACTACGAGAGAGAGAAAGTACAAGAGAAACAAGTGAGGCTTTCACATATGAAGTCTAAATATCAAATTGTAGATATATTTACCAAGCCATTACATAAAGATGCTTGTGAGTGTCTAAGAGGTATGTTGGGGGTCCTTCCCCTATCCAATATTAACTAAGAAAATATGCATGTTGTACCACTTCATGGATGATCATATATACTTTGTGAAGTTGGTGCAAGAGTTCACTCTTTAGGGATTGTTTCCTAAAATTGTGTTCAAGTGATTGTGAAAAAACTTATGTAGACTCTACATGGAAGGTATAAGGTATTACGACAAAGTTTTATAAGCTTTAAATTGGAACTTATATTTATCTTTGCAATTATTTTCAAAGGGACAGAGAATCAGTAAGAGAATTTTATGGTAAAGGGTAAATAATTGTTGAATTCAGATTAGTTTTGACAAGTGAGTGTCATCAAACTTAAGCTATTGACTTAATTCATGTTGAAAAAGTAGTACATGCCAAGCACAACATGTATATATAAGACCATGCTAAGTCATAGTGAATGTCGAGCCACTCATGTGCTGAGTTACTCAAGTGCAGAGCAGACAGTGCATGTCAAGCAATATAGGTGCTGAGTCATAGTATAAAGATTCATGTATGTTGAGCATTAGAGACTTCAAATGTTGAGTAAGATAGTTTTGACATATTTTTTTGTAAAGGTACAAACAACAATGTAAACCATTTTTGAGCTAACTTAAGATTGATTTTTTATATTTTGGAGACAAGGATGAATCTCAAGTTGGATTCCCTATGCAATTACATGTAGCCAATAAAAAAATGAGAAGGATTAAGTAGCAAAATGGATGAATCTTAGCCTTAGATTCATACCTAACCCTAAGTTACCTAAGTTTTCATAAGGAGGACAAACCCTAAACTCTTTAGTGATTGTATAAGGTGTAGAATGAGTGAAAAGAATAGTTTGTATGCACAAATAGAGCATTCATGGTGGCTTAGAAGTTATGAAATGAAACTATATTGTAAAATAAATTAGAGAAAAATAGAGGATAGAGAAAAGGATACATCAAAAAGACATCTGATCAAGAAGACATTGTTTAGAGGTGATTTGTAATCAAGCAATCAAGTGTTAATTGATCAAAGATAAGAAATTCTAACAAGTGATTTCAGTCAAAATATCTTAACAGAGTACTCCTAATAGGCTACATGAAATCCTTTAATAGGTTGCTTGCTTAGTTTTGAGTTAAAGTCCTTTAGCAAGGCACACTTCTAATAGGGTGTTGAAATCCTCTCACAAGGCGAGACCTAATAGTCTTTGTAAGCCTTTAATAGGGGAGACCTTTCACAGGGTAGATCATGTCTCATGATTAAAACATTGTAACTTTAATTGGATAAACTTTATTATTATAGTAGTGAAGATTTGTGGGTGTCATCCCCACCCTAGTTTTACATTCTCACTTGCAGGGTTTATGGGTAATCATATCTGGTGTCATATATCTGTGATTGCTTATATGTTCTACATGTTTTAGATGTACATGCTTTACATGTTATTCTAGTTTACTCATTAAATGTATGAGATGGATGTGTGGTAAAAAATTTATGGGTCCAAGGTTTAATTGTTGATTCAGAACCCCCCCCAGCACCTAGGAGTTTATCTTTCCTATTCTAATTCCAACAATTGTTATTAGAGATTTGTTCTTTGAAAGAGAGGCTTTGTAGCTCTGAGGAAAGATCTTGAAATGGAAGTCTACAAGTTGGGAAAGACTATTTGAGAACTAGGAGATTGAAATACAACTCATTCTAAATCAACTGAATGAAGCAAGAGAAGAACTAAAGAAATCCTTGAAGAGAAGGAAGGAAATTGCTATTGCAAAGAATGAAACACAATACAGAGAGATAGACACTACTAAGTTATTTTCAAATGCAGACTCCAATGAATTTGATGCAGTTGTTGCACATCTAATGGAAAAGAATAAAGCTCAAGCTGAGGAAATTAAAAAACTCAAGTTAGTGCAAGAATCACAAGCTATACTACTATGTGAGGTGATTGAATAGAAGAAGAAAGCTATGATTGAAGAAGACAAAAGTGTTTTGCCAAAAAAACTAGAAGAGAAATCATCAGAACTAACCAAGATTTTCAACATGCAATTGGATACTCTATGTCAAATTATGAATGTTAATTATGAATTAAATATCAAGGAAATTGAGATAACAACATTGAAACTATACAATGACCTAAAGAAGGAAAATAAATTTTCTAAAAGTTTCAACAAACCAAATGAAGTCATCAAATAGTTTGAGCAACTATTGAGATCCCCTAGATCTAATAATGATATTGCCCATCTAGGTCAAAGGCACCAAGTTATGAATTTGATAAAGGAAAATGCAAGGTAGATGCTGAACACATCATAAATGAAATGAACAAGACATGGAAGAGAAAGGATGATTATAGCACATCAAATGGAGAAGGGATCACTTCATCCAATGGGTTAGGTGACACACCTCATCAAACTAGGCAATCAAGAGGTATGTGGGACTAATACTTAAAGGTTATATCATACATTAGTTCCAAAATAACTTAGCACTGAAAATATTAAATTAGCATGAGTAAAGATGCAAGATGTTATTAGAAATCCAAGATAAATCTTTAAGTTTTCCATGTTGTTTTTGAGCATGAAATATTTCCTATCTGTGCCAAGTGAAATGCTAGAAAATGTCAAGCTAACAGTCTGTTGGATACAATTGATTAATTGTGTGTTGTCTTTGATGTTACACAAATATCATATCAATTGATAGAAAATGCTTACCAATCTCACTTGGTTAGTGAATATAGTTTTCCTTTTCTGATGAGCATTCATAAGTTTACTCTATACAGATGATAGTGTCTACTGAGCTAACTTGGGTGTCAAAGGAATTAAGGAAGAAAAAAGTGTTAACCAAGCTCACTCAGTTAATGAAGGGAAAGATTGATAGAGTTAGTATTCACTAAGTTCACTCGGTCACCAAAAGATTTCTACAAGTTTTTAGTGTTAACTAAGCTTCTTTTGGTTAACATAGGAAATCATTCTAAAATTAGTTTCTACTAAGCAGGATTAGCTTATGAAGGATTTTTCTTGTTTTGGCATATGAAGCTTAATTACTTTATGTATTGATTCTAGCCGACTATGGTAATGAATATTGGTTATTGTAATTTGAATTTGGGCAGACTTGACAATCTGGAAGGTATAAATAAAAGGTCAAGTTGAGATTTCTAGTGTGTGTGTGCAAGTGTATTGATTGAACTAAGAAGAAAAGAGAGGGAGCAAACTTGAAGGATAAGTATGTATCCTTGTGTAGTCAAAAAATAATATTCAATCAGGAAGGATCAAGTTTAAGTAAAATAGAGATCTAGATTCAATAATTTAGTTACATCACAATTAGGTCATTTCATTGTTACTCTCTAACAATTGTAGCAGTAATCTAAAATCTCTTAACAGAGTTGATTTAATTGCTAGTTGTAAATCCTCTAAAAAGGTGGTTATTCCATTAAATTATTTTAAGACCTCTTCCAAAGCCACTCCTAGTAGGGTGATTAAATCCTCTAACAGGGTCACACCTAACAGTGTGTTTTGTAACCTTTAATAGGGTTGCCTCCTAACAGGGCTTACTTCAAAAGAGTGAAAAATAGTAACTGGTTATATTGGTGGTTTTTTCTCAAATTGAGTTTCCACATTAAATCTTGGTGTCTCATGTGTTCATGTTATTTCTCTTATGTTTGCAAATTAATTAATATTAATGTTTTAAGATCTACTAAAAGTAATTTGCACTTTACATTTACTGAATTATAACATTTTCTATGTGTTTACCAAGTAACAACAACAATCAATTTTCTCAATCTAAATTTTATTGTTGACATCTACGGGATCTAGTATTTATTTTAGTGGTAACCGATTCACCCCCCCCCCCCCCCCCCCCCCCCCTAGTTACTCCTATATTTCCAACAATTAGAATTAGAACTTTTGGTACTTGTGTAATGCCCCGCCCAGAGATCCTTGGAAACAAGGATGAAATACAAGCCAAGAATTTTTTTGTTACAAGTATGAATGCACATGACAACATCATACAGGGATCACAAAGATCACAATGAAAGAATTCAACACAATCTCGACAACCAACGAATCTCCAAATGCCACTACCAAACTAGCACACCCAAACAAAGCCAACAACCACCACAAACAAGATGAGGGCACAAGAAATGACCACTCATCAACAAAACACCAAGCTGGGGTAAAATGAAAGATCCCAAAATTTGGCTAAGCCTGAAATCTTGAAGCCCTAAAAATTGGCTAAGTCTGGATTTTTGAAGCCCTGAAATTTCCTAGAATCCATAACTTATCTCCGAAAGGTCTGAAACCTATCTCAAAAGATTCGTCACATATATTAAAGTATATCTTAAGTATAAGAAACTTATACTTAAATAATATATTTTAAACCCCAAGAGACAAAAATAGAAACACAAAAATTGGATTTCAAGAGAAATTGACAGAATTCAAAATTCAACAACATAGGGTTGAAGAACACCCAAAAGTGTATCCAAGTCAACTCTCAAAAAGTTTTGATAACAAAGAATGTTAGGATAAACCACGGACAGAAATAAAAACTACATGCAAATATAACCAATAACAGAAAATAATAGAACACATAGAAATGAACACAAGGCACCAAGATTTAATGTGGTTCACCCAATCCCTGGGCTATGTCCACCAAATAGCAAGTCTGATCTTATTACAATCCAGTGATTACAACCTGATTACAATCCGTAATCCCTTACAGCTCAATACTGCTGCAAGAGCCAATTTCGTATCACAACCTTATGAAAAATACCCTACACTAAGCCCTTTTATACAAGTATGTACAGTACTTTCCTGATCAGTCACCACAATCTAATAATCTCCCACTTGGGGACTGATCAAGCTCCACACTAAACAACAATCTCCCACTTGGAGACTGATCTTGTAGCAATACCACTATCACATGGGGCTCCCACTGGATCAAACCATCCTGGACTCTACTATTCTTTTATTCATGTTCGGTCTAAAAGACCAACCGAAGCTGAAGAGGAGTTCAGCTTCTCCCTTGTGACAACCTTTGTCAACATATCTGCTGGATTGTCATTGGGATGTATCTTCTCCAGCTTTAACTGTCCATCCTCCAAAACTGACCGAATGAAATGGTAGCGCAACTGTATGTGTTTGGTCTTAGAATGCAGAGCTGAATTCTTAGCAAGATGAATGGCACTTTGACTATCTGTGAACAAATAATTATCCTTCTGAGGATGTCCCAATCCTTCTAAGAAGAACTAAAGCCATATCATCTCCTTGGCTGCCTCTGTAGCAGCAACATACTCTGCCTCTGTAGTGGATAAAGCATTAATCTTCTATAACCTAGAAACCCAGCTCACGGCTGCCCCACCAACAGTAAAGACATAACCTGTAGTACTCTGCCTGGTATCAATATCCCCAGCCAAATCTGAGTCAACATAGCCCTGTAAATCAGTAGTAGAGCCCCCAACGTGTAAATACTTATTCGATGTTCCTCTCAAATATCTAAGAATCCACTTGACAGCATTCCAATGCTCAAATCCTGGATGACTCATATACCTGCTAATGACTCCCACTACATGTGCAATATTTGGCCTAGTGCATACCATAGCATACATCAAACTTCCTACAGCTGAAGCATAGGGTACCTTGGACATCTTATCCTTCCTCTTCCTATGTCTTGGGACACATCTCCTTAGTCAATTTCAAATGACCAGGTAAAGGTGTGCTGACAGCTTTAGCATTCTCCATAGAGAAACGGTGCAACACCTTCTCAACATAATCAGCTTGAGATAGTGTCAATGTTCTATTCTTCCTATCTCTGCAAATCTTCATACCAAGGATTTGTTTTGTTTCCCCCAAATACTTCATAGCAAATGCATGTGCTAATTGGCGTTTTAGCCCCTTAATATGATCCATGTTAGACCCAGCTACAAGCATATCATCAACATATAAACATAAAATGATGTAGCTATCATCATCCAACCTTTTAAAATAAACACAATAATCTGAATGACACCTATTATATCCATGCTCATGCATAAAACTATCAAATTTTAGATACCATTGCTGAGGTGCTTGCTTCAAGCCATATAAACTTTTCTTCAATTTGCACACTAAGTTCTCCTTACCTTTGACCTCAAAACCCTGTGGTTGAGCCATATATATTTCTTCATCCAAATCACCATGAAGAAAGGTTGTTTTAACATCCATCTGCTCTAAATGAAAATCTTCAGTAGCCACAAGAATTAAAACAGTACGAATAGAAGTCATTTTAACAACAGGAGAAAATATCTCATCAAAATCAATTCCCTTTTTCTGTGCAAATCCTTTTACAACTAACCTGGCCTTAAATCTTTTCTTACCTCCTTCCTCTTCTTTCAACCTGTAAACCCATTTATTCTGTAAAGCCTTTTTACCTGCAGGTAACTTGCACAAATCCCATGTCTTATTTTTCATCAAAGAGTCCATTTCATCTTTCATTGCAGACTCCCACTGAATCTTAGTATCCACCTGAACAACTTCATAACTTTCAGGTTCACCAGCATCAGTAAGTAAAATAGAATACAAAGAGGGAGAAAACCTTTGTGGAGGTCTAATTTGCCTTGTTGACCATCTAACATTCACTAGTGTGTGTGGTATTTTTTGTTGCTGTTGTTGCACATCATGAGGAATGGCTGGAACATCAGCTTTTGGATTATCATCCAGCACTACATAATCATCTTCTTTCTTCTCATGTTGTTGCAACAGATCTTTGTACAACACTTTTTCATTGAATATGACATCCTGGCTTCTTATAATTTTATGATTTTCAAAATCCCAAAGCCTATAACCAAATTCATTAATGCCATATCCAACAAAGACACATTTTTTTGATTTAGCTTCGAGCTTGGTTCTATTTTTAGAGTCTATATGAGAAAAAGCTTCACAACTGAAGGTCTTGAGAAAAGAATAACTCACCTTCTTACCAGTCCATGCTTCCTCTAGAATACCACAGCCCAAAGGAGTAGAGGGACCTCTATTAATCAAATATACTGCAGTATTGACAGCCTCCACCCACATGTGTAAGGGCAACCCAACATGCAACCTCATGCTCCTTGCACACTCCATTATAGTCTTATTCATGCGTTCAGCCACTCCATTTTCCTGTGGAGTCCTTGGAACAGTTTTTTGTCTACGAATACCATTAGTGGAGCAATAATCTTCAAATTCATGACTGCAATACTCACCACCATTATCAGATCTGAGATATTTTAATTTCTTACCAGTCTCATTTTCAACCAAGCATTTCAATTTCTTAAAAGTTTGAAATACATCAGATTTCTGTGTAAGGAAATAAACCCATACTTTTCTAGTTGCATCATCAATAAATGTAACATAATAATGAGAACCACCAAGGGAAGATACCTGAGCCGGTCCCCATACATCCGTATGCACAAGCTCTAATTTCTCCTTTTTGTTTTCCTTCCCAGTCTTTACAAAACTCACTCTCTTTTGTTTTCCATACACACAACTTTCACAAAAATCCATATTCACACATTTTAGACCTGGTAAAACTTTCCTTGAATGAAGTACTTTCATACCTTTCTCAATCATGTGCCCAAGTCTATTGTGCCATAGCGCTGTATCAGAATCTACAGCAACTATTTGTTCTCCCTGCTCAACTGCAGTAATTGTTCCTGAATATTCATTTTTCTCTGAAACAATCAAAGTAGAAGGAACAATATGACCTATACAAAGATATAAGGTGCCTACTTTCACACCTTTTGCTACTACAAGGGAACCTTTTGAAACCTTCCAATTTTTATCATTAAAAGTAACTACACAACCCTCATCACCGAGTTGCCCTGCTGAAATTAAATTTCTACTTAGTTTTGGAACATGTCTTACCTCATGTAGTAGCCAATGATTCCCATTCTGCATCTTAATCTTAATTTTTCCCTTTCCAACAATCTAACAGGGTTCATTATCCCCCAAATAAACAAGCCCAAAATCCCCTTGGACATAGTCAATGAAATAACCTCTATGAGGTGTAGCATGAAATGAAGCACCAAAATCTAAAACCCATGAATCATCAACACTCTCTAAAGATAGAAGCAAAGCATCCTCTTCAGATTTGTTACTTACCACATTTGCCTCCTTTTCTCCATCTAATTTATCTCCTTCATTTTTCTTTCGATTTCAGCAATCTTTCTTTTTGTGCCCTGGTTTCCCATAGTACCAGCAATCATTTGGTCCTCTCAATTGAGACCTCCTCCCCTTTGACTTTCCTCTTGATTTCCCATGATTTCCAGAGTTACTTCCTCTTTCAGTCGTTCTGCCCCTGCTTTGTGCATTTAAAGCACTTCCTGATGTAGATCCACCTAAGGATTTTCTATGAGTTTCCTCACTTAAAATAACACCGATTACATCATCATATTTTAGGGTACTAGATCCAGGAACAGAATTACTCACCGCCATTACCAAGCCATTCCAGCTTTCAGGCAAAGAACACAAAATCAAGAGAGCCCTAATTTCTTCATCAAAATTGATACCCACAGAAGATAATTGACTAGTAATAGTATTAAACTCATTTAAATGATCTGCAACAGATCCACCTTCTGCCATTTTCATATTAAATAAATGCTTCATGAGAAATACCTTATTTGAAGCAGAGGGCTTTTCATACAGTGTCGCTAGGGTTTTCATCAAATCTTTTGTCGTCTTTGCTTTTGTAATATTAAATGCCACCGATGGTGCCAAGCATAATCGAATGCTTCCGAGTGCCTTTCTATCCAAAAGATCCCATTCAGCCTCTAACATAGTTCCCTGATTCTTGGCTTTTCCTTCCAACGGCTTCCACAAATCCTTCTGATATAAATAGTCTTCTATTTGCATCTTCCATAACTGGAAGTTCTGCCCATTAAACCTGTCAACCCTCAACTTACCCTCATCTTCCATCGCTCCCACTCAACTATGAGACTCCCACTTAACCGTGAGACTTTCCTGAAGAGGATAACTGAAAGACAACCTTGCTCTGATACCACTTGTTAGGATAAACCATGGATAGAAATAAAAACTACATGCAAATATAACCAATAACAGAAAATAATAAAACACACAGAAATGAACACAAGGCACCAAGATTTAACGTGGTTCACCCAATCCCTGCGCTACATCCACCAAACAGCAAGTTCGATCTTATTACAATCCAGTGATTACAACCTGATTACAATCCGTAATCCCTTATAGCTCAATACCACCGCAAGAACCAATTTCGTATCACAACCTTATGAAAAATACCCAACCCTAAGCCCTTTTATACAAGTATTAAACCGCTTTAGGGTTATAACATGTCGGCCATATGTCTGCCATAATATGTCGACTACCATGTCAGTATGAAGTATGTACAGTACTTTTCTGATTAGTCACCACAATCTAACAAAGAAAAGTGCCTACTAATGACACACGCAAGTTTTTCACAAAAATCGTGCAACACTTTTTACTAAGGGAGGGTGACACTTCTCCTTAAGGCATGCGACACTCTTCCAGTGTCATCTGACATTTCTCAAAAAGGCATGCGAGACTTTTCAGCATTGTACAACATTTATCAAGAAGGAATATGACACTCTTCTAGTGTCGTACGACATTTCTCAAGAAGGCGTGCGATACTTTACAGTGTCGTACGACATAGTTTGCATGGGCGTGCGATACTTTTTAAAGTGTCGCACCATGCTGAACAAATGTCACCCATAGAAAACAAAGACACTCCCAGAACTCAGAAAGGCAAAGAACAGACCAAAGAACCTCCACACCAAGGAGTACTAGATCCACAAAGGCTCAAGGAGTGAACACTCGAGTGCAAGAACAACACAGAAAGAAGAACATTTATCCATCTAAACTACAGTAGCAAAGAAAACACTAAAATAAACATCGCAGAGAGCTAAACAACCAAACTAAGTACACGGTTCCTCCCAACCATCAATAGCATCATAAGACCATCATGGTTCCTAGCCATCCCCCATGTGTAACATCCCAAGCCACTGACTAGATCGTCGGTGCTATCGTAATAGGGACATCGCTACTAAAAACGTGCAACAATATAAAGATAAGGAAATCTAACATGCTAGTAGAAAAGCATAAGATAATCCTATAGTAGATAACATCACCTATCACATGCTAAACAACAATTCATAACATCTAATCATATGATAAACATCATAATAAGGGAATGCATCAAATAAAATAACATCATCTAAACATGATATACAAGCATTCCAATGAAAGCATAAATCACAAGAAAGCATACTCCAGAACCCAAAGTACCAAGTGAAGACATCCAACAACGGTTGCACTAGGACAAAAGATCATCTCTGTACACCGATCCCTAGTAGTGGTGAAGGTAGCTACGCCTCCCAACCATGTGTCACCCATAGGTCCACACCCACCGTGCTGATAGAGATAAAAATCTAATCACAAACACGCATAAAGCACAACATCCAAGGCTAACACTCATGCCAGATAGTATGATGGCTGCAACCAAGAAGCTAAGACAATGCAAGGAGTATAGGTCCTAGTCAGACACTCAATAGGCTACTAAGTAGAGGCTGACATCATGGAGAGTCGCTTGGCATCCAAAAGCCCAAGCTAGTATAGGCAGCTACTCTTCTCGATAGAAGGTGGACAACCTAGGGCAGCAACTCTTCACGATGGAAGGCGCACAACCCAGGGTAGCTACTCTTCTCAACAGAAGGTGCATAACCCACACATTTTATTATCTTGTATTTATCACCACCCAATGTTTTAATTTAATTATCACTTATATAAAACTTCTTCTTCCAACCTGGAATAGTCACCAGGTTGTAAGATAGAAGCCCCTCCATATGCTACCCTACCCTACCCATGCTCATCCTACGACAAGTGCCCGTGGGCATCCATACTCCCATCCCAACCCCAATGATCATAACTTTCAGAAGTACCACGGAAGATCAAGCCTCACAAGTCACTCGACAAATATATGTGAACGTACTCGTGTGTGGCGCACCACCATCACGAAGATCATAACACAAGGACAGGAATGAGAACACAATGCAAAGAAAACACCCAACTGAAAGCAACACGGGAAGGATGGATTCTACATGAATCTCAAAGCTAATAAAACCATACATCATGAAATCACTCAATTGGCCTCAATCTAAGAGTTTATATTCTACACGAATCCCAATGATGTAATGAGACCAAACATCATGAACCCACTCAATCGGCCTCAATCTGAGAGTATGGATTCTACATGAATCCTAGCATTCACGAAACAAAAGTAAAGGTTCAAAAGAAACAATAACAACAGGTATAAAATCACTCAACCGAACACAATGTCAAGAGTACTGATGCAACATAAAAGTGCAAAAGTGGTCTTACTGATATCCAAACAGATCATCCAAGTCCATGACCCACATTGTGCCAAGAAAACCCAAGAAAACAAGGTGACACGCAAAATGAGGTAAAAATCCCAAATTTTAGAAAAATATCAAAATTAAAACCCATTTGACCTTTGGGTTCAAAAACCCCAAAAATTCAAAAATAAATGGAATCGAACACTGTATGCAAAAATAGATAGCATAATGGTGTAAAATCCCAAACCCTCATCCCGAAAAATGGGAAAATATTTGTACCCACCCAATCGGGTAGAACTAACATACAGAAACAGAGGGGAACACTAGTTCTCAGTCTCCAAACAACGACTACCAAAAATAGAAGCAAAAATGGAGCCGAAAAAATAAAACAGGAAAGCCCTACCTCACAGCCAAAAGGGCAAAACAGAAAACTGAACTAGAAAATAAAATGCTCGCAGAAGTGGCTAAAAATCATGGCAATCCAAAGTTTCCCCGAGCTGGATCCAACAAGCCCAACCTCACGATGATCCCATGCCCATAGCTCCCACAACAAAAAAAATAGTAAATCCTCATGAAGAGGATTTTGGGTTTTTACTCTCCAACTTTCCAATTTGAAAGTGAGAAGTGAGGAATTAAATTCCTCTTTGGATACTTATTCACTTTTTGAGTGAATAATCGATTAGGGCAAATAACCAGCCAACCTAGTTAAACCCTGAATCGACCCAAACAAAAATAGGCTATTCCTATAAATAGGAATTCATCTATGGAAAAGCTGCCGAAAATTAAAATAAATCAATTAAAAAGCCTGAAAACCCAAAAACACATAAGTCTCCTTAATAACTTTCACGACAATGCGAAACTCTAAAAGCACAGACATGCTTATTGGTCTAATCACATAATGCAAATGAGTTTAGATTTAATAATCACTGAAAGGTTTAATTTAAAAACTTAATTAAGGATATGTCAACCATACCAGGACGACATTGGTAAAATATGAAAGGATGAATCACTAACTCCATGTGCCATTGCTAGGGATATAAATCTTGCACACTAAACAACACGATCAAGTGCAATTGCATATAATAACATAGCCAAAGCAATAATGCGTTAAATCACCTAATTTAACCATTTATTTAATTATATTAAAATAATCTATTTACATCACTCACATTTGCATAAAGCATAGCAACATAGGAATGAAGTAAATAACCATAGCATTAATTCCATCACATAACAAAATCAGAGGTATGTCCAAATACCAGATAACTAGATATCAACATAAAACACACTGTCATCTCAAAAAAAGGCATCGTCATGCAATATGATCAACTACACAACATAATAGTCTAAAATCTATGATACTAGAATCAAGGTGTAACATATGACCCTCAAGTCCTCTCAAATGTAAACATAACATGAGTAACAATTATCTCTTTAATTAGAAATATAACAAGGTAATGTCCATAGCACATAACCAAATAATCTCACATGAACAATCCATTTAATTACTTACACATTTAATAATGATTGATTACTTTGCATTAAAAGGGCACTTAAAACACATTAGAAACATAGTCATAAACATGACTAACCATTGCTATAGGAACCTAGTCCAGTGTAGCATGGTAATAGAACATAGTGCAATCTCTACACACATCTCAGGGTAATCACAGAACAACCTCATGATACCACATTGATCCTGGTAACCACTGGCACAAATCTTAGTGAGCCAAAAATCACATCATAATCTCAAAGATCAATCAAAAGCATAATCAAAGCAACTGATAAAGAAACATAAATCCAAACACCTCAATGGTGTAGACCACTCAGGGTCACAATCATGATCCCATCACAACAAAAGATTAGCGAGGTTGCATCCATCAAGATGACTTACAAAAGTCAAATGGGAGAGGCACTACAACTTGTAGGAAAGGTTTTAAGGACCTAAGCTAAATATTAGGATGTCTTACAAGAGAGAAATTCCAAAGCTAAATAGAGACAACTTTTCAACATGGTAGGGACTCATGAGACTTCATTTGGCTACCATTAATGATTTAGGCTACAAATACCTTGATGAAGAATACAAAACTCCTACTTGTACATTATCTATTGGAGATCTTATTGAGAAAAGGAACCATAACATCATGATGAATTTGATGAGATCAAAGACTGTAAAACTACTTTTGATATGTGGAATTAGCTAAAGGACATCTATGATGATGATGAAAATGTAAGGAGAGCCGAAGTAGAAATCCTTAGAGGATAGTTTGATCAAATGAGAATGAGAGAAGATGAAAATGTTGCCAAATATGTAGAAAGAATTGAAGCTAGTGTTAGTGGAATCAGACCTTTTTGAGGAAAAATCAAGGAAAAAATTGTTGTAAATAAAGTTCTTACAACAATTCTTCCTATCTACGTAATTAGAGTATTTTCTATTCAAGAAAAGAGATGTGACCCAAATCACAAGTTAAGTTTGGATGCCTTAGTAGGAAGATTGATAGCTTTTGAGCTAGAAAACTTTTACAATTGTGTTCTAGCTTCCAAAAATGTTGAGTCTACATTTGAAGTAAAATTTTCACTCAAAGACAAAGGCAAGAAAATAAACCAGATTCAGTCATAATGTAAAGAGGAAACAGAGGTAAGTTCTAATAGTGATCTTGAAGTTTTTGAAGCTTTACTTGCAAAGAAATATTCTAGAGGTAGGGGAAAGTACAAAGGTAAAGTTTGTTTAATCTACTTTTAATGTGAAGAAATTGGTCATATTGCTGCAAGGTGCCCAAACAGAGAAAGAAATGATGAAAAGAAGAGGCACAAGTACAAAGGAAAGAAGGAATCCAAAAGTCACAAATCATTAAAGGAAAAAGGTAAGAAGACTTGTTTTATGGCTAAAGATCATGATAATAGTGAAGAAAAAATAGTTTACATTGTTGTAAAAGATGAATCTGATGAAGAAGAAGATAAGATGGCACTTATCTCTCATGTTAGTAAAAATGACACATGGATCATAGATAGTGGATGTTCACATCATATGACTAGAGACAAAACAAAATTTGAATGCTTTGAACACTATGATGGAGGTAGTGTAAGGTTTGGAAATAATGAACCTTGTTGCATAAAAGGGAAAGGCCAAATCTCATTAACCAATGAACTTGTATGTGATAATGCTTACTAGGTTGAAGGATTGAAACATAACCTACTAAGTGTGGCACATCTAACCAACATTGGATTCAAGGTAGAATTCATGCATGACAAGGTGAAACTATTGGATGAAAAAGGGAATTTGATTGGATTAGGCAAACAAACAAAGGTAACCTATTTTATCTTGATCTTGGCAATTGCTCATGTTTTATTGCTCAAACGGAAGAAAGTTAATTATGGCACAAAAGACTATGTCATGTAAACTTTGATAGTATGGTCATTATAAGAAAATTTAGAAAAGTAAGAGGTATCCCTAGTTTGAAGAAACCAAATGTTGGATTATGCAAAAATTGTCAGATTGGAAAAATGGGAAAGACTAGTATTAAGAGAAAAAACTATCAATTTGAAGATTTCTTGGAAATTGTGCCTACTGACCTATGTGGACCCATTGGAATAGAAAGTTATAGTGGAGAAAAATTATTCATTCTTTTTGTTGATGACTATTCTAGAATGATGACTATTATGTACCTTAGAGAAAAGTTAGAAGCATTTGAGAAATTCAAATGATATCTAGCAAGAGTAGAAAAAGAAATAGGAAAATTATTGAAATGCTTAAGAAAGAATTTTACCAAAATTTGATTATGATATCATGACCATAGAACATGTAGGCATACTATAGCAAGCCCTAGCAAGGAAAAAGCATCAAGAAATGCTTAGACGGGAGCATAGGTAAAAGAAGACAATATAAGATATTAAAGACATCTTTTTAGATGGATTCAGTTTGCTAACTCTGGATGAGACCAAACCACTAATGCAACAACTAATAGATATAGTGGAGAAGGTCTGTAATGAAGACCTAGATGCTAATGCAAAATTACTTGAATGGATAAAAAAGAAATTCCAAAACAAAGTAAATGAAAAGATATCAGGTGACATAGCATTGACACAAGTTGCATTGGCAACTAAGGTTGAGGATGTGAAAAAAGTACTTGAGAACATATTCTCATTGTACACTAAATTGTGTAATCCACCACTCTTCACCCAAGAGACCAGAAGTCACATTCTGAGTCTTGAAAGCCAAATTACTGCATTAGGTGCAAAACTGCCAATGAATCCAACTTAGAGTGAGAAGCACTTTAGAACATTGCTTCAAACCTAGAATCAATTATTTATATTAACAGTAGATGAGGCCAATAATAGGGCCAAACTAACTAGCATAAAGGCCACTCTCACCCCCCATATGGAAATTTTGCACAAAGAGCTAGGCCATGCTAAAACCTTAATGATGAAAGACCCAAATCTTTCTACCTTAGATGATCTAGTTCACCTTGTTACCGAGCTAGTAATCCAAATCAAGTCATTGGATGTAGCATGTGAGAACTAGGATGTAGCTCTCAAAATGATATTGGATGTCCATAAATTTTTCTTGGACAAACATAAAATAAGTGTATAGCTCATTTGACATAAGTGTCAAAAAGGGGGAGAATAAGATAAAGGCAGAGAAATATTTTGGTAAGAATGAGAGAATGGGAAAGACATAAGGAAAGTGAGAAATGGGGGAGACTAGGAAAAGAGGGAGAAACATAAAAATACAAGAAGCATCAGATGATAGAGTATCAAAAAAAATAGCATGAAGTCAAAGTGTATGAGCAGAGACACATTTACTCAACAAGAGTGCAAAATTTTGGTTACATAATAGACATATTAACTGAGGGGGAGTTATCAAATTTTGAGGTATATAAGTTGTTACAAAATTTTGAAATTTTCAAGTTTTATATATAAGCCAAGTTGAGATATGTTATGCTCATAAAATTAAGAATGTTAATGTACACTCAAGTATTTTTGACAATCATTTCAAAGGGGGAGATTGTTGATCTTAGATTCATTTGACAAGTGAGTGTATATGAGAAATGTTAGTATGCTAATAGAAACCAAATTTAAATAAAGCTTCTACAAACTAAACAAAATTCATAAACTTCAAGATAGACTAAGATGAGCTCTCAATTGAGAATATGAGCCATTAATGGACTCTCTCAATAAGAAGTTCTCTTGTTGAGTAGCTTTATCTAAATGGATAGGATGTATGCTCAATATGCTTCCAAAGGCTTCAATGGATGATTGTGGATGGCTTTAGTATGGATTTGGCTCTCAAAATAGCATTATAACTTTACTTCATGGATTGTGTTATTTTGCAAAGGGGAAGGATCCAATTTATAGGCAAGAGGCTTGAGGGATTGAGGGCTAAGATGCAAGGATGGGAAAAAGCTCATGGAGGGCTTAGATTGCATGAGAGGAGAGCACATGGATTGTGCTTCCTTACAACCAATCAAGGAGTGACACATGTCACATGGTGAGATGATGGAGGAAAGGTGAAGGATGAGTCAACAAAGGAGGCTCAAGGGATAAAATCTTCATAAAGACCCTCCATAAGTGCTTTGTAAGAACATTTATGACTTTGTGGGCTTTATAAAGTTTTGTGGTTGAAGATATTTGTGAGAGATACCATGAAATTCGAATTTGAGGGTTTAGGGAGGTTTTAAGCTTGCTTAGGGTTGTAAAAATGATTAGAGGAAGGGTTAGAGATGGCTTAGGACTAGGCAAGTGGATGGCAAGTGGATTGCAATTAATGAGGGTGGGTGAAGGAGGAGATATTTGTTAACTTTGGCTTGAGTTAGCAAGTCTTAACCCATGTTTAGAGAATGTGACAAGGTTAGGAGGGGATTAGGATTAGGGTTAAAGACATCTTCTAGAAGAGTCTAGGCTTTGGATGAGGATGAAGACTTTCTAGAAGAGTCTAGAACTTCCTAGGATAAGATTTCATGAAATAAATAAAGTTTTATTTATTTCAAGGGTTTGGGTTGAGGAGATATTTATTAAAATATTTTTAATAAACATGAGGATTAATATTTAATCTTGATTAAATATTTTGAGTTGGGATTAGGGGTAGGAAATGATGAGATTAGCCTTTAATCGAAATTAAAGAAGGATTAGAAGATTTTGGAAGAGGTTATTGGTCTTAAGGAAATTGGCCAACTTTTGGGAAAAAAATAAATTAATTATTTATTTTGGGATTTTTGGTCAATTTATTAATTAAATAATTAATAAATAAGGAAATAATGTTTAAATAAGATTTAAACATTTTTGGGAGGGATTTCTTAATTAAATATTTTTAATTAAGATAAAGGGATTTAATGGTATAAAAATAAATTAATTAATTAAATAATTAATTAATTAATAAATGATGATGTCATCAGGAATTTTTTAGAAAATAAAAATACTTTTTTTTCTTAAAGTTTTTTTAGGTGTCTACAGTGAGTGTCAACACAATTAAGCTAATGTATTAGTTCATGCCAGACAAGTAGTACATGTTGAGCACAACATGTTTATATTAGACCATGTTGAGCCATAGTGAGTGTTGAGCAAAGAGTGAATGCCAAGTAATACAGGTGTCAAGTCACAATATAAAGATTAGTGTATGTTGAGCATCAAAGACTTTAGATGCCAAGTTAGATAGTTTTGACATATTTATTTGTAAAGGCACAAACAACTATGTAAACTATTTTTGAGCTGACTTAAGATTGAATTTTGATATTTTGGAGATAAGGACGAATCACAATTGGATTCCCTATAAAATTACATGTAGCCAATCAGAAAATGGGAAGTACTAAGCAAAAAAATGGATGAATCTCATCCATAGATTCATACCTAACCCTAAGTCACCTAAGTCTTAATAAGGAGAACAAACCCTAAACTCTTTAGCCAGTGTGTAAGGTGTAGAAGGAGTGAAGAGAATAGTTTGCATGCACAAATAGAGAATTCATGGTGGCTTAGAAGTTATGAAGTGAAACTACATTTTAGAATTAATTAGAGTAGAATAGGGGATAGAGAAAAGGATACAGTAAAGAGATATATGATCAAGAAGGATCAAGAGAACATTGTTTAAAGGTGATTTTTTGTCAAGCAACCATGTGCTAACCACATGATCAAAGTTGAGACATTCTAATAGGTGATTTTAGTTAAAATATCTTAACAAAGTGGTCTAAATAGGTTTTATAAAATCCTTTAATAGGGTACTTACTTAGTTGTGAGTTAAAGTCCTTTAGCAAGGCACACTTCTAACAGGGTGTTGAAATCCTCTAACAAGGTGAGACCTAAAAATCTTTGTAAGCCTCTAATAGGGTAGATCATGTCTCATGATCAAAAAATTGTAATCTTTATTGGATACATTTATTACTGTAGTAGTGAAGATTTGTGGGTGTCATCTTCTCCCTAGTTTTACCTACTCACTTGGAGGGTTTCTGGGTAATCATATTTGGTGTCATATGTGCATGATTGTTTATACATTTTACATGTTATAGATGTACATGCTTTACATGTTATTCCAATTTAATCATTGAATGTATTAGATGGATGTGTGGTAAACATTTTATGGGTCCAAGGTTAAACTATTGATACACCCCCCCACCCCCACCAAGAAGTTTACCTTTGCTATTGTGATTCCAACAACAATGAGTAAGAAATAGGGAATGATTAAATGGAGAAGTTGAAGATTGATATGAAGTTGTTGCTGAATAGAAAGAGAAGCACATGTCCTAAGTAGGAAAATTTGTAAAGATGAGTTTTTTGATGATATAGCTTGAGTACACCTAATGATGAATTTGTTGCAAAGAACCTAAATAAAGTTAGAGAGCTAAAACATTATTTTTTTTTAATATATAAATTTGATTATCTTATGTTGTAATATTTTGTAATATAAAATCTTATGTTTATGTATATCAATCAAAGCCAAAGAGGGAGATTGTTAGCCCCAACTGTTAATGTTGTTATTGCATGTGAAAGATTCATATTAGTTGTTATGTTGTCATTGATATCAAGCCTTGGTTAGTTAGACTTTATAAAAATTTAGTAGAGTGCCATATTATTTGAATTATGAAGAGGATTATATTGGTTTAGAGGATTTGAAGAAAGCATGTTTATAAGTATGGTATTTAGTGGGAACTTGATTGAGTTGGAATGTGATAGTATAATGTTGGTTTCATTTTTTTAGAAACATGCAATTTTGTAGTTAAGTTCATAATTGAGTAATTTATTGCCCAAGCAAAGATGTAATGTTCACCGAGTATGAGCTAGAAGAACAAGTTAGGGAAAGATCTAATCAGAGAGTATCATAAAAATAATAATGATCAATAAGTTCAAAAGATAAAGTCAAAGTTTTAATGAGATCAATGAGTGGAAAAATGTAATGAAGATCTAAAGAAGGAGAATTAACAAAATGCAGATGAGAACAAAGTTGAAGGAAGTTCTATTTTCCTAGTATCTAGATGCATTGAATCTAAGATCACAATTGTGATTAAACAAAAAAATGTGGAAGATTATGGAAAGGTAATGTTTAATATTTAAGGGGATCATCAAGATTGCTTTTGTTGTTGATTGTTCAGTAATAAATGTTGATTAACAGTGAACTATTATTGAAGTTGAAGAAGGAAGGTGAATTGAGCATGAAATAAATGAAAAGATCAAGTGTAATGCCCTGCCAAGGGACCCAAGAGAAATGACCTAAAGTTTTACTAAGTTTGCTAATTTTATTTTTTTTAAACAAGAAAGAATAACATGCACATCAAACACTTAGTAGAGGAAGCAATAACATACAATCAACTAAAACATACATAACAGGTTACATTCCTTAAGGATCCCAAGATGTTGAGTCACACTTAAATTTAATTAATTCTAAGTCTAACAACTACCACATCCACATGAAAGAATAATTAGAAAGTCCAATGTCCATAATATAAATTTGTTTCGAATGCCTTTTTGGAAAATTAATTCAGAATACTCAATCATCCACTATACATGTCATAGCATATGAAAGGCTTAAAAAAATATACATATGCAGAAATAAAGATACATCATCCTCTTCAGATCCATGATACAAGTAAAATAAAATAAATGAAACCATTCATCATACATGATACATCCATCCATCATAAAAGATATAAACATCTAACATGAAATACAACTATACATCATAAAAAATAGCTAACTAAGTGCACGGTTCCTCCTAATCATCAATAGCATCATTAGACCATTGTGTACCCTAGCCATCCCCCATGTCTAACATCCCAAGTAACCGATAAGATTGTTGGTACTATAGTAATAGTGATGCCACTGCTAAACATAATACAACATAATCATAAGGATATCTAACATACAAGAATACAACATAAGATGATCCTACAAGTAGACAACATCACCTATCACACATTAATTATCAATATGAGGAAACGCATCAGTAAATAAATTCACCTAATCATCATAAAAAAGCATCCCAAGAAGCTCTAGCCACAGTGACTATGGACAGATCTTAATGGTAAGAGTGAAAAAGCACTATCACTTGACTACATGGGACCTAAATGGCCCACTCCCACCACACTGAGGAGATAGTCTCAAGTCCCAAACAAGATATCAAATCACATAACACAAATACTCTCTAAGACTAGGAAATCTTCAAAGTATACTAACTCAAAGGTTCTAAGATAGATTGAAATCTAAATTGCAAAGGTACATAAGAAACATAGGAAACCTACTATGTAAGCAACAAGTGCCATCACACAAATCATGTAAGAGTTACCCTAGTAGTTAGCTTAGGACTTCAGGGTCCTTAGTGATCCCTATGCGGCCACTAGTATCCTCTCATATTTACAAGGCATACTATGAAATGCAACGTCATAACCAAGCATTCTCTCTACTCCCATCCCAATTTGTACTAGCACTCGAGGCATGGGCAAGAACATACAATTATCTTATTAGGTTCATTTTAATCCCCATTTAGTGTAATGTTTTGACTTATTAAAATAAATTACAATGAGTTCCCTTAGCAGCTACTTAGGGCCTCGTCCCCCATTGCAAGCCACTTCTCAACACTACATATAGATTACCTACCCTAGGCTCATAAATCACAAATCCATAATCATATAAAAATCACCTCATTCCTATACAAGTGATTGAAAAACATCAAAAGATAATCCACAATATTCACATCAGTTCTCCATGAGCAACTAAAAATCATCAAATGATAAATCACAATATCCATCGGTTCTCAATGAGCAACCAGAAAGCATCAAAGACAAATCACAATAATTATCAATTCTCAATGAGCAACTGGAAAGAATCCCAAAAATAATACTAGTCGAAGACTCCAAAATGGTCAAGTTAAACATGTCACAACATGACATCATCAAGAACATAGCAAACACTTCAATTCTCTCAAAGCGATTGGAAAGAAAATCAAATATAACTGATCGATGACTAAAAAATGGTTAAGTCAAGTATCTCATAAACATACACCTCAGCTTCACACAAAGAAACTGGAAAGCAATAACAATCAATAATCCACACACATCATAGAGCATGCCATCGCATTACCATGGATGGGTTTAAAAGATCGAGATCAAAACATCATATCATCACAGTCACAACCCTGAGCCTCTGGTAATAACCTAGGACTAGACAACGCTAAATCAACTTGAAAACCCCAAAACACCAACAACATATAGATACAAGTGTAAGTTTCATGTTTGGTTTATTTGAAAACACATGGTAGGGCTAAACAATGAGGTTTCAATTTCCAGTTTAATATATGTTTCAAGTAAATAAGAATCACATTTTTAGCCTTGCAATCAAAACTATTCTTGTTTATAAAGTCATATCATGACTTAAAGGTATTAATAATCATTTATTAAATTACTAAAATAATAATAATTGATTATTAAATAAAAATAATCCCAAAACCCATTAATATTCAAATTTTTAAATAATGAGTATAATTATCATTATTAAATGGTATTTATCATTAATTTTAATTAGTCCCATTATCTATCTACCTTATTAAATTATTAATTATTAATTATTTCATAATTAATAATTAATTAAAAAAATATCTTTTAACAAAATTCTTTAATACATAGTATTTGTTAATTATTAATTAATTTAATAATTAAATAACTAATAATTAAATTATTAATTAAAAATTATTAATTGAAAATTATTATTAATTAATAAATTAAAATAAACTAAATTTAATTTACTTTATATTAATTTTTTAAATAAAATTAAAAATGCATAAAATATAGCGTTTAAGGCCCGCACGACCATCCTTTAAGGCTACTGCCACGGTAGCGTAGCTACTATAGTAGTAGCAGCATACTATCATAAAGGTAGTACCTATTGCTATGGCATTAGTCATGGCTATCGTGCAACACGAGAATAAACGCCATGGGGAAGGTAAGGGTGTAGGAGGTGAGTAAAACCCACCCCTCCCCAACTTAGTTTTTTTTTTATTATTATTATTTTTAAAGGTCTTTTATTATAAAGTAAATTATAATTTAAATTCCAAAAATATGACTTCAATTAAATTTTTATTAATTTTTTTTAATAAAAGTTTCAACCCAATTCTGATAGGCAAAGTACAACCAATCGGTCGAATTTCCAATTAATTTTTTTTTTACATTTAACCCAAAAGCCTTTCCTATTCAATTTTCAAAAAGCCAACAAATTTGCAATATAAAGTATCTATTTCGTTCAAACCCTCCCCAATTTAAAACTAATTTCTTTCAATTGTAGAACGAGGTTTTCTGAATAGACTTTCAATCTAGATTTACAAATGAATTCAAATAGCAAAAGATTTAGAATAAAGAATTGACAGATTTGTATAATGAAATTTGAGAAGACAAGTTCTTACAATCACAAAGTAGACAAGAATATCAACTTGCATAATTTAATCACTGATCAAAACACAAGACCCTACCTCAACTTGATGCTAACATGCAACCACCTGAAGATGGTGAGAGGATTCACTTCTTTCCAAAAACTTCTCTCTACAAATTTTCCAAAATTCTCCTTCCAAAATTTGCTTCCAAATTTTCTCCCAAAATTTTTGTCCCTATTCCTCTTTCAAAAATGAACCCTCAAATTGTGATAAGGATTTCTCTCTTTAAATCAGGGCACTAATTGTGCGTTCACCCAGGAGAACTCTGTGCTCACAAGACTCGAACTCTAAATTAACTTTTTATTAATCTTTTCTTTATCTCCCCGCATGCACGTTTACGAAATTAAAATATCATTATTAGATTTACTTGTTTTATCTTTTTAATTAACTTCTTATATTTTCAACTCATGCATACATCATGCGAACTTAAAACTTTTAATTAGACTTAATTAATAGAAAATTCACCAAAGACTCATGAAACAACATACAAAAACCTATCAAAGAAAAACACATACAAAATCAAACTAAAGGGTTCTAATCGTGAATTAACATCATTCAATGCATTTGGAGGGTACTCGAATTAGATATTTGTCCTAATTATCAATTAGGACAAATGGCTTAAGGGTTTAGGATTTGGACTCAAGAATTTATCTCCCCTCTCTTACCGTTAAGAAAATGCGATAGGGTGCACTCATCTTGGAAATTCAAGGAAGTTGATACCTGGTACCTATAACTTGCATAAAATCCACGCATGTAAAAAAACAATATTCTAAGCTAAACAGGCAATGGTAGGAAGTGGTGCATCGTGTAGATCCCGACTAGTAGGTGATTATGACTCCCTTCCTTAACCACATCAGAAATGCCATACATAAAGAAAGAAAATGCACACACCATACACATGTAGTATGGGGCAAGTATCCATAAGAAAACACATATGATAATCATCATCAATAACTGAAATCACTGAATAATCATCATGCATACATGAAATATAGAGTACCAAGTAATCTCATCATAAAATCAATTGAATCTGAAACAATATCTGATAATCTGAAAGTAATGATACTAAACATCGAGCATAAAACTGGCCTAAAAGAGTTTGCAATGATAACAAAAATGTGAACTAGGGATAGGCACTATATCAAATAGAGGAAGTGCAAAGTGAAAGTGATAAAGGGTGCTCCCCTTAATATCTTAAACTCATAACAGAAATAATCAAATAACAATAGTTTGCAAGAACAAAATATGGGCTTCTTATTATCACTACAAATATAGAATTGCAAAATTCAAAATTACAATATATTAACATAAATGGTACCTTCATCATAGTAATTTGCAATAAAAACCTATGCCAAAAATGTCATAGATAATCTATGGACATTTCTTAAATAGACAATTTTATGCCACCCAGGAAGGTTTTAGAAACTCAAACTTAATATCTAAGGCCAATAGACTTTGACAATACATACATAGTTGGCCAAATACACCTTTGACATTTATTTTGGAAGTTTTGGTTAGCCCAAATTTTGAAGACCATAAATTTTAAACCATTGTTCTAAATTTCTATTATAACCCATTTTCAAAATCATCATCTTCTGATCTATAGGTTGAGATCCATGCAACCACTCATTCCTCAAGTTTTTGGGCATCATCTGGCCATGTTTAGGCCTTCAAAACTAAGCCCAAAGTATTTGTACCAAAACTTTATACCAAAAATTCACAATAACTTCATCGATACTTATGATATGGTATTGAACCTAAATCAACATGTTGATATAAATATCATGAACCTCCACCTCTAAAATTTGGATATTCTAAGCTCATATGACAGACTTACTCAGTAGCAAGCCTCCACAGAAAAAAAAATCTACATTAAAACAACCCTTATTCAAAAAACTAAAATAAAATATTTTTTGTTGATGTAATATTTCTCTTACACACAAATTGCTCCTTGATGCAGAGGTAAGGGTGGTGTATAGATGACCCAACTACAAGTTCAACAATTTGTGAAAGTTATGTAGTGTTTCTCAAGGCCTTAAGTAATGAAGTGCTAAGGCTAACATATTGTGATGGTTGTGACTTGGATTCAATTATTCTTGAGTTTTCAAACTATTCCAAACTCTCCAACCCTTCAAATTGCTTCAAATGACCTTCTAGGAATAGTTGCTCCAATTGGGCCTCTAGCAATAATGATGCTTTATTTTATCCCAAATTTCCCAAATAAAAAACTCAACTCTATGGATTTTTGGATATCCATTTGGCCATTCTTCAACATAACTAAAGGTTACTTAGGGTTCTTTTGAACCAAACTAGACTATCCCTATATGGTGGCTCTAAAATGCATAAAAAAGTGAGCAAAATTAAAAAAGGAAATATGAGTTATCTTCACCTTCTAGTCCACCCACTTTAGACAGTCTCTTCTTAGGTCTTTAATGTCATAAATCAAAGAGGAATTAGACTCAAAGTGTTTGAAACAACAAAAGCCCCAAAACCCTTCCCCCAAACCCTTAAAACTATGGCTTTCTAATTCAATGTTGTCCCCACTTCTAGGATCAAACAAGGGTTGATTAAGATTTTCCTTGGCATGCTCAATCATTTCCTATCATTAAACACTATCATCCAATGGCTACCATCCTACTATTGCTCCATAACTAGGTTCTCATTCACCATTCACTCATCCTCTTGGGTGATCACCATCAACAAGCTCTCATATATATATATCAAGGTTATTACATCATTACATAACTTATGTATGAGTGATTCCATGATAATCAGCAATTCATTCATGGAATAATCACCCAAACATCAACTTTTTGTCAAAATCAGCAATAAAGAGCACTATTCCTAATGGTGTCTACACTCAAATTGAAAACTAGAGATCAACCAACAATGTCAAAGAATATGAAATGGATCCTTATACAATATACAATGTCCTTTATCATTAGATAAACTTATAAATACAAAAATAAATGTAAAACATCAAGATATCATTCACAAAATAGAGTTTTCATTGATTTTCTTGCACAGTCTATACTAATGGATTCTCTCCAATTGTTTCCTGTCATACAATACCTCCAAAATATCATAAAACCTTGCTAGAAACTACTTCAAAAATTGGAATCAATTTCCAAGCTTGGTTATGCATAAAACTTCCTAAAACGACTTTCCCTCCAAAAGAGCACTAACCATTGGAATTAAAAAAATTGAATTTCCAACTCACATTTTATTTCTTAAAATAATTAATTAACCTTGCCAACTTTCCTATTAGGTCCTGTAGATCAAATTAACAAACCCAAGACTCCAAAAGACTCAATTTAAATCCATCGGTCCTCTCTACCCTTATTTCACCATGTGAGATCCTAAGGTTCTTAACAAGCCCTTTAGGATTCATTACATCTTTGGTATTTTGAAAACCTCCTAAGGCCATCATAGGTTTTAGAACATGCCACCTTATTGGTTCATAGTCTTATTTTCCTTTAATCCACCTTTTATCTTCCACTAGGACCTTTTCTTTTGTTGATGCCCCTCCATCATGCTTCTCTTCTTCAATGAAACTCTTGCCCCAAGAGTTGATCTTTCTGGACAAAGAATTGATCTATGGTGGTTTTTGAGTGGTTGGGTTGAAGTTAGCTTCCAAGGTGAGTTTCCTTTTCATTATATGTGCTGCATTCACAAACAAAGAATTAGCAAAACAAGGTTCCCATGTTGACTGCCTAGATGAAGGATAATAAGATGGTTGTAAGGCCTTCATTGTTGATGCACTAATTGGATAAAACATCTTCTCTTTTATTACTTTTTTACTTCTATGTAGTGGCCTCATTATAGGACATTTCATTTCCCTAACTTGCACATATTGCATATCCCAAAGCTATCCTCCTTTAGGACTATTTTGAATCCCTTTTGACTATGCTTCCTTCATACTATTCCATCCAATATAATATATAATTAGTACCTTTAATTCCTACCCAAAACACATAATTATCTGATCTCATTTCTCCTTTAACAAAGGTTGTAACTCATACCTCTTACCTTCAAATTGGACTAAGTACTTTTTGGTAAAACCATCATGTATAACTCTTCTAGACCATTGTCAAGGTCTTCCTAAACTCAAATGTCCACAACTCATATTAAAAACATCACACCATGCCTTACCCCTATACTTTGCAACTAAAAACTCAATCATGAATTGATCAATAATAAACATATGTTGATCCATGTTCACCCAAGTAGCATAATATGGTCAAGTATGTGGAAAAGCTTGTAGGTTCAACTTCTGAACAACTTCATAAGACACCATATTATGACTTGCCCCCAAGTCTATAATGAACTGACATACCTTAACTTGAATAAAACAAGTGGATCTAAAAATGCTTGGATTGTATGGTTGTCCTTTTCCCATCAGCAAACATTCTCCTTCTTCAGGAAAAACCACTATGTTTCTAGATTCTTCTTCTTTTAATTTGTCTTGGGTTAAAGTGAATCTCCTATCTTTTCCCTTGTCTTCAATCCACTTAGGACATCTCTATGACTAATGGCCCATTTCATTACAAATGAAACATATCTCTATGAATACTCCAGCATCTCTTCTTACACGTCTTCCTCCCCTATATCCTCCTCTATAGCCTCCTCTAACCCCTGATGTGTATGGTTTGTCAATATCTTTATCATTTCTATTCTGAAAATCAATAGTACCTCTACCACCTCTCCCTCTTGTAGATGAACTCCCTCTTGTGTTACTCTCTCTCTCTTTCCTTCTAATATTTTCCTTCGCCTTGATGGCCAATTTTTAGCACTCTTCAACTAATCTAGGGATAGCAGGACTAAGTTCATCTTGGATATTGAACCTAAATCCCCCCATGTACCTTGCAATCTTTTCTTCAACATCTTCATCATGACTAACCCTTATGTCCAATTTATGAAACTCTTCAATGTACTTCTATACAACCATGTCTTTTTACTTAAGACCCTACAACTTCTTGTATAATTTTACCATATAATCATTAGGTAGAAATTTTGTCTTCATCTTATCCATCATCATGTATTTGAGATGTGATTTTTGGCTTTCTATTCCTCCATCTCTCTGCTTGAACACAATCCCACCATAGTAGAGTGTATCCCTTCAACTTTGACTTTGTTATCATAAAATTCTACTCCCATTCAATATCCTCCCATTAAAAGAAATTCTCCATTGCATTGAACCAATATATCAATTCTTCATCATCCATCTTTCCTCCATACATAGGCAATTTTTTTCTTGCCCTTGTATCTCCACTCTTTATGACTTTTACAAACCTAGCCATCCTTGTGTCTTCAGGATCTAATTCTTCTTACTTTTAGGGCTATTCTTCCTCCTCTCCTTCAACTTCTACTTCCTCATCCTATCTTCTCCCTTTATCTATTTTCTCTAATGCCAGGATTATTTCCATCATAACCTCTAGTGTCTTATCCTTCTCATGTATCTCTTTCTCTCTTTATTCCAGTGTTGCCTTCAACTTCCTGTTATCAGCCAATTGTTCTTTGACCATCATTCCAAAATCCATAGTTTTCATCCTTGTGGGAAAATCTCCTTCTTCCTCAGACATAGTTCTTAATCTCCTTGACAAGATGGATTAAATCAAGTGCTTCTCAAAGGATACTTCAACTCTAAGGGCTAACTAAGGATCCAAACTACCAAAGTTCTTAAGACCACTTTTCCAATTTCCAAAGGATTCTTATTGACTCTCTGATAGCACTTGGTGTAGAGGTAAGTGTAGTGTATGGATGTCCCAAATACAAGTTTGAAAATTTGTGAAAGTTACCTAGTATTTCCCAAGGCCTTAAATACTCAAATACCTTCAAAAACTAACAAGACATCCTCATCAGGGTTCCAACTACTAGAACTAACATATTTTAATGGTTATGACTTGGATTCAAGAATTCTTGAGCTTTTACACTATTCCAAAATCTCAAACCGTTGAAATTTCTTCAAAAGACCTTCTAGGCCTAGTTTCCCTATTCAGGCCTCCAACGATAAAGATGCTTGATTTTTTCCCAAATTTCCCAAAGAACTAAGTCAATTCTATGGCTTTTTGGATACCCATTTTCCCATTCCTCAACATATCCAAAGGTTACCCAGGTTTCTTTTGGACCAAATTTGACTATCCCAATATGGTGGCTTTAAAATGCATAAAAAATAAGCAAATTAACAAAGGAACTATGAGTTATCTTTACCTTGTAGTCTTCCCACTTTAGATAGCCTCTTATTAGTTCTTAAATGTCATAAATCCAAGAGTAATTAAACTCAAAGTGTCTGCAAAACTAGAAACCCCAAATTGCTTCCCCCAAACCATTAAAAATAGGGCTTTCTAATTCAATGTTGTTCCCACACTTTTGGGATCATAAAAGGGTGGATTAACATTTTCCTTAACATACTCAATAACTTCCATCATTAAAAAATATCTTGTAATGGCTAAAACTCTTTTTGTTGCTCCATACCTATGTTCTTATTCACCATTTAGTCTTCCTTCTTGGGTGATCACCATCAACAAGCTCTCATCTACATATGTAAATGTTAGTACATCATTGTGTAGGTTAGTTATGAGTAATTGAATGAGAATCAGCAAGTCATTCATGGAATGATCACCCAAACAACTTTTGTCAAAATCAGCAATAAAGAGCACTATTCCTAATGGTGTTTGCACTCAAATGCAAAACAAGAGTCAACCAAAAACTTCAAAGAATATGAAATGGATCCTTATACAATATACAATGTCCTCTAGGGTTAGAGAAACTTCTAAATACAAAAATAAATGTAAATCATCAAGATTTCATTCACAAAATAGAGTTTTCATTTTTTTTTTGCACAATCTGTACAAATGGATTCTCTCCAATTGTTGCCTATCGTAAAATGCTTCCAAAATATCATTAAACCTTCCTAGAAAATAATTCAACCAATTGGAATTAGTTTCCAAGCTTGGTTATGCATAAAACTTCCTAAAACAGCTTTCCCTCCAAAAGAGAACTAACTATTGGAATTCAAAGATTTGAATTTCCAAGTTACATTTTATTTCTTAAAACAACTAATTAACCATGCTAACTTTCCTATTAGGTCCTCTAGACCAAATTAACAAACCTAGGACTCCTAAAGAGTCTATTTGAATTCATATGTTCTTTCTACCCTTATTTCACCATGTGAGATCCTAAAGTCCTTAACAGGCCCTTTAGGATTCATTACATCTTTGGCATTTTGGAAACCTCCTAAGGCCATGATAGGATTTAAAACATGCCATTTTATTGGATCATAGTATTCTTTTTTTGTAATCCACCTTTCATTTTCCATGAGGACCTTTACTTTTTCTAATGCTCCTACATTACTCCGACATCAGACACTTGGGCAATTAAGTGATCCCATCACATCTCAAGCATTTAGAGGAAAATGAAGACAAATAATGCCCACCCTTGCTAGCCATGATGAATATCATACTAGCTTCCCTTTCCATTTCAGTAGTGTTCTTCATAAGTTATGTTCCTTGAACTTTTTCCAACACTACTATCCAGTATCTCCCCAATCTCCTTTGTAGTCAAACTAGCTACTGGAATAATCAATTTCCCTTCTACAATTTCATCTTCGTCACATTCTTCATAGTACTCTATCAAATCTGAAATGTTACATACTAGTGAAATATTCAATTCAACATGCAACTTCACTTCATAGGCATTTCCAAATTGATGCCTTTTGACTATCTTTCACAATCTCAACTCCTTCGTTTTCAGTGTATTACATGTACCCAGTGGAAAATGCTCCTTTCTCAAATGAAGCATGACTTCATCTCCAATCTAAAATTCCTTATACCTCCTTTTTACATCTTCCTTAGGTTTATACTATGGATTCATCTTTATAATGTGCTTCCTCACCTACTCATGGATGTTCTTCAAATGTTCACCAAAATCTTCTTCTTTAGTACTACTTATTTCTCCTTTATCCAATTGCCTGAATTTAGAAGGATTTATGGGATTGCTCCCAAATATAATCTAAAATGGTGATTTACCATTACTCCAATTGACATAATTATTATATTAAAAAAATTCTATGGTAAAATTAGATCCCATCCTTTTGGTTTATATCCAACCAAGCATATAAACAAATTCCCCAAACTTTGACTCACAACTTTGGTTTTTCTATTAGTTTGTGGATAATGTGATGAACTAAACTTCAAATATATCTTTAATTTCCTCCATAATTTATGGTAGAAATAACAAGAAAAATCGGTATCTTGATTTGAATCTATACTCTTTTGTAGACCATGTAGTCTCACCACTTCTTTAAAAAATAATTCTGCCACATGAACAACATCACTAGTCTTCTTGAAAGAAATCAAATGTGTCATATTTGAAAACTTGTCAACCACCACAAAAT
The DNA here is from genome assembly GCA_028749045.1 of Cupressus sempervirens. Taxonomy (NCBI): domain Eukaryota; kingdom Viridiplantae; phylum Streptophyta; class Pinopsida; order Cupressales; family Cupressaceae; genus Cupressus; species Cupressus sempervirens. The sequence goes on from CM053790.1 coordinate 37,103,140, forward strand.
AAGAATCATGCCCTCATTGAGTCCTTGGTAATGCAAGAATAAAATCCATGCTGACATCTTTCCATGACTTCTCTAGTATAGGTAATGGCTGATACAACCTCGTATTCTTCTTCATGACTCCTTTCACCATCTGACACACTATGTAACTATGTATAAACTTCTTGACATCTTATTGCAACTATGGCTATTAATAGTTCTCATCAACCAAATCAATGATTTTATCTCTACCAAAATTTCCAACCAATCATCCACTATGTTTCTCCTTGATGAGAGTCTCTCTCATTGAACTTCTTGGAATGCACAATTGGTTTCCTTTGAACAACATACCATCTTGGATTATGAAATCCAACCACTTTGTCCTATCAAGTGTAAGAGGTTTTGTACAATCCTTCTATGCTTCACTAAAATCAAGATCCTTTAGATGCAAATTACTGAGTTCCTTGAGCCCAATCACCTCAATCTACTTTTTTTGTCAGCAAAATTTTTTTTCTACTAAGACTATCTCCAAGTCTATTAGACTTCCCACTCCTATGTGTCAAAAAAAATGTATAAATGTAGAAAAACTCAACCCACTTCAAATGCCTTTGGTTTAATTTTTCTTCACTATTCAACTATTGTAAAGCTTGATGATCATTATGAAAAAAAAATTCCTTAGGAAGAAGATATTCTCTCCACTTCTTCAATGCTTAAACTACAGTATAAAATTCTTGATCATAAGCATGATATTATCTGTTGGCATCATTCAACTTCTCACTAAAATAAGAAACAAGTCTACCTTCTTGGATCAAAACAACTCATATTATAGTACCACTAGAATCACAATATACTTGAAACACCTTGTTAAAATATGGAAGTGCTAAAATAATTATCTCTATAACTTTTTTTCAACAAATTAAAACTCTTATCTACTCCTACAATCCACTTAAATTGTTTCCTATCCCCTCTTATTGTTTCAGTCAAGGGTCCAAAAATATTGTTAATACCTCCTATGAAATTTATATAAAAACTATATAGTACATGAAAAGATCTTACCTCTATAGAACTCTTTGGAGCATTCCATTAAAGGATGGCCTACACTTTCTCAGGGTCCATTTTTAGACCTTCTATTGAAACTACAAATCTTAGGTACACGAACTTCTTCTTCACAAAACTGCACTTCTTTAGGTTTATCAACAACTTTTTCCTCTTAACTTATCAAACACCTTTTGAGTATGCATCAAATGCTCCTCCAACATCTTACTAAAGATCAAAATATCATCTAGGTAAACAATGACAAACTTACCCATAAATTCCTTTAGTACACCATTCATGAACCTCATGAAAGTTTCGAATGCATTGGTTAGCCCAAAAGGCATGAGTAACCATTCATATAATCCTTCCCTTGTTTTGAAAGGAGACTTCCAATCATCTACTTGTCTTATGCTAATTTGATGGCACCCACTCTTCAAATCTATCTTCATGAAGTATACAACTCCACTAAATCAGTCCATAATTGCATCCATCCTTGGCAATAGAAATCTATTCTTGACTGTGATCTTGTTGATAGCTCACAAATCTATAAACATGTTGTATTATACATTCTTCTTTGGTGCTAATACTATTGGTACAACACATGGACTCAGATTATCTTGAATCAACCCCTATTGCAACAACTCATGAAATTGTATGTTCAACTCTTCTCATTATGCTAGTATCTTTTTGTGTGCTACTTTTTTTGGAAAATTGGATCCTAGAATCAAATCCATCTAGTGACCGATCTTCCTCACTAGTAGTAATCTATCATGTACATTATCTGACACAATATCAAAAAACTCTCCCAATAAATCCACAACTTCTGTCGGTGCCTCCTCTACTTTTTATTTACCATCTTTTTGGATTCCAGAAAAACATATATTCTCATGCTTCATACCTTGTAGTAACTCCTTTCCATCAACAAAACATAATCTAGAAGCACTATATACCTTCTCTTCTTTCTCATTCAATAACTTCAACATATTTTTCATTCCATCCTTTCTCAGAGTGTAGGTATTTTTTCACTCATCATCTAAAACATGCATTTCAAATTACCATGGCCTACCTAACAACATATGTCATATGGCTATATATATGATATCATAAAGTACCTCATTCTGGTAGCTTCCAATCTTGAACTTCACTAGGCATTGTTCATTAACCATAACCTTGTGGTCATCTTGCACTCAGGCAATAGTGTATGGATGTGGGTGTTTCTACTTCTGATATTTAACTTGATGACGATCTTTTTTGACACTATATTGTGAATACATCCTCCATCAATGATCAGGTTTATTTTCACCACCCAAAAGGACTCTCGTATTAACTAGGACTTCTCATCTTTCATCATCCTTAGAATGGGACGATTTGGCATCTTCATCAACATGTACAACTCTAGCCTAGCCTTTAGTTCTTTGATCTATCCTTCCTTAGCATTGGTAGCATTCAAATTCTCTATGCCCTTTCACTTTGTAGTGAAAACATTTTCCATGAAAAGATCCTCTTCCTCTTTGATTTCTATTATTTTGATCATGGAAATGATTGGAATTATTTCCCCTCTGGTTCTAATTGCTACTGCTAGCATTATCCTTATTCTTTTTATCATCATTTTGGCTTCCATAAGACAGTTTATGAAATCTTCGATTGCAACCTCTTCCACTATTCTTGTTATCAAATTTTTTTCTCGACTTCTCCTCAACTCTTAGGAAAAAATCATATGCCTCCTCAATACTAGTCATTCAAACTAGACTCAACTCCTCCTGAATACTTGGCCTTAACCCATTAAGATGATGAGAAACTTTCTCCTTATTAGCTTCTACATGGTTGGTTCTAATGAGAACTTGGAAGAACTCTTCAATATAATCTTGAACATATCTTCCCACTTTCTTCAACCCTTGCATTTTGTTTAGCAGATCAAGCTCATAATCCACTAGAATGAACTATCAGTTCATTTCACCTATCATTTGATCCCACTTGGTAATTTTCTCCTTCCATCTTATATTTTTCTCCAATTGGATCTCTTTCTACTAGATCTTCATGTGACCCTTTAGTTTGGGCTTTGTAAACTTGACCCTATCTAGATTGTCAATATCTTCATATTCAAAGCACTCTTCCAATTCACCGATCCAATCAACCAATTCCTTTGGGTTAAGATTTCCCAAAAATGTTGGAATATTAAACTTAGGTCTTTTTCCAATCTTGGAAATGGCCTTAAAAATATTTTCCTCCTCTAGGTTAAGAACTTCATCTACTACCACTTGATTGGCATTTCCTTCTTCTTCTCTTTCATCAACCCTTTCATCATCACCTATGACAAGATCCATTTCTATGCATTTTTTTTTTTTAATGCATGCATTTACCTCTAGAGGGATCTAAAACCCGCACACATAACACCTAAGACTCTCTCACCATGCTCTCTTTGTGGAGGCATCTTTGTACTTCTACTAAAACTTGAGTGCGAAGTGCATCATAGTCGATGATCTATCTACATGCACAGTCCAAAACATGGTCCTAGTATAATTTCCTCATAGTTGATCATCTATTTACACACTCATAAACTCTTTCTCTAATACTAATTGATGAAGTGTGCTCCCCTTAATACCTTAAACAAATAGTAGGAACAACAAAATAAAAATAATTTGCAAGAACAAAATATGGGCTTCTTATTATCACCACAAATGTGGAATTACAATATGCCAATCCACATGGGCACCTTCATTATAGTAATCGACAAGAAAAGGCTACAAAGTATCACCCAAAGTTGTCTTAGAAAACCTACACACATATCTTAAATAGGCAATTTTATGTGGCCTAGGAAGGTTCTAAACACACAAACTTAATACCTACAACCAATAGACCCTAGCAATATATATAGAGTCAGCTAGATATATCTTTGACATTTATTTTGGAAGTTTTGGTTAGACCAACTTTTGAAGGCCATAATTTTTAATTCATTGCTTTCATTTTGTATTATAACCTCTTTTTGGAATCCTTAGCTTCTAATCTATAGGCTTAGATTCATGCAAGTGCCCATTTGTCAAGTTTTCAAGCCTCATGAGGGCACATTTAGGCTTTCAAAACCAAGCTCAATGTTTTTGTAACAAAAATTTATACCAAAAATCCACAATTACTTAATTGATAGTTATGATATAACATATAGCCTCAATTGGCATGTTGATATGACTGAGATGAACTTCCACCTCTAAAATTAGGACATTTTGAGCTCGTATGTCTAACTTACTAAATACCAAGCCTCCACAAATAGCAACTCTTAATTCATACAACCCTTATTCAAATAACTAAAATAATTTTTTTTTTGGAATTTTTAAGAATAATTGAGAGGGGGGTGAATCATTTATACAAATTCCAGATGTACAAATAAAACTTTTCAATCCTTAGTAGACCCATATCCATAAAACCTTGTCATGCATGCGTCCATTAGATTATGAAAAACTTAAACTTTGTAGATTACTATTATATGTAAAAAAAACTTTCAAGAAATGTAATCATGAAACACCATAAGAACATTCACACAATTTGACATAAAGATTTTATATGGAAAACCAAATTTGGGAAAAACCACCAGCAACATGCTACTAATTCTCACTCTTCTAAATCCATGCCCTATGTAAGGCCAACCCTATTAAAGGTTACAATACAAACTTTTAAATGTGACATGGTTAAAATATTTTAATCACCCTATTAGGAGTGAGCCTTGTTAGAGGAATTTAGACCATTCCATTAGAATGTCGCTTGGTTAAAGGATTTACATATGACTATTAGATCAACCTTATTCCAAATGATTTAGCCTAAACGAATAAAATGATTAGAAAGTATTAGTAAGGATTGATTCAATAAAAAATTATGACTCACTTGCATATTATAGATCTTTGTTTTAGTCCTCCATTCTTCTCAGCTTTCACACACTTTAGCTCTAATAGCTTGTTCACACTTCAAGCATTCATACTCTTCACCTATCATTCTTTGTATGCAAACTATAGTCACTCATGTTCGGCCACTAAATAAAGCAATACCCTAGACTCCTTGTCATCCTTAGGTCCTCACACATGAAAACATTTCCTCCTCACCAACTATCTCTATAAATAGAGAATTTGTATCTTTTGTTGCTTAACCTCAATCATCCATTTTAGGGTTAGGTTAGATTAGGTAGGATACAATGAATCTACCTACTTTTCTATCTAGTTCCTCTAGAAACTTATCCTTCAATATTCTTCGAATTTTTCTCAAATTGATTTACCTTGAATTCTATACCACTAACTCATCATGGTTATCTTTCACATGCTTCACATAATTATAGAAATCAAATTAGTCAGCTCAGATTCATCAAATATTCGATTTAACACTATTTATTATCACTCAACATCTATATTATTTTGTCACTTGGCCAACACTATTTTACTCGACAAAAACTAGAGTTCACTAATTCTCAACACAAAATAAAATTTACATGACATATACTAACAACCACTCAACTTCTACTATTTTCACTTGGTTTCTACTGATTTTTGCCCAGCTTGCACTGACTTCTCAGCAAGACTTGGTAGACACTTTTCTTACTTGATCTTCTTCCAATCTTAACTTGAGTAATCTTTCATTTCAAACTTTAAGTAGATAAACAATAGACCATAGTATCAATGTCTTACTTAGCCTTAGTGCTTCTTTTACATACCAAATAACTCAACCTTTCTCTAGGTGCTATTGTTATCTTCTCTTTTCAAATCCTCTTCATCAATCAACTAAATGATATCTTTAAGACTAAAAAGAAATTGCCTCAACAACAAGTAGCAAGTTTTACATCATTGAAAAAATAATGATTGTTCCATTACAAGTTCTTCACTTCAAAACAATCTTATGTCAATAATCTCCTTCTTTGACATTGATGGAAAACCAATACCAGCAATAATACCAAAAATAAAAATATTTGAAAATTTCTCTATTTATTAGTATATGTCCTTCCTCTATATAGGGTAATGTGAAATTTATTAATCTCCATCAATATATCTCCCTCTTTCTAATATTTAGGTATCTATCTCTCTCTGCTCTACTCTTTAAGTTATTTTTCCCTCTAACTAAGTATATCTTTTTTGTATTTCTCTCAATAACTTCTCTCTCTTTGAAAAAAATACCAAATACTTGTCATCTATGTATGTAGATATAATAATTTTAGGTTCTCCCCTTGTCACCTTTCATATGACTATACATTCCAATTTAGCTCCTTCATTACTTTAGGCAGCTCCTAAAGTAAGATCCACTACATCAAGTTATAAGATACAACATTTAGCTTAGTTGATGTAGGGAACTACTCATGCTTCTTAAGTGGTTTTGAATAGGGGTATCAACCCTAGTTTACCTCTTAGATTCTCATGAGAATCCTTAGGTAAAGCTTTTGTGAATATATTAGCTATATGTTCTTTTGTATTCACATAATCCATAATCACTTCTTTTTATTTAACTCACTCTCTCAAGTAATGATACTTGATTTAAATGTGTTTAGTCTTTTTTTGCATCATAGGGTCCTTGGATATGTTTATAGAGCTTGTATTATAACAATAAAGTACCACAAGTTCATTGATTTCCTTCTTCATACCTTTGAGTAGTTGTTTGATCCATACCACATTTGTACAATTTACTACAATAGCCATATGTTCAACCTCAGTAGTAGATTGAGATATGCAATTTTGTTTCTTGGTGGTCCAAGTGACCAACCTCTTTCCTAATAAAAATGCTTCACCACTTGTTCTCTTTCTATTATCAATTTTTCCAGCCCAATCAACATTTTTATAGGCTCTTAACTCAATTTTTTAATTTTTCTTGTAGTATAGACCATAGTCCTTTTCCTTTTAGATATCTCATAATTCTCTTAACAACCTTCAAATGATTCTCTTGAGGATTTGCATAAAATATTGCAACAATCCCAATAGCTAATCCAATGTTAAGTATGCTATGTACTATATATATTGCAATTTTCCAGTCATAGACCTATACAATGTTTGATTAACATTAGCAAAATCATCATTCTTTGGTAGTTTGTGTCTAATCATCATAGGAGTGCTTACTCATTTTGAATCTTCAAATCTAAAAGTTTTCAATATTTCTTTCACCTACTTACACTGAGTGATTTATATACCATATTTCATCTAATATACTTGGAAACCAACAAAGAACTTGATCTCTCCAAACAAAGACATCTCAAATTCTTTCTTCATTTCATTTGTAAATTCCTTACAGAATGTGTCCTGACCTCCAAATATGATATCATGAACACAAATATCAGCTACTAAAATACATTTACCTCCTATCTTCATGTATATATTTTTTTTATCATCGGTCTTCTCAAAACCAATCTTCACAAGATAATTGTGAATCCTTTCATACCATGCTATTTGGGCTTACTTTAAAACATATAAAGCTTTTTTTAGTCTAAATGCCATGTTCTTGTTGTTAGCATCAAAAAATCCTTTAGGTCATTCTATGTAAACCTCTCCTTCTAATATACCATTCAAAAATAATGACTTCACATCCATTTGATAAACTTTGAAACCTTTGTATGTAGCGTAAGCAAGAAGAGTTCTTACTCATTCCAAAATAATCTTTTCTTATTCCTTGTGACTTCACCATTTTCATCTAATTTGTTTCTTTACATCCACTTGGTTCTAATCAAATTCTTGTCCTCTAGTCTAGGAACTAGAGTCCATATTTTGTTCTTCTCAATTTGATCAATCTCTTCTCCCATGGCTTCACTCCAATCCTTATTTGCTAAGGTGTCTTTCACATCTTGGGCTCATGCATGCTCAACAAACATGTATCACTTCTCAAACCATTTCTTTTTTTGAGACAATAGTCCACCAAGATAACTGAGGGGAGGGGGGGTGAATTGGTTATCCAACAATTAAAACATTTATCTTCTTTAAACAAACTTAATCATTCAACCAAAGTAAATATAACAAAATTCTCATAGAAAATTATACTAGATATGTTGACTAGGGAAACCCTTGATGAGAGGGACAACCTTGGTAGGAATGATGCCCACAAGATGATATACTAATATAAATATTCCTTGTTAGAGGATGGACCCTACTAGGAGTCTATTACAACATTTATTATAATGAGTCCCTACAAAAAGACTTCAAACCCCTACTATGAGATTCCAACCCTGTTAGGAATTATGGTGTAATGTATGCAAGAAGACCCCACTACCCAAACATGCAATTTCAACTACAAGAAGACATCACTACTCAAACAAGCAATTTACTATTATCTTCTTCTTTCCTTTACTATTTCCTCCATCCTATCAACTAGACCAATCATTGTTAGACCTTGTAGATAAGTTCACAAACCTCATATCCAAATGCCAAACCTTGGATCACTTAGTAAAACCTTGGCAATGAATTTTCCTTCACTTCCACACTACTCTGCTCAACTTCTCATTTCACACTCTCTGCTAATTGTCATCAATTCACATTACATTCCTTTGATACCATGATAAAGGAAAATGTACTTCCTTTATACTGAGTCCATAGAAAAATTCCCTGAGTTGGCTCTTAGACCTTCTCAATTAATTATTAAAGGACCACATTAAGAACATGATACACTTAGTGATAACCTTAGGCCTTTGCCTTGCAACTTGAATAACTTTCTATACATGCAATATTATGATGAGCAAGCTTAGCCACATTATCCTCAACATGTCTTCTTCATGTCCTCAACCTTAATTCTCAAGATATCAACTTTACTAAGGGATATAACAAGTTTACTAGAACACACCTTTGTAAACTCTATCTCAGAACAAACATCACTAAAACTTACATAACTTCTTCTAGGCTTGTCCTTTCTACTTTTGACATTAACTACATATACCAAGTACTCAAAAGTATCTCAAATAACCTTAGGAGGTTACAATGCTCAAGTAGCCATCTGTACCAACTTGATATTTCTACTGTTCTTCTATCAAATGCTACAAAAAACTTACTATATTGGCATTAAACATGCTATGTTGACATCAATGACAAACTTAGTCATGAATGTAACATATCATCATAGTAGTACTCCCCATAAGAATATCATTAACATTCATGGTTCCAACTAATCTTGCAAAAATCTCTCCAATCTTTCAACAATATCCCCCTTTGGCATTGATGGAAACGTAGATGAAAAAAATCTAATTCCAAGAATACCAAAAAAAGACTATCAATCTTCAAATCCTCTTCATTAGTCATTCTCCCCCATTGATATACCTTAATGTGCTCAATACCAAACTGCTATTCCACATACTATGCTTATGCCAAAATTCTTCCTCAACATACTATCAAAATTTTCTCCTTAGTATAATTTTTTCATACCAAAATTCTCCCCCATTGACATCAATGTCAAAGGTTTATGTAACTACTTACTAGCTCAAGTGTCAAAAGACACTATTCAAAATAAGATCAATAAGAGTCCTAGATGACTCTGTCCATCACAGATACTCCCCCATTTAGGAAGCATAAGAATTCAATCCATAAAAACAATGATGCTCTGTTACACTAGATTGATGTACCCTTACATCTTCTTACTCTGATGTAGTAAGGGGCATAACCCCAAGCATACCTTGCAAATACTCAAAAGTCTCTTTAGGAAGAGGCTTAGTGAATATATCTACAATCTACTCTTTAGTGCTAATATACTTCAATTTGATTTCCTTTTCTACAACTTTTTCTCTCAACATATGATACTTAATAGAAATGTGCTTAGTCCTTGAATGCAACACTAGATTCTTAGACATAATTACTATGCTTGTGTTTTCACAATGCACAACAATAGGTTCACTAACTTCTATCCTTATTTCCTTCAGTATTTGCTTCATCCAAATGAATTTATTGCAATTATTTTCTTCTACAACATAGTCTACTTCTACCTTACTTTGAGATGCACAATCCTACTTCTTGCTTAACCAAGAAACCAATATTTCTCCAAGAAAGAAAGCTCCTCCACTGATGTTCCTTTTTTCATCCATACTACCTACCCAATCTACATTAGTATAAGCACTTATAGTGAAATCATTAGATCTATCATACCATAATCCAAACTTACATATTCCTTTCAGATATCTAAATATCCCTTTCATTGCTACATAATGTGCTTCTTTGGGATTAGCCTAGAATCTTGCAACAATTCCAACTGCATTTTCTATATCAAATCTTTTGTGAGTTAGATTTTGTAATCCTCTAATCATAGATCTATACTTCTTTTCCTCAATAGTAGGTGTCTCATCCTTCATGGATAACTTGTGTCTAGTTACCATAGGTGGTCCAATGGGTTTGCATGTTTCCAAACTAAAACTTTCAGTAAATCCTTCAAGTACTTAGTCTGATAAATAAAGATTCCTTCTTTATTTTTTACAATCTACAATCCTAGGAAATATTTTATTTCTCCTATCATACTCATTTCAAATTCTTTCTTCATTTCTTCTGCAAACTTCTTACTTTCTTCATCATTACCTCTAAATATAATGTCATCAACAAATATTACCAAAATCATCAAACCATCATTAGTTTCTTTCCAATATAGATTACTATCTTCCATACCTTTGCTATATCCAAGATTTGTCAAATGCTTTTCTAACCTTGCATACTAGGTTGTGGGTGCATTCTTCAATCCATACAATGCTTTCCTTAGTCTGCATACTATGTCCTTGTCATCTGTCAAAGGACATCATTTAGGCTGCTCAATTTATACCTCTTCTTCAAGTTTTCCATTCATAAATACCGACTTGACATCCATCTAATATACTTTGAATTTCTTTTGTACTGCATAGGCTAAGAATAATCTTACTAGTTCTATTCTAGGCACTAGAGCATAGGTCTCCTCATAATATATTCCTTCTTGCTATGAGTAACCTTTACCTACCAATCTTGCTTTATTTCTTAAAAATTCTCCTTGCTCATTCATCTTGTTCCTGAATACCCATTTAATTGCTATCACATTCTTCTCTACTGGTCTTGGGACCAATTCCCATATCTCATTCTTTTCTATATGATCCAATTCATCTTTTATAGTTTGTTTCCAATAGTCATCTTTACATGCTTCATCTACATTCTTAGGCTCAACTTGAGATATCGAGCATAGTTCTTCATTCAGTATACTTCTTGTCATCACACCTTTTTCTTTTCTTCTAATGATCTATTCATATGGATGATTCTTTATCACGTTCTTTTCTAGAGTAGGAGTTGTTATCTCATCTCTTGACTCTACTAGAGGTTTCGAGCTTTTTTTCTACCTTGGCTCTCCTTCAATCTACAAATCATTGTTAGTCTCAAGAAATGCCTCATCATTCCTTTGATTAGTAACAACATCATCATCTAAATTGTAACAAACTATTCTCTCTTATATTCTGAATTTCTCATTGATTCCTAGATTTGCACTTTCCATAATAGTCTGAGTTCTCTGATTATAACATCTATAAGCCTTGTTTTTCATTGATTAATCAAGAAACATACCTTCATCACTTCTAGCATCAAACTTACCAATGTTATCATCTCCCATTATGTAACACTTACTTTCAAATATTCTAAAATACTTAACTATAGGTGAGTGACCAAACCATAGTTCATAAGAAGTCTTATTTGTGTCTTTCTTAACTTGCACTCTATTCATAGTGTTAATTTTTTTATTCACAAATTCTCTCCAAAATGTATTGGATGCATCATTCTCTACTAACATAGCTCTTGTAGCTTTTGTAACTTACGTGTTCCTTCTCTCTGTAACACCATTCTATTCAAGGGTTCTTGGAGCTAATAGTTGTCTTTTGATTCCATTTTCTTCACAAAACATGTTAAACTCATTTGAGGTAAATTATCCTCCTCTATCCGATCTTAAACATTTAATCTTCACACCAAATTCATTCTCTACTCTATTCTTAAATATCTTGAACTTGTCAAATGCCTCAGATTTCTCCTTAAGAAATTCAACCCACATCATTCTAGAAAGTTCACCCATCAACTACAATCATAAAATACATTTCACCATACAATCCTTTAGTATTTTTAGGACTACTAAGATCTGTGTGTACAATCTCCAACTTTGCTATAGTAGTAAACTTCTTGTTGGGAAAAGAAGTTCTATTATGCTTTGCCAAAACACACTCCTTGTAAATTGTGTTAGTAGGCTTTACAATCTTTGGAAAATCTCTAACAACAATTACTCTAGTAGTCCTCACAATACTATAAAAGTTTATATGAAAAAATATCTTATGCCATAACCAACTGTCATCTACCTTTGCAACCAAACATGTCATTTTAGTAGGATTCAACTAAAATACATTACCTCTAGATTTGGTTCTTATTCCAATTACCTTTCCATCTTTATCTTTGATCATGCATGTCTTTTCTATGAATTGCAACTGAAAAAATTTGACTACTAGTTGTCCAACACTCAAAAGATTGTGCTTTAAACCATCAACAAAGTATACATCCTTAGTATTAGTTTTACCATCAATAGCTATAGATCCAATACCTTTTACTTGGCATGCTAAATTATTTTTAACTCTGATAATTCCTCCATCCTAACTTTTGAAGTCAACAAACTTATTCATATCACTAGTCATATGATGTGAACAACCACTATCGATTATCTAATTAGATTTCTTCTCAACTTGTGGTACCAAAGCAACCTTCTCTAGACTTTATTCTTTAATTGCCACAAATCCAATTTCATCATCACTAGCACTTAAAGCTTGTTCATTAGAATCCTTATCTTCATTTACATAAAAACATTCTCTATCTTTTCTAGGTATATGATTTCCCTTATATTTTTTCTCCCTTTTAGGACATTTAGATGCTTAATGACCATATTCATCACAAGTCCAACATTTAAAGTTTTTCATCTTTTTCTCTCCTTACCAGAAGGGCTACTCCTTCTTCAATCTTTCTGTCTTCTTTAGGTCTGCTATTGCTAGAAAAATCTCCTCTAGCACTTGTGATTTATAAGTTAGGTCAAATATTCAAGGCACTAAATGTTGTCTCTATTCGGGTCAGTTCTTTATACTGTCTAAGTTCATTGCCAAGTACTTCAAGTCTTCCAAGAAATGTCTCCTTTGTGAAATCTTTGGTACATGATATTAATTACTATATCATTTAAACTACTAATTTAAATGGTAGTGCTAGAGTCTTCAATATCTTCCATATAACCTCATTATCTTCTTTGATTCCTCCTTGAGATTTTATACCTATAGTAATTTTTGATATCCTACCTATATATGTTCTTACAAATTCATCTTTCATCATTTTAGAATCTTGAAATGCACAAATCCAACTTTGTAGCCTCAACTTCTTAGAAAGTGCATCACCTTCAAAACTATTTTTCAAAGCTTTCCGAATCAAATGTGAAGTCGCAAGTGATTTTACTTCATTATACTCAATTTTAGTAAGTGCAATCAATAGTGCTTCCCTAGCTTATGTCACACATGAAAAGATCTCTCTCTACCTCGGTGCAAAATTCCAAATCATTATCTTCAATGATTGTCTTTGCTAATTTTTTCAACATCCAATATCCCAAACCCATACAAAAAAAAAGTGTCTTCATCTTTTTCCTTCTAGCTATCATAATTTTTTACATCAAACTTTAGGCTATCCTTCCTAAACATGTTCACCATGGATCTCCCAAAGCTATTAAATTTTTTTTTCAAGGACCTGATGCTCAAATACCAATTGTTAGAAATAATAGTCCACCAAGGTAACTGGGGAGGGGCGAAAGTGGGGTGAATTAGTTATACAATTAAAACATTTATCTTATTTAAGAAAACTTAACCATTCAACCAAATTAAACAAAAACCATAATAAAATGCTCATAGAAAATTACACTAGATATGTTGACTAACAAAACCCTTGATCAGATGGAAAACCTTGGTTGGAATGATGCCCACAAGATGATGTACTAATATAAATATTCCTTGTTAGAGGATGGACCTTGTTAGGAGTCTATTATAACATTTAGTACAATGAGTCCCTGTTAGGAGACTTTAAATCCTTGTTAGGAGATTCCAACCTTGTTATGAGTTCTACCAACCTTGTTAGGAGTTGTGGTATAATGTATGCAAGAAAAGCCCACTACCCAAACATGCAATCTCAACTAGAAGAAGAGCTCACTGCTCAAACAACTAATTTACTATTGTCATCTTCTTTCCTTTTCTCTTTTGTCTATCTTGTCAATAGAACTAATCATTGTCAAACCTTGTAGACTAGCTCAGAAAATTTAGATCCAGATACCAAACCTCAAATCATTCATCAAAACCTTAGTAATGAAGTTCCTTGTAATTTTGCACTACTCTGCTCAACATTGCATTCCACACTCTCTATTGCTTACCATCAATTCACATTACATTTGATACCATGATAAAGAAAAGTGTCCTTCCTTTATATTGAGTCCATAAAACAATTTTTTGAGTCATCTATTAGACCTTCTTAATTAATTATTATAGGACCAAATTAAGAACACACTAAACTTAGTGATAACCTTAATCTTCTGCCTTGTAACTTGAATAAATTTGTGTACACACAATATTATGATGAGCAAGCTTAAGCACATCATCTTAACCATGTCTTCTTCATGTCCTCAGCCTCAATTCTCAAGATATCAACTAGGAGATATAACAAATTTACTAGAACATGCCTCTGTAAACTCTATCTCAAAATAGACATTACCAAATCTTACATAACTTCTTCTAGGCTTGTCCTCTCTACTTCTAACATTTACTAGATATACTAGATACTCTAAAGTATCTCCCATAACTTTGGGTGGTTACAATACTCAACTAGTCATTTCTACCACCTTAATCTTTATAATATTCTTATGTTAAATACCATAAAAAACTTGCTATGTTGACATCAAACATGCTACGTTGACATAAATGACAAATTTAGTCATGAATGTAATATAACATCATAGTAGTACTCCCCATAGGAATATCATTAGCATTCATGCTTCCAACCAATCTTCCAACAATCTCCCCAATCTCCCCAATCTCTCCATCTCTATTAGATCTCATACATTTGAATATTTTCTTGTCTCCTTTTCAACTCTAGCTAAGTACCACTTAAACATTTGGAAAACATCATATTTTTCTTTCAAAAACATAACTATCATCATCCTAGAATAATCTTCAACAAATAGGATAATGCACCTATCACCTTTGTAGCTTTGCACATCAATTTTTCTACACAAATTAGTATGAACTAATTCTAGAGTTTGTTTAGAGGTGTGGTTGTTACTTTAAAACTAGATTTTTTAATCTTGGCTAAGTAACATTGTTTACAAATCATATTTTCAGGTTTCTTCAATTTAGGAAATCCTCTAACTATTTTCATGATACTGATACTCACTAAGTTATTAAAGTTATCATGACATAACCTCTTGTGCCATAACCACACATCATCAAGTTCTACGACATGATAAGTAGCATGATTCATATCAAGATAAAATGTATTACCTCTAGTCTAATCACCTTTCCTAGTTAATTTTTCATCAATGTCATAGATCTTTGCTATCGTCTTCTCAAACTCAACTTTGCAACTTGAACTATTTAGTTGTGACACACTCAACAAGTTATATTTATGTCCTTCTAAATAATAACCATTGTCACACATGATCTTTTTTGTGAGTTTGATTTATCCTTTACCTTTTATTAAATATGGTGCATCATTACCAAACCTTACACTATTTCCATCATAATAATCAAGGGTAATGAACTTAATTTTATCTCTAGTCATGTGATGTGAACAACCACTACCAATGATCCATATGTCACTCTTGTTGACATAAGATACCGGTGCAGTTACCTTGTCCTCGTTAGAATCATCCTTCATTACAATGTACACCACTTCATTAGAATCATCCTTTATTACAACATACATCACTTCATCATCATGGTCATCATATCTATCTTTTGTTTCCTCTTTAGGAATGTAGCAAGACTTCTTGTCTTTGTCTTTAAATTCTTTGTTGTCCTCATCTCTTTTACTATGTATTTGTCTCCACTTCTATTGTTCTTCTTCTCTAGACATCTAGTAGCAATATGACCAACCTCATTACAATTAAATCACATGATAGGTAACTTACCTTTGAATTTTCCTTTGCCTTTGTGAAATCTCCTTTCCAACAATGCTTCAAGATTTTCTACATCCTCCTCATTTGTATCACTATCACTAGAAATATTTTTGGCATTTTTCTTCTTCTCTTTAGGTTCTTTTAATGACAGTTTAGCTTTGAAATTAGATTCAACATTCTCATATTTGAAATTATCAAAATTGGAGAGTTCAAAGGTAGTGAGTCTACCTATTAATCCTTCAAGGATCAGATCATTACCAGGTGTACACCTTAGTTCTTGTATGGAAAAGACTAATAGCATAGATAGGTAGTAAGGTTCTTGATACTTTGTTGATCACAGTCTCGTCTTCAATCTTACCAATTTCTCCTCTAAAAGCATTAACTACTTTTACTCTAACATAATATTGAACTATATTTTCACCTTCTTGCATTCTCATATTTTTGGTAAATAGATTTGTTCTATTCTATTTAACCCTTGGGGGCCTGAATTTCATGAACAATATCTGGTTACAATAGTCGGAGAGTTTCTTTTAAGAAGACTATATTTCCTCTAAATTATTAGGTACAACTCCCTATTGCAGATTTACAATGAATTATGTTTGTGTATGCACCCTAAAATGGTCGCCTAGACTATGGGCCCCCATTATTCAATTTATCAATTTCTTGAATCAATGGTTTGCAATACTTTATTAAATCAATTTAAATCAATTTCCTTGATCAAATTCAATTACTCTATTTTTCTAAGGTTGATCATTTTATCCTAAGTCTTATTTAATTAAAAGAAAATCTCTCTTTTAATTAAATAAAATAAGTCCCCATTTAATTAAAAGAAAACCTCTCTTTTAATTTGATTAAATATTTACTATTTAATTAAAAGAACTTGCTCCCTTTTAATTAAATAAATTAAACCCACTTGAAAAAGGAAATAAAATTAAATAAATCTTTTTTTATTTCTCTACACTTAAATGCACATATTTCTAAGTGGGACTTATCTTTCCACTTTCTTCTCAACCACTCCTCTTTTCTCATTGGTGGATCCTTATTTCACATAGATCATTATTTCTCTACCCTTGATTAAATCTTTTTCCTCTCCATCTAAATCATCCAATTTTCTTTATAAGGGAGAGCCCTCTCCTCATTTTGGATACCAATGATTATGCTATTGTTATGCTGTAGGATTGGAGAGAAAATTTTGAAGAAGGAGTTTTGAATGCTAAAGCTTTTGTGGAGAACTTCTATCTTCTTGTCTCATTCTCTCTTGCACCCATGGCTTTCATCATGGGATTTCTCATTGCATTTGCATATTAGTTTAGAGTCATATTTTCTTTCATAGATTAGATCTTGCTTAGTTTTGTATTGTTATCATTTAGATTAGCTTGCATCTTCATTTTCATAAATATTTGATGATCATGGAGACTAGCACTCTTTCTTTTCCTCTTTGAATCTCTCATTTCATGGTGTACTTGCATGGGCATGAACTAGATCAAATTGAGGGCCTCCATTGAAAACCCTTGCACTCCATGAATAGAGAACTATGAGTCGCCATTTGAGACCTCACTTTTGAGAAATATTGGATATAATGACCCATAGTAGTGTGCCCACATTTTAGGCATACATTTTTGGCGCCCACTGTGGGGCAACCCACCTTTGCTTGCTGGTTTTTATGTAGATCTATTTGTAGACTCAAAGAAACTCTAGATTTGAAATATTTGATCAAATCTTTCAAAGGGCTATGTATTTTGAGTTGAATTTTGTTTGGAAAGGTGGTGATATATCTGAAAACCTTTGGTCCAATTTTTAGGGTTTTTCTAAAAAATTTCAATTTTTTATGATTTTTCCTTGATTTTTTATTAAAAATAATTATTAGGAGTAAATCAGCACATTTTTTGAAAAAATTTATAGTTTCGGAAAGGTCTCTAAATTTTAAATAGAGTTGGTTCTTTTTGTTTTGATTTTAGAGGTCATATTAGGGGTCAATAATTTGATTTATAAAAACTGGTCTGTTTTGATAAATTTTTTGCATCTTTGGAAAGCTCTCTAATTTTTGATAGGGGTTACATTCCTATATTTTGAGTTTTGAATTTGAATTCATATCATGTAGATCCAATCTTTATGACTAGGTCAAAAATCAATTGAAAAAAAAAGGCATTTAATGAATAGTTTGGATTTCATTTTTACAATGAATCAATGCATGATGTGGGCTTTCATTTGGGTTACTTATTGATTATTATCAGTCTTAAAATTCAGATTTTTAGAGCTAACCCTAGTTTTGCATGAACTGGACATATATTGCATATCTTGTGTTTGCTTGTTTTGTTTGTGGCTTTGTTCATTGCGAGCGAGCATTCAAGCATAAACAAAAGGTACAACAAAGAAAATACACATTGCAAGGATTACCAGGTATTTTATTTGAACTCTAAAATACTTAGATTTGGAACTAAAATGAACATCTCATGTATTTGGCTTGAGTGTTTTTGCATGTTTTCATAGATTCACACTTCAATTGGAGCTTTAAAATTGAATCTAGATTTACTTTCATGCATTTGTGTTTCACATAGTAATTAGGCCCTATGAACACTATTTGAGAGATCTTGAGAGACTGAGCTTCATTTGCTTGCTTTACATGTGAAGCTCCTCTTGACGACATATCATCTTGTAGGTAGGGAAGGATATTTGTTTTTATCTTACTATTCGGATTGGATTTGTCCTCAACATCCGTTAGTCTTATCTCTTTTGAGATTGGTGGTGTTTGTTGTTGGATTTTCCAAAAAGTTGGTGAGGTAATTTCAAATTAGCGTGTCAAAAAATCTTTTTTGCTATGTTTGGGTAAGGTGAAAAGGCTAGAGGAGTATGCTCTGTTCCCCTTTGGGCACATCAGAAACTTGGAACCCTTGAATCCAAACCAAGTCCCCATGTGGTACAACTTTGTGAGTCTACCTTGATTAGAGAGGGTTAAACCAAAGTGGACATTCCCTTTATTGGGTCAACCACATTGACGGTACCTCAAGCAGTAATAGCTATTTTTGACTTGGTAGTAGCAACCGCTATATAAATATCCTTGTGGGGAAAATCTTCATAGGTGTAGTCTTTTGTTGGGCTATCAGATCTCCTCAATATCTCTAATTGATTAAATTCTCAGATCATGTCAAAATCTTGGTGTGCCAGGATTGGATTTTGCCCACTCTAGATTGCAAAAGTTGCAAAGTTGAACATGACTAAGAACCATAGTGCTACCAAATTTTATTTTCTAGGACTATGTGCATGATTGAAAAACATTTTGAGAACATACACGGTAGTGATTTTAGGGATTAGATTGATATTACGACACTATTCTGATTCATGTGCAAGGTTGTTTTGTCCCTTGCTCATTGTTTGAAGACATTTGCTTGAAATCCCTGGTTTTTGTCTTGCATGCTTGGTTCATGATTAAAAATCTATCGATACATCTAGTTCGACATTTAAAATGAACAAAATTTGAGTTCCTAAGTCAAGGCTTTATGATCAAATTGCTTTGTTGTTCTATTATTTTCAATCTTCCTAGCTTGATCCAGTTTGAATTAGGCTACTTATCCTATTTTTAGAAGCCTACTTGCACCTTGGGTTATTGTGCTTTGACCTCTTGAATTAGTAGTCATTGATTTCACAAGAGACCTTGTTTGGAGTTGGTGAGTTAGAGACCATCCTTGTTGAGAAAGATATACCTTTGGATCCTTTGATATTATGCTTGGAGAGTCTTAGTAATCTCTTGTCCATCCACTTTCATTAAAATTCAATTTTAATTATTTATGATTTGGGTAGATCATCCTCTTGGTCCATATGTGCTAGGGATTTCACCCAAAGTTGTGGGCACCTCTGTGGAAGTGTTAGTTTATGCCTATTGCAAAATTCTATCTTATCACATTTATTTTGGACAAGTTAGTGCTTTTACTATCCTAGTTTGGTAGCAACATTTCTTAGGATTATCTTATCAACTAGTACCTTTTCTTTCATGTTGATTACAAGTGCTATTACATGTTTCTCAACATTCAAATGAACTCAAATGGTATCAAAATTCACAAAATGACTCTAGGTTTTCTTTCTTCTTCATCTTCCATGTCTTTCTAATCTCCCATTTCCATTCTTCCTCTTCTTCATGTCTTCTTGATTATTTTCCTGTTATTATCATATAGTTTACCTTCTTCTATTCATTCTTTCTCTTCTTTCATGCTCGATTCTTCTTCTTCTAGAACCATGGATCTTGGATATCTTTTTAGGGATCCTCATTTGAGCTTAGATGAAATCCACCTCCTTCTTGAATTTGAAAAGTGTTGCCACTCCAATAGATACATGGATGCTAACATTGCGACAAAAATGGATAAATCAGACACCTTTGCTAGGATCATGTGTAAGATTAGATCAACATATCCTTTTTCCAAATATTCTTTATCTTCCAAGTCTCACTATGATTCTTCTAAATATTATTCAAATTCTTCATCTTCTAAGGCTTATCGTGATTCTTCTAAATATCATTCACATTCTTCATCTTCTAAGTCTTATGATGATTCTTCTAAATATCATTCACATTCTTCAAATTCTAAGTCTTACCATGATTCTTCTAAATATAATTCATGTAGGTCTTCACCTACCTCTTCTTCACAATATCATTCTTCTTCTACATCTACCAAGAGTCTTATTCCTCTTATTGAGACATATGATAATGAACAACATGAAAAGTCTATTGATATGCCTATCTATAATGCCTATAGTGACAATGATTATGATGATGATGACTATTATATTCCTACACGTCCTCAAATTCCTTCGAGTCCTATGCTTATGCTTAAAGGGGATGAGTCACAAAAAGATATTTATGGGAGTCCATATGACTTGAATCTTGAAAACAACATTGATAAATTTTGTGAACAATACCTAAATGATAAATCTACATTTTTTTATGAAGAGAGAGCATTTTTTTGTGCTGAAATACAACATCAATGGGATAAGAGTTCCTCTTCTAAGAACCCTCTTGCTGAAAATAAAGATTACACTCTTGAGCAAGATCATGTTAATATTGAACCTTTGTCTTTTGATGCTCCCCTTGCATCTTCTACTTCCTCCACTATCCTTACATCCCCTAAAGATGTTGAGTCTCTCAAATCTTCTACCAATCCTTCATCCAACAAAGATCCTAATGCTTTTCATATGGTTCCTTATAGTTATCCTCAAAGTCTACTTCTTAAAGAAACTCAAGCTAACCTCCCCTTGGCTGCAAATAATTTTGATAATGCTAAAACCTAAAGAGCCTAAGCCTTCATGTGCTATAATGCCTACTTCAGCTAGTCCTTCATCATCTATTCCAAAGTCTTCCATACAATTCCAACATGCTTCCTTCTCCTTAGCAGTGGCTACATGTCAAGAGGACTTTAAAAATGATAAAGAAAAGAATATAAAGAAAGATCAAGATCAAGAACTCTCAATGTCATCCAATTATTTTCACAATGTCTTTGATACATTTCATGGTTCTTTTGATCCCTTATGCCCTTTCTCATTTAGTCCACCATGTCTTAAGTCTTCTCCTAGGCAAGATCAAGATACTACTTGCACCACTGAGCTTATTGACAATAAAAATGACCTTAGTACACTTTCTCCTTCCAAAGATGATACTTCCATTAAGGTTATTAAAAATGATGTTGTTACTTCTAATGTTGAGCCTATTGAAAATCAAGAGAAAAATTCTATGCTTATGTTATCCAAAGATCCTTGTAAAGATCAAAGTCTTCCATCTTCTTGTTCTACCACTCCATGTTCCCTTCCACTTTCTACTCTTCCTAAGTCTTCTCAAGCTTTGAGTACTCCTATCAAATAAGTTGATCCTATTCAAGATGTTCATTATCATATTGGAAATCCTAGTGCTCACTCTAAAGATGTTAATGTCCTTGATTGTCATATAGATGTTAATGAACTTATTGATTACCCTTTTGCATCTTCCACATCCATCCTTGGACCTCCCCCACCGATACTATATGCTTCACGTCTTACTTCCATCTTGGGTCCTTATGTCCCTTCACTTTCCCCTCCCAACTCTCCTAATTCATCATCCATATTGGGTCCTTACATCCCTCCCTCTCCTATCTTTCCTCAAGATCAATGTAGATGCATATCCTTGAATCTTTTTCATCCACCCACTCACCTAAACCAATCATATCATCCTT
Source organism: Cupressus sempervirens (assembly GCA_028749045.1). Lineage (NCBI taxonomy): Eukaryota > Viridiplantae > Streptophyta > Pinopsida > Cupressales > Cupressaceae > Cupressus > Cupressus sempervirens. The sequence continues at coordinate 37,125,441 of CM053790.1, forward strand.
CTTCTTCCACAATTCCCAAGTCTTTTGGAAGTAACTTGAATGTTCAATACAAGAAAAAGAAGAAATTCAAGAATCCATATAAAAAATAAGACCACCATGTCTGCTCTAATCGACATGGGGGCATAAAGTCAAAAGACATATGTAAGAAAAGAATTATAAGACAAGTATGGGTTCCAAAATCCATCATTGAAGATATTATCTCTACATCACCAAAAAGAAATGAAAAGATGCCTATGGCTATATGGATTCCAAAATCTCTCTTGAGAGAATCTAATCTTGAACGAAACTTGAATTTGACATTCAAGCTTTCAAAGAATTCTACTTCATCTTCTTCCAAAAGCATTCTTCCATTCCATGTGCCTAAATCATAACCTTTTCTATCCACTCATCATATTCCTTCACATATTCCTTCATTCACATTTTCTTCATCCTTTCACCACCCTTGAAGGTGTGTGTTGATGTTGATCTTTCCTTCATTTCCATCTTCCAATCTTACTCACTTTCCATAAAGCCATATCCTCCATTTTTGTCTTCCCTCTTCCTTTCCCTATTATCATCTTTGACCATATCATTTCAACTCCTTTGCATGTCATCATTTAAAATTTCAAAGAGAATTATCTAAAAAGCTTGACTTCTTCCAAAAAATTCAAAAGAAAAAAAAGAGAGGAAAAAATTGAAAAAAAAAGAAAGAAAAAGAATGAAAATTTTGAAAATGTGCCTTGGTGAAAACCTGGTAATCAAGCACCTTGGTGAAAATTTTGAAAATGTGCCTTGGTGAAAATTGAAGTGTGAGGTTGATTTGGGATCACAAATTTTGTGAACAATACCTGAATGATAAATCTGCATTTTTTGACGAAGAGAAAGCAGTTCTTTTGTGCTGAAATACAACATCAATGGGATAAGAGTTCCTCTTCTAAGAACCCTCATGCTGAAAATAAAGATTACACTCTTGAGCAAGATCATATTAATGTTGAACCTTTATCTTCTGATGCTCCCCTTCCATCTTCTACTTCCTCCACTATCCATACATCCCCTAAAGATGTTGGGTCTCTCAAATCTTCTACCAATCCTTCATCCAACAAAGATCCTAATGCTTTTCATGTGGTTTCCTATAGTTATCCTCAAAGTATACCTCTTAAATAAACTCAAGCTAACCTCCCCTTGGCTGAAAATAATTTTGATAATGATAAACCTAAAGAGCCTAAGCCTTCATCCGCTATAATGCCTACTTCAGCAAGTCCTTCATCATCTATTCCCAAGTCTTCCATACAATTCCAACATTCTTCCTTCTCCTTAGTAGTGGCTTCATGTCAAGAGGAATCTAAAAATGATAAAGAAAATAATATAAAAAAAGATCAAGGTCAAGAACCCTCAATGTCATCCAATTATTTTCACAATGTCTCTAATATGTTTCATGGGTCTTTTGATCCCTTACACCCTTTCTCATGTAGTCCGCCATGTCTTAAGTCTTCTCCTAAGCAAGATCAAGATACTGCTTGCACCACTGAGCTTATTGACAATAAAAATGACCTTAGTACACTTGCTCCTTCCAAAGATGATACTTCCATTAAGGTTATTAAAAATGATGTTGTTACTTCTAATGTTGAGCCTATTGAAAATCAAGAGAACAATTCTATGCTTATGTTATCCAAAGATCCTTGTGAAGATCAAAGTCTTCCATCTTCTTATTCTACCACTCCATGTTCCCTTCCACTTTCTACTCTTCCTAAGTCTTCTCAAGCTTCAAGTACTCCTATCAAAGAAGCTTTTCCTATTCAATATGTTCATGATCCTATTGGAAATCCTAATGCTCACTCTAAAGATGCTAATGTCCTTGATTTTCATATAGATGTTAATGAACTTATTGATTACCCTTTTGCATCTTCCACATCCATCCTTGGACCTCCCTCACTGATACTAAGTGCTTCACATCTTCCTTCCATCTTGGGTCCTTATGTCCCTTCACTTTCCCCTCCCAACTCTCCTAATTCATCATCCATCTTGGGTCCTTACGTCTCTCCCTCTCCTGTCTTTCCTCAAGATCAATATAGATGCATATCCTTGAATCCTTTTCATCCACCCACTCACCTAAACTAGTCATATCATCCTTCTTCTTCCACAAGTCCCAAATCTTTTGGAAGTAACTTGAATGTTCAATACAAAAAAAAGAAAAAATTCAAGAATCCATATAAAAAAGAAGACCACCACGTCTCCTCTAATTGACATGGAGGCATAAAGTCAAAAGAGATATCTAAGAAAAAAATTATAAGACAAGTATGGGTTCCAAAATTCATCGTTGAATATATTATCTCTACATCACCAAAAAGAAATCAAAAGATGCCTATGGCTATATGGATTTCAAAATCTCTTTTGAGAGAGTCTAATGTTGAACAACAATTGAATTCGGCATTCAAGCTTCCAAAGAATTCTTCCATTCCATGTGCCTAAATTGCAACCTTTTCTATCCACTCACCATATTCCTTCATTCACATTTTCTCCATCCTTTCACTACCCTTGAAGGTGTGTATTGATGTTGATCTTTCCTTCATTTTCATCTTCCAATTTGACTCGCTTTCCATAAAGCCATATCCTCCATTTTTGTCTTCCCTCTTCCTTTCCCTATTAGCATCTTTGAGCATATCATTTCAACTCCTTTGCATGTTATCATTTAAAATTTCAAGGAGCATTATCTAAAAAGCTTGACTTCTTCCAAAAAATTCAAGAAAAAAAAAAGAGAGTTGAAAAAAAAGAAAGAAAAAGAATGAAAATTTTGAAAATGTGCCTTGGTGAAAACCTAGTAATAGAGCACCTTGGTAGCAAAAGTAAAGAGAAATAAATTTGTCGTATGGTGAAAACCACTACCTTGTGGCATCTTGGATAAGTACCATGATGAAAACCTAGCAATCAGGCATCATGCATAGTTCTTCTACATCTTCATCCATTCTATCTTCTCTCTTTGATCTTGACAATGTTGACCTATACACAAACATTTGGCTATCTTGTGAGCTATCTTATGATTATCTTGTTTTCATTCCTTTCATGTTTAGCTTTCACATATATTTCCCTCCATTCATTCTACTCTTTCACTACCCTTTTCCCATTTACCCCTTTGGTCTTGACCTAATAAAATAGAGTAAAATACGATGCTATGAAGTCTCTTGACATGTCTATTCCTGTGAATTGCATCTTTCCCACTTTTACATTATGCTTTCGTGAATTATCCTATACTGGGCTTTCATTTCTTGTCCAAATGTGCTTTGCATGACAATTTTTTCCTAGTTTAGGTACTCTTGAGGAGTTAGTCCTTGAAGATCACTTTCACTTGCTTCACAGACTCCTTACTTATCCATCATATCCACCAGCTTGTTGCTCCATCATGTCCTCTAACTTGTTAGACATTGGGACTACATGATGTGATCATGCTTGAGAGTTTGGTCCTTGTTTTTGTATGGGGGCATTGTATATTATTTGTACATATTTATTGATCCTGAAAAAAATACAAAATATATATAATACATATATTTCAAAAAATACAAAAAATTGATATATTTCAAAAATTCAAAAAATGATATATTGTGAAAATTCTAAAAATTGAAAAATGTCTTGAAAAAATACAATATATATATATATATATATATATATATATATTCCAAAAATACAAAAAAAAAATCAAAAGTTCAAAAAATCAATAAAATAAATAGAAAAAGTGCCTTGGTGAAAACCTGGAAACAGGCGCCTTGGTAGCAAAAATACAAAAAACATAATTAAAAGTCTTGAAAAAAATAAAAAATAAAAAAATCCAAGTGGTGAAAACCTAGAAATGGGTGCTACTTGAGGCCTTTGCACCCCAATTTCTTAGTGCGCGTCCTCCACACTTAGCCTTTCTCCGTCACGCCTTATCCTTGTTGCCTTGGTTTGGAATTGGTCTTTGTCTAGGGGGCATAACTATTTTAGCTTTGGTCTCTTGGATGTGTTAGTCTTTAGGACACCTCGCAAATGGTGTTTTTCAACACCACCCCAATTGTATTTTTCAATACAACTATTGACATCAAGTGCTTTCCAACACTTATTGGTTTGGTCTTACCCAGTATCATTATGTCATATTCCCTTCCTGCAAGCATTTGATCCTTATCCTCAGAACTCAGTATCAGTTAACACACTTAAATTTTAAATGCAACACTTAATGCTTGACTTATGTCATGATTTTTTCTTTGTGTGTTGATTATTATTGATTTTTGTTGAGTGTCCTTGTCTAATAAGTCTCTCCATGATGCATTGCTAGAGGACTTGGGGCATTGGACATGTTTTTTTTATTTTATTTTTTTGCTTGTGGGTGTGGTCTTGAAACTCTAGAGTGTGTCTTGTTGTCCCCTTGAAACAACTAGGAGATTTGAGGCATCATCCTTGATTGTTTTTGCACAACCATTATTATGGTCATCTTGGCATCTATGCCTTGATGCAAGCATTGTTTTGCTACATTAAATTGGGTAAGCTAACATCGAAGTCATCTTGACCTTTATGTCTTTGATGCTTATGTTAGAATCTTTCCACATTCCAATCCGATATAAATTACATTCATATCTTCATAGTTGCACTTGTGACTAGTGATCATTGTGTGATTTTTTGATGTCCGTTAATAATGGCCCAATGATGAAAATAAGTTATTTTACATTCTCTAATGAATGATGAACAAAAAAATCCTATGTTATAGTTTCTCTTTTGCAAGTACACCTTTGCATTTTCATTTAGCTTGCATTATTAGACTTCATGTTAGTTTGCATTTTTAGGCTGCATTATGAGTTTGAGAGGGTTCTCCCTTCATCTTTATTGTGGACTTTTAATCAACTTTGGTCATTTTTTGATCTTCATTTCCTTATCTTCTTTTATTATCTCAATCAAAATTTCTATCTTAAATAGTTGATTGATTTTGGGGCATTTTCTTTTATTCTTTCTATTTCTTTCTATATCTTTCAAACTTCTATCTTCCATTTTCTTTTTCCGCACTTCTTTTCTTCTAAATCACCTTTGGGGCATAATATTTCATGCTTGATGATCCACCTTGGTTCCATGATTCTTATATCTTTCATCTTACATCAAGAACCTTATCTTTTGTTCTATTTGATCAAATTTATCAATTTGTTGTTTCTCCTTTATCTCATTTCAATTTTGATCATGAGGGGGTAGTAATTATCAAATTCAATCTTTGATTGAAATTTATCAATTTTATCCTCAAAATTTATTTATATTCTTTTTCCTGATGTGTTCAAGATTCGACCACACATCTAGGTTGTTTTGTGATCCCAAATTGACCTCACACTTCAATTTCTTTCTTTGACTACATGTGTTCCCAAATCGATCATACATTAGTCAAAGAGGGGCAAATGTATGCATCCTAAAATGGTCACCTAGACTATGGGCTTCCATTATTCAATTTATCAATTTCCTAAATCAATGGTTTGCAATATTTTATTAAATCAATTTCCTTGATCAAATTCAATTATTCTATTTTTCTAAGGTTGATCATTTTATCCTAAGTCTTATTTAATTAAAAGAAAATCTCCCTTTTAATTAAATAAAATAAATCCCCATTTAGTTAAAAGAAGACCTCTCTTTTAATTAAATAATTCATCCACACTTAATTGAAAAACCCCTCTTTTAATTTAATTAAATATTTCCTATTTAATTAAAAGAACTTGCTCCCTTTTAATCAAATAAATTAAACCCACTTTAAAAAGGAAATAAAATTAAATTAAATAAAAAATTAAATAAATCTTTTTTATTTCTCTACACTTAAATGCACATATTTCTATGTGGGACTTATCTTTCCACTTTCTTCTCAACCACTCCTCTTTTCTCATTGGTGGATCCTTATTTCACATGGATCATTATTTCTCCACCCTTGATTAAATCTCTTTCCTCTCAATCTAGATTGTCCAATCTTCTTTATAAGGGAGAGCCCTCTCCTCATTTTGGATACCCATGATGATGCTATTGTTATGCTACAGGATTGGAGAGAAAATTTTGAAGAATGAGTTTTGAATGCTAAAGCTTTTGTGGAGAACTTCTATCTTCTTGTCTCATTCTCTCTTGCACCCATGGCTTTCATCATGGGCTTTTATCATTGCATCTGCATATTAGTTTAGAGTCATATTTTCTTTCATAGATTAGATCTTGCTTTGGTTCGCATTGTCATCATTTAGATTAGCTTGCATCTTCATTTTCATAAATATTTGATGACCATGGAGACTAGCACTCTTGCTTTTCCTCTTTGAATCTCTCATTTCATGGTGTACTTTCATGGGCATGAACTAGGTCAAACTGAGGGCATCCATTGCAAACCCTTGCACTCCATGAATAGAGAGGTATGAGTCGCCATTTGAGACCTCACTTTTGAGAAATCTTGGATATAATGATCCATAGTAGTGTGCCCACAATTTAGGCATACAGTTTGTTCCTGAATCTTAAAAAGGTAAGGGGTATGTTCTTAACTTGAGAATAGAAGAGGTAAACCAAGCTAGACCTATGTAGGATCTAACTTAGGCAAGAAAAGATTTTAAAAGGTAAATTAAGTTTATGAACTCACATATCTTATGAACTCACATGACTTAAAGATTCAATATTGCATAACAACTAATGCTAACTAATCCAACAAGAAACTGAAAAGATGGAGGAAGAAAGATTAACTAGGAGGCAACATTTGAAAGATCTCTTTTGAAACTATGATGATCAAAATAGGGGATGAAACTCTATTTGTTCCTTGTTTTAATTTAGATAAAAGAGAAAAAAGAAATAGATAGTTATCAAATAATAGAATGGAATAGAAAATAATTGATACAAAATACCATTCAATTGACTCTACAAAATCTAGTATTTTACACCAAAATTTGCCGACCTTTTATTAATCTTACATTATTATATGTATAGGGTTCTGAGATAACTGATAGAAAGGACATTCAATCAGTTCATCTCCTCAAAAATAACAAATCGCAAGGAACTAGTTTGTTTATTACAATCATTACATAAAAAAATGAAAGGGGCAAAATCTGAATCACTTCACCTTCTTTCCTTTTTCCTCCTTTTCCGTATAGGCCTTGGTATCAACAAGTATTGGAATTAGCTTTTTTTTTTTATGGGTATGTATATTAGTGCATCTCAAGAGCCACTTAGAATGCTCTTAGGTTAGATCCTTGATAGTGCCCAGTCGGTCTTGTAATTCTTCCATGGCCACATACATGCATCGACCCAACTTCTGAAGTTTGGAGACTCCATTTGGATGACTAGAAGCTATTCCTATCAGACCATCTACAAAATTGGAGCAATTTATCTACATGATAGCTACTCCAATGATCACTTTCCCTTGCCCACTAGACTATGAATCTGTGTGAAAACATCTTAATTGCTCATAATTTCTATCATGCTTTTTCTTTACTTTGGCTTTAGTTTCTTTAAGTCTCTCTTCTACCACAATGATCATCTCTCACTTGAACTACATACTCTAGAACTACTCAACTAAGGGCTCATCTCCCTTAGGTAGGATATTTGTTTCAACAACCTCCTTTTCCTTCATGTGGATGATCATCTTCAACAAGGAAACACAATCATCACTTTTGGTTTTCTCTATGGAAAAGGTGGCTATATTTGATGATATGTTATCTTTCTCTATTTCCAACCTCAATATAGCATTACCACTCTGCTCTATTATAGAGAGTCCTTCCACCTTGACTTTCCTACTCTACTCTCTATTAATGTGCCCAAAATGCTTATCTTCTTGGAGTTGGGAGATAAGTTCCCAAATGTTTGCAGTGATGGGATCACTAGTAATGGGCATCATAGAGATGCTTGCAAATGAGGTGACCAACTACCTAATGAAGCCATTCAATTCTTATATTTCTACTTTCATCCATACCTTTAACAATTTAAGGCTCTCCAGCTACCCTTCAATCACTTCATTTGTTGACTTCCACAAGCCAACTTTAGTATCATGTCTGGCCTCACCAAGATCTAATGAATGCAAAGTAAAATCATCAGTGGGCATATCCTCAATCATTCCTACGTTGGTAGGCTTTTCTATTTCCATTGTTGGATGCCCTATTTTAGGGTCTTGTCTAAGGATGGACAAGGTCTTTTGCTTCTTGACCTTACACAATGATGACCTAGAACAAATTGCAAGTGATAAGGTATCCTTTCTGGGGGAACCTTCATCTTTCCTTTTTCTCTTCCTATCTAGAGTATTCTTGAACCATTAATATGTGTTTATCACTTTGGAGGCCATCCTAAGAGAATCTATGCTAAACATTTTCCTTTTGACTAGAGTGATTTCTTTTGTGGTCAAGGAGAAGGGATTCTTTTTGTCCTGTGAAATGAGCTTTGAAGACTCTTGCCCTTTCGTTACATTTGAAGTCTTCTTGGTTACCTTGTCAAATTTAGTGGATTTTCTATCAATACTTCCTCCATCTCTTAAATCTACTACCTACACTTGAGGACTATTCAGCTGGAGAAGTACAACACTAGCAGATGGAACTAGACTACCATGAGGTGAGGGGACTAGAGTAGCCATAATATCTTTAGGTTCTGTCACTTTCTTCTTCTCAGCTTCTGTTTGTGTTCTAATTACTAGGAGGAAGCCATCATGACAAGTTTTAGCCAAAGTAATATTCTTGTAAGGAGGTTGATTGCTTCCACTTGATGCTTGAGCTAGTCCCTAAGTGATAGCTAGGGTCACCCCTGATGTATCTCCTTGAGAAGAAGGGATCATTATAGCTACAAGAGAAACTTGAGAAAATTTACTTTTACTTCAACTTCTTTTGATGGTGGTCCATTCTACCCACTTCCCAATTCTTTTAATAATCCAGGCCATCATGATCTCTACCTCTTCTCCATTATCATCATAAGGTTTTGACCTAATAGGAGTATTCCTTAACTTTATTAGATAGGTATTACTATACATATTATGTCCATCATCTTCTACTCCCTCAACATTGATATCAAATTTATACATCTTCATTTGATCTACTATGAGTCTTGAAAAATCATGATCATGGCTTTCAAATTCATCTTTGCAATCAGCCTAGTAGTCTTCAATGGTGGTGATGTGTTTCATAACACTTATAATATGCAACACCTCCCTTGCATATCCATTACGATCAAACATAGGTCTTAAGACCTGATTCATCTCTAATTTATATTTTGATTTGAACACTTTTAGCATGTTCTTTGCATCTAAATGAGATTCACAACTATAAGCTCCCATCTTCTTAGGTGACTCATACCCTCTCTTCTTCAAATTGTCACTCAACACATTCACCTAGATTTCCTACTGCACAATCTTGATAAACATGATCATATCACTAGGATATCTTAGCAGCTTCAAGGGAAAGCCATCAAACATTGCAAGATGCAAATATGAAGAGGATGAGAACTTAATGAAATAACTCCCAAACTGGCTAATGGCCACCATAGCTTTGGGACTAAATATCCTCTCCCAACATCCTTACAGTCCTCTATAAGTTCTCATGGTGAATGCATCATTAACTTAGATATATTCTGCATATATACTTTCCAATTGTAAACATGGTTAGAATTCATAAGACTTCACATCATCAGGGAAGTTTTCAACTCTTGGGAGGCCTAGCCATAATTTTAAAGAAGCTAACATGTAAATGAGGAGGGAGGACATGTAGAATGCATTATAGAATTTTGTAGCACTAAGAGCATTGGACATAATCTCACTTACCTTGTAGGCCCAATCAATATATTGGGTATCAAAATAGATGACTTGCTCCAAAAAGAACTATTTCTCAATAAAGTTTAAAGCTACAACCTCACATTTCAATCTATGTAAGAGGACCATAATGTTGACAATCTTACGTTTGAGATTAGTCCCAAATAGGGTTTTAGGAACCTTTCTCTTGGTGCACTGTGGTTTTTAGAACCATGATTGCATGATCTTTTTTCTCCAAATCATTTTCTTCACAAAGAACTTAGAATGAATCCTCCATTTTTCATGCCTACAAATTCTTCCTACTCTAAGACTCAGAGGAAATTCACCATAGTTTGTCTATCAATGGAGATCAACACTGTGTCATTTGCCAATACAATTTGTCTAGTTTCTGGGTTGTAATATTTTATGCATTCATAAATTAATTTCAAAGCCTAAACTATAATAGGAAAAATGGCTACCTTTACAAGCTTTCATCCTTAGAGCTTCCCAATAATGGGATGTATTGGCTCTAATCCCAATCTCTTATGAAAATCTTGCATATCATAGAAACAGAGAGAAGTATCCATGAAATTTTGCAATGAAGACTTAATTCCTTTCAAACTATTGAAGCCTACGAATCTAGTTACCATTTTTGTTTGAGAGTGAATTTTGAATCCAAAGAAACAAAAAAAATAGAAAATGCATAGATATTAGCTTTTTGAAAAGTTTTGCAACTTTAACAGAATAACAGTTCAAGAAAGAGTAGTGGTTTTTGTAACTATTCATGTTTTCATCTATATAGGAAACTCAATTCATCTATTAGTCTTTAGGATTCATTCCACATGAGTGAATTGAAGGAGTGACTCATTGAGGCAGTAAATGCATGGTTTTGACATATATCTTGGTGTCTTTTGACTATTTTATTTGCCCAATTGTAACTTTCTATCTTCTCATACTTACTATCCTTTTTCCCTTTAAGTTTTCGGAAGTTACAAATAGAGTGCTCCATGAGAAAATATCTATTAAGTCAAATTCTACCTCAATCATTAAATTATTATCTATCCTTGTACACAATGAAATTTTCCTTTTTTATAATATTTTTTCTTTTCTCATTAATATCTCTAATTTCCTATGAATTCTTGAGGATGACTTAAATTCCTTCTAGTGTCTTCTCATTCTCTTTGTTAGTAATGAACAAATATGATTGATTTTCTAATGAGTTTCTTACACAAATAAATTAAAGCATATTAAAAGTATCTTATTTCCCTTTCACTTACTAGTGTATCCCACTCCACAATATCTATAGCTTTCTTTCATTCCAAATTAAAACCATCTTTTGAGATTGATAAATACCATATACACTAGTTATTCCTTCATGAAACTATAACTACCATATTGAGTAACAAAATTTTTTCTATGCACATTTGTAGAATTAATTTTATCTACTCAATATTTTATTTTGTTTCATCAAATAAATTAACATTGAATCCAAATATATATTACATGTTCTTAAAAATGAATATCCCTTATACCGTATTCAATATCAACCACATAAATGTGCTCAAAACATTGCCCAACTTAAAATCCATGAGAAGGTACTCATACAACCTCTTGTTAGTCTTGAAAGTTTTTTTCTATTCATCTCCTCTTATTTTGAACTATGATAACCAATCTCTAAATAAATCTTGGTGAAATTCTTTGCTCCACTAAGACAATATACAATGTCATCTATCCTTGGAAATGAAAGACTATATATTATAATGATTTTATGCTTATATTGAGATTAATATACACCATCCATTCATTATCCTTATTGGTTACTAACATCTAGGTATTGCACATGAGATCAAAATTTCCTACATTAGACCTTTCCTTAACAATTCATGTGTTTTTATATTTAGTTCCTTATTCTTAGTTGGTATTATTATTGTATGAGAGTATTTATTTAGAAAGATAGGTCCTAGAATTATATATGTCTAATTACATTTATGGATGGTAAATACTTATATCATGACATCAGGTATGATGTCCTTGTATTCTTTCAACCATTATAAGATCTACTTTACTACTTCCCTTTTACTTGGGTAGGTGTCAAATACCTTGATAATTAATACAAAAAGTTACTCATGCCTTACCCTATCCAAATTATTCCTTAATGCAAAGAATTTCCCAGAGCATTTCCACAATCTTATTATTCTCTATTCTTTAGTGGCCATTAACTTGTTTCTTTTCATGTTCCTAGCTTCAATATATGTGTGTTCTCTCCCATTATGTATAGCTTACTAGTCTAGCTAGTAAGGTCTCCTCTAATAGTAAATAACACTCATTGACCAACATTATATCACACAAGATGTCACCATTCTAGAGCATACTCCATTGATATTATCTAACATCATTTACAACTCACCACCAACATAAAATCTTTAAAAACCAAATAATTTTGTAATTGTTTGAGTGTGTCTACCATTTTGAGTTTAAATTTTCAATCATTTATTTTGATACTCTTCCAATTTATATCAATTCCTAAATATGTTATTTATATGCATCAATCTTTATTCATTATAGGATTCTATCAAGATTCTTTTATTCATTAGGGTTTTGTCGTGTTTAGAATCATTATCTAGCTTATATGATTGGTGATCTTCTTCACCAAACATAGTCATAGCTCATAGTGGTGTAATATGAACCATATTTTCAACTTTGCAATTAATCTTTATTTTCCTTTCATTTTTGTTTCTTTTTCAAATTTATACTTTTACTCAACAATATGTTCTTTAGATTAGTCTTCATAAAACTAACCTTCAGAAGACCTTCAATTTCATTATAATTTAAGTATTCATCCAATTCATTTGTCTAATTAATCAATTATTTTATAGTTAAATCACTATAATAGTTTTGAGCATTCATCCTAGGTCTTTTTCCAATTTAAAAAATAGCCTTTAACATATTTACCTACATTGACTCTTCATGATATTTTTTCTAAATTTATCTCATCATCATTTCTCAAGTTTGTTCCTCATTTCTATTATTCTTCTGAAGCTTCCAACCTAATCTTATTTTCTCTTATAAATTTCAATAACTCATCTAACTTCATAGCAATTTTGATAACTCCTTAGACCATTCATTGAAACATGTGCCCTATATATGTTACAATCTACCTTTGTTTAGTGGTCAATATATGATCCATTATCACCCCTTGAAACTAAATCCTAGCTAGCAATCTATTCACAAACTTCTTGTATGCCACTTTAGTCAATCAACATGCTCATATAACATCTACTAAATCTCTTTAATATTTAAACACTAAACTCTAAAACTACTTAATGCATTAATGGTGGGAGGGTCCAACAAATAAATAACTAATCTTCTATCCATTTATAAAAAAATACAAATGAGTTCATAAGACTCATAGCCATCTAACATATGACATACTCTAAAAAATTATTAAAGAAGTAAAAATTATTCTCCAAATACATATTTTTAATCATTGAATTGTTAAATAAATTATAATATTATGCTAACCTTGCCACATCCCCTTAAAAATTACTATATCTAATAATAAATTGGAATCCATCTTAAACTATATCAATAAGATATGTGCTTAAATACACAATTTCTATTAAAAGTATCTCTTGTTGCCTAGCTCTCAATTAATTTTAATGACTGTGTAACCAAATATATACTATTCTCTCACCTCTATCATAATTTGTATCAACCAAAAATCAATGAAAATTTCAAGACATATAGATGGCTAGTGAAAGTTGATTTCTAAAACCAAGTAAAAATAAGTCTTTATTTACTACCAAAACATTTAAATCATTTGGTGGGCCAACATTAACTCTTCAATTATAATAAGTTGGTAATTTTATATAGATCCATGGATTTGGATATGTCATCATATAGGTTCAATTCTTATGCAACATGACCTTGGATATCTAGGAATATTCCTCTTAGATGTTCTTCCGAATTTGCATGACTTAATCAAACAATACTATTATAGAAAACTAAATTTGATCACACAATAAGTAATCATATTTAGTCATCTTCTAAAGAATTATTGATTAAATATTAGATATTTAATTAATTATATTATATTCCAATTAATAAATTAAATGATAATTAATAGTTTGATTTATTGATTAAATCCCCCTTCCTCTATTAAATTAAATAAATGTACACACCATTTAATTTAACCCCAAATCTCCCTTCTTTGTAATTAATGTAATTAATTAAATCCCTCAACCATAATCTAACCCTCCTACCTACCAGTTAGCTAAACCCAACTTATGAACTAGTAATTAACCTTTTTAATTAAATAATTCCTGTATTTAATTAAATCCTTCACCTACCCTTTTTTCTAATAAATCCATCCACTAGCTACTTCACCCCCCTTAACTAAACCACACCACCCCCTTATCAATGTCTAATTCCCTCTCATAGATCTCTTGCAAAAATCAAGGCATGATTTAAGTCTTCTTGAATCAAGCCCAAGTCCAATTTCATACCACATCTCCTTCTCCCACCAAAGAACACTCAAGTCTATTTCACACCTCATTTAGTTTACTAATCCTCCATAAAGCTTATCTCCTCACACTGATTCTCATTGTAATACTTGTTATGATGCTATGGATTTGAGAAAGTAAAATCCATTTTCTCATCTCTCCTTACATCCCAACCCTCCCTCATGATCTTTCTACTTTACATCTTGGTTGTCTATTTCTTCTACCCATGGCCTATAGATTAAATTTTCCATCCTTCACAAATCATCCACCTTTTGAGTAAACTTAGTATGCTATTTTTAGAGATAAATACTATCAAAGCACTATTATTATACTGAAATTTTCATACATCCATCCATCATTTACATAAATTCTTGAAGCTTGAGCACACATACATGATCAATGGACCATATTAAAAGCATCAAGAATTCTATTACAATTCATGAGGATTTCATTCTACTATTTTGGCTTTCTTTCAATTTATCATATTTTTTGTTATTGAATCTTAGTTTGTGAATGCTTGGTTTATTTTTGTATTATTCATAGATTAGTTTTTATAGCATACATTTTTTCACATTCGGTGGGACATCACAATAAGGTCATTCCTCTATCTCATCTTAGCTTATTGTTTTGATAAAGGACTAATAAATAAGCTAATGTTTGCATTTTGAGTTATTTTTCAAGGTTGTTTTCAAGTTTTGTAGGTTAAAAGCACAAGAGAAAGCTCAAACAACATCAACACTTAGATCAAAAGTTCTACAACAAGCCAAAAATCATCCTTAGAGCCACAATCCCACAATCACAAGAGCATGTTAACTTGCCAACAAGAACACAATCTCTCCCTTGTGAGAACAAAGACTAAAACATTAAATGTTAATAAAATGTTCTTCTTTCTATTCTACTGACGTATGGATTTCTTCTCATCCCCATTCTCATAGGAATGTGGGTTGATTGTGTTGGAATGTGACTTGATTATATGGGAACATGGTGTTTCACCTATTAGAATGAACTTTGCATGAATACTTTGTAATAAATTTGCATGCATGACTCTATTTTATGATCCGCTATTTCATTTTCTAGTTTTTGGCATGCTTTCCTAGATTATGACAATGTGATCCTGAGATCATAGGAATAATCTTTTTACTTATGGGAAGGTGCTTGGTTTTTTAGCTAATGTATTTTTTGATTATCTAGGGTATGTGTTGGTGTTATCTAATTTTATTTATCTCAAAATTGAACTCACATCTTGTTTGGGATCTTAAAATGAACAATGCATGCTCCCACATCATACAATCTTGAATTCTAAGGGAATGAACAAAGATATGAACTATTAGATTTGGATATAAAAATAAGTCATCCAATCTTGAATTGATAAATGGTTAATGAACATTGCAAATTGAACACTTCATTTTTGGGCTTAAAATGAGCAAACAACTCTTGAATGCTAATGATTAAAACACTCTTATTCCCTCTTCTTTCAATCTTTCATGAGCATATTTTTTAAACACGTGTATGTACTTTAAGAGAATGAATCTTGCATGATTAATCATGATTTTATTTTTTTATAGATAGAAATTTTATAAATCTCAAATGAGAAATTGTTTGGTGTGTTTCTAGGAGTGTTTCTCAAAGACACTTTTGTGGGCTCATTTATATTTCTACATATTAGATCTATTTAATTAAGTGATGTGTGTACCAAGATATATTAGCAAGATCATCCACAACAACTCTAGGAGCAGTTATAGAGATGCCTATCCTTTGGGAAATATGCATCCCCATTAGAGAATGATCTCAAATAGGTAAATTCTCCTGACTAGTGTATAAAAGATAGTGAGGTAATCTCTTGTCTATCCCTCAAGCTCAAGCAAGGTATGTTGATGGTAGCCCAAGGTAGATGAATATCCCTACAATTTTGGCATGGTCAAGTAGGCTCTTTAGTGAGTCACACACATACAAATTGATTGATAGAACACCATAGATCTAATTAAGAAACAATCTAGCAGCTACCCCATTTATCCTTTTAATTTTATCCATAGTGCAAGAGAATATATGGCTTCTCTAGAGTTACTCACCATGTGTGCTTCCTCTAATATAGGATTAAGGCTACTTGGGTATCAACTCTAAGATTTATTGACTACATAGAAAGGGGGCTTCTTTTTTCCATGCCTTGAAGGCTCATTGACATTTAAGGTTTTTATTCAACTCTTGTATCAACTTACCTCTTAGATTGAGAGGTAAGTAGTACAAAAGATCTAGGAAACATCAAGATTGGCCTCCTCCATATGGGCCTATGAATACTATATTGAAATAAATTTGATCGTAGGGATAGTGTGTATTAAAAGTGTATGTATTGTGATTTGATCTCATCAAAAAATAATGTTGAATATACACACTATTGGTTCTATTTTTCAAAAATAATTTTTCTATAAGGGATCACTTTCTTGTCTCTCTTAAAGTTTTTTTTTCCTTTCAGTGTTTTTTTCTCACTTATCCTATTTTTTATTAAGAAAATTATCATTGTGTACCAAAAGGTTGTTATACATTTGACTCAGAACAATCCTAGGAGTAATTTTGATGAAACCTATCATCCAACCTAAGATATCTAGTATACTTATCATAATGAATACCTAAATCTAAAATTTTTCTTACTAATAAAATAGTTGAGTCCCTATGTTAGACCAACCAAAACCTATGTTCAGAAAAGTTAAACTTAAGCCATCATTAGCATATAGAGAACTAGAAATAGAAAACAAAAGATCAATATCCAAATCAAGACTTGAAAAAGAGATCCAAATAAAGAAAGATGATATTGAGGTAGCTTTAAAATTTGAGTGAGACTACAAGATCAACAACATGAACATTAGGAGTGGAGTTAATCACAAGCTTATCAACTTCATGAACTATAACCACTATGATTATATTCTTGTTTTCTCTGTCACACAATTTGCACTATTATTTAACTTGGAGTTCATATTTGGAGTCATCATATAGGTAATCATCATTTAAGAATTGTTAGATCCATCATCCTTAGAGTCATATCCAAAATCCTCATCTCATTACATCTTGAATCACATCCTAGCATTGGTATCATTATCCTAGAAGGCACCTATGCTACATTTCACACCCATGACATTATCATCACTATCCCTTATCTAACACACTTATCTAGGGTAGTTTATTGTTGGAAGATTGGTTTGATGATGATATGTTACATTCATGACTGAGTTTGTCATTGATGTCAACATTGCATGTTTGATATCTTCATGGTATCTAACAAAAGAATAGAAAAATGATTAAGTTGGTATAGAAAACTAATTGAGCATAATAACCTCTTGAGGTTATGGGAGATACTTCTAAGTATTTGGTATATGTGGTTAACATTCAAAGTAGACAAAATAATTCTAGAAGAAGTTATATACGTTTTGGTGATATATTTTCTAAGATAGAGTTTATAGAGGCACATTTTGGTAAATTTGTTATATCTCCTAGAGAATTCAATAACTTGAGGATTGAGGTTGAGGACATGTAGGAGACATATTAAGGATGATGTGGCTAAGTTAACTAGTCATAATATTGAGTGTAAATAAAGTTATTCAACTTGCAAGGCTTAAGATTAAGGTTATCGCTAAGTCTAACATGCTCTTAGTGAGGTCCTATAATAATTAATTGAGAAGGATTAACAAGCCGACTCAGGGAATTATTTTTTGGAATCAGTATAAAGGAAGGGAATTTTACTTTATCATGGTATGGAAGTTGTGTTGATAAGATTGAATGATCGATGATAAGTAGTAGAGAGCACATAATGCAAAGTTCAGTAGAGCAATGCGGAAGTGAAGGAAACTTCATTGTTGAGGTTTTGCTGAGTGATTTGAAGTTTAGTATTTGGATCTAAGATTTGTGACCTAGTCTACAAGGTCTAATATTAATTGGTCTAGTTGATAGGATAGAGGAAAGAAGAAGATACTAGTAAATTACTTGTTTGAGTAGTAAGCTCTTCTTGTAGTTGAAATTACGTGTTTGGGTAGTGGCCTCTTCTTGCATACATTATACCACAACTCTAAATAGGGTTGGCACAACTCCTAATAGGGTTGGAATCTCCTAACAGGGATTCAAAGTCTCCTAATAGGGACTCATTGTACTAAATATTGTAATAGACTTCTAACAAAGTCTATCCTCTAATAAGGAATATTTATATTAGTACATCACCTTGTGGGCATCATTCCCATTGGGGTTCTCCCTCTGATCAATGGTTTCCCTAGTGAACATATTTGGTGTAATTGACTATGTGCATCTTTGTATGGTTGTTGTTTACTTTAATTGAATGGTTAAGTTTTTCTAAAGAAGATATGTGTTTTAATTATTGGATAACTGATTCACTCGTCCCCCACACACTAGTTATCTTGGTGGACTATTGTTTCTAACAATTTATCCCACTATTTGTGTCCCTCATCACCTTGTTCTATAGGTGAAGCTCCACATTTGATTATCTCACATCTTCTAAAAGGTCATTTAGTGTACACCAAACTAACACATCCACCATCAGTTCTAAAGCTTTCACACAGATCAAGTCACATACAACCTTGATACCAAGATAATCCTTGTGATCCTATAGGCATCACATCCTTATTATTAATCCTCTACCATCATCCTTTTTTTTAATCATCCCCATATCATATCTATTTTTTATTTAGTCCCCATATTCAGGTTCTTAGAAAATATATGCATCTTAGCTTGTTACATTAACCTATCATCACTAGAGGATCTTAGACTTCATCGTACAAATTGCATCCACCATCATATCATTCTTGCATCCCAAATGTAGGTGTAGTTTCATTATATGCCACCAACCACATGTATTAATATTAAAAAAGGAAGAAAAAGGAGATGGTTCAAAATCCTATTGGTGGATCATCTTGTTCACATCATGATCCCAAGAGTACCATAAGCATTCATTACCCAACATCTCAAAACCTAGTAAAAAACAATGAAAATGTCATGATTTTACAACCTACAAAATATTCCATAGAGGAATTCATGGATCAACCTAGGAATGAAAAATTTATTAATGCCATCATTGATAGGAATAAAGATACTATCATGTAAAACTTGCAAAGAGACAATGTTGATGTTAGAAAGTAAAGTTCACAAAGATAACTGAGAGTGGGGAGGGACTGAATCAATTACATGGTTAATTTTTTTATACTGACTTTATCAAATATGAAATATTTGATCAAAATATTCAAAAAACATAGAAGGATAACCATGCACAATAACACCAAATATCATAACTAGGGAAACCCTTGATTAGAGGGAAAACCCTAGTGGGAATGATGCTCATGAGATGATGTACTAATATAAAAGTTTAGTGTAAAAGGATGGAATCTATTAGGAGCCAATGAAATATAATTAGTATATATGAGTCCCTCCTAGGAGACTTTGAATCCTTGTTAGGAGTTGTGCCCACCCTATTAGGAGTTGAAAGGAGGACAACTAAATCCACTATTCAAATAGCCTCAGTCTGTCTTCACTAAAAAATGTTTAGGATAACATATCCAAGTTCTTGAACTAACTCAACAAAAAATTATTTTCCAATGTATAGCCTTTGAATCTCATAGTAGATCATCAATAATAATCTTTTCTTTGACCATACATAATTCACATCCAAAGCTCGCATAACATAACATGTGATCTCAAAATAAGTATACTAAGTCCTTTATACTAAGGAAATAAGTTTTCCTTTATACTAAGTCCTAAAATAAGTATTGAGGCATCCTTGAGGTTTTCCCAATTTAGAATTAAGAGTATAGGACCATATAACATATTACATTACATATTACATTACAATCAACACTTATAAAGATTCTAACAATAATTGACTTCCTAGGAACAACATGTTGAAAAATCTTCACAAATATTTACAAAATGAACATATAATTTTTCCAAGTTAACCATAGCATCTTGAACATGTCTTCTACCATAATCCAAACCCATTGAATGATCTTTAGCCTCATCAAACATATATATTGCAATTACCGATACTCACTAACCACAAAATCTCTTTAATAAGAATCTCCACATTTTTTTTTGTAACTCACACAAATCTTTATAGCTCTTTCCAAGAACTTTGAAATAGCATCAAAAAACATTACTAAATATACCTTTAAGTGTATATTGCATAAATTTTTGACCACAAACCTTGTTGAATGAGTCTTCCTCTGTAACTCTTGTTGAACTATCTAGAAAATTGATATGTTGACATAAACAACAAAAAAATGACATGAATGCAACACATAAGTACTCAATTATCTCTTTGACATATTGAAAAACTCCTCAATACAACAACATCAAGCATTCATGCTAAAAATCCCCCCTTTGGCATTGATGGAAACATAAGATGAAAAACATCAAAGTACCATGAATGCCAAAATATATTTCTTCCCATATGTTTTTACTCCCTCATTCATGTCGTCCATATGTAAACATACATATCTCTCTCAAACATGTTACAAATATCCTTTTATGCTATAATCTCCCCACTTCATTCCCATGCACAAAGAAGATGTTAATATCCCCCATATATGAAGAAGGTTTTCTCCCCATTGACTTTAATAATTAATATTTTTATGTCTTATTCTCCCCTAGTAACAAAGAAGGTTTTTCATGTGTTCCTCTGCCCCATAATCAGTATACTTATCTTCCCCATTGACATCAATGAAAAATGTGCCATTATGCCACTTCTCAAAGTTCAATCATCTCTCATCCAATCTACAAAAGATAAAGTGCCTAAAGACACTATTGAATACCATTACCAAGATTCCTTGATGACTCTACTCAAACATAGATACTCCCCCGTAAGAGAAGTAACAAGCATCCAATTGTTGGAAATGATTGAAATGATCATAAGAAAAATTGTTGGAATAATATATGGAACTGGTAAAGAATGTCCTCAATCATTGTTTTGTCATTGATGTCAAACTTGCTACTTGTAGAGATGACAATTTCTTTAGTGATCCAAATACTATCAATTAGTTGATTATCAAGGTGGAAGAAATCAATAAGATGTAACTAGAACACCTAGAGAAAGGTTGAAGTTATGATGTTGTAATGAAGTATAAGGATCATTCAAGCCATTAATGAAATAGTGTATTGGATGACATACTAAAAGATACAAAGAATGAGCACACTGAAACATATCAAAGATCTAAGGTTTTAGCTAAGTCTTGTGTAAAGCTCAAACCAAGTTCAAGTGCCGAGCAAGTTCAAGTGCCAAGCAGGTATAGGTGTCGAGTAACACAGAGGAGCCGAGCACCAGTAACTCAATGATGCCGAGTAAAATAGAGGTGCCAAGCACCAGTAACTAAATAATGCTAAGTTGTTGCATTATTTAGAAAATCAAAGATTCGTCAGATCAAAGCCGAAAAAGTTGTTATCTAGAAATTTGTAAATTAAAAGGAGGATAAGAATGATGAGTTGGTGGCACAGAATACCATGTAGAACATTTTTAAGGTACAGTTGGCAAAGAAAACAAGATATTGGGTAGATACATTGTATCCTACCTAATCCATTTTTGAAACTCTAAAATTAGAGAGGGAGAATTGAGCGGCAAAGGAAAATTAGACTTGTATATAAGAAGACATAAGTTGATAGAAAACACTGTGGAAGAGAGTGAAAAAGAAGGGATAGTGAGAGAGAGAGCCCTGGTCAAACATTAAAGCATGAAATGCTGAGGAACTCCATTTGGATAGATGACCACAAGGATGATTGCATTAGCAGAATGAATAGGTAAACTCAAGGAGACAAAGCTTGAAAGAGAGACAAGCAAGTCAAAACTAAAGTGATTAAAGCCAAGCATAAGGATTGAACTATAAGAGTGATCTAAAATCTGCAAAGTATGTTGTAAGTTATGTCGGATCAAAAGACCATTATCATTACTTTCTAGAAATTTTCATACTAAGATAAATCCTATGGACTTAGGTTGGTTTAATAGCCATTAGATAAATCCTTTAACAGGATGACATTCCAAGTGGATGTTCTAAAGACCTTTAACTAGGCTCATTCCTAATAGTTTGGTGAAATCCTCTAACAAGGTCACATTTAACAGTGTGTTGTAAGCCTTTAACAGGGTAGGCTTTTAATAGGGCATCACTTCAGAAGAGTGAGAATCAAGTAGCATGTTACTGGTGGTTTTTCCCAAATTGGGTTTCCACGTAAATCATTGTGTTACGTGTTGAATGTTTTATCTTTGCATGTTGATTTATAGTAATTTGCTTATCTGACTGTTTTAAGTTTGAACAGATGGAAAGGGTATAAAAGTATTAGAAAGGTACTAATAGGGAATTTTGGAGCTTGAATAACTGATTCACCCCCCCTCTCAGTTATTCTAAAGAATTCTAACAATTGGTATGAGAGCCTGACTACTGATTCAGTTTAAAGGGACTACTAGCAGAAAAGATCAAAATGCCAAAGAGAGAAGTTCCCAAGCTCAACAAAGACAACTTTGTTGCATGGCAAAGTTTGATGAAGCTACATCTTGGATCCATAGGAGATTATGCCCAAAATTCAATTGTCACTGAACATGTAGATCCAACAGGTGCCCCTACTGCCGAAGACATGAAAAAAAAACAAGAACACAACCAGACAATGCTGGAGATTGCCTCTGCACTCAGCTATGCTGAATTTGATGATATTAAAGGATGTGACACTACATTCAAAATGTGGAAAGCCCTATCAGACATCTATGGAGGAGATCAGAATGTACAAAGAGCAAAAAGAGAAAGTCTCAGAGGAAAATTTGATGACATGAAAATGGAAGAAAATGAGAATGCTGCTCAGTATGGTGCAAGAATAAAGGAAGTGGTAAGTGCAATAACATGCTTGAATGGTCAACTAGATGAAGATACTATTAATAGTAAGTTCTTAAGAACCTTACTCCCTATCTATGCTATTAGAGTATCAGCAATATAGGAGCTAAGATGTATACCAGGAAATAATCTAAGCTTTGAAGGTATAATAGGTAGACTCACTGCATTTGAGTTATCTAACTTTGACAACTAAAAACCTAAAAATGTTGAATCTTCTTTTAAAGCCAAGTTATCACTAAAAGATGTCGAACAGGTGAAATCAAGGAAAGGAAGAAAAATGAAGTATGTATCTAGTGATAGTAGCACTGATGAGGAAGATGTGGAACAAATGGAAGCATTGCTCGCTAGAAGATTTCATAGGGGCAAAGGAAAATTCAAAGGTAAGATGCCTATCATTTGTTTCAATTGCAATGAAGTAGGTCACATTGCTACAAGATGTCCATAGAAAAAGGATTCCAAGGAAGGAAACAAATACAAGAACAAAAGAGATGATGGCAAGAGAGATTAAAAATAAAAAGGTAAGAAGTGTTATATTGTTGAAGAAAATTATGATGACAATGATGATGAAGTTGTTTATGTAGCCATGAAGGACCAATCTGATGAAGAAGAAGCCACAGCACTGGTGACATGTATAAACAAGAATGACAGATGGATCATAGATAGTGGATGCTCACATCACATGACAGGAGACAAAAGTAAGTTTGTTAACTTTACTCAGTATGATGGAAATAGTGTTAGATTTGGTAATGATGCTCCATGTCAAATCAGAGGAAAAGGTTCCATTAAGCTCACAGACCAAATTTCATGTGACAATGCATACTATGTTGAAGGATTAAACTACAATTTACTGAGTGTCTCACAATTAGGCAATATAGGTTGCAAAGTGGAATTTGAAAAAAAAACTGCAAAAATCTATGACAATGATGGTAAACTAATAGGAAAAGGTGATCAAACAAAGAGTAATTTGTTTTACCTTGATGATGCTTTTTGTCTATTTCCAAAATTTGATGATGAATGGCTATGGCATAGAAGATTATGTCATGTCAACTTTGGAAATCTGGTCAAAATCAGTAAAATGAAGAAAGTCAGAGGTCTACCAAAATTGAAGAAGCCTAATAATATCATGTGTAAACAATGTCAGCTAGGAAAGATGACAAAGTCAAGTTTCAAAAACAAAAACTATACATCTAAAGAGATACTTGAGTTAGTTCACACTGACTTATGTGGTCCAATGGAAATACAAAGCTATAGAGGAGATAAATAAATAATGTTATTTGTTGATGACTACTCTAGGATGGTGACTATTATGTTCTTAAAACAAAAATCTGATGCTTTTCAAATGTTTAGGTGGTATGTGGCTAGAGTTGAAAAGGAAATTGGAAAAAGTTTGAAATGTCTAAGATCAAATAGAGGTGGTGAATTTACATCAAATGAATTCAAGATATTCTATAATGACAATAGAATCAAAAGACAGACATCAACACCTAGAACTCCCCCACAGAATGGAATTGCTGAAAGAAGAAAAAGATCTGTAATTGATTGTGCCAGAACATTAATGATGGAAAAGAATGTTTCTCTAAAATACTGGAGAGAAGCTGTAAGTGTAGCTATTCATACATTGAACCGAGTACAAGTCAAGAAAGGTACAAATACAACACCCTTTGAATTATGGTATGGTTACTCACCAAATGTAAAACATTTCTAAGTATTTGGTTGCAAATGTTTTATCTTTAAAGATGTTAGAAATGGAAAATTTGATGCAAAACGTGATGAAGGTATATTTCTTGGTTACTCCACAAGAAGTAAGGCATATAAGTGTTTGAATGTTAACACTAACAAAATTGTGGAAAATACAAATGTAAATTTTGATGAGCACACAGAAGTCCAAGCTGAAGAACCAAAGAAAATGGAAGAATACAGAACCTTTATATATTCTTATGAAGGAATAACTGCTGATGAGGATGATGTCAATCAAATTGAAAGTCAACAACAAGTGTCAGTTTCAGGTGATTCACAACTAGTGAATGCTGAGCTGCATTCAAAAGCCGAGTTACAGAATGAAGAAAATACACAATCCAATTCAGAAGACAGCATACATGATGAACAACCTGATAATGAAGAACATAGTGATCCTGAATTTGAAAGATCAAACAGGGAAACAAGGACAGAGCCAAGATTATCCAAATATGTAAAATGACATCACCCTGTTGAACAAATAATTGGTGAAAAAGATGCAAGACCAATGAAAAGGAATAGACTAAGACATGAATCATGTCTGATCAGCAAATCTAAACCCAAGACAGTGTATGGTGCATTACAAGATGGTGACTGGTATAAAGCTATGGAAGAAGAAATTGATCAAATAAGAAAAAATAAAACCTGGAGTTTGGTTCCCAGACCAACTAACAAGAATGTGATTGGCACCAAATGGGTATTCAGAAACAAACTAGATGAGAATGGTGAGATTACCATAAACAAAGCCAAATTAGTATGCAAGGGTTATGCTCAAGAAGAAGGAATAGATTATGGAGAAGCATTTGCTCCTGTTGCTAGAATGGAAGGAGTAAGAACTTTACTTGCATATGCTGCCTACAAAGATTTCAAAGTCTATCAGATGGATGTAAAATTTGCCTTCTTAAATGGTATACTAGAAGAAGAAGTCTACATTGAACAACCAAAAGGATTTGTTGATGAAAACAATAGGGATATGGTGTGTAAGTTACATAAAGAACTCTATGGTTTGAAACAAGCACCTAGAGCATGGTATGTTAGACTTCACAAGTATCTAGTGCAAATTGGATTTGAAAGAACTGATGATAACAACATGTACATCAAAGCAGAAGAAGGTAAAGACATTATTGTATCTAAAATTTTTGTGGATAACATAGTATTTGGTGGTAAGGAAGTACTTTGTAAAGACTTTGCTGACAAAATGAAACATGAATTTGAAATGTTTATGTTTGGTGAAATCAAATTTTTTGTTGGATTGCAAGTTCATCAACTTAAACATGGAATATTTACTACACAATCAAAATACATCAAATAAATTCTTAAAACATTTGGATTGGAAGAATCCAAACCAGTTAGCACACCAATGGCCACAGGGAATAAGCTATCCAAAAATGATGAGTCAGCTGAAGTCAATCAAACAATGTACAAATCCATGATTGGAAAACTACAATATGTTGTACATAGTAGACCGGACATAGCATTAGCAGTCAGAATAGTGGCTAGGTTCTCTGCCAATCCTAAAGAAAATCATCTAATAGCAGTAAAAAGAATAATGAGATATCTCAAAGGGACTGATGATTTTGGTCTATACTACAAAAAGAATGGAAAATTTAAACTTAACGCATATACAGATGCAGACTGGGGAGGAAACATTGATGATAGAAAAAGCACAAGTGGAGGTGCATTATTTTTAGGCAAAAGGCTGGTTAACTGGACTAGCAAGAAACAAACATGTATATCCTAGTCCACTGCAGAATCAGAATATGTGGTTACTGCAGTCAATTTTATAAACATTGTATGGCTCACACATCTATTGAATGGAATGAAAGAAGAAGTAACAAAATCGGTGATATTATATTGTGATAATACAAGTCCTATAAACATATCCAAAAATCCAGTGATGCATGCAAAAACCAAGCACATTGCTATCAAGTATCATTATGTTAGAGAATTGGTAGAAGAAAAACAAGTGAAGTTGGAATACATTCACACAAAGGAACAACTGCAGATATCTTCACCAAACCATTGCCCAAGGATGCCTATGAATACCTTAGAGGAAAGTTGGGGCTTATGCCCCTAACTCAAGCAGTTTAAGGCAACAAGGAAGCTGCCTTGCATCAACAGGAATAAATCATTGAAATATTAATAGGTTGATGCAAAGGATGATAGCAGGAACAGAAACTCCAAATCAGTCACAAGCATGGTGACAAAGGGAGAAAGACAACAAGATGCAAAAGCTTATATTTTGCATAATAAAGATGCTACATCTTTGGCATTTATGTCAAAGAGGGAGAAATATGCAAAAAATTGATCAATGCAAAGTAAGAGGGAGATATATGTGATTAGTAGTGAAAATGCAGCAAATCAATACAATCTTGGTGGTACCTGAATTGATTACTTGATCAGTTTGGTTTTCCATCAATGCCAAAGAGGGAGATTGTTGGAAATGATTGAAATGATCATAAGAACAATTGTTGGAATAATATATGGAACTGGTAAAGAATGTCCTCAATCTTTATTTTTTCATTGATGTCAAACTTGCTACTTGCAGGGATGACAATTGCTTTAGTGATCCAAATACTATCAATTAGTTGATTGTCAAGGTGGAAGCAATCAATAAGATGTAACTAGAACACCTAGAGAAAGGTTGAAGTTATGATGTTGTAATGAAGTATAAGGATCAGTCAAGCCATTAATGAAATAGTGTATTGGATGACATACTAAAAGATACAAAGAATGAGCACACTGAAACATATCAAAGATCTAAGGTTTTAGCTAAGTCTTGTGTAAAGCTCAAACCAAGTTCAAGTGCCAAGCAAGTTCAAGTGTCGAGTAACAAAGAGGAGCCGAGCACCAGTAACTCAATGATGCCGAGTAACACAGAGGTGCTGAGCACCAGTAACTAAATAATGTCGAGTTGCTACATTATTTAGAAAAATGAAGATTCGTCAGATCAAAGCTAACAAAGTTTCTATCTAGAAATCTGTGAATTAAAAGGAGGATAAGAATGATGAGTTGGTGGCACAGAACACCATGTAGAACATTTTTAAGATACAGTTGGAAAAGAAAACAAGATATGGGGTAGATACATTGTATCCTACCTAATCCATTTTTGAAACTCTAAAATTAGAGAGGGAGAATTGAGCAGCAAAGGAAAATCAGACTTGTATATAAGAAGACATAAGTTAATAGAAAACAGTGTGGAAGAGAGTTAAAAAGAAGGGATAGTGAGAGAGAGAGCCCTGGTCAAGCATTAAAGCATGAAATGCTGAGGAACTCTGTTTGGATAGACAACCAAAAGGATGATTGCATTAGCAGAATGAAAAGGTAAACTCAAGGAGATAAAGCTTGAAAGAGAGACAAGAAAGTCATAACTAAAGTGATTGAAGCCAAGCATAAGGATTGAACTAAAAGAGTGATCTGAAATCTGCAAAGTATGTTGTAAGTTATGTCAGATCAAAAGACCATTATCATTACTCTCTAGCAATTGTAATAGTAAGATAAATCCTATGGACTTAGGTTGGTTTAATAGCCATTAGATAAATCCTTTAACAGGGTGACATTCCAAGTGGATGTTCTAAAGACCTTTAACCAAGCCCATTCCTAACAGTTTGGTGAAATCCTCTAATAAGGTCACATTTAACAGTGTGTTGTAAGCCTTTAACAGGGCAGGCTTTTAATAGGGCATCACTTCAGAAGAGTGAGAATCAAGTAGCATGTTACTGGTGGTTTTTCCCAAATTGGGTTTCCATGTAAATCATTGTGTTATGTGTTGAATGTTTTATCTTTGCATGTTGATTTACAATAATTTTCTTATCTGATTGTTTTAAGTTTGAACAGATGAAAAGGGTATAGAAGTATTAGAAAGGTACTAATAGGGCATTTTGGACCTTGAATAACTGATTCACCCCCCTCTTAGTTATTCTAAATAATTCTAACACCAATACAGATAAAAGAATAACACTATAATTCTTACTAGACTAATGCAATCCCTACATCAACTACTTTGAAGAAGGTTGGGCCAAGACCTCAAGCATACCTCCCAAATAATCAAATGTATCCTTAGAAAAAGGTTTAGTAAATTTGTCTTGTATCTTCTCCTTTGTGCTAACATACTTCAATCTAATCTCTTTCTCTTCTACCTTTTCTCTCAAAATGTGATACTTAATAGAAATACGATTTTTATTTGAATGTAACATTAGATTTTTTGATATACTAATTGTACTTGTGTTATCAAAACATATTAAAATAGACTCAATGAACTCAATTACTATTAGGATTAAACCATAGATAGAAATAACAATTATATGCAAATATAAACAATATTAGAAAATAATAGATCTCACAGAAAAGAACACAAGACACCAAGATTTAACATGGTTAACCAAATCCCTGGGCTATGTCCACCAAATAGCAAGTATGATATTATTACAACCTAATTACAATCTATAATCTCTTACAACTCAATATCACCGCAAGAACCAATTTTTACATCACACCTTATAAACAATTTCTAACCCTAAGCCCTTTTATACAAGTATTTTTTTTGCTTTAGGGTTAAAAAATGTTGGTCATAAATTGGCAAATATAAGCAATAGCCAATTGGTGAATAGTAGCCCAAAATTTTTTTCCATTAGCAAATAGTATGTGCAATACTTACTCGAACCCCAAAGAATTTATGAAGTATGTACATCACTTCCCTAACTAGTCACCATAAGATAACAATTACAAGATCCTTTAAGATTTGCTTCATCCAAATTATCTAATTACAATTGTTTGCTACTGGTAATATTCTACCTATGTTGTACTCTATAAAATACAATCCTATTTTTTACTTGACCAAGAAACCAATCTTCCTCCTAAGAAGAATGCTCCACCACTAGTACATTTTCTATCATGCACACATCTTTCCCAATCACCATCTATTTATGTACATACTATAAAATCATGTGATTAGTCATACCATAACCCATAATCTAAAGTTTCTTTCAAATATCTAAAAATTATTTTTACTATTGTAGGATGTGTATGCTTAAAATGTCACCATGATTCCAAGTAAATTATCTATATCATATCTAGTATGTGTCAAATATTGTGATTCTCCAATCATAGATTTGTATCGTGTTTGTTATACACTAGGGGATTCATCTTTACTTGATAACTTACATTCAATCACCATAGGTGTTCCAACAAGTTAAAAATTTTCCTATCTAAATCTCCTCGACAAGTCCTTAAGATACTTAGCTTGTGATATGAAAACACCATCTTTATTCTAAAAAATATACTCATTTAAAATTATTTCTTCATCTAATCTTAAAATGTCTTGCTAGCTTTATCATTACCTCCAAAAATGATGTCATCCACAAATACTACAACAATAAACAAACTATTTTCATTCTTTCTCAAGTAAAAATTACTATCTGTATTACCTTTCAAAACTCCCAAATAGATCAAATGTTTATCCAAGCTCACATACCAAAGATCTAGGTGCTTGATTTAGTCCATGTAATGCTTTCTTAAATCTGTAAACCATATCCTTTTCTTCTATCAAAGGAAAGCCATTGGGCTCCTCAATGTATACCTTTTCTTGAAGTTCTCCATTAGGAAAAATTGACTTAACATCCATTTGATAAAAAATGAAATTCTTGTTAGCTACACATGCCAAAGATAGTCTAAATTCCTCTAATCTATCATTAGGTCCTTGAAGGAGTATTTTACTAGCTTAAGGATATCCATGGCTTCTTATTTTAGGAAAGAAAGTCCTAAGTTTGATAAAGTAAGTTATGGTTTTGGGAAGGAAAATATGAAGAATCACTTATTGTGCATGGGCTCAAAATTTTGCTTGGTTATAGACAAGAAGGATATAATAGATGGAGATAAGCTTGACTCATATGAACAAGATGCTAAAGATCTATTCATGTAAAACATGTTTTCTAAAGAAGCACTATTGTTAGCTCTTTTAGAATCTAAATATGTATAGGTAAAATCTTTAAAGCTTGTACATCAAATTAAGCTTAAATTAATGAATATGCAGTTTGAAGGTGATGAATATGAAAATAATTTTAGACTGTAGAGTTGGATATGTATGCTTTAAAGTGATAAAATGTCGGAAGATGAAAATATAAGAGGATAGTTTAGTGGGATATCTGAGATTGTTGCAGGAATAAGAAGTTGTGTTGGAACTAATACATAAGATGAGATTGTGTGGAAATTTTTGAAGACCTTGCCACCTTCTTATGATCATAAGGCATATATTATTGGAGACGTTATTCCTTTCCCGCATAACTTTACCAAAAATATGAACTTAGAAAGTTGTAGGCATCTAAATTGTGGATGAAACATAATGATGAAATAGCTAGAGTTAAGACTTCTTTTTGCATACAGAGAGACAAACCTACATTGACAAGGAGTGTGAATATAAGTGGGAGCTATGCTAGAATAATTTTTTTAAAAAGATAAATAATATTGATAAAGGACTTGCCTTGCATATGAAGAGAAAACCTAAATGTAACAAAACTCTTGTTTTTTGGACATGTAAAAAGCTTTTCCATTATTCATCTAAATGTTCTAAGTGAGAAAAAAATATCAAGCCTAGGAAGCCATACAAGTTTAGAATACCTAAAGATTGCTTCTTTGTCAATGAAGATGACGAAACTAATTTTAAGATGGTAAAATTCCTAGATGATAGTGATGATGAAGGTGATGAAATAGGATAAGTTAAGTTGTGATTAAGGAAGAAATCCTTGAGAAAGAAGAAATAAGAGAATAAAAATCCTTAGTATTACATGTTGAAAATAAAAAGTTTGATTGGCTTATAGATAGTGGTTGTTATCATCATATGACTGGAGATATGAATTTTTTTTTCAATTCAATAGTTATGATGGTGGAATAGTTAGAGGTGGAAATAATCTAACATGTCACATTAAAGGAAAAAGATCTATTACTCTTGATGAAAATACTAAGACTAAGGATGTTTACTTTGTAGATGGATTGAGACATAATATTTTTAGTGTTGGACAACTTATTGATAGTGGATATAACTCATAGTTTACGGAGAAGAGTTGAATTATCAAAGATAAAAATGGTGCATTGATTGGTATAAGTACTAGAACAAGAAGTAATGTTTTCCAGTTGAACCCTAGTGAGATGACATATTTGGTTGCTAAAGTGGATGATACTTTGTTATGACATAAGAGATTTTGTTATATTAATTTTGATATCATCATAAAAGTTAGTACAAAATTTGTAATTAGATATTTTCCTAAGATTGTGAAAACTTCTAATATCATTTACAAATAATGTGTGTTGGAAAAGAAGAAGAAAAGTTCATTTCCAAGAAAAATGTTTACTACTAGAACAAAGTTGGAGATTTTGCAAATAGATCTGAGTGGTTCTACAAGAACAAGAGCATTTAATGGTGAAAGGTGCTTTATGCTTCTTATTGATAATTTTACTAGAATGATGTAGGTATAATTTCTTAGAAGTTTGAAGCTTTTTAGAAATTCAAGATATGTAAGAATAGAGTTGAGAATGAATCTAGTTTGAAGATTAAATCTTTGAGGTGGGGAATTTATTTCAAGTGAATTTAACATCTTGTGGGAGGATAATGTTGAAAATAGACAACTTTCAGCTCCTAAGACACTACAATAGAATGGGATAGCTAGAAAGAAGGAATGAATTGGTGACTCTAGCAACTAGAGCAATGATGATTGAGAATAATGTATAACATATCTTTTTAAGAGAAGTAGTTGATGAAGGGTGCTCCCCTTAATATTGTAAACACAACAAAAAAAAGAAACAACAACAATTACAAGAACAACATAAGGGCTTCTTATTATTGCTACAAATGCAAAATTTAAAAATTCACAATTACAATATGCTAACCCACATGGGCACCTTCATTACAGTAATCTGTAAGACAATGCTATGAACTATCACCCCAAATTATTCTAGACAATGTTTGGGCCTTTCTTAAATAGGCAATTTTATGCCACTTGGGAAGGCTCTCGACATTCAAACTTAATCCATAGGGCCACTAGACCCTAACAATACATATAGTGTTGGCCAAATACATCTTCAACATTTATTGTAGGAATTTTTGGTAGCCCAACTTTGGAAGGCCATAGCTCTTAAACCATTGCTCTGATTGGCCATTATAACCACTTTTGGAAATGCTAGTTCTTGATCTATAGGCTCAAAACTGTACAAGTGCCCTTTCATTGAGTTTTCAAACCTCATCCTACATGTCTAAGGCCTTCAAAACTAAGTTCAAAGCTTTTTATCCAAAATTTTCCACCAAAAATCCACAATAACTTCTCTGATACTTAAGTTGGGGCAATGAGATTTTTATGGTAGGCTTGTAATTATGAATGAACCTTCATGTAGAAAATTAGAACATTCTAAGCTTGTATGAAAAACTTACTAAAAATAGTAAGCTCCTAGAAATAGTAACCCTCTTGTCTACTAGTCCTGATGAAAATAGAAAAGACTAAAAACAAAAATATTTTTGGGTGATACAAGATTTTCCTTACACCCAGGATGCTCCTACATTAGACACCCATGGTAATTTGAGAAGTGAATCTATTATGTCTTTGGTTTTTAAAGGAAAACCAAGATGGTTAACCTCCTCCCTTGCTAGCCATTATGAACCCTCTATTGGGCTCCCTTTCCATTTGACCAAGTATTCCTCATAAGTTCTATTCCTTATACTTTTTCCAATACAACTATCTAGTATCTATTTAGTCTCCTTTATAGCTCAACTAGCCACTGACATACTCCATTGTGCTTCTGCAACTTCATCTCCATCACCTCCTTCATAATACTCTATCAAATCTAAAATATCAAATACTAGTGAAATTTTCAATTGAGAAAGAAACTCCAGTTCATAGGCATTTCTAGAATCATGCCTTTTCACTATCTTGCATGGTCCAAAATTCTTCATCTTCAGCTTATTATACATACCCACTAGAAAACACTCCTTTCTCAAATGAACCATGACTTCATCTCCTATCTAAAATTCCTTATATCTCATTTTCATATTTTCCTTAATCCTATATTATGTATTCATCTTTCTGATGTGCTTCCTCACCTCCTCATGGATTTGCTTCAAATATTCAACAAATTCTTCTACTTCAACACTACTTATCTCTCCTTTATCCAACTACCTCAATTCAAAAGCATTTCTAGGAATGCTCCCGTATATAATTTGGAATGGTGATTTACAAGTACTCTAGTTGACAAAATTATTATATGCAAATTATTCCTATGGTAAAATTAGGTCCCATCCTTTTGGCTAGTCTCCAACCAAATATCTCAATAAATTTCCTAAACTCCTATTTACCACTTCTATTGGACCATCACTCTGTGGATGATCTGATGAATTGAACTTCAAATCTATCTTCAACTTCTTCCATAATGTATGATAGAAATACCTAACAAATTTGGTATCTCGATCTAAAACTATACTCTTTGGTAGACCATGTAGTCTCACCACTTCTCTGACTAAAATAACCTAGTTTAGAGTAAATTTTCTCTAGTTATTTTATTAACCATGAGTGGTAATGTGGCATTTGGTGGATATTTATACATGTCACCATGCATAGGATTAAGGCCAATCATGGTTAAGTTGGGTATACAAAGGGGTGTAATAACAAGAGGTTTTGATTATTGCTAGGGATAATATGTTTTAATTAAAATGACCCCCTCACAACCCTTTCTACATAGTCCATGAGTTCACATTTAAAAATGAACATTTATTGATACAAAAGAAATTACTAAATGGATATATTTGTAATATTTTTTGGGTTAAAAGGTAGTGGTAATTGGGGGGGTTTTGTGGTGGGTTCTAGGTTAACACTTTGAAATGTCACTTTTAAACCACCTCACACTATATGAGTCATACATAGAGCTCCATAAATGAAATAAAGTTGAAAGGTTAGATTTAATCTCTTCACTCATGTAAGGAAGTTCACCATACAAGTCAAAAAAATTTGGCATATGTATTAGGAACTGTAGGTGCATGAAGTTAGCCTAGGATGCTACCCTATGTATGAAATATGTGGAATCAATAATGATGGATGTGAATACTTTATATATAACACCACCCATTGATTCCTTGGAAAATTATTTTTTGAGGCATGTTTGTACTCTCTTTCTTTTCTATTTTTATTGATGCTTACTTCATTTCTAAACTTCTTTCCCTATGTGGCATCCTTGCTTGATACTGTAGACCCATCTTTTGATTTTTCTTACCATGGGAGATGTTGTGTTGTAGGGGAGTGTGACTTATGTAGCGAGGGATTCTAAAAATCCCAAACATCATTTGAAATTTCCTTCTACTACCTTAAATTTGAAATCACAATTGCTTGCTGCCAAATAGGAATGAAGAAAGAGTCTTTCATGTAAAGGTTAGGTACTACAATAGTACGTGCTTGATGTGGGCACTTAATATTTACCAAGTACATAGTAATATATGGAAAATGTTATGTCTCTAAAAAATGACCTCCTTCAAGTGTGAGAGAGGTATTTGTTAGACCCAATTAATAGTGGGAGATTATTAGGTGGTGATGTTATGAATGTTTGTAAAAGAGAAACATCATTTTTTATATTGTTATTGATGTAAAAGTCTTAGTTGGCTAGACATTATGCTAACTCAGTAAGGTACCATATCATTTTATTGATGAAGAAATTTGAAGAAAGTATGATGACGAAAAAAGTGATATGTGAGGTATTTAATGGGTACTTGAATGAGCTAGACACATAGAATGTATTATTAAACTAGTTGTTTTATAGTCATGTATTATTGCAATGTATTGAACTGCACAGGGTTAACTGGGTTACAAGATTAATGAAGGGTGACGAGATTTATCGAAGTGACTATAATGTTGCTTGACTAATTGGTAAAGAAAAAAGGAAACCACAATGTTTCTTGAGCAAGTTAGAATTAATAGAGTGTTATCTTGTTCAAGTATATGTTATGTTTACTGAGTGATAGCTAGATGAAAAAGTTTAGAAATTTGGAATACCAAGATGACTTTTGATGAAAAATTGGAAAGTTTGAGAAGGTTTAAGGCATGAGTCAAATTTCATTGCAAGGTTTATAACTGAGAAAATTTAAAAAGGATTTGATGAAAGAAATTGAATGAAGATAAGGATGGACGCAAAGTTCTATGCAAGTTATATTTTCTAAGTGTCTAAATTCAATGTATGAAGGAATTATGTTGTAAACCAAAGATTTACAATGTTGATTAAGTGGTAAAAGATGGAAGGATTTGGAAGCATTGAAAAAACTATTTGAGGAGAACAAGAAAAATTTTAGGTTGTTGGTTCAAAGTTGATGTTGGCAAATGTTTTTGTTGATCATATTGCTGAGAAGAGATCATAGTGTGAAAGACAATTGTTGAGCTAGGAGAATTGAGCACATAAGTGAAAAGACAAGAAAAAGAATTGGTGAAAGGGATAATTAGCCAATTGATAAAAATAAAGATAAAGTGAAAGAGAAGAGATTTGAACAAGATAATGTGGTTTCTATTCTAACAAATAACTTCATACTGTTATTATTTAACCATTGAAGAAGAAAACCTTGGAAGTATTGAGTGGACCTAACAAGTCTATGAAATCCTATATGGTAACATTGATTAGTGGTGTTTTTAAGTCCCTTAAATCAAGACAATCTTTTTAGTCAATGATAGGGAATGATAAGGTCTAGATGATCTTTTGGTGAAATCCTCTAACAAGGTCACATTAATAATGTGTATGTAACCTTTAACAAGGTTGACTCCTAGCAAAGCTCACTTTAGAAGAGTGATTTATTTTTGTTTCTTGTCCTAGGTATTTTTTTTCCCTTCACAAGGTTTCCATTTTAAAATGATGACATTAATTGTGCAAATGTTATTTGTGTTGCAAGTTTTTTTACATGATTTTATAGCTTATTGTAACTCGATAATGACTAAGATATCACCAGGTAATAACTAGAATTTATTGTTAGTTGGTAATACAAAGAAAAGTGATTTGAAAGTTTGGATTTAAGTGTTTGATATAGTTGATTAATGGTTATACCAAGTGATTGAAGTTAACATTTATGATGTTTAGTTGGTACTAAAATGTGTGAAAGGGATTGTATGATAACTAGACATAATTGATTCACCCCCCTCTCAGTTATCTAACAATTTGGTATCAGGGAAAAGTGTTTGGAGAAAGATTTTTAAAGGAACTTGAGCTAAAGATCAAATATGTGTAAGAGAGAGTTATCAAAGTGAAACATAGAGAATTTTTCCTCATAAAAAGACCTAATGAAGATGCATCTTTTTGGAATTAGAGATAATGCCACACATTGGCTAAAGAATTGATACACTACATATTTTGGTTCCTTGACTATGGAGAAAATAAATATGAAGACAAACCATAATATTCTAATGATTGAGATTGTATCCTCTCTTAGCGATGTTGAGTTTGATGCTATCAAGAACTACACTAATGCTAAGAAAATTTGGGACAACTGATACTAGTACATGGAGGAGATGACAATGTTAGAAGGACTCAAAGCTGAAAGCCTAAGAGGTAAGAATGATGATATGAGAATGAAAGAAGGTGAGAATGTTTTTCAATATGTAAACTAAATAAAGGATGTTGTAAGAGAAATCAGAGTTATTGGAAGAGTTATTGTTGATTCTAAAATTGTATATAAAGTCTTAAGAACTCTTATTCATATTTATGCTATGAAAGTTTCTTCTATTCAAGAAGTAAGAGTTATTATTAGGAATGATCGAACACTTTATAGTCTATTTGTTCAGTTGATTACATTTGAGTTGAGAAATTCTCATAACAATATGGTTAGAATGGGAAATGCTTTAAATCTTCACTAATCATCAACAATTCAAATAAAGAGAAGAAAACCAAAGAAGTGAGTGACTATGAAAATTAGGATGATATGGATGAGATTGAAGCATTTCTTGTAAGAATGTTATCAAGAGGTAAAGGTAAATACAAAGGTAAACTTCCCTTGATCTATTTCAAATATAATGAGGTTGGTTACTTTGTTGCTAAATGTCCTAATAGAAGCAAGTCTAATAGAAATTGTTGAAATGAGAAGAAAGATTATAAGTACAAAAAGAATAGGGAATAGAAAGACAAAGGCAACAATTAATGTTACATTTCCAAGGAAGAACACACTGAGACTAGTTCTTATGATGACAAGGAAGTAGTTGAAATAGTCTCTGTTGCAGTCAAGGAAGATCCAAATGGTGAAAGGAATGAGAATTAAATTGCCCTAATTTCACATATTACTAAGAATGACTCATGGATTATTGGTAGTGGTTTTTCACATTATTTGATTGGTGATCTAAGTACTTTTGATAAATTTGAAGAAATTGATGATGGTGGAACTATTAGGTTTGGTAGTGATGTTCCACACTTAGTGAAAGGTAAAGGATCAATACTGTTGAATGATAAGATCAAATGTGATGATAGATATTTGGTTCAAGGACTTAAATATAACCTCTTGAGTGTTTTTGAGTTGAATAACTCAGGACACAATATAGAATTTGAGAAAAGGAAAGTCAAGATATTTGACAATGAGGGAATATGATTGGAACAAGAATGCAAACAAATGGTAACTTACTTTACCTTGATCCTATAGTTGAGACATCTTTATTTTCTAGAGTTTAGGATGTTTGGTTATGACATAAAAGGATATGTCATGTAAATTTTTAGAATATGACAAAAATTACTAAAAAGAAAAGAGTAAGAGGTTTACCAAATTTGTAGAAACTTCAGAATGTTGTGTAAAGAATGTCATCTTGGTTAGATGATAAAATCAGTTTTTTATAGCAAGGCACACATTTCAAATGATATTATGGAATTAGTTCATACAAATTTATGTGGTCTAATTGGAGTTGACAGTTACTATGGTGATAGATATTTGATACTATTTGTGAATTATTATTCAAGGATGACAACTATAATGTTTATGAAAGTGAGATCACATTCTTTTGATGTGTTCAAATGTTATAAAGATAGAGTTGAAAAGGAAATTGTTAAATTTTTTAGATATGATAGAAGTAGTTAGTTTATGTTTGCTGAATTAACTAATTTTTGTGCTTAGAATGGTATAAAAAGATAATTATTTTCACCAATGACACCACAATAAAATGGTATTTCTGAAAGGAGAAATAAATTTATCATGAACTCTGCAAGGACTTTAATGATTGAGAAGGAGGTCTCTTAGATAGTTTGGAGAGAATCTATGAGTACTATTGTCTATATTCTTAATCAAGTTCAATTGAAGAAAGGAACAAACAAGACATCCAATGAAATGTGGTATCATCATATACCAAATGTAAGTTATTTCAAAATCTTTAGAAGTATGTGTTAAATTCATAAATATACAAGGAATGGTAAACTTCATGTTAAAGGAGATGAAGGTATATTTATTAATTATTCATCTAAGTGCAAAGCTTACAAATATTTAAACAAGGCTACTAACAAGATATTTGAAAGTGAAAATGTAAGATTTGATGAGTTATAGAGAAGAATGATGTGGAAAGAATGAAAAAACCTAAAAATTTCAAGTTTTTTTTTTATATGTTTATGAAGAGGAACCTAATACTCTACCCGAGGAACCTAATACTCTACCCAAGCTACAACATAGGGCTATCGAGTCACAAATAATTGCTACTAAGTCTCAGATAGTTATACCTGAGTACCATAGAGTACAACCCAAGAAGGAAGTTGAACCTCTACAAAGTGAAGGAAATGATGAGAATAATAGAACTGAACCTATATTTGCCAAACATATGAGGACGAACCATTCACCTAAATAGTAATTGGAGATAGAAGTGCTAGAGTACAAAAAGAAGCAAGTTAAGAGAAGGTATATGCTTAATTGATGCATAGTCAACACTTTGGAAGGACCAAACTACTTAAAGCACCTTTGAGGCACCAAGCAATTAAAACTACCTTTCAAATTCCCCTACTCCACAAGATCACTCAAGGCTTGACTCTCTTTTAAAAGGACCACTTTGAGGCTTATTATTGTTCCACTGGTTATACAAACCCAACTCTTCATCTAAGAATGAATTCTAACTTCCTCTCCCTTTTACTAATCAAGACCTCACACACCCCACCATGACACAACATGGTTTCAACAACTACAAGCTTCTAACATCAGTAAGGACAAAAAAAAACCATCCAACACAACTCAACCTAATGCAGATTGACTGTTATTAGTCATAGGATAGAATGCAACATTTGGCTTGTTCCCACACCAAGTAACAAGGATGAGATTTTGAAACTCCAAGATTCCCCAACTCTAAAGAAGGTTTAAAGCAACTTTGAAATGACTAAAACAAGGTGTATCAATGGTTGGAAGCTCAATATGTAGCATCTAATGAAAACTAACACCACAGACCTAGTAAATAATTAGGTCTTTCAACACTATTTTTCACCAATAACTTGGAATTGTGACAAAGGACTTGGCAATCTAAGAGCAGTTCTAGACACCCTTTTTCAAGCACT
Organism: Cupressus sempervirens; assembly: GCA_028749045.1. Classification (NCBI taxonomy): domain Eukaryota; kingdom Viridiplantae; phylum Streptophyta; class Pinopsida; order Cupressales; family Cupressaceae; genus Cupressus; species Cupressus sempervirens. The sequence goes on from CM053790.1 coordinate 37,165,745, forward strand.
ACCAGACTCCAAAGTTTCAAAACTCCACTCCACTCTAGCATACCCTAATCCATATCTTGCACATAGGCATAATTAGCAAGGTTAGGTGTGGTTTACAAGGAAAAGACCAAGAAATGGGTGCATGGACCTCATTTTTCAACTCCAGAGCATTCTTCTAAAACATCAAATCTAGGTCTAATACATGGGTCTTATTAGACCTAAGGCTTTCTTCCTTTAATTCCCACTTCAACCTCCTACTCCAAAACCATCAAAATATGAAAATAAATAGCCCTAGCCTACCCCATGCAAGTTTGGAAGAAATTTGAACTGTGCGAACTCAAACTAGGGCCATTTCTTTGGCCAAAACCTAGGTTCAAGGGTTTCACAAGCAGTGAGGAAGAAAAAATGTATAACTTGAAAATGGAAACTGATATATTCTTCAAACCACATCCAAAATTCTTCAAATTGGATACAGTAACTAACCAATGCAAAATAACAACCCTTCAATCTTAAAATTCCGTACTGTACGACCAAAACTAGTCACAAAATGCTGGAACAGTGGGTTTTTTATTGGATCCTTGGAAGAAAAACATATCAAATGCCTTCTATGCCTCTCATTTGAGTGCATAGGGCCTATAAAGGCATTTACATATATTTTCAATCGTCCAAAGACAATTTGATGGTTATTTGCTAAACGTTGTTAATGCAACTTTGCAATTTTTGCACTTTTTGGAATTTCAACTAATCACCATCCTAAATGAATTCTAATCATTACAAATGATTATTATAAGACTCAAAACCATTAAACCAACCTAAAATATATATATAAATCAAGTTCCACCTTTAGACCAATTGATGCCTAGGTTCATAGTATCACCTTGGGGTCCTGTGTCCATCACAAAATGGTGGATGGCCTTGAGGAGATGTTTATCAATCCTAAGGCCTCATTACATTGCATAAAAAAAACTAATTGATTAGGTGCTCTACACCATTCTCCCTTGCATAAAAGAAGCTCCAGTCTTTGGAGTATTGTGAAATGAGGGATCAAAACCATGTGGCTTGAGGTCCTTTTCTGACATCCATGTTGCATCTATTGTAGGTTTTCCCTTCCACTATACAAGATATTCATAGTAAGTCCTCCTTCTAGTCTACTTGCTGATCCTTTTGTCTAGGATGGCTTCCACGATGGGTTTAGGCTTTGGTGGAATGGTTTTTTTCAATTCTTCCTTGAGATCTGCTATAGTACCTGCATCAACATCATCTACAATAGAACCCTTAAAATCATATAGGTCAGATACATTGAAGATAGGTGAAAAATTAATATCACAAGGAAAATAAATTTGATAGGCATCATTGCCACACTTTTTCACTATTTTAAAAGGACCAATTTTCTTCATATGCAGTATGGTATGTAATTTCTTTGGAAGTCTAGCCTTGTTGAGGTGAATCACCTCCACATCCCCCACCTTAAATTGGAGTTCTCTTATTTTTTTATCTACTTGTTGTTTATACTTGTTGGAAACATCTTTCAATTTGTCTTGGACCTATTGGTGGACTTCTTTCATTACCTCTGCAAAGTCCTTAGCTTCTTCACTTCTTCTTTCCATGTCCTTGACTTCCCTAAGTTCCAAAGTGTGGCTTGGATGAGTGCCATAAATAATCAAAAAAGGTGTTAAATCAATACTTCTATTGATGGAATCATTGAAGGAAAATTTTACCTAGGGTAAAACACAATCCCAAGAAGCACCAATTTGTTTAAAAAGACATCTTAGCATATTTCCCAATGATCTATTGACTGCCTCAGATAGGTAGATGAGAAACACAAGTTAATTCCTAGTTTTCTGCATAATGTCCTCCAAAAATGCCCCAAAAACTTAGGATCTCTATCTGATATGATGGATAAAGGCAAACCATGTAGCCTAACAACTTCCTTAAAGAACAAACCTGCTACATGGGAGGCATCATGAGTGGTTTTACAAGCCATGAAATGAGACATTTTGGAAAACCTATCTACAACTACAAAAATACTTTCATAACCAGATTTGGTTCTTGGTAAACCAACAAAAAAGTTCATACTCACTAAGTCCCAAGGTTTATGAGGTATAGGGAGTGGGGTGTAAAGTCCTACATTTGATGAGCCTCCTTTTGCTTGTTGGGAAACTAGACACTCCTCAACATATCTTCTAACATCAGTTTGTAACCTTGGCCAATAATAAAACCTTCTAACCTACCCCAAAGTTTTATTTACCCCAAAATGTCTAGCTAAACTACCACAATGCTTTTCTTTTATGATATTCTCTCTAATGGATCCCTTGGGAACACAAAGTTGCCTCCCCTTAAACAAAATACCTTCTTGCAAGATATACTCACCAAAATTAGTGTGGTACCTTTCTCCCATGGATTTTCAAACTTGGAAGGCCTCCTTGAAGTCTTCGTCTTGCTCATACATGTCTTTCATTGCATGGATTCCAATGCTTTCCAGCTAGATTTCCTGAATGGTTAGATTCCTCCTACAAAGTGCATCACCAAACTTATTAGTTTCTCACTTTTTATGTTTAATAGTAAAGGTATGGGCTTGTAGAAATTTAATCCATTTCATACGTCTATGATTCAACTTTTCCTACCTACTTAAAAAACTCAAAGCATGATTATCTATATATACAACAAATTCTTTAGGCAACAAGCAAAGTCTCCATTTTCTAAGAGACTGCACCATAGCCTAGAGTTCAAGATCATAAGTTGAATATTTTTCTTAGTTTCATTAAGATTTTCACTAAAAAAGGCCACCAGCCTACCCTCTTGACTTAAAACTCCTCCAATTGCCTTATTTCTTGCATCACATTCTACTTTAAACAATTTATAGAAGTCAAGGAGTACCAAGATTGGTTGGTCTGCAATTTTTCTTTTCAAACATTCAAAAGAATCATTTTCCTCCTTAGTCCAAGAGAATATACATTTCTTTCCTCCTTTAATTGTATCTATCATTGGGGCACACACACCACTAAAGTTTCTTATGAATTTCCTATAGAAACTACACATGCCATGAAATTTTTTTTACCTCTAATGGAGTGGTGGGTAGTGGCCAATTAAGGATGGCTTCTACCTTGGAATCATCCATCTTTGGTTCCCCTCTTGATATCACAAAACCCAAAAAGACTAGTTCATGTTGATAAAAGGAACACTTTTCCAAATTTATCATTAATTTCTCTTCATGAAGTCTATTCAAAACCAAATCAAGGTGCCTTAAGTGCTCATCTTTTTCCTTGCTAAATCTCAAAATGTCATCCAAGTACACCACAAAAATCTCGTTCAAGAAAGGTTTCAAGACTTCATTCATGAGCCTCACAAAGGTACTAGGTGCATTTGATAAGCCAAAAGGCATCACAAGCCATTCATACAATCCTTATAAGGTTTTGAATGTTGTTTTCCATTCATATGTATCCCTAATTCTGATTTAATGGTATCCACTTTTAAGGTGCACCTTTGAGTAGACACTTGCCTCCCCAAAATAGTCCAAAAGATCCTCTATTCTTGGCATAGGAAATCTATACCTAATGGTTATCCTATTGATTTCCATTGAATCTATACATAACCTCCAAGTACCATCTTTTTTTGGAACTAGGATAGTAGGGAGTGCACATGGGCTTATATTTTTTCTAATGAACCCCTTGGCTCTTAGATCTTCAATTTGCCTTGCTATCTCTTCATTTTTCTCTGAGCTCATCTTATAGGCTGCCTTATTTGGGAGTGTAGCCCCTGGGATGAAGTCAATATAGTGGCTAATATCTCTTTGAGGAGGCAAAGTCTATACTTGGCTACCTGCAACTATCCCCTTGTATTTATTTAAAAATTCCCTTACCTCCTTAGGCCCAACATTGTTGATCATTAGTGGATCTTGTGATGGTTTAATGGGATTTTTTTTAGTTCTAACAACTAATGCATAGCAAGGTGTATCCTTCTCCTTAGTGACTCTCATAAATTATTTTTCTCCCACTAACATTACCCCATTGGTAATCGAGCTTCCATCATCAAGCAATGGTGGCATGGTATATTCAATCCCATCCTTGGTTATGGTGAAAATGTTTCTTTTACCATCATGTTTTGTACATACATCATATTGCCATAACCTCCCAAGAAGAAAATGGCATGCATCAATCTCTGCCACATCACATAAGACCTTGTCATGATACTCTCCTATCTTGAATTCTACCCATACCTTCTCATTGATGAGAGTTTTCTTATCTTTTGTTAGCCATGACGCCTTGTAGGGGCAAGGGTGAGGGTTTCTTGTGAGTTTTAACTTGTCAACCATCTCCTTAGAGGCCACATTATCTAAGGATCCAAAATCCATTGTAACTTTGCAAACCTTGTTGTTCACTTTGCATAAGGTTTTGAACAAATTTATCCTTTGTGGGCATTTTGTAGTTGTAGGGGATTTAATTAGTGTCCTTTGCATCATCAAGGATTCCCCATGCTCTGGAAGTGTAGGCCTTGAAGTGGATGATTGGTATGAAGAGATGATTTGATTGTCCTCCTCTTGTGTTAACTGAATTCTTCTATCCCCTTGGTTATTTTTTTCAAGCCATCTAAAGGAATGATGTCCTACCTAATTGCAAGTGAAGCATTTTCTTGTAAGCACACCAGGCCCCCTTCCACTAGATCTTCCTCTACCATTGGGTCTCCTACCCCTAAAAGACCACCTATTGATGGACTCCCCATTAGCATTTGATCCACTAGGCTCTTCCTAATTTTTATTGAAGGATCCTCTTCCATTGAACCTACCTCTACCCCTATTACTATTGCTTCTACCCCTACTACTTGTTTCACCTTTCCTCTTATGTTTTGCTTTAGTTTTCAAAGCTATGTTAAAGCATTGATGTACTAAACCCAAAGTAATAAAAGTTATTTCATCTTGAATACTATATTTTAAACCATTCACATACCTTGCAAGTTTTTGCTTCTTTGTCTCATACACCTTGTCTTTGAGGGTAAGATTGTGAAATTCTTGAGTGTAGGTGCTAACATCCAAGTCCCTTTGTCGGAGATTTTGCAACTTTTTGTGCACCAAAACCTCATAATCCTCTAGTATGAATTGTTTTCTTATCTCTGCCTTCATCTTCTTCCATGTAGAAATCTACTCCTTGCCCTCATCCAATCTTTCATTTTGCAAAAAATTCCACCAACTCAAGGCAAGTCCCATGAATTTGACCTTGGCAATCCAAACTCTTTTATTTTCAAGGGTCTTATCACACTGAAAGTGATTGTCTAAGGCTTCAATCCAATCCATGCATACATCAAGATCCAACTTACCATAAAAAGTGGGTAAGTATCCTTCTCATTTCTTTCCAACCCTTTCCAATGCAATAAGGAAAGGCCTCTAATTTGTAGGGATGTTTTCTTGCTCCTCACCCTCTCCCATTTCCTCAGGCTTTTCTTGATCATCACTCCCTTTTCTCATCTTGTTTTTGAGTCTATCCAACTCCCTCTTCGTGCTCCTATTCTTTTCCTAGACCACCCTACTCTCTACCATTTGTTCCTTGACTAGCTTGGCTAGTGCTACATTTGTGATCCTCAAGGGGATCTCCCTCTAAGGATCCTCACCTTCAAACATTGTGTCTTCAAAAAATAAAGTGGCTCTAATACCACTTGATGCAGAGTCAGCACTTTGGAAGCACCAAACTACTTCAAGCACCTTTGAGGCACCATGCAATTCAAACTACCTTTCAAATTCCCTTACTCCAAAAGATCACTCAAGGCTTGACTCTCTTTTAAAAGGACTACTCTGAGGCTTATCACTATTCCACTGGTTATAAAAACCCAATTGTTCATCTAAGATTGAATTCTAACTTCCTGTCCCTTTTACCAATCAAGACCTCACACACCCAACCATGGCACAACATGGTTTCAACAACTACAACCTTCTAACATCAGTAAGGACCAAAAAAAACCATCCAACATAACTCAACCCAATCATATATGTGAGTAGATTGACTGTTACCAGTCACAAGATAGAATGCAACACTTGGCTTGTTCCCACACAAAGTAACAAAAATGAGATTTTGAAACTCCAAGATTCCCCAACTCCAAAGAAGGTTTAAACCAACTTTAAAATAACTAAAACAAGGTGTATCAATGGTTGGAACCTTGGTATGTAGCATCTAATGAAAACTATCACCATATACCTAGAAAACAATTAGGTCTTTCAACACTATTTTTCACCAATAACTTAGAATTGTGACAAAGGACTTGGCAATCTAAGAGTAGTTCTAGACACCCATTTTTAGGTACTACAAGACTCCAATGTTTCAAAACTCCACTCCACTCCAGCATACCCTAACCCCTATCTTGCACACAAGCCTAATTAGCAAGTTTAGGCATGGTTTACAAGGAAAAGACCAAGAAATGGGTGCATGGACTTCATTGAACTCCAAAGCATTCTTCTAGGTTAGATGAGGGTGTTTTCCTAATTTGACAAGTCCTTAACTCATTTTTTTTCATTACTCAACCAAAACATCAAATCTAGGTCTAATACATGGGTCTTATTAGACCCAAGGCTTGCTCCCTTTAATTCCCACTCCAATCTCCTACTCCAAAACCATAAAAATATGAAAATACATAGCTCGAGCTTGCCCCATGCAATTTTGGAAGAAATTCCAACTGTGGGAACCCAAACTAGTGCCATTTCTTTGGCTAAACCCTAGGTTCAAGGGTTTCACAAGTAGTGAGGAAGAAAATATGTGTAACTGGAAAATGGAAACTAATCTCTTCTTCAAACCACCTCCAAAATTCTTCAAATTGGATACACTAATTAACCAATTCAAAACAACAACCCTTCAATTTGAAAAATTCGTACTGTATGGCAAAAACCAGTCACAAAATGTTGGAACAACGAGTTTTTTTATTAGATCCTTGGAAGAAAAACATATCAAACTCCTTCTATGCCTCTAATTCAAGTGCATAGGGCCTATAAAGGAATTTACAAATAGTTTCAACTGTCCAAAGATAGTTTTATGGTTATTTGCTAAAAGTTGCTAAATTGTTGCAAAAGTTGCTAATGCAACTTTGCAATTTTTGTACTTTTTGGAATTTCAACTAACCACCAACCTAAATAAATTCTAATCATTCCAAATGATTATTATAAGACTCAAAACCACTAAACTAACCTAAAAAACAAAATATAAATCAAGTTCCACCTTTGGACCAATTGATGCCCACGTTCATATTGTCACCTTGGGGTCTTGTGTCCATCACAAATAGTGGATGGCCTTGAGGAGATTTTTATCAATCCTAAGGCCTTATTAAATTGCATAAAATTGTTAGATTGTGGTGACTGATCAGGAAAGTATGGTACATACTTCATAATAAATGGGGTTCATGGCATTGCCCCAAATTTTTTTTTTTTTGGGTACTATTCGCCATTCGTAGATTCACCACTAAAGTTATGGTTAATTTTGGCTGACATGTTATAACCCTAAAGTGGTTTAATACTTGTATAAAAGTGTTTAGGGTTGGGTATTTTTCATTAGGTTGTGATGCAAAATTGGTTCTTGCAGTGGTATTGAGTTGTAAGGGATTATGGATTGTAATCAGGTTGTAATCACTGGATTGTAATAAGATTGAACTTGTTGATTGATGGAAATAGCCCAAGGATTGGGTGAGCCATGTCAAATCTTGGTGCCTTGTGTTCATTTCTGTGTGATCTATTATTTTCTGTTATTGGTTATATTTGCATGTAATTTTTATTTCTGTTTGTGGTTTATCCTAACAAGTGGTATTAGAGCCTAGTTGTTTTTCAGTTATCCTCTGCAGGAAAGTTTCACAATTGAGTGGGAGTCTCATGGTTGAGTGGGAGAAATGACAGATGAGGGTAAGCTGAGGGTTGACAGGTTTAATGGGCAGAACTTCTAGTTATGGAAGATGCAAATGGAAGACTATATATATTAGAAGGATTGATGGAAGCTGTTGGAAGGCAAAGCCAAGAATCAGGGAACTATGTTAGAGGCTGAATGGGATCTTTTGGATAGAAAGGCACTCAAAATCATTCAGTTATGCTTGGCACCATCGGTGGCATTTAATATTACAAAAGCAAAGATGATAGAATATTTGATGAAAACCCTAGCGACACTATATGAAAAGCCCTCCACTTCAAACAAGGTATTTCTCATGAAGCATTTATTTAATATGAAAATGGCAGAATGTGGATCTATTGCAGATCATTTAAATGAGTTTAATACTATTACTAGTTAGCTATCTTTTGTGGGTGTCAATTTTGATGAAGAAATTAGGGCTCTCTTGATTTTTTGTTCTTTGCTTGAAAGTTGGAATGGCTTGGTAATGTGGTAAGTAATTTTGTTGCTGGATCTAGTACCCTAAAATATGATGATGTGATCGATGTTGTTTTGAGTGAGGAAACTCATAGGAAATCCTCAGGTGGATCTACATCAGGAAGTGCTTTGAATGAACAAAGCAAGGGTAGAAAGACTGAGAGAGGAAGTAACTCTGGAAATCATGGGAAATCAAGAGGAAAGTCAAATGGGAGGAGGTCTCAATTGAGAGGACCAAATGATTGTTGGTACTGTGGGAAACTAAGGAACAAAAAGAAAGATTGCTGGAATCAAAAGAAAAATGAAGGAGATAAATCAGATGGAGACAAGGAGGCAAATGTGGTAAGTAACAAATCCGAAGAGGATGCTTTGCTTCTGTCTTTAGAAAGTGTAGATGATTCATGGGTTTTAGATTCTGATGCTTCATTTCATGCTACACCTCATAGAGGTTATTTCATTGATTATGTCCACGAGGATTTTGGGCTTGTTTATTTGGGGGATAATGAACCCTATCAAATTTTTGGAAAGGGAAAAATTAAGATTAAGTTGTAGAATGGGAATCATTGACTACTACATGAGGTAAGACATGTTCCAAGGCTGAGCAGGAATTTAATTTCCACAGGGCAACTCGGTGATGAGGGTTGTGTAGTTACTTTTAATGATAAAAATTGGAAGGTTTCAAAAGGCTCCCTTGTAGTAGAAAAAGATGTGAAAGTAGGAATCTTATATATTTGTAAAGTTTATATTGTTCCTTCTACTTTGATTGTTTCATAGAAAAATGAATGTTCAGGAACAATTGCTACAGTTGAGCAAGGAGAACAAATAGCTATTGTAGATTCTGATACAATATTGTGGCACAAAAAACTTGGGCACATGAGTGAGAAAAGTATGAAATTAATTCATTCAAAGAAATTTTTACCAGGTCTGAAATGTGTTAATATGGATTTTTGTGAAAGTTGTGTGTATGAAAAACAAAAGAGAGTGAGTTTTGTAAAGACTGGGAAGGAAAACAAAAAGGAGAAATTAGAGCTTGTACATATAGATGTATGGGGACCAGCTCAAGTATCTTCCCTTGGTGGCTCTCATTATTATGTTACATTTATTGATGATGCAACTAGAAAAGTATGGGTTTATTTCATTAGACAAAAATCTGATGTATTTCAAACTTTTAAGAAATGGAAATGCTTGGTTGAAAATGAGACTAGTAAGAAATTAAAATTTCTCAGATCTGATAATGGTGGTGAGTATTGCAGACATGAATTTGAAGATTATTTCTCCTCTAATGGTATTCATAGATAGAAAAATATTCCAAGGACTCCACAAGAAAATGGAGTGGCTGAACACATGAACAGGACTATAATGGAGCGCGCAAGGAGTGTGAGGTTGCATGTTGGGTTGTCGTTACACATGTGCGCGTAGGTTGTCAATACTACAGTATATTTGAGTAATAGAGGTCCCTCTACTCCTTGGGGATGTGGTATTCTAGAGGAGGCATGGACTAGTAAGAAGGTGAGTTATTCTTTTCTCAAGACCTTCAGTTATGAAGCTTTTGCTAATATAGACTCTAAAAATAGAACCAAGCTACAAGCAAAATCAAAGAAATGTGTCTTTGTTGGATATGGCATTAATGAATTTGGTTATAGGCTTTGGAATTTTGAAAATCATTAAATTGTTAGAATTCAGGATGTCATATCCAATGAGAAAGTGTTGTACAAAGATCTATTGCAGCAACATGAGAAGAAAGAAGATGATTATGTAGTGCTGGATGATACTCCAAAAGCTGTTGTTCCAGCCATTCCTCATGATGTGCAACAACTACAACAAAAAACACCACACACACCAGTGAATGTTAGATGGCCAATGGGGCAAATTAAACCTCCATAAAGATTTTCTCCCTCTTTGTATTCTATTTTACTTACTAATGCTGGTGAACCTAAAAGTTATGATGAAGCTATGCAGATGGATACTAAGATTCAGTGGAAGTCTGCAATGAAAGATGAAATGGACTCTTTGCTGAAGAATAAGACATGGGATTTGTGCAAGTTGCCTACAGGTAAAAAGGCTTTATAGAATAAGTGGGTTTATAGGTTGAAAGAAGAGGAAGGAGGTAAGAAAAGATTTAATTCCAAGTTAGTTGTCAAAGGATTTGCACAAAAAAAAGGAATTGACTTTGATGAGATATTTTCTCCTATTGTTAAAATGACTTCTATCCATACTATTTTAAGTCTTGTAGGTACTGAAGATTTGCATTTAGAGTAGCTGGATGTTAAAAAAACCTTCCTTCATGGTGATTTGGATGAAGAAATCTATATGTCTCAGCCACAGGGCTTTGAGGTCAAAGATAAGAAGAACTTAGTGTACAAATTGAAGAAAAGCTTATATGGCTTGAAGTAAGCACCTTGGCAATGGTATCTAAAATTTGATAGGTTTATGCATGAGCATGGCTATAATAGGTGTCATTTAGATTATTGTGTTTATTTTAAGAGGTTGGATGATGATAGCTAAATTATTTTATGTTTATATGTTGATGATATGCTTGTAGTTGGGTCTAACATGGATCATATTAAGGGGCTGAAATGCCAGTTAGCACATGCATTTGCTATGAAGGATTTGGGGGCAGCAAAACAAATCCTTGGTATGCAGATTTGCAGAGATGGGAAGAATAGAACATTGACGCTATCTCAAGCTGATTATGTTGAGAAGGTGTTGGAACGTTTCTCTATGGATCATTTGAAATTGACTAAGGAGATGTGTCCTAAGACACAGGAAGAGGAGGATAAGATGTCCAAGGTACCCTATGCTTCAGCTATAGGAAGCTTGATGTAGTCTATGGTATGCACTAGACTAGATATTGCCCATGCAGTGGGAGTCGTTAGCAAGTATATGAGTCATCTAGGATTTGAGCATTGGAATGCTATCAAGTGGATTCTCAAATATTTGAGAGGAACATCCAATAAGTGTTTACACTTTTGGGGCTCTACTACTGATTTACAGGGCTATGTTGACTCAGATTTGGTAGGGGATATTGATACTAGGCAGAGTACTACAGGTTATGTCTTTACTATTGGTGGGGTAGCCGTGAGTTGGGTTTCTTTGTTACAGAAGATTAATGCTCTATCCACTACAGAGGAAGAGTATGTTGCTACTACAGAGGCAGCCAAGGAGATGCTATGGCTTCAATTTTTCTTGGAAGAATTGGGACATCCTCAGAAGGATAATTATTTGTTCACAGATAGTTAGAGTGCCATTCATCTTGCGAATAATTCAGCTCTACATTCTAAGACCAAACACATACAGTTGCGGTACCATTTCATTCTGGTCAGTTTTCGAGGATGCACAGTTAAAGCTGGAGAAGATACATACCAATGACAATCCAATAGATATGTTGACAAAGGTTGTAACACAAGAGAAGTTGAACCCCTCTTCAACTTTGGTTGGTCTTTTAGACTGAACATGAATAAAAGAACAGTAGAGTCCAGGGTGGTTTGATCTAGTGGGAGCCCCATGTGTTAGTGGTATTGCTACAGGATCAGTCTCCAAGTGGGAGATTGTTGTTTAGTGTGGAGCCTGATCAGTCCCCAAGTGGGAGATTGTTAGATTGTGGTGACTGATCAGGAAAGTACTATACATACTTCATAATTTGTGGGTTTTGGGGCATCGCCCCAATCAAAAAAAAATTGGGTACTATTTGCCATTCATAAAAAAAAATTTGGTACTATTCGCCATTCATAGTTTCACCACTAAAGTTATGGCTAATTATGGCTGACATGTTATAATGCTAAAGTAGTTTAATACTTGTATAAAAGGGTTTAGGGTTGGGTATTTTTCATTATGTTGTGATGTGAAATTGGTTTTATTGTAATCAAGTTGTAATCACTAGATTGTAATAAGATCAGACTTACTGTTTGGTGGACGTAGCCCACGGATTGGGTGAACCATGTTAAATCTTGGTGCCTTCTGTTCATTTCTATGTGATCTATTATTATATGTTATTGGTTATATTTGCATGTAGTTTTAATTTCTTTCTATGGTTTATCCTAACAAAAACAAACTAATTTATTATGTGCTCTACACCATTAATAGATGAATTTGAACCTAGAATATTAAAATATGCATTGGATGATGAATGTTTGGTTAATTCTATGAATGAGGATATTTATCAATTGAAAAGAACAACACTTGGATACTTGTATCAAGATCTACTAACAAAAATGTGATTTGAACGAAGTGGATTTTTAGAAACAAGTTGAATGAGAGTGGAGAAGTGGAAAGGATCATGAAAAGATTAGTTTTCAAAGGATATGCACAAGAAGAAAGAATTGATTATGGTGGAACTTTTTCACCCATGGAAAGATTGGAAGAAGTAAGAATATTGTTGGCTTATGCTACATACAAAGTTCAAAGTCTATCAAATGGATGTAAAATATACATTTCTTACTGGAATACTTGAAGAGGAAGTATACATTGATATACTTGAAGGATTCACTGAATCTAAAAAGAATAACTTGGTTTGCCTATTGAACAAAGAATTGCATGGACTGAAACAAGCCTTAAGAACATGCTATGAATGTTTACACTCTTATTTTATTAAGCTTGGATTTGCTAGAACAAGAGAAAATAGTAATCTATATTTGAAGAATGGATCTGAAGATATGGTTTTGATCACTGAAATATTTATTGATGACATAATATTTGGAGAAAATGATATGTTGAGTAAGACATTTTCTATACAAATTAGTACTGAATTTGAAATGTCAATTCTTGGAGAGATAGAAAATTTCATTGTATTGCAAGTCTACCAAACACAAAAAGGTATCTATGTAATTCAATCTATGTATGTGAAGGAAATATTGAAATTTTTTGGGATGGATGAATCTAAGCTTGTTGGTACACCTATGTTGACTAGAGTGAAATATTAAAGGAAGAAACTAGTGCTGAAGTTGATTAAACACAATATAAATCAATGATTGGGAAGCTACAATATGTTGTGCATATCATACCAGATATTACCCTAGTTGTTGGAATTATCGCAAGGTTTTCATCTAATTGAAGGGAAACTCATATGATTTTTGAAGTTGATGAAAGATCAACTCCATAGCTCCTAAGAATCACCTACATGAAAACACCTGTACAAATCCAAAAACTCAAAGAGCACCCGCATGCAAGAACTTGTCAGAGAGAAGCAAAAACTATGGAGGTTGGAATTCATAGATCCATAGTTGAGACATTCTTAATGAGAAAAAAAGAGATTTCTATTATCAAAACAGAATGAATAAACTACAAACAGATCAATCCTTATTAAATTATATCAAAACCCTAATAGGTAATTAACCTAGGTTGCATGATAATAATTAATAAAAGAATTAATTATTATATGCCCAAATTTTAGCTTAAGTAAACTAGAGATAATAAGTGTCTTAATAATTAAATAAATATGATTTAATTAATAAGAAAGCACTTTATTACAGGTGGGGGCCCTAGTTCGGTTGGCTAAATCTTTCCTATTGTAGGGGGTTGGTCACGGGTTCTAGTCTCCCTCATCCCCATGGTACTGGTGGGCGTTTCGCACCAGTGCTACTGGTCATGTTAAAAATTTTACCTGGCACACTACAGTTTATAGGGGGGGTCGTGCTGCACCTAATTCCTGCATTCTAATCAAATATTTTTTTTTTAAAGTACTTTATTACTCTAACACCCTCCTTAAGGAGTAGCTAAAAACCTAGAAACAACTATTGAAAGTAAACTTGGGTCATAGAAACAAAGGCCTACTGAGGTACCCAAGCACAACCAAATCTCCAAAAAGAGAAGAAACAGAGAAAATCACAAGGGGAAATCTCTACTCCAAAAGAGATGGAAATAATGCTATAAATTACTAGTGAAGGACTAAAGAAGTCTCCAAAATAGGGAATGTCCTAAAAGATAGGAACAAAAGATGATCATGAAGAACACAATTGAAGCATGAACCTACAAACACTGCCAAACTATTGATCTGAAGAACCTCCACTGTATATAACATGATATTGATCTAATTTCAATTTTGACAAGGTAATGACAAACCACTTAAGTCATTACCTAATAGAACTATATATGTGCCAAGTAAGTGGTGTATGTTAAGCAATATATGTAGTTAGTGTTGAGCACTAGTACATGTCAAGAAAATGGTATGTGCCGAGTCATTAAAGTGTCGAGCAAGACATATATAACGAGTGATTCATATTTTGAGTAAAATAATGGATGTTGAGTCATTCAAGAGACAAGTTACAACATTGAAGATGTAGTGGATGCCGAGCATCAAAACTTTCAAGTGTTGAGCATACCATTTTTGGGCTGACTTAAAGACTTTTTAATGATTCTAGAAGATATTTATAAAGATATATTGAGAATGCCTATGCAATGCATGTAACCAATCAAATTAAGGGATGTTCTGAGTAGAAAAGGTGAATCAAAATTGTTGATTCTTACCTAATCCTAGTTCACCTAAATATTCTTGAGGAAAAACACTAAAGAGTTTGTATGTGCAGATGAGAAGAGAAGGACAAATGCTAAGTATAGAGAGAGTGTTCACAATGACTAAGGAGGTTGTGAGAGAGATATAAACTATAGAATTAGTTGGAGAGAAAAGAGAGAAGTAGTTAAAGGATAGAAGAGATACATCGGATCAAGAGGAGATCTGATATCTAGCAGAGACCTGCTAACCAAAGGATCAAGGCTAAAACATTTTAATAAGTGAATCGGTGAAAATCACTTAACCAAGTAGTCCTAGAAGGATTTTGTAAATCCTTTAATAGGGTAGTTACTTCATTGTAAGTTGAAGTCCTCTAACAAGGCATACTTTTAGCAATGTGTTGAAATCCTTTAACGAGGTAATCTTTAACAGTCTTTGTAAGCCTTTAATAAGGTAGACATTTCATAGAGTGGATCATAGTTTATGGTCAAATATTTGTAACCTTCATTGGATACATTATACAACTTTAGTAGTGAAGATTTGTGGGTTTCATCCTCACTCTATTTTTACCTTCTCATTGGAGGGTTTCTAGGTAACAAATTTAGTGTGTTATGTGTTATTTGTTTTCATTTCATGGATGAACATGTATAGCTAGATATTTCAATTTACATGAAAATTATGAGATGAATGTGTAGTGAATGATTTTTTATGGTCGAAGTTTTGAAGCATTGATTCACCCCCCATATTAGAGTTTACTTTCCCATTGTTAATTCCAACAATTGGTAATAGAGCTTTGTTAGCTAGAATGAAAAGCTTTGTAGCTTTGAGAAAAGATCTTGAAGATGGATGTCTACAAGTGGGGAAAGAATATTGAGAACTAGAAGATTGAAATCTAGCTTTCCCTACATTAGCTCAATGAAGAAGGAGATGAGTTGAAGCACTTATTAAAGAGAAGGAAAGAGATAGCTGTTGAGGAAAATGACACACATTACCAAGAGGAAGACACTAGTAAATTGTTTACATATGGAAACTCAAGTGAGTTTGATGCAGCAATTTCAAATCTAATGAAAAAGAATAGTGCCCAAACTTAAGAGGTCAAAAATCTTAAGATAGAACAAGAAATCCAATTAGTATTGCTATGTGAGGTGACTGAAGAGAAAAAGAAAGCTAAGGAAGATAAAGTCATGTTTGAAGATGAAAAATGAATGCTGACCAAAAGACTAGAAGAGAAGACATCACAATTACAAAGAATTGCTAACATACAACTAGATACAATGAATCAACTAATGATTGCAAATCATGAATTGAATGGAAATGAAACTGAGGCCATAACCTTGAAGTTACAAAATGAACAATAGAGAAATGAACTAAGAAGAGAAAAGGAATTTGCTAAAAGTTTCAATAAACCCAATGAAGCCATCATATACTTTGAGAAATTAATGAGATCTCCTAGATATAACAATGATACTACTAGATTGGGATACACCAATACTAAGGAAGGAGAACCATATAAAAGTGGTGAACAAAGAATTTCAAAGGTAAGAATTACAAACCCACATGTCATAATTGTGCAAAGATAGGTCATACAACAAATGTTTGCAGAAGTAGTAATGCAAATGAAAATCCTAAGTAGAAATTCAAGGGTTAATGTCATAAGTGAAAAAAAAAGGACATCAGACAGATGAATGTAGGAAAAAGACCTCAAGAACACAAAGATTTGAAGGATATTGCCATAATTGTTAGAAGTATGAACATAAAACATATGAATGCAGATCTAATTCCAAGTGGACATCAAACAAGCACAATTGGGATTAAAATACAAGGTACAATTGTCACTATTGTAAAGAGTATGATTAAAGTACAAAGTATAGCTGTCACTATTGTCAAGAATATGGACATGTTCCTAAGAATTGTATTAGAAGATATTTCAAAAGTGATTATAGTAGATGGTTAAGTCAAACTACATGCTTTAGTTGTTTGAAGACTCATCATATCAACAAAAATTTTCCAACAAGGTCAAAGGCACCAAGTAGTAAATTCAATAAAGGAAAAGAGAAGGTTGTTGTTGAGAAAGTCAAAGTGCAAATGAAAAAATACATGGAAGAAAATGAAGATTGCAGCACATCAAGTTTAGATGAGATCACTTCATCCAATGGATCAGGTGATCACATCACCCTTAACTAGGAAATCAAAAGGTATGAGTGGGACAAATATTTCAAAGATATATTTTACATCAGTTCCAAGAATCCAAGTTCTAAAAAGATTATATATGCATGAATTAAGATGCAATGGAATAGTTAGAACCTAGAAGAAATCTTTACTTTTGTTAGTTTTCAAGTTGTTAATGAGCATTAAAATATTTCATAGTTATTACCAAGCATGAATGGAATTTTAGTTGATGTCAACATGTAAAGATATGGTAGTATTGGCCTAGCATGCCATGTAAACCAACTGAAGTGGAAGTCATGTGTAAGCCAAGTGAGTTGGAAACTACATATTCACTGAGCTTGCAACTATTTAAGCATTAAGAATTTATTACAAAATTGTAAGGGTTATAAAGTCATTTATAGACTCACTTGCATTCATTCAAGAACAAAGAAAGCATGAAGAGCACAAATGTGAATTGCAACAGGATATTCTTGCATTTACAAGTCAAATTCAACTACAACTTGACATATGCATCAAATTGGAAGGGTATTTTACTAGTGCCAAGTTTTGCCATTTGAGTTTTCGTAAACCCTAGGTATCAAATATGGTAGCAAGCTCTTTTGAAAGTGTTAGGAAAGAGGGAAAGGAAGTGTTGAATGTGAAATTAATTAGTAATAAGATTAGAGAACCACCTTTTTGGGAAATACCAGAAATTACATAGAAAGGAGATCTATCTAGTGCACTATCAATGATCCCACTAAAAGTCTTAATCATTTAGGATGTCAAATGTTGTTATACATGAAAATTTGGATGTATAGATGACATAGAGATAGGGGAATTGTAAAGTCAAATTTGTGAAGATGGAGTTTTAATGGAAGAGAATAAAATCATAGAAAGGAAAGGGTTGACCCATGCCCTAGATTTCCCTAAAGTATTCAAGACTAGATGGATCAAGATTGCACTCATTCGAAAACATGACAACTTCATTTAGCTAGAAAATGGAGCCATTAAGATCACTGAAAGGATCATTACCCAAGTGTTAGGGTACCCTACCCTAGACTGACCCAAGAGCATGTGAAGTGTCATTCATTTCTCACAAGAAAGCCTTACTTATAATTGAGAAGGATGGAACATAAATTAGATTAGGTTAGGAAGTACCTACATCATAGACATGAGGTGAAGATTAGAAAGAGGATATTCAAATGGACAAGCTTGGAGAATTGAAGGTGACTACTGGTCTATAGGAACAAATTTCTATGTAGACTTTGGTTACCTTACTAGTTTCTATGACTCCTACTAGTACTTAAGTTCTTTAGAGGCCAAGTAGTCAATCCACACTATTGCAAATATCTAGGCCAAGTACAATGACATCAAGAAGCCCAAAAGACATATCTTATAGAGATGTGAGTCTAGATGAGGTGATTAAACTTCCAAAGTTTGATCTAACTCAATAACCATTGAGTAGATGAGCATTCTACAGGAAGCTCTACATAGGAAGAAACAACAAGAGTTGCTAAGAAGGGAGTACAAGAAGAAGAAAGTGCTTCATGAAATAAAATACATATTTCTTGATTCTTTTAGCCTCCCAACCCCTAATGAAGAGAAACCTATTCTTGAGAAATTGGTCAATATTGTTAACAAAATAAATGATGAAGACCTAGATGAAAACACCAAACTATTGGAATGGTTAGAAAAGAAGTTTTAGACAAAAGTTCCTGAATAGATATCTAGTGGCATTAAACTATGATAGATTGAGCTTGCAACCAAGATAGAGAATGTGAAGAAGGTGTTGGAGAACATTTTCTCTCATTGCACCAAGTTGTGTGATGTCAATCTTTTCACACAATAAATATAGCTACATGTTGACCAACTAGAGGGAGATCTAAAGACTAAATGTAATATTTTACAACTATCTCCTAGTCAAAGTTAGTCACATTTTAAGAGATTACTATCCACTCAAGGTTGGCTTGCCCAATTGAAAGCACAAGATGCTAACATTTGAGCTACCTAGATAAGCATCCAATCCATGTTGACCCCACACATGGAAGCATTACATAAGGAACTAGCCTTTACTGAAATAGTAATGAAGAAATATTATCTTTCCACTCATGATGGCCTAGTTAACCTTTCTTCTAAGAAAGACACCCAATATCAATCTCTAGAGGTAGCGTGTAAAAATTGGGATGCAACATTAAAGATCATCATGGAGGTAGATAAAACATTTATCGACAAACACACTATCAATGTACCACCCAAATGACATAAGTGTCAAAAAATGGGGATTCTAAGGTTTTTACATGTAAGGGGAATACAATTTTGAGATAGATACAGAGGACACAATAGTGAAAAATATTTACTTAGCAAGTGTTATACATAATTTAGATATAGCAAGGAAAAATCAACTTAGGGGGTGTTATAAAATTTTGGAGAGGTATGATAGTTAAGTCATTAGTTGTGCAAAATTTTGTAATTTTGAAATTTAGTATGAGATATAGATTATCTAAGTTATGTACATAAGCTAGGTTGTATATGCATGACAACATTTTTTTTCCACTCATGTCAAAGGGAGAGATTGTTGACCTGATTTGGTTTTGACAAGGTAGTGACAAAACACTTAAGTCATTACTTAACAAAACTTTGTATGTGTTGAGTAAGTAGTGTATGTCTAGAAATATATGCAATTAGTGCCAAGCACTAATACATGCCAAGTACATGGTATGTGTTGAGTCACTCAAGTTTCGAGCAAGACATATATGCCAAGTGATTTATATGCCTAGTAAAACAGTGAATGTCAAGTCATTCAGAAGACAAGTTACAACATTGAAGATGTAATGGATGTCAAGCATTAGAGCTTTCAAGTGCCAAGTAAATAGTTTTGGACTTAGTTGTTTGTAATGCCACAAACTCCTATGTAAATCATTTTTGGGCTGAATTAAGTTTTTTTTATGATTTTAGAAGATATTTATGAATGTATATTGAGAATCCATATGTAGTGCATGCAACCAATCAAATTAAGGGATGTTCTAAGTGAAAAAATAGGTGAATTGTAAGCATTGATTCCTACCTAACCATAGCTCACCTAAGTCTTCTTAGGGAGGAAAAATCCTAAATAATGTTTATGTGTGAATGAGAAGAGAAGGACAAATGATAAGTATAGAGAGAACATTCATGGAGACTAAGGAGGTTTTGAGAGAGATATGAATTGTAGAATTAGATAGAGAGAATAGAGCATAGTAGTTAAAGGATGAAAGAGATACATCTGATCAAGAGGATCAAGTATAAATTAGGAAAGAGGAGGTCTGATACCAAGTAGAGAGGTGCTAACTGAAGGATCAAGGCTAAAACATTCTAATAGGTGAATTAGTGAAAATCTCTTAACCGGGTAGTCCTAGAAGGCTTTTATAAATCCTTTAACATGTTGCTTACTTTATTGTAAGTTGAAGTCCTCTAACAAGGCACACTTTTAGCATGGTGTTGAAATCCTTTAATAAGGTAGACCTCTTATAGGGTAGATCATAGTTTATGATCAAACAATTGTAACCTTCATTGGATACACTTTACAACTATAATAGTGAAGATTTGTGGATGTCATCCCCACTCCAGTTTTGCCTTCTCATTGGAGGGTTTTTGGGTAAAAAATTTAGTGTTTTATGTGTTATTTGTTTTCATGTTATGGTTGAACATGTGTAGCTAGCTATTTCAATTGACATGCAAATTATGATATGGATGTGTTGTGAATATTTTTATTGTTAAATTTTTGAAGCATTGATTCACCCCTCCCCCTCTCAGAGTTTACTTTCCCATTGTTAATTCCAACACATGACCAAGTAGAGAAGACTAATTCTAAAGAGCTGATCAATTGAAGATGAAAGTCATCTTTATGGCCTCCAAAAATAGGAATGAAAGAATGTTTGTATGGTAAATGATCCATCTCACTGAAATGCATAGGTATCCATTCATTGCAATTTCATAGTACATGGGATCAAATATCGAATACATAGCTCACTCCATATAATCAAGAAAAAAATAAAACCAACATAAACCCCACATAATGCTAAGAGGTAAGACATGAACATAGAAACTAAATATAATATCTCTTGTAGAAAGAACAACTTGGTACATCGAGAGTGCAATAGAAGTATAAACACCTATAATGGAATGTGTCATCGACATATCATGGGGCTAATCTCATGAAAGAAACACTCACTTGACAAAGGAAGATGGTGAATATGGCCAACATAAAATCCCCAAGGTACTTTATAATATAGTGAGAGTACAAAAAAACACAAAGATGTGCAAGAACTAGAAATACAATAGAGTGGTACTTTATCTCAGTGCATTTGAAAAAATATTACAAAAGGATGTCAACAAAGATTTTAAGAGACATAAGACTAATACAAGAGACATAAGGTTGATAAAACTCATGAAAAATTATCTAAAGAAACAAAATCAATCTCTAGACTCAAAAAAACCAAGATATCCACCAATATGCAAAAAATAAAAAAACTGAATGGGATGTTCCTGAGGTAGAATGTGGCAGATAGAATATCTCAAGATATGTCTCCTAGAGAAAAAAAATAGAACTCTTAACTTTGAATTCCAAACAAACCATCAAAAAATCACCAAAAATGAAAATGACCTACACCACTAGAATGGACTTGAAACCATCTTTCTAGTGATATCTGGTTTGCAAAAAAAGGAGTCTAGATGAACAAGTTATGACCAAAATATCACATGTAGGTCAAAATAGAGTTGGAGGGAAAAAATAAAAATATTTACTACCTTAGGATCCATGCCAAATGACACAAAAATTGTATCCACCAATATCAAATTATCTTAGTGTTGGAAAATGGATTGTTCAGTTTTATTAACACTTTGAATGCCCAAAACTTCTGAATTATAACTGATTACAATACTTGGGAAATTGTAGTTAAATGAATAATTTCTCTTTGAATTTTATAGGTACAACTCCCTTATGGTTATGATTTACAATGAATCTATTTGTTCCTAATCCTAAAATGGGGATTGTTCTTAACCCAGGAATAGAAGAGGTAAACCAAGTTAGGCTTGAATAGGAACTAAATCAGGAAAAGATTTAGATGTTAATGCTAATCAAATACTGAACTCATACATCTTACAAACCCACATAATTTGATGATATAGTAATGAATTCCATCTATGAATTATCTATTTAACAAAATGCTTCTTATTTTAACATGGAAGGAACTAACTTAAAGAATTATGTAAGATGGAATCTTTGTTAACCATCAATAACACTATTGTTATTCTTAGTTCACTACATTGAACAAGTGAACAAAGCTCTATTTATTCCTTAGCTCAATTCAACTAAAAGAGACATCTTAAACTATCACAAACAATGGAACAATAAATAATTGATAGAAAACACATTCAACTTGTCTCTGCAACATGAAGTATCTTGTACCAAAATTTAGCCAACTATTCATTAATTTTTTAATTAGGTACATATAGGATTTTGAGATGAATATTACAAAAAGGAACTCAAGCAGTTCATCTCCTCAAAAATGACAAATGGCAAGGAGCCAATTGTCATTTACAATTTTTCATCAAAATACAAAAGGGAAGGAGAGATGTCACTTCACCTTCTTCCCCTTTTCTGACATCACCTGACAGGCCTTGGCAGCAATAATGATCAAAATAAGACCTTTGTGTTGGTGAACATGAATGTTGGTATATCTTTGGAGCCACTTGGAGTGTTCTCAGTCTAGGTCTTTGATAGAATTCAACCATTCTTGTGATTCCTCCATTTCCATGTGTATACATCCATTGAGTTGTTGGTGTATGCACTCTAAAATGGTCACCTAGACTATGGGCCCCCATTATAAATTTATCAAATTTCCTAAATCAATGATTTGCAATATTTTATTAAATCAATTTAAATCAATTTCCTTGATCAAATTTGATTATTTATTTTTCTAAGGTTGATCATTTTATCCTAAGTCTTGTTTAACTAAAATAAAATCTCCATTTTAATTAAATAAAATAAGTCCCCATTTAATTAAAAGAAAACCTCTCTTTTAATTAAATTAAATATTTCCTATTTAATTAAAAGAACTTGCTTCCTTTTACTTAAATAAATCCCACATGAAAAATGAAATGAAATTAATAAAAATCAAATAAATTCCTTTTTCCTTCCCTCATTTAATTCTTCTCCTCTTTTCTCATTGGTGGAATTTTGTCTCACATGGATCAAACTCTATTATCCCATATTGGTTTTCAGAAGCTTCCCACTTTCACATTTTTCTTTATAAGGGAGAGTCCTCTCCTCATTTTTGGACATCCATTATTATGCTACTGTTATGTTGTAGGTTTGGAGAGATATTTTTGAAGGAGTTTGAATATTAAGGATTCTTTTGGAGAACTTCTATCTTATTTTCTTCTTCTCTCAAGCATTCATGGCTTCCATCATGAACTTTCATCCTTGTGTTTGCACATTAGCTTAGATCCATATTCATCTTCAAAGATTAGTATTGCATTGTTATTACATTTCCTTTCTTGTATTGCTTTGCACTATTAGCATATAGATTAGTTTTCATCTACATTTGCATGCATTTTGGATCCTTGAATGTCTTGTTTAATGGTGTGCTTGCATGGGCACAAACTAGGTCAAACTGAGGGGCTCCATTACAAACCCTTGCACGTCATGAATAGAGAGCTATGAGCAGTCATTTGAGACCTCATTTTTTGAGCAATCTTGGATATAATGACTCATAGAAGTATACTTACATTTTAGGCATACATTTTTGGCACCCACCATGGGGCAACCCACCTTTACGTGCTAGTTTTGAATTTTTTACAGTTAACCCCCTTGTGCAGATTTGTTTGGAGACAAAAAACCTTAGATCCAAAAGATTTGATCATATCTCCAAAATGGCTAGGTATTTGATGTGAAATATTTTTTGCAAGGTGGTGACATATCAGAAAAGCTTCAATACAATGTTCAAAATTTTTTGAGGTATTTTTGAGTTTTTATAATTTTTTCTTTATTTTTGAACAAAAATCATTTTAAGGAGAAAATTAGTGAATTTTTTGGAAAATTCTAAAATTTTAGAAGGTTCTCTAAATTCTAGATAGGGTTAGTTCTTTGTGTTTTGATTTTAGATATTATATTAGGGCTCAATAATTCAATTTGCAAAAAATTGGTTTGTTTTGACAAAATAGCTCCCTAGGGAATGAATAAAAAGATATTTTAAAAAATTTGACATTTTTGGAGAGCTCTCTAATTTTTGATATGGGTCACTTTTCTAAATTTAGGGTTTTGGATCCAAATTCCTATCATATAGGTCCAATCTTGATGACTAGGTCAAAAATCAATTTAAAAAGGGGTATTTAATAAATAGCTTGCATTTAATTTTTACAATGGATCAATGCATGATGTGAGCTTTCATTTGTGTTATCTGATGATTAATATCACTCCTAAAAATAAGAGTTTTAGATCTAATCCTATTTTTGCATAAGTTGGATATATATTGCATATCTTGTGTTTGCTTGTTTTGCTTGTTGCTTTGTTTGTTGTGAGTGAGCATTCAAGCGTAAACAAAAGGTACAACAAAGAAAAGATGCATTGCAAGGATTACTAGGTATTTTGTTAGATCTCTATAACATTTCAATTTGGAATTAAAATGAACCCTCTCATGTGTTTTCCTTGAGTGCTTTTACTTTCTTTAATAGATTCACACATCATTTGTTGCTCTAAAGTTGGATCTAGATTTGCTTTCATGCATCTATGTTTCACATAGTAATTAAGCCCTATGAACACTATTTGAGAGATCTTGAGGGACTGAACTTCATTTGCTCACATTACATGCAAATATCCTCTTGGTGACAGATCCCCTTGTAAGTAGGGAAGGATATTTGTTATTATTTCACTATTCCACTTGGATTTGTCCTCAACATCCATCAGCCCTTTCTCTTTTGAGATTAGTGATGTTTGTTGATTGGATTTTCCAAAAGTTTGATGAGCTGATTTCAAAATAGTCTATCAAAGAATCTTATTTGTTATGTTTGGGCAAGGTGAAGAGGCTAGAGGAGTATGCTCTATTCCCTTTTGGGCACATCAAAAACTTGGAATCCTTGAATCCAAACCAAGTCCCCATGTGGTACAAATTTGTGAGTCTTTCTTGATTAGAGAGGCTTAAATTTTAGTGGACATTTCCTTTATTGGGTCAACCACATGGGTGAAACCTCAAGCAATAATAGCCATTTTTGATGTCATAGTAGAAACCGCTATATAAATGTCCTTGTGGGAGAAATCCTCACGAGTGTAGTCTTTTGTTGGGCTATCAAATCTCCTTAGTATCTTTGATTGATTAAATTCTTAGAATATGTCAAAACCCTAGTGCATCAAGACTAGAGTTTTCCCACTCTAGATTGCAAAAGTTGTAGAGTTGAACATTACTAAGAACCATAGTGCTGACAAATTTTCTTTTCTAGGACTATGTGCATGATTGGAAAATTTTTGAAAACATACATAGTCATTGTTCTATGGATTAGATTGATACTACAACACTATTCGTGTTCATGTACAATATTGCTTTGTCCCTTGCCTATTATTTGAAGACATTTTTTTGAAATCCCTGATTATTGTCTTGTTTGGTTGGTTCATGATTAAAAATCTATCGATACACCTAGTTGGACATTTAAAAGGAACAAAATTTGACTTCCTAAATAAAGACTTTAAGATCAAATTGATTTGTTGTCCTATTATTTTCCAATCTCCCTAGGTTGATCCAGTTTAGATTAGGCTACTTACCCCATTGTTAAAATCTTGTTTGCACCTTGGGTTATTATACTTTTACCTCTTGAATTAGTAATCATTGATTTTACAAGAGACCTTGTTTAGAGTTCATTAGTTAGAGATTGTCCTTGTTGAGAAAGATATACCTTGGATTCTTTGATATTACACTTGGAGAGTCTTAGTAATCTCTTGTACATCCACTTTCATCAAAATTCAATTTTAATTAATTAAAATTTGGGTAAATCATCCTCCTAGTCTATATGTGTTAAGGTTTTCACCCAAAGTTGTGGGTACCTCTATGGTAGTGTTGGTTTATGCCTATTGCAATATTTTATCTTATCATCTCTTTCTTGGACAAGTGAGTGTTTTTAGTACTCTAGTTTAGTACCAACATTTCTTAGAGTTATCCTATCAACTAGTACCTTTTCTTTCATGTTAGTTACAAATTCTATTACATGTTTCTCAACATTCAAATGAACTCAAATGGTATCAAATTTCACAAGATGGCTCTTGGTCTTCTTTCTTCTTTATCCTCGATGTCTTTCTAGTCTCCCATTTCCATTATTCCTCTTCTTCATGTCTTCTTGATTCTTTTCCTCCCGTTATCATATAATCTACCATCTTCTATTCATCCTTTCTCTTCTTCCATGCTTGATTCTTCTTCTTCTAGAACCATAGATCTTGAATATCTTGTTAGGGACTCTCATTTGAGCATAGATGAACTTGACCTTCTTATTGAATTTGAAAGGTGTTGTTACTCCAATAGATATATGGATGCAAACCTTGTGACAAAAATGATGGAAAAGGGGAAGAAATTAGACGTTCTTACTAGAATCATATGCAATATCATATCACAATATCCCTCTTCCAAATATTCGTTATCTTCCAAATATCATTCAGATTCTTCATCTTCTAAGTCTTATCATGATTCTTCTAAATATCATTCACTTTCTTCATCTTCTAAGTCTTATCATGATTCTTCTAAATATCATTCACATTATTCATCTTCTAAGTCTTATGATGATTCTTCTAAATATCATTCACATTCTTCATATTCCAAGTCTTATTATGATTCTTCTAAATATCATTCACATTCTTCATATTCCAAGTCTTATCATGATTCTTCTAAATATCATTCACATTCTTCATATTCCAAGTCTTACCATGATTCTTCTAAATATCATTCATGTAGGTCTTCACCTACCTCTTCTTCACGATATCATTCTTCTTCTACTTCTACCAAGAGTCGTATTCCTCTTATTTAGAAACACCATAATGAAAAACATAAAAAGTCTTGTGATATGCCTATCTATAATTCCTATAGTGATAATGATTATGATGAAAATGACTATTATATTCCTATGCATCCTAAAAGTCCTCTTAGTTCTATTCTTGTGCTTAAAGGGGATGAGTCACAGATAGATATTGATGGAATCCATATGGCTTGAATTTTGAAAAAAACATTGATAAATTTTGTGAACAATACCTAAATGATAAATCTGTATTTTTTGAGGAAGAGAAAGCATTTTTTTGCGCTGAAATAAAACATAAATGGCATAAGATTTCCTCTTCAAAGAACCCTCATGCTAAAAATAAAGATTATAGTCTTGAGCAAGATCATGTTAATATTGAACCTTTGTCTTCTAATGCTCCCCTTCCATCTTCTATTTCCTCCACTATCCATACATCTCCTAAAGGTTATGAGTCTCTCACATCTTCTACCAATCCTTCATCCAATAAAGATTCTAATGATTTTCATGTAGTTCCCTATAGTTATCCTCAAAGGCTACCTCTTAGAGAAACTCAAGCTAGGCCTCACTTGGATGCAAATACTTTTGATAATACTAAACCTAAAGAGCCTAAGCCTTCATGTACTATAATTCCTACTGTATCTAGTCCTTCATCATCTATTCCAAAGTCTTCCATACAATTCCAGAATGCTTCCTTCTCCTTAGGAGTGGCTTCATGTTGAGAGGATTCTAAAAATGATAAATAAAATAATATAAATAAAAATAAATATCAAGAACCCTCCATGTCATCCAATTATTTTCATAGTGTCCTCGATCCATTTCATGGTTCTTTTGATCCTCTGTGCCCTTCCTCATTCATTCCACCATGTCTTAAGTCTTTTCCTAAGCAAGATCAAGCTACTAATTACACTACTAAGCTTATTGACAATAAAAATGACCTTAAAATAGTTGCACCTTTCAAAGATGATACTTCCATTAAGGTTATTAAAAATAGTGTTGTGACTTCCAATGTTGAGCCTATCAAAAATCAAGAGAAAATATCTACACTTAAGCTATCCAAAGATCCTTATCAAGATCAAAGTCTTCCATCTTCTTGTTCTACCACTTCATGTTCCCTTCTAATTTCTACTCTTCCTAATTCTTATCAAGATTCAAGTACTCCTATCAAAGAAGTTTCTCATATTCAAGATGTTCATGATTCTATTGAAAATCAAAATGCTTACTCTAAAGATGTTGATATCCTTGATTGTCATATAGATGTTAATGAACTTAATGATTACCCTTTTGTATCTTTCACATCTATCCTTGGACCTCCCCCACCAATACTAAATGCTTCACATATTCCTTCCATCTTGGTTCGTTATGTCTCTTCACTTTCCCCTCCCAACTCTCCTAATTCATCATCCATCTTAGGTCCTTACATCCCTCCCTCTCCTATCTTTCCTCAAGATCAATGTAGATGCATATCTTTGAATTCTTTTCATCCACCCACTTATCTAAACTAGGAATATCATCTTTCTTCTTCCACAAGTCCCAAGTCTTTTGGAAGTAACCTAAATGTTCAATACAAGAAAAAGAAGCAATTCAAGAATCCATATAAAAAAGAAGACTACCATGTCTCCTCTAATTGACATGGGGGCATAAAGTCAAAAGAGATATCTAAGAAAAAAATTATAAGACAATTATGGATTCCAAAATCCATCATTGAAGATATTATCTCTAAATCATCAAAGAAAATGAAAAGTGGCCTATGGCTATATAGATTCCAAAGTCTCTCTTGAGAGAGTCTAATGTTGAACAAAAATTGAAGTTGACATTCAAGCTTCCAAAGAATTCCACTTCATCTTCTTCCAAAAGTATTCTTCCATTCCATGCACCTAAACAGCAACCTCTTCTATCCACTCACCATATTACTTTACATATTCCTTCATTCACATTTTCTCCATCCTCTCATGACCCTTCAAGGTATGTTTTGGCATTGATCTTTCCTTTATTTCCATCTTCTAATCTCACTCGCTTTTCATAAAGCCATATCCTCCATTTTTGTCATCCATCTTCTTTTCCTTATCAACATCTTTGAGCATATCATTTCAACTAACTTGCATGGAATGGTTTAAAATTTCAAGGAACATTATCCAAAAAATTCAAAAAAATTGAAAAAAATTGAAAAAAAAAGAAAGAAAAGAATGAAAAATTAGAAAATGTGCCTTGGTGAAAACCTAGTAATCAAGAACCTTCGTAGCAAAAGTAAAGAGAAATAAATTCATCCTATGGTGAAAACTACTCCCTTGTGGCATCTTGGATAAGTACCATGATGAAAACCTAACAATCAAGCATCATGCATAGTTCTTATACATCTTTCATCCATTCTGTCTTCTCTCTTTGATCTTGACAATGTTGACCTCTACACAAACATTTGGCTATCTTGTGAGCTATCTTATGATGATCTTGTTTTCATTCCTTTCATATTTATCCTTTATATCTATTTTCCTCCATTCATTCTATTCTTTTGCTACCCTTTTCCCATTTACCCCTTTGGTCTTGATCTAATAAAAATGAGTAAAATAAGATGCTATGAAGCCTCTTGACATGTTTATTACTTTGGATTGTATTTTTCCCACTTTTACATTATGCTTTCTTGAATTATCTTATGCTAACCTTTCATTTCTTGTCCAAATGTGCTTTACATGACAATTTTTTCTTAGTGTGGGTACTTTTGAGGAGTTATTCCTTGAAGATCACTTTCACTTGCTTCACACACTCCTTACTTATCCATCATATCCACCAGCTTGTTGCTCCATCATGTCCTCTACCTTGTTAGACATTGGGACTACACGATGTGATCATGCTTGAGAGTTTGGTCCTTGTTTTTGTTTGGGGGCATTGTATATTATTTGTACATATTTATTGATCCTGAAAAAAATACAAAAAATGATATATTGTGAAAATTCTAAAAATTGGAAAATTTCCTGAATATATATATATATATTCCAAAAATACAAAATAAAAATTCAAAAGTCCAAAAAATCAAAAAAATAAATAGAAAAAGTGCCTTGGTGAAAACTTGGAAACAGGCGCCTTGGTAGCAAAAATACAAAAAAATTAATAAAAAGTCCTGAAAAAAAAATAAAAAAAAATCCAAGTGGTGAAAACCTAGAAATGGGTGCTACTTGAGGCCTTTGCACCCCAATTTCTTAGCGCGCGTCCTCCACACTTAGCCTTTCTCCATCATGCCTTATCCTTGTTGCCTTGTTTGGAATTGGTCTTTGTCTAGGGGGCATAACTATTTTAGCTTTGGTCTCTTGGATGTGTTAGTCTTTAGGACACCTCGCAAATGGTATTTTTCAATACAACTGTTGACATCGAGTGTTTTTCAACACTTATTGGTTTGGTCTTACCCAGTATCATTATGTGATCTTCCCTTCCTACAAGCATTTGATCCTTATCCTCAGAACTCAGTATCAGTTAACACACTTAAATTTTAAACGCAACACGTAATGCTTGACTTATGTCATGATTTTTTCTTTGTGTGCTGACTATTATTGATTTTTGTTGAGTGTCCTTGTTTGATAAGTCTCTCCATGATGCATCACTAGAGGACTTGGGGCATTGGACATGTATTTTTTTTTTTTTTTTTCTTGTGGGTGTGGCATTCATTCTCTTGTCTTTCATTTCTTCCACTAGCTTGTTGCTCCATCATGTCCTCTACCTTGCTAGACATTGGGACTAAATGATGTGCTCCTGCTTGGAAGTGATGCTCATTCTATCTGGGGGCATCTTTGTACATATTTATTGATCCTGAAAGAATACTCAAAAATCATATATTTCACAAATTCGAAAAAATGGTATATTGTGAAAAATCTAAAAATTGGAAAATGACCTAAAAAAATGATCCTCTTAGTAATAAGCGCTTTGATATATCTCCAAAAAATATATACATATATATTCCAAAAATACAAAAAAAATTCAAAAATTCAAAAAAAAAAAAAAAAGTACCTTGGTAGCGAAAGTAGAAGTTTTTTTTAATAAAAAGTCCTAAAAATGATAAAAAAAATAAAATAAAAATCCAACTAGTGCAAACCTAGAAATAGGTGCTACTTGAGGCCTTTGCACCCCTATTTCTTAGTGCATGTGTCCTAAAAACTAAGCCTTTCTCCATCATGCCTTTTCCTTGTTGCCTTGGTCTAGAATTGGTCTTTGTCTAGGGGGCATAATTGTGTTAGCTTTGGTCACTTGGTTGTGTTAGTCTTTAGGACACATATCAATAGTGTTTTTCAACACTATCCAAATTGTATTTTTCAATACAACCCCTAACATCAAGTGTTTTTCAACACTTATAGGTTTGATCTTAACCAATTTCATCATGTGATCTTACCTACTTGCACGCATTTGATCCTTATCCTCAGAACTCAACATCAGTTCACACACTTGAATTTTTTTAACACAAACACTTAATGCTTTACTTATGTCATGATCTTTTCTTTGTGTGCTAACTGTTATTGAATTTTGTTGAGTGTCATTGTCTAATAAGTCTCTCTAGGATGCATAGCTAAAGTACTTGGGGCATTGGGAATATTTTTATTTATTTTATACTTGTGGGTGTGGTCTTGAAACTCTAGAGTGTCTCTTGTTGTCCCCTTGAAACACTTAGGAGATTTGAGGCTTCATTCTTGACTATTTTTTGCACAACCATTCTTCTAGTCATCCTATCATCTATGCCTTGATGTAAGCATGGTTTTGCTACATTAAATTGGGTAAGATAACATAACAATCATCTTGACCTTTATGTCATTAATGCTTATATTAGAATCTTTCCACATTCCAATCCAATATAAATCACATTCATATCTTCATGGTTACGCTTGTAACTAGCGATGATTGTGTGATTTTTTGATGTCCATTAATAATGGTCTAATGATGAAAATAAGTTCTTTTACATTCTCTGATGAATGATGAACACAAAATCATATGTTACAGTTGCTCTATTGCAAGTACACCATTGCATTTTCATGTAGCTTCCATTATTAGATTTCATGTTAGTTTGCATTTTTAGGCTCCATTATGAGTTTGAGAGGGTTTTCCCTTCATCTTTTTTGTGGACTTTTAATCAACTATGGTCATGTTTTGATCTTTATTACCTTATCTTCTTTCCTAATCTCAATCGAAATTTCTATCTTAAATATTTGATTGATTTTGGAGCATTCTATTTCTTAGGAAAAAATTTCTTGTCTTATTTATGTTTCTTTTCATCTCTTCCAAACTTCTATCTTCCATTTTCTTTTACCCCACTTCTTTTCTTCTAATTCAACTTTGGGGAATCATATTTCATGCTTGATGATCTACCTTGGTTTTGCTATTCTTATATCTTTCATCTTACATCAAGAACTTTATCTTTTGTTCGATTTGATCTAATTTATCAATTTATTGTTTCTCTTCTATCTCATTTCAATTTCAATCGTGAGGGGGCAGTCCCTATCAACTTCAATCCTTGATTTAGTTTTATCAATTTCATCCTCAAATTTTTTAAGTCAAAATCTATTTGTATTCTTTTTCCTTCCCGAATCGACCATGCATTTGTGTTTTTTTGTGATCCCAAATCGATCTCACACTTCAATTTCTTTCTTTGACTACATGTGTTCCCAAATCAATCACACATTAGTAAAAGAGGGGAAAATGTATAAAACCTAAAATGGTCACCTAGACTATTGGCCCCCATTATTAAATTTATCAATTTATCAAATTTCTTGAATCAATAGTTTGCAATATTTTATTAAATCAATTTAAATCAAATTTATTGATCAAATTCAATTATTTATTTTTCTAAGTTTGATCATTTTATCCTAAGTCTTGTTTAACAAAAAGAAAATCTCCCTTTTAATTAAATAAAATAAGTCCCTATTTGATTAAAAGAAAACCTCTATTTTAATTGAATTCATCCACATTTAATTAATTAAGAGAAACACCCCTTTTAATTTAATTAGATATTTCCTATTTAATTAAAAGAACTTTCTGCCTTAAAATTAAATAAATTCCTTTTTCCTTACCTCATTTAATCCTTCTCCTCTTTTCTCATTGGTTGAATTTTGTCTCACATGGATCAAACTCTATTATCCCATATTGGTTGTGAGAACCTTCCCACTTCTACATTTTTCTTTATAAGGGAGAGCCCTCTCCTCATTTTTGGACATCCATTATTATGTTATTGTTATGTTGCAAGTTTGGAGAGCAATTTTTGAATGAGGAGTTTGAATACTAAAGCTTTTTGTGGAGAACTTCTATCTTCTTGTCTTCTTCTCTCATGCATCCATGCCTTCCATCATGAGGTTTCATCCTTGCATTTTCACATTAGCTTAGATCCATATTTGTTTTCATATGTTAGTATTACCTTGTTATTACATTTCCTTTCTTGCATTGTTTTGCATTGTTATCATATAGATTAGTTTTCATCTCCATTTGAATGCATTATGGATCCTTGAATCTCTTGTTTCATGGTGCACTTGCATGGGAAACTAGGTCAAACAGAGGGCCTCCATTACAAACCCTTGCACTCCATGAATAGGTAGCTATGGGCTGCCATTCAAGACCTCATTTTGAGCAATCTTAGATATAATGACTCATAGAAGTGTGCTTACATTTTAGGCATACATTTGGAGATCTAACACTCTATCCTACTATCTCTATCCCTTGTCCACTAGTTTGGGAGTTAGTGTGTAGGAATTTTAGCAATTTGTATTTTTTTTCTTGTTCCTCCCTAATTTATAGCTCTATTTCTTTTAGTCCTTCTTCTACTACTAAAATCATTTTGGTCTTAAATTTCATACTTTGTTGCCATTCAAATAAGGGCCCACCTTCCTTTGGCAGAATCTTTGCCTCCATTGCTTATTTAGCTTTCATTTGGATGACCATATTCAATAATGAGATGCACTTTTCACTCGTCTTTTTCTATTGATAGGGTAGCCCGATTAGCCGAGATGTTATCCTTTTCCATTTCAATCCTCAACATTATGTTTCTGAGTAGTTCTACAACTGCAAGTCCTTTAGACTTGAGTTTTATTCTCCAATCCCTATCAATTTTCCTAAAGTACTTGTCTTCTTGTAGTTGGGAGATGAAATCTCTAATGTTTGTGGTTATCGGGTTGTTGGTGGTGTTCACTCCCAAAATAGTTGCCAGCGGGGTAACTAGTCACCTAATGAAGCAATTAAGCTCATGAATTTGTGCCTTTATTCTGACTTTGGCCATTTTGAGACTTTCAAATTGTCCTTCTATAACTTCATTTGTTGATTTCTATAGGTCCACTTTGGTTTCATGTCTAACTTCTCTAATGTCTATAGACTGCACTATGAAGTCCTCTGTAGTTAGGTCTTCAATTCTTTCTTCCTTGGTGTGCTTAGAAACCTCCATAGTTAAGTTTCCTATATCAAAGTCTTGGCCAAGAATTGACAAAGTCTTATTCTTCTTAACTTTACTCAATGCTGACCTAGAATGGATAGCCGAAGATAATGTCTCTTTATTTGGGACTCCCTATTCTTTCCTTTTCCTTTTCCTTTCCCTTTTTCTATCTAAGGTATATTTGAGCCATGATTATGTGCCAATGACCTTAGATGTTGTTCATAATATATCCACATTGAACATTTTCATTTTGACAAGAGTTAATGTCTTTGAAACTGAAGAGAAAGGATTCTTTGGAGCTAGAGAAATGACTTTTGTAAATTTAAACACTCTCCCTACTTTAGATGCTTTCTCTGTTTTAGATGCTTCTTTAGTTTCTTCATCTAACTCTGTATATTCACTTTCACTACTACCTATATCTCCAAGATCAACCACTTGTATTTGGTGGCTACTTGGAAGGAGTAATTTGATGCTTATGAATGGGATTGGACTAATATGGGGTGAGAAAGCCACTATGATTGCACTATTCCTCAATTCTTCTGCCCTCTTCTTCTTAGGCTCTATTTCTATTCCAATTATAGGTAATAAACCATCTTGACAAGTTTTTATCAAGTGGTATGTTCTTGTAAGGAGGTTGATCACCTCCTCTAGTTGGTTGAGTGGATCCTTGAGTGAGAGGTAGGATTGTGCCTGAAGCACCACTTTGAGAAGATGAATGTGTTTCCACATTCAGAAAGGACTAGGTGAGTGTTCCTTTGCTCCTACTTTTCCATGTCATAGTCCATTCAACCCACTTTATAGTTCTCTTATAGATTCTAGCCATCATCATATCCAAAACACCTTCATAAGGTTCTAAACTTATGGGAGTGTTCCTTAACTTGGTCAGATAAGTATTGCTATACATATTTTGACCATTTTCTTCAACTCCATCTGCAACAATGTTTATGTTATACATCTTTACTTGGTCAATTGTCATTCTCGCAAAGGCTTGATCATGTCTCTTGAACTCATCTTTACAATTGGCCCAATAATCTTCAATCTTAGTGATGTGTTTTATCATGCTCCCAATTTGTAGAGCATCTCTAGCATACCCATTTGGGTCAAACATAGGCCTCAAGACCTCATACATGTCCAACTTATATTTATTTTCAAACACCTTTATTATGTTCTTAGCATCGAACCAGGTATCATAACTGAAGGCTCTAACTTTCACGGGGAATTTGTAGCCTTTCTTCTTTAGGCTTCCACTCAGTATATTCACTTGCAAGGCTTGCCATATAATTTTGATTATCACAATCATGTCACTTGGATACCTTGGTAGCTTCAAGGGTAATCCATCAAATGTTGCAAGACAAAAATAAAAAAATGATGAGAACTGAATAAAGTAACATCCAAAATGATTGATGGTGGCCATGGCTTCTAGGTTGAATCTCCTTTATGAGCATCACTATAGTTTCCTACAAATCCTCATGGTAAACACATTATTCACTTTAACATAATCCACATAACTATTATGTAATTCGAGGCATGGAGAATACTCATAAGTCTTAACATCATCAAAGAGAGTCTCTAATCTTGGAAGGCCTGGCCATAATTGTAATGAAACTAACATGTAAATCAAGAAGGAAGACATATATAAAGTATTGTAAAACTTGGTTGCCTAGAGAGCATTAGACAAAGTCTCACTTACCTCTTGAACCAAATCAATTTATTGGGTGTTTGAGCATATAACTTGAAATAGAAATGAGTATTACTCAATAAAACTTAAAGCTTCTATCTCACCTCCCAACCTATGCAGGAGGACGTAAATGTCAGTTATCTCCAGCTTTCTCTTAACACTTTGTGTATTCTAGAACCAAGTTCTCATTATCTCCTTCCTCCAGATCATTTTCTTTGTTGAGAATTCTAAGGCGCCCCCACCAATAGTCAAGTCAGATAACTCTTCCCCCTTAGGGACACATAGACATTTCACAACTATTTTTCTATCAATTGAAATTAATACCATATCATTAGGTAGAACAATTTTCCTAGTTTCTAGGTTGTAGTGATGAATGTATTCGTAAATCAGTTCTCAGGCTTGGACTACAATAGGAAAACCAAGATCCTTAACTAAACCACATCCTCAAACATTTTTTATAATGGAGTGAATTTGCTCAAATTTTACTCTCCTTTGGAAATCTTCCATGTCATAAAAGTAGAGGAATGTGTCCTTGAAATTTTGCAATTAGGACTTGATCCCAGTCAAACCATTGAAACTTGTGAACTTTGTTGCCATGAGTTTAAAAAATATTTTTAATCAAATGAGACAAAAAATGAAAGAGTTACATAATTTTCAAAGGTTATGCATATTGATAAAATCAGGGAACAAAGAACATAAGTAACTTAGTTCACTATTTGTACATCTTTATATGAGAGTCTTGATTCATTCATAATTCCTTAGAGTTCATGCCACATAGATGAAATTTAAGGAAATTCCCATTGGATAGTAAATGAAAATGATCAATATACATTGAGGGTCTTTTCACTATTTTGTTGATCTCAATGGTAACTTTCTATAAGCCCATTATTTACATTTCCATTTTCCATTAAGTTTCAGAAAGTTGCCATTGGAGTGCTCTATTGATAAAAAAAATTCACATGTGATTCTAACAATATCCTATTTCTATAATGGTTCAATTCATTCTAATACCATTCTAACATGCTCCAAATTTGGTGTGGGGAAAAATTTTTCTTGTTAGCTCAATCTTTATTAAATAGTTGGGAAACTGTCTTCATGGGTTGGAAACCCACCAAGGAGAACACAATTTCCATTTTTCTGTCAATGCTTCCTTCTTGGTTGAATCTTTGACAATTGCATTTCTATTAATTGGGAATGCTTAATTAAGGTGTGAGGACCCACTTTAGAGACATTCAATCTCTTGTTTTTTTCTTCAAAATTCCTTTTGGAGAACTAACTTCATGGGTTGGAAACTAGTCGAGGAGAAGACAATTCTAGGCTTCCACCAAGGTTGAATATTGGAGTGATGATGAATCCAAAAAATGTTTATGAGTCTTACCTTGGATTCAAACTTCAATTTATTTGAAATTTTGCAACTTTGGGGACTTCTTGGGTTATATGTGCATCAAAATAATCTTTTGGAGGAAATTGCCTTCATGGGTTGAAACCCACTAAGGAGAAGACAATTCTAAATTTTCTCAGTGCTCAATTTATCAAGAGATGATATGCCACAAACAAATAGAGTACATATCTAATCTGTAATGGGCTAGGTACTAATTTACTTGACTAAACCACATGGTAAAAATAAACACCCACCTGGCTATAAAGAAAGAGAAGATAAAGGGGAAAATCCAATAGAGATCACCTAGCCTTCAAGGATCTTGACCTAGACTTAAAAAAAATGAGAACTAGACTCACTTCATCTATAATACATACATAACTTACTTTTTCCAATAGATTGGAAAAAAAAAGTGAGGCAACACTTAGGAAGCGTACTAGTTGCCTAAAAAAATTGGCTCAATTTTTGTGCCAAATTCTTGATTTGTGTACCAAAAATCTCGACTTATGTGACAAAATCTTGATTTGTGTGTCAAAGATCTTGATTTGCATGCAAAATATCTTGACTTACATTCCAAAAAATTATTAAATCATTACCTTGGGAAATGTGCCCAATCTGGAAGCAATATTTTTTTGCCTTAGATTCTAATTGTGTCCAAATTGGAAAATTTTTATATGAAAATAGGGGTTTTTGAGCACTTTGAGCTTAAAGTGCGCTGAAAATTAGTGGCCCCATAGATTCAATAATAAATCCTCCGAAAAATGAAACCCTCTAGAAGAAAGAAACATAGATTTAAAATCCAAGCCAAATCTTTCATAAAATAGATAGGGGCATTAAGATCTAGAGCTCTAATACCATGTTGAATTTGATGAAAGATCAACCCCAAAACTCCCAAGAATCACCTACATGCAAACACCTATCACAAAAAGAGAGAAGCAAAAGCTATGGAGGTTGGAATTCATAGATCCATAGTTTAAACATTCTTGATGAGTAAAAAGGAGATTGCTATTATCAAAATTGAATGAATAAAATAGAAAGAGATCAATCCTTATAAAAGGAGATCAAAACCCTAACAGGTAACTAACCTAGGTTTCATGATGATAATTACTAAAATAATTAGTTATTATATGCCCAAAGTTTAGTTTAAGTAAACTAGGGATAATAACTAGCTT
This sequence comes from Cupressus sempervirens, assembly GCA_028749045.1. NCBI lineage: Eukaryota > Viridiplantae > Streptophyta > Pinopsida > Cupressales > Cupressaceae > Cupressus > Cupressus sempervirens. The sequence continues at coordinate 37,204,285 of CM053790.1, forward strand.
AATAATTAAATCAATATGATTTAATTAATAAGAAAATACTTTATTACTCTAACAATGATTGTAGTAATAAGGATATTTAGATATCTCAAGGGAACTATAGATTATGGTCTATGGTATAAACATGATGATTACTTTAATCTTACAATGATTACTCTAACAATGATTGTAGTGATATCTTAGGGGAACTATAGATTATGGTCTATGGTATAAACAAGAGGATTACTTTAATCTTAAAGTCTACACTAATATTTATTGAGCTTAAAATTTTTATGGAAGAAAAAAGCACAAGTGGTGGAGCTTTCTTTGTAGAAGAAAGATTGATTGCATGGATATGTTGCTACTGCAATCAATTGTTCAAATATTGTATGCCTAAAATTTTTTTTGGAAGGAACACAAGAAGAGGTAACTGAACCTATCACTTACAAGTACTATAGATATTTAAAAAAATTAAGTGATGCATGCATAAACAAAGCACATATCAATAAAGTATCATTATTTGACAAAGAAAGTACAAGAGAATAAAGTGAGGCTTGAATATGTGGAGTCTAAGGAACAAATTGTTGATACATTTACTAAGCCACTACATAAGGATGTTTTTGGGTATCTAAGAGGTAAAAAAGGGGTCCTACCCCTATCCAAAATTCACTAAGTGAAGATGCATGGTGATTCAATTCATGGTTGAATCATAATAACATTATGGACTTGATCCAGAAGTGTTATACTTTAGGAGCATTTATGAAGTTGTGCAATTGACTGTGATGAAATTAAAGTAATCCATAATGTTAGCTACAAGGATAACTAAAAGGTTTTATAAGTTTCATGATGAAATTTATAATGACCTTTAGCATTGTTGTCAAAGTGGGAGAAGACTAATGAGATGATAAAGAAGAAGAATATACCCAAAGGGGAAAAGTATGAGAATAGGAAAAGGAGAGAACATACATATAGAGATGAAGATGAGAAAGAATACTAAACCTAAAATAAGAGATAACATCCTAAGGGGAAAAAATATTGAAGAATTTGGAGGTTATTACTACTGAAGATACAGATTGAGTACCAGCTTGAAGAGACATAATTTAAAAGTTGTATTGTTATCAATGTATACATTTGATTATCTTATGTAATGTTTTTTAATGTAAATCTAATGTTATGTGTCTCCATCAATGCCAATGGGGGAGATTGTAGCCTCACTAAATGTAATTGATAGTGGGAGATTATTACTTGATGATGCTATGAATGTATGTAATTGAGTCATATTCATTATTATATTGTCATTAATGTCAAAGTCTTAGTTGGCTAGATATTAAGCTAACTCAATAAAGTACTATATCATTAGATTTATGAAGGGGAACTGAAGAAAGTATGATGAAGACATAAGTGATATTTAAAGCCATTCAATGGGCATTTCAATGAGCTGAACAATGATAATGTATTATTGGTTTAGTTGTTTTACAATCATGTATTATTCCAATGTGTTGAAGAACACAAGGTTAACTAAGTTACAAGTTTAATAAAGGGTGATTGTATTCATGAAGTGACTACAATTTTGCACAACAGATTGGTAAAGGAAGAAGGAAAATATAGTTTTTTTTGAGTGAGTCAGTATTAATTGAGTGTTATATTACACAAGTAAATGTTATGTTTACTAAGTGAAAGCTAGATAAACAAGTTTGGAAAATTGGTATATGAGGCCAACTTTTGATGGAAATTTGGAAAGTGTTAGAAGGTCTAAGGCATGAGTTAAATTTTGTTGCATGATTTATTGATGAGAAAATTCAAGAAGGATATGATGAAGGAAATTAAATGAAGATAAGGTTTGATGTAATGTTCTATGAAAGTTATAATTTCTAGGTGTCTAAATTCATTGTATGAAAGAATTTTGTTGTAAACCTACGATTGACAATGTTGATTAATCAAAAAAAGATGGAAGGATCTAGAAGAATTGAGAAAACTATTTAAGGAGGATAAGAAGAAAATTTTTAGGTTTCTAGTTCAAAGTTGACGTTGAAGAATGGTGTTGCTAATCATATTGCCTAGAAAAGATCATAGTATGAAAGAAGATTGTTGAGCTAGGAGAACCAAGTAGAGAAAAGATAAGATAAGAAGAAAAATTGGTGAAAGGGAGGATTAGCCAAGTGAGAAAAAGACAAAGAAAGAGAAAGAAAAAACATTTGGATGAGAAAAGGTAGTTTCTAGTCTAATAGATCACTTTCTACTATTACTATTTAACCATTATAGAAGAAAATCTTAGAAGTACTGAGTGGACCTAACATGTTTGTGAAATCCTATATGGTAACATTGATTAGTGGTGTTTGTAAGTCCTTTAAATCAAGCCACTCTTTTTATTCAAGGATAGGGAGTGATAATATCTAGATGATCTTTTGGCAAAATCATCTAACAAGGTCACATTAACAATGTGTATGTAACCTTTAACAAGATTGGATCTTAGAAAAGCTCACTTTAGAAGACTAAATTTCTTGGGTTACAGGTCCCAAGTGTTTTTTCTTTCATAGGGTTCCACATTAAAATTATGGTGTTAATTGTGTGAATTTTGTTTGTGTTGCAAGTTGTTTTACATTTTTTTATAGTTTACTGCAACTCAATCATAACTAAGATATCACTAGGTAATAATTGGAATTTGATTGTTAGTTGATAATGCAAAGAACAATGATTTGGATTTTTGGATTAAATTATTTGATAGATTTGATTAATGATTACACTGAATGATTGAAGTTAATGTTTATGATGTTTAGTTGGTATTGAAATGTGTGAAAGGGATTGTATGATAACTCAACATAATTGATTCACCCTCCTCCTAGTTATCTAATAGTATGCATCAAATGTTTAAACTTATGTTTATAAAGAAAGAGTTTGACCTAAGTAATGATGTGTAAAATGAAAGGAAAAATTGGACACAACAACTTGTTTACAATTCAACATTATTGTTATTAAATATGTAGTACAACCTTTTCATTCAATGGCTACCAAAATTCCAATGGTCATCTACACTTTTATAGATCTGTAACTATTGATTTAGGAAAATAAATTCTTCTATGCCATATAGGGAAACACCTTCATTCAATGTAATTATAAAAAATATTGCTGGTATAGTTGTGTGAAATTATTTAATATCAAAGTTTGGGATCACACTTTTTGGAAGGAGATCAAATAGAGCAATCCAAGCAGTGAAAGATAGAACAAAGATATCAGATTGAGACATTGAATAGAGGAGATTTGAAATCTAATTTTAGAGAAAACCAAGGCTCAGGAAATCAAATAGTTTTAATAGATTGAGTTATTGAAAATCTCTTAATCAAGTTATCCTAATATATCTATGTAAATCCTTTAATAGGGTAAGACCTAATAATCTTAAAGCTTTTAAAAGAGCATACCCCTCATAGCGTAGATCATATATTATGATCAAATATTGTAACCCTAAGAGGTTAAATTTATTGGTGCAATAGTGAAGATTTGTGGGTTTCATCCCCACCCCAGTTTTACCTTCACATTGAAGTGTTTCCAAGTAACCAAATCATTTGTGTTATGTGCTAAATATTTTCATGGATGTGATGTTTTCATTCACAATTTAGCATTACAATTTTGATGTTATATATAAGATATGAGGTGTATTAGATGTGAAATCAGTATTTTGGTTTGTAAGTAAAAGTTTAAGATCTTGACTCAGTATCTTGTTTCCCATTAAATCCTTCCAAAAATTGGTATCATAGCTGAGTTCTCTTGAAAGAAGCCTAACAGCTTGGGAGGATCAGATCTTAGGAGATGGAGGAATACCTAATGGAAAAATTCATTGAGAACCAAATGATTGAAATCTAGATCATATTGCAACAACTTGAAGGAGTGAGAGAAGAGTTAAGAAAGTCCTTGAAAAAAAGGAAAGAGTTAGCAATTCAGCAAAATGGCACACAATGCTAGGAAGTTGACACTAAAGGACTATTTGACAGTGGAAAGACTAGTGATAAAAATGTAGAAATAGCATAGTTACTCAAGAAGAACAATATTCTGAGAAGATAGGCAAAAGAACTCAAGAAAGAACAATAAACTTGATTAGTAAGACTATGAAGTGATACAACGAAGGAAGAAAGTAGATGAATAAATAATCATGGCTAAAGGAGATAGAAGATAGATGAAAACCAAAATTGAAGAAAGGTCATTTGAAGTACATAAGCTTAAAAAAAAAATCATTTGGATATGATGAATCAATTTATAATTGATACTCAGAAAGAAAATAGGAAGGACTTGGAGACCACAAGTTTAAGGTCACAAAATGAGCAATTGAGAAAAGAGTTAAGGATTGAAAAGGAACTTCTAGAAAGAATAAACAAACCAAGTGAGGCTATCAAATACTTTGAATAATTAATGAAATCACCTAGATCAACAAGAGATACTTTTAGACTAGGATACAAAAAGCACTTTTCATCTATTGAAGAAGGAGAATCATCAAAGAGTGGAGAACAAAGAGAAGAAAAATAAAAAGGTAAACCTACATGTCATCATTGTTGTAAGCTTGGACACATAGCTAACATATGTAGAAGCAAGAATGGTATGAAAACTTCAAAACCTAAGTCTATTGGTAATTTCTTTAGTTGAAAAAAGGTAGAATACCAAGCACATGAATGTAGATTAAAAAAAAAAGTGATTCACCCACTACATCTAGATTTGAAGGAAATTTCTATAATTGTTAGAAATATGGACATAGACCTCATTAGTGTAGATCCAAGACTAAATCTAACTAGATATCTGAAAAACAAACACAAGCACCAAGAAAAGGAAGCCCTCACCATTGATGTTACAATACATGGTACAATTATCATTATTATGGAGAATATGGACATTTTCTAGAGATTTGCATTAAGACACATTTTAGAGGAAATTACAAAAAATGGTTAAATGGAGAACTAGTTTGTTTTAGTTGTCTCAAAGATTGATATGTTAGTAGAAATTATAGAAATAGAGCACGAACACCAAAAAATGGAAATGAAAAAGGTAAAGAAAAGGTTGAGGTAAAGAAAACACGAAAAGAAATAGTGGAAGCTAGAAGCAGTGGGACAAGCAAAGCTAAGATCACCCAATCCAATTGATCAGGTGATCATACCACAACTAAGAGAAGAAGGTATGTAGGAAGTGTAAAGTTTATGATATATTTTACATCAATTCCTAACATAGGTTTTCTAAAAGTTCATATCTACATAAGAAAAGATGCATTAAGAAAAAATCTATAGAAAGGAAATCATTTACTATAGGAAGTACCAACTATCAATGATCGAGTTTGTATTGAACAAACATTGTAGTATCGACCCAGTGATTGAATGAGTTGATGTGTTAACTGAATGAATTAGTGTTGGCCGAGTAAGGTAATAAAAACCAAGTGTTTATACATAAGCATGGAGACCAATCTAGTTGTTATACACCTACCAAGTAAAAAGACATTTATTATAAACCTAAAATGATAAATTGAAGGTATTTATCAAATTTAGTCAAACATTTCTATTTACCAAGAAATTTCATATTGTACAAGTGATTCAAAGGTGAACACAGTAAATTTAGTGATGAAGCAAGTGAATCAGAGTGAAGCACTAACGAATTTGATAAAGTGATGAGTAAGTGTTAGTTTCAGTACCAAGTTAATTATTTTCTGAAGTTATTATAGAATAATTTGTTTTCAAAAACCCCAGATTGAAATGGCATCAACAAGTGATGTGTTAAAAGTGACCAATACAAAAATAATGATAAAAAATTAATATCCCCCACCAAATTTTAGTAACATTGAGAATTTTGAGGAAATTGAATATGATATTGGCCCTATCATCAATTCCACCCAGATTTTTGATTGTATAGGATGTGAGATCTAGTTATATGTGTAAAGTAGGAGAAATTGGAGATTTTGATATTAGAATAACTTATGAGAAGCTATGCATCAATGGTGTACCGAAGGATGAATACAACATCATTGTTGAGAAAGGGCTTACTCATGCTCTAGGTTTTCCTAAAGTTTTCAATGTTGAGTGAATTAAGATTGTCCTAAGGTGTGTTCATGATATGAAGGTATGGTTAGAAGGAGGTCTAATAAAAATTAACAAGGCCATAATACATCAAATTATTGGATACCCTGCCTTGGATAGACCAAAGAGCATAAGGAGAAAATCACAAAATAAGATTGAAAAATCTACCAAAGAAAAGCTAATTGGTCAAGGGATGTCGATTGATGGGATTGAAGATCCTATGATTGAATTTATAGTACATGTGATAGCACACAAATTCTAGTAATCCAATAGATAAAATAGTGTTCCATGTGTTCATGAAGTAGACCTAGACTACAAAATTATTTAAAAGAATCATACTTATGACCATGTCAAGCTGCAAATACAATAATAGAATGAGAATTTGGGGGCAATCGGGAAAACAAAGAACACATCATGTAAGTTTGTATCATTGTTAGTCTATATATTCTTTTATGTACAAAATTCTTTTCCTACAGCAGGTACATATTATGGGATAGACATAAGATAGCTATGGAGCATATAAATGAACTAATAAGTTAGTTGGGAGAGAATTTTGTAGCAATCATGGATAACTACTTTGAGAAATTCAAAAGAAGAATGAAAAATTGAATAAGGATTTCTAAATCTATTTTAGATAGATATTTTTATGAGATATGTTTCATGGTAGACATATATTTTGTTTATTCATAAGCAATATTATCCATAATTGCATGGTTAAGGCCTATGCCTTATGAGGTTGATATTGATGAAGTTATAGTAGTAGTGACTAATCTCTTATCAGAAGATGTTGCTATAAATGCCAATATTGGAATATTCAAATATGGAAAGAATACTTATGAGGGGGGGGCAGGCAGGGGGGAGTGAATCACAAGTATCACACTTTATCAAATAAAACTTTTAATTGAAAGTAAATTGCATGCATGTAAACACATCAAATAAACATGAAACTAATACATGCATCAACAACACATAAAATTGGAATTTGGTGACCTAGAAACCCTCCAAAAATAAGAAAGTAAAATTGGGGTGGGGATGATACCCACAAAATTACTGCAGCAATATTGTTCAACCACTTCTGATGGTTTGCCCTGTTAAAGGCCTACCCTGTTAAAGGATTTACACTGTATCAATAGTGACCTGGTTAAAGGATTTACAAACACTTTACATGAAGTATCACCCTATTAAAGGATTTAATCACCTTTTGATAAGGATCTAAAAATAGCTGTTAAGCCAACCTATCTAATAGGGTTTCCTTTCTAATACAATGGTAAGAGAGTATTAGGTATTATAAACCTGATAGTTTGCAATCCTTGATTGCTGAATGCAAGCACTTGTTCTAGCTCTCTCTCTGCTTTTGATCCTCTGAGATCTGATTTCTATTCATCTCCTTTGCTTTGTTCTAATCAACTAAATATCAAATTCCTACTCTTACCCTCTATGTCTCCTTTCACTGAATTCAACTATGTTTTCCTCTTAACACTGTTCTCTCCTTTTTTCATCCATCATCATTACAATGAGACTTTTGTCTTCCTTTAAAAAAACTTCAAAGACTTAGGGTTAGATATGGATCTATGATTCACATTGAATCTCAATTTCCTACTCAATTCTTGCCTTTTGTTGATTGGTTGCATGCCTTTCCAATTTTCCAATTAGCTACATGTAGATTGCATAGGAAATGTGAAAGATTCATTCTTATCTCTAGATCTTTCAAGATTTTCCTTGTGTCAGCTACAAAAATGGTTTACATCATAGTTTGTACAATTACAAACTCTTATGTTGATATTCTGAGTTACTCGGCTCATGAAGCATTATTGATGCTCGGCACATGCTATTTCCTGGATAGCTCTGCATCTAAACAAAATTGTATCACTCGGCACCTGATATTACTTGGCACTTGATATTACTCAACAATTGATATTACTCAGCACTATTACTCAGCACTTGATATTACTTGGCACTTGATATTTCTTGGCACTTGATGAAACTGGATTGTTCTGCATGTATAGTGAAAAATTGTTAAGTCTATTTGACACTCAACTGTCAAAATCATTCTTTAAACCAACATTCTCCCCCTTTGACATGAGTGGAAAAAACACTTAACTAAGATCCTTATGACTCCCTGTGAGTTGATTATGCTTTGTGTACTCAGTGACTTCTATCCTATTTCTACATTATGACCAATATGTTATATCAAAAATTTTCAAAATTCTCCCCCTTTCATCATACTTATCATTTCATTCTGTATCTCCTCCATACTTAATCTTTACTTAACTCCCCCATACTTAATCTCCCCCTTTTTGACACTTATGTCAAGAGTTTGATAGGGAAATGCCATACTTGGCCAAAAATGTACTGTTTACTTCAAGGAGTACCTTCAGAGCTGCATCCCAATTTGTTAGTGCAATATCCAATGACTTATACTGGATGGCAATCTCTTCTACTAGATGTACAAGTCAATCAAATGTAGAAAGATTGGGGTCTTTCTTGAGGACTTTTTTTGCATTCATTTGCTCCTTATGAAGTACTTCCAAATGAGGAGTTATTGAGGATTGAATTTGCAACAATTTGGCTTTGGTGGTTACCTCCTCTGCTGTTAAAATAGCTAACTCTCTTTGTGTGTGAAGTGATTGGGAAAAATGCTTCTCACTCTAAGTTGGATTTGTGGGGAGTTGCATGCTAGAAATATTCAGATTTATCTCCAAGCTCAGTATTTTCTAGCTAGTGTCCTATGTGAATGTGGAAAAATCACACAACTTGTTGTACAGGGAAAATACATTTCCAAGTACAGTTTTGACTATTTCAATTTTCTTAGCCAGCTCCACTTGTGATAGTGCTATATGACCAGATATTTTCTTATTTAACTTGCCTTGGAACTTTCTCTTTGACCATTCTAGTAATTTAGCATCTGTATCATGGTCTTCACTAGTCACCTAGTCAACAATATCAGATAGTTGCTCTATAATTGGCCTTGACTCATCTAGAGACTTTAAGCTGAAAGCTCCTATGAATATGTCTTTGATTTCATTCATGGTGTGTTTGTGCTTGTGTTCTCTTCTTAGTGCTTCTTGTCTCCTTCTTCTATCCAATGCACTCTGAATTTCATTGATCTCCTCTTCAGTGAGAGTGTTGGATTCATAATGTGGAATCTTTATTTCTTCATCAAGTTCAGGAACTCCATAGTGAAGTTTCTTGACTACCCTTGATGAGCTCGAGCTTGGTGTCCTAATTTGTAATGGTAACCTATCAATGCTCGACTACTGAAGAGTCTGTGTTGGAGTACCAGATTTGGGTAATGCAACCAATGTTTGTATTGTAGAAACCTCCTTCTTACTTGTCTCAGCTTTTTCTTCAGATTGTTTATCCTTTTGGTGATCAATAGGTGGGGTTGAACTTACTAGTTGTTCAAATGTTTCTTTGACTTCCCCTGCTGCTGTACTTGACATCTGAAGTGTATTAGTGACTACAATTGGTTGAGGTGGTGGAGGAAGGAATAGAATACTAGTAGGTTCTATGGTCGAAGGTGGTTCTTGTGTTTTCACCTTGACTGCCTTTGTTTTAGGTACTAGATTCTCCAATTCATCAACACTGACCAATATAGGACTTGAACATAGTTTCAATACTAGTGTTGATTGGTCAAGGATTTTTTCTAAATCCTCTATAGTTAATGGATTGATTTTTGGACTAGAAGTGTCTGTAACATCCTTGATTTTGACAATCTTTGTAGGTGTGATGATGGCATGAGGAGGACTAGGAGGTGATAGCTGTGTATCTTGCACACTTTGATCTTGTTGCTCAGTTGTATCTTTCTCTTCCTCTTTCTCCTCTGTATGTGCCTCTTCATCATCCTTTTGTTCTTCAACCTTCTTCTCCACTTATTCCTTTTCTTTTTCTTCTTCAACCTTCTTTTTCCTGGCACTTGCCTCTGCCTTATATTCTTCATTGTAAACATCTTTTGTTTTCTTGTAAATTATCCTCCACAATCTTGTGGACTTTGTAACTACATCCTCAATTTTGTTCTGCAAAATGCTAAAAGCTCTATGTTTGGGAGTGAATCTATTGTTATGCCTCTTAACTACATTTGTTATTTGATCCTTAGTCAAATCAAGTAATAACTGGCTAATGTTGATTCCCTTATCTCCCTTTCCATTTGCAAACAAAAATGCCATTTATCCTCTACAATTTTGTACAATTCCTTAGGCATTGATTCATCTAACTCTAGAGGTGTGTGCTTATAATCAGCCATCATAGCATACACTGATTCCTCTAATTTATTTTCATGTCCCCTTTTCAAATATTTAAAAATAATAATCTTTGCTAACATAGGTAGGCCCAAAAAAGGTGAAGTTTTGGAAAAAGGGGCTAATCTTTGGAAACCAATGGACTAATAAATAAAAATTATTATTAAAATATGTTTCATTAACCCCTCTTAGATGTGAGTTAGGGTTATGCCCTCTTTTAAGGGATTTGGAGGCATTTTGGGCTTATTCCAGAACTTGATTTTCACTTATTGCTTTGTTGTTCTTCAGAGGCTACCAAACCTGTGGAGAAGGAGACCCAAGGATGGGAGTTTTCAGGTTTCTAGGAAGGCTAAGGATGGGATTTTGAAGCCATTCCATGTGCAAGCTCATGCAGAGTTTTCCCTTGTGCTGAACAGTGCAAATTTGTGGGTTTTTGGGTGTGTTTTTTGTAAGAGTTTGGTGTTTTCGGTTGAGTATTTCATATCAGTTTTGGTTGCTGCTGTATTTCAGACTTTAATATGTTAAAATAGAGCTGAATATATGTATTGGGACGTGATTAAACTTATGAGATAGATTATTAGTGTTTTTGTGGTGTTTTCGGGCATTTTTGTGTTAATTTCGAGAACCCGATGAGCATAGTTTTTGTCATACATTTGTGAGCTGTTCTGTAAATGCTATACAGATCTGGAAATTTCATTTTGTAGGCCGTTATGCTACTAAAATTTTGTAAAAATGTCCATTTTCAGATTTATTAATAATTTTTGAAGTTGTGAAGTTTTTGGCACTATTTCGGACATACCCGATTTGGGGTTTATTGAGAAATTGGTGGATCTTTGTAATATTGGTTGTTTGATTTTGAAAATCTGATTAGAGGCTTGAAATATCATATAAAATCAGAAAAAAGGACATTTCAGTGATATCAGAGCTATGATCTTGCCTGCCTAAGGGTTTGTAGAAGTTTGCATGCAACCATGTGAAAGAATAAAAAAAATTTGATCAAACCTCCAGTTAAAAGTAAAGGTAGAAAATCCAAGGAAGGAAAAAGCATGGTTGATCAAGATGAGATGGCAAAGAAATTTTTTCAAGACATCCAAAATACTCAGAAGTAAACAGTGTATAGTTTGGCAGAAACTAGAGAGGTTTTGCGGATATTGACAGAAAAATTGCAAGGAGTTGCATCTATTAATGAGAAAGGGAGCACTTTAGAGGAGCCAAGAAATCTGAAACCCACACCCTCTAAATCAACAAAAACTATTTTCATGCCTACAGATGAGCCACCAGTACAAAATATAGCCCTTAATCCTATGGAAGAGGTTACAGGTAACTTGATTGCATTAAGAGCTACTTACAATGGCTTAGATGATGACTTTCGCAGTTTGGTTCCTTGTAGAGAATATGTGGATATGATGAACACTTTTATGCCAAAGAAAGAGAACAAGAGGGAGAATGACATAAGTGGAAGAGAGCTCAAAAATAAAATAAGCAAGTTTACAGCACCTACTTTTGATAAAACAAATAAAATTTCAGCTAGAGCATGGCTACAAAAATTACAGAGTTTCTTCACACTTAACCCCATGAAGGAGAGTGATGTTGTTCAATTTGCAAGTCTACACTTGGAAGATGTAGCCTATGATTGGTGGTATCATGGAATGACTACTCAAGGTCATGATTAGGTAACTACATTTGATGATTTCAATCAAAGAGTGATAGATAGATTTGACCTCAAGGATGATGAAGAGTACTTTAAAGAATTGTCAAAGTTGAAGCAAAGCAACTCAGTTAATGACTATATAGAAGAGTTTCAAAAAGTGGCTGTTATGGTACCTGATATGAGTGAAAATATGATTGTTTATCTTTTGCTTGATGGTTTAGAAGATTTTGTTAAGGGTTTGGTTAAGGCTTTCTCACCCTCAACCTTACAGGAAGCTATCAAAAGAAGCTTGCAACTTGAAACTTCCATGCCTATGAAACCAGTCACTAATCAGAAACCCCCAAATCTTTGGCAACATAAGGGGAATTTTCAAAAAAAGACTTTACCAACACTACCACCAAAAGATGTGATAAATGTGGCAAAAAATAAGGTATATGAAGAGACTAGGAGTGAATTACGAAGGAAAAAGCTTTGTTTTACTTGTAGAGAGCCCTGGATTCTAGGAAACAGATGTTTGGGGAAAGGTCAAGTGCACTATATTGAAGTTGCTTCAGAATCTGATTCAGATGAGCATGAGGAATTTCATGACACTAAGGAGGAGGTAGAAGAAGAGAAAGAAAAAGAAATCAGCAAGGATGGCACTTCAGCAGCATTATGAGGAGTCCCAAGATACCATCCCTTTCGAATTCGAGGGGTACTAGTAGGGAAAAGGTTGATAGTTCTTCTCGATAGTGGGGAAACTCAAGATTTTATTGATGAGGGATTTGTCATGAAAAGAGGGCTTAAAGTAGAAGATTTTGAAGGATTCAATGTTACTGTAGTTGATGGATTCACTATGCCTTGCACATGGGTGGTGAAACAACTCAAGATGACCTTAGGAGATTATGAGTTATGTGATGACTTCTATGTTGTTGGCATTGGGGAGACAGATCTTGTATTGGGTGTTCAATGGTTGCACTCTATTGGAGGCTATTACATGAACCATCAAACTATGGAGTTTAAATTTCATTCCAATGGGAAAGAAGTCTTATTGAGAGGCTTATCAAATGGAGCACCTAAGGCAGTCTCTACAAAGAGGATGGAGAGGACTTTTTGAAGAGGACAAGTAGCATGGGAAGCAAGATTCATAATCCATCCAACAAGCTCTCCAAAGAATCAAGGTAATTTCTATTTTGAAATTCAAAATATTCTTGATAAGCATAGTATAGTTTTCAATGACTTGCCTCCAAGATTACCACCAGATAGAGGTTTTGAGCATGTTATAGAGTTAGAACAGGGTGCCAAACCAGTTATAACAACCCCATACCGCCATCCAAGAGGTTATAAGGAAGAAATTGAAAAAACTATTAAGGAACTCCTGGACATGGGATTCATAAGGCCTAGCTCCAGTCCATTTGCATCATTTGTGGTACTTGTCAAGAAAAAGGATGGTACAATGAGAATGTGTATAGAGTACAGGGCTCTAAACAAGAAGACCATAAAAAATAGGTATCCCATACCACGCATAGATGAACTCATTGATGAGTTACACAGTGCTATACACTTCTCAAAAATTGACTTAAGATCAAGGTACCATCAAATTCGAATGAGGGGTAAAGATGTGGAAAAGATTGCTTTTGGATGTCACTATGGGCACTTTGAATTTCTTGTTATGCCATTTGGCCTCACTAATTCACATGCAACATTCCAATCTTGTATGAATAAGGTATTCAGCCAGCATCTTCAAAAATTTGTTTTGGTATTTTTTGATGATATCTTGATTTACAGTAAAACATGGGAAGAGCATCTGAAGCACATAGACACTATTTTGGGAATCTTGGAGCAGCAATATTTCTATGCTAAGCTATCTAAATGTGAGTTTGGTTTGACAGAGATCCTATATTTGGGACATATTATAAGTTCTAAAGGAGTATAGGTTGATCAACAAAAAATTCAAGTAATTTTGGATTGGCCTCCACCCAATAATCTTACATAGTTGAGAGGTTTCTTTGGGTTGTGTAGCTACTATAGGAGATTTTCCAAGGCATTTTCTTAGCTTGCTGCCCCCTTGACTGATTTGACAAAGAAAGGAGCTTTTTTTTGGATAGAAGAGACACAAAAAACATTTGATAAGCTTAAGAAGCTAATGAGTTCATGCCCTATGCTTGCAATTCTCGATTTCTCTTTACCTTTTATTGTTGAATGTGATGCTTCTGGAGAAGGTATATGGGCTGTCCTAACTCAAAGGGGACATCCAATAGCATTTGAGAGTAGAAAAATAAATATATCAAAGAAAGGTTACTCCATCTATGATAAGGAAATGTTGGCAATCATGCATGCACTTCATAAGTTTAGACAATATTTGGTATGTGGGAGATTCATCGTAAAGACAAACCATAATAGCCTCAGGTTCTTCTTGAACCAAATAGATTTGAATGATTGTCAACAAAAATGGGTAAGAAAATTGCAAGCTTATGATATTGATATTGAATACATGAAAGGAAAGAATAATGTGGTTGCTGATGCTCTCTCAAGAAAGCCCACTTTGTGTTCCTTAACATCTATCTCTGCTGATTGGAAAGTCTCCATAATTTTAGAGTATGCTAAAGATTCCTTTGCCACCAAGATTTTGGATAAGATAGTGGATGATAATAGGTACAAGGTTGTTGATGAATTGATTTATTACAAGAACAGGATCTTCTTAGTGCTAGGATCAAAAAATAAGGAGAGGATATTGAGGGCCTTTCATGACACACCTTTGGCTGGTCACCAGGGATACTTCAAGACATATAGGAAAATTCAAGAGTGGTTTTCATGGAAGGGTATGAAGGAGGATGTCCTTAAACACATTAAGGAATGTATGGTATGCCAACAAAGCAAGAGTGAGCAAAATTTTCTTGCAGGGTTGTTGTAGCCACTTCCTATTCCTGAACAAAAATGGGAAAGTATTTCCATCGACTTCATCACCGGGTTGCCCAAGGTTCAAGGTAAGGATTGCATATATGTGGTGGTAGATAGACTAACTAAGTATGCACATTTCTTTCCTATCACATTTGATTTCAAAGCATCACAAGTGGCCGAATTGTTCTTCAAGAAGATTTTTAGATTACATGGCTTGCCTAGAAAAATTGTCAGTGACTGGGACAGTAGATTTTTTAACTCTTTTTGGAAGGATCTCTTTCATTTGGCAGGAACTAAACTCACTCCCAGTACTAGCTATCACCCTCAAATAGATGGACAAATAGAGATAGTCAATAAATGGATAGAGGGATATTTGATGAACTATATTTCAAATCAACAACATGCTTGGTGAAATGGTTGCACCTAGGGGAGTATTGTTACAATACATCTCATCACATGTCTATTGGTATGCCTCCTTTTTATGCTCTTTATGGTTATGATGCCCTTTCTTTTATTGATTTAGTACTTTCAGATAGTAGAGTACCTACAGCAAGTGATTTCATCAAGAAAAGCCAAGACATAATAAGGTCCCTGAAGGATAATCTACAACATGCACAGGAAAAAAAAAATTTGTATGCTAATAGGAAAAGGACTGAAAGATCTTTTGAGGTGGGAGATTTGGTATTTTTCAGGTTGCAGCCATATAAGCAAAGCACCTTGAAGAGGAGTGGGGCAGAGAAACTCAAGCCAAGGTTCTATGGGCCTTATAAGATCACCAAGAAGGTAGGAGAGGTAGCTTATGAATTGGAGCTCCCACCAAATAGCAAAATACATAATGTTTTCCATGTATCTTGCCTGAAGAAGGTTCTAGGCCAGCATGCCATAGTATCTATAGAATTACCACCTCTTGATGATGAATGGAAATTAGTTTTGATACCAGAAGAGATTTTGGATACAAGAGAGAAAAGATTGAGAAACAAGAGCATCATAGAGCATTTGGTCAAATGGAAAGGATTACCACTGAAGGATGCAACTTGGGAAGGAGCACATATTCTTGAAAATTCCAATCTTCATTTCTTGAGGATAAGCAATATTTGGGAAGGGAGGACTTGTCATGTCCCCTTTTCAAATATTTAAAAATAATAATCCTTGCTAATGCAGGCAGGTCCAAAAAAGGTGAAGTTTCGGCAAAAGGGGCTAATATTTGGAAAAAAATGGACTGATAAATAAAAATTATTATTAAAATATGTTTTATTAACCCCTCTTGGATTTGAGTTAGGCTTATTCCCTCTTTTAAGGGATTTGGAGGCATTTTGGGCTCATTCCAGAACTTGATTTTCGCTTATTGCTTTGTTGTTCTTTAGAGGTTGCCAAACCTATGGAGAAGGAGACCCAAGGATAGGAGTTTGTAGGTTTCTAGGAAGGATAAGGATGGTATTTTTAATCCATTCCATGTGCAAGCTCATGTAGAGTTTGCCCTTGTGCTGAATAGTGCATATTTGTGAATTTTCGGGTCTGTTTTTTGTAAGAGTTTGGTGTTTTCGGTTGAGTATTTCATATCAGTTTGGGTTTATGTTGTATTTCAGAATTTAAGATTTAAAATAGAGCTGAATATATGTATTGGTATGTGATTAAACT
The DNA here is from genome assembly GCA_028749045.1 of Cupressus sempervirens. NCBI lineage: Eukaryota > Viridiplantae > Streptophyta > Pinopsida > Cupressales > Cupressaceae > Cupressus > Cupressus sempervirens. Next base: position 37,220,712 of record CM053790.1, read on the forward strand.
TCTAAGATAGAATATTAGTGTTTTTGTGGTATTTTCGAGCATTTTTGTGTTAATTTTGGGAGCCCGATGAGCATAGTTTTTGTCCTACATTTGTGAGTTGTTGTGTAAATTCTATATAGATCTAGAAATTTTATTTTGTAGGCTGTTATGCTGCTGAAATTTTTGTAAAAATTTTTATTTTCAGATTTATTCATAATTTGTGAAGTTGTGAAGTTTTTGGCACTATTTCAGACATACCCGATTTGGGGTTTATTGAGAAATTGGTGGATCTTTGTAATATTGGTTGTTTGATTTTGAAAATCTGATTAGAGGCTTGAAATATCATATAAAATCAGAAGAAAGGACATTCCATTTATTTTGTTCCTCCTTGGTGAGCTTAGAAAAATTTAGGTTCTTTAAACCTTTCAAATCATCATTCTTAATTTTTGAGCATAATTTATCAATGGCAGTCTGAAGTTTGTGACTTACCACTTGAAATTGGCTGTTGTCCTTTGAATCAGTCTTCTCTTCATCTATTTGAGGCTGGGCAACAAATTTTCTTTTCTTCTTTGGCTTAGAAACAGTCTTCTTTGAAGCTTTCTTCTTCTCTTTTGTCTCCTCTTGGGCTTTTTGTGTTACAGCCCTTGTAGTAGGTCTCTTTGGTGCAGGAGCAACTACTTTCTTTGCCTTGGGTTGACGAGTAGGAGGAGTTGTGGCCTCTCTTTTTGTGACCTTGGTTCTAACTTGTGCTTCCTCGACTTCTTCTTCCTTAGCACTTTCCTCTTTATCTTCTCCTAACCCTTGAGTCAGACCTTGAGAATCATCTCCCTCATCTTCAATGTCTTCTTCTTCCTCTTCTACTATTCCTTCTCCTTCAACACCAAATTTTTTCTTGATTTTCCTTACCAAATTTTCTTTCTTCTTTACTGTTGAGGTAGTTTTCAAATCAGTTACCACCCTTGATTTTACAACATCATAAGTTCCAAAGGCTTTTGCATTCTTGTCAACTTCTTCTACAAGGAGAGTTGTTATTGCTGCAGAGGCTTGATAAATATCAAGTCCATAACCTAGTGGCTTAAGCCATCTCACTCTAGGTATGACTACCTATATATAAGTATAATCAATATCTACAAGAAAACAAATGTCTTTTTCATATTTTTTAGTCAATGAGACTGGAATCCTCATTCTCTCTTTCATGGAGTTTTTGAAGTCCTCAAAGTAGCTAGTCATTTGGGCATCAAAATTATCACCCATCTATTCAATATATCCATTGATCTGTTCAACAATTGTTTTATCTAGATTCCATTTCACCTTACCTACAGAAGGGAATTCTTTCATCAGATAGAAAAACATGCACACCAAAACTGATCCAAATTTGCAGTGAGCTCCCTTGCTCTTCCTTATAGCTCCCAGATTCTCATTAATCTGTTGAAAGATGAGCTCTGCTAGATCATAGCTATGATCCTTTTTAACCAATTTGTATGCAACATCAACTTCTATACAAGGCACACTGTTTAACCTGCTTGACTAATAGAATTTGTGTGAAATGATTCTCACAAAAAAATCTAGTAGTGGTTCTGTGATTGTATCAATAGTCATTCCCCTATCGTTCCATTTAGCACTGGCATTTCTCTCTATTACTTCCTTTTTGTCACTTCGCAGGGTCTTTGGCTAATCTAGGGTTGGAATACCAGTAACCCTATGAACAGTTTTCTTGGTAAATTTCACTGGCCTTGTTTCTAACCAAAAGGCTCCATCATGTATTCTGCTCAAAACTATGTGTACCCATTCAGCTTTGAAAACAATTGGAAACTCTTGGGTTTTGGTCAATCCCTTTCTCTTGATTATTGAGAACTCATCTTTCAGTATTTTGTTCTCACATAGCTTGTCATATTCATTATAAATTTCTAGATCTCCTATGGCTCCAATTTTATAGTTGTAACATCTACGAAAATCTTGGACCATGACAACTTTATCAAAAATAACGGATAATGCACCTACGGGATCATTCTTGTATGCAACTTCTGGAATGGGTTTAAACTCTAGTTGCTTAACTTCATTACTAACCAACTATATTTCATGACTCTCTTTTCCCTTAGTGGTTCCAGACCTAGATACGATTGTTTGCTAGACTAGGGTTTATAGTTTAAACAAGTTTATAAACACTGCGTAGCTTGGCACAAAAGTAAAATACCTCAAATTGATGAAACTCATGTTGGATCACTGTGGAAATCCTTGCAAATGGCTTTTAAGCTACCCTTGATCTTCTACACTCTTTTTGTCTTTTCTTTGTATTTGAATGGTGAGAAATGATAAAAAATTGACCTATGTACCTTTCAAAATAGAGCAATTAATGCTTAGTGTGCTGACAACTATCTACTCAGCACCTGAAGGATTTCAACATGACTCGACACCCATTTTGTTTCACTTTGCTTGGCTCCCATTGATATTTCATAGCTCAGTGTCAACTATTAACTAGGTCACTATTAGCAACTCGACACCTGAAGACAACTTTGGTAGATTTTGCAAGATTCTCAATTTTGACTTAGCATCTTTGCTTATGCTAATTTCTTCTTTGCAGTTCTTCTATGTCTTGGGACTGATGTATGATATAACTTAGTATATCAGTCCTACACACCGATTCTTGCTTAATTAGATGAAGTGTGATCACTTGACCCATTAGGTGAAGTGATCTTTGCACTTGATGTGTTGCACTCATCTTTCTTCTTCCATGTCTTATTCATCTCACTCCTGATGTGTTCAACATCTATCTTTGCCTTTCCATTGTTGAACTCAGAACTTGGTGCCTTTGACCTTGTTGAGAAACTCCTGCTAACATGACTAGTTTTCAAGCAACTAAAACATGTGGTTTGACTCAACCATCTTTTATAGTCCCCCCCAAAATGTGTTCTTATGCAATTCTGGGGTATATGTCCATATTCTTGACAATAGTGACAACTGTACCTAGTGTTGTAATCCCAATGATAATGACTTTCATTACCTTTTGTTTTTGCTGGCTGATTTGATTTCCACATAGGCATTGATCTGCATTCAAATGCCCTATGTCCATATTTCTTGCAATTATGACAATGTCCATCAAATCTTTGTGTCCTTGTGACATTGGATCTGCAATCTTGTGTCATATGTCCTTACATTTTGCACTTATGATAGTAACTCTTGCTTTTATGTGTGTTTGGCTGATTGATTCTCCTACTCCTACAAACATTAGCAGTATGCACATTCTTATTAAAGTAATGACAAGTGGGTTTTGAATCCTTACCTTTGTCGCTTCTTTGTTTAGCACCCTTTGATGATTCTCCAACTTTAGTGCTATTGTATCCAAGTTCTGATGTATCATGGGTTGATCTTTGGGATTTCAACAATTGCTCAAAATACTTGATGGCTTCATTGGGTTTGTTGAAGCTCTCTGAGATTTCCTTTTCTCTTCTCAAGTCATTCTACAATTGTTCATTCTACATCTTTAGTGTAGAGATCTCAATGTCTTTCACATTTATTTCATGATGAAGGTTCATCATTTGGGTGAGTGTATCCATCTGCATGTTTGAGATCCTTGTTAATTTAGTACTCTTTTTCTCTAGTCTATTTGCATGATTTCTTTTGTCATCTTCCATCATGACTTTTTCCTCAACTACTCTTTTCTTTTGTTTAGTGATTTCACATAACATTATGGCCTGTGATTCATGTTCCATCTTGAGAGATCTTATCTCATTTGCTTGATCTTTGTTTTTCTCCATCAGTTCTGCTATTGCTGCATCAAATTATTTAGTGTCTCCATTGGCAAATATATTTGTGGTATCAATCTCCTTGTAGTTTATCTCATTTTCAGCTATGGCTAAATTCTTTCTTTTTTTAAAGGATTTTCTTAGTTCCTCCCTTGCTTTGTCTACTTTGTGTAGAGCCAGTTACACATCAATCACGTGGTTGTCAATAATCTTCCCAAGTTTGAAGACTTCCATCTTTAGATCTTTTTCTTCAAATTGTTAGACTTCTTCTTGTGAGAACCAATTTCTTTGATACCAATTGTTGGAATATTCAAATATGGAAAGAATACTTATGAGAGGGGGGGGGTGTGGGTGAATCAGAAGTATCACACTTTATCAAATAAAACTTTTAACTGAAAGTAAATTGCATGCATGTAAACACATCAAACAAACATGAAACTAATACATGCATCAACAAAACATAACATTTGAATTTGGTGACCCAAAAACCCTCCAAAAATAAGAAGGTAAAATTGGGGTGGGGATGATACCCACAAAATTACTGCAGCAATATTGTTCAACCACTTTTGATGGTTTGCCCTATTAAAGGCCTTCCCTGTTAAAGGCTTTACACTATGTCAATAGTGACCTGGTTAAAGGATTTACAAACACTTTACATGAAGTGTCACCCTATTAAAGGATTTAATCACCTTTTGATAAGGATCTACAAATAGCTGTTAAGAAAACCTATATACATAGGGTTTCCTTTCTAATACAATGGTAAGAGAGCATTAGGTATTATAAACTTGATAGTTTGCAATCCTTGATTGCTGAATGTAGGCACTTGTTCTAGCTCTCTCTTTGATATTGATCCTCTAAGATCTGATTTATGTTGGTCTCCTTTGCTTTGTTCTGATCAACTAAATATCAAATTCCTACTCTTACCCTCTATGTCTCCTTTCACTGAATTCAACTATGTTTTCCTCTTAATACTGTTCTCTCCTTCTTTCATCCATCATCATTACAGTGAGACTTTTTTCTTCCTTTAAAAAGACTTCAAAGACTTAGGATTAGATTGTAACACCCTGCCAAGAGATCCAAAAGAATAAACCTAAAGTTTTACTAAGTTTGCTAAATTTTTTTTTTTTTAAAGTAAGAATGTATAACATACACATCAAACACATAGTAGCGGAAGCAATAACATGTAATCATCAACAAACATACATCACAAGTTACATTTCTTAACGATCCCAAGACGTTGGGTGACATCTAAATTTAATTAATTCTAAGTCTAACAACTATCACATACATATGAAAGAATAATCAGAAAGTCCAATGTCCATAATATACATTTTTTCTGAATGCCTCTTGGCAAATTAATTCGGAATGCTCAATCATCCACTATACAAGTCACAGGGTATGAAAGGTTTAAAATAATATACATATGTAAAAATAGAAATGCATCAACCTCCATGAATCCATGATACAAAGTATAGTAAAAATATATGAAACTATTCATCATACATGATACATCCATACATCCATAATGATAAAACATCTATCATAAAATCTAACCATCCATCATAATAATCCATGAACATAGTGAAGGTAAATGCCAACCAAGAAAGCTCCAGCCACGACGACTACGAATAGATCTCAATGGTAAGAGTAAAAGCACTACCACTCGACCACGTGGAACCTAAATGGTCCACTCCCACTACGCTAAGGAGATAGTCTCAAGTCCCAAATAGGATAACAAAACCTATAATCATAAATACTCTCTAAGTCTAGAAAATCCTATAAGTATGCTAACTCAGGGGTTCCTAAAAAGATCGACATCTAAACCCAGAGGCACCACAAAGACACGTAGGAAACCTACTATGCAAGCGGGAAAGTGTCATCGCAAAAGTCAAGTAGAAGTTACCCGAGCAATCCCTTAAGAATCTCGGGTCCCTAGTGATCCCTGCGGCCACTAGTATCCTCACATAATGATGAGGCATACTATGAAATGCAAGGTCGTAACCAAGTGTTCTCTCTACCCCATCCTAGTTTGTACTAGCACTCAAGGCATGGGAGAGAACATACAATTAATCTTGTTAGGTTCATTTTCTCTCATTTAGTGTAAATGTTTTCACTTATTAAAACGACTTACAATGGATTTCTCCAGGTAGCCTCTTAGGGCCCCGACCCCCATTGCAAGCCACTTCTCGACTCTACACATAGATAACCTACCCTAGGCTCATGAAATCACAAATCAAAGAATCATAATAAAATCACCTCAGTCCTATACAAGCAACTAAAAAACATCATAAAAGATAAGCCACAAAAATTACATTAGTTCTTCATGAGCAACAGATAAGCATCAAATATTAATCATATGATCACAATAGTTCTCTATCAGCAACTGAAGGCATCAATGATAAATCACAAAATCCAATGGTTCTCCAATGAGCAACCAGAAAGTATCCCAATAGTAAATTACAATACTGATCAAAGACTCCAAAATGGTCAAGTCAAAACATGTCACAACATGACATCATCAAGATCTAAATGAACACTTCAGTCCTCTCAAAGCAACCAGAAGGTAATACAAGTATAACTGATCGAGACTAAAAAATGGTTAAGTTAGGTATCTCAAATACATACACCTCAGCTTCACACAAAGAAAACTGGAAAGCAATAACAAACAGTAAATACATCCATCATAGAGCATACTATCACATTACCTTGGTTGGTTTGAAAAGATCGAGAACAAATCATCATAACCTCACATTCACAAACCCCTGAGCCTCTGGTAACAACCTAAACTGGTCAACATCTAACCAACCCCAAAACACAGAGAACACATAGAAAACATCATAGTCTCGCAGTTTGGATTTGATTTGAAAATACAAATTTGAGAAGAACAATAAAGTTCAAGTTTGCCAGTGTTACTATGAGTTCCTCAGTTATCCCGTTTAATTAACCCTATCTTGTTCTTATAATAAAAGAAATTGCGTCATGACTTAAAAGTATTAATAATCATTTATTAAATTATTATAAAATAATAATTAATTATTGAATAAAGATAATCTCAATCGAATCTTCAAATAATATCCATTAATTTTTTAAATAAAATAATTATGATTTTATTAAGATCAAAAAATAAGTCCTCAATGATAATAACATCTATTCTTAATTAAATATTATTTAAATAATAATTAATTAAATTAATCAATATTTTATTTAAATATATTACATTTATTATTAATATAAAAAATTATAAAATATTAATGAAATTTAATAATGAAATTAATAATAAATAATATCATAAATTTAATTTAATTAAAAATTATTAAAATTAATTATAATTTATAATATTAAAAATTGTCCACATAACCAAAACTCGAATTTCAAAATGGCATACTAGCTGTTTTATTAAAACATGCATAAAGCGATTATCAATCGCTGTCTACCGTATGCGCAGGGCAGGACTGCTGTCGCAGTCGTCCTGCGTCAGCAAGTACGACTGCATACAGCACTCGCCTGCTGCATATTACTAAGGGGGCAGGGGGTGGTTAAGCTGCCCCTCCCCAATTCTTTGTTTTTATTTTATTTTTTTTAAAACTATTTTATTTATATAAGGCTTTGTTATATAAATAGATTTGTTAAGTAAAATTTACATATATGTATATTTTTTTTATTTAAAAAAAAATACAATTTTTATAATAAAATTTTATTGATATTCAAATCTATTAAATATATATAAATTTATAAATATGTTAAAATAATTCCTTTTAAAATATATAAATATATTGAAAAATTGTTCCCTTCCTTATATTGATAGAGAAAATATAGTCAACCATCCGAACTTCTAATTTAGAATTTCAGTCTTAGATTCAACCCTTCCCATTTAAATCCTATGTATACAGAAGTTAATTGACAAGCATCTGATAAATTCCAATATTGTAATGTTTAAACATTCATCATAGAGAATTTAGGTCTACAATCCACAGACACGAAGAAGATAAGAAATAAGAAAATTGCGTAAATAATCAGCAAAACACGAGACCCTACCTGATCCTGATGCTAATACGAAATCCTTGAAAAACTATGAGAGAATTCGCTCCCCTTCAATAACTTTCCTCTGGAAATCTTTCTTGGTATTAGCCTTCTGAAATTCGCTTCCAAAAGTTGTCTCCCAAAAATTCTTGTCCAAATTCGTGTCTCCCAAAAATGAACCCCCAAAGTTGTGATAAGAAGTTTTCTCCTCAAATCAGGGCACCAATTGTGCGTTCACCCGAGAAGACTCTTTGCACAACTGAGTTAACTCCCGATTAACCTTTATTATCTTTTCTTATATTTTGCATTCATCTTTTCATGCACATTAAGTTGAATTATTAAATAACTTTACTTAATATTCCACTTGACTTCTATTTTAAATTAATTTATTACTTTAATCTCATGTGCACTTTATGAAATTAAAATAACATTATTATTTTCTATTATTTAATCTTTTAATTTATTTCTCATATTTAAACTCATGCTTAGATCATGTGATCTAGAATCCTTAATAATTTAATATCTTTCAACTTTTAAATTTATTTTAGAAACTTAATTGATAACATATTTAATTAATTTAAATAACAATAATATTTAGCATTTATTTAAAAATGAACTCCAAATATATTATTATTAAATTAAATACATATTATCATGTTCTAAATTTATCTTTGAACTTTTATCTCCAAATTTAATTCTTTTATTTAATTAATTTCTCAATTAATTAAATATTAAAGATATCATATTAATTCTCCATTAAATTAAATCATTAATTAATCTTTTTAATTAGACTTAATTAATAGAAAACACATCAAGGACTCATATAACAACATATGAAAACCCTTCATAGAAAAACACATACTAAATCAATACAAAAGGGTTATAATCACGAAATTACATCATTTGATGCATTCAGAGGTTACTTAACTTAGATACTTGTCCTAATTATCAATTAGGACAACTGGCTAAAGGGTTTAGGAATTGGACTTAAGACTTTATCTCCCCTCTCTTACCATTGGGACAATGCGATAGGGTACGCTCATCCTGGCAATTCAGGGAAGTCGATACCCGGTACCTGCAACCTGCATAAAATCCACGCATGTACAAACACAATATTCTAAGCTAAACAGACAATGGCAAGAAGTGGTGCATCGCGTAGATCTCGACTAGTAAGTGACTACGACTCCCTTCCTTAACCACATCAGAAACACCATACATAAATAAAACAAACATGCACACCATACACATGCAGTATGGGGTAAGTATCCATAAGAAAGCACATGTGATAATAAACCATCTAACTAATCATCATCGATAACTGAAAACATTGAATAATCATCATACATGCATGAAATATAGAGTACCAAGTAATCTCATCATATAATAAATTGAGTGTAAAACAACATCTGATAATCTGAAAGTAATGCTACTAAACATCAAGTATAAAACTGGCCTAAAAGAGTTTGGCAATTAAAACAAAATGTGAACTAGGGGCAGGCACTACATAGATATGGATCTACGATCCACATTGAATCTCAATTCCCTGCTCAATACTTGCCTTTTTATGATTGGTTGCATGCCTTTTCAATTTTCCAATTGGCTGCATGCAGATTGCGTAGGAAATGTGAAAGATTCATTCTTATCTCTAGATCTTTCAAGATTTTCCTTGTGTCGGCTACAAAAATGGTTTACATCATAGTTTGTGCAATTACAAACTCTTATGTTGATATTCAGAGTTACTCGGCTCGTGAAGCATTACTGATGCTCGGCACATGCTATTTCCTGGATAGCTCAACATCTAAACAAAATTGTATCACTTGGCACCTGATATTATTGGGCACTTGATATTACTCGGCACTTGATATTACTCGACACTTGATATTACTTAGCACTCGATATTGCTCAGCACTTGATGAAACTGGATTGCTCGACATATGACTATGACTCGGCTCCTACTCTTTGCTCGGCATGTATAGTGAAAAATGGTTAAGTGTATTTGACACTCAGCTGTCAAAATTATTCTTTAAACCAACAGCCAAGACATTTGACACATATGACATAGTAATGGATCAAATGAATGTGGATTCTAGTGATCCCAAGATAGAAAAGAAAAGAAAGAAGACAAGTCTTGAGGAAAAGGAAGATGAAGAAGGAGAAGAATAAGAACATACAACTAAAGATGAGGAAGGGAAAGGAAAATATATAGTTGTTGTCGAGCCTAAGGCAACCAAGCAAAAGAAAGTGAAAATTGTAGACACCATGGTTAAAGATGATCTTAGGAAATGTGCAAAGAAGGTTGCTACACCTTAGGAGCCTGGAAGGAAAATTATAATGGGATCAAAGACAACCCATCTCATAGCTATTGAAACTAAAGGAAGCCAAGAAAAGAAAAAATAGGCCAATGCACCTTAGCAAAAAAATATAAAAAGGCCTAAGAGAAAATTGGTTGTAGTTGAGGAGAAAGAAGATGATGAAGAGACCGAGTCTGATGATCTAAGTAAATTGAAATTTTGACTAAGACCATCTCCCTTAATTATTAATAAGGTATGCCAATAAGTCATTGAACAAGCAAGCTTGACAGGATCCAAAGATTTGATAGAAATGATGATATAATTTAATAGTATTCCTATAGAGTTGGGAAAAGGCATTCTAGAAAACTTGTACAATAAGGTTGATGCTAAGTGAAAGTGGGTATTGTCTAATGAACGATAGTCCTGAGAGACCACCTTAGCATAGACAATGCTAGATTTAGGGAAGGCACACATGTCTATTGCCCTACAAGATTTTATGAGGAAGTTCATACCAAAGTAAAGGGGAAATAAAATTTTGATGAATAAAGCTCATGAGGTTGAGAAAGAGAGTATCAATGTATGGAGAGAATCATTTGATTTACTTAATGCATCAATCATTAAAACATATGATGAGGTAGATAAAGAAGTTAGAAAAGTCAACAAGTAAGAAAAGGATGATTAATAGAAGTTGCAAAGCTTGCTGATGAAATTAGGAAACTTGTGGAAGGATGTGAACAACAAGATGTTGTCACCATTGAACACATTCCTAATTCATCAACATGTGATCAAAACCTGTTAACATATGAATACCTACAAAATGTTGAGCCTAACACATTTGTACCCAACACTAATCCAATATTGTTACAAGTCATAGATTATTCAAGAATTGAAAGTGCAAAGACTAATAGTTCTAAAGTTATATTAGTTACTAAGAATAGAAGCATTGAGAATTAAGCAAAAGCTCTAATTATGTTTGTATAATTCACTTGTATGCCTATATAGCAGATAGAGACAAAAATTGTAGAGGAGTCAATAGAAGAGATTGAGAGAAAAAAGAGAAAGAAGCTACACAAGCTCTTATACAATTTCTAAGTGCAAATCCATCAAAACCATTGACAAGAACACCTAAGAAACAAGTGGCATCTACTCAAAAGGAGAAAGGAAAGGTATCTAGATTGATTGAGAAGGGTAAAAAATTGTAGATATCACTACCTCGTGATATAATCCCATGATCTCAGATTATGACTCAATCAAAAGAGATGGAAAATGAGTTGAGTTAGTAAGTCTAGATGAGGTAGCTACTTTACCTATGTATGACTTAAAAAAATTGACATTGTAGAGAATGTAGGAGTTGGAAACTTTGTTGAGTCACAAGGAAAATAAAGAACAACTAAGAATAGAGTATTAGAAAAAAAAGGTATTAAATACTATTAAAAAAAAATTGGATGTATTTGGAATAATTGAGTTGAATAATCAACATCAAAATTTGGATCAACTAGAGCATATAATTGATAAGGTTCAATTAAAAGATATATAGACCAATGAAAAATTGACATAATGCTCTAAAAGATAACTTGAGCACAAATTATTAGAGAAAGTTTTGTTAGCTTGTGATTTGATAGAATTTTAACAACCTTTTAAAAGATGAGAATACCTAGGAATTAGCTGGAAACCATAATGGATATTTCTAAGAAACAAATTAAAAGGACTAATAGACAAGACTCTATGATGCCTTCTCCACTTTGAAATCTATAGAATTCAGGTGGGTATACCTGAGAAATTACTCTTTATATTTAAGATTCAAATCTCAATGTGAATTCCGCTATAATAGATAATTTGGCCTTATTTTCTTCAAATTCTAGGACTGCAAGAAAAATGATCAATGGCTATTCTATCAAACCCTAAAACTCCATGAATCAAGTACAGGCTCACTTTTAAGATCTTCAATAATAAAACTTAAAAATATGATATATAAAAGATTTATACCATAAATACATTCCACATTATGTCAAATATAGTGGATGATTAGTGCCTTATCCATTGGGCTATTATCTCACAAGAATTTGACATTTACTTATCAGATCTATCTTAACACTTTGTGAGAAGAATATAAATATTCTATTCTAGATCTTATTCTTATCAAATTCTTCTATGAAAACCATGAAATTATTGCAAGTTACATCAAGAATTTACATAACCCATTTAGATTATAAGAAAAATGTAGACTGAAATATAATTCAAAATGAACTACAACTGAGACTTAGTAAAATTTTCCATTAAATCTTAGAGAATTAAATGATAATAAAAGAAGAGACAAGATATAAAATGTATAGCTAACTCTCTACATCTTTGCATTACTTTATTTGAAATATACATAATTCAATGCCAACTCCTATCAGAGAAAAATCAATTAGACCAACAACTGTTAGCTCTTTTCATTCTATCTTTTGGAAAATACATATACAATATACATGGACTGATTCAAGAATGAACAAAACTCTATTTGACCTAATGAATCTTGGACCATTCCTCTAGCCTTGGGAACTCATTTATATGGCATGAGTTGCATCAAGCTTAAAGCCTAGAGGGAAAAGGGAATCTATCCTTAAAGAAAAGAAAAAAAGGTTACACAAAAGAGAAAAATGTCATTGTCTTCATTGCACAAGAAAACTAAAAAAATTCATGGTAATTTTTTCTTGATAATGAAATATCCCTTTCTATCAAAATATATATGGTGGGAAAGGGGTTTCTTCTATTTTTTTTATATCATTTTTCTCCCCTTTAGATGGTTGGGCCACCTTTTCTTCTTCTACTATCCTCAAATCTAATTCTTAAGTATCTATAGTAGGTAATTGATGCTAAGTGGAAGTGGGTATTATCTACTTTCTCATCAATTGTTTGAATACCTTTGTCAACAAACTCTAATTCTTCAGTAGATGTTGATTTGTCTTGTAGTTTATCATTTCCTACCATCTATGATGATTCTATTATTGAAATATATTTGGCTACCCATACATTGAATCATTAGGCCAATCATAACTCTGTATTTCTTTTTCTTTTCTAGAAGTATCTCTCCATTCATTTTTATGATTCTTTTCGTTAGAGGTGAAAAGTTTATAGGACCTCCTAGCCTCTGTTAGGTTTGATGCAATGTCTATGAATAAAGTGTTATAATCATTGCTTACTACCTTTCTTACTTTGTCATTCAACATAGCTGGAATATCGTCATACCAATATGTTAGTGTCTTCATCTCATGATCCTTTGTAAACATTGAAGGAAATAATGTATATTCTTTGTTTTGACAACTAGAAATGCATTACCTAATCTATTTCCATAGTAATTCTCTATTCACATCAAACTCTAACAAGCCAATTACTTGATCATATGTCTTCTTAGCATGATAATCATTATTCTCCTTATTAACTTCATTGAAACATATCTCAATCATTGTTTCCTCTCTTGTTATATGTTTGTTTAAGATTTCTCTTAATTTATCCTTATTATCACTAGGAGTTTTAATAATAGAGAGTAATTGGATTACCATATGATGTAATCTTTTAGTATCAATATCAAAAAAAAATATAAAATTTCCTCCCTTATTTCTTGCTCATATCTCTATCATATCTCTATTTGCACAACTTTGAGCCTGGCCTTTTTCTCTTCCATATCCTCTCTAGTATAATCCTCTTGATGCAAAGGCATAACAAGAATCTCGATTATGGGGCTAGTTAGTAGTGGTGGAGTAGGTGAAGATGCAATCATTCCCTAGGATGACTCCCCTACTTCAGAGATTCTAACTTGTTGCACTTTATACTAAACAAATTCATTTTCAAGTCTTAGCCTTTTCTTAACTTCCTCATTATAGGCTATTAGAAATTGTTCATATTTCACATGTAGTTCTTGCACAAATTTCTTTTCTTTCCTTATAGTAGCCAATGCAAGATTCGTAGTTCCAACATTCATTTCAAAAGCCTAATCATTTTGAGTATCCTCTACTCTCTTTATAATCAATTTTCCTATTATAATTGGATCACTGGGCTTGGAGGAACATGGCCTACTCCCTTTTTGTAATGACCAAATTAGTTGGGTAGAATGATCTTCACTATATTTGACACCCCTTAATGCTCCTCTAGCTTGTTCTTTAGTATTCATTTCTCTTCGTAATGCAGAAAAAACCATTGCATCAACAATGTCCAAATTTGGAAGGAGATGCACTCTGGCTCTCCTAATCATTCCTCTTCCTTATTTTTGAGTTATTTCATTGAATTCCTACATAATTTCATCTTTTATCTCTCCTTTTATAATTGAGTCCTCTTTGTTAGGTTACTCTATTTTTCTCTTATGACATCTTTCTTCAAAAGTAGCAATATTTGTTCTCTATGAAAATTTATAGAAAGCCCTAGATGTAATGAAACTATCATCTGATAAAAACTTGTGACTATCTTATTTGATCATAGGGTCCAACACTTTCCTCATAAAATCAGCTATAGTTAACTCCAGGCTAGGTACAAGAGGCTCTTTCAATGTTCCTTCATCTAATTCAACTGAAGTAACAAAGATACTGCCATGATTTTTGAGTTGTTCCATTTTTTCAATTATGATTTTTTCATCTCCAAGGAAATGGAGTCATTGAAATGGTGTATAGACCAGATCTGTCATCATAGAATCTTCTCCATTTTTGTGCCTCTTGGATGCTTGTTATAATGGATTCATCTCATCCTGATACTTCTTGTGTACTGGGGAAACAAACAAATCTACATTAGTTTTCTCTTTCCCCTTTTTATCATTGTGCTCTTCCATTTTGATTATACTAGACCTTGGCCTCTTTTAAACAACATACTACCCCAAGCCTATAGGTGGAGTTTAAAACTAGCCTTCTCGTGATCTCTCATGATTTAATACGATATGTTCTGATAAGGATAGACTTCTTCTCATTTAGAGTATACATTATCTCAGCAAAGAAGGTCATTAGTGTATTTACCTTATTAGCCATTATTTTAGCATCTGCTAATGGTTTGTAGTCTTTTTGAAAATAATTCAGAAATTCCAAAATTATAGAATAAACTCTCCATTTCTCCTTTTTCACTTCTTGTTCATGTAAGGAGAACTTGTTCCTTATGATATCTTCAAGGTAATAGAATTTATGTTCACAAGATTTTTCTTTTTCTCTCTTCCTAAATATCTTTAAAAATTCCTTAATATCAAAAAATTTTGCATGGGAAGTTTTGATTTTATAAGGTTTTAAAAAATTCCCCTTTTGTGATCACAAATTGTTGAACGATGTTGCAAGTGTGAAATATAGAGCCTCTTGATCTACCTATTAATTCAAATTCTACCAAACCTCCTATCTACCACAATATTTAAGCCAAGTCAAGCCTAAAGGGAACTTGGTATGGTAACAAATGTGGGGTTCCTTGAAATCCATACAATCTAAAAAATATGGAGATTGGATAAGGGATAATGTCTGCCCAATTATGGGAAGGTCTTAGTTTAGTAGGGGAGTCCATTGATCTGAAAAAATCTAGAAGTAGATTAGGAATTCTTGGATTCTCCCTAGACACAAGTATTCTTAGTCTTGATGCAAAATATCTAAGCATAGGAGTTAGTACAATGATGAGAGGATAAGCCTACAAAGGTGTGTCACATAAATTTATGTTGTAGACACCATGTGCTGAATTGAGAGTGTGAATTGGGTTGTCAACATGACAACTCAATTGATTATGCTATCTCTAGTGACATAGACATTGTGTGCTAAATTAGAGTTTCTTACTTCTATGTTCTCAACAAGAAAAGTCATATGAGTACACAAACCCTAGGTGTATAACCTAAGCAATAATGAAATAATGCATTTATCCTAAGTAAACTTAAGTAAAGTATAAATAATAATTATTTACACTAACAAAAATGAGATCATGGTTCCTATAATGGTTGAAAATGGGGACATGATATTAGTAAGTCAAATCTAAAAAAGTTGGCTTCATTCACATCCAAGACATATTTGCACTTTATAGCTGGATAGGTAGGGGTTCTCCTTCATGATCCCTTGTTAATTGCATTTCCTTTTCAAAATAAGTGATTCCTTTGAAAAGAAACATGTGCATTAGCATAGAATAATGACCAAAGATTTTTTATATCTTCCCCTTTGCAATCTCAAATAATCGACCATGAATTTCCTTAGCTAAAAATGAGGCAATATAAAAAATGATACTATTTCCAAAATAAGAAATTTGTACCATCATATACATAAACCTAATATGCATAAAATGTTCATCTTGATGAAAAATCTTACACAAACACATAAATATCTAGGGCACGAGAATTGAAAATATATTTCTTGAAGGATTTTGGAGTTGAGATTATGAGCAATGTTGTGTTCCTAATGGTTGCTAGACATCCTCTCAAGGCTCCTTGCCTAACTTGCATCTTCTAGGCTTGATGCCCTTTCTCTAATTCTTGAAAATCAATAGTCTCATGATACTAAAAAATAAGGTCCATCCCATAAATTTCTTGAATCTCCTTGGGTGTTATTTGTAAGAGAAGTTCTTCATTTCTCCCTTTTATTGACCTAGTAATTGGATCATACATCCTAGCTATTGATGTTAGAAGGTCTAAATCCATAAATACTCCCATAACAACTGTAAGAATTTGTCTAAGGGAAAAATTCACCCAGGAACTAAGAACTCAAACACAAGAACATAGTAGACCAAAGATAGAGAGAGAGTATGATCAGAATAACGATGTATTCAATATCTGGTTCATTATGAGAGTACACTAGGAGTGCCTGAATATAAAGGCCTCATGAGAGCTTCTAGAATGCATAGAAGTTAGCATCATGATGTGTCATACAACCAAGCACATGTCCACCAGATATGGATTAT
Source organism: Cupressus sempervirens (assembly GCA_028749045.1). NCBI lineage: Eukaryota > Viridiplantae > Streptophyta > Pinopsida > Cupressales > Cupressaceae > Cupressus > Cupressus sempervirens. The sequence goes on from CM053790.1 coordinate 37,237,624, forward strand.
CCTCCATTAAGCACAGAAGTAAGTGCAGTGATGTGAGGATAAGCCTACAAGGGTGTGACACGCAAAATAGTGTTGTAGACACCATTTTCTTAAATAGAGTTTCATACTCCTGTGTTGTCAACATGACAACTCAAAAGGTGTGCAAACTCCTAAGTGTTTCATAAATAAAAATAATAAAATAATGCAAAATAATTAACTAATGCATTAACCTAAGTAAACTTAAGTAAGTGTAAATAGTAAAGTACGTATTTACACCAACACCCCCCCTTAAGTGCAACTTAGGGGAATGTCCTTAAGCTTACAAACTAGGATGAAGATGCACAATGGGTCTCAACTACTAGGCCATGTTAGGTACCCATGTACATAATGCAATCTCCCATAAAGCGGGGAAAGAGGGAAAACCTCATGGGAAAAACCCTCCCCCAAAAAGAGAGATAAGGATGCATCAATGGATGGAGTAATCAAGACCCCCCCATTATGACATACATCCAGTATATACATAAGAGAATGAGAGAAGGAAGAGAGACAGAATAGGCTCCTCCCCCAAAAGAAGAATGCTAGCAAGTGAAAGCTACTCCGATGAAGAAGCTGGTCCATGACTGTAGAATGGTGTTCCTCCCCTTAGGAAGAAACAAAGGAAAAGGTACAGTCCTGAAGATGTATGGTGGCCCTAAAACCTACTCAAGTATCCCCATACTGATGCTGAAGCTCAGCCCTTCCAACTGTACTAAAAATAATGAATGCAAATCAGGCAAGGATGTTTGTTGAACCCGTTCCACTAAACCATCTGTCTCCTCAACTGACAATGAGACCTCCACTAATTTCTGTTCATAAGGATCCACAATCATGCCAACCTGTGTAGATTGATCATGTAGAGAATGGACATGAGGGTTAGAGTGAGCCCTCACAACAAGTGTAGAAGAATCATCATAAATGAGAAGATGTAAGTCCTCAAGTTTGCCTCCCAAGTCAACTGAAGCTGGAGCTAGAAGATGAGATGTACCATGCTGTGATGGACCTTTCATTGTGGTAATGTAAGCATGTGGACTGGATTAATGTGACCTCTCACTGCAACTGTCGATAGAACCCCATGTGTCTGAACTTGTTGAAGCACTATCATTGGTGTCACTTTAGTTTCCACTATATATGAAGTGTGAAGAGGAGTAGAGGACAAGCTAGGAGAACTTTCCTCAAAGTGAACATCCTTCTCCACAAAAATCTCATGAGTCTCTGGATCCATAAGTCTATAAGCCTTATGTAAGCCACATAAGCTCTAATACCATGTAAGAATTTGTCTAAGGGAAAAATTCATCCAGGAACTAATAACTCAAACACAAGCACATAGTAGACCAAAGAGAGAGAGAGTATGATCAGAATAATGATGTATTCAATAACTGGTTCATTATGAGAGTACACTAGTAGTGCCTAAATATAAAGGCCTCAGGAGAGCTTCTAGAATGCATGGAAGTTAGAATCATGATGTTTCATACAACCAAGGACATGTCCACCAAATATGGATTATCTTCCATTAAGCACGAAAGTAAGTGTGGTGATGTGAGGATAAGCCTACAAGGGTGTGGCATGCAAAACAATATTATAGACACCATGTGCTTAAATAGAGTTGTGTACTCCTGTCTTGTCAACATGACAACTCAAAAGGTGTGCAAACTCCCAAGTGTCTCATAAATAAAAATAATATAATAATGCAAAATAATTAACTAATGCATTAACCTAAGTAAACTTAAGTAAGTGTAAATAAAAAAATACATATTTACACCAACAGCAACCAATTTCTGAAGATCAAAATTCTATATGTTACCATGTGGGGAAAACAATCTCCTCTTTGAAATCCATTTCTTGAATAGGTTTAATCCACTCTTACATGTTACTACATTATTGGTCCAATTAAAATCTTGGAGAAACAAGAATCAATTTCCTCATTTTTGCAGCATCATTGGTTGACTCATTTAATTTCTCTAAGAAATCATCATGGACATTTATGAGATGATAGTTTGTTTTTGTAAAAAACCACTTTTCCTAAGGCATTGTGAAAATATAAAGATTTTTATCAAAATTCTTTAAGGAGATGGAAAATATCACTTACTAGGACCAATTCCTTCAGCTCCTTGTTGTAACAATTCATTTTTTGAGTTAGTATCAAACTCATCTTCCACTTGCAATATGTTTTGGCTCTTCAACGATTATTTTTCAAAATAAGATATCAATTCTCCATACTATTTTCCACATCATGCTGCATGAGAGGCCTTAATTTTTTATAAATTCTATGTAGGGAGTAGGTATGCATGCTTCATATCAAAATTTGAAAATAGGACATAGATCTACAAAAAATCTGACTGACATGATATAATTTATTTTTTGAATCACATTGTTGTCTCCCGATATGACAGTCAAACTAATCCTTTTGTGACATTTGGAAACTCCCTATCCTATTTTCATTCTTTTTATATTGACTAAAAAATTATGGACATGCTTCAACCTTTCATTATGTCACTATAGTTAAAATTCTTGCAACTTATGATAATGACATAACAATAGGCATTGATTTTCTTTGCATCATACAACTTAGATCATAACAAATCCTTTAGTTATTCCTTCTACAATTGGCTCACCTTAGATACATGGCATGATGTCACTATGTCTCTTTTCTCAAACAACTTGCAACTTCAGATAACTACATAATGACAACCATATATTGATCTCTGATCTAATAGCTATAATGAAATGTCTTAACTCAACTTCAAGTGGCCCTACCATTTGAAAGAGATAGAAAGGATATAGACAAAAAAAAAAAAAAGCCCCTGCCACACCATAGAGCACTTGATAGAAAGGTCTATTTCATTGTCAAGAAAAATTTTCCATGAATGTTTTCAGTTTTCTCATGCAATGAAGACAATGATATTTTTGTCTTTTGTGTAGCCTTTTATTTTTCTTTAAGGATAATTATCCTTTTCCCTCTACGCCTAAATTTTTTGCAACTCATGCTATATAAAGGAGTTCCCAAGGCTAGAGGAAGGGTCTGAGATTCATTTGGTTGAACAAAGTTTAGTTCATTCTTGTGTTGGTCCACGTATATTGTATATGTATTTGCTAAAGGATAGAAAGAAAAGAGATAATAGTTTCTGGTCTAATTGAGTTTTTTCTAATAGGAGTTGGCATTAAATTGTGTATGTTTCAAAGAAAGTAATACCAAGATATAGAGAGTTGGCTATACATTTTAGATCTTGTATCTTCTTTTGTTATCATTTAATTCTCTAAGATATAATGGAAAATTTTACTAAATCATAGTTGTAATTCATTTTGAATAATATTTTAGTCTACATTTTTATTATAATCTAAATGGGTTATGTAAATTCTTGATTTAACTTGGAGGAATTTCATGGTTTTCATAGAAGATCTTGTAAGAATGAGATCTAGAACTAAATATTGATACTCATCTCACAAAGTGTGAAGATATATTTGATATGTAAATGTAGAATTCCTATGAGATAAGGCATTGGTCATCCATTATAGTTGATATAATTTGAAATGTCTATATGGTATAAATCTTTTATAAATAATCTTTTTAAGTTTTATTGTTGAAGATCTGAAAAGTGAGCCTATACTTGATTCATGGAGTTTTAGGGTTTGATAGATTAGCCATTTATCACCTTTTTATATGGGAATTCATATTGAGATTTGAATCTTAAAGAGATAGAGAGTAATTTCCTAGGTATACCCACCTGAATTTTGTAGAGTTCAAAGTGGAAAAGACATCACAAAGTCTTGTCAATTGGTCCTTTTAATTTGTTTCAAAAAAATACCCATTATAGTTTCTCACTAACTCCCAAGTATTCTCATCTTTTAAAAGGTTTTTAAAATTCTATCAAATCAGAAGCCAACAAGTCTCTTGAGAACTTGTACATAGACAAGCAGAGATTTCTTATTTAGTCACACAACTAGAAGCAATTTTGAAGACTATTCATACTTTGTATATGAAGCTTTGTGATGTTGAGTTCTTGACATTGGAGAATCAATGATTTAAGGATATAATACATGCTAACATGAGGGCATGGACAATCTCATTGAGAAAGAATGCAAGTTCGAGCTCACCCTCATACAATAAGTTAATATTTGGACAATAGAGGTCAATTGAGTTCATAGCTCAAGTTAGTGACATGAGGAATAAACTAATGTTAATTAAATTCTAGTTTCTACCACATTTGCAAATTATTTTGAAGGAAGTGTCTATAGCATAGAATATCATGAAGAAAGACACCCATTTCTCACATATTGAAATCCTAATTGATCTAGCTACCAAGCTAGAAATTCAAGTTTTGGAGAAAGTAAAGGAGCAATGGAATAAATGCTATTCCAAAATTTTGGCAAGGTACAAATCATTTTTTGAGAAATATAAGATAGTGCTAGTAAACCCCAATCCATAAGTGACAAAAAAAGGGGGAAATCAATCAAATCAAAAAGGGAAACAAGAGAAAATAAAATAAGGGGAAATGAAAGAATAGTCTAAATAAGAGGAATAAAGGGAAATATTAGAGATAGATCCATCATATATTCATTAGATAAATTCAAATTGCAAATCCAAATTATAGTCTCAGGGGGAGCATTGTTGAATGGATTGATTATTCAAGACAAAGTTTTTTTGCCACTAATGTCAAAGGGGTAGATTGTTGATCTTTACATGCCTAAGTTTCCTAATAGTGTCCAAACACTTATTCATTTACTAGGAAAGGATGTAAGGTTATCACTGTGACTGAGTCATCTAGTAAATGCCAATGACTTATTTATTTTGGATTACATGCTGAGAAACGTCAAAGATTACCGACCACCACAGTTGAGATCAAGCACATATATAAGTCGAGATATTACAATTGAGACCAAGTAAATTGGAAGATATTTTTTGTGGAGTAAACATAATAGATCAAACATGTAGAAGCCCAGTGTCGGCATGAACATTAGCAATGATCGAGCATCAAAACATTGAGATGTCGAGTAAACCAATTTTGTCATATGAGTTTGTAATCAAACAAACACCTATGAAAACATTTTTGGCAAAATTATATATAGATTTAATGAATATAGAGTTATTTAAGATGGATTTTACATGTTATTATAGAAGGTAATGATCCCAAGGAAAGAAAATCAACCAATAAGAAAATTAGAAGGAAAATTATAAAGAGATGAATTATGAACCATTGGTTATGATCCATAAATTTAAAAGATTATCTATTTAAAGAGGGTTCTAACCCTAGGATCATTGTGGAAAATTGAATGAGTGTATGGGTGCATGTGTTTTTGTATGTGAATGAATGGGTGAATGGGCAAATGAAAGAGTGAACACTGACAAAATAGAGAAAGAAAGGCTAAGTCTAAAAGGAGAATAGAAAAAGCAATCCAAGCAGTGAAGGAAAAAAAATATATTAGATTAAGAGATCAAATTGAGACATTGAATAGAGAAGATCTGAAATCATATTTAAGAGAAAATCAAGGATCAGGTACTGAATTAGTTTTAACAAATTGATTCAAGCAAAATCTCTTAACTGAGTGATCCTAATAGATCTATGTAAATCTCCTAACTAAGTCCTTACTTGATTGTAAGTGTAAAATATTTCAATAGGGTAAGACCTAAAATATTTAAAAAGTTTAAAAGGGTACACCCCTTTCAAGTTAGATTATATATTATGATCAAACATTGTAACCCTAATATGTTAAATTTATTGTTACAACATTGAAGATTTGTGGGTTTCATCCCTACCCCTATTTTACCTTCACATTGAAGAGTTTCTAGGTAACCAAATAATTTGTGTTATATGTTGAATATTTTCATGGATTTGATGTTTTTATTCATAATTTAGCACTATAGGTTTGATGTTAGATTTAAGATATGAGATGTATTAGGTGTGAAATTAGTAGTTTGGTTTTGTAAGTAAAAGTTTAAGATCTTGATTTACCCAACCTCTTCGTATCTTGCTTCTCGTTAAATCCTTCCATGAATTTTTCATTCTTATAATAGATTGCAATAAATGATTCAAAAATTTGATGCTAAATAATTAGACACAATCATACTAGAAACACATTTACTAATTTTACTAAATTGTAGGAAGTTGCTGAAAAAATAGTGTTAGCAAAATTAGTAGCAATCACAATCACACATTTGTAGACAAAATATTTGTAGAAGTTATCAAAGCCATTTTCATAGAGCCCAAGAACCACCTACATGTAAAATAGCCTGTCACAAGGAAGAATTGAGTGAAAGGCAAGAAGATGACTATAAAAATAGGAAATATTTATTTATGAGAGAATAGAATTGGATTATAGAACACAAAGGATCAATCCTTATAAAAGGATGCCAACAACCTTAAAAAATCCAAAAGGAAAAAATAGTTAATAATTAAAATAATTATTAAATGAGGTAATGCATAAAGCGAAATCTCAAGAAGACATAAAAGTTAACTTAATAAAATAATTAAGTTAAAACCTTTTACCCTAACACTCCCATTAACATGGGCGAGAATGCAACTAAAAATGATGCATAAAAAGAAAAGGAAACTATAATGCAAAAAAAAATAGGGTCCTAACAACATGGCTTGACAAGGTACCCAATCACAACCAAATCTCTATAAAGTGGAGAAATAGAGAAAACCTCATGGAAAAAACATTACTCCAAGAAGAGATGGAAAGAATTTTGAAAAATAATCAAGGACTACAAAATCCTTGAAGCAAGAGAATGCCTGATAAAATAGGAACAAAAGAATGATCATGAAGAGAACCATTGAAGCATAAAGAAGCCACAAAACTATGTTGAAAAGTAAGCACTCATATGAGGTACCTCCACTAAAATAGAACATAACTAGGTAGAGAAGACTAAAATTTGTATGAGTGCCCTTAGATGAAACTACTCAAATCATCAGGAAAAGATATGGAAAAACCAAGTCCCCATGGCACTTAATAAGTAGTGCGTGTACAATCAGACAGAAGATGTGATATATCCTAGGAAGACAAACAAAATATGACACTGTACCTTAGTTTATTTTCTTAAAACATGCATACAAATATGTCAAAAAATATTAGAAGAGACATAAAACAAAAACCAACATGAGTCATCCCATGCAACAAAAATTAAACCCAGACCTAAAAAAACCTAAGATATCCACCAGAGTGAAAAAAAGTGGAAAAAAAAAATATATATATATATATACCCAGAGAAAAATATGGAAAAGTAATTGTTAGTTTGGGATTTTTCATAGTCACCATTTATTTTCTGATTCACTCCTACTTTCACTGTTTATTTTGAACCATTAGTTTTTCCTTTTGTTAGTCTATTATTTTGAGATGCAATAAAAACTTCCTAGTGGCCCATTACTGAACCTTTTCCTAATGGTACCCCTCTCTCTCTCTCTCTCTACCTATTATTAACCAAGTTTGACCTATAAAGCCTCCATGAAACATGTATTGTTTTTATCATGTCAAATGGTATGAAGTAATCCTAAACCACTTTGTACTAGTTTCAAATGGTACAAAGTAATTCTAAACCTCTTTATACCTCTTGAATAAAGTTCAACTGTTCAATGATTCCTTCAGTTCAACTTATCTTTGGTTCTCATACAACACTTCCTAGTGGGCCCTCACTGGACATGCTACGAAGTCCAAGGAAAATTGCATGACAGTTGTGCACTATTCTTGAACTGACACACTCATGTATAACTTGATAATTTTTGGAAAGTTGATGGATAATTAATGTTTTGAGATAGGGACATCATTAATAACCACAACAAGATTTTGATTAAAGGAATAAAAGTAAAGATTTGGTGTGTGTGAAGGAAAAATATCATTTGAGCTTCTTGTCTTGTATTTAATGCTAGACACTATAGTAGTCCCATCATCCCTTTTCTCAAGACATGTAAGGATTCATTATGCTCATCTTATAATTAATGCCTTGTTCCTATTTTGAAGTGTATATGAGGTAAATCATCCTTTGTAAAAGGAATCATAAGTTTCCTTAGTTGATTTAAACACTAGCTGTAGAAGTTTGGAGAGAGAATGAGATTTCATAGTTTTTCTAGTTAATGTTCCTTAGGTAACTTTTATATTTCCCAATTCCTCTTTTTTTCTTGTTTTAATAGAAAGGGTAGAGAATGCTTCTTTTATTGCCAAAAGAGATATTCCAAATCATGAGGTCTACCCTACATATGTTTCGAAATACTCATAGCTTGTATAATAATTCACCTGTCATATCAGATAAAAACCTCTTAGGGGTTGATTTAGGGGGAATAAAAAAGAGCTTATGCGAGAGACTTTCAAAACTCTTTTCCACTCAAGTCTTCAATTGTAATTTTCTTATGGTTTCCACCTTCCCACCAACATATCACTATCTAGAATTGATTCAAGAATGTATTTGAATGTATGATGTATCTAGAAAGAGTATATTGTAAAAGGATGGATGTATATTGCTAAGCATCACTAGAGAATTTGTGTTTGAATGGTTTCATCTTGAAGAGAAAGAGTTTTCCTACTTGACCCCTATATCATTTGTTGTGGATTTTTTAGAAACTCCAAATATCTATAGGAAGGCCATTGCAAAGAGCTAGACTGTAACATTTTACAAAGGTGGCTCTAGGTTGCTGAAAGCTCTTAAGAAAGATTATATGTCTCCATTGGTTCATGATAAATAGTTTTTCTACACACAATATATGGTTCTCTAGATGTGATGTTATTTAAAGATTAGATGTATTTTTACATCCAAATAGTATTGGAAGGGTCATAGATTTTAGACTGGAGTAAGTTAATTGCTAGCTCATTAAGGAACCAACATAATTGGGCTTTGAACCTAAAGAAATATTTTTTATGCCCTTATATTTGGTGTATAATGTTAGCCAGTACCCAAGATTTACAACCTTTACCTCATGAACCCTAGACCAAAAACATCACTTTGTATAATTATTGTCATGTGTTGTATAAGGATAAAGCTTTGGAAAATTTAAGGTCTATGATATTTTCTTTGGGAAGCTATGTTTTGAAATGGTAGGTTATCCTCATTGTAGATTCTCTTCTGAGTCTTAGAAACTTGTTCAATCTTATGGGAGCATATACATTCAGTATCCTAAATTTACTTATTTTTAGATAGGAGGCTTTGATGATGAACCTATATGACTTCTCAGATATGACCTTGATTGTTTTATCCTAGCAAAAGTGTGTTAAAAACTAGTTACTTTCATACATAAATTTTTCACTCAAGAAGCATAAGACATTATCTTCCCACATAAATTAGGAAAATGAACTTGTAGAAGCATGGAAAATGCCATATGTATAGGCTCAAATTTAGTCAACTTTTATTTTGGCTTCTATCATGCTAGGTGAGATTTTAATAGCAAGGAGATATTCCATAACTCATTTAGACCCAATGTAATGCTTTTGCCTATTCATGATGTTGAAGAATTTTGGGAGGATTGTGTAGATGAGTTCGAAGTATGGAAATAAGAATCTTCCAAGTTTACCATTTCTTAGTTTGAGTTGTATCAACATGTTATGAATGTGGACACCATAGGTGTTAAAGAAGACAAGTCAAAACTCATTGACACTCAAGTAGTTGAGTCTCTAACTTCCAAACATGCCATTATAAATTGGGATTATGAAGGGGAAGGTAACATTCTTGAAAGGAAAAAAGTCATCTTTATAAGAACAAATTCTTGGCTAAAGATGAAAAAGAGATAACATGTTAAAAAATCAACTAATCCCAAATGTTCTAATGATGCCTTTAAACTTGCAGGTGATAGGAGATCTTCAAGAATAATTAGTGTCAAAGATACTAATACTTCCTTAATGTGGAAAACCCTTTCCAAGAGTAAAACCTAGATATCAACACCAATGAGATCTAATGAAGCTATTCAGGTTGATAGTGAACCTAACAATGAACTGATTGGTCAGCTTATTTGAAAAACACCAATGATTCCAGATGATAGTGGTCATATCCCCTCAGAGAATAAAAGTTATGAATACTCTAGTCAATAGTAATGAGCCTAAAAAAGTTGTTGTTTCCACTCTAAATTGGTTGGTCACTTTAGAAAATAAGAAATAAAGCTTGGTACCTGTATGCTTTCTTGTAGATGATATTGTGAACAAGTACACTACTAGGACTCCAAAACCTAAGAGAGCTAAGAGCGCCAGTGGGATAGTGTTAACAAAATAATAGGTAAAAGCATTCCAAAAGTGGATACATATAATCAAAAGAAGGGTATAAATGAGCTTGATCTAAGAAACTTTGAAGTTACTTGTACAAACCTAGGATTAGTCAACCATGAAACAAAAGAGCATTGGGTGGAATCATCAACCAAGAAAATTATTTTGCAATCTCAAAAAGATGGAATTGAGAAGAAAAAGTTGAAAGTAGAAATAAATGCAATGGATGAATATATAATCTCACTTAAAGGACAGAGTTCCACATCCAATGATAAAAAATGACTCACATTTGATCCAAGTGCACCTAAGAATCAATAATTGATGGATAATTTGAAAAAGAGGAAAGATGTTATTGATGTTGTCAATAATTGCATAGATCAAGTGGTAAGCCTACTTGCTAAGTTCATATGATATTTGCACAAAATATTCACTCTTGTTGATGATCATTCTCAATGAATCCCGTCTTCAAGTGACAATCTAGAAAATAGAATAAAAAAGGATGTCATCCATGGTCACCTAATTGGCAGAGGTAGAAGAATATGGTTCAAGAAAATTATTAAAGGAGAGTCCATTGCAACATTTTGATGTAGGGTTGATTCATGTTTTGCAGAAAAAAATAGATTAGAGGGTGTCTAATTATGGTTCAACCATCTCTCATATGCAGTCTTTCAAGAAATATTTCAAAACTAAACTAGAGAGTATAAATGGGGGCTTTCATACAATCAGTTCAACCAATTCTACTCCTTTCAAAGAAGGAGGTTCTAATGTTGAGACATTAATCGCGCAATATGAAGAACCCCTGAACTTGATTAAAAATAATGTTGATCTTACACATCCAATCTTAATAAAATAGCCAAGGTTGAGGCAATGATAGACTTGTGCAATCAAAAATTTCCTAAGCACCTAAATAGTGTGACCAAGATGAAATAGGATAAGGACACATGGAAGAACTAGCATCAAAGTATAAAGAGTACAAATATGACTATGATGTCCAAGTTCATGGGTGCATACAGAGGATGGAAATTGGCAAAGGATCAATCAACTTAGAAGATGATGAAGAAGAAGAGGTTCCACTTAAGAAACAATTATATTACTTTCTTTAAAAAAATTATTTCTTTATGTTCATTTGAGATAAATTCTTAATAGTTAGTTTTTGGGTTTGTGTACTTGTGGATTGGTTATTTCAACTAGTTTCTTAAACTGTCCAAGAATTGAGCTTTAATGGTGATTCTCAGACAATTCTCTATATATGCATGAAACTCAGTAGTAGTAGGGGTTGGTATTTTTTGATTGATATCAAACTAAAAACTTTAGTTTAGTACTTACTTTTGGTTATTTTGCAAGTATTTTGAATCATCAGTAACATACAAAAAAGAAATAATTTTTGAATGAATGAAAGATCCCATAAACTATTCAAAAAATTTATGCTTTGGGTTATTATTTGTTGGCTTATTCTTGAATCAATATTGAATTTTTGAGTTACTTTCTATTACTAGATTCATAAATAATGTAGATTCTACATATTTAGTTAATATGTTATTGTTTTTCTTGAATGCATGTGCTGATGGAAAAACTATCTATTTCCATTGTTATATGTGTTGATTGCTTTACTACAATTTTATTTATCTAATTTATTTCCTTTATGCAAGCATAGATGGGGTGCCTTATTGCTTTCTAGTTAAAAGTCATTCCCATTCAAAAGTACTTCTACTGAACATCTGACAAGGGAGATGAACCTTAGTGAAATTCAAAGAAACATTAGAGAATAACAAGGCTATGAGGATTTTGGCACTAGCACTTACAGATGTTTGGTCACAGGGAAGGATAGGAGGGTGTTGTGGAGGAACTTTGACTTGGATTCAACTACTATGGGAATCAAATGGGAGATTATCAGAACTTGAGTCAAAGAAAATGAAGAGGGTAAAATCCAGATGGAGAAGTTGATTGATCCTACTTTGCTCATCTTCAGTGACATTGCAAAGGAGCACCTACACATGGATGTCCTTAACAATATGAAAATAGTTTAGTGGATAGCTTCTATACCACCAAGTGGCTTTTCCACAAAATCCTTGATCTCAAATATAGAGTTATCATTTTGGAAGGGGAGACCTATAGTTTAAAGAATAGGGTCAAGGGGGATGAACAAATAGTGGACATAAGAGTGGAGGAAGCCAATATTAGGGCCCAAGCAATGGATAGGACAATGTAAGGTATAGTTTAACAGATTTCTAAGAACATTAAGAGGTTCATACATTATACGGACAACCAAAGTATTAGCAAAGAGGAGGACCCTGACACCCACATCATAAAAGACATGACTCTAGAAGAAAACACAAGGAAGCAGACTAGATCTAGATCTAGCACTAGGAAAAAGGACACCCTAGCCCCATAGTAGGAGCTTTTTGAGATGAAGGGGGTAGTTGGCAAGCTATTGGAGCTAGAGATAAGTGCAACAAAACTGTTGAGAGACATTGTCTGAGTATCTTGGCCTTTTGTAGGTAGCCCTAGTTTTTAAGAATCTCTCCTTGGATTTACTTTTATTCCTATATTTGTTTAGGGAGATGTTCTTTATTTTTTCTTTCTAGCTCTATCTGTAGCCTTAAGCATTCTTTTGTTGACTGTTCTATATTTTGGTTGAATTTTAGGGCCCTTTTAAAGCCTATTTTCCATAATAAAAAACATTTCAACTTCAACCATTGGAAAGTTATTTTTGTCTTGAGGATTGGACACAAAGATTTTCAATCATTTATTTTATAGAAAATACAAATCCATTTACAAATAGAAATCAAATCATTAGAAAAAAGAAAGAACAATCTTTACAATGATATAACATTTTCAAAAAATGAACACTAGATGCTTAAGATATGTCTCCCAGAGTGCAAAATAGAACCCTTGACTTTAACAATTGAAAATTCATAAAAAATTGTTGAAACTAAAAAATACCTATACCACTATGATAAGCTTGGAAACATCTTTCCAGTGATATCTCATTTTCAAAAGAAAAGAGTTTGTATGCCCAAGGTAGGATAAAAATACCAAATGTAGCTTGAAAGCACTTAGAAGGGGCTAGTAAGAGGATGATGTAGTACTAATGTCAGCAAATGAAAAGTCCAAATTTCATGGTCAAATAGTCATCACTAGAAAAATTCAAATCCTAGTAAAAAATAATGCCATAAAAATGTCCTCAAAACATAGGTTGCATGTGCTTGAAAAAAATGTGACATAAATCTTGAAAGACCTTTATAATAAATGGAAAACTATCAAAAATGCATTAAATCAATAAAAAGGATTGTCAAACCATTGGAAAAATGTAGAAATCACTAAGAAACCTAGTTAATCACAAAAACTTTCAGAAAAAAAACACCAAAAAGCCATAAAAAAATGACATGGATTTTTTTTTCAAACAATACATAGTAGAGCATAATTATTTTTTAGTGGATAAGGTGGCACTCAAGCAATGATATTGGGAACTCTAGGTGCTAACATCAACACTAAGATGCCTGTATTAGTGCATTTTAAAAAGTACTAAGTGCTTCTTTTAAAATTAAAATATAGATCAATTTTTTAATTTTTAATTTTTAAAACAAACTAAATGAAGACTCAAGATTTTTTTTAAAAGCCTATTTTAAATGTAATATTTTAAGAAAAAATAATATTTTTACTTCTTTGGATGTTGACATAGGATATATAATTTGGGAGCAAAAATATTTTTCCTCATCAATCAACTACGTCTAAACTTGACGTGCATTGTACAAACATGGGTTTTCAAGCATTGTGAAGCCATCTGCGAGGTCTATTTGGGCTCACAGTGAATTGAGAAAAGGTTCACCTCTAGATAAAAACAAAAACCCACCAAAACCTTCAAACTCTTAAAGCTCCAAAATTCTTCAAAAAACAAGAACATGCATTAACAAATCTATGCTCTGATATGATGTAGAAGTTGTCAAAACTAGCTTCATAGAACCCAAGGATCACCTACATGCAAAATGACCTATCATAAGGAGGAATTGAGAAAAAGACAAGAAGATGACTCTAAAATTAAGAAAGATCTATTTCTTAGAGAATGAAATCAAATTACAAAATACAAATGTTCAATCCTTGTAAAAGGGGATCAACAAACCTAAAGGGTGAAATATTTGATAATTAAAACAATTATTAAATGTGACAATGCATAAAATAAAATCTTTAAAAAGGCATAAAAGAAAACCTAATAAATTTTTTATGGTAAAACCTTTTACTCTAACAATAATCACTATTTTAAATCTAATAATGCAAACAAAGAAGGGAATTTTTATAATTAAATTGAGTATTGAACTTGTCCCCATAAAAATAAAATCATGGAATTTTTTATTACATAACTACCAAAGCCTCAAAATTGAGAGCCAAGTGTTTGTCAAATGAAAATATAATGTGACACAATGATGCATGGATGTGTGAGTAACTAAGGCCAATTTGCACACTTAGCTACCCAATTCACCTTGCAAGAGTTAACACAATGGAAGAAAATACAAAAGAGAACAACACCATAAAGAGAGAGAGAGAGAGAGAGAGTGTGTGTGTAGTGCCTACCCCTAGGTCACATTGTTGCTATCATGGATGAACTCTGTTATACTAGTTTTGTGTTGATAATTAGTAGCATTGTTTTGAGATTATCGGATATTGTGCTATGCATTCAGTTTATATGTGATGAAATTACTTAGACTTTAAATTTCATGGATGCATAATGATTATTACATTACTTCTAGTTATTGATGATGATTAGTTAGATGGTTATTTTCACATCTTTTCTTATGGATACTTACCCCATACTTGCATGTGTATGGTGCGCATGTTTGTTCTTGTATTGTATGGCATTTCTGTTGTGGTTAAGGAAGGGAGTCATAGTTACCTACTAGTCGGGATCTACACGATGCACCACTTCCTACCATTGCCTATTTAGCTTAGGATATATATATATATATATATATATATATATAGTATGTACATGCATGGATTTTATGCAGGTTGCAGGTACCGGGTATCGACTTCTCTGAATTGCCAGGATGAGCATACCCTATCACATTATCTCAATGGTAAGAGAGGGGAGATAAATTCTCAAGTCCAAATCCTAAACCCTTAAACCATTTGTCCTAGAGAAATAGGACAAGTATCTGAGATATTTTACCTTTTGAATGTGTTGGATGACATAATTCATGATTTTAACCCTTTAGACTAATTTTGCATGGATTGTTCTATGATGGGTTTTCATATTTTATATTGGAGGTCTTTGGTGAATTTTTTTATTAAATAAGTCTTAAATTAAAAGATTTAATTAATAATTTAATTATTTTGGAAAAACTAATATAATATCATGATCTTTAGATATTTTGATTTTAATTAATTAAATGGGAATTAATTGAGAAAGAGAATTAAATAAAAGAAAGTAAAATTAATAATAATAATAAAATAATAATAAATAATAAATAAATAATAATAATAGAAATGATAAAAGAATTAAAATAAAAGTTATAAGTCTACCTAGGAATAAGCGCACCTCTTGATTGTACATATGTCAACAACACAAGAGTTAGCACACAAATTAAGCACATGTTGTCTACAACCTTCTGACTCATCTAGAAGGTTGGAAAAGAATCATGCTTAGTTGTCAACACCTTCTAGTTGTTTCTAGGGACATTCTAGGTGCTTCTTGAGAGTTTCTTATATTCAGGCACTCCTAAAAGCTTAGAGAGCGTGTTTGGAGGACTCGGGAACGTTGGAGAAGAAAGGAGATTGCTCTGCAAAATTTTGAGGAGAAGTGATTTAGCATCAATGTCCAGGTAGACACTTATGATTTTTCCTATGTTATTTTTGCTTCTTGCACTTCCTATCTTCTTCGTGTCTTCTAAATTCATTCTGAGGATTTTCATATCTTGGTTGTATGCAATTTATTATGGGTAGTTAAAGAAATTTTTATATGCATAGATCTGAGGAGACTATGGGGCTAGGGTTTTCAGATGCCTATGGACAAACCTATTAGAAGGATCAATTAGGAAAATCTAGAGAATGATCATTAAAGGGAAAACTCTTAATTTACAAAATTGGAAAAAAACTCATTTTGTTTAAATATATATATAATCGCAAACATTATTGTAAATGTATTCTTTTAAAAATATACATTTACAAATCTATATATATATATATATACATACAGACACACACACACACACACACACACACACACATATATTTAAAAATGTTGTTTTGTTATCATACTGGAAAAATGTTTAATGAAATCCTTATTAAAAAATAAATAAATCACATTTGGGGCCGAACGTTTATTATAAATGTCTTTTAAAAAAATTAAATGAAGTTTGGAGGTGGGATGAATCGTACCCCCCCACGACTCGTACTTCGATGATATTAAAAGTGCATGGTACCCGCAGGTACCTGCACATCACAGAGTACCTGCAAATGGGGTGGCTCCCTTTAAATTAGCCACACACCCATTATATCACGTAGGCAATGAATAGCGCCAGCCAACGAACATGATAAATGGCATGCGACTTATCAAACTCATAATTAATGGGGTCATATATTATACATATTCCCCCACTGACTTTGACATCGGTTCATAATAATGGGTCATGGGGTACCTGCATAAGTAGTGTACCCACGACAGTATTTGGTATCAAATTTTTATATTTTTATATAGATCAATTTAAATAATTGAAATTTAGTTGAGATCGAATTAGGGGGGGGAGAATATAATGGAAATGAATTCATGATGATGGTTTTTGATAAATCAAATCAATGAGAGATAATTAATTCAAATATTTACCCCTAGTTGATTTCTAGAAAGGTTGATGGGGTTAAATTTTAATTGAATCAAAAAGCATTATTTGATATTATATAGTTAATTGTTGATTACTGAGAAGTTAATAAGGATATTATATAGTTATTAATTAATTTAATTCATTGTAAATTAATTGATAATTAAGGGGGATTGTTTTTATTTGACATGGTTATCAATGATACCGATTCTAAGGAAATTGTAAATCATTTGGAAGTTGTTAGGTGTTAAATTTATTTAATACTGATTTTTAAATTAAGTCATTGATTATTACATCTTTATAAGTCAGCAAGTAGTATAATTTAAATAAATTATTACTTCTTGATTATTTTGGGGAAATTGACTTATTACATCGAGGTAAATTCTACCTTTGACTCGAATAAATGGGTTGACTTGGAGGTTAAATGAAGAAATTTATAGACTTGAAATATACTAGGAACCAAAATTGATTTCTAAGAGTCATACGAAATCTTTAACTAATACACAGGTTAGTTATAAGGAAGACGAACAATGCTCCTTCATTTGATTCTAAATTTGGAAACAAAAACTGAGACCTCCAAACTTACTAATGTAAACAAACCCAATTTGCGCTTGCATTTGTGTTTTCTCTATGCTTCTTGTTTTGGGTTTTTGGGTTGACTAGTGTTGACTAGTTTTAGGATGGCTACTAGAGGCTTGGGAGTTATGCGAATGTGATGGCATGTTGATATTATTTGGTCTCAATCTTTTTAAAACCCGACCATGATAATGGGATGGCATGGTCTATGAACTGTTTGTATTTATTGATTGTTATTGCTTTCTAGTCTTCTTGTGTGAAGCTAAGATTTAAGTGTATGAGACACTTGACTTAACCATTTTTGAGTCATCGATCAATTATACTTGGGTTACTTTCCAGTCACCTTGATGGGACTGAAGTGTTTATTTGATCTTGATGATGTCATGTTGTGACATGTTTTGACTTGACCATTTTGGAGTCTTCAATTAGTATTACTTTGAGATACTTTTTGGTTGCTTGTTGAGAACCAATGGATATTATGATTATCATTGATACCTTCAGTTGCCAATAGAGAGTTGTTGTGGTCATGATTATAAATGGATGCTTTTCAGTTGCTCATGGAGATTTGATGTTCTTATTATGGATTATATTTTGATATTTTTCCAGTCACTTGTATAGGACTGTAGTGCTTTTTTTATTTATGATTCCATGAGCTTAGGGTAGGTTATCAACTTGTAGTATTGGGAAGTGGCTTGCAATGGGGGTCAGAGCCCTAAGAGGCTACTAGGGTAACTCATTGTAAGTTTTTTTAATAAGCGAAAATATTCACACCTAATACTGACTTAATGTACCTAAAAAGATAATTGTTTTGTTCTAGCCCATGCCTTGAGTGCTAGTACAGACTAGGATGGGAGTAGAGAGAATGCTTGGTTGCAACCTTGCATTCTGTAGTATGCCTCATCTATACAAGAGGATACTAGTGGCCGCATAGGGATCACTAGGGGGTTGGGGTCTATTGAGAGACTGCCAGGGTAACCCTAGTGTGATCCGTGCAATGCCACTTTCCTGCTTGCATAGTAGGTTTCCTACATGTCTTTGTGTGCCTCTGGGGTTAGATGTCGATTTGTGTTGGAACCTTTGAATTAGTATACTTTTAGGATTCCTAGACTTAGAAAGTGTTTGTGCTATGTGATTTGATAACCCATTTTGGGATTTGATATTATCTCCTCAGTGCAGTGGGAGTGGACCATTTAGGTTCCATAGGGTTGGGTGGTAGTGCTTTTTCACTCTTACTGTTTGATATTCATCTAAGACACCATAGCTGATACATTCTTCGTTGGCATCTATCTTCATTTTGTTCATGAATTATGATGGTTGGCACGTATCCTTATATTGATGATTTGCATATGTCAGATGATGTTATCTTATGGTTTATCTTGCATGTTAGATTTCTTTCTGCATATGATGTAGTATGTTTTAGGAGTGATATTCCTACTATGTTAATATCGATGATCTCTTCGATGATTTGCAATGTTACGCACAGAGGGATGGCTAGGGCCCATGATGGTCTAACGAGGCTATTTATGATTTGGAGGAACCATGCATTTAGTTAATTATGTTTGCGATAAATGGTTATCCTTTATGATGGATTTTTATATGTTTTATGATGATGTATCATGTATGAAATGTGATTAAATTTACTTTATTGCATCATGGACTAGAATTAGGATGATGATGTACTTTATTTTTATATATGTATATTCTTTTAAGCTTTTCATACCTTGTGGCATGTATAGTGGATGATTGAGAAATCAAGAATGTAATTTACAAACGTGGGAATTTTCATTATTATTTTATGTGGACGTAGTATTAGAAGGAAATCATTAATGGTTAATTTACATGTGATTCAATGTTAAGGGTTCCTTAAAGAATGTAACCTATTATGTATGTTTATGTTTACTTTTAGTTAAATGTTGTTATTGCTTCCGTTATTATGTGTATGGTTTAACTTTCATATTTAAAAAAAATAAAAAAGCTACCATACTTAGTGAAACTTTAGGTTAATTCTTTGGATCCCTTATCGGGGCGTTACATTTGCTATCAAAGCCTGAGTTTCAACATTGGGAGCTCTTGGTATATTTGAATGCCACTAGTTGTTAACTAGTTGAACAAAATAAAAACTTTGAACTATCATGTGTACCTCTTTCAACCTAAAAAACTTGAAACTAAGTGAATTGAAAGAGAACCGAAACTGTTACTTGCATATTTTTCATACTTCAACACTTAGGTTTCAAACCTAAAATTATATTGAAAATCTAAACATGGGAAAAATTGAAAATTGAAACTTATTCTATTTTCAAAACATGTATCTTTTTAAGGTAGTATGCCTTTGATTATCTTTGTGAGCATTATGTTGCTATTGTTTAGAATGTATTAGGGGATCTATTTTAGTAGTTGTTAAAAGTATGAATGTTGGATCAATATGGTTTTCATTTTATCATTAAACTAGAATCATATTGCTCTAAAATGTATTGTAGTGTCATCAGTGGAATCATATCCCCTACAGAGGGAAAGGGTTCAATGGGACCCGCACAATGAGTTCTTCAGTATTATCATTCATGTAGGCTTCCAAGAGTAAGCCTAATTCTGGGGGGGTGGAGGTAGTGCTTTCCCCTAGGTCGCATTGTTGCTATCATGGATGAAGTCTATTATACTAGTTTTGTGTTGATAATTAGTAACATTGTTTTGAGATTACCAGATATTGTGCTATGGATTCAATTTATATGTGATGAGATTACTTAGACTCTACATTTCATGGATGCATGATGATTATTACATTACTTTGAGTTATTGATGATGATTAGTTAGATGGTAATTTTCACATGTGTTTTCTTATGGATACTTACCCCATACTTGCATGTGTATGGTGCACGTGTTTGTTCTCATATTGTATGGCATTTCTATTGTGGTTAAGGAAGGGAGTCATAGTTACCTGCTAGTTGGGATCTACACAATGCACCACTTCCTGTCATTGCTTGTTTAGCTTAGTAGATATGTATATATATATATATATATATATATATATATATATATATATATATATATATATAGTATGTACATGCATGGATTTTATGCAGGTTGCAGGTACCGGGTATCAACTTCAATAAATTGCCAGGATGAGCGTACCCTATCACACTATCTCAATGGTAAGAGAGGTGAGATAAATTCTCATGTCCAAATCCTAAACCCTTAAAACATTTGTCCTAGAGAGATAGGACAAGTATTTGAGATATTTTACCTTTCGAATGTATTGGATGACATAATTCGTAATTTTAACCCTTTAGACTAATTTTGCATGGATTGTTCTATGATGGGTTTTCATATTTTATCTTGGAGGTCTTTGGTGAATTTTTTAATTAAATAAGTCTGAAATTAAAAGATTTAATTAATAATTTAATTATTTTAGAAAAATTACTATAATATCATGATCTTTAGATATTTTGATTTTAATTAATTAAATGGGAATTAATTGAGAAAGAGAATTAAATAAAAGAAATTAAAATTAATAATCATAATAATAAATAATAAATAAATAATAATAATAGAAATGATAAAAGACTTAAAATAAAAGTTATAAGTCTACCTAGGAGTAAGCACACCTCTTGATTGTACATATGTCAACAACACAGGAGTTAGCACACAAATTAAGCACATGGTGTCTACAACCTTGTGACTCATCTAGAAGGTTGGAAAAGACTCATGCTTAGTTGTCAACACCTTTTGGTTGTTTCTAGGGACATTCTAGGTGTTTCCTATGAGTTCCTTATATTCAGGCACTCCTAGAAGCTTAGAGAGCGTGTTCGGAGGACCCGAGAACATTGTAGAAGGAAGGAACTTGCTCTGCAAAATTCTAAGGAGAAGTGATTTAGCATCAGTGTCTAGGTAGACACTTGTGATTCTACCTATGTTATTTTTGCTTCTTGCACTTCTTGTCTTCTTCGTTTCTTCTGAATGCTTTCTAAAGATTTTCATATCTTGGTTGTATGCATTTTGTTATGGGTAGTTAAAGAAATTTTCATATGCATAGATCTTAGGAGACTATGGGGCTAGGGTTTTTAGATGCCTATAGACAAACCTATTACAAGCATCAATTAGGCAAATCTAGAGAACAATCATTAAAGGGAAAACTTTTAATTTATAAAATTAGAAAAACCCATTTTGTTTAAAATTATATATATTTGATCACATACATTATTGTAAATGTATTCTTTTAAAAATATACATTTACAAATCTGCATACACACACACACACATATATAAACATTGTTTTATTATCATAGTGGAAAAATGTTTAATGAAATCCTTATTAATAAATAAATAAATCACATTTGGGGCCAAACATTTATTATAAACATTTTTAAAAAAAAAATTAAATGAAGTTTTGAGGTGAGACCAATCGTACTAGCCCCACAACCCATACTACAACGATATTACAAGTGCATGGTACCAGCGGGTACTTGCACATCATAGAATACCTGCGAATGGGGTGGCTCCCTTTAAATTGGCCACACACCCATTATACCGCGCGGACAATGAATAGTGCCAGTTAGTGGATTTGATAAACAATATGCAACTTATCAAACTCATAACGAATGGGGTCATATATTATATATATTCCCCCACTAACTTTCACGTCAATTCATAATAATGGGTCGCAGGGTACCTACGTAAGCAGTGTACTCGTGACAGTATTTGGTATCAAATTTTTATATTTTGTAAATGTTTTAATATTAACAATAACATTATTAATTTTTCAATATAAGAATATTATATAAGGATTGTTGTTAAATAACTAATGAATATTTGTATTAATATAAATTAATAAATAAATCATTAAATTAAAATTATTAGGGACATTTTGAGATAAGAGATTATTAATTAATTTAATTAAAATTTACTTAATTATGAATGATAGTATAGTTAGTTTTATATAATTATTAATTAATTCAATTTAATTCAATTTAATTGAGATTAGATAATAATTGAAGTATAGTAATAAGTTATAGATCAATTTAAATAATTGGAATTTAGTTGAGATCGAATTGGGGGGGAGAATATAATGGAAATGAATTCATGATGATGGTTTGTGATAAATCAAATCAATGAGAGATCATTAATTCAAATATTTACCCCTAGTTGATTTCTAGAAAGGTTGATGGGGTTAAATTTTAATTGAATCAACAAGCATTATCTGATATTATATAGTTAATTGTTGATTACTGAGAAGTTAATAAGGATATTATATAGTTATTAATTAATTTAGTTAATTGTAAATTAATTGATAATTAAGGGGAATTATTTTTATTTGACATGGTTATCAATGATACCAATTCTAAGGAAATTGTAAATCATTTGGAAGTTGGTAGGTGTTAAATTTATTTAATATTGATTTTTAAATTAAGTCATTGGTTATTACATCTTGATAAATCAGCCAATAGTATAATTTAAATAAATTATTACTTCTTGATTATTTTGGAGAAATTGACTTATTACATCGGGGTAAATTCTACCTTTTACTTGAATAAATGGGTTGACTTGGAGGTTAAATGAAGAAATTTATAAACTTGAAATATACTCAGAACCAAAATTGAATTCTAAGAGTCATAGGAAAATCTTTAACTAATACATGGGTTAGTTATAAGGAAGATGAACAATGCTCCTTCATTTGATTCTAAATTTGAAAACAAAAAATGAGACCTCCAAACTTAGTAATGTAAACAAACCCAGTTTGTGCTTGCATTTGTGTTTTCTCTATGCTTCTTATTTTGGGTTTTGGGTTGAGTAGTGTTGACCAATTTTAGGATGGCTACTTGAGGCTTGGGAGTAATGCGAATGTGATGGCATGTTGATATCATTTGGTCTCGATCTTTTTAAAACCCAACCATGATAATGTGATGGCATGCTCTATGAGATGTTTGTGTTTACTGATTGTTATTGCTTTCTAGTCTTCTTGTGTGAAGCTAAGATTTAAGTGTATGAGACACTTGACATAACCATTTTTGAGTCATCGATTAGTTATACTTGGGTTACTTTCCAGTCATCTTGATGGTGTTGGAATAATGATACATTTGTCATTAGTTACAACACTTATTTCATTCTAAATGCTTACTAAGTTCATCACTCAGTTTACAGTTCATACCGAGCATTCGTTGGTTACCAAGTATGTTCAGCAGTGTTTATCGAGTCAGGAAGGTAAACAAAGGTTTTAGTGTTTACTGAGTCAGATAGGTAAACAAAGGTTTTAATGTTTACCAAGTCAGAAAGGTAAACGAAGGATTTAGTGTTTACCGAGTCAGGAAGGCAAACGAAGGATTTAGTATTTACTGAGTCAGAAAGGTAAATGAAGGTTTCAGTGGTTACCAAGACAGAAAGGTAAAAGAAGTATTCAGTGCTTACCAAGTGAATCAAAGGAGTTAGTTTCTACCGAGTGACACAATGTTTACCAAGTCACCAATGGTTACCAAGTTCCAAGCTACTCAGAGTGATTAGTATGGACCGAGCCCCTACCTCTACCGAGTGCATGACGATGCCGTGTAATGTAGTGGATGCCGAGTGTCAAAAGGTCACCGAGTGAGTTTGAGGAACCTGAGTTTTCTACTATCTGGCCGACTTAGTAATGTTTTGTCCACTTGTGTTTGGCCGACCTTGTTGCTGTAAATATTGGAATGGTATATATGTAATGAATTGTGCCATTTGCAATATAAAAATGATGAAGAGAAGTAACAATGAAGTAAAAGTGAATTGAAAGAGAATCAGCAGCGGAGTATTCAACAAGGTTATCAAGGAGCAGCAAAGATATATCCATCACATCAAGTGATCAATACATAAGATCTAATCAGCAAACCAGTTGCAAGCTGATCCACTGCTTCATCTTAACAGGTGAATCAATTTTGTAAATCCTTTAACAGGGTAGACTTAACAGTCTTTTGTAAATCTCCTAACAGAGTGCATACTTCATTGTATGTTTGTAAATCCTCTAACAAGGTGGATCTAGCAGTCCTACTTGCTCCTAACAGGGCAGATCACCAGAAGTGATCACTGTAAGCCTTAATCGGCCAACTTTATACTGCAGTATTGAAGTTTCGTGGGCATCATCCCCACCCCAGTTTTACTTTCAATTTGAAAGGTTTCTGGGTCACCAAATCAGTGTGTTAATATTTTCATGCATACAGTAAAGTAGATGAATGAATGGTGAATTTGTTATTATGCTGAATTGGTTTAAATTTTAAAGGTTACTGATTCACCCCTTCCCTCTCAGTAACCTAGTTAGACCTGAATATTTCCAACAGATGTGACTAAAGTGTTTATTTGATGTCATGTTGTGACATGTTTTGACTTGAACATTTTGGAGTCTTCGATCAGTATTACTTTGAGATACTTTTAGGTTGCTTGTTGCAAACCAATGGATATTGTGATTATCATTGATACCTTCAATTGTCGATAGAGAGCTATTGTGGTCATGATTATCAATGGATGTTTTTTAGTTGCTCATGGAGATTTGATGTTCTTATTATGAATTATATTTTGGTATTTTTCCAGTCGCTTGTATAGGACAGTGGTGATTTTGTGATTTATGATTCCATGAGCTTAGGGTAGGTTATCTACTTGTAGTGTCGAGACGTGGCTTGCAATGGGGGTCGGGGCCCTAAGAGGCTGCCAGGGTAACTCATTGTAAGTTGTTTTAATAAGCAAAAATATTCACACCTAATACTGACTTAATGAGCCTAAAAAGATAATTTTTTTGTTCTTGCCCATGCCTTGAGTGCTAGTACAGACTAGGATGGGAGTAGAGAGAACGCTTGGTTGTGACCTTGCATTCTGTAGTATGCCTCATTTGTATGAGAGGATACTAGTGGTTGCATAGGGATCACTAGGGGGCTGGGGTCTATTGAGATACTGCCAGGGTAACTCTAGTGTGATCCGTGTGATGACACTTTCCCACTTGCATTGTAGGCTTCCTACATGTCTTTGTGTACCTTTGGGATTAGATATTGATTTGTGTTGGAAATTTTGAGTTAGTATGCTTTTAGGATTCCTGGACTTAGAAAGTGTTTTTGCTATGTGATTTGATAACCTGTTTTGCGATTTGAGATTATCTCCTCAGCATGATGGGAGTGGACCATTTAGGTTCCATGCGGTTGGGTGGTAGTGCTTTTTCACTCTTACCATTTGAGATCCGTCTAAGATGCAAGAGCATCCTGGGTTGCCTTGTTATCCTACTCATTGTGTTCACCTAGTAATTCCTTCATGTTACTAGCAGTTCTTCATGTGCCTAGCAATTCCTTCATTGGCCTAGTAACCCAATTTTCTTCATGTGCCTAGTAACCCAATTTTCTTCATGTGCCTAGTAACCCAGTTTTCT
The DNA here is from genome assembly GCA_028749045.1 of Cupressus sempervirens. NCBI lineage: Eukaryota > Viridiplantae > Streptophyta > Pinopsida > Cupressales > Cupressaceae > Cupressus > Cupressus sempervirens. Next base: position 37,263,562 of record CM053790.1, read on the forward strand.
TCATGTTCCTAGTAACCCAATTTTCTTCATGTGCTTAGTAACCCAGTTTTCTTCATGTACCAAGTTTCTTTTGTAATTCCTTCATGTGCTGAGTTACTGTAGCAATTCCTTCATGTGCTGAGTTACTATAGCAATTCCTTCATGTGCCGAGTTACTGTAGCATTCCTTTATGTGTGAGGTACCTAGTGGACGCCAAGTGATTCTTCATGTGCCGAGTTATCCAGTGGATGCCGAGTGATTCTTCATGTGCCAAGTTACCCAGTGGATGCCAAGTGATTCTTCATGTGCCGAGTTACCTAGTGTATGTCGAGTGTCAGTATTTGGATGTGATTTTGCGAGCTGACTCACGAGATTTATTTCATTTACGACATTTACTTTAAGATCTTTTCTTGGGATGAGTCTAGATTGTTGTTGCCTCAGCCTTCCTCTTATGTAATGTTCTAGAATATTCTATAAGCCATTTTGGTAAGTATAAATAGAGAGTTTAGGCTTAGAGCTAAGTAAATTTTTGGAAGGAAAAAGTTTTGGAGGGAGAAAAAAAAAAACTGAAAGTGTGAAGTTGTTGTTGGATCTTTGAATGTGAATGTATTATAATTGGTTGTAACCTAGAACGTCTCACAGTTGGGCATGTATTAAGATATTTTGATGAATCAATAAAAGTATTTATATCTTCTCATCCTTTGGTTGTTGTCCACTTGTGTTTGCTTCCATTTTGTTAACTCTTGCAGGGTAGTTTGGATAGCTGGGTGAGCCTTTGGCCCTAGTTATTCACCCCTTGCCTACCTACAGGGTAGTTTGGATAGCTAGGTGAGCCTTTGGTCCTAGTTATTCATCCCTTTGCCTGCATCAGTTGGTATTAGAGCTTGAGGTTCGTCCTTGTGAAGATTGGATCATGTAGAACCCTGATTTGGATTTGGTTGTAGGGTGGCAGATCTGCAGATTTGACCTATAACTTGTAGAGGGTTACGATCTTGTAGGAACCTAATTTATAAAGATGGTTCGTAGTAGAAGAAATAATGTTGATAATGCTATATTGGATTAGTTGAGACAAATTGCAGCTAGATTAGATGTTGTAGAGACAGCCCAGAGGAGAGGAGTGCATCTTGATGATGTAAGTGATGATGAAGCAGCAACACCAAACCCTAATCAAGAACCTGAAGAAGACCAAGATGAAGCAAGATTTTTGAGAGTATTGTCTAGAGAAAATTCAAAGCCTGCTTTAGAAGTTGTTCCTTATGATGGAAAATTGGATACCAATACTATGTTGGATTGGATCTCTGATATGGAGAAGTTCTTTGAGTATGAAAACACTCTTGATAATAGAAAGGTGAAGATTGCAGTCACTAGGTTGAAAGGTCGTGCATCTCTATGGTGGGAGCACTTGCAAACTGATAGACAAAGGAGAGGAAAGGAGAAGATCAGAACTTGGCCAAAGATGGTGAACAAGGTAAAGAACAAATTCCTTCCTATTGATTACCAAGTTAGCTTGTTGAGAAAGATGCAAAATTTTAAACAAAAGGACATGGCTATGGAAGAGTATACTGAGGAATTCTATAGACTAGACATCAGATCTAGACATGTGGATGATGATGTTGAGAAAATTGCAAGGTACATTAATGGATTGAGATCTGGAATATAAGATGGAATAAGTTTTGTGAAGCTAGAAAGTTTAGAAGAAGCATATCAGTATGCCTTGAAGGTTGAGGAGATCTTGACAAAGAAGTATGAACAAAGAAAAAGAGGTAGAGGTGGTAGATTCTAGAGAGGCAGAGGTATATCTTATGGAGAAAGTGGCAGATCTGATAGTTCTATGCAGGATAAAGGCAAATCTGAATGGAAGAATGATGACAAAGGCAAGATTGAATGGAAAAGTGGTAATTCTTACTGAGTAGGCACTAATTCTTACCAAGGAAGAGGTAATTCTTATTCTAGAGGTGGATTTCATGGTAATTGTTTTAGATGTGGTAAAGAGGGACATAGATCTTTTGAATGTAGATCCTCTAAAAGTAGACAAGGTAATAGAAATGTTGTGATTCAAGAAGATGATGAGGGTTCACCAAGTGGGCCTAAGGCTGGAGAGAATTTGATGGTGTGAAGAACCTTATGCAATAAGGGAAGTGATGAGGAACCTGTTTTAAGGAGAAGTCTTTTCAAGACAAGATGTAAGATGGCTGAAAAATGTTGTAAAGTGATCATTGACAGTGAAAGTTTTACAAATCTGGCATCAGAAGAGCTAGTTACAAAATTGCAGTTGCAAAGGCTAAAACATCCCAAATCTTATCATGTTTCATGGATCAAAGATGAGCATAAGATATTGGTAAGTGAGAAATGCCTTTTGAAGTTCAAAATTGGACATTACTTTGATGAAGTTTTGTGTGATATTATGCCCATATATTGTTGTCATATTTTGTTGGGTAGACCTTGGCAATATGATAGATATGTTGTACATGATGAAAGATTGAATCAATATACTCTTTGGGAAAATGGGAAGAAACAAACATTATTGCCTTTGATTGAAGTTCCAGATGAGTTTAATTGTACTGCTATAAAAATTTGCATGGTTAATGGGAAACAATTTGAAAAAGAAGTGAAAAAGAATCAAGTTTGTTTTGCTATAATTCCAAGAAAACTGAGTTTTGTCAATGGGCACCGAGTGCCAGAAAAAAATGTTAACCAAGTGCTAGTCAGTGGTGACCGAGTGACAAATGGTAGTATTGACCAAGTGCTAGGAGAAATTTCAGAGTTGCTAAATGAGTATAAAGGCATTATTGCTCAAGATATTCCTGATAGTTTACCTCCAATAAGAAGTATAAGTCATTGTATGGACCTGATCCCTGGAGCTAGTTTTTCAAACAAAGCACCATATAGATTGACACCTATAGAGAATGAAGAACTTAACAGACAAGTTCATGAGTTGTTACAGAAAGGTTTGATCAAAGAAAGCTTGAGTCCATGTGTTGTACCTATTGTATTAGCACCTAAAAAGAATGGAGAATGGAGAATGTGTACTAATTCTAGAGCCATTAACAAGATAACAATGAAATATAGGTTTCCTATGCCAAGGATGGATGGCATAATGGATTGTTTGAGTGGAGCATATTATTTTACCAAGATTGATTTGAAGAGTAGCTATCATCAGATCAGAATCAAAGAAGGTGATGAATGGAACACTGCTTTCAAGATAAAAGATGGTTTGTATGAATGGTTGGTTATGCCTTTTGGTTTGACCAATGCACCTAGTACTTTCATGAGGTTGATGAATGAAGTTCTGAAAAGATTCTTGGGTAAGTTTGTCATTGTTTATTTGAATGATATTCTGATATTCAGCAAGACTAAGGAAGAACATCTTGAGCATATTAGGCAAGTATTGTAGAGGTTGAAAGAGGAAATTTTTTTGATTACTTTGAAAAAGTGTTCTTTTATGCAAGAAGAGATTGTGTATTTGGGATTTGTGATTTCACCTAATGGTTTGAAGATGGATCCTGAAAAGGTTAAAGCAATTTTGGAAGGGCCTAGACCTAAGAATGTGAGTGAGGTAAGATCATTTCATGGTTTGGCTAGTTTTTATAGAAATTTTATAAAGAATTTTATTGTTGTTTGTAATGCTATGACTGAAACAATGAGGGGAGATAAAAAGGAATTCAAGTGGACACATGGAGCTGATAAGAGTTTTGAGACTTTGAAACAAAAGGTTGCTAAATTACCTGTATTGGCTTTACCTAATTTCAACAAAGTATTTCAAGTTGAATGTGATGCAAGTGGTAATGCAATAGGAGCTATAATAAGTCAAGAAGGTAAGCATGTTACTTTCCTTAGTCAAAAGTTGAATGATGCTAAAAGGAAATATTCTATGTATGATCAAGAGTTTTATGCTATTGTTCAAGCATTGAAGAAGTGGAGACATTATTTGATGCCTAAGGAGTTTGTGTTGTATATTGATCATAAAGCTTTACAATACTTGGGAAGTCAACATAAATTGAATCAAAGACATATGAAGTGGGTTGAGTATTTATAGAGTTTTACATTTGTAATCAAGCATAAGAGTGGAGTTACTAACAAAGTTGTTGATGCATTGAGTAGAAGAAGTTCTTTGTTGACTGAAATGAAGATTGAAGTTTTTGGTTTTGATGAGATGAAAGAGTTATATGATGCTGAACCTGATTTTTCTAAGGCATGGAGAGAGTGTAGAGCACCAAATCTGAATGATCACATAAGTAAGTATGATGAGTATTTCATTCAAGAAGGTATGTTGTTCAATGGTATTTAGTCATGTATTCCTAGAAGTCCTATGAGGTTGAATTTGATTAAGGAAAAGCATAGTGGTGGATTAGCTGGACATTTTGGAATTGATAAGACATTGATTTTTTTGAAAGAGAAGTATTATTGGCCACAAATGTATAAGGATGTTCAAAAATTTGTAGAGTTGTGGAGTTTGTCAAGTTGTAAAGGAAGTGAATCAAAATACTAGTTCGTATACACCTATTACTGTTCCTAAGAAACCTTGGACTGATATCAGTATGGATTTTGTTCCTCGATTGCCTAAAATAGTGAAGGGGTATGATTCTATATTTGTTGTAGTGGATAGATTTTCTAAGATGGCTCATTTCATACCATGTAAGAAGACATCAGATGTTTAGCATATTGCTAAACTTTTTTTTAAAGAGATTGTGAGATTGCATGGATTACCAAGAAGCATTATTTCAGATAGAGATAGTAAGTTTGATGGTTATTTTTGGAAGACTTTGTGGAAGAAGATGGGTACTGAATTCAAGTTTAGTTCTACATTCCATCCACAAACAGATGGATAGACAGAGGTTGTGAATAGAAGCTTGGGTAATTTGCTGAGATGTTTAGTTGGGAATAAGCCAAGTAATTGGGAAATGGTGCTGGCACAAGCTGAATTTGCATATAACAATTATGTTAATAGGAGTACAAGGAAGACGCCTTTTGAGATTGTTATTGGAATGCATCCTAGAGGTATATCAGATTTGAGAGATGTTGCTGGTGAAGAAAAGAAAAGCACTTTAGGAGAAGAATTTTTTGATTTTATGGAGTCTTTGCATAAAGAAGTGAAGTTGAGGTTGGAACAAAGCAATCAGAAGTATAAGGAGAATGCTGACCAGTCTAGAAGACACCATGATTTTCAAGTTGGTGATGAGGACATGGTTCATCTAAAGAAAGGAAGATTCCCAGTTGGAACATATGGCAAGTTGAAGATGAAGAAATTTAGACCTTGTAAGATATTGAAGAATTTTGACAGTGGTAATGCTTATGAAGTTGAGTTACTTGATGACATGGATATATCTCCTATATTTAACGTTTCTAATTTGTATAAGTATCATGAGTTAGAGGATGAAGTTGTTATACTAGATGATTATCCTAAGAAATAGAGTGAGGAAGTTGAACAGATATTGGATCAAAGAGTTGGCAAGAGTAAAAGAGGAAAAGATTACTATGAATATTTGGTGAAGTGGAAGAATAGACCTATTGAAGATGCTTCATGGATTTCTTAATTTGAGTTGGATTCAGCTCAGGTTGGGACATCTCAACGATTCAAGAGAATCATTTCTTTCATCCTTGATTGTCTGATGCAGGAGCATCCTGGGTTGCCTTGTTATCCTACTCATTGTGTTCACCTAGTAATTCCTTCATGTGCCTAGCAATTCCTTCTTGTGCCTAGTAACCCATTTTTCTTCATGTGCCTAGTAACCCAATTTTCTTCATGTGCCTAGTAACCCAATTTTCTTCATGTTCCTAGTAACCCAATTTTTTTCATGTGCCTAGTAACCTAGTTTTTTCCATGTGCTGAGTTTCTGTAGCAACTCTTTCATGTACCGAGTTACTATAGCAATTCCTTCATGTGCTGAGTTACTATAGCAATTCCTTCATGTGCCAAGTTACTGTAGCATTCCTTCATGTGCTGAGTTACCCAGTGGATGCTGAGTGATTCTTCATGTGCTAAGCTATCCAGTGGATGTCGAGTGATTCTTCATGTGCCGAGTTACCCAGTGGATGCCAAGTTCTTCTTCATGTGTCGAGTTACCCAGTGTATGTCGAGTGTCAGTATTTGGATATGATTTTGCGAGCTGACCCGCGAGATTTATTTCATTCATGAAATATATGTTCAGATCTTTTCTTGGGATGAGTCCAGACTGTTGTTGCATCAGCCTTCCTCTTATGTAATGTTCTAGAATGTTCTATAAGCCATTTTGGAAAGTATAAATAGAGAGTTTAGGCTTAGAGCTAAGTAAGTTTTTGGAAGGAAAAAGTTTTGGAGGGAAAAAAAAAACTGAAAGTGTGAATTTTTTGTTGGATCTTTGAATGTGAATATATTGTAATTGGCCATAACCTAGAATATCTCATAGTTGGGCATGTATGAAGATATTTTGATGAATCAATAAAAGTATTTCTATCTTCTCATCCTTTGGTTGTTGTCCACTTGTGTTTGCTTCCGTTATGTTAACTCTTGTAGGGTGTTTTGGATAGCTGGGTGAGCCTTTGGCCCTAGCTATTCACCCCTTTGCCTACATCAATCTAAAACATCATGGCTGATGCATTCTTTCTTGGCATCTATCTTCATTCTATTCATTGATTATGATGGTGGACATGTATCCTTACACTGATGATTTGCATATGTTAAATGATGTTATCTTATGTTTTATCTTGCATGTTAGATTTCTTTCTACATATGATGTAGTATGTTTTAGGAGTGACTTTCCTACTATGTTAATATCAATGATCTCTTCGGTGATTTGTAATGTTATGGATGGAGGGATGGCTAGGGCCCACGATGGTCTAATGAGGCTATTTATGGTTGGGAGGAACCATGCATTTAGTTAATTATGTTTGTGATAAATGGTTATCCTTTATAATGGATGTTTATATGTTTTATGATGATGTATTGTGTATGACATGTGATTACATTTACTTTATTGCATCATGGACTAGAATTAGGATGATGTACTTTATTTTCATATATGTATATTCTTTCAAGCCTTTCATACCCTGTGGCATGTACAATCGATGATGGAGCAATCAGGAATGTAATTTAAGAACATTGCACTTTTCATTATTATTTTATGTGGATATAGTATTTGAAGGAAATCATTAATGGTTAATTTAGATGTGATTCAACATTAAGGGATCTTGAAAGAATGTAACCTATTATGTATGTTTATGTTTACTTTTAGTTAAATGTTGTTATTGCTTCCATTATTATGTGTATGGTTTAACTTTCATATTTAAAAATAAATAAAAATGCTACCATACTTAGTGAAACTTTAGGTTAATTCTTTGGATCCCTTGGTAGGGAATTACATTTGGTATCAGAGCTCAAGTTTCAAAATTGGGAGCTCTGGGTATATTTGAATGCCACTAGTTGTTAACTAGTTGAACAAAACAAAAACTTTGAACTATCATGTGTACCTCTTTCAACCTAAAAAAATTGAAACTAGGTGAACTGAAATAGAACTTAAACTGTTACTTGCATATTTTTCATACTTCAACACTTAGGTTTCAAACCTGAAATTATACTGAAAATCTAAACATGGGAAAACTGAAAATTGAAACTTATTCTATTTTCAAAAAATGTAACTTTTATTTATGTTTTAAGGTACTATGCCTTTGATTATCTTTGTGAGCATTATGTTGCTATTGTTTAGTATGTATTAGGGGATCTATTTTAATAGTTGTTAAAAGTATGAATGTTGGATCAATGTGGTTTTCATTTTATCATTAAACCAGAATCATATTGCTCTCAAGTGTGTTGTAGTGTCATCAGTGGAATCATATCCGCTACAGAGGAAAAGGGTTCAATGGGACCCGCACAATGAGTTCTTCAGTATTATCATTCATGTAGGCTTCCAAGAGTAAGCCTAATTCTGGGGGGGTGGAGGTAGTGCTTTCACCTAGGTCACATTGTTGCTATCATGGATGAAGTCTATTATACTAGTTTTTTGTTGATAATTAGTAGCATTGTTTTGAGATTATCAGATATTGTGCTATGGATTTAGTTTATATGTGATGAGATTACTTAGACTCAACATTTCATGGATGCATGATGATTATTGCATTACTTCTAGTTATTGATGATGATAAGTTAGATGGTTATTTTCACATGTGTTTTCTTATGGATACTTACCCCATACTTGCATGTGTATGGTGCGCGTGTTTGTTCTCGTATTGTATGGCATTTCTATTGTGATTAAGGAAGGGAGTCATAGTTACCTGCTAGTCAGGATCTACATGATGCACCACTTCCTGCCATTGCTTATTTAGCTTAGCAGATATATATATATATATATATATATATATATATATATATATAGTATGTATATGCATGGATTTTATGCAGGTTGCAGATACTGGGTATCGACTTCCCTAAATTGCCAGGATGAGTGTACCCTATCACACTATCTCAATGGTAAGAGAGGGGAGATAAATTCTCAAGTCCAAATCCTAAACCCTTAAACCATTTGTGTTAGAGAGATAGGACAAGTATCTGAGATATTTTACCTTCCGAATGTGTTGGATGACATAATTTGTGATTTTAACCCTTTAGACTGATTTTGCATGGATTGTTCTATGATGGGTTTTCATATTTTATCTTGTAGGTCTTTGGTGAATTTTTTTATTACTAAGTCTTAAATTAAAAGATTTAATTTATAATTTAATTATTTTGGAAAAATTAATATAATATCATGATCTTTAGATATTTTGATTTTAATTAATTAAATGGGAATTAATTGAGAAAGAGAATTAAATAAAAGAAAAATTAAAATTAATAATAATAATACTAAAATAATAATAAATAATAAATAAATAATAATAATAATAGAAATGATAAAAGAATTAAAATAAAATTTATAAGTCTACCTAGGAGTAAGTGCACCTCTTGATTGTACATATGTCAACAACATAGGAGTTAGCAGAAAAATTAAGCACATGGTGTCTACAACCTTCTAACTCATCTAGAAGGTTGGAAAAGACTAATGCTTAGTTGTCAACACCTTCTAATTGTTTCTATGGACATTCTAGGTGCTTCTTGAGAGTTCCTTATATTCAAGCACTCCTACAAGCTTAGAGAGCATGTTTGGAGGACGTGAGAACATTGGAGAAGGAAGGAGCTTGCTCTACGAAATTTTGAGGAGAAGTGATTTAGCATCAGTGTCTAGGCAGACACTTGTGATTCTGCCTATGTTATTTTTGCTTCTTGCACTTCCTGTCTTCTTCATGTCTTCTAAATGCTTTCTGAGGATTTTGATATCTTAGTTGTATGCATTTTGTTATGGGTAGTTAAAAACAAATTCATATGTGTAGATCTGAGGAGACTATGGGGCTAGGGTTTTTAGATGCCTATGGACAAACCTATTAGAAGGATCAATTAGGAAAATCTAGAGAACGATCATTAAACGAAAAACTCTTAATTTATAAAACTGAAAAAACCCATTTTTGTTTAAAATTATATATATCTGATCGTAGACATTATTGTAAATGTATTCTTTTAAAAATATACATTTACAAACTTGCATATATATATATATACACACACACACACACATATACATATACACATATATATACATTTATATATTTATTTACTTATTTATTTATTTATTTATGTAAAAATGTTGTTTTGTTATCATAGTGGAAAAACGTTTAATGAAATCCTTATTAAAAAATAAATAAATCACATTTGGGGCCGAACATTTATTATAAACATTTTTTTTAAAAAAAATTAATGAAGTTTGGAGGTGAGATGAATCATACTGCCCCCATGACCCCTACTTCGATTATATTACAAGTATATGGTATCAGTAGGTACTTGCACATCGTAGAGTACCTGTGAATGGGGTGGCTCCCTTTAAATTAGCCGCACACCCATTATATCGCACGGGCAATGAATAGCGCCACTCAGTAGATTTGATAAACAGCATGCAACTTATTAAATGCATAATGCATGGGGTCATATATTATACATATTCCCCCATTGACTTTGGCGTCAGTTCATAATAATGGATCGTGGGCTACCTACATAAGCAGTGTACCCGCAACAGTATTTGGTATGAAATTTTTATATTTTGTAAATGTTTTAATATTAACAATAACATTATTAATTTTTCAATATAAGAATATTATTTAAAGATTGTTATTAAGTAACTAATTAATATTTGTATTAATATAAATTAATAAATAAGTCATTAAATTAATATTATTAGGGGCATTTTGAGATAGGAGATTATTAATTAATTTAATTAAAATTTACTTAATTATTAATGATAGTATAGTTAGTTTTATATAATTATTAATTAATTCAATTTAATTCAATTTAATTGAGATTAGATAATAATTGAAGTGCAGTAATAAGTTATAGATCAATTTAAATAATTGGAATTTCGTTGAGATCGAATTAGGGGGGGGGGGGCGAATATAATGGAAATGAATTCATGATGATGGTTTGTGATAAATCAAATCAATGAGAGATCATTAATTCAAATATTTACCCCTAGTTGACTTCTAGAAAGGTTGATGGGGTTAAACTTTAATTGAATCAACAAGCATTATCTGTTATTATATAGTTAACTGTTGATTACTAAGAAGTTAATAAGGATATTATATAGTTATTAATTAATTTAATTAATTGTAAATTAATTGATAATTAAGGGGGAATTGTTTTTATTTGACATGGTTATCAATGATACCAATTCTAAGGAAATTGTAAATCATTTGGAAGTTGATAGGTGTTAAAATTATTTAATATTGATTTTTAAATTAAGTCATTGATTATTAAATTTTGATAAATCAGCGAGTGGTATAATTTAAATAAATTATTACTTCTTGATTATTTTAGTGAAATTTACTTATTACATCGAGGTAAATTCTACCTTTGACTCGAATAAGTTGGTTGACTTGGAGGTTAAATGAAGAAATTTATAGACTTGAAATATACTCGAAACCAAAATTGAATTCTAAGAGTCATAGGAAAATCTTTAACTAATAGACGGGTTAGTTATAAGGAAGACGAACAATGCTTCTTCATTTGATTCTAAATTTAAAAACAAAAATTGAGACCTCCAAACTTAGTAATGTAAACAAACCCAATTTGTGCTTGCATTTGTGTTTTCTCTATGCTTCTTGTTTTGGATTTTTGGGTTGACTAATGTTGACCAGTTTTAGGATGGCTACTAGAGGCTTGGGAGTTATGCGAATGTGATGGCATGTTGATATCATTTGGTCTCGATCTTTTTAAAACCCAACCATGGTAATGTGATAGCATGCTCTATGAGATGTTTGTATTTATTGATTGTTATTGCTTTCCAGTCTTCTTGTGTGCAGCTACGATTTAAGTGTATGAGACACTTGACTTAACCACTTTTTAGACATTGATCAGTTATACTTGGGTTACTTTCCAGTCTCCTTGATGGGACTGAAGTGTTTATTTGATCTTGATGATGTCATGTTGTGACATGTTTTGACTTGACCATTTTGGAGTCTTCGATCAGTGTTACTTTGAGATACTTTTTGGTTGCTTGTTGAGAACGAATGGATATTGTGATTATCATTGATACCTTTAGTTGCTAATAGAGAGCTCTTGTTGTCATGATTATCAATGGATGCTTTTCAGTTGCTCATAGAGATTTGATGTTCTTATTATCAATTATCTTTTGGTATTTTTCCAGTCACTTGTATAGGACTATGGTGATTTTGTGATTTATGATTCCATGAGCTTAGGGTAGGTTATCTACTTGTAGTGTTGGGAAGTGGCTTGGAATGGGGGTCGGGGGCCTAAGAGGCTACCAGGGTAACTCATTGTAAGTTGTTTTAATAAGCAAAAACATTCAGACCTAATACTGACTTAATAAAACTAAAAAAATAATTGTTTTGTTCTCACCCATGCCTTGAGTGCTAGTACAGACTAGGATGGGAGTAGAGAGAATGTTGTGTTGTGACTTTGGATTCCATAGTATGCCTTGTCCATACGAGAGGATACTATTGGCCACATAGGGATCACTAGGGGGTCGGGGTCTATTGAGAGACTGCCAGGGTAACTCTAGCATGATCCGTGCGATGACACTTTTTCGCTTGCATAGTAGGTTTCCTACATGTCTTTGTGTGCCTTTGGGATTAGATGTCAATTTGTGTTGGAACCTTTGAGTTAGTATACTTTTAGGATTCTTGGACTTAGAAAGCGTTTGTGCTATGTGATTTGATAACGTATTTTGGGATTTGAGATTATCTCCCCAGCGTGGTGGGAGTGGACCATTTAGGTTTCACATGATCGGGTGGTAGTGCTTTTTCAATCTTACCATTTGAGATCCATCTAAGACACCATGGCTGATGTATTCTTTGTTGGCATCTATCTTCATTCTATTCATGGATTATGATGGTGGACACGTATCCTTATATTGATGATTTGCATAGGTTAGATGATATTATCTTATGTTTTATCTTGCATGTTAGATTTCTTTCTGCATATGATGTAGTATGTTTTAGGAGAGACATTCCTGCTATGTTAATACTAATGATGTTTTCAATTATTTGGAATGTTATGCATGTAGGGATGGCTAGAGCCCACGATGGTCTAATGAGGCTATTTACAGTTGGGAGGAACTGTGCATTTAGTTAATTATCTTTTTGAGAAACAGTTATCCTTTATGATGGATGTTTATATGTTTTATGATAATGTATCATGTATGACATGTGACTACATTTACTTTATTGCATCATGGACTAGAATTATGATCATGATGTACTTTATTTTCATATATGTCTATTATTTTAAGCCTTTCATACCTTGTGGCATGTATAGTGGATGATCAAGCAATCAGGAATGTAATTTAAGAATGTTGGACTTTTCATTATTATTTTGTGTGGATGTAGTATTAGAAGGAAATCATTAATGGCTAATTTAAATGTGATTCTACGTTAAGGGATCCTTAAAGAATCTAACCTATTATGTATGTTTATGTTTACTTTCAGTTAAATGTTGTTATTGCTTCTGTTATTATGTGTATGGTTAAAATTTCATATTTAAAATAATAAAAAATGCTACCATACTTAGTGAAACTTTAGGTTAATTCTTTGGATCCCTTGGTGGGGTGTTACATAGAGCGAGAGAGAGAGAGAGAGAGAGAGAGAGAGAGAGAGAGAGAGAGAGAGAGAGAGAGAGAGAGAGAGAGATCAATATTCTTTATTGATTCATGAAAATATCATCATACATGCCCCACTATAAGGCCTTCTGGGTTATGGCCAGATACAAAATACATTCAAATCCAAGATCTAGCTTCAAGTTTAGATTTCCAGACACATGCTTTTAATTTCCTATCCTCCTTCTATCTTCTATATTTCTCCAAGATGGATAAATAATAATTACTAAATACTTCACCACAACCCCTACTTATACTAGTCTAAGCCACAAGTTGACCCAAAATGCTAAGAACTAAATAAACCTAAAGTTAAATACTTGAAGAGCCACAAGTTAGCCTCCAACATAAATTAAATGTCCAAAAATTGATACCCAAAAAAAATTGTGATATATCCTAGTGAATTAGAACTTGTGCTTTGAACTAAAGGTATCACTTTAGGTCCTCTAAAACTCCTTAAGGGTGCAAAGGTTAATTCATTAAGGATATATATGCATCCATCCTAAAATTCACACACAAAAACTTGTCGTAAAAACTTCCAAAAATTGATACTCCGGGAGAATCACCATATCTCCAAAATTATAATGAATTAGGACTTGTGCCTTTGATAAAAGAGAGTACTCTAAGTCTCTTCAATACCTGAAATTTTCAGCCTCTATCTCATTGCAAAAAATTAGTTACATAGCCCTTAATAGGCATCTAGAAACTAGAAAAACACAGCTCCTACAAGGTAAAAATGACTCAAACCTTAACATGATAACTCCAATCTCTTTGCGCACATAGGAATAGGTTCCCCAGTGTGTCTCCAATGCTTGGAAACTACTAAAATCTTGGAAATGTAAGACATTAAAACTTGCTAAAACTAGGACAAACTAAGAACATGCTAGATAATAGTGCAACCCAAGATGCTCCTGCATCAGTCAACGAATGTTGGAAGAAATGATTCTCCAGAATCATTGAGATGTCACAACCTAAGCTAAATCCAATTTATATTGAGAAATCCATGAAGCATATTCCATAGGTTTGTTCTTCAACTTCACCAAATATTCATAATAATCTTTTCCCCTTGTGTTCTTGCTAACTCTCTAATCCAATATCTGTTCAACTTCTTCAATCTACTTCTTAGTATAATCCTCTAATACAATAATTTCATCATCTGACTCATGATACTTGTATAAATAAACAACATTAAATATAGGGGATATATCCATGTCATTAGGTAACTCAATAACTATTTCCACTATCAAATTTCTTCAAGATTTACAAGGTCCAAACTTCTTCATCTTCAACTTACTGTGTGTTTGTATAGGAAATATTCCTTTCTTCAAATGAACCATCACCTCATCACCAAATTAAAATTCATGATGTCTCCTAGACTGATCAGCATTCTCCTTGTACTTTTGATTACTTTGTTCTATCCTCAACTTCACTTCCTTATGTAAAGATTCCATAAAATCAGCAAATTCTTCTCCTGCAGCACTTCTCTTTTCTTCACCAATAAGTTCTCTCGAATTTGATATACCTCTAGGCTACATTCTAGTAACAATATCAAAAGGTTTCTTCCCTATACTCCTATTCACAAAATTATTATATGCAAATTCAGCTTGTGCCAATACCATCTCTCTATTACTTGGCTTATTCCCAACTAAACATCTCAGCAAATCACCCAAGCTTATGTTCACAACCTCTGTCTATCCATCTATTTGTGGATGGAATGTAGAACTAAACTTCAACTTAATACCCATCTTCTTCTTCAATATCTTCCAAAAATAACCAACAAACTTATTTTCTCTATCACAAATAATACTTCTTGTTAGTCCATGCAATCTCACAATCTCTTTAAAAAAAATTTCAGCAACATGCTCACCATTTGATGTCTTTTTACATGGTATGAAATGAGTCATATTAGAAAACATATCCACTACAACAAATATAGAATCATACCCTTTCACTATCTTAGTTAACTTCAAGAACAAAATCCATAGTGATATCACTCCAAGGTTTCTCATGAACATTAACAGGTGTATAAAAACCAATATTTTGACTTACTCCTTTTGCAACTTGAAAAATTCCACAACTCTTTACAAATTTCTAAACATACTTATACATTTCTAGCTAATAATACTTATCCTTCAACAAAGTTAATTTTTAGCCAATTCACCACTATGCTTTTCCTTGATCAAATTCAACCTTATGGAACTTCTAGGAATACACAATTAAATTTTTTTAAACAACATACCTTCTTGAATGAAATAGTCATCATACTTGCTTATGTTATTTCTTAGATTTGGTGCTCGACACTCTCTCCATGCCTCAGAAAAATTAAGGTCAGTATCATACAACTCTTTCAATTCATCAAAACCAAGAACTTCAACCTTCATCTCAATCAATAAAAAATGTCTTCTACTCAATGCATCTAAAACTCTATTAGTAACTCCACTTTTATGCTTGATCACAACTATAAAATTTTGCAAGTACTCAACCCACTTCATATGTCTCTGATTCAATTTATGTTCACTTCCCCAGTATTGTAAAGTTGTATCATCAATATATAACACAAACTCTTTAGGAATCAAATAATGTCTCCACTTTTTCAATGCTTGGACAATAGCATAAAATTTTTGATCATACACATAATACTTCCTTTTAGCATCATTCAACTTTTCACTAAAGAAAGCAATAGGTTTACCTTCTTGACTTAATATGACTCCTATTGCACTACCACTTGTATCACGTTCAACTTGTAATACTTTGATGAAATTAGGTAAAGCCAATAAAGGTAAGTCGACAAATTTTGTTTCAAAAACTCAAAATTCTTATCAGCTCCATGTGTCCACTTGAATTACTTTTGATCTCCTCTAAGCGTTACAGATATAACTAAAATTTCTTATGAACTTTCTGTAGAAACTAGCCAAACCATGAAATGATCTTGTATATTCTAAAAGAGTCACACTCTAAACCCTTCTATCCAAATGATTCCATGATTTTGGAATATGCTTGGATGCCGGCTTAGAGCTCCCTATCCATGGAGTGCAAGAAGTTATGTTTCAAGTATGAAGGGTCTCAGCTGAGCATTTGGAGATATGTCTCTTGCTAGTAAACCATGCAACATGAGTTTCTTCAAGACAAGAGCAAGAATCCAAGTGCCTTCAATGAATTCCTCATGGATATAATGAAAATATGAAAACTATAGTAGAATGAATATGCAAGGTCCAGCTATTCTAAGCATAAATGAGAGCATTACCAACCAACTAATTAAACTGTGTGATTTAAACTATTGCAAAGAAATTATACTAACATGTAACTATGATAAGAATGACTTATGATCCTATGCTAGCATGATGAAATGAGAGAATGAATACAAGAAATGGAAGTTCTCCTCAAAGCTCTAAGAAACTTGTTTGAAAACCTACAGCATAACAATACTCAAAAGATGGATCCTTTGGGAAGGAGAGAGCTCTCTCTTTTAAAGCCATACGGATGGTGGAGATCATGATGAAGATGGTGAATGATCAACGGTTGAATTTTAAAATGAGGGGGAATCCATGTGCACACACAAGTCAACCAATATAATATGAGTTGACTTGTCATATAAGACAAAAGTCTCACAACCCTTTTCTTTTATTTGCAAAAATAGAAAAAGAACTTTATGTGTGCACTTTAAGTGGGTTAGAAGAATGGGGTCTTTTATTTAATTAAAATGGGACATGTTCTTTTAATAGAATAATGAACTTAGGATAGCATAGTCAAACTATAGGTTGTAATCAAATTAATTGATTATTAGCAATTTAGTCTAGGTAAATGATTAATTAATTTAGCCAAAATGCTGAGAAGGGAGCTAATAGTCTAGATGATTATTTTTAGGTGATTAAAGATCTTACCTCATCCACATTCTTAGGTGTAGGCCACTCCAAAATTGCTTTAACCTTTTTAGGATCCATCTTCAAACCATCACCTAAAATGACAAATCCTGAATACACAATCTCCTCTTGCATAAGAGAACACTTTTCTAGATTAAACATCAACTTTTCCTCCTTCAATCTTTGTAATACTTGTCTAGTATGCTCAAGAAGCTATTCCTTAGTCTTACTAAATACTAGAATTTCATCTAAATAAACCATCACAAACTTACCCAAAAATCTTTTTAGAACTTCACTCATCAACCTCATGAAGGTACTAGGTGCATCAGTCAAACCAAAAGGCATAACCAACCATTCATACAAACCATCTTTTATCTTGATAGTAGTGTTCCATTCATCACCTTCTCCAATTTTGATCTAATGATAGCCACTTTTTAAGTCAATCTTGGTAAAATACTTTGCTCCACTTAAAGAATCCATAATGTCATCCATCCTCAAGATAGGAAACCTATATTTTATTGTAATCTTGTTAATAGATCTAGAATTAGTACACATTCTCCATTCTCCATTCTTGTTAGATGCTAATACAACATGTACAACACATGGACTCAAACTTTCTTTGGTCAATCCTTTCTACAACAACTCATGCACTTGTCTATTAAGTTCCTCATTTTTAGTAGGTGTCAATCTGTATGCTAGTTTGTTTGGAAAACTAGCTCTAGGAATTACATACATACAATGAAGTATACTTCTCATTGGAGGTAAACCATTAGGTATATCCTCTGCAACAATATCTTTATACTCATTTAGCAATTCAAAATTTTCTTCTAGTACTCAGCTACCACTATCTATTATCACTCAGTCATTACTTGTTTTTTTCTGCTCAGTCATTACTACCAACACTTGGGCCTCTAGGAACTATATAAAAAAAAACTTGATTCTTCTTTACTTCATTTTCAAATTTCTTTCCATTAACCATACAAACTTTTTTTTTCATACAACTAACCTCATCTACACTTTCAATCAAAGGCAACAGTATTTTCTTCTTCTCATTTACCTAAAGAGTATATTGATTCAATCTTCCATTATGTAGAACATATCTATCATATTTCCAAGGTATACCCAACAAAATATGACAAAAATCCATAGGCATAACATCACACAACACTTCATCAAAGTAATGTCCAATCTTGAACTTCACAATACATTGCTCACTTACCAATATCTTATGCTCATCTTTGATCCATGAAACATGATAAGATTTGGGATGTTTGAGTGTAACCAACTCTTCTAATGCCAAATTTTTTGAACTTCCACTATCAATGATTACTTTGCAGCATTTTCCAACCATCTTACATCTGGTCTTGAAAAGACTTCTTCTTAAAATAGGTTCCTCTCCACTTCCCTTATTACCTAAGGTTCTTCTCACCATTAGATTTTCTCCATCCTCAGGTCCCCTTGGTGAACTCTCAATGTCCCCTTGAATCACCACATTTCTATTATTCTACCCACTTTTAGAAGATCTACATTCAAAAGATCTATGTCATTCTTTACCACATTTGAAACAATTACCTCGAAAACTACCTCTAATATATGACGTACCTCTTCCTCAGTAAGAACCAGTACCTCCTTGGTAAGAACTACCACCTTTCCATTTGGGCTTGTCTTTGTCATCAGTATTCCATTTAGATTTTCCTCTATCATGCATAGAACTAGTAGATCTATCACCTTCACCATAAGATCTTACTCTACCTCTTTGGAATCTATCACCTCTAACTCTTTGTCTTTGTTCATGCTACTTTGTCAAGATCTCCTCATCTTCCAAGGCATATTGATATGCTTCTTCCACACTTTCCAACTTCACAAAACTTATCTCATCTTGAATCCTAGATCTCAATCCATTTATTTACCTTACAATTTTCTCAACATCATCATCCACATGTCTAGATCTAATGTTTGATTTATAGAATTCCTTGGTATACTCTTTCATAGTCATGTCCTTTTGTCTCAAATTTTGCATCTTTCTCAACAAGCTAACTTGGTAATCAGTAGGAAGGAATATTTTCTTTACCTTGTTCACCATCTTCGACCAATTTTTGATCTTCTCCTTTCCTCTCCATTGTCTATCAGTTTACAAATGCTCCCACCACAGTGAGGCGTGACCTTTCAACCTAGTAACTGTAGTATTCACCTTCCTATTATCAGAAGTGTTTTCATACTCAAATAATTTCTCCATATCTGAGATCAAATCTAAGACAAGATTGGCATCAAATTTTCCATCATAAGGACCTACTTCTATAGTAGGCTTTGAATTTTCCCTAGACAACACTCTCAACAACCTTGCTTCATCTTGGTCTTCTTTAGGTTCTAGATTAGGGTTAAGTGCTACTAATTTATCATCACTTACATCATCAAGATGTGCTTCTTTTCTCTAGTCTATCTTTGTAGAATCTAATCTTGTTGCAATTTGTCTCAATGTATCTAATATTGCATTATCAACATTTCCTTTGCCTTGAGCCATCTTTATAGATCAAGTTCTTGAAAGATCATCACCCTCTGTGAGTTATAGGTCAAATCCATAGATTTGCAACACTACAACCAAATCTAAATTAGGTTTCTACATGATCCAAAGTCCTAGTACAGACTACCTCACACTTCAGTGATTTTCTTCCACAATTAGGAACAATGGAGCTCTAATACCACCTAACCCATGGAGGTGTGAGTAACTAAGGCCAATTGGTACACTCAACTACCCAAACCACCTTGCAAGAGTTAACACAATGGAAGAAAACAAAAAAGAGAACAACACCATATAGAGAGAGAAAATATTCTTTATTGACTCATGAAAATATCATCATACATGGCTAACTATAAGGCCTTCTAGGTTATAGCCATATACAAAATATATTCAAATCCAAGATCTAGCTTCAAGTTCAAATTTCCAGACACATATGCTTTCAGTTTCCTAGCCTCCTTCTATCATCTATATTTATGCAAGATGGATGAATAATAATTACTAAATGCTTCACCACAATGCCTAATTATACCAATCTAAGCCACAAGTCAGCCTAGAATGCTAAGAACTAAATAAACCTAACATTAAATACTTGAAGAGCCACAAGTCGGCCTCCAATAGAAATTAAATGTCCAAAAATTGATACTTGAGAAAAAATTTGATATCTTCTAGCCCTGATTGAATTAAAACTTGTACTTCAAACTAAAGGTATTAATTTAGGTCCTCTACAACTCCTTAATGTTGCAAAGGCTAATTAACTAAGGATATCTATGCATCCATCCTGAAAGTCAAGCATGGAAATCCATCACACAAACTTCTAGAAATTGATACTCTAGGAGAATTTCCATATCTCCCAATGTGTAATGAACTAGGATTTTCTCCTTTGAAAAAAGGGAATATTCTAGGCCATCTTCAATACTTGAAATTTTTATCCTCTAACTCATTGCACCAAATTGGTTACATAGCCCACAAAAGGCACCTAGAAACTAGAAAAACACAACTCCAGCAGTAAGGTAAAAATGGCTCAAACATTAACATGATAACTCTAATCTCTTTGTGCACATAGGAAAAGGTTCCCTAGTGTGCCTCAAATGCTTAGAAACTACTAAAAGATCATAAATGCAAGACATTACAACTTAGAAAATCTAGGAAAAATTGAGAACATGTAGGATAACAGTACAACCAGGATGCTCCTACATCACACAAATTATTAAGTTTATTTGGAAAGGTCATATGAATTCACATATATGTTTAATCATTTAGTCCCATAAAAATGCACTTCAGAATATGTTTTGTGCTTATTTTTATTGTTCTACATGTGTGGGCATTATCCACTTAGATAAAGAATATGTTAGGATTAGAGGGAGAGATAAATAAAAATTACACACAAATACAACCAATATCACAAAGGAATAAAGCATACATAAAATAAATAGAAGACAAAGATTTAATGTGGCTCACTTAATCCCTAGGCTATGTTCACCAAACAACAAGTCGAATATTATTATCTAGTAACTTTGATATATTACAACCTTCAATCACCCTTCACCTCTCAATACCACTACAAAAGGCTATATATTCACCTTAGAAAACCTTAACCCTAAGAAAACAATACGTAACTTATGTCAGCTTAACAAGTTAATTGTAAACAATATAATTAACAAGACAACCTTGATCAATCACCACATATTAGCAATCTTCCACTAGAATAATTATTAGGCTCTACACTAAACCACCTCCCACTTGGAGACTAATCCTACAACCACAACATTCCCCTTGAAGCTACCACTAGATTGATGCATCTTGGACTCAAGTATTATTTTATTCTATTCAATCTAGAAGACTGACTGAAGTTGAAGAGCAGTTCAACATCTCCCTTGTCATGACCTTTGTAAAAATATCTATTGGATTATAATATGTATGTATCTTTTCTTTCTTTGACTATCCCTCATCTAAAACTAACCACATAAAATGATACCACAACTATATGTGTTTCATCTTTGAATGTAGAGAAGAATTCAAACACTTTAGTACTAATTCAAAATTCATAAAATTTATGAACAATAAATCAATAACCATATTCAATTTCTCAAATCAAACTTATAATAATTTTCCATCAAATGTTATCTTACTATTCCTTACTATTACTAATTATCAAAGATATCACTTAGCTTAAATATCAAGTAGCACTAGAAAATTATTAACATGAAAATCAGCTTCCAACACATAAGCAATCACACAGTTGAAACAATTTTTTTAACATAGAAATCC
Source organism: Cupressus sempervirens (assembly GCA_028749045.1). Taxonomy (NCBI): domain Eukaryota; kingdom Viridiplantae; phylum Streptophyta; class Pinopsida; order Cupressales; family Cupressaceae; genus Cupressus; species Cupressus sempervirens. Next base: position 37,285,350 of record CM053790.1, read on the forward strand.
TATAAAGGGAAAAACCATCTAGGAATGAACAACCCAAGAAATTTCACTCTTCTAAAGTAAGATTTGCTAGGAAAAACCCTTGTTAAAGGTTATACACACATTTTTATTGTGACCTAGTTAGAGGATTTTAACAAAATATCATCTAGACCTTATCACTCCTTGACATTTCTAAGAAGAACTTTCTACTATAAAGGACTTACACACATCAATGATTTTTGCTACCATATGGGATTTCAAAGACTTGTTAGGTCCACTCAGTTAAGAGATTTTTATCTTCTACAATGGTAAGGTAGTAACAATGAATTGATCTATTAGGTTTAGCTCTACCTTGCTTGTTTAAATCTTTGCCATGCTCTATCTCTACCTTTTAATGTCCTCCTAGCTGATTCACACACTCACACTTTCTAATTTAGTAACATCTTAGGTGTAAGAGAAATCTTGCATCAACCAAAAATATGTAATGGAACAATCATTATTTTGTTTGAGACAATTTCTTTTTGGTTTGAAAATTATCATTTAATTGATTGATGAAGAGGGTTTGAAAAGAGGAGATAGCAATAGCACCTAGAAAAAGGTTGAGCTGTTTGTTATGTAAAAGATGCACTAAGACCAAGTAAAACATTGATACTATAGTGTATTTTTTTTTATCTACTTGAATTTTGAAATGAAAGATTACTAAAGTTAAGACTGGAAGAAGATAAAGTAAGAAAAGTGTCTACCAAGTCTTGCCGAGCAATCAGTGCAAGCCAAGAAAAAATTAGTAGAAGTTGGGTGAAAATCAAGAGGTGTCAAGAAAAGATGAAAAATAGTACAAGTTTAGTGATTGTTAGTATATGTCAAGTAAAGTTTAGTTGGTGTTGAGCATCAATACACTTTAGTGTTTTCCAAGTGAACTAGTGTTGGCCGAGTGACAACAAACAATGTTAAATCAAAGTTTCAATGAATTTGACCCAACTAATTTGATTTCTTGAATTGTGTAAAGCATGTGGAAGATAACTATGTTTTGAAGTGAATAAAAGGAAGATTGAAGGAGAAGTTTCTAGAGGAACAAGATAGAAAACTAAGTGGATTCATTATATCCTACCTAATCTAACCTAACCCTAAAATGGATAATTGAGGTTAAGTGGAAAAAGATATAAATTCTCTATTTATAGAGATAGCTAGATAGAAGAAAAAGTTGTCATGTGTGAGAACCTAGGGAAGACAAGAAGTCTAGGGTATTTATTCATTTATTGGCCGAATAGAAGTGACTGTAATTGGCATACAGAGTAAGAAGGCTGAAGATTATGAATTCTTGAAGGGTGAACAAACTATTAGAGATGAAGTGTGTAAAGGAAGGCCAAGAAAAATGGAGAACTAAATCAGAGATCTATAATCTTCAAGTGAGGTGTAATTTTTTATTAGATCAAGCCTTACTATTACTTTCTAATCATTGTATCAATCTAGTGTAAATCCTTTGGATTAAGGTTAACCTAGTAGTCATTTATCAATACTTTAACTAGGTGATATTCTAGTAGAATTATCTAAAGTCCTTTAACAAGGCTCACTTCTAATAGGTTGATTGAAATCCTTTAACTAGGTCACATTTAACAGTGTGTATTGTAACCTTTAACAGGGTTGGCCTTTTACAATGCATGACTTTAGAAGAGTGAGAATTACTAGCATGTTACTAGTAGTTTTTCCCAAATTGGGTTTCCACATAAAATCCCTGTGTCAAATTGTATGAATTTTCTTATGGTGTTTCATGTTTACATTTTTGTAATGTTGTTTTGACATAGGATAGTAATCTACAAATTTTAAGTTTTTCATAATCTAATGGATACATGTATGACAAGGTTTTACAGATATGGGTTTACTAAGAATTGAAATTTTTTATTTGTACATCTGGACCTTAGATAATTGGTTCACATCCCTCCAACCCCCCTCTCAGTTATTCTAATTAATTCCAACAATTGGTATCAAAGACATTTTGTTTGAGAGGACTAGTTTGAAGGTACTAAAAGAAAAAGATCAAGATGTCCAAAAGTTAGGTACTGAAGCTTAACAAGTAGAACTTCCATGCATGGAAAATTCTAATAAACTTACATCTAGGAAGACTTGGAGATCATGCACAATCTACTATCAGCATTGAGAATGTTGACCCTATTGGAGCCCTAACTCCTGAGGATCTAAAGAAGAAGAAAGAACACATTCAGGATATGTTAGAGATTGCATATGCCCTTAGCTACACTAAGATCGATGACATCAAGGAATGTGATATTACTAAGAAGACGTGGGATGTTATATCTATGGAGGAGACAAAAAATGTGCTGAGAGCCAAATTTGAAAGTCTTAGAGGTAAGTTTGATGATGTGTTGCCCCAATTTTCATCCTGCACCCGAGTAGAAAAAGTGGTTTCTTATGTCTTAGTAGCTTCCTAGGCATGTTCAAGTTTAGGTCTAAAACCCCCTTAGGTGGAAGGATTCTTCATCAGGTTTTTCATTTTCCCCTTCTCCACATTTCATAGTCGGGTGGTTTTCCTTTTTCCTTTTTGTGAAGGGATTGTATGGGTAGCTTATTGCCTAATTCAATGGAGACTCATATTGCTTGTGCAAGGATCATCTATAAAGATTCATCTACTTGTGGCCTATCATTTTCTCATAAAAATAGAAGCCTACAAAAATTTAGACTTTGTCTTTACTTGACGGGTTTTCAACCCATGATGATGATTTCCTGCGAGTAGCACCAAATGATGTAGTCATATTTAAATGAGGAGATAATAGGATGCTTCATGGAAAATTAATGTTCCTCTTATGATTATCTATCTCAAGGAAATTTTAGGATTCATCACAACTCTTATAATCATTCTAGGAAAAAAATTAAAAACTGGCTTCTCCTTGGGGGGTTTTTGACCCATGAAGTTAGTTTTCTGCAAAAGGTAGTTTTGAAGGAAAGGAAACAAAGGGTAGGCTCTAATGAACTTGTGCACTCCTTTTGAAAATTTCTAAACCCAAAAGAAACAATAGTCAAAGACATAAAGTAAAAGGGAGGCTTGGGCGGAGAAATAGAAATTGTTTTCTCCTTCATAGGTTTTCAACCCATGAAGACAATTTTCTATATTTTAAAGAAAATCAAGTTGCAAATGGGTTGGACCCACAATTTGTGAAAAAAATTTCTCAAGTTTGAGGATAGGAAATATTCTAACTATCATGGGAAATAGGTATTAGGTAGAATTTGACTCAACAGATATTTTCTCATGGAGTACTCTATTTCTAACTTCTTAAAACTTAAAGGGAAAAAGGAAAGTAAGTATGAGAAGATAGAATGTTACCATTGGGCCAATGAAATAGTGAAAAGAAATCGAGATATCCATTCAAACCATGCATTTACTACCACAATGGGTCACTCCTTCAATTCACTCATGCGGTGTGAATCCTGAAGACTAATGGATGAATGGAGTTTCCTATATAGATGGAAACATGAATAGTTACAAACACCACTGCTCTTTCTTGAACTGTTATTCTATTAAAATTGCACAACTTTTCAAAAAGCTAATATTTGTGCATTTTTTATTCTTTCTATTACTATAGATTCAAAATTCACTCTCAAACAAAAATGACAACTAGATTCACAGGCTTTGATAGTTTCAATGGAATTAAGTCTTCATTGCAAAATTTTATGGATACTTCTCTCTATTTCTATGATATGCAAGATTTTCAAAAGAGATCTAGATCAGAGCCATTAAATCCGATTACTAAGAAGCTCTAAGGTTTGCTATTAGTGTAAGGTTTGGTAATGATGCACCTTATCTGATAAAAGGTAAATGATCAATCAAACTCATAGAAAAGATCATGTGGGGCAATGTTTATTATGTAGGACTTAACTTTAACTTGTTGAGTTTATCACAACTAAATAGTTCAGGTTGCAAAGTAGAGTTTGACAACATGCTAGCAAATATCTATGAAACTAATGGAAAATTAACTAGGAAAGGTGATCAAAGGAGAGGTAATATATTTTATCTTGATATGAATCATGCTACTTGTCATGTTGTAGAACTTGATGATGTGTGGTTATGGCACAAGAGATTATGTCATGATAACTTTAATAACTTAGTGAGTATTAGTTAAATGAAAAGAGTTAGAGGAATTCCTAAACTAAAAAAAACTAAAAATATGATTTGTAAACAATGCTAGTTAGCCAAGATTAAAAAATCTAGTTTTAAAAGTAAGAACTACACTTCTAAAGAAACTAGATTTAATTAGTTCATACTGATTTGTGTAGACCAATTGATGTGCAAAGCTACAAAGGTGATAAGTGCATTATGCTATAAATTGAAGATTATTCTAGGATGATGACAATTATGTTTCTGAAAGAAAAATATGATGCTTTCTAAATGTTTAAGTGTTACATAGCTAGAGTTGAAAAGGAGACAAGAAAAGTCTTGAAATGTATGAGATCTGATAGAGATGGAGAGATTGGGGAGATTTTTGGAAGATTGGTTGGAAGCATGAATGCTAATGATATTCCTATTGGGAGTACTACTATGATGATATGTTACATTCATGATTGAGTTTGTCATTTATGTCAAGATAACATGTCTGATGTCAACATAGCAAGTTTTCTATGGTATTTGATAGAAGAACATTAGAAAGATCAAGTTGGTACGGATGACTAGTTGAGCATTGTAATCATTAAAGGTTATGGGAGATACTTCCAAGTATCTAGTATATCTAGTTAATGTTAGAAGAAGAAAGGACAAGTCTATAAGAAGTTATGTAAGTTTTGGTAATGTCTGTTCTAAGATAGAGATTACAGAGGCATGTTTTAGTAAATTTTTCATATCTCTTAATAGATTTGATATCTTGAGGATTGAGGTTGAGGACATTAAGAAGATATGTTGAGGATGATGTGACTAAGCTTTCTCGTCATAATATTTCATGTAAAAAAAATAATTCAAGTTACAAGGTAGAAGATTAAGGTTATCACTAATTGTAGTGTGTTCTTAATGTAGTCCTATAATAATTAATTAAGGTCTAATAGTTGACTCAGGGAATTATTTTATGGACTTAGTATAAAGGAAGGACATTTTCATTTATCATGGTATCAAATGAATGTAATGTGAATTGATGATAAGCAATAGAGAGTGTGGAAGTACAGGAAACTTCATTGCCGAGGTTTTACTGAATGATCTAAGGTTTGGTATTTGGATCTAAGGTTTGTGACCTAGTCTATAAGGTCTGATAGTGATTGGTTTAGTTGAAAAGATAGAGGAAAGAGAAAAGAAAAGAACTAGCTAATAGTAAATTATTTGTTTGAGCAGTGAGCTCTTCTTGTAGTTGAAATTACATGTTTGGGTAGTGGGCTCTTCTTGCATATATTATACCACAACTTCTAACAGGGGTCATACAACTCCTAAAAAGGTTGGAACATCATAAAAAGGATTCAAAGTCTCCTAATATGGACTCATTGTACTAAATGTTGTAATAGACTCCTCACAGGGTCCATCCTCTAAAACAAAATATTTATATTAGTACATCATCTTGTCAACATCATAGGTTTTCCCTCTGATCAAGGGTTTCCCTAGTCAACATATATGGTGTAATTGTCTATGAGGATTTTATTATGGTTTTTGTTTACTTTGGTTGAATGGTTAAATTTGTTTAAAGAAGATAATTGTTTTAATTGTTGGATAATTTATTCACCCACCCCACCCCCTAGTTATCTTGGTGGATTATTACTTCTAACAATTGGTATCAAAGCATCAGGTCCTTGAAGAAAAAATTTAATAGCTTTGGGAGATCCATGATGAACATGTTTAGGAAAGATATTCTAAAATTTGCTGGAACAAATTATGATAGCTGGAAGGAAAAGATGAAGACACATTTTTTGTGTATGGGTTTGGGATATTGGATCTTGACAAAATTAGTGAAGACAATCATTGAAGCAAATGATTTGAAAGTTTTCACCAAGGTAGAGAGAGATATTTTAATGTGTGACATGAGAGCTAGGGAAGCACAGCTAAATGCACTTCCTAAAATTGAGTATAGTCAGGTAAAATTACTTGCTACTTCACATTTGATTTGGAAAGCTTTGGAAAATAATTTCAAAGGTGATGCACATTCTAAGAAGTTGAGGCTATAAAGTTGGATTTGTTTATTTTAAGACGCTAAAATGATGGAAGATAAATTTGTAAGAACATATATAGGCAGGATATTAGAAATTACTATAGGTATTAAAGCTCAAGGAGGAATGAAGGAAGATGATGAGGTTATATGGAAGATATTAAAGACTCTAGCACTACCATTTAAGTAACCAGTTCAAATGATATAGTTGTTGATATCATGTACCAAAGATTTCACAAAGGAGACATTGCTTAGAAGACTTAAAGTACTTGAGAATGAATGTAGACAATATGGTGAATTGATGAGAATAGAGACATCTTTTAGTGCCTTGAATATTTGACCTAACTTATAAAGGATCACAAGTGCTAGAGGAGATTTTGCTAGCAACAATAGATCTAAAGAAGACAAAAGGATTGAAGGAGGAGTAGCCCTTTTGGTAAGGAGAGAACAATGAGGTAAGAAAATCTTTAAATGTTGGACTTGTGATGAATATGGTCATTAAGCATCTAAGTGTCCTAAAAGGGAGAAAAAGTATAAGGTAAATCATATCCTTAGAAAAGATAGAGAATTTTTTGATGCAAATGAAGATAATGATTCTAATGAACAAGCATTAAGTGCTAGTGATGATGAAATTGGATTTGTGGCAATTAAAGAAGAAATTCTAGAGAAGGTAGCTTTGGTATCACAAGTTGACAAGAAATATAATTGGATAATTGATTGTGGTTGTTCACATCATATGACTAGTGATATGAACAAGTTTTTTGAATTTAAAAGTTAGGATGGAGGAATTGTCAGAGTTAAAAACAATTCAGCATGCCAAGTAAAAGGTATTGGATCTATAACTCCTGATGATAAAACTAATACTAAGGATGTATACTTTTTTGATGGTTTAAAGAAAAATCTTTTGAGTGTTGGAGAACTAGTAGATAAAGGTTTTCCATTGTAGTTCATAGAAAAGACATGCATGATCAAAGATAAAGATAGAAAGGTAATTGGAATAGGAACCAAATCTAGAGGGAATTTATTTCAGTTGAATCCTACTAAAATGACATGTTTGATTGCAAAGATAGATGATATTTGGTTATGGCATAAGAGATTTTGTCATATAAACTTTGATAGTAATGTGAGGACTACTAGAGTGATTTTTGTTAGAGATTTTCCAAAGATTGTAAAGCCTACTAACACAATTTGTAAGGAGTGTGTTTTGGCAAAGCATAAAATAACTTCTTTTCCTAGCAAGAAGTTTACTACTTTAGCAAAGTTGGAGATTGTACAAAAAAATCTCAAAATTCCAACAAAAAATGAAGCATTTTATGGTGCAAGGTATTTTATGATTGTAGTCAATGGATGCTTTTTCTAGAATGATGTGGGTTGCATTTTTTAAGGAGAAATTTGAGGCATTTGACAAGTTCAAGATATTTAAGAATAGAGTAGAGAATGAATCTAGTGTGAAGATTAAATTTTTAAGATTAGAGAGAGGAGGATAATTTACCTCAAATGAGTTTAACATGTTCTGTGAAGAAAATGGAATCAAAAGACAATTATTAGCTCTGAGAACCCCTGAACAAAATGGTGTTGCAGAGAGAAGGAACGCGTAAGTTAAAAAAGCTACAAGAGCTATGTTAGCAAAGAATGATGTATCCAATACATTTTAGAGAGAAGTTGTGAATACTAAAATATACACTATGAACAGAGTGCAAATTAGGACACAAACAAGACTTCTTATGAACTATGGTTTAGTCACTCACCTATAGTTAAGTATTTTAGAATATTTGGAAGTAAGTGTTACATAAAGAGAGATGATGACATTGGTAAGTTTGATGCTAGAAGTGATGAAGGTATGTTTCTTGGTTATCAATTAAAAACAAGGCTTATAGATGTTATAATCAAAGAACTAAGATTATTATCGAAAGTGCAAATGTAAGAATTCATGAGAAATTTAGAATATAAGAGAGAATAGTTCATTACAATTCAAATGATGATGTCGTTACTAAGAAAAGGAATGATGAGGTATTTCTTGAGACTAAAAATGATTTGTAGAATGAAGGAGAGCCAAGGTAGGAAAAAAGCACAGAACCTTCAGTAGAGTCAAGAGTTGACATAGCAACTCCAACTTTAGGCAAGAACATGATAAAGAGTCACCCATCTGAATAGATCATCAAAAGCAAAGACAAAGGTGTGATGGCAAGAAGTAGAGTGAATGAAGAATTATGTTCGATATGTCAAGTTGAGCCTAAGAATACAGATGTAGCATGTAAAGATGACTATTAGAAATAAACTATAAAAGAGGGATTGGATCATATAGAAAAGAAAGAGACATGGGAATTGGTCCCCAGACTAGTAGACAAGAATGTGATAGAAACTAAATGGGTATTCAAGAATAAGATGAATGAGCAAGGAGAAGTTGTAAGAAACAAAGTAAGATTGGTATGTAAAGGTTACTCACAGCAAGAAGTTATAGATTATGAGGAGACTTATGCTCTAGTGGAAAGAATAAAAGAAGTAAGATTATTCTTAGCCTATGGAGCACAAAAGATATTCAAAGTATATTAGATGGATGTCAAATTAGTATTTTTGAATGGAAAACTTGAAGAAGAGGCATGCACTGAGCAGCCTAAAGGATGTCCTTTGAAAAATGACAAGGACATAGTATGCAGACTAAGGAAATCATTGTATGGATTGAAGAAAGCACCCACAACCTAATATGCAAGGTTAGAAAAGCATTTGACAAATCTTGGATATAGCAAAGGTATGGAAGAAAGTAATCTACATCGGAAAGAAATCGATGATGGATTGATGATTTTGGTAATATTTGTTGATAACATTATATTTAGAGGTAATGATGAAGAAATTAAGAAGTTTGCAAAAGAAATGAAGAAAGAATCTGAAATAAGTATGATAGGAGAAATAAAATATTTCCTAGGATTACAAATTGTACAGAATAAAGAAGGAATCTTTATTTATCAAACTAAGTACTTGAAGGATTTATTGAAAAGGTTTGGTTTAGAAACATGCAAACCCATTAGACCACATATGGTAACTGGACACAAGTTATCTACCAAGGATGAGAGATCTACTATTGAGAAAAAGAAGTACAGATCTATGATTAGAGGATTACAATATTTGAATCACACAAGACTAGATATAGAAAATGCAGATGGAATTGTTGGGAGATTCTAGGCTGATCCCAGAGAAGCACATTACGTAGTAGTGAAAAGGATATTTAGATATCTAAAGGGAAATTCTAACTGTGGATTATGGTATGATAGATCTAATGATTTCACTCTAAGTGCTTATACTAATGCAAATTTTCCAGGTAGTATGGATGAAAAAAGGAACATTAGTGGAGGAGCTTTCTTTCTTGGAGAAATATTGGTTTCTTCGTTAAGCAAGAAGTAGGATTGCACATCTCAAAGTAAAGTAGAAATAGAGGATGTTGCAAAAGCAAATAATTGTAATCAATTCATTTGGATGAAGTAGATGCCAAAGGAAATAAGGATACAAATTAGTGAACCTATTGTTATACATTGTGACAACACAAGCATGGTAAATATGTCTAAGAATCTAGTGTTGCATTTGAGGACTAAGCACATTTCTATTAAGTATCATATGTTTCGTGAAAAAGTTGCAGAAAAGGAAATTAGATTGGAGTATATGAGCACTAAAGAGTAGCTCACAAATGTATTCACTAAGCCTCCTCCTAAAGAGATTTTTGAGTATTTGCAAGTTATGCTTGGGGTTATGCTCCTTACTACATTAGAAAAAGAAGATGCAAGAGTTCATCAGTCTAATGTAATAGAGCGCCATTATTTTCCTAGATTGGATGCTAATGCTTCCTAAATGGGTGAGTATCTCTGATGGATAGAGTCATCTAGGACTCATATTGATGTTATTTTGAATAGTTTCTTTTGACACTTGAGCTAGTAAGTAGTTGGAGAGTTTGATGTAGAAATGTTGGTTACAGAAACCTTTGACATTGATGTCAATGGGGGAGAATTTTTGCATGAAAAACATTATACTAAGGGTACAATTTTGATAGTATGCTAAGGGAGAAGTTTTCCATAAGCATAGTATGTGGAATAATAGTTTGGTATTGAGCACATTGAGGTATATCAAAAGGGGAGAATGACTTATGAAGAGGATTTGAAGATTGACAGACTTTTGTTGGTATTCTTGGAATTAGATGTTTTTCATCTATAGTCCCATCAATGCCAAAGGGGGATATTTTTGGAAGATTGGTTGGAAGCATGATGTTGATGATATTCCTATGGGGAGTACTACTATGATGATATGCTACATTCATGACTAAGTTTGTCATTGATGTCAACATAGCATGTTTAATTTGAATATAGTAAGTTTTTTGTAGTATCTTAGAAAAGAAAAGCAAAAAGATCAAGTTGGTATGGATGGATAGTTGAGAATTGTAAACACCTAAGGTTATTTGAGATACTTTTGAGTATTTGGTATATGGAGTTAATGTTAGAAGTAGAAAGGACAAGCCTAGAAGAAGTTATTTAAATTTTGGTGATGTTTGTTCTAAGATAGAGTTTACAGAGGTATGTTCTAGTAAACTTGTTATATCCCTTAGTAGAGTTGATAACTTGAGGATTGAGGTTGAGAACATGAAGAAGAAATGTTGAGGATGATGTGGCTAATCTTTCTTGTCATAATATTGTGTCTACAGAAAGTTATTCAAGTTGTAAGACAGAGGATTGAGGTTATTGCTAAGTGTATTGTGTTCTTAATGTGGTCATATAATAATTAATTGAGAAGGTCTACGAGCCAACTCAGGGATTTTTTATATACTCAATATAAAGGAAGTACATTTTCCTTTATCATGGTATCAAAGGAATGCAATGTGAATTAATGAAAATTAGTAGAGAGTGCAAAATGTGAAGTTGAGTAGAGCATTGTAGAAGTGAAGAAAAAACTATTTTCAAGGTTTTGTTAAGTGATCTAAGGTTTGGTATTTGGATCCAAGGTTCATGAACTAGTCTAAAAGGTCTAATAGTGATTGTTCTAGTTGATAGGATAGAGGAAATACCAAAGGAAAGAAGATAATAGTAAATTACTTGTTTGAGTAGTGAGCTCTTCTTGTAGTTGAAATTGCATGTTTGGGTAGTGGGTTGTTCTTGCATACATTATACCATAACTCCTAACAGGGTTGGAATCTCCTAACAGGGGTTCAAAGTCTCCTAAAAAGGACTCATTGTTCTAAATGTTATAATAGACTCCTAGTAGGGTCCATCCTCTAACAAGAAATATTTATATTAGTACATAATCTTGTGGGCATCATTTCTACCAGGGTTTTCTCTCTAATCATGGGTTTCCCTAGTCAACATATCTGGTGTAATTGTCTATGAGAATTTTATTATTTTTAATTCGGTTGAATGGTTAAGTTTTTTCAAAGAAGATAAATGTTTTAATTATTGGATAACTAATTCACCCCCCTCCCCTCAATTATCTTGGTGGACTATTGTCTCTAACAAAGAAATGGTTTGAGAAGTGATACATGTTTGTTGAGCATGCATGAGCCTAAGATAGTGAAAGACACCTTAGAGAATGAGGACTGGAGTAAAGCCATGAGAGAAGAGATTGATCAAATTGAGAAGAAAAAAATGTGGATTCTAGTTCCTAGACTAGAGGACAAGAATTTGATTGGAACCAAGTGGGTGTAAAGAAAAAAATTAGATGAAAATGGTAAAGTCACAAAGAATAAGAAAATATTATTTTGGAAGGAGTAAGAACTATGCTTGCTTACTCTACATAAAAAGGTTTCAAAGTTTATCAAATGGATGTGAAGCCATTATTTCTGAATGGTATATTAGAAGGAGAGGTTTACATAGAATGGCCTAAAGGATTTGTTGATGCTAACAACAAGAACATGGTATTTAGACTAAACAAAGCTTTATATGTTTTAAAGCAAGCCCAAATAGCATGGTATGAAATAATTCACAATCATCTTGTGAAAATTGATTTTGAGAGGACAAATGATAACACAAATCTATATTGTTCTTCGTTTATACCAAGTCCATAAAACAATTCCCTATTTTGGCTATTAGACCTTCTTAACTAATTATTATAGGACCACATTAACAACACACTACACTTAGCAATAACCTTAATCTTCTACCTTGTAACTTGAATAAATTTTTGTACACGCAATATTATGATAAAAAATATTATCCACATCATCCTCAACATGTCTTCTTCATGTCCTCAACCTCAATCCTCAAGATATCAAATCTACTTAGAGATATAACAAATTTACTAGAACATGCCTCTATAAACTCTATATCAAGACAGACATCACCAAAACTTACATAACTGCTTCTAGGCTTGTCCTTTCTACTTCTAACATTAACTAGATATACTAGATACTCAAAAGTATCTCCCATAACTTCAGGTGGTTACAATTCTCAACTAGTCATACATATGAACTTGATCTTTCTATTGTTCTTCTGTCAGATACCACAGAAAACTTGCTATGTTGACATCAAACATGCTATGTTGACCTAAATGACAAACTCAGTCATGAATGTAACATATCATCATAGTAGTACTCCCCATAAGAATATCATTAGCATTCATGCTTCCAACCAATCTTCCAACAATCTCACCAATCTCTCTATGTCTATCAGATCTCATACATTTCAAGATTTTTTTTGTCTCCTTTTCAAATCTAGGTAAGTACCACTTAAACATTTGGAAAGCATCAGATTTTTTTTTCAGAAACATAACTGTCATCATCCTAGAATAATCTTGAACAAATAGGATAATGCACTTATCAACTTTGTAGCTTTGCACATCAATTAGTCTACAGAAATTAGTATGAAATAATTCTAGAGTTTCTTTAGAGGTGTGGTTCTTGCTCTTAAAACTAGATTTTTTAATCTTGGTTAACTAACATTGTTTAGAAATCATATTTTTAGGTTTCTTCAGTTTAGGAAATCCTCTGACTCTTTTCATTTTATTGATCGTCACTAAGTTGCTAAAGTTATCATGATGGTTCTCTTGTGCCATAACCACACATCATCAAGTTCTACAACATGACAAGTAGCATGATTCATATCAAGATAAAATATATTACCTCTAGTGTAATCACCATTCCCAGTTAATTTTCCATACCATGTTATAGATCTTTGCTATCATGTTCTCAAACTCAACTTTGCAACCTAAAAAATTTAGTTGTGATACACTCAAAAATTTATAGCTAAGTCCTTTTACATAATAAACATTGTCACACATGATCCTTTTTGTAAGTTTGATTGATCCTTTACCTTTTATCAAACAAGGTGCATCATTACCAAACCTTGCACTATTTCCATCATGATAATCAAGGGTAATGAACTTACTTTTATCTCTAGTAATGTAAATTGAACACCCACTATCAATGATCCATATGTCACTCTTGTTCACATAAGATACTAGTGCAGTTGCGTTATCCTCATTAGAATCATCCTTCATTACAACATACACCACTTCATCATAATGGTTGCCATATCCTTTTTTTTTTCCTCTTTATAAATGTAGCAAGACTTCATGTCTTTGTCTTTAAACTCTTCATCATCATCATCTCTTTCACTTCTGTATTTGTCTCCACTTCTATTGTTCTTCTTCTCTAGATATCTATTAGCAATATGACCAACCTCATTACAATGAAAGCACATGATAGGTAACTTACCTTGAATTTTCCGTTGCTTTTATGAAATCTCCTTTCCAGCAATGCTTCAAACTTTTCTACATCCTCCTCATTTGTATCACTTTCACTAGAGATATCTTTGACATTTTTCTTCTTCTCTTTGGGTTCTTTAATGAAAATTTAGCTTTGAAATCAAATTCGACATTCTCAGATTTGAAATTATCAAAATTAGAGAGTTCAAAGGTAGTGAGTCTACCTATAAATTCTTGAAGGGTAAAATCATTACAAGGTGTGCACCTTAGTTCTTGTATGGAAAATACTCTAATAGCATAGATAGGGAGTAGGGTTCTCAATACTTTGTTGATCACAATCTCATCTTTAATCTTACCAGTTATTCCTCTAATAGAATTAACTACTTTTACTTTGGCACATTACAGAACTATATTTTCACCTTCTTGCATTCTCATATTTTTGGTAAATAGATTTGTTCTATTCTATTTAACCCTTGGGGGCCTAAATTTCATAAACAATATCTAGTTACAATAGTTGGAGAGTTGCTTCTAAGAAGACTAACTTTCCTCTATATTATTAGGTACAACTCCCTATTGCAAATTTGCAATGAATCATGTTTGTTCCTAAATCTTAAAAAGTGGTTGGGTAGGGGGGTGGGGGGGCATGTTCTTAACTAGGGAATAGAAGAGGTAAACCAAACTAGACCTATGCAGGATCTAACTCAAGCAAGAAAATATTTTAGAAGGTAAACTAAGTTTATGAACTCACACATCTTATGAACTCATATGAGTTAAAGATTCAATATTGCATAACAACTAATGCTAACTAAACGAGAAATTAACTAAAAAGATGGAGGAAGAAAGATTAACTAGGAGGGAACATGTAAAAGATCTCTTTTGAACCTATGATGACAATACCTATCACATTCAACTCACTTCCTCAAAATAGAGGATGAAACTTTGTTTGTTTCTTGTTTTAATTCAAATAAAAGAGAAAAAAGAAATAGACAATTATCAACTAATAAAATGGAATAGAAAATAATTGATACAAAATACCATTCAATTGACTCTGAAACATCTGGTATTTCACACCAAAATTTTCTAACCTTTTATTAATCTTTCATTATCATAAACATAGGGTTCTGAGATGATCATTAGAAAGGACATTCAATCAATTCATCTTCACCAAAATAACAAATGGGAAGGAACCAATTTGTTTATTATAATGATTATATAAAAATATGAAAGGGGTAGAATCTAAATCACTTCATCTTCTTTCCTTTTTCCTCATTTTCCCTATAGGCCTTGGCTGCAACAAGTATTGGTATTAGCTTTTCATGTTTATGGACTTGTACATTAGTGTATCTCAAGAGCCACTTAGAATGCTCTTAGGCTAGATCCTTGATAGTGCCTAGCTGGTCTTGTAATTCTCCCATGGCCACTTGCATGCATCCACCTAGCTTATTAAGTTTGGAGACTCTATTTGGGTGACCAGAAGCTATTCATGTTAGACCATCTATGAAATTGGGTCAATTTGTCTACATGATAGATACTCCAATGATAACTTTCCCTTGCTCACTAGACTATGAATCTATGTGAAAACATCTTAATTTCTCATAATTTCTATCTTGCTCTTTCTTTACTTTAGCTTCAATTTCTTTAAGTTTGTTTTCTATAGCCATGATCATTTCTCACTTGAACTACATACTCTAGAACCACTCGACTAATGGCTCATCTCCCTTAGGTAGGCTTTTTGTTCCAACAACCTCCTTTGTCTTCATGTGGATAATCATCTTCAACAAGGAAACACAATCATCACTTTTGGATTTGTCCATGGCCAAGGTGGCTATATTTGATGATATGTTATCTTTCTCTATTTCCAATCTCTATATAGCATTACCAATTTTCTCTATTATAGTGAGTCCTTCCATCTTGGCTTTCCTACTCTACTCTCTATCGATGTGCCCAAAATGCTTATCTTCCTAGATTTGGAAGATAAGTGCTTGAATGTCTACAGTGGTGGGATCACTAGTAATGGGCATCATAGAGATACTTGCAAATGGCATAACCAACTAACTAATGAAGCCATTCAATTCCTATATTTCTATTTTCATGTAGACCTTTGTCAATTTAAGGCTCTCCAGCTATCCTTCAATCCCTTCATTTGTTGACTTCCACAAGCCAACTTTAGTATACATATTATGTCCATCATCTTCCACTCCCTCAACATTGATATCAACTTTATACATCTTCACTTGGTCTATTGCGAGTCTGGAAAAATCAGGATCATGGCTTTCAAATTCATTTTTATAGTTGGCCAAATAGTCTTCAATGGTGGTGATGTGTTTCACAACACTTCTAATTTGCAACACTTCACTTGCATATCCATTAGGATCAAACATAGGTCTTAAGAACTGATACATCTCTAATTTATATTTGGATTCGAACACTTTTAGCATGGTCTTTACATTTGAATGAGAATCACAACTATAAGCTCCCACCTTCTTAGGGAACTCATACCTTTCTTCTTCAAACTGTCGCTTAGCACATTCACCTAGATTGCTTGTCGCATGATCTCAATCAACATGATCATATTACTAGGATATCTCAACAGCTTCAAGGGAAAACCATCAAATGTCGCATGATGCAAATATGAAGAGGATGAGAACTAATGAAATAACTCCCAAATTGGCTAATGTTCACAATAGCTTTGGGACTAAATCTCCTCTTTGGACATCCCTAAAGTTCCCTATAAGTTCTCATGGTGAGTGCATCATTAACTCTAATATATTTTGCATAACTATTTTCCAATTGTACAAATGGGTAGAATTCATAAGACTTCACATCATCAAGGAAGTTTTCAACTCTTGAGAGGCCTAGTCATAATTATAAAGAAGCTAACATGTAAATGAGGAGAAAGGACATGTAGAATGCATTATAGAATTTTTCAACACTAAGAGCATTGGACAAAATCTCACTTACCTTGTAGGCCCAATCAATATATTAGGTATTAGAATAGATGACTTGCACCAAAAAGAAATATTGCTCAAAAAAGTTTAAAGCTTCAACCTCACCTTTCAATCTATGTAAGAGGACCATGATGTTGACAATCTCATGTTTGAGATTAGTCTCAAAAAAGGTTTTAGGAACCTTACTCTTGGTGCCTTGTGGTTTCTCAAACCATGATTGCCTAATCTCTTTTTCTCCAAATCATTTTCTTTATGGAGAGCTCAAAAATGGCTCCTCCAATGGTCATTTCTAAAAATTCTTCCCACTCTGAGATTCAGATGAAATTCAAAATAGTTTTTTTATCAATGGAGATCAACATTGTTTCATATGGAAACACAATCTGTCTAGTGTCTAGGTTGTAATGGTTTATGCATTCATAAATTAATTTCAAACTGCAATAGAAAAAATGGCTTACTTTACAAGCCTACATCCTTAGAGCTTCCTAGTAATGGGATGTATTGGCTCTAATCTCAATCTGTTCTGAAAATATTGCATATCATAGAAATGGAGAGAAGTATCTGTGAAATTTTGCAATGAAGACTTAATTCCATTCAAATTGTCGAAGCCCATGAATCTAGTTACCATTTTTTTTTTAAGAGTGCATTCTGAATCCAAAGAGCCAAAAAGAATAGCAAATGCATAGATATTACCTATTTGAATTTTTTTTAATTTTAATAGAATGATAGTTCAAGAAAGAGCTATGGTTTTTGTAAGTATTCATGTTTCTGTCTATATAGGAAACTCAATTCATCCGTTAGTCTTCAAGATTCATGCCACACAAGTGAATTGAAGGAGTGACCCATTGAGGTAGTAAATGCATGGTTTCAATAGATATCTTAGTGTCTTTTCACTATTCCATTGGCCCAATGGTAACTTTCTATCTTCTCATACTTACTTTCCTTTTTCCCTTTAATTTTCATGAAGTTGCAAATAGAGTGCTCTGTGAGAAAATATCTGCTAAGTCAAATTCTACTAAGTCACTAGTACAAACCAAGTTTGAAACTAATTTGAGGTGATTAGTATGCACTGAGCTTCTACTTCTACCAAATGTATGATGATAGCGACTAATGAAAATGGACTCTGAGTATCAAAACTTCACCAATTTAATCTTCAAAATCCACGTGTCTTCATATGGGCCAACTTTGTAATATTGGTGTTAACTTGTATATGGGTTGACTTTGTTATTATGAAAATTGGATTGATATATATGTAATGTATTGTATCATATCCAATGTGTTTGAATATGTAATTCATGAACATAAGTATATAAGAATGTGAAAGTAATCAAGCAATAGATAAAGTATGCATTGAAGGCCATATCAAAAAAGGAGTAGTAGAGACATATCCATCACAAAAGGTGATCAGTAATTCAAGGAATCTCTATAAAAAAATTAGTTGTAAGTCAAAGATCTATAGTTTCATTCTAATATGTGAATTAGTCTAAATCCTTTGACAAGGTAGACTTAACAGTCTTTCTTAAATCTCTTAACAGAGTGCATATTTTATTGTGTGTTTTTAAAAACCTATAACAAGGTGGACCTAGTAGTCCTAATTGCTCCTAATAGTGTAGATCATTAGAAGTGATCAATGTAAGCCTTAATAGGGAAAATTTATGTTGCAATATTGAATTTTTGTTGGTATCATCCCCACCCCAGTTTTACTTTCCATTTGGAAGGTTTTTGGGTCACCAAATTATCATGTTCAAATGTTATGAATATTTTATGGTTTCAGTTTCTCATGCATGCAATCAGATAAATAAATGATAATTGGTATATTGCTATAAAATGCTGAATTTGATAAAGTTTTAGAAGTTACTAATTTACCCCTCCCCTCTCAGTAACTTAGCATAATCTTGAATATTTCCAACAAGTTGAAGTTTAGTTCTACATTACATTCATAGATAGATGAATAGATAGAAGTTGTGAATAGAAGCTTGGGTAATTTTCTGAGATGTTTAGTTGGGAATAAGCCACATAACTAGGAGATGGTATTGGCACAAGCTAAATTTGCATACAATAATTCTATGAATAGAAGTACAGGGAAGACACCTTTAGAGATTGTTACTAGAATGCATCCTAGAGGTATATTAAATTTGAGAGATGTTCCTACTAAAGAAAAGAGAAGCATTGTAGGAGAAGAATTTTCTTATTTTATGGAGTCTTTGAATAAGGAAGTGAAATTGAGGTTGGAACAAAGTAATTAGAAGTATAACAAGAATGCTGATTAGTCTAAAAGACACCATGATTTTGAAGTTGGTGATAAGGTTATGGTTCATCTAAAGAAAGGAAGATTTCTTATTGGAACATACAATAAGCTAAAGATGAAGAAATTTGGACCTTGTAAGATCTTGAAGAAGTTTGATAGTGGTAATGATTATGAATTTGAGTTGCCTAATGACATGGATATATCTCCTATATTCAATATTTTTGATTTGTATAAATATCATGAGTCAAATGATGAAGTTGTTGTATTAGAAGATTATCCTAAGTAAATTGAAGAAGTTGAACAGATATTGGATCAGAGAGTTGGTAAGAGCACAAGAGTAAAATATTACTATGAATATTTGATAAAGTGGAAGAGCGTGCCTATTGAGGATGTTTCATGGATCTCTCAATTTGAGTTGGATTAAACTTAGATTTTGATATCTCAATGATTCAGGAGAATCATTTCTTTCAACCCCATTTGTTTGATGTAGGAGCATCCTACATTGCCTTGTTATCCTACTCATTTTTGTTCATTTTGCATATTGGATCTAAGTTATTGTAGCACTCAATTGGAGCTGAGTTACTATAGCACTTAGCTGGAACTGAGTTACTATAGCACTCAGTTGGTGCTGAGTTACTATAGCACTTAGTTGGTCTCAAGTTACTATCGCAATTAGTTGGTGCTGAGTTACTATAGCACTTAGCTGTTGTTGAATTACTATAGCAATCTAGTGTTGATCAAGTGTTCCTTCATGTGCTAAGTTACCTAGTGTATGCCAAGTGACTCTTCATGTGTCGAGTTACCCAATGTATGTCGAGTGACCCTTCATGTGTCAAGTTTTCCTGTTTATGCTGAGTGTCAACATTTGCACATGATTTCTGCAAGTTGACTTGTGAGATTTATTTTGATTGCGATATTTATGTTAAGATGTTTTCTTGGGATGTGTCCAGACTATTGTTGGGTCAGCCGTCCTCTTATGTAATGTTCTAGAATAATATGTAAGCTACTTTGGTAAGTATGTATAGAGTGTTTAGGCTTAGAGTTAGGTAGTTTTGGAAGAGGATTGGAGAGAAAAACTAAAAAGTGCAAATTTGTTGTTGGATCTTTAATTGTGAATGTATTTGTATTTGGTCATAACCCAAAAGGCCTTATAACTGGGCATGTATGAAGATATTTTGATGAATCAATAAAAGTATTTCACTCTTCTTCTTCCTTTGGTTGTTGTTATTTGTGTTTTCTTCCATTGTGTTATCTCTTGTAGGGTGATTTGGATAGCTGGGTGAGCCTTTGGCCCTAGTTTATTCCCCCTTCCCTACGTCAAAACTTGGGAGACATCATTGATGATATACATATTCTCTTTGATGGAGAAGATCCTTCTTAAGTTTTTGTGACAGCTCACTCTGACCCTTGTGTCCATTCTCTCCATGATCAATCTTCACAAGTTGATGTGAATGTCGATCTTTATGTATAATAGTTTTAGGAGGTCTCTTTATTAGTTGAGGCAGTAGTAGATTCCTTGGGACAAGTTCTACATCCATCCTTACTAGATCTAGCATTGTTCCTTTATGCAGCATTAGAAGGGGTAACAATCAACATCAACAAAGGGATAGTTGAGTAGGTTATAGAGGCATCATTGATCATCAAGATTCTTTCTATACATAGGGGAAGGACCTCTTATGTACCTATGATATTATTTCTTCCAAAGGGGAGGAACATTATTTAGCTATCTTGGACCACCTTCCACATCAAAGCAACTATCACTGATGGGCACACTACAGTTGGGGGGGAGGGGGGGACTACCTTGTCTCTCTTCTTCTTCTCTCTTGTGGGGGGACCTTTTCCTCTTTTGGGATTGAGTTCTTCTCATATTTCTCTATTATATATACTTGATGTATGTCATAATAGGGGGGCATTGATTACTCCATCCATCTATGCATCTTATTTTTTCATCTCTCTTTTTGGGGGAGGGCTTTTCCCATGAGGTTTAACCTCTTTCTCTACTTTATGAGAGATTATATTTTATTATGTACATGGGTACCTAACATGGCCTAGTAGCCGGGACCCATCATGCATTTCATTCTAGCTTTCATAAGCGTAAGTGCATTACCCTAAGTTGCACTTAGGGGGGGTGTTGGTGTAAATAAGTATTTACTTATTATACTTTACTTAAGTTTACTTACGTTAATGCATTATTTTATTATTTCTCAGGTGAGACACTTAGGAAATTGTGTACTCTTATGAGTTGTCATGTTGATAATACAGAAGTAAGCAACTCTAATTCAGCACATGGTGGCTACAACATTATTTCGTGTGCTACACCTTTGTAGGCTTATCCTCTCATCTTCACACTTACTCCTATGCTTAATAGAGGATAACCCATTTCTATTGGACATGTTCCTAGTTGTAAGACTTATCATGTTGTTGATTTCTAGGCATTCTAGAAGCATTTTAGAGGTCTTTATATACAAGAACTCCTAGTGCACTTTCCTACATTGAATGAATATCATATCATCATTCTAATCATACTCTTTCTAGTCTACTGTTGTGCTTGTCCTTGATTTCCTTGATCTTGGGTGAATTTTTCCCTAAGGGAAATTCTTATAGGAAGAAACCAAAAAAACCACCTGGACTAGCACCTAGTGCACCCACTCCATAACCAGTGCCTACAAAACTCTTTGATGATATTCGCCACCTCTTTACCTGCTTTTGCAATACTCTAGATAATGTCTTTTGAAGCTAAAATAGGAGCCTCAGTGGCCTTTTTCCTCACACTCTACCTAGTTCTCTTACTAGGAGCACCTAGATTCCCCAACGCCACATTACTAGGAGATGTTATCTCCTCATTATTCTTCTTACCCAAACTAGCTATCGCAACATACAGACTAGAAGTGACTTGTTCCATTCTTTGACCACTTTCCTTATTAAGGTAATAGAGCTCCTGCTCATATTATTTGAGCTTTTCAAGCATGTTACCAATTTGTACTTATATCTGAGCTCTCATGGTACATTCATAGTCCAACTTTTTCTGCATAACCCCATTTTCTTCTTGAGAACCATTATTTAATTGTAAAGCTAGGAATCACCCTAGAGGGAACCCTCCACTTTAAGCTTAGTGGTGTGAAGAAAGGATAATTTAGCCTCATGAGAATCTTCACTGCCATCAACAACAACTCTAATCTCAAAATCAATGGCAGTAGTAATAGTATTGATCTGGATATTAGAATTGATGTCCTACTTCTCTGTCCTCTCCTCCTTTTCCTCTTTACTCAGGCTATTATTCTTAGCAATAGGGTCTTTATCCTCTATATCCTTAGTAGTTACCTCCTCCATTTTCTCCTCACTAACATTCCTCTTCGAGTGGGTTGGGTGAATACTCTATTTCTCTTCACACTCCTTGAGGGCTTCTGAACCAACATTTGAGTTAGTAATTCTATCCTTTCTACCCTCCACATTATCTTTACCAATTGACACCACTTTACTCCTAGAATATCGAACCAAATTGGAATTAAGTTTCCCTATTTTTGTCTTGTCACCATTGTCAGATTCTTTAGATTCTATGATCTCCTCCACATTTTTCTTTTTCCTCTCCTATTTGATAACTTTCTTAGTCTCACTAGTAACCTCCTCATTTTTAACCATAATTCTCTTAGAATAATGATCATTACAAGACCCTTTCCTCTTCTCCAAAAACAGAGAGGACTTAATAGCTTTACTTTTACAAAAAATTTCAATAAGTAAAATTAAACCTTCATGAAGTACAGGGCAGGAATATTTCTTCCTATGAGCATAGAGGCTTTCAAGCAGAGAATATTTCAGATAAGATAGAAAGGAAATCCTATCTTTGTGCCTAAAATGATTTACGAAAATAAAGTGAAATTTATGGACTATCTTTGCCCTACCATCAAGTATGAAGTACTCAGGGAAGTCACTATGCCCTTAATTTGTTTCAAGTCATAGAAGTCACTATTTTTCTCCAAGTTTTTCTATTAAATTTCCATCTTTGATAATTTCTTAAAAGACACATTTGAAATAGTAGTCTCTTTACTAAATTTTCTTCCTTCCATGAGAAGCCCCATAAGGTCAAAAATTAACTTTTCATTCAAGTTCACCACGACCCCATGACAAGTAACCATTTCTTCAAACCAATTTTTGAAAACAGCCTCTATAATGTGAGGTTTTTACCCATGGAGTCTCTCAATGTAAGTTGTCAATTTTCCTTTTTAAAAAATCTCCCACATAGAAGCATTTGCCTTCCATTCCCTATAATTGCTTGGTTCTTTCTTTCTAGGTTCCCCTCCCATCTCAAAATCTTGTTTTCCCTCACAATTCACTTGAGAAATAGAAACCAAAAAAAAGAGTAAAGTTTTTTTGACTATCAAGGAGCTATTAACCTTACATATGTGTTGAGTGCAAATCATAATAGCACCAAAGTACTTCCTAGGGAAACTCAAGCTGTCCTTCATAAACCCATCACTCCCTAAACAAATTTTCCAATCTTAGAAAATATTTTCTTCTCTAGCATGTGTCTTGTCATAATTAGCTTTCACTGTCAACTCCACTTCCTTGCATAGGTTAGCTTGCCAACTTGGCTTAATTTCCCTATAAACAGCCTAGTTGGAAATCTGATCAGTAGCTAAATTGCCCTCTTGAAAAATATGAGAAAATAAAACATTATCAAATTTATTAATAATATTTTTACTTTCCATTATACTTCCCTTAATTTTCCAAGTAACTAGGCTCTTATTATTTAGCATATTAATAATGTTGAGTGAATCTCCTTCCATCCAAAGATTTTATCAACTAGAATCCACAACCAACTTCATAGTATTTAAAACAGTCGTAGGCTCTGCTTTATGGCTAGGAGATATCCCTATAGGAATGGCAATAGCATCAACAATTCTCAAAGTATGGTCCCTCAACACCCCTCCACAACTAGTTTTACCAAGATTACCTTTTGCAGCACTATCAAAATTACCTTTAATCTAGCCCATATGTGGGGAATCCCATCTAACATTCTATCTCTGATCATCAATTTTGGTTTTATAGCTTTTGATCTTCATAGGACTCTTAATTTGAATTTCATCACTCATTTTTCTACAAGACTTGAAATTTTCCTTGGTAGCTCTGATAATATTATGACTAAGAACCCACTCTAAAATTTCTTTGTCTCTAAAAATTCTATTATTTCTTTCTTTCTAGATTCCCCACTAGAGATGGGGTAGAGAAATTTTCCATAGAAAACCAATATTAACATCCTTTGAAGGACATGTCCAACTCTAGAAACATTGATCGATATTATTATGCTAAAACCAATTTATGTTCCAATAGAGAAGGATATAACTCCAAACTTTCTTACCGAACCTATAATTTAAGAAGAGGTGATTCATGTCTTTAGAATCCCTTTTGCATAGACAACATCTATTAACAACATAAACCCCTCTCTTTTGCAAATTGTCCAAAGTTAAGATTTTGCTTTTAAGCAATATCTAGAAGAAAATATTAATTTTAGGAGTGAGTTCTTTAATCCAGGATTTGGCACATAAAGGTCTCATTCCCTTTTCCTTAGTTCTAAACATAGAAGAGACTTTAAAACAACCTCTTAGATCAATCCCCCAAAACATTTTATCTTCAATATGAGGATAAAGACTAAAAGCATCCAGGATTAACTCGATTCTAATAAAGACCATATTGATTTCAGCAATATTGACCCATTCAACATTAATGCAATAATTCTCTACTAATAAACCAAATCTCTGTTCACATCTATCCACAAGATTTCTATCCTCAAAATCCTTAATTAGAGGATGATTCAGAAACCATATATCATCCCAAAACTTAATCTTATGCTCGTTTCCCACTTGCCACATGCGTCCTTTGATTAAGATATTTTTTGCTACCTAAACAGCACCACAAATAGCAAAAGAAGATTATACATTAGGGTAAGAAAGAAAATTAGACAAATAAGGAGAAGCAAAGAGGTATTTATGTTTCTAGATAGAACTCCACTCCTTATTGCCATGACAAACTCTCCAACCCTACTTTGAAAGTAAATCTTTATTCATACTATTGAAAGACCTGATGCCCAATCCACCATCCAATTTAGGCTTACAAATGTTTTCTCTCGGGAAATTAAATTCATTCTCTTCTCCTCCTCAGATCTAAACCAAAGGAAATTCCTTTGGATTTTGTCAATAGTATCAACAAATTTAGTTGGAATCCTGAAGAGACTCAAGGCATAGGTAGGGATACTTTAGAGGGAAGCCTATAGAAGAGTAAATTTACTATCTTCACTCAACAAATTACCTTTCCAACATGGCAATTTCTTGTTGAATTTCTTAACAGGTTCCTCCCAAAAATAATTTGAGGGATTAAGACCCAAAGGGAGACCTAGGTAGATGCAAGGAAAATACCCTATAGAGAATCCAAGGATACTAGCAATCTTACCTTGTCTAGAGATAGGGGATTTAATAAAATAAAAAGAATTCTTATTCCAATTAACCAATTGACCAAAACTAGAAAAATAAAGATTTAGGGCATTCTTGAGATTCCACACCTCCCTAACCTCAGTTTTACCTTAAAAAATAGTATAATCCACAAATTGTTCATGAGAACAAATAAGAAGATGAGAATAAGGTCGCAAGCCTTCAATTTCCCCTAAAGAGACCAATTTCCAAATATATCTACCCAAATAATCAGCCATTATCATTTAAGACAATAGGAGATAAAGGATTTCCTTGTCTTAACCTCCTTGTTGGTTTAAAGAAAGTAGAAGAACACCCATTAGCTAGAACAATAGTTGTAGTAGCAGAGATCATCTACATCATAAGCTTAATCACATTGACACTAAAACCAAAAGATAAAAGGATCTTATGAGGAAATGACCATTCTACTCTATCATAGACTTTAACAATAAAAACTTTCATAATAAACCCTTGATTATTTGAGAGAGACAAAGAATGGATATTCTCATGCACAAAGATAATAGAGTTAAGGATTTGTCTACTAGGTATAAAACCATTTTGTTGCTTAGAAATAAAAGAAGGAAGCAAATGCAATAATCTCAAAGTTAGGACTTTAGAAATAATTTTGTAAATTGAATTGCAAAGACTAATAGGCCTAAATTGATCTAGGGAATTAATACCAATTTTCTTAGGAATCAAACATAGGAAAGTAGAATTAATTTCCTTTAGCATCCTTTTAGACCCATAGAATTATTTTATAGTATCACACACGTCTTTACCAACTAGTTTCCATTCTTTCTAAAAAATAGCATGGGAAAACCATCTGGTCCTGGTGACTTATCCCCCCTAGAGAACAAATAGCTTTATATATTTCCTCTTCTTTACAAATAGAACACAAAAATCTATTCTAATCTTTAGTAATCAGAGAAGGGATAACATACAACAACTTAGCCTAATGATTCAAATCAATTCCAAGACTTGAGGTCATCAAAGAAGAGAAATAGGAAACCATTTCCTCTGAAATTTTCTTTTCATCAATTAACTTAGTTCCTCCTTTATTAAGCCTTGGAATTGGAGTATTGGATCTATGGTTTAAAGTTGACAAATTTAAAAAAATTGTATTTCTGTCACCTTCATCTAGCTAAGTCAATATGGATCTCTGCCTCTAGTAAATCTCTTCTTTGTTAATGATATCATGATACTCCACCATCTTCTCATTTTCTTCCATTACTAGATCCTTAGAATATCCTTCTAACTATATTTTGTTTTGGATAGTTAGAAAATCCTCTTTAATTTTAGTTTTTCTATCAAAAATATTCCTAAAAAATCTTTTTTCCCAAACTTTAACTTTCTTTTTAACATTCTCAAGTTTAGGAGCCACTTGAAACAAAGTCATTCCTTTAATATTTATGTTCCACCATTTCGCCAATCGATCCCCATACTATGGATGCTACATCCACATTTTCTCAAATCTAAAAGGAATTTAAAAAAAAAAAAAGAACCCTCAACTCTAAATATCAAAGGAAAATGATCAAAACCAATCTTCTGGATAGCCCTTAGATTACATAGAAAATATTTAGTCCAATCTGTAGATATAAGAACTCTATCTATATGAGCTTGGACATAGTCATTACCAACCCTTTTGTTACTCCAAGTGAAATCAATCCGAAGAAGATCTAAATCCATTAATCTTTCCATGTTTATGAAATCCATAAAATCCAGTCTAACATCCAACTAACTAGCATTTCGCCCTTTTTTTTCATGCTCATAAAGTAGAACATTAAAATCCCCCAAAGGACCCATCTACCATAGTATTCATTACTCTTAATGTTAGATAGAGTATCCCTCAACTTTTTTCTTCCATTCTTGACATTCGATGCATACACATTCACAATATACCATTCATTATTTAGATCAATACTCTTAATCTTGACCACCATAAAATGTTTATTAGACTTCAAAAAAGTACCTAAAAACAATGAGTGCTTCCACATTATCAGCATTGCTCCTGAAGGTCATTTTGAGCTACTAGCCATTATACTGTAGTTATGAAAAGATTTGAGCTTTTCAGCTTTCTCTTTATCCACATTGGTTTCCTGAAGCACTAAAAATAATGGTTTGTGTTCTCTGTCAAAATTTTGAACAATATTTAACTTATGCATACTATTCAACCCTCTAATATTCCAAGTAATAATATTCATAATGACTTTTTAGTGGTAAAATCCATAAGAGTTGCCTATTTCCCATCAGCAATATTCTATAAGCTTTCACTTTCTCTAGTTTTTTTAGACATTATCCTTCTAGGTTTCTTTGGAGTACCAACATTTGATTTCTATTTTGGAAAGCACATTTCTAATTTACTACTTCAAGTCTTAACTCCTTTAGATAAAATGTTTTCTTTCTTATTGTTTTCTTTCTTTGACTTTATTTTTGCTTAGGTTCTTTCTTGTCTGAAATCACATCCATACCTTTG
Organism: Cupressus sempervirens; assembly: GCA_028749045.1. Classification (NCBI taxonomy): domain Eukaryota; kingdom Viridiplantae; phylum Streptophyta; class Pinopsida; order Cupressales; family Cupressaceae; genus Cupressus; species Cupressus sempervirens. The sequence goes on from CM053790.1 coordinate 37,313,252, forward strand.
GATTCAAAGGTATTCTCAATGGATACAATCTCTTGACAAATGGGTGACATTTGAATTTGAGTTTCAAACACTTGAATGCTTCGTAATGCCAGAATATGACTCCTTTCCTCAAGAATTTCTCCTTCCTCTATCTCTTCTAATTCTATATCTTCCCAATTTAGCTCTCTTTCTTGGTAAATGACCATCTAATTCATTAGAATTGCATCCTTCTCTTTTTCCTACACACTTGAAGTCTCCTCTACTTCCTTATATAGTCCTGACACTTGATTGTCTTGGATATCTTTCGCTTCAATCACCTTTGCAGGAATTTCTTTAGGTCTCCATTACCTTTCCCTTTGTTGGATCTTAGTTTCTTTTTTTTTTTTTCCACATTTCCCAAGTTAGGTTGGTTCTTAATTTTCAAAGGACAATTTTTCACCCAATGTCCCTATATTTTATAGACAAAACAAGTATTTGGAAGATCTTCAAAGATTATCTCTTGCATCCTTTTACCAAGTTTTGGATACAATTCGACCTTTTGGGGGAGGTTCTTCAAATGAGAAACATTCACATAGATTCTGGCACTAGAGTTTTGATCTTGAGGCTATAACATTATCAATAGCTACAACTTCACCAACACATCTAGCTTGAAGATTTCTTCATGCCAAAACTCAAGGGGTAAACTAGGTAGTCTCACCCAAATCGAATTTGTTAGGAAGAAGGAATCAAATAGATCCATATTAGGTTCCCATTTTTTTATCATTAAAGTACTATTACCAAATGACCAAAGTCCACCATGTACCACTATGTTTAAATCTTCCTTACCAGTAAAAAAGAAGGAAAATAAACCATTCATCATAAGTGCAATATCCACTTGTCCATGAAGAGCCCATTTTCTTCTAATCATATTTCTTAATGCATCAATAGCAGGCCTAGCCCCTAGAAATTTACCAACTAGAGTAAACTCCATTATTGAGATAGAGTAATCAACAATCAAATATGGTATAAAGATTTGAAACTCACCTTTTTCTCAGTAGGATTTCTATGTAACCGGAGGAAAAGAAGACTTTCCTCTAGGTCTTTTCCCAAGAAAAGAAGAACACTTTGGTTTATCAACTTCCAATTTCTCCTTCTTATGGTCCTCTACACCACACACATTTGCATTCTTATCCACACACTCTAAGATATTCCTTTCATGTAGTGGGACCCCTTTGTTAATGTGATAGTCAGATAAAGGAACAGAATCATCCCTACCCCCATAATTTGTGGAACAAGAACCCAATTGTTTTCCATGTTCTTCTTGTATATGCTACTTTAGTATGTTAGAAACACCAAATTAAAACAATCAAAAGGCATTTGCATACTAATTTAACATAACTTCATGAGAGACAAAGTGAAGTCCTCGAATGAGAATATGAGCCATGGATAGGCTCTCTCAATGAAGGTGATCACTTCATGTAGAGGTGTGTCTAATAGCTAAGATGGCTTGATTATATATGTATGCTCAAATGTTCAAATGGGCTTCAATGGAGAATTTTTGATAGATTTTGGTGAATGGATTTGATGTAAAAATGGCTTCTTAAAATGGCATTATGGCTTTACTTTCTAGATTGTGTTAAAATGGCTTGGATAGTAGATTGTGCTTCCTTACAACCAATCAAGGAGTGACACATGTCACAGAGTCATTGGTTAGAGCAAGAGGGGTTGAGCGATCAACAAAGGAGGCTCAAAGCTCATAAAGACCCTCATAATGGCTTGTAAGAGCAATGAATGGGCTTGTAAGAGTCATTTATGCCTTTGTGGGCTTCATAAAGTTTAATGGTTGGGATATTTGTGAGAGAGTTGAGATATTTTAACTTGGGTTGGATTAAAAAAGTCTTAAGCTTGACTTAGGAATGTGCAAATTATTAAGGCTTGGATTAGGCTTGGGTTAAGATTAGATTAGGCTTGTTAGAGATGGGCAAGTGGATGACATTTAATGAGGGTGGGTGGACGAGATATTTGTTGGCTTTGGCTTGGGTTAGCAAGTCTTAACCCATGTTTAGGGAATGTGACAAGGTTAGGAGGGGATTAGGATTAGGATTAAAGATAAGGATTGACATCTTCTAGAAGAGTCTAGGCTTTGGATGAGGAAGAAGATTTTCTAGAAGAGTCTAGAACTTCCTAGGATGAGGATAAATAAGGTTTTTAAGAAATAAATAAAGTTTTATTTATTTCAAGGGTTTGGGTTGAGGAGATATTTATTAAAATATTTTTAATAAGCATAAAGAATAATATTTAATCTTAATTAAATATTTTGAGTTGGGATTAGGGGTAGGAAATAATGGGATTAGCCTTTAATCGAAATCAAAGAAGGATTAGAAGATTTTGGAAGAGGTTAGTGGTCTTAAAGAAAGTGGCCAAGTTTTGGGCAAAAAATAAATAAATTATTTATTTTGGGATTTTTGGTCAATTTATTAATTAAATAATTAATAAATAAGGAAATAATGTTTAAATAAGATTTAAACATTTTTGGGAGGGATTCCTTAATTAAATATTTTTTATTAAGATAAAGGGATTTAATGGCATAAAAATTAATTAATTAATTAATAAATGATGATGTCATTAGGGACTTTTTCAAAAAATAAAAATACTTTATTTTGTAAAGGATTTTTTTAGGTGTCTACATTTTGCCTCTCTTTGACATAGTGTTGAGATAACTCTATTTCAAAGAAGTTTGAATATAAACAACACGAGGAAGATGTTTTGGCAACAAAGTTGCCCCAGTCTTGGATAAGAAGGAGAGACTAGACTATGAGATGCCCCCTTAAGAAGGTGGCAGGGACAGAAAATGAGGCTTGATGGCTTCTTGAAAAATACAAGAATTCGAGATAAGTAAGGAGACTCAGATTGGCAAAGAGAAGGGGATAAATTAGCTCAAACTCTCACTATGGGAGAATGATAAAGGAGAATCAGATGCCCAAGAGGGAGCAAGCTTAAGACTTTAGGGAAGGTGGAGGATGAAGGAACGAAGTGCTACAAAAAGGAATCTAGGATAGGGAGAAGGATGAGGGGATTATAAAGCTAATGCAATAGGATTTCAAAGAGTTAGATTGGCGGAAGATGGATTTCGGAGATACCTAGGACTAGGATTGTGGATCTTGAAAGATGAGGCTTGGTGGATTTATTAGATTGGTGGATCCCTAAGACTAGGATTGTGGATCCCTAAAGCTAAAAATGAAGATTGATTCAAAGAGATACGGATGCATAAAGCTAGGGTAGGAAAGATAGATGCTAGATATGGATGGGGGATAATGGAGATGAAGGGAATCGATTGAAGCTTTTTGAGTAGGAGGATACTTCAAAGAGAAGTACCACCATGTAGTTGAGCACTAGATTTTCTATAGGACTATTGGTTAATTGCCAAGGTTACCAAGAACATCAAGGCCATGTCACCAACCATCCAGAGGACTGACAAACTGACTCAAAATAAACACACAAGGATTGTCCCAGCATCACACATGAAACTCGAAGGAAACAGCATGGACCCGACACTAGGTAACCCACAAGCAAAAAAGAAATAAACAAAAGACTTGATCAAAATCGTACGCTCAGAGTGCCCCATTTGTATCATACCATGATATGGAAGATCATGGCAACCTTGAGGAGGGAACAAAAGGATTGCTTGGAAAAGATACTTCAAGACCCAAAAGGAAAGATTCCAAATCAAAAGAAAGTGAAAATCCAAAAGAGAACCGTTTGCCAATGAGATGGGTAGGACAAGGTACTAATGGACCAAGATCAAACATGAGGAAAGCTATATCCTGCAAGGATCTATCGAAGAGCACCTAAGCTGGTGGATTTGGATGAGTGATGCATCTGGCAAGCTGAACTAAGAAGGATAACACTTTGATGATAGGAGATCTAGCTAAAGGATGCATTGTAATAGCTAAATAATATTTGTGTGATGTGTGCAAGATGCTGATCAAGGATGAACTGACACAAAAGCTGGATAGATACAATGGTACTAAGCTAAAGAGGATGTATAAGCTGATGGACCAAGATATGGTACAAATGTACAAGTTGTTTTGGACAAGATTGGATATACAAGGTATGATACAAGTGTTGGATACAAGATTATTTACAAGCTGTATAGGAGCTCCAAATGATAAGATAGCGGGATGGCTCAAGTTGGTACAAGATGCAGAAGCTAAGGATGAGGTGATAGTGGAAGATATGGATTTAGCAAGCTGTACCCAATGATGATGATAGATGTGTGACCAAGGATGGGGAAAATGCTAAGGTTGGTGGTAGCTAAGCTGATAGATGGTGTTAGAGTGAATGGCTAATGAGAGGATGACATTGGATTTGCATGAGGATAGCCTAGAGCGACATACCAGTAATAAGGGAGGATGGACAAGACAAGATTTCCAAGGAGTACAGTACCCCCAGGCAAAAGATGACATGCAAAAGGAGGTCTTACGATGGATGTGATAGGATTGAAGCTAGGATGGAAAAGCTGAAGGCGCTAGGGAGATGGATGATAGTTGGGATGATGGGGTGAGGTTGCAGAAGATAAGTGGATAGTGATAGATAAAAGCTAGAGGATGAAAGACGGATGGATAAATTGGAAGATCGAGCTAGATGGCAAGATGTGACCAAAAGCATGAGGATGATAGGCTAAGCTGGGGATGGCTGGATTACACATGACACTTGTTTGCCAAGTTTTCATCATGGTACTTGTCCAAGGTGCTTAAATTGCCAAGTTTTCACCATTGGACGCTTATTTCTCTTTACTATTTTTTTTTGACTTTTTGACTTTGGAGTTAGCTGGAATGATTTTGGCTTTCTTCAATTATTTTTGGCTTTTTTGGGATTTTTCACTGGCTATTGGAATGTTCAATTTTTTTGCTAGCTGTTGGTAGACCAGATGTGTGATTTATGCAATAGATCAGATTAGATGGGATTGATGGTAGGAGATGGAGGGATGAAAAGGCTAGAAAGGAGCATGAGATGGGGATCTGCATTGGCACATGTTGGGATGGGTGTGAAAAGAGCATATGGGAGATAGATGGTAGATGCAGGCTTGATGGAGGATTTGTGGAAGTGCACTTGGGGATATAGGCACCCAAGATGGAGTTAGGAGATGGGGGACATGAATCACTGGATGGAGGATTAGCATGGTGGAGTCCATTATGCATTTGGTTTCAACTTTGTTCTTTGGGTTCCACATGGTTTTGGATTTTCTTTTAATAGGCTTTTGCATTATTTTGCATTCTTTGATTGGATTTTTCCTTTTTGGAGTATGTCTTTTAGAATAGACATATGATTGCCTAGGATGTGGATTTTTAGCTTTATGCATTTTGAAGTTGGAATTCACATTGCTATGGTAAGCTTTGGGAAGATGGTTAGGAGAAGCTTTGTGAGATGGAGAGGATATGGCAGAGTGTGTAGGGGGATGATGATGGATGATGTGCCCTGATATGTGCCTTTGTTGATCTTGCATAGGAATGGAGGGAATAGGATTTTTATGATGGCTGATAGGAGGATGGAGGATGGTAGATTTTGGGACATAGGGACCCAAAATGGATTTAGTGGATGAAGGGGGGATATGGTAGGTTATTTTGGGTTGCAAAGATGGTGGAGGGGGGATGACATAAGATTTCTTGAAGGAGTGATGGGAGGCTGGCATGGTGGGCCTAAAGATAGGCTTGGTTTGGGGATGGCGTGTACAAACACTTTTAGATGGTGAGCCTTTGGATACATATCCAAGACCATGAAATCCTAGATTCTTTTGTGCAATAATAGGCTTTCTGATTCCTTTCTCTTGTGGTCCTAAACCTTGACCTTGATAATGCCATCGATTGAGTATTTGAATGAGTTGAGGAAACTTTTTGCTTGTAGAAAATGGTAGAAGTGCTTTATTAGATGTATTGCAATGGGGAGATACTATTCTTAATTCTTCTACTAAGAGGGGGCTACCATGGATGAATGTAAGTTAACCAAGAGGGTAGATTATAGATGGTAAAATAGCTTGGATAGGTGGTAAGATAGAAGCATGGAGTGGAGGAGATGGTAGGATAGGATCTTGATTTAGCTAATCGGATGAAAAGATATCCTGCAATAGAGGAGGTATGGCTTAAAGTTTTGGAGATGGAGGGGATGGTGATTGCACTATGGATGGAAGACATGGTATGATGATATCTTCATTTATGCTTTGGGGGATGTCAACATGCTTTTGGGTAGGATCTTGATAGGATTGGATTGGAGTGGATGGATTCTTCAAAGGCAACGGATGGATAGATGGAAGATTCGGTAGTGGAGATGGGTGAGTAGAAGATGGATGCATAAAGATCATTACGGGAGATTTGGAAAATGCTTGGAGGTGATGTGGATAGGATTTGGAGGGATTTGATAGGTGGTGGGATTTTGATGCTTGCGCGAAGTGGAAGGATTTTAAGCAATTTGATGAATGGTATGGGGATAATAGCTATGGGAGATGGAGGTGATATTATAGATGGGGAAGCTTCATCACTGACTACTTCACATGGTTGGATTAGATGACATGGTTTATTGACTGTTGGAGGCAGCTTTTCTTTTATTTCCTCTAGGAGATTCCTGGGAGACTCGTGTGTTAGAGGTGGAGGTGGTGGATTGACAAGAATAGCTGGTGTGATGGGGGTGGAAGATTGGAAGCTTGGTTGATTGGGTGATGGAGGAGAAGCTGGGATATGAGATGGCATGACTAGATAGTTTGGAGGAATGGTTGGATTTTGGGGGATGGTTGGTGGAAGGCATCTAAGGCTCTCAAGATACCCGTCATAGTCAACAAGATTTTCATCATCATTGGAATAGGATGTAGCGAGAGAAAGGACAATACGACCAAACTCATCATGATAGGGTTGGGATTTCATGTTTTGATGATGAGTTGGATGTGGATGGGGTCTTCCATATGGATGAACATGGAAGCTCATGGTTGGATTTGGATTAAGCATAGATTTTGGATTTCCTGATGAAAGATTTCCTAGGGAGAGTCAAAGCTACATGACAGACCTAAGGAGGATTGGCTGGAGCTTTTTAGCTTTCCTGTGGATGGAAGACTTAAAGGGTATGCTATCAAAAAGTGAGAGTTTTTCTTTCCTATGTGCAAGATTGGTGGCTTTTGGTGTCAACTTGAGGATAGACAAATGATCCTATGGGCATGACACGAGATTGACTACTTGTGGATCCCAACCTTTAGCTTAAGGTGATGAGGGATGACAAGTGACAAGGTTAGATTACCCTAGACAAAGATTTGTCAAAGGGATAACCTTGGGGAGATTGAGGGATTTGGATAGATTGATTGGATAGCAAACTCTGGCAGAGTAATAACAATTCCTTAAAGGCTTGGGTGATTTTGGATTGGGTTGCTAGCTGGTTGGGGGGATGATTTGGATGGACTTTGGATTTGGGATTTGTTCTAAAGCAAAGAACTAGATAGATTCGGTTGGGGCGGGGGAGCTTGGATGATTTTCTGATGAGGTAGTGACTATGCTAAGTATGCCTTGAGCTGGGAGATTTCTGCTTTTTTGGGATTTTGACTGAAGTTACCAAACGTTCATTCAAAAGCTATGAACAAACAAGCTCACAAAAGTTTGGAGCAAGCACATCAAACACACCAACATCCTAGGAAGCTTTCTACAAGGATGAAATTTGGTCTAGCTAGGGAGTCCTCGATATACGCAAAGTTCGTGAGGCCCAAATGCATAGATGAAACCAAAACAATGTCACACAGTCGAGAGGAGCGGTAACCCACTTCTCCTCTTTCACTTCTCAAGGGTATAAAGTTCCTTGAGACTTAGCCCAAGTGACAGAATTTTGATCCCAAGAGAGGTGTCTTTGGATTCACCTCACGGTCTTTATACTCCACTGGAATAATGGAGTTGAGGTCATCCCAAGGGGTGATGAAATCACCAAGAAAGCCTCCTAAAAGCTAAGACAAGATTTTGGATCCTAATCTTATGCACCCAAGATGGCCTCAAAAGACGATAAGGGGAGAGAAGACTTGGATGATCTTGGGCTAAAAAATAGAGTTCTTTTCCAACTGACACTTTAAGTTTTCTGATCTAAACCTTTTGGAAACACACATGATTTAAGATGCAAAGGTTCAATTCTAATTTGAAATGCACCAACAAAAGAAAAGTGATCGAAGAATTAATACACCAAGAAGATTTAGGGTCAACAAAAAGTAAACTCACGCACACAGAGGCCCTCTACGTCAAGTATTGATTGATTTTCTTTAAGGCATTCAAGATTGAGTGTGAGTTTGTTTTAATCCCAAAACAAAGATGTGTGTAAAGCTCGATTTCAAGCGCACACCCAGAGGCCCTCCATGTCAAGATTTGTTAAATTTTTATGCCCAAATGAAGTGTTAGCGAGACTAATGTGCATTCAAGAAATTTTCTATCATAGAAAAACCAATAAAAACTCAAGTGAGTGGAATTTGAATTTTGTGGAGCACTTAACACCTTCTTAGGTAGACCCATACCCATATATGGCACTGATATTGCAACCAATGGTTAGAATGATGGGTGATTAAAGAGGGTGAGTCCAACAACAAATTCATTCAAAGTGTCTTTATTTGTTTTCATAACTTAGAAGGTTTCTAAAATGTGGATTCTTTTTATACCCCAAAACATGATTATTTGATCTATGGCATTCAAGTTTGGATTTTTTGTTTTAATCATGCATTCATAAAATAAAATAAAAAACTTGATTTTAATCCATGGCACTCAAGAGTGATTTTAGCAACATGCATTCAAAGACAAGTGATTAAACATTCAAATTTTTTCCTTTGAGCATTCAAGATTGAGATTTTGCGTGTTGTTTTAAGAACTTTGAAGTGCTTTTTTTTAACCTTAGATCATTCAAGATTGTTTTGGACTCAAAAGTGAAAATGACTCTTTGGACTTTGGTTTTCATTCAAGATTTTGTGTTCTAGTTTGCATGTTTTAAGCCCAAAAATTATATTCCTAGATTGCTTTGATGCATGAAAAACCTGAGAAAATTCAAGATTGTGCAACAAGACATTTGTTTGGAACAAATAACAAAGCATTTTAGGACAATTTTGGCAACCATTTAGGACTCTTAGTTTTCATGAGATTTTTAAAAGAACTTTAAAATATTTGCAAATGAGGTTCATTTTATCCTTGATTGATGCTTTGAGTTTGATTTATATTTTAGTGTGCACTTAGTGTTGATTTTGAACCTTTTGAAATGGAAACTTGAAGTTCTTTTTAAATTCCCAAAAATGAAGTGTTCCTAACTTTGCATAAATGCATCTAAAACCTTGATGTTGCAAGGATGAAAATGATTGGATTGGTTTAGTTTCACTTGTTAAAAGATTTTTTTTTTTGCAATTTTTTAGTTTTTAATGGATTTAAGTATGATTTGGGGGTTCATTTTAAGCACTTAAAAAAAACTGTGTATGATTTTGCTTCGTTAAGAAAAAAAGGCCAAGATCCCTCAAGAAGAAGAAGAAGTAGTAGACAGAATAGAAGAAGAATATAGACAAGATGAGGAAGAAGAATTCCAAGTGCTTTGTCCACCTATAAGCTTGAAAATTTTGCAAACACTATGAGATAGACTATGAGTTCCTTTGTCTTCTTCATGCTCATGTGGACCTACAAAACCAATTTATACAATCTTACCAATCACAAAAAAAAGAAAAATTAGCCAAAATCAGCAAATGACATACAAATCTTGACTAAAAAAGCTAATGAAGATGACCCATGCGAGGTCCCACCGGGCGTGCCAAAATGTATATGCTACTTTGGTATGTTAGAAACACCAAATTAAAATAATCAAAAAGCATCTGCATACTAATTTAACATAACTTCATGAGAGACAAAGTGAAGTCCTCAAATGAGAATAGGAGCCATGGATAGGCTCTCTCAATGAGGATGATCACTTCATGTAGAGGTGTGTCTAATAGCTAAGATGGCTTGATTATGTATGTATTCTCAAATGCTCAAATGGGCTTCAATGGAGAACTTTTGATAGATTTTGGTGAATGGATTTGATATAAAAATGGCTTCTCAAAATGGCATTATGGTGTTATTTTCTAGATTGTGTTAAAATGGCTTGGGAGAGGATTCATTAAATAGGAAAAGGGATTGAGGGATCAAGGGCTAGGATGAAAGGATGGGAAAAAGCTTATGGAAGGTTTAGATTGAATTAGAGGAGAGCACATGGATTGTGCTTCCTTACAGCAAATCAGGGAGTGACACATGTCACAGAGTCATTGGTTAGAGCAAGAGGGGTTGAGGGGTCAACAAAGGAGGCTCAAAGTCATAAAGACCCTCATAATGGCTTGTAAGAGCAATGAATGGGCTTTTAAAAGTCATTTATGGCTTTGTGGACTTCATAAAGTTTTATGGTTGGGATATTTGTAAGAGAGTTGAGATATTTTAGCTTGCGTTGGATTAAGAAAGTCTTAAGCTTGACTTAGGAATGTGCAAATGATTAAGGCTTGGATTAGGCTTGGGTTAAGATTAGATTAGGCTTGTAAGAGATGGGCAAGTGGATGACATTTAATGAGGGTGGGTGAAGGAGGAGATATTTGTTGGCTTTGGCTTGGGTTAGCAAGTCTTAACCCATGTTTAGGGAATGTGACAAGGTTAGGAGGGGATTAGGATTAGGATTAAAGATAAGGATTGACATATTCTAGAAGAGTTTAGGCTTTGGATGAGGATGAAGATTTTCTAGAAGAGTCTAGAACTTCCTAGGACGAGGATAAATAATGTTTTTAAGAAATAAATAAAGTTTTATTTATTTCAAGGGTTTGGGTTGAGGAGATATTTATGAAAATATTTGTAATAAACATGAAGATTAATATTTAATCTTAATTAAATATTTTGAGTTGGGATTAGGGGTAGGAAATGATGGGATTAGCCTTTAATCGAAATTAAAGAAGGATGAGAAGATTTTGGAAGAGGTTAGTGGTCTTAAGGAAATTGGCCAAGTTTTGGGCAAAAAATAAATAAATTATTTATTTTGGGATTTTTGGTCAATTTATTAATTAAATAATAAATAAATAAATAAATAATTTTTAAATAAGATTTAAATATTTTTGGGAGGGATTCCTTAATTAAATATTTTTTATTAAGATAAAGGGATTTGATGGCATAAAAATTAATTAATTAATTAATTAATTAATGATGATATCATCAGGGACTTTTTCAGAAAATAAAAATACTTTATTTTCTAAAGGATTTTTTAGGTGTCTACACTTCTAGGGATCCATCACAAAACATGTCCAATCCTACAATTCCTATCAAAATCCTCATTTTTTAACTCCTAATCCCTCTAGGGTCAATCCTTTGCACTCAATTTCTACCTTTTAGATTCTCGCCTACCAAACCTCTGACCATTTCAAAAATAAGTGTTAATTTCCATGGTAAGTTTCCAACACTAATCATGATCAAGTTACTATCACAAGCATGTAATGTATTTTGATCTATAAGATGAAGTTTCCTATTAGTGTCTAACACTTAGTCACTTCCAAGGCAATTTTGGATAGTCATCACTATGACCAATTTATCCAGACAAGGAAGTATTTGAGTTTCTTATTCCATCAGCTAATGAAGAATATGAGGAAGGAGAAGAAAGACATCAAGGAGTGAAGGAAGAAGAATATGATGTAGAAAAAGTTGTGAAACTTGTAGAGTAAATTGGGCAGTTAGTACAAGGGTGTGAACAAAATGATATTTTCACAATTGAGGATATTCTTGATTCATCCACACAGGATTAGAATGTGTTGACTGAAGAAGACCTGGAAGATGTTGAATTAGATACCTCTCTACCAAGCACCAATCCAATATTACTACAAGTCAAGGATTATCCAAGGATTGAATGTTCCAAAACTAATAGTTTTTGTGTTACATCAGTTACTTTGATACAAGTGTCAATTAACAAGCCAAGGTTATAATTGTGTTTCCATAATTTACTTGTATCTCAATAGGCCATATAGTTGAGAAGGTTGAGGAAGAGAAATAAAAATAAAGAATAGGAGAAGTCAAGAAACCCAAAGAAAAAGGGACTAGACAAGCTCTTATACAATTTTCAAGTGCTAACTTAGCTAAGATACTTGAAAGATCAACCGCACAACTCCCTCAAATCACCTGTATGCAAACACCTATCATAAAAGAGAGAAGAAAAAACTATGGAGGTTTGAATTCCGAAATCCACAAATGAGACATTCTCGATATGCAAAAAAAAAATTGCTATTATATTGAAGGAATGAATTATTATAAAGATATCATGCCTTATAAAGGAGATCAAAACCTTAAAAGGTAAAACCTAGGTTGCATGATAATAATTAATTATTATATTCCTAAAGTTTCACTTAAGTAAACTAGAGATAATAAGTGACCTAATAATTAAATCAATATGATTTAATTATTAAGGTAATATCTTATTACACTAACAAACCCCCTTAAGATAAACTTGGGGAGTAGTTGAACACCTAGAAACTACTCCTAAAAGTAAATTTGGGTCCCAACAAACAAGGCCTGATGAGGTACCCAAGCACAACCAAATATCTATAAAGAGGACAAATAGAGAAAACCACAAGGAAAAAACTCTACTCCAAAAAGAGATGGAAAGAATGTTCCAATAGATAGGAACAAAAGGATGATCATGAAGAATGCCATTAAAGCATGAAGCTACAAATAGTGCTAGGTTGTTCATCTAAAGAACCTCTAGTGTATAGAACATGATTAGGTAGAGAAGACTAAGTCTGAAGAGATGATCAATTGAATATGGAAGGTATCTTCATGGCCTCCAAAATTAGGAATGAAAGAATATCTATATGGTAAATTATCCATCTCAGGGAAATGCATAGGTATCTAGTCACTACAATCGCCTAGTACATAGGACCAAATAATAAATACATAGCTCACTCCAACAAACCAAGAAAGAAATAGTACCAACGTAACCTCCCTATAATTTTGAGAGGTAAAACATAAGCACTTAAACTAAATGCACTATCTCTTGCAGAAAGAAGAACCAGGAACATCGAGAGTGCAAAAGAAGTACAAACACCTATAATGGCATGTGTCATCAACACATCATGAGGATAATATTGTGGAAGGAACACTCACTTGGAAAAGGAAGATGGTGAATATATCCAACATGAAACCCCCTAAGGAACTTTATAATGTAGTGTGAGTACAATAAAATGAAAAGATGTCGAAGATCCTAAAATGCAATAGAGTGGTACTTTATCTCAGTGTATTTGTAAAAGTACTACAAATGGATGTCAAACAAGATCAAAAGAGAGATAAGGATGATAAAAGAGATAGTGGGTATGTGCACCAAGTTGTGGTACCAAAAACATGACAAATAAATATTTTTTATTTTTAAAAACATGTATGCACTATAGCATGCACGCGCTTTCTAAAAGTAAGAATTATTATAAATGGGCTACAAACCCATGGCCCATTTTATCACTAATACATTTGCACCCTTTTTTCTACCAAAATTTTTGACCAAAGCTATGAATCCTCTTTATTTTTTGTTTTCATTCCTGCATTGGTTACAAAAAATTTATTTTTTCTCAATTTGGTCAAAATATTGACCAACATCTTTTAACCAAGTTGAAAATATCCAAACTATTCCCAAGTTGGTCAAACTTTTGATCGACTTGGGTCATAATACAATTTGGACTAACAACATTTAGATAAAGTTGGATGCTCGAGACGAGAAACATATTTTGTGCATGTTTTTACTGAACTTTGGTGAGTCTTTAGTAAGTGATTTTCCAATATATGGTGAGTCTTTGGTGAGAAACACATTCAATGCCATAACTGCTCGAATCAGGAGTTCAAAGCTAGAAGTGATTAGCCAATTTGCATGTAAAATTTTATGCCTCTATTATTGTTGCTACTTTTGTTCGGGATAGGGTTTAGGGAACATGTTTTTTTAGTTTTGTAGGATAGGGTTTGTGGGATGAATAATTGCTTAGGTTAACATTATTCATGTGTGATTATTTTGTTGCAGTGGTCATGAATCATGGTATTCCTCTAGATCTAGTGGAGAATGCAAGAAAAGAAGCAAGAGGAAATAAAAAGAGATTAGATTGCTAGTTATGGATGTATAGAGGGCTTCCGAGGGTAAAATACTAATTGGGTGGATTTACAATGCTCTTGATTCTCTTAAAGCTCCCCATCTTTGGCCCTCAACACCCACAGACTACAAGTTAGACAAATGTCTCTCAATGACTAAGAGATTTGGTGGATGCATTTCCAAATTCCTTTGTATTGATCAATACATAAAAGAAGGCTCAAGCGTTCAATTTTTTTCAATAATTCCATGTATAATATCCTTGGAGTACTAGCATCTCTTATTCAAGCTTGTGAGTAGGATTTAAGTAATACAAACATGTTTCTCAATTGATAACATAGAGCATATTAAATAGTGTGGTATCATTCTGTTGGTTCATCCATAAAAATTTCTAGTGAGTTTATCCCCTTGTATAACTGTCTAATATAATAGCTAGGGGTATTTGTTTTTTCTGTTAACATGTTTTTAAAATTTTATCACAACTTTTCGAGCCAGTAAGCTTTGTGTCCCAGCTTTTTGCCACTCATTTGATTTAGCCTTTTATTAATCTTTTCTATTCATGTTTATTTCAACTTACTTTTAGATGATCACATTCATGAGTCAGATCTTTTTCCAAGAGGTTAATCAACCTTATATTTTGGCTATTTAACTATTATTTTGATTCACTATTTGTTTATGTTGTCATTTAATTTTCCACCTATGTGAAAGATTCCTATAGTTAAGCACCTTGAGTTTAAAGGTTGATAAATACAGTTTATGGTGTGAATTACCTATTTAGGTTTGACTTTGCAGCTACGAGAGGTTTTTTTTTGCCATTGGGTTTGGTTGAACAAAAAGATATAAAAATCATAAATATTATTTATAATGGCCTAAACTTCTCTTTCTATTGTCAAGGTTTCCTATTCCACTCTATAATTTTTATCAATAGGGCCACTTCTTGAAAGTCTTGCATCTTTCAAATACATACATTATGCCTCAATGTAGAAACCTTTGTGGGAGTATTTCAAACTTCTAAAAATTCAATACATATTTTTGGCAATGTAGGAATTAGAAATTTCTTGCTATCCCATAAGATCTTGTCTAATAGAAATGGTTGTTCCTATCATGTGGATAGGTCACATGTAATGCTAATTTTCCTAGGCCTTCTAATTCAATGGTTTTCTCCACAGCAATTGAACAACTATGATAAGCATTGCACTATTTGTTATTGACTTGCCAATAAAAACTTGATCTTCATCTTTTTCTCTATAAAGTGTTAATGGGTTGCATTGACTGGCTTGTTTTGGATATTAATCAGTAGCAAAACAAGGGTTCTCTCCCTTACAAAACCATAGCCAAAAGACATAACTAACAACTAAAAATTACAGCACACTAAAAATAAATCAATACCAAAAACTCCACTAGAGAAAAATGATAGATTATAAGCTATAATTGATAGCACATAGTCAAATGACATATTTATAGTAGAATCTAGTAGTAATTTTTAAGTGGACAAAATGTTTACCTAGGAAATGTGTAAGAATTCGGCTTAGGCCAAAATTCACCCAAGAACTAAGAACTCAAGCACAAGCACAACAATAGACCAATAGAGAAAGTATGATCAAAATGATGATATTCATTCAATATTCCATTTATGCCATCTTAAGAGTACACTAGGAGTGCTTGTATATAAAGGCCTCAAGAGAGCTTCTAGAATGCATAGAAGTTAGCATCATGATAAGTCATACAACCAAGCACATGTCCACCAAAAATGGGTTATCCTCCATTAAGAACAGAATTAAGTGTGATGATGTGAGGATAAGCCTACAATGGTGTAGCACACAAATTAGTGGTGTAGACAACATGTGCTAAATTAGGAGTGCAAATAATTTTTTTGTCTACATGACAACTTAGTGACTTATGTGAACTCCCATGTTGTAGACACCATGTTCATAATTAGAGTTGTGCACTTCTACGAGAGTACACAAACTCCTAAGTGTCTCACTTAAATAAATAATAAAATAATGCAAAATAATTAAATAATACATTAACCTAAGTAAACTTAAGTAAGTGTAAATAGTAAAATACTTATTTACACCAACAAAATGAAGTTTAGTAAACTAGTAGCTATGTTGGGAAGACTAAGAAGTAATAAGATGGTCTTACTAGAACCATAGTCCAATTTACCAATCAACACAAAAATAAAAAGAGTTTTCAAAAAAGCCCCTATGGACAATCACAGTATTAAGAATGAAATGGATTTGAAGAGCTATGCATGGCTAGTAGATTTTATGTCACATCTTGATTGATGGAGCACATGGCTCCAATCATCCATAAATAACTTGAATAGTTCATTATATTTTCATTCATTCTCAATGTCCTTTCCCAGTATTTTCTACTGCATAAGATACACAGAAGTTGTTGAACTATGTATCACATAGAGGTTGAATCTCAAGAGACTCCATGTCTTCCTTTTGAGGTTGATAATATTGGTCTTCAACCCTCCTAATTAAGTCCTTAGTGTGATAAACTTAGTGGCTACAATTTGATAGTCGGTATGGTTGCCTTTGACAGCAAATGTATTAGTATTCTCTTCCTCTGATATTATGTTTCTTGTTAAGTCTACAGGCTCTATTCTCATTTAGAAGGAGGTTCAGACTATTTTTTTTTGTCAAGATGTTAAATTTGGTGTTCTTGGTGTAGACTTTGGTCGAGGTAAATCTAGTGGTTTTGGTGTTGAGACCGCTAATTCTAGACAAGGTAAGAAACTTTGTGCTACAATTGTTGGTGCAAATATAGGAACCAAAATGTTGGAGTTTCTCCTTTTTCATATTATCATTTCAAGGACTTAAATAAGAAATAAGATTTATCCATAATGATAGCAATGAACCTATTTTAGTAATTTCCAAAGTTTCCAATTACCTTGCTGGTGTAGGAGCACCACACACAACCAAGCCTGAAAAAGAAGTCCATTATTTTGATAGATCATTGCCCCTAAAATTTTATTTAGTTTACTTAGCCTTCAATTTATAGGGCCTTTGCCTATAGATCCAACAATGATATTAGTTTGACTCTCTCAAGTCTTCATTTTGAATTCATCGATTCTTGCAAATATAGGCATTTGAATAGTTAGGGACATGACTTGGAAAGGCATATCACTGGTAGATCCATTTTATAGACTCCCGATGGAAAATATGGTAAAAGTTTATTCATATCATTTTTTCAAGATTTTCGTGCTCTTCTAGCATCACTTGCTTGTCTTTATTATTGCATAAGTTCTTCAATTTGAGTTTACAATTAAAATCCATGCATGTTGCTGTTATTTTGACTGTAGTTTCTATCTAATATCATTGTAAAATATCTTTGTTTATAAAATTTCTTGTAATAGAGATGCATATTCATGCTATGTCAAACATTTATTCAATTAGAAAGATATGGAAAAAATGATTAGACTATTCAATAGGAAAAGAGGTTTAAATAACTCTGATAGTAGATCATATGAAACATTTCAAGAGACAAATTTTTTTTCCTTATCCACCATATTCCAAATAGTATTATCCAAAATTTTAATTCAACAAAAAGATACAATTTCATCTCAAATTTACTCACAATAATAATATGTCTACTTTCTTTGGCTGATGACGAAGGGGATAATTGCTTACACCTATTTTTTAGACCACTAAAATTAGAACTTGGTTTATTTACCAATAGGTGGTCTCACTAAATCTATCATCAAAGCCCATTTTCTATTGGTCATATGTGCACTGAATTATATACACCACCATTAAAGCATGTGGTAGAATTGGAGTACAATCAATTTCCTATAATTCCAACATCCATCTTCACCCAAAAGTGTCATTCATTCCGACAAAATCTTCAGCTTTCCAAACACTATTTTTTGAATAATACAATTCTTTCTCCATAACTTGTTGAGATATATCTCTGTGACAAATTAAAGAAGATACAGATCTTAGAGTTGAAAAGCCCAATACAAAATCTTTAAAATTCAATGTCTTACAGATGGGATTCACGTCAAACTCTAGAATAGAAGAGATGAGTTCATCTTTTTTTATGAAGCCCTTCCTATTTATATCAAGTGCATAGAATTGGTGATAAAAGGAAACAATATGTTAATGTGAGAACATGTAATTGCAGTGTTGTTGAACCTCCTCTATTTCATGGCTTGTGAGCATTGATGAAATGTTTCCCATTCTCATATCTTCAAAATTATAGTAGAGAACATTTATGTGACTTCACCTCTCTTGGCCTTGCCCTGCTTGCCCTGTCTATTTAGAGCTGTGAAATTTGTGGACAAAAGAAGATAGTTTGTGATGAAATACCAACCTTTTTTTTAACATTGTTTGTAAATGACATTGAGAACAATGTGGCAGACTCAATTATCTCTAAGTTGGATGATAGGGATGTGAGATTTTGAAATGGTGATGGCTTCCATATATAACAAATTTGGATATAATTTCAGCGTTGCATATTCATGCTATTTCTTAACCTATCATATAGGTGACAATTAGCTCATTAAGTCAAGATATTTCAACACCAGATTGTTTCTTTAATGCTATTGTGTGTCCCTTCTTTACTACAATTATTTATTTATTGTGTGTCCCTTCTTTACCACCCCTAAAATTTTATTCAATTTACTTAGTCTTCATACCATTGGAGATTAGTTTTAAAGGCTCAATGGTCTTATAGACATAGAACCCATAAGCAGGGGGTTGGTTTGCTAAAAAGTTAAGGTTTTCCTTGTGCTTTCCAAGGTTTGACTAGGGTTCTTGGTGAACTTGTATTTGGGTTGAATCCATAAGCTATGGAAAAACCAAGACTAGGTTCTTTTCCTAGTCTAAATAGTCTAGCTATGGTATGGCTTCTGGTTCAATCCAGTAACAGAGCTAATAATAAATTCTATATATTTACACTAAAATGGAAAAGTTTGGCACAATACAATTTTTATAGTATGAAATGACATTCCTAAGGAATAAAATTCATCATGTACCATGGCTAAGTGATTGTATGAATAGTATCTCGTGTCTAACTTGTTCACTCTCTTTAAATGCTTTAGTCACATTCATTTTGTAAAGGGATTTGTTGGTGCATGCTTCTTCCATCATTAAGATATTGTGGGATTTGGATGGGGTTTGGTTGGAGTTTCCATTTTGAGTTAGGTGCCCTATTAATGCCTTAGATTCCTTTTTATGTACACCTAAATAAATTTTGACAATATGTTCTCCAATTTCATCTTTGGGCTCATTTATTTCATTATTCAATCACAGTTGGCAATGTTGGCCATGGGTGATAAAAACACATAATTGTTGTGTTCTAAAGTGGAAAAAACAACTTCATCCATCACAGTGAAGTATCTCTACTCTTGAGTTTTGACTAGAGATTTTCTATACATATTTGTACCTAAATCCTTAGACTATTACTTGAAAACAATTGCAGAATTGTCTTTACACGTGTGAATAAAACAAATCTACCTATGGCCTTATAAAATCCTTGGAATGCACTAGTGTTGGAATAGGTATCTATATTTGAGGATTTCTCTAGAATGGTATCAAAATTTTTGAAACAATAACCTATTAGACTTGTTAGGCAATCTTTACTTTTTGAACATTCAACCTAAGTCATCTAACCTTAAGTTGTAGAAGTTCTTGCCAAATGTGGAGATCATTGTACCAAGAATTTCCCTAAAGGTTAGTATCTATTTGTCCTCCCCCTTTTGAATAATTGTTTCATACTTTTCTTAACATATTTCCTTGTTTAAGTTAGTAGATATAGTGTTGGATCCTTATTTGTCTAGTATAGTTTCATGCTTATTTCTAGACCTTTCACACATTTTCTTTTCTTCACTTTCATTTTCTTTGTTGCATGGCTTATAGTCTATACATATTCTATTTTTTATTGGTTAAATGCCTTTGTGTACATTCAGGTGAGGTCTTTACATTTTATATATAGGGGTTGACCAATAGTGTCTAGCATTTACATCATCCAATTAAAGAAAGCTGGTACTAATAATGATTTACCAAATTGTATATACCCTTCTCTGATGTTTTCAATGAGAAGATGGTGCAGCAATTGAGTAGAGTAAAAATGCCATCTTTGTTTACCCTGACTATGATTACTTTGTTTTAAAGTAAATTTTGTGAGTCAACAATTAAGAGGTCCAACCCAAATGAAAACAATGTTGTGAACTAGTTGATTCAATTACACAACTAAAAGTGCAACACATAAACACTTGTGCAACTTCTCCCTTCCTTCATTTAGAGGTTGATTTAATTAGTTCATATCTTATTGCATAGATGTTCTAGTTGAAGAAAATCTCCTAATAATGAAGATTTAAGAACCAAATTGTAGATGACCTCTATAGAATACATGGTACAATGATTCAGAAACCAAAAACTCCAACTTTGTTTCTAAATTTGTGCATGATTGTGAAGACAAAGCTTTCTTCAAGATGGACCATTTTTAGTGAATCACATGTAACCATTACTTCAAAAGCCTAGCCCAAATGGATATAACAATATGCATTAGTATATTTATTTTTCTAATTGAAACTTCAACATCAATTATATCCTTATGTGAAATGAGGTAAACTGACATATTTGAATTCTAGAAGTCCATAGGTCAATATGCTTTATAAAGGGATCAATGTTTACCAATTTGAATTATAACCTTATCCTCAAATTTGCTAAGAGGTTTTAACTTGTATATACATAGATATTAGATATGATTAGAAAACTTGACCCTTGATATGTTTGGTTGGAAATTTTGCAAAGCCGATATGAATTAGGTTGCAGAACATTTGAATCTTAGTAAGAGAGTTATTATGTTATGATACTACAAATGGATTTCTCATGTTTCTATTTCTTGCAAATTGTGTCTTTGAATAAAATAGTTATTGATATTCATTTTGTATGTATGATGCAGGAAATTAAACTAGAAATAGAAGCATATCCTGTATTAGATAGAAGTTGGACACAATTCCTCGTGTGTCTAGATTGGATTTATATTTATTTGGATATAATAGATATTAAAATGGACAAAATAATTTATAGAACCTATTTTTATTAAGTATTCTTTCTTAAAGATGATGAGATTTGTTGCATGGGAATTCTCTGAAAAGTTTATGCAATATATCAGCTACCCAAGCAACTACAAACACCATTCATAGCTGCTATTGAAATTGGGAATATACGAACCATGCCAAACAAGATCATGCTAGCCTCACCATTGCCTAGGCCTAGAGCACTTCTATTTGTGGACACTTTCAACATGAGGCATTCATTAACTGATGGAGGAATTACTGTTGCATTATCTAACATTATCATTCTTAAAAGGCTTTTTAAACCTCTTCATAATATACACAGTGCCTCAACGCTCTGTCAGTATGTGGAATCATTTTACACTCTTTGCAAGGTATCTACTTGTAATAGTTGGATAATTTTGTCCATTCAAACAATACAAATAATTAGTCTTACAATAAAATGCTATTGAAATTTCATAAATACTGAAAATTTGTTAGTCTAATGGTAGTTTTCAATGAATGGCTTTTGTTTTGGTTTCAATAAAACTCTCAGCTAGTGCTCGATGCTCTCCATTAATTTCCTCCACAATTTTCCCTACATACGAGTCAAAGAATTTATTATCTAGGTTTTCTAAGCTTTGTAGGCTATTTCTCTAGGGTACCAAATTTAAGAGCCTTATGCAAGGGCTTACATTAGCTATCTAAGAAGGTACTATCATTACATAGCCTATTTTAGGAATGAACATATCCAATACCTACTTTTTGAGTACCTACTAGATGGTTACTTTTCAAAATGAAATTACAAAGAACTACTACAATGCCTTTAAATCTTATTTTCTCTTATTTGTCATAAATTTTCCTCTAAAACAATAATTACTCTAATATTAGGGAGAGATTGTATGTTGCTCCCCATTTTAATCTATGCCTATTCGAGGGCCATGTAAGTATCTGAGGTTTAAAAAAATAGACTTGAATCTTTCTATCTCCCCATGGACGTCTCTTAACCGCACTAAAACAATGTAGGAGTAAACCTTGTTTGAGACGAATAATATATAAAAACAAGGCTTATAGAAGCCCTTCATATTGCACCATAACTACAAAAAGATTATGGTAATAACACAAGGGTAATAATCACCTCCTAATAGACTTCTCTAAGTTTTTGTTGAGAAAGAGAGAAATAAATTATCATAATAGTAAAAAATAACTTTATTAAGGGGTTAAATGTTCTATAGTAGACCTGTACTTCAAATGCCCATAGTGAAATATTGTGCATCAAACTCAACAAATAAGAACTTATGATGACCTTGTTCGGTAGCATGGAGACCATCTTCACCACCTGGAAAATGTAGCATTCTCCCCACCCTTTTCAATGTCTTCTATTTCAGTTGCCTCCTTATTTAGTACATAGCGACATCATGGATTTTGGATAAGAATGTACTTTTTTTTGGATTGATGGTAAAGGGTGGGTTTTGGTAAGAACCCAAACCTTTGTCCATGATTCTACTGCACATTTCTGCTACAAACTAAATACTGCAAACTCCATCTCTATGCATCTGAATTCTTCTTACATCCACTAGCATTATTTGGTTATAATCCACTTGCAAATGAAGTTCCAAGACATCCATTGATCATGCCTACACTATCATCTCCTTGAGGAGAGCTCAACCTCAAACTCTAACATTAGAACCAAGTAGTCCAATCACTCAACCATACTCTATTGACAAATGGAAGGAAATTGATTTTCAGATGTTATGTTCTATATTTTAATATTTTATCTGTAATTTTGTTTTTCCATAGATCCTACATTGCCTATTTTTTTCCCCCATTAGATATTAATAATACTTTAGTTTTTTAGGAGACCAAGTTTCTATGACAAAGTTGCCAATAAAACCTCAAACCCAAGAAAGCATAGTAGTTGTTCAACTTTATAATGGGTAAGATGTCTCAAATTTAAGGAGAGACTTAAACCTGTGACCATTGGGAACTACCCACAACCTCAAGCCAACTCATCTACCTATGTTGGCTTCTCATGTATCATTGTTAAGCTTGTCACAGACTTGGTCTAGAGATGGTAGTGGGTTTCTCAATTTTCTGATGGTTGTGTTCTTTTTTGTAACTATCCTAGTCAGTGACTATTATTACTATTTCCCAAGAATTATGATGTTTTTCAATGGTTTTTGTGAGAAAAATGCAAATTTTTTGGTGCCGATAAATCTAAGTGAGTCAATGATTCTTAGGCTTAAGTATGGTACCACTTTTATCAATTTTCTATTAGTCTAGTTTCTCTTTGATTTTGTGACTCTAGGTTTATGGCTCTCATTACTATGGGAAAAAAATTATGATGTTTGTCAATATATAGTTTTGTGAGCACTATACATTTTTTCTTGTTACTGGTAATTTGAGGGAGTTAATGGATCTTAAGGGTCCTGCAATGGACTATAGGCCTCCACCTTCATTTCATCTCAATACTACCATGTATGAGCATGGAAATTGGCTTGAATTGAAGTGGTTGTTGTAACAGTGCCATTGCAATATCAACATATTGTTCTATCCATGTCAACAGTACATATTTGAATACTTTTTCCATTACTCTTTTTTTTTGGATTGTTTCATTATATGTTTCCTTGACTATATAGGTCATTCTCAGTGAACATGATTTCCCAAAGCCCTTTTCATAGGGTGAAGATTTGGAACCAAGGTTTTTCATTAATGCAATATACTTGTTCAACTAGGAATGATAGTGATAGATTTATGTTCAATATGATTGAAAATGTGGGAAAAAATTATAATCTAGGTTTTTGAAGTAAATGTTTATGTTGGTGTAAATAAGTATTTACTTATTACACTTACTAAAGTTTACTTAGGTTAATGCATTATTTAATTATTTTGCATTATTTTATTATTATTTTAGGTGAGACACTTAGGAGTTTGTGTACTCTCATTGAGTTACGCAACTCTAATTATGCACATGGTGTCTACAACATAGGAGTATGCATCATTCACTGAGTTTTCATGTTGACAACACAGTTATCTGCACTCCTCATTTAGCAAATGTTGTCTACCCCATTGATTTGCATGCTACACCATTGTAGGCTTATCCTCGCATCATCACACTTAATCCCATGCTCAATGGACGATAACCCATATTTGGTAGACATGTGCTTGGTTGTATGACATATCATGATGCTAACTTCTATGCATTCTAGAAGCTCTCCTGAGGCCTTTATATTCAGGTACTCCTAGTGTACTCTCAACCAATTATTGAATGAATATCGTCATTCTGATCATACTCTATCTATTTTGGTCTACTGTGTGCTTGTGTTGAGTTCTTTAGTTCTTGGGTGAATTCTAGCTTATGCCAAATTCTTACATGGTATCAGAGCTAAGGAAGATTCTCATCATGTAGTCATTTGAGACTGTTTAGAATGCTTCAGCACCTTGACACAAATCTAGAGGATCTGTAGAAATTGAGAGCATCTAGAGCTATATTTAACCTCACCGTTGCATTTAGAGCGTCGATTCGATGAAGATCGACTATAAATTTTCCTATATTAGGTGAAAGTTGATTGTGAGGAAAAACAGTTTTGCAAATCGAAACCCAAAGGCCCCAATTTGCAATTCGGGTATGGTCATTTTTGGATCTAATTAATTCATTTTCTAGATCTAAATTATTTTTATTTCTTTGTAATTCCTAGTATATTTTTTTAGAATTATTATTCGAATTTATTCGGGGGCAAAGAATTTTTTTTTGTCAAATCAAGCAATGACACCCCGGCTTGACTCTATATTTGGTGCTGGAATTTTGGATATTTAGTTTTGCAGGGTTTTAATTATTCTGTGAGGATACTATATTCTCATTCACCCTCATAAAACTACACCGCCTCTACACCTGCAATTTCTCTTACTATGACCAAGTTACACATCTGCCGACCAGTCACATCAAAATTTGGCGAATCTGCCTTCACCGGTGGGTGAGCTATTTACTTTGGCTCTGTGAAAGTTTCATTTTAAACAGCGCATACAGTGCTTATCCACTGCATGTGGGATTAATAAGCGAACATCTAGTGACTGTATTAAATTCAACATCGCAATTTCGGTTCCTCCCACCCACTGTTACACATTTTCGGCTTGCATGAGAATCTTGCCCAAAATCTAGCAAACACAAAGAACATTTCGACACAATTAAATTTTTTTGCAACACACGACAAAAATTGAGTTGTCCACCCTATAGACCATGCATACAGTTAGGAGTGATTGTGCATCCAACTGCACTCTACAGACCCCACCACCTGGACTGACAGCGTAGTAGCAAGGACATGACACCAGATCTAGCTGGGTTCCAAATCAGCTATGACTCAACACTTATGTGTAGCCTCATCATTAATATGTACTTGCTATCAACATCACATGTTTGCACTTTTCATATAGTCTGTATGATAAGGTGCCCTCCAGATCATCTGCCATGTCATCAGGCATGGAATTTTGCTGACATCCAGACTCCAAATAAGGTGTAATTTTTTTTGAAATTGGGTAAAATTTTCTAAATTTTTCAGTGGCATAGCTATTTTCTAGTTTTGGTGCATATATTGTTTAGAATTTGTGTTTTTTGGTAATTGTACCTAGATAATCTTGCATTTTGCAACTTCAAATGCTTCGTACGGGCACATCTGGAGTCGAAAAAAGGTTTTATTTTTTTTGAAAGTGTGTATTTTTTTGTTTACTTTCCAAATCTAACATCAAATTGTAGGGTTATGTGGCAAAAATTTTCACTTTCAGCAATAGGGCCTTTCTTTGCTTTGTAATGCTTCAAAATTGTAGCACATTGTAAAGTTTTAGATTTGTACTCCATTAAGAGGTTGTAATAAGAAAAATCAAAAGTCCACGAAGGCCAAAATTGGCAAGTGGCCCATTGTAATTGCACTACTAATAAAGTTCCCAAAGCATCTATTTTGGGGGGGTTTCTTGATTTAGTGAAAACGGGGGGTGTTCTTGGTGTTGTGTTCTCTCTTTTCTGCACTTTTCTTTCATTTTTTTCATTATGGGAAACTTTAAGTTTCCTAAATTAACTCCTCATAACTATGCTTTGTAGGCAATCAAAATGTTGTATCACTTAATGCATAATGGAGTTTCACAATATGTAGATGGTAATCTTCCTAAACTAGCAATTGATAATTTATCAACAAGTGAAATTTTAGATAGGGTAGCCATGGATAGGAAAACCCTAGGTGATATATGTTTGGGGGTAGATGATAAAATCATGTATCAAATCAAGAAATGTACTACATCCAAGGAAGCTTAGGATACCCTCGAAATCCTATATGGTAAAGTGTTTGAAGAGGATGTGTTCAAAATTGAAGATGAGCTTGTATCCTTAGATCCTAAGTCATATGAATCAATCTAAGACTTCATCATCAAGGTGAATGAATTAAGGACAAAGCTTACTGATTGTGGGAGTTCTATCAAAGATGATAGACTGATCTATCTCATCCATAACAAGCTGCCATCAGAATATTCCACATTTGTATCTTCTTTTAACACCTCAAAGACAATCTTAGGGTCTACCTACAAGAAAGTCACTTTTGATGAATATGCTAAGTTGTTGGATGCTGAAGAAAAGAAGTTGAAGTCAATGGGGATTCTCAAATAACCTCAGTCCAAAGCATTGGTGGCCAATGAGGTTTCTCAAAATTCAACTGGATAGTCTTCAAATAAAGGAAAGGGTAAAAAGAAGTGGAAGGAAAAATCAGAGGATGCAGAAAAGACAACACCACAATCCAATCAACAAGGCAATTCCTTGAATTCCAACAAGAAGGGGGACAACAATAAGGAGAAGAAAAAGTGTTCTTATTGCAAGAAATCAAGTCATGAAGAGCATGAGTGTTATCTCAAAAAGATTGATGAATTGACTCACATCATGAAGAAACATAATGTTCCATTGCCTAATGCTTATAAGGAGAAGGGATCTTCTTCAAATTCAAAGGGCAAAGGACAAGCATTCATGGCAAATGCAAACTCTTCAAAGGAATGAATATTTGACTCAGGTGCCTCATATCACATGGGTTCTTCAAAGGAGGATTTTTCTTCAATGAATCACTCAAAGGTACCGCACATCTTCATGGGGAATGATAGCAAAATGGAAGTTGAAATAAAAGAAAATGTGGAAATGGAAAATGGAGAGTTTCAAGAGGTTCTCTATGTTCCAAACCTAAGTTCAAATCTTCTATCAATCTACCAAATCACTCACCTTGGAGATGAACATAGAGTTGAGTTCCTTCTAGACTCAGTAAAGGTGCACAATCTTAAAGATGATTCCTTGGTTGCAGTGGGGAAAGAATGATCACAAGAGGTTGTACTCTTTCTCTCATTTTGTACCCAAGTCTCCTTCAAAGGCCTTGTTATCACAATCCAATTCAAACATGCAATTATGGCATGAGCGGTATGGTAATCTTCACTATTTCTATCTTCAGCAACTTTGCACATACCACATGGTGAAAGGTCTACCTCAAATCAACTTTTCTAAGGGTGAATATTCAACAAATTCAGAGGATATGCATCCAGAGGGGAACTTATAGAGAGGGAAGTCTTCAAGAGCACCTATTGTTCTACAAATGGTTCACATGGTATTAGTAGCTCCTTTTGCATTCAGCCAGGGTCACTACATACTTACCTTTGTTGAGGACTTTTCAAGGTTCACTTGGGTCTACTTTCTGCATAGTAAGAATGAAGTGTTGGACACATTTCTAGCCTTCAAGGCTCATGTACAACGAAAATCCAGAAAGGCCATCAAATTTCCCCAAATGGATAGTGGAAACATGGATGTGAACAAAATACTTATGGACTTTTGCAGACATAAGGGAATTGATCTTCAAACTCTGCAAGCATTCAGTCCACATAAGACAAATGTTGCAGCATTGAGGATCCACACTCTTAAGTCTATGGCAAGTTTCATGATTCATGCCAAGTCTCTCGATCCATCATTAGAAGTTGAAGCAATCTCTAGTGCCACTCACATTCTTAATCTTTCTCCTCATCCAACCTTAGATGGAAAAACTCCTTTTGAGGCATGGTGCAGCAAAAAACCTATTGTGATATACTTCAAAGTCTTCGATTTTCTTGCATGGATAAATAGATCTTCCAGGGGATGCAAGGCACAATCATCTCAGCCTTGTACCTTCATTGGTTATGAAGATGGTGTGAAGGCATATAGACTTCTAGATCCTGAGACACATCAGATATTTGTAGAGAAGGATGTACATTTTGAGGATAGTTCTCCAAGCTTTTCCTCTACTCCTCTTCACACATCATACACTATGGAAACTAATAGTGATTTTAGTGATAGTGCTTCAACATATTTAGACATGTGGGGTTCTATTGACAATTGCCATGAGAGGTCACTTCATCAGTTCAGTGCACATGCATACATCGCCATAGTGATAGGTCCAAAACAACAGGGTACATTCAGTCTTCTAGATATAGGTTCAGTGATAGATTTGGGACACAGTATTCATGATCTGCCTCTTCTTCTTGATGCAAAATCACCTTCTTCAATTTTCACAAGAGCTCCATCTAACGCTCTTGTTCATTCTCTACATGATCAATCCTCATGGGTTGAAGTGATTTTAGATTCTTATGATCAGCAGTTGCAGTAGGGTTCTTCATCAGTTGCAGGGACAAACAATTCTTTGGGATAGGTTCTTCAATCAGGTGAGCAGGTTTCAGAGACATCACATATCCATGGGATTCTTTCCACACACAGTGGAAGTGTCTCATTTGTACCCTTGGCATTGTTTCTTCTTAAGGGGATGAACACCATTCTGTAGTCTTGGATCAGCTTCTTCATCAGAGAAGTCACTACTCAACATTCTTCTTTGGGGGGGGAGCCTATCCTATCTCTCTTCCTCTTTTCATCATTCTCTTATGTATATACTGGATGTATGTCGTAATGGGGGGGTCTTGATTACTCCATCCATCCATGCATCCCTATTTATCTCTCTTTTTGGGGGAGGGTTTTTCCCATGCGGTTTTCTCCCTTTCCCCGCTTTATGGGAGATTGCATATCATTATGTACATGGGTACCTAACATGGCCTAGTAGCCAGGGCCCATATTGCATTTCATCTTATATTTCATAAGCTTAAGGGCATTCCCCTAAGTTGCACTTAAGGGGGGGTGTTGGTGTAAATAAGTATTTACTTATTACACTTACGTAAGTTTACTTAGGTTAATGCATTATTTAATTATTTTGCATTATTTTATTATTATTTTAGGTGAGACACTTAGGAGTTTGTGTACTCTCATTGAGTTACACAACTCTAATTATGCACATGGTGTCTACAACACCAGAGTATGCATCATTCACTGAGTTGTCATGTTGACAACACAATTATCTGCACTCCTCATTTAGCACATGTTGTCTACACCACTGATCTGCATGCTACACCATTGTAGGCTTATCCTCACATCATCACACTTAATCTTGTGATCAGTGGAGGATAACCCATATCTGGTGGACATGTGCCTGGTTGTATGACATATCATGATGTTGAATTCTATGCATTCTAGAAGCTCTCCTAAGGCCTTTATATTCAGGCACTCCTAGTGTACTCTCAACCAATTATTGAATGAATATCGTCATTCTGATCATACTCTATCTATTTTGGTCTACTGTGTGCTTGTGTTGAGTTCTTTAGTTCTTGGGTGAATTTTGGCCTAAGAAAAATTCTTACAGTTTATTTTAGAACTCTTTTCCCAAGTTTGATCGATTAAAGAACAAGAAGAGTTGAAATTTTTTGTTTTCAAATTAATGTTTTTTATGGAATTGAAATACTGAAGAGTCTTCATGGGTAGTATAATGGAAAATTTAAGTAAATGTTTGTTGACTCATGGATTCTCAATGGAAAGCTCTTACTTATAGATTACTTGTTAGTTCCCACACCATGGTTTGTAAGAATTTAATGGGCTTTTCTTTTGGATCTATGGTATGTCATTTATATTTGTTAACCCAAAGATTCTTTGTGTTCCTTTGACAGTAATTTCATTGATTATTTATTGGATTTGTATGCACAATCAGTAATAAGCTTACTAATGGAAGCTAGTTATGTATGCCTCCCTTATGATGCCAGTTATGTATCAGGTTTAGAATGACAATGGGTTTATGCTATAAGGCCTTTTACACCACTCAACTAAAAGCCCAACCAAATTTGTAAATCCTAAACCCTAACTCAGGTAAGAAGTCCCATGTCTTGTTTGAAAGTTAACTAGTTTACAGGAAACCTAATCTTTTATAGGCAGTCAAAGCTCTATGTAGAAGGGTGTTTCCTACAAAAATCCATATGCATACAAAGGGAAAACACTTGGGAGAAATGGCCCACTAGTCCTCTAGGCTAGTTTGGTGCACCTATAATTTTTTATCTGTATGTCAAAATTTGCTAAATTTTTTGATGAATCTCTATGAGCGAAGAGTTTATAGCTATCCTTTTGGATTTCCTACATTTTAGGAGCTCTGCATAGAACACCTTAGAACTAACAAGTAAGATGTTCTAATGGGTGTACACCTTATGTTTTTATTTCCCAAGCATCACCATTCATGTTAGGAAATTCATGGGTTTTGTCATCTTCTTTGGTTATATGTTCTATGAGGAACTTATTAACCTGCATGATGTTAATTTTTAAGTTGGCAGTGATCTTAGTATTTGTTGTGTGTGAATTGTAGGAAAGAGATTCTTTTTCTTCGTGTTGCAATTTTGAAATCACATTCTAGCTCTCCATATTGTTGAATTTGATGTGACTTTTTCATTCTTTTTAAACTTCATTTTTGTTTGGGGAATCTTTTTCCAACTCTTAAAGGACCCACACGGTATTTAGGTTTTATCTTTTGTTTCACTTTTTTTATATCTAGTACCCTATACTACATTTGTTAGTCTTGTTTTCCAAATTTTGTACATTGATGGCTGGTAGGGGTGATTTCTTCACATGAATTTGTATAATTGGAATAAAAAGGGTTCTAGGCCAAAGGAAAGTAACTAAAATAGAGTCAAAACTTTAAAAAATAGAAATATTAAATGGACTTCATAGATGGAGATGTTTCCTATTCTATAATCACTTTCACCTATAGATGTCAATATCAATAGAAAACTATATTGAATAGGCAAGCTACAAAATCATTGCCCTAGAATGTGTATCACCAATAAAAAAGGCATTTGTCTATTTACCACATTATTAGGATTTTTTTATGCGTATGCATGATAGTCAGGCAAAGGGAACTTCACAAGATGATGATCAATATTAGATTTGCATTTGATCAAAACTTGGCAATATAATTACTCTACTTGTTTTATAGATATAGTGTTTCAATATCATGACCACGGTCTAGTATATTACCAAACATTAGAATAAAATGAATTGAATTTCAGTTGCTTGGTATAAACTATTCTTGGCTACTTGAATTATAATTGCTAATGCTTCATGCAAGCTCTGGCAAGTATTGGGAGAAGAGGCCCAAAATGGATTAATAAATGAAAATTATTATTAAAATATGTTTCATTAACCTCTCTTGGATGTGAGTTATAGTTATGCCCTCTTTTAAGGGGTTTTGGAGGCATTTTGGGCTCATTCCAGAACTTGATTTTTGCTCATTCTTTGTTATTCTTCAGAGGCTGCCAAACCTGTGGAGAAGGAGACCCAAGAACGGGAGTTTGCAAGTTTCCAGGGAGACCCAAGAATGGGAGTTTTCAGGTTTCTAGGAAGGCTAAGGACGGGAGTTTGAAGCCATTCCATGTGCATGCTCATACAGAGTATGCCTTTGTGCTGAACAGTGCAGATTTGTGAGTTTCCGAGTGTGTTTTTGTATGAGTTTGGTGTTTACAGTTGAGTATTTCATATCAGTTTGGGTTGCTACTTTATATCAGACTTTTAAATGTTAAAATAGAGCTGAATATATATATTGGGACGTGATTAAACTTCTGAGATAGATTATTAGTGTTTTTGTGGTGTTTTCGGGCATATTTTGTGCTATTTCGGGAGCCCGATGAGCATAGTTTTGGTCCTACATTTTTGAGCTGTTGTCTAAAGGCTATATGGATCTGGAAATTTCAATTTGTAGGCTGTTATGCTGCTGAAATTTTTGTAAAAATTTCCATTTTCAGATTCATTAATAATTTGTGAAGTTGTGAAGCTTTTAGCACTATTTTCAGCATACCCGATTTGGGGTTTCTTGAGGAATTTGGTGGATCTTTGGGATATTAGCTGTTTGATTTTAAAGATTTGATTAGAGGTTGGAAATATCATACAAAACCAGTAAAGGGACATTTCATTCTGCTTTTTCTTACATTCCTATATGCTTTCATTTCAAAGAATACATGTCCATGCTATATGTTTATGTTCTTCTTTGTTCCATGTTGTATCAAGAAATTTTTTCTTATCCAATCCATTTAATTTGCAACCTTTTAAATATCTATAAAGATAAAGTTGGAGCAAGAAAAATTTTCTTCTCAAAGTTGTCCTTTGATTGTAAAGTGAACATTGTAAAGCATCTACTTTATAATTAGAGAATACCTTTGAGAAGAAAAATTTTCCTATTCCAACTTTATCTTTGCAGAGATTTAAAAGGTTGAAAATTAAATGGCTTGGATAAGAAACAATTGCTTGATATAGCATTAAAAAAATAAAATTGACCAAACATTGGTGGAAATTTTGACCAATTCTTGATAGTTTTCTACCAAGAATTGGTCAAATTTTCCACCATTTATTAAAAAAATTGACCTAACATTGGTGGAAATTTTGACCAATTCTTGATAGCTTTCTACCAAGACGTGGTCAAAATTTCCACCAATTATTAAAAAAATTCGACCAAACATGGGTGGAAATTTTGATCAATTCTTGATAGTTTTCTACCAAGAATTGGTTGAAATATCCACCAATTCCAAAAAAAAATTGACCAAGCATTGGTGGAAATTTCAACCAACAATGAAAAATCAAAGCTAGCAAAAATTAAAAAAATTTGATAGATGTATTGGTCAAAATTTTGACCAATGTGCAGGTTGGTCAAAATTTTGACGAGAAAAATTACCATGAACTGCTTGGTCGAAATTTCAACCAACTTGAGTCAAAATTTTGACCAAAATATGTTTAAAATTGAGCTCAAATTTACTAATGTATACTTCTTGCATTTCTCCTTATAACACACACGAGGATTGAAGAAATTGAAAAATTTTGTCACCTACTTCCTCAAAATGCCTCCTCATTGTTGAAGTTCAAGATCGGGATAACATTGTATGTTTTCTACTCTTGCTTTTGCATTGTTTTATATTCTTTTGCATGGTTTTGTAATTTTTTACATTGTTTTGTATTTTTTTTTCAATTTTTCTTTAAATTTTTTTATTTATTTAGATTGCAAGTGGTTTCTTATCAAGAAATGTGAATAACAAACTGCCAAATCCCCAGTTGCATCAACAAAATCAAAATGAAAACCCTCCATAATATCCAAATCAAAACCCTCCACAAGATGAAAATAAAAACCATCCACAACAAGAGCAAGAAATTTTGCAACCTGCACTGATTAGAAGAACTCCTCTTGGCACCAAACACAACATAATGAATGAAATAGAAAGATGTTAAAATGAATTAGATGCACTCATTGGTAGGTTGAATGATTGTGGACAAACCAATCTAATGAGAGCACAATTGGCATCCTCCCTTGAGTCCATTATGACCCATGCAGCTTCTATTAGTGGTCAGTTAGATATTTTGCATGTTAAGAGGGATACAAAAAGAAGATATTATGCAAATGAATTATCATATCAAGATATTTTTAAAAAAGGAAATACCAAAAGGTAGCATTTTTGCATTATTTAAAATGCCTGGAGAACAAGATACTATTAAAGATACAACTAAATTGTTCCCCATCCATTGGTGCATACATGATGGTATTAGAAATAACTTTTGGAGAGATCATGAATGGTCTTTGATGCCCCTCCCTACAATAATCATGAGGTTCCAATGGATTTATTAAATAAATTGTATTGTGATTTTTTCCTTGGGGAGATCCCTAATAAATTTGATATATTAGAATCTCAGGGTAGAGATGAGGGGTCATCATTTGAGAGGTCGTGGGCACGTCATGACCCTAATGTAGTTAGGGCACCTGTTATCAAGCCACAGGGTGAGCATGTGATTATTCCTTCAGTTGTGAAGGAACATGTAGAGACCAGCACTCTATGGACTATTAATGATTTGATGTAGACCCTCATTCATTTCATATTCCATTAGTTGAAGAGGAGCCTTCTCTACATCACAGTCACATGGGCACATCATGTGAATCCTTATGTACATTTAACAGTCATGCTAGAGATAGTATGGATGATGGGCTAGTCACTGATGAGTTCCTTAGTGACACATTTGGCATTAACACATAGGTAAATTATAATTATAATAAACTAATCTAATCACATTTTGTATATATAGTAAATGAATAATTAATTACCATGTATTGACATTGTTCAAAATTCAAGGTGAGAGTGTTGGCAGCCCTAGTATAGATTTTTCAGCCCCATTTTTTGTCCTATCAATGAGTCGAGAGGTATGTATCAATTTAATCATTTAAATTAATACATATATTTATTAAGTAATCATATGAAGCATTGACAAAAAAAATTATGCATGTGCATCAGTTCTCTACTAGACCATTGACATTCACTAGGGACTCCAAGCCTAGGCATTATATGAGCTACGTAGAGGTACATTTGTTTCATTTTAATTTAATTCATTTGATTATATGTGTTTCATGTTACATGTAAATTGTATTATATGACATGTAGTTGTTAA
Source organism: Cupressus sempervirens (assembly GCA_028749045.1). Classification (NCBI taxonomy): domain Eukaryota; kingdom Viridiplantae; phylum Streptophyta; class Pinopsida; order Cupressales; family Cupressaceae; genus Cupressus; species Cupressus sempervirens. The sequence goes on from CM053790.1 coordinate 37,348,147, forward strand.
CATCTAAGAATCTTTCTCATCTTTTCCTATCAATTTTGTGTGTACATATATTTTATTTAAGTGTACAGTAATTATTGATTTATATCTACTTTTTTTGTATCAGCTTGAGTTAGAGAAGAGCCTAAACAAGAGGATGAGAGAGTGTGAAAGGGAGACCCCATCATCCCCATCATCTCCCTCCACATGACGATCGAAGACCTTTAGGGATTTGTTTCCTTCCCCTTGTGGGTAGGAGAAGATATAGTTGATAGACACACATGTATAGGAATTAATGGACATATATGTTGGATTTTATGTTAGTGGACATATTTGATATACATTTAATGTATTTATGATATTTTATATTTGATGTATGACATATATTTGATGCATGACATTATTAGACTTGTGACATTATTGGTTAATATATGATATGTTTGTTCATGTATGACTTTATTGGTTATCATAATATATTATATGTTTGTTAATGTATGAAATTATTGGTTATCATAATATAAATTATATGTTTGTTCATGTATGACATTATTGGTTATCATAATATATTATATGTTCATTCATGTATGACATTATTGGTTATCATAATATATTATATGTTTGTTCATATATGACATTATTGGTTATCATAATTTTTTTTTCTTGTTTATGCTTTAGGTACATTTAATTTATTTCATTTTAATGTTAATTGTATCTAAAATGATGCAATGTGCTTACACCAAAAGCTAGTGGATTCCCAACAAGAACACTTTTAAGGCAAACTACCTTTCCCACCTTTGTAAGTGTCTTCAAAGACTCTTTCCAACTTGGTTACAACATTGAACAAACTTCTACCCAACTTCACAAAACTACTTGATCACTTTCCCTATTCAAGAATTTGGAAGAAATAAGGAAAAAATAAGAAAATATGAGAAATGGATCATAATTCTAAGAATATGCCTTAGGGTAGAATTTACCCAAGACCAAGGAACTCAAAATACAAGCACAAATTAGACCAGAGTATGATCAAAATAACTATATAGTATTCTATACCATGTACAAGTACACTAGGAGTGCCTGAATATAAAGGCCTCTGAGATGCATCTAGAATGCCTCGGAATCCACATTATGATAAGTCATACAACTAGGCACATGTCCACTAGATATGGGTTATCCTCCATTAAGCATGAAAGTAAGTGCGATGATGAGAGGATAAGCCTACAATGGTGTGACATGCAAATCAATGTTGTAGACAACATGTGCTAAATTAGGAGTGTGAATAACTATGTTGTCTACATGATAACTAAGTGAATGATGAAAACTCCTTTTCTATATACACCATGTGCATAATTAGAATTGTGTACTTTTGTGTTGTCAACATGAAAACTCAAGAAGGTGCACAAACTTGTAAGTGTCTCATAAAAATAAATAAGAAAATAATGGACTCACCTATGTAAACTTAAGTAAAGTGTAAATAGTAAATACCTATTTACACCAACACCCCCCCTTAAGTGCAACTTAGGGGAATGCACTTAAGCTCACTAATGCATAATGGGTCCTGGCTACGAGGCCATGTTAGGTACCCATGTACAAAAGCAATGCTATAGAATGATGCAATGCAATCTCTCATAAAGTGGAGAAAGAGGGAAAACCTCATGGGAAAAAACCCTCCTCAAAAAAGAGAGATGAGTACAAAAAAAAGAAGAGAGAGAAGATGACCTCATAAGAGGAAAAAATCCCTCCCAAAAGAAGAAAAAGAGAGAAGCCAAGGGACTCCCATTTTTACAACATCGTACACCCCCAAGAGATCTTGCAAATGAATATACTTGACTTTGGTGAAGGGTTTGGTGAAGATATCAGCGACCTTCTTTGTTATAGGATAGTATTGTAGTGCAATGATCTGCTCATGTATAAGCTCTCTGATGTAGTGCATATGAACCTCAATGTGTTTTGTTCATTGATGTTAAACTGGATGCTTAGAGATCTCAATGGCACTCTGATTGTCACAATGAATAATTGTAGGCTTAGGTAGATCAAAATAAAACTCCTCTAGGATGTGCTATAGCCAAAGAGCCTCTGTAGCTACATTGACAGCTCCTCAATACTCAAATTCTGTGGAAGAAAGAGCAATACTATTCTGCTTCTTACTTTATCAACAAATAGGGCTAGAACCAAGGTGAAATATGTACCCTAAAGTGGACTTGCAAGAATCTAAGTCCCCTACATAGTTTGAGTCTATGTATCCAATTAGCTGAAGTCCTATACCTGTTGCATAATGTATCCCACGTGTATATGTACCCTTTATGTAGTGAAAAATGTGCATGGTAGCCTTCTAATGAAGCTAATGAGGTTCTTGCGTAAAGCGTGAAACCATGCCAACTACAAAAGAAATATCAGGGCATGTATGTGTCAAGTAGATAAGGCTCCCAACTAACTGTCTGTATTAAGTGGAGTGGTGCACTTAGCCTCTAGCTTGACGCCTGATAAAAAGGGAGTAGGGACAAGCTTACAGTCACTCACGTGAAACCAAGAAAGCAAGTCAAGATCATACTTGGATTGTGAAAGTGTTATCCCTACTAAAGATAGTGTGATCTCAATGTCAAGGAAGTAATGTAGCAAACCCAACTCTATCATGGAAAATCTATCTTATAGAGAGGTCTTGACACTGGCAATGATGGATGAAGTGCTCCTTGTAATGATTAAATCATCTACATAAAGTACTAGGATCAAGTGTGAGCCATCTTTCTGAAGAATGTAAATGTTCAAATCAGAGTGACATCTGGTGAAACCTGTTGAGAGGAGGAAGGAATCCATTTTGGCATATCAAGCCTGAGGAGCCTACTTTAGACCATAAATAGACTTCTTCAATCTACAAACCATAGTAGAATCATGTACAAACCCCTGTGGCTACTCTATATAAATTTCCTCATGAAGATCACCATTCAAAAAAACATTTTTAACATCCATCTAGTGTACAACCCAACCTTGAGCTACAGAAATTACTAGTGTCAGATGAATGGAGTTCATCTTGGCAACTGGTCCAAAAGTCTTTGTATAGTCAATACCTGGAACCTACGAGAAACCTTTGGCAAGTAGTCTAGCCTTATGTTTATCCACACTTCCATCCACTGCAAATTTGGTTTGATAGATCCACTTACATCAAACCACTTTTCTTCCCTTAGGAAGGTGAACTAAGTCCCAAGTGTTTTTTTTCATCAAGGAGTTGTATTCTTCCTACATAGCCTTGTCCCATTCTAGAATCCTTGATGCTTCCTTAAAAGACTATGGATCTAAACCAATGGCTATATATGCATGTGGAAATGACTTGTGCTATGACCTAGTCCTCCAAGTGTCTAAAGGATTTCCCACCAATGAACCTATTGCATCAAGGGTTTGTTGTGCCCAATGAGGTTTAGTGGAAGAAGAAGAAGGAACTTCCTCAACTATTTGTTGACCTTGCAAAGGTGGTGTCCTGTAATTCAAAATTGGAGGAATCACATCTTCTAAGTCACTGTCATCACTATGATCACTATCCACAAAGGAGGAGGAAGGAGGAGTTGAAGAAGCCAAACTTGGACATGTTTCTTCAAAGTGAACACTCCTCTCATAAAAGATTTCATGAGTCTCTAGATCCATTAGTTTGTATGTCTTGAGATGATCAGGATATCCAAAAAATATGCATGGTTTGCTTTGTGGTTCTAAAGCCTTTCACTTTTGTGGAGGTATCATTTCCCATGTTGGACAACCAAAAGCTTTAAAGTGTTTGACACTTGGTTTACTGCCACACCAAGCCTCAAAAGGTGTTATTCCATTTAAGGCCTTATGTGAACTTCTATTTTGGATGTAGTTTGCACACCACATGGCTTCAGCCCAAAACACTTGATCTAGAGACTTGTGTTGAAGCATACAAGTGGTCATTTCCTTGAGGGTTCTATTCTTTCTTTCAGTGAGACCATTCTATTGTGGTGTGTATGCAACTAAATGTTGAAGATCTATACCCTTATGTGTGCAAAAATCTATAAGCCTGGAGTTGACATATTCTTTTCCATTATTTGTTCTTAGGATCTTGATGGCTTTCCTTGATTTTTTCTCAACTTGAGCTTTGAAGGTGATAAATTTTTCAAAGACTTCACTCTTATGACATGGAAAAAAGACCCAAGTGTACCTTGAAAAGTCATCAATAAATGTGAGAACATAGCGGGCCTTACCAAAAGATGTTACTAGAAGTGGGCTAGCTACATCACTATGAACCAATTCTAGAACAACAGTTGCCTTCCAAGACTTCCCCTTGTCATATTTCTCTTTAGATGTTTACCTACTTCATAACTTGGACATACACCCTCTAAAAACTTGACTTGAGGTAAACCAATGACCATTTCCTTGCTGTTGAGTTGTCGAAGGTAGCAATAATCAAGATGTCCAAATCTCTCATGCCATAGTTTACTTTGTGTATTTGAATAAGTCAACAAGGCAAGAGAAGTGGACTTAGGCACAAAATATGATTAATAATAAAGTCTCGTCTCATGATTTTCCTTTCCAACTACCACCATTGAATCATCTTTGAGATTTTTTACCACAACTATGTTGGGGAGGAATTCTATTTTGTTGCCACATCTATAGTGAGTGATTTAATAGATGGAGAGAAGATTGGTGCTAAGGTTAGGAACATGTAGTACATCCTTGAAGATGCCATTTTCCAACTCAACATTTCATTTACCTTCTACTTCAACTTTAGTATCATTTCCCATATAGATGTAAGGTACATTTGAAGGTTTCAAAGAGGAAAATTGCTCCCTTGAAGCACTCATATGATGTTTTGCTCCTGAATCAAGAACCCATTCCTTTGCATTATTTGTACTTGCAACTAAAGCTTGTCCCTTTCCCTTTGAAGTGGATAAATATCCCTTATCCTTGTATGTATTTGGAAGTCAATTTTGTGTTTCCTCATAATTTTGACCAATTCATCAATATGCTTATCCTTACACTCATGTTCATCATGACCATTCCTCTTGCAGTAGGAACAAGTTTTCTTCTCCCTTTTGTTGTAATTGTTCCCCTTTTGATTATTCTAGGAAGAAGACTTTCCTTATTGTGAAGAAGAATGTTGAGTGGAAGAAGATTGATTTGAGGAAGATTTTTGTTTTGAGGAGGTCTATTGTGGGTCATCTTGTGGCTTAGCCTTCCATTGCTTATGCTTCTTGTTTGAGTTTTTGCTACTTGAATTACCTTCATTTTCTACCAAGGCTTTGGTCTTGGAAGACTTGATAATTCCCATACCCACTAGATTGTCATGTTCTAAGATCAACATTTTTGAGAATTTCTCGAATGAAGGCTTAACATAGGCACTACCCATTGTTAATTTATCTGCATTGAAGCTAGAAACAAAAGGAGAATATTCAAGTCGAAGATGAGTCATGCTATGATTGATCATATTTCCATATTTAATGGGTTCACCACAATCCTTAAGCTATTTCCTATACATTTCTACTTGGGTAAGATAGTCCTTGATGGTATCAAAATTTCTAGGAGCCAACTTGAGAAGTTTATCCTCTATGGTGTAAGCCATGTCTTCATCTACTGTCTCATACAAAGCTTCAAGTTTAGCCCAAACCTCTGTTGGATCTATAAGCTTCCTAATGTGAAATTTGATAAGACCAAAAATATTTTTCAATAAGGTTCCTAGGGCCATCTCTTTTTTGGATTCCCAATCTTCTTTTCGAGCTTCATTAGAATTAGTGGGAGGTTTCTTTGCTACAGCAATAACATAACGCAATAAACCTTTTTGTACTAATGGCTCTTTAATGTTTTCTTTTCAAGTATCATAATTATGTGGAGTTAACTTTGAAAAAGAACCCATAATGCAAGAACATAAGATCAAGGAGACACAGTACATAGTACATACCCCTCCTTTTCACTCAATCAAAAAATCCCCCCCTCCCAAATGAATGATTTTGGCACTCTATATATAGTGTGATTACAAGGGGCCACTTGTCAAAATGGACAAAGTGGGCTTTTTTATTTTTCTAATTACAACCTCTGTATAGAGTATAATTCTAGACCTTTATAATGTAGCTCAAAAGTACAACAATTGTGAAGCCATATAATGCAAAATAGGACCTATCCCTAAAAGTGGTATTTTTGTCCAAATAAAACTACAATTTGACTATAGATCTGAAAACTAGATGAAAAATATATACTTTCAAAAAAAATAGAATTTGAAAAGGAGTCCAAATGAGCCTGTACAATGTGTTTGAAGTTGCAAAAAGAATGATTAGATAGGTACAATCACCAAAAATGCTTATTCTGACAAATCCATGCACCAAAACCAAAAAATAACTACACCACTAAAAAGTTCAAAAATTTTTACCCAAAATAAAAAACAATTACACCTAATTTGGAGTTTGGATGATTGAGTTATGGCCGTTTGAAGTCAAGCTACCAAATAAAAGCTACATTTGAAGAGGGATTTGAAGAGGAAAGCATTTTGTTAAATTTGACAATCAAATGACCATCTTATCAGTTCAAAAATTCTCCAAAATCATGGTCAGATAGCCATCAATTTTAGCATAGGAGTTTGTTGATGTTAGCATATGTCCAGGCCTCTAATGATGTCACCTAGTATGACTGATGATATGGCATGTACAAAATTGTATGAAATTTGCAAACATGGTAGAGTACGACAAGGTGACTCGATTGATAACTAGGCAGTATGGTTGAATAGTTGTAGTTGACATGGGCAAATCAAAGAATGCCACATGTTGTCTTACTACTCCTTCACATGTCCACTATGCGTAGGGTGCCAAAAAATGTGTTTGATAGCTGGGCGTGATGTGGATGTGCCACATGTATTGACTACTTGCCACTCACATGGATCTCTACTCAGCACTGGGGTGGTGGTCTTTGGCCGCATAGTAGATTAAAAATCACATGGCTAAGTGGGGTGGGTCCTACATGTTGTTGCACTATTGGAGGCCAAAGTTGGTGATGCCAAAGTTTTAAACACGCCTGCCAAACTTTTTTTTAAATGGCAAACAAAAATTTAAAATGGGCGGGGACTATAAAGTATTGTCCCATATTGGTAATGTGGCATTGAGCAATGCTTCTTAAATACACTCGTAGATGGGTGTAATAGAAAATAGGCCACGTGATGTGTTCGCTTGGCCATTGGTTGAGGTGTGAACTACCATGCGTAAGGAAGGTTTTGGCCAATTGTGGAAATAAAACTATTGTGAAATGCACTTCAATTTTAGAATATTTAAAGGAATATGCCACACACCAATAAATGTCTACAAAATAAAATATGCTACATTGCACAAGGTCGGGGTTTCATTGCTCGGTGCTTGTGCAAAAAAAATAGAAAAAAATATAGAATTAAACTGATCCAAAAATTAATTTAATAGATGAAAACAGATCATACCTAGATTTGCAAAAAAAAAAATTGCCTCTCAGTCGACTATGGCCTAAAATAGGCATATTTATAGTCAATCTTCACCGAATCTTCACTCTAGATGCAATGGCAAGGTCTGCTTTGACTGTAGACGCTCCTAATTTTTGTTGATGCTCTAGATCTAAATTGGGTCCCTTAGAGAGAGGAAGCAATGAGGTCTCCAATGGCTATGTGATGAGTATATCCCTCAACTCTAATACCATGTAAGAATCTACCTTAGGGTAAAATTTACCCAAGACCAAGGAACTCAAAACACAAGCACAAATTAGACTAGAGTATGATTAGAATAATTGTATAGTATTCAATACCATGTACAAATACACTAAGAGTGCCTGAATATAAAGTCCTTTGAGATGCATCTAGAATGCCTCGAAATTAGCATCATGATAAGTCATACAACCATGCACATGTCCTCCAGATATGAATTATCCTCCATTAAGCATGAAAGTAAGTTTGATAATGAGATGATAAGCATACAATGGTGTGACATGCAAATATATGTTATAAACAACATGCGCTAAATTAAGAGTGTGAATAACTATGTTGTCTACATGACAACTCAGTGAATGATGCAAACTCATGTGTTGTAGACATCATGTGCATAATTAGATTTGGGTACTTCTATGTTGTCAACATGACAACTCAAGAAGGTGCATGAACTCCTAAGTGTCTCATAAAAATAAATAATAAAACAATGCAAAATAATAAAATAATGCACTAACCTAAGTAAACTTAAGTAAAGTGTAAATAGTAAATACCTATTTACACCAACAATAATCAACTTCTTGCTTCAAACTAACATCTTAGATACTTCAAGAAACACCTAATAACTATCTCACAAACTTCTATCTATCATATATTCCATCCTTCCAAGAGATTCTTCAACATCATATGAGTGGAAACAATCTTCCAACATCCTATGACTATATTTTCTTTGCAACAACATGTAATTTGTTGATTTTCAGACAACTCTTCACAAAGGGAAGTGGTTATGTTTCAACCAAGAAGATCATTAACATCTTCTACTAACTCCATTCAGTAATAACATGCAACTAAAGTGGTCATTCATTCTAAAAAAGTACAATTTTTCTATTCCAAACAGGAATTAATGATATTTGACAATAACTCAATGATCCTATATACAAGTTTAACATCAATAGTGATTTCTCACCATATTACAAAAAATTAATAATCAACAACATCTTATGCCTCCTCTCAATTCATAGAGGGTTTTTTCATCATTTGATATTCATTCCAACTGATTATCAATTAGTTTGATTGGTTGTAAGGTTAATTTCAAGGTTTTCCAAAAAAATTGCTAAAATTGCCAAAAAGTTGTCAGCAACTTTTGTTGCAAAATACAATTTTTGCACTAACTCTTCCTAGAACTTAACCAAGTGGTTTTTGGTAACACATAGGACCTATATAAGTTTTAATGACTCTCAAAACACTTATTGAGTCAACTTATTAACGAAAACAACAAAAAAAGAAAAATTGTTAGGATTAAGGCAACTTAGGTTTATAGGTAACCTCAAGTTCCTTGACCTTACAAAAAAGGGTTACCTTATTAACATAAAAAAAAATGTTCAAAATGAGGTGTATAATCACCTCTTTACCTTATATCATGAGTCTCTATCATTGAATTAGATAGTATATCTAGTTGCCACAGTGAAAGATCGATGCCTTATAGAATTTAGTGACTCTTAGGGATGATTTAGTTTGGCATGCTCGAGAGTGTTGAGCACTCAATGATATGGGAGGAACTTGGGGCTAGTGTTTACCTAGCCATTAGAGCTAAAGGAATGGAAAATTCAATCACATGACAAAAGGTGAGAGAGATTTGGCAGTTGGCAACTTTGTACTAGCCAACACTACAAGTTTCAGCATCACCCAAGAAGGCATTGCAAAATTAAAATAGAATAAGATCTCCAAAAATAGAGAGAGGTTATTGTTGGTTTCTAAAACACATTCCTATAGCACCTATAATCACATCCATACCTTGCACAAGCTCCAAGATATGCCATGCCAAAGATCGATGCCCTATGGCATTTAATGACTCTTAGGGACGTATCAGTTTGGCATGCCCAAGAATGTTCAAGTGCTCAATGGGATGGGACAAGCTTGGAGATATGGTTTACCCAGCCACCTAGAGCTAACACAAGAGATAGTTTGATCCCATGACAAACAGTGAGGGAGATTCGACAGTTGGAAACTTTGTACTGGCCAACAAAACAAGTTTCAACATTACCTGAGGTGGCATCAAAAAATCAAAATGAAATAAGATCTTCAAAAAGTGAGAGAGGACATTGTATGTCTCCAAAATGTAGTCCTATAGCACCTAAAATTGCATCCATACCTCATACAAGCTCTGAGATATGCCTCGTCAAAGATCGCTACCCTATGGCATTTAGTGACTCTTAGGGACAATTCAATTTGGCATGCCCGAGAATGTTGGAATGCTCAATGGATAGGAGGATCTTGGGGCTAGGGTTTACCTAGCCACTTAGAGCTAATGGAATAGACAATTAAATCCCACAATAAGTAGTGAGGGAGATTCGACAGTTAACAACTTTGTACTAACCAATACTACAAGTTTTAACATCACCTGAGATGGTGTCGCAAAATCAATATAGAATAAGATCTCCAAAAAGTGAGAGATTTTATTGTAGGTCTCTACAACATGGTCCTATAGCACCTTTAATCACATCCATACATTGCATGAGCTCTAAGATATGCCCCATCAAATATTGCTGCCCTACGACATTCAGTGACTCTTATGGACATTTCGGTTCGGCATGCCCAAGAATGTTCAAGAACTCAACAGGATGGGATGACTTGGTTCAAGGGTTTACCCAAAAACCCAAAGCTAATGAAGCATACAATTTGATCCCACAATGAATGGTGAGGGAGATTTGGTAGTTATCAACTTTGTACTAGCTAACACTACAAGTTTCAACATCACTCAAGATGGTGTCACAAAATCAAAATGGAATAAGATCTCTAAAAAGTGAGAGAGGTTATTGTAGGTCTCTAAAACATGGTCATGTACCACTTGGAATCACATCCATACCTCACACAGGCTCTGAGATATACCCCATCAAAGATCATTTCCCTATGGCATTTACTAACTCTTAGGGACATTTCAGTTTGGCATGCCCGAGATTGTTTGAATGCTCAAAGGGATAGGATAAGTTTGGGGTTATGGTTTATCTAGACACCAAGAGCTAATGGAATAGAGATTTTGATCCCATGATGAATTATGAGGGAGATTTGGCAATTGGCAACTTTGTAGTGGCCAACACTACAAGTTTCAGCATCACCCAATATGGTGTTACAAAACTAAAATAGAGTAATATCTCCAAAAAGTGAGAGAGGTTATTGTAGGTCTCTACAACATGATCCTATAACACCCATAATCACATCCATACCTCACACGAGCTCCAAGATGTGCCTCATCAAAGATCACTACCCTATGACATTTAGTGACTATTAGGGATGTTTTAGTTTGGCATGCCCAAGAATGTTTGAGATCTCAAAAAGATAGGACAAGCTTGGAGTTAGGGTTTACCTAGGCACCCAAAGCTAACAAAATAGACATTTTGATCCCATGATGAAAGGTGAGAGAGATTTGGTAGTTGGCAACTTTGTATAAGCTAACACTACAAGTTTCAACATCACCTGAGATGGCGTCGCAAAATCAAAATAGAATAAGATCTCCAAAAAGTGAGAAATTTTGTTGAAGGTCTCCAAAATAAGGTCCTATAGAATCTAGAATTGCATCATACCTTGCACAAGTTCCAAGATATGCCATGTCAAAGATTGTTGTCCTATGGAATTTAGTGACTATTAGGGATGTTTTAGTTTGGCATGTTTGAGAATATTTGAGCACTCAACAAGATGGGACAAGCTTGGGCTAGGGTTTAATTGGCCACACAGAGCTAACAGAATAGACAATTTGATCCCACAACAAATGATGAAGGAGATTCGATAGTTGGCAATTTTGTACTAGCCAACACTACAAGTTTTAGCATCACCCGAGATGGCATCGCAAAATTAAAATTGAACAAGATCTCTAAAAGGTGAGAGAGGTTATTGTAGGTCTCTGCAACATGGTCCTATAGCACCTAGTATCGTATCCATACCTCACATGAGCTCTGAGATATGCCTTGTCAAAGATTGTTGCCCTATCAAATTTAGTGACTCTTAGGGATGATTCAGTTTGGCATACTTGAGAATGTTTGAGCACTCAACAAGATGGGAGTAGCTTGGGTCTAGGGTTTACCCAGCCACCTAGAGATAATGGAATAGACAGTTTGATCCCACGATAGATAGTGAGGGAGATTTGGTAGTTGGTAACTTTGTACTTGCCAACACTACAAGTTTCAACATCACTCGGGATGGCATCGCAAAATCAAAATGGAATAAGATCTCCAAAAAGAGAGAGAGTTTATTGTAGGTCTCCACAACACAGTCCTATAGCACCTAGAATTGCATCCATGTCTTGCACAAGATCCAAGATATGCCCTATCAAAAATCATTTCCCTATGGCATTTAGTGACTCTTAGGGACGTTTTGGTTCGGCATGCTCGAGAATTTTCAAGTTCTCAAAGGGATAGGATGAGCTTGGTACTAGGGTTTACTTGGCTACTCGAAGAAAATGCAATAGATAGTTAGATTGCATGACAAACGGTGAGGGAGATTTGGCAGTTGGCAACTTTGTACTGACCAACACTACAAGTTTCAGCATCACTCAAGATGGCATCACAAAATAAAAATAAAATAATATCTCCAAAAAGAGTGATTTTATTATAGATCTTTGCAACATGGTCCTATAGCACCTAGAATCACATCCATACCTCACATGAGCTCCCAGATATGCCCAGTCAAAGATCGCTACCCTATTACATTTAGTGACTCTTAGGGACATTTTGGTTTGACATGCCTGAGAATGTTCAAGCACTCAAAGGGCTAGGATGAGCTTGGGGCTAGGGTTTACCTAGCCACCTAGAGCTAATAGAATAGACAATTTTATCCCACGATGAGTAGTGAGGGAGATTTGGAAGTTGGCAACTTTATACTAGCTAACACTATAAGTTTCAGCATCACCTGAGATGGTATCACAAAATCAAAATGCAGTAAGATCTCCAAAAATCAAGAGAAGTTATTGTAGGTCTCTACAACACATTCCTATAGCACTTACAATTGCATCCATGATTTGCATGAGCTCTGAGATATGACAGTCAAAGATCACTACCCTATGGTATTTGGTGACTCTTAGGGATGTTTCCATTCGACATGCCCAATAATGTTCAAGAACTCAAAGGGATAGGATGAAATTGGGGCTAGGGTGTACATGGCCACCTAGAGGTAATGAAATAGACAGTTTGATCCCACAACGAATGGTGAGGGAGATTTGGCAGTTGGCAACTTTGTATAGGCCAACACTACAAGTTTTAGCATCACCGAAGATGGCATCGCAAAATCAAAATGGAGTAAGATCTCCAAAAAGAGAGAGTTTATTGTAGGTCTCTACAAAACAGTCTTATAGCACCTAGAATCACATCCATACCTTGTATGAGCTCTGAGATATGCCCCATCAAAGATCACTACCCTATGACATTTAGTGACTCTTAGGAACATTTTTGTTTGACATGCCTGAGATGTTTGAGTGCTCAATGGGATGGGATGAGCTTTGGGCTAGGGTTTACCTAGCCACCTAGAGCTAACAGAATAGATAGTTTGATCCCATGACAAATGGTGAGGGAGATTTGGCTGTTGGCAACTTTATACAGGCCAACACTACAAGTTTTAGCATCACTCGAGATGGCATTGAAAAATTAAAATGGAGTAAGATCTCCAAAAAATGAGAGATTTTATTTAATAGTTTTGAACTTTTTCCAAGTTCTAGAAGTGCAATCTAGTGAACTTTGCAAAAGTTGAACTTTTTGTGCAAAATTGCAAAAGTTGTAAAAGTTGCTTAAAAATGCAAATCTAACTAGAAACCTTCTAACCTTCAAAAAAATATTTCCCATGCTCATATACTTGACCATGGATAGTTACAACTTCCCAAAAATTGCAAAAAAGTTTCTCAAGCAACTTTTTTAGCAACATTGCAAGTTTTGAGCAATTTTTGCTCTTTACATATTTAGGTCAAATGGGTCCATCTGGGACTATTCTAGGACCCTAGTTAAGATTCCTAGGACCTATTAGGTAACCAAATACCTTAGTTTCCCATGAATATTGAATGGAAATGAATAAGAAATTGGCTACCAGCTATAGATATTTCAAAGACATTGAAAACAATATATGTTATTCTTTCAAGAAAAATGAGGTATTGATTCTAAAAATAAGATTGAAATGATTCCCATCAGTTGCATGGCCAAGAACTAACATTTTAATATAGTGACCAATATTTTGCCTCACTCCCCATTCCTTCTCATTCCTATGGAGGAAAACTTAATATACAAAGGAATATATACAGAAGAATTGTAGCTACATCTATTAAATATACAAAGGAAGATATAGAAAACATGCTTAATAGAGAGATTAATCTAAGAGAAAAAGACATTTCAAAAGAAAATGGTTATCTTAGTGCCATCTAGGGTATGTTAATTACTTAAGATGAAGAGACAAAACCTATAGCTACTGGGAAAGAGTGCACATGTACAGAAATACAATTTTCAAATAGAGAAGTAACAAGTGCTATAGAATTGTCCACTGAGCAATGTGAAGTGAAGCCTCAAATTTGATCATTAGTAGGCAAAGAATCTAGTCACACACTTCATTCCAACATCACAGATGTTTCAATTAGAAATTCCTATGCATCAATGACCTTGCATTTATAGGACTTGGGAAGCCAGAATACTCAAGCTGGGCATGATCCCTCAAAGTTCTCATTGAAATATATTAATGATCTTAAGAGAACAACAAAAAGCTCATTGCCACCTTTAAATGGAGACTTTAGTTTAAATGGAAATTTTTAATTCCCAAACATGTCCCAATCAAGTAGATGACTAGTGTAGGAGCACCTATTCTAGACTCATCAAAGAAGGCAAGGATCCTAGATAGTTCACTTAGGATAGGTTGTGATGTAGCAGTGCACGGTGGAAGCTTCTAAAAGGTAAGCCACTAGGTAATTAGACAAGGGTGGAGTTCTCAAATTTTTCAAAAAGAGGGTTTAGTGATGGGACACTTATCACAAGCATCAATAATGAACTTATCACTTGTTATCACAACCCAAACAAGGTATGGAACCTAATCACTAGGTTTGCCTAAGCTCAAAAGCACCAAAACATAAGGATTCTCCAAAAGCTAATAAGGGAACATACCCCCAAACATGAATGAAAATAGAACAATGACCATGGAATGGAATAAAAACACACATTAGACCTATTAAGGTCTGTATACAATAGATAAAGTGATTATGTTGTGTCCAAATAGCACTGATATATAGTTACAACAGTTTGCCATTGAAAATGCTAGTAGCTTTTCAAACTGTAAATTGAACATATTATGAAAAGACCCCACATGAAGACACAATTTAAAGTGATATTCAAACACCATTTTAGGACATATAAAATATATGTAAACCTCACAAACTAGAAGAGACTAGAAGCCATTGTTGTAACAACATTTGGAAAGTGTCGATAGGGCTAATTAGGCTATAGTTACACTACAGGTACCCTTTTACATGTGTCAATCTAAAAAAAATTATTAGAACATATAGGGGCATGCGAAACAAGTCCAAATCCAAAGTTATAGACCTTGGATCACTTTGGAGCAAAAGTTATAGTGACTATGGTGAAATGTTGAATGGTGCATGTATGGAGCCATACACCTAGGGTATGCTGGAAAAATTCATGCCTTGCTTGGACATCTATAAAACCTACAAAATCATGAAGTACACTGATAGGGCTTTCATTCCACTAAGGGGCATCAAATTCTCATGCTGGAAATTACCAAAACAACAAGGCCCTAGGTGAAACCTTTGGTTTAATGTTGATTTCTAGGCACCTTCAGCAAAACTTGAATAACTTGCAAACTATAAAGGATCAAAACATGAAACCAAGTGAAAATGAAAGGTAACCCACCTCTCTAACATTAGGCTCACCGAAACATGTCCCAACATCCATACAGGTCTATAAAATGATCTAAAACTGAGAATTTTGTAGGAAAAATAGGTTATTTTGTTGATTTCTTGCCAAAATAAGTATATCATACCTATCACCTACATGTAAGGGCTAATATAGGTTTTCCCCAATAGTTATAAGGTTGGTTTCAACCAACTAGCCATTTGGGGAAGATTTTTTGAAAGTTTAACAACTTTTTAAGAAGTTGCTCCAAAGTTGTGAAGCAACTTTTTGAGCAACTATGAAAAGAAAGACAATCAAACCAAACTTCCTAAAATATTTTTTTTCTAAAAAACCCAATCTACCATGGGAACTAATACAATCTACAAAAACAATGTCAAAAATGACTTAAAACTCAAAAACTCAGTAATTTTGCCTTCAAATATAATGCTATAGCATGTTGATCAATCATATACAATGATATTAACTTCTCTCATTTTAGGGATTGGAAAGCCTTTATATCTCCTCCTAGGACTTTCCCCTTCATTCTTATGGTTTTCATTAGCCTCTTTCAAGTTTTAAAAGGAAAATCCACAATTTCTTGCAAAATTGCAATATAGCAACTTTTGGATTTTTCTTGCTTGCTCTTCTTAACACTTCTAATTTGTTATTTAGGCTATTTGTTAGCAATTCCATGCTAGGGACCCTTCCCTAAGCTAATGACTCATCCTTTAGGTTACTCATTTCCCTATGGCAATGTATGCCTTGATTTTTAGGCCAAGTAGTGACTCTTCTAAGGACTTAAATGACATCCAATACCCTAACTACCACACCTAGGTCCAATGACCCCAATTCTACTTACAAGGTTCACTTGGAGCATAAAAAAAAGAAAAATGAAAAGGTGAGGGCCCTATGATTCAAGGTTTCCCTACACCTCTCTCTCTCTCTTTCTCCCTATTCAATCTAATGAACCAACTAGATCTACTCTACATTTTAATGTCTCATATTTTATCAAGTGGACATTTGATGCAACAACAAGGTTCAAACAATGAAGAATCTTCCTATTTTTTTGCCAATCCTCAAATGACCACAAGTTAGAGTTCTTCATAGAATATTGTCCAAGCTATGTGTCGGTTACAACAACCGCATTAATATGGTACTCTAAACCTTCACCATCTATAACCAAGTGATCTAATTTTTGTTTGGCTTGGACACAATGACACAAATAATAATATGTCCCTTCTTTATTGTCTTCAGGTACAATAATAGCAAAAACATGGCCTACACTGATAAATGTACAAAACGCAGTCATTAATTCAAAAAATACTTAGGTAAAATTTATAAAGTTACATATTGAAATTACAAAGATATATATATATATATATATATATATATATTACCAGGTTGTACTAGATTAGACAAGTGGTCAAAGTCAATGGACAAATCCATCTCTACCATTTCTAGTGCTTGTGGGGGACAATAGTGTCAATTGGGTCCAAAACTTGTATATCTCATTTGTCCACCCATTTAGTTGACCCACAGTCATCCCAATTTTTGTTTGCACATGATGGACAATAGCTTTCCATTTTTCATGTGTGGATACTACATGAACCTGCATCAGAGCTTCTAAAAGAGTGCAACTCACTTGATCCTATTAGTGTGCAACAATCCTCATATGGTGCAATTTTTCTTATTATCTATCAACCAAAAAAATCTACGAACTGTAGACTCACCTTCCTTTCCTGGACCAATTTTAGTGTTATACCATTGGATGATGGATTTTGCATCTATCAATATTGCTCCATATTTGTACTTTAGTTCTTCACAAGCTAAGGCTATTTTGATGCATGTGCCTGCACCATCATGCTCTCCCTTTCCATGACCAACCTCTATGAAATTTCACATATATTGAATTCTAGATAGCCTATGCATCTTGCTCAACCAATACGAAATTCATGCATTCTTAAATTGAGATGTGAAATTGTCTAACCAAATAATGTACTAATGGTTTGGTATGCCCGTGTTATCCAAATCTTCATAAAAAAAATTGAAAACAACCATGTACAAACTTCATAGAATGTGATCAATCATTTTTGATGTAAGAATGGTACTCCTTCAAAATTTTATTTTCATCCTCTATACTGTAGGTGAATGCATGAATGTTATGTGAACAAATATGGAAACCTGTTGAAAAGTATAATACTTTGCTTGTAGCTCATCTTGTGGTTGTAGTGTGTAGTTCTCTATGAATTCTACAATCAAAAAAATGGTATCTAGTAGAAACTTATCCTTGCACAACTTGAATTACAAATCCAGCCATCAAGCTCTATGTGTATGCTTTGCATACTCATAAATAACCTTTTCACAAAAAATCTTCATGAACTCATATACTAGAATCTTTTCAATGACTAAATCATATCTTTTACCCTATTTCTCATCTTTTAGAGCATATGACACTATCTTATATTTTCTGTAATCTACTATTTCATTTCCAATTGCATGTGTACTATCCATATGTTCACAATTTGATAAAAGTTGCAAAGAACCACAAAATAAGCATGTACCATCCAAGCATGATGTCTTGTAAAATTGATGGCCATCCCCTATTTCACATAAAATGTTGGATATGAATTCCCTTGAAGATCTAGGTGGCTCATTCATGTCACAATCCTACAAAACAAACTTAGAATGCAAAAGCACACATATATGCCCAAAAATATCAAAATGGTTAGAAAATTCAATATTTATCCTACAACAAGAACTTGTGGATGTGTGATTTATCTACACATAAAAAGGTTTACCCGTCTCAAAAAATCTTTGATTTATTCAAATTTGAGGATACATATGAATAAATTTTGCAAAACATTGTGTCTGAGTTGAGTCAAAAAAATGTTTTGCATGTGGGTCGTGATTTTGGCTACCAATCCTCCTTACAACATCTCTTTGATTAGGGGAAACACATGTGTGGGAAACTAGTCTGAGATGTGATTTCCTGCAAACATACAAAAAATGATTGATTTTTATTTTGTGCTCTCCTTCAAGTTTCCTTGTCATTGAGAATCAATGAAATTAGGTTACATGACATTGTAGGTCTCTATGTTAGCTATATAAACATATAATTTATTTTTTATTTGAACTATTTCAAGCCTTTCGACTATAATTTCTTTTGAATGTATGTCTATTTTTTGCCAAAAACCAACATGTACTAATTGGGCTGCATATTTTAGCTTTTTCATCAAATTTTGCAACAAATTAGTTTTTTAGAAACTAGACTCCATTCTATACACTTTTAGAACAAGAAGTTTTAATTTTAGATTAGCTTTTGTAAGAATTTTCCTTAGGGAAAAATTCACCCAAGATCAAGGAACTCAAGCACAAGCACAACAGTAGAGCAGAAAGAGTATGATCAGAATAACAATATGTATTTAATTTAATGTGAAAGTACACTAGGAGTGCCTATATATAAAGGCCTCTGGAATGCTTCTAGAATGCATAAGAATTAGCAACATGATAGGTCATACAACTAGGCACATGTCTACCAGGTGTGGGTTATCCTCCATTAAGCACATGAGTAAGTGTGATGATGAGAGGATAAGCCTACAAAGGTTTAGCATGCAAAATAATGTTGTAGACACCATGTGTTAAGATATGAGTGAAAATAATTGTGTTGTCTACATGACAACTTAGTTAATTATGCAAACTCCAATGTTGTAGAGACCGTGTGCTGAATTAGAGTTGATTACTTATGTGTTGTCAACATGACAACTCATAAAAGTATGCAAAATCCTAAGTGTCTCACCTAAGAATTAATAAAATAATGCATTAACCTAAAAAAAATTAAATAAATTTTAAATAGTAAATGCATATTTACACCAACACCCCCCCCTCGTTTAAGTGCGACTTGGGGGAATGCACTTAAGCTCACAAAAACTAGGATAAAATGCATAATGAGTCCTAGCTACTAGGCCATGCTAGGTACCCATGTACATAATGCAATGCAATCTCTTATAAAGTGGAGAAAGAGGGAAAACCTCATGGGAAAACCCTCCCCCAAAAAGAGAGACAAAAAAAACAAGATGCATGGATGAAGGGAGCAATCAAGACCCACCCATTATGACATACATCAAGTATATACAATAGTGAAGAATGAGAAGGAAAAAACCCCATAAGAGGAAAAAGTTCCCCCCATAAAAGAGAAGAAGAGAGACAAGGTATTCCCCCCCCCCCTCCTAATGAAGAGTGTCGATTAGTGATAGCTACTTCAAGGTAGAAGCTAGTAAATGAGTGCTAAATAATGTTCCTCCCCTTTGGAAGAAACAATGGAAAAGGTACAAGTGAGATGCTTCCCCTATGTGTAGAAAGAATCCCAATGATCAATGATGTCTTTGAAACATGCTCAACTATCCCTGTGTTGGTACTAAAAGTCTCTCCTTCCAAGACTACTAAAAAGAATGAGTGTAGATTTGGCAAGGATGGATGCAGAACCTGTCCCAAAGAACCAATTGTCTCCTCAAATGATAAAGAGACCTCCTGCAATTGTTGTACATAAGGATCCACAATTATATCAACCTATGAAGACTGATCATGTAGACAATGGACAAGAGGGTCAGAGTGAGCCCTTGCAAAAATTGAAGAAGGATCATGATCATCAAAGAGAAGATGTATATCATCAATGATGTCTCCCAAGTCTTCTATGTATGACACCACAAACAAACCTGAAATATCTGTTATGTAGTCATCCCCTGTTGCTAGAGCTGGAAGATAAGGTGTACCCTACTATGTTGGACCTATCATTGTGGCAATATATGCATGTGGAATGTGCTAATGATGTGACCTCTCTCTACATCTATCAATAGGATCCCACATATATGAATCTATTGAATTACTATTGTTGGTGTCACTATTAGTTTCCATAGTGTATGAAGTGTGGAGAGGACTAGAGGATAACTTGGGTGAAATTTCCTCAAAGTGTACATCTCACTCTTTAAAAATCTCATGAGTCTCAAGATCCATAAGTCTATATTCCTTAACACCATCTTCATATCCAATGAAAATACAAGGCCTAGGTGGTGGTGCCTTGCATTCCCTGGAAGATATGTTTGCCCATGCTGAACAAACAAAGACTCTTAAGTGTTTCACAACTAGTTTTATGCCACAACATGCCTCAAAAGGAGTCTTTCCATCTAAGGTATTATGTGGAGACTTATTAAGTATGTGATTAGCAGTGCTAATAGCTTCAACTTTAAGAGTTGGATCAAGAAATTTGGCTTGTATCATGCAGCTTGTCATTGCCTTAAGAGTTCTTATCCTTAGCGATGCAACATCTATCTTGTGTAAACTAAATTCTAGTGGATTTTGAACATCAATACCCTCAAGTTTGCAAAAGTCTTTAAGTCTTTTGTTCACATATCTGCTTTCGTTGTCCATCTAGAGAACCTTGATGGCTTTCCTTGATTGTTGTTCAACATGACTCTTGAAGGCTTGAAGCTTATCAACCACTTCATTCTTGTAATGAATAAAGTAGAACCATTTGTAGCATGAAAATTCATCAATGAAAGTAAGGATGTAGTGGCCTTGGTTGATTGATGTCACTACAAAAGGACCTACTAGTACCATGTGAACCAACTAAAGAAGAACTAGTGTTGTTGAAGGCTTCCCTTTATCAAACTTCTCCTCTAGATGCATATCCACTGAACATGTTGAACATTCACCCTTAGAAAAGTTGATTGTAGGTAGGCCTTTCACCATATTTTTTGAGAAAAGTTGTTGAAGATAGTGGAAGGCAAGATGACCATACCGCTTATGCCATAATTTTATTTGTGATTGTGATTAAGTCAACAAGGCTTGTGAAGGAGACTTAGGCATAGAGTGGGAGAAGAAATAAAGCCTCTTGTCATGATTGAATTTTCCCACTACAACCAATGAATCATCTTTGAGACTTTGCACCATTACTGAATTTGGAAGGAACTCAACTTTGTTGCCATTTCCAAGGTAAGTGATCTAGTAAATTGAGAGTAGATTAAAGCTAAGGTTTGGAACATAGAAAATATCTTTGAATTCCCCATTTTCCATCTCCACGTGCCTTTTCCCTTCAACTTCCATTTTAGTATCATCTCCTACAAAGATATGGGGTACCTGTGACTGCTTCAATGAAGAAAAATCTCCCTTTGAAGAACTCATATGATATGAGGCACCTGTGTCAAGAATCCATTCCAATGAAGAACTTGTATTTTCCATAAGTGCTTACCCTTTTCCCTTTGAAGTGGTTGGAGTCAAATCCTTGGAAAAACTTGGCACATTGATTTTGTTCTTCTTCAGTAAGTTTTCTAACTCATCAATTCTCTTAGTCTTGCTATGATGTTCATCATGATTCAATTTCTTGCAATATGCACAAAACAGTTTGTCCTTCTTGTCATTGTTTCCCTTCTTGTTGGAAGAAGAATGACCTTGTTGTGAGGAGGATTTTTGTGTCTCAGATTTTGATTTTTGCTTCCACTACTTTTTCTTGCTGTTGTTAGAACATTTTCCTCCTTGACTTGATTGGTTCTCATCACTAGCCACCAATGCTTTGGTCTTTGATGATGTGAGAAGTCCCATATATGTCAACTTGGTTTGTTCAAAAATCAACATCTTTGCAAAAGCATCAAATTTAGGCTTTTGGAAAGCACTTCTGATGGTTAAACTATGAGTATTATAACTTGAAACAAAGGAAGCATACTCTAAGGGTAGCCTCTTCAAGATGTGATGAATCAACCTATCATCCTTCATGGGATTACCACAATCTTTAAGTAGTGCTCTAAACTCATTAGCTTTGTTGATAAATCTTAAATTGTGTCAAAGTTGTATGGATCCAAGAGAGGTAGGTCATCCTCAATCTAGTATCGTTTTTCCTCATCCACCTTACCATACAATGATTCAAGTTTGTCCAAAGTAGGTTTGGCTTCCTTGAAACTGGAATTGTGGAAGAAGAGATCTCTATGTATATAACCCCTAATAATTCCTAAAGCCTATTGGTCTTTAATTTTCCAATCAAAGAGTGTTGTGGCATTAGTGGGTTTGGGAATCATACCATCAACGTAAAGATTTAAACCTTTTTCCATTAATCTACTCCATACAATATCTTTCCATGTAGAAAAATTGTTTGAAGTTAGAAGAGGACCTTTACGTGAACCCATGATGTAGAAAAGTAAAAGAGCACAAAAGAGAGACACATAAACACAATACACACACCCCCTATTCATATAATCAAAGAACACCCCCCCCCCCCCACCAAAAAAGAAGAAGATGCTTTTAGAACTTTATATGTAGTGCATGTACAATAGGCCACTTGTCAAAATGTAAAGTGGACTTCTAATTTTGCTATTACAAATGCCTTTTGTGGTTCAAATCTATCACTAAGCACTATAGCTCAGATGTACAACAAATTTTAAAAGTAATCAAAGCATTACAATGTAGAAAAGGCCCTTAGTCTGAAAGTGATATTTTTGTCCACACAACCCTATAATTTGATTGCAAATCTGGAAAGTAAATGAAAAATTAAGCACTTTGAAAAAAAATGGAACCTGTTTTTGAGTCCAAATGAGCCCGTACAGAGCATTTCAAGTTGTAAAATGTAGGATTAGATAGGTACAATGTCCAAAAATGCAATTTCTAACAAATTCGTGCACCAAAACTAGAAAAGAATATAACCACTAAAACATTTAGGAAATTCTACCCAAAATTTTTAAAAATTTCACCTAGTTTGGAGTTCAGATGACTGAGTTATGGCCTCCGAAAGTTGGACTATCAAATCAAAATTGCATCTAGAGAGGGGTCTGGGCAAAAAATTGTGATGTTAAATTTGATGGTCCAACAGCCATTGTAGCAGTTCAAATTTACCTGGAAATGATGGTCAAATAATCATCAAATTTAATATAGTAAAATGTTGATGCAAACAAAAAATTAGCCTCCTTGAATTATGTGGTTGATGATGTCAGCCAATGACATCAGCACCATACTGTATGAATAGTATGGACCCAAATTGGCAGTTATCCAATGTGGTAGTACCACATGACGATGTCTAGATGTTGATGTTTACTGCATAGGCAAGAGCTAAGTTGGCCAGGCTTGACTGATGGGGCACACGTGTTGGGTGCTACAAATGACGTGTGGTAGGAGGAGGGATTCTAACGTGGGTCCTTTACTTAGGTGTGTCTCTTACATGTGTGTTGCAGAAAAAATAGATGGTCTGCATGGAAGGGCAGCTTCCTTGCCACACGACATGAAAGGGGCTGAGCTGGTGCCTATGTTGGAGGGTACTATAATGCTACATGTCTCACCGGAGGAAGAGTAGACTAGGAGCAGTGGCATTGAAGGCCTTTCATGGGGACTAGAGATCTAAAGTCTAGCGTTGGGTATGTGGTGGTTAGTAAAACTTGGATGACGATCGTTGTTTCCGTGAACTTTATATGGTTGACAGGATCCTCTATTTAGTCCCACATGCATGGGAAAAGGAACTTCTTTGCTATTTAAAAGAATAGTCATGAGTGTAACAAGAAAATGAGCCCATTAGTAAGTTCTTGCCAAAATTTATTTTCACTGTTGGAAGGAACTTTGATGGGTTAGAGACTAACTTTGTGCTAGGAATAGAGTTGCTAATGGGGGTTGGAGTTCCAAACAAGGCCACCAAGAGATTGTGGGAATTAGTCCCACATTGAATAGAATGTGGAGTACAAAGTGGTTTAAAAGAAAAGCTACTTATGTATTAAACAAACAAGATGCTGGTGTTGGGTTGATTGTGGTTGTCATTAGTTGATGCTCACCGGTGGTCGTGTAAGTCGAAAATGTTGTGAGTGCTAGAAATATGTGACTACTATGCAAAAGGAATATTCTTTGTAGTACAGAATGAAATATTTCATGGAGGGTGCAGGGTTGGGATGTCACTACTCGATGCTTGTACAAAAAAACAAAATTCTCTATAGGCCCAAAGGGAAAAAAAATTCCAAAAAATTCTTCCAAAAATTGTAGAAAAATGATGAAAAATATAGAGAAAATTAAAATATTGATATGAATCAAATTAAATTTCAAAACTAATAGATCATACCTGAAATTGCAAATCAAACCTTCGGGTGTTGGTTTGCAAAAAAAAATTTGCCTCAAAATTCACTTTGGCCTAGGGTAGGTGAATTTATAATCGATTTTAACCGAATCGACATTCTAGATGCAATGGCAAGGTTTTCTTTGGCTCTAGACACTTCTAATGACTGCAATACTTTGAATTTGGGTCAAGGTGCTAAAGCATCAAGATGGTCTCGAATGACTATGTGAAGAGAAATTCTCCAAGATCTGATACCATGTAAGAATTTTTCTTAGGGAAAAATTCACCCAAGATCAAGGAACTCAAGCACAAGAACAACAGTAGACCAGAAGAGTATGATCAAAATAACAATATGTATTTAATTCAATGTGAAAGTAAACTAGGAGTGCCTATTTATAAAGGCCTCTAGAATGCTTCTAGAATGCATAGGAATTAGCAACATGATAAGTCATACAACTAGGCACATGTCCACCAGGTGTGGGTTATTCTCCATTAAGTATAGGAGTAAGTGAGATGATGAGAGAATAAGCCTACAAAGGTGTAGCATACAAAATAATGTTGTAGACACCATGTACTAAAATAGGAGTGCGAATAATTGTGTTGTCTACGTGACAACTCAGTTAATTATGCAAACTCCAGTGTTGTAGACATCATGTGCTAAATTAGAGTTGCATACTTCTGTGTTGTCAACATGACAACTCATAAAAGTACGCAAACGCCTAAATGTATGACCTAAGAATTAATAATATAATGCGGAATAATAAAATAATTCATTAACCTAAGTAAACTTAAATAAAGTGTAAATAGTAAATACGTATTTACACCAATAGTTTTCAATCATTTCTAAAGGGAGCACACAGATATTTCACATTTTTGGAATGTGTCTAATTAAAAAATTCATTAAAAAAATACACACTATAAAATTACCCAAAAAATCTAAGATAAACTATACAGTGTTAGGTAACTTTTGATTGGAGCAATTAAAGAATTTCAAAAAAAAAGTTAAAATTTTAGGGGAGCCACACTTTGTACTATGTTATGTTTTTCCTAAATAAATAGTACCACTTTCTGTGGCCCCCTTTTTTGAAGAATTAAAACTAAACCATTTTGAAAAATTAGTACTTTAGAAACTAGATTCAAAGGACTACTGCTTTTTTTTTTTTGTCATATCTTAAAATTTTGAGCATAACTATCTTCAAATTCTTGTTGAAGTTTAGAAATTGCTGATTTTAGAAAAAAAAAGTGTCCACTTATAGCCCCTTTTGGTACCACAACTTGGTGCACTTACCCTAGTACAACCCTTGAAAAATAATCCAAAGGAAAAAAAAATTGATCCCTAAACCTAAAACAACCAAGATATCCACTAGAATGCAAAAAATCAAAAAACTGAATTGGTGCAGGAGCACCTAAGGATTGCCTAGGCAATCTAAGTTTCATCTTCTTCTTTTTTATGTAAGTGTAAGCCTTAGGGGAAAATTTTTGTGAAGTATAAAGTCATTTTGATCATATTTGGAGTACATTGGAGAGTTTTGTTCATAGGTTCTTAGGCATTTGTACTAGGTGCAATTAGGGGCTTGGAAGTTGTGAAGCCCTTTGATTGGCACATGGCATGATTATGATGTCATCATGAGGTCAATGGGCTCTAAGAATAGCTAGGGTGATGTTTTTACCATAGTTGGGGTTTTTGGTTAAGTTTGAGGAGATAAAAAGATCTTTTGACCAAATTGATGAAAAATTGCAAAAGAATTTAAAAGTTGCAGTGTACAACTTTGCAACTTTTAAAAGTTAGTTGCAAATCATTGGGAAGAAGTTATACTAAGTCCATAACCACCCAACCACCCTATGTAAGGCTGGATAAGACCTATAAGTAGGGTTGGAAGTCCATTATAAGGATGGTGTGTTTTTGCAAACAACATACTAAAATATTTTGTGAGCATTTTGTGCATTTTGTATAATAGTAGGTAGTTAGGTGTGAAAGATCTATATTGTTGCTTAATAATCTTTTTTTCTCATGTTTTCTTAAGTCTACACATTTATAGATAGAGGTTTTGATTATTTATATTGTCTTTTTGGTAATTACTTTGATTTCATGATGTCAATATTTTTGTCTAGGCAGTTCTAAAGATGGAGCTCTAATTCACTTCCCCACTGTTCAATCTATGTAGCCTCTTTGGGATATTGAGTAGGCTCCATGAACTTCATTTGAATAGAAGAAAGGTACCTCAAATTTAGAGCATCCATTTTTAGGGTCTTTCCCTAGGCATGCTTGTGGTGAGTTCGGCTAGGGAAGACCACATTGAAGTGTGCAATGCTTGCAGAGGAGTAAGGTTAGAGTCCAAGTTCATTTTGGAAATTGAAGAATAAGGTCTTACCATCATCCCATGAAGGAGAGAGTTTCATACCAATCATATAAAATATCAAGACAACCGTTCTTGCTGAACCAACCAATTAAGCCAAAAAAGTCCTAATTTCACCTAATTTGGCTAGGGTGATGGATGGGAGAGTATGGCCCCAAGACCCCAAAAATATTTAAGAGGATGCCAAATGGACCAAGTAAACCTAAACACTATTTCTGACTTACTTTGGAAGGCATAGGAGAAAAATCCTATTTTCTTGCTATAGGAGACCTAATTGGGGCTCTTAGCCTATAAGGCTTACTTGGGAAGAAAGTAAGAGATCAGATGGGAAAATGAACTTGGTGGGATATCAAACTTACGTAATTGGTTAAGTAGAATTTTTTTTCAATACCTCCATACCTCTATAATGCCTAGTTCAAGATTTGAGGATTGTGAGCCCTATTGTTTGCTTTAAGGGCTAGAGTGAAGGAAGTGTGAATGCATCAAGTTTTGGCTTGTTAGAGTTTCTTTCTTGATAGTTGGGTTGGCTAGTGAAACTAGGGGACCCTTATGCACATAAAGCTCCTATAGGTGGAAAGTGGTGAGGATGAGTCACCTTAGAATTTTTGCAAGAAAACTATGAGCATGAGTTAGTGAGTGACTCATTTAACCTCCCGATCATGAATGGGATGTGCATCGAGGAAAATGTAGAAAATAGAATGTCTCAAGATATGTCTCCCAGAGAAAAAAATAGAACCTCTGACTTTAACTTCATTAAATAGAAACCAAGAAGAATCAAAAGTCCAAATAAACTACACCATTACGATGGGCTTGGAATCAACTTTTCAATGAGATATTGTTTGTGAAAAACTAAGTCTAGATGAGCAAGTTACAGCCAAAAGACCATAGGTAGGTCAAAAAAGAGCCAAAAGGGAAAAATAAAAAATCATTTTAGGAGCTACACCAAAATTCTTTAGGAAGCATGCCCACAAGTACCAAAAATTACCTTGGGAAGTATGCTAGATTGTACTACAAATTGTCTCAGAAAATGTACAGATTCTATACCAAAAACCATCTTAGGAAGTGTGCCAATTCTATACCAAAATTATCTCAGAAAGTGTGTAAATTCTATACCAAAAACTGTCTTGATTTCTATACCAAAAAATATTGATTTTTGTAGCAAAAAACCTCGATTCATTTTCCAAAAAAATCTAGTTTTGTACCAAAAAACCTCAATTCTTGTGCCAAAAAAATTGATTTCTATGTCAAAAAATCATAAAATTGGCACCTTGAGAAATGTGCTCAATCTAGGAGCAAATTATTTTGCCTCAGATTCCAACTGTGTGCAAATTGGATAAATTTCATATAAAATTAGGGGTTATTGGGCACTTTGAGCTCAACAGTGATGTTTGTTTGGGCTCAAAGTGACCCAAAAATTAGTGACCCCCAAGATCCAATAAAATCATTCTACAGAACCAAAACTCTCTAAAAAAAAGGCATAGATCTAAAATCCAAGCCAAATTTATCATAAACAGAATAGGGGCATGAAGATTTGGAGCTCTAATACCATGTTGAAGTTGATAAAAGATCAACCCCACATCTCCCAAGAATCACCTGCATGCAAACAACTATCACAAAAAGAGAGAAGCAAAAACTATGGAGGCTAGAATTCCCAGATCCATAGATGAGACATTCTTGATGTGCAAAAAAGAAATTGCAATTATATTCAATGAATGAATTATTACAAAGAGATCGATCCTTATAAAGGAGATGAAAACCCTAAAAGGTAAAACTAGAGATAATAAGTGGCTTAATAATTAAATCAAAATGATTTAATGAATAAGGCAATATCTTATTACTCTAACACTAACTATTACACTTGAACAACAAGTTATGTCTATTCAACAAGAGCATAAATAGGTATCTAGATCGATCAAAAAGGGTAAACAAATGCAAATATCACTACCCAATGATACAACCCCTCAATCTTTGATATTGGCACAATTAGCTAAGATGAAAAAAGAGTCAATAAGTCTAGATGAGTTAATAACTTTACCCATGTATGAATTAAATAATTTGACATTGGAACAAATGCAAGAGTTGCAAACTTTGTTGAGTTGTAAGGCAAAGCAACGACAGCTAAGAAGAGAGTACAAAAAGAAGCAAGTATTACATAAAATTAAAGACATTTGTGTTGATGCATTTTGAATCACTGACATTAATAGTCAACATCCAATTTTAGATCAATTAGTGTACATAATTGACAAAGTTCAAACAGATGTTGTTGGGACTTAAGATTGAAGTCTTGATTTTGAGTACCATTTCAAAATTTGAGTCTAACTAAGCCCCTATAAGATCTTTTCATGCATATGTACCCTACCACCATTTTGAGGCCTATGATGTTTTTTATGTGTTTCACACCTTTCATTCAACATATACTTGTGTCCCATGATGATAAGTTTCTTTTGGACATTTTGCCCCCCATTCAACCCATTACTGATAACTGATCTGAGAGACCTTCAATGGGTTGTATTATTTACTATGGGTTAACACATTTTTTTGGTAGTGGTTAACATGTGTATCATCCATTTTTGCTATTTCAAGAAGAAACTTTCACGCCCCTTTTGAAATAGCAAAATTCATTATTTCGAAAGGTCTCTATTCTTACCTTTGTAAAATAGTGATATAAGTTTGTAATAAATGGGTTTGTGCCACATGGTAGTGGGAAAATTTTTTGTGTTATCCCATTTTTCCATTTCAGAAAGGCACTTTTTGGTGGCCTATAAAATAGAAAAATTGTATGTTGTTCTTCCACCATGCATTGAAAATTATGCCAATCGCCATATTTCAAATATTCTGTCATCAACGGGTGTGTTTTAACCATTCATTGGGAGATTTTTTTGTAGCATTTGGGTTGTCCATTTCAACTAGATGATTTATATCAATAGTTCATTTTTGGGGGCAAATCAAATTTTCCCCATGCAGGTCAATTGCACAAGTGTACATGGGTGGGTTAATGTTCATATTATCCCACCCTGTGTTTTTCGGCATGGATCTTTTTTATCCCACATTGAGTGGGTGGTGACTCTTTTATGTGTTTTAAATAAACACTTTTCACATATCAAATGTCAAAATCAATTCACTTAAGCAAACAGTGGAGGCATGCTCATGTGGGGCCCAAGACTATTAGAGAAGTAAAGAAATTTTGAACAGTCAAGTGCACAATAAGAGGATGATGTGGCAGATGGACCAACTGAACATCAACATGTAGCCACATGAGAACAAATTGCAAGATGACACATGACACACATTTCAAGACTTGACATGCTTCCTGAGGTAGTGACATGAACCCGAGTAGCAAATGGAAAGATGACATGTGGTAACCAATTGGATGAATGAGGAGATTCCACATGGTGCAGAAATCAAGGTGATGAGTTGGCAAATAGGACACATGTTGCAACATTGATATATTGCAATGACATGGTAGACTGCTAATAGGGATAGGGAGATAGTGATAGATCACCACATAGTAGATGGGCTAAGGTGGCAGTTTTCAGACAGACACATAGGATTTTGCCACGTGGCAGAGATCAATAGTTGTTGTGATATCACCATAAGAAGATGCACATCAGTTAACCAAAGTGACATGGTGACCTAATCAAACACTACCACATGGAAATGGGTCCAGTCAGAGGTGGTTATTTTCAAACCAATCAGGTAGTGCCATGTGGCAAGGCCCAATCAACCAAGTTTGACTCAAAGTGAAAATTGAGTTAAAAATGCAAAGTTCCAAAAAATGATTATTTTATTCATTTTCTTTTGAGTTTGAACATATAAATGTTTTGAATTAAAACTTGCTTTTTTGTATAGTTCAAACTTTTTGTAAAAATTAAATATTTGTAAGAAATTAGTGCCTGAGAATTAGTCTACAACTTGCAACTTCAAATGATCACCCTAGGCATGTCCTTGAACCAAATATAGGACTATTATATATTGATAAAAAGCTCTTAGAGTCTAGTTTTTAGATATTCCATTAGGATTTTCATAGGTATTAGTAGTAAGTAGCCATGATCAATTTTGTTTGAGGTGCTCTTTTGTAACTACATTCTAGTCTAGGCAATTCATATTTAGTTTGTGGCTAAATGGTGAGGCGAGTATGTGATAAATTTGGAGAAATATATCAAATCAGTATTGTTTTGCCTCCAAAGTAGTTTGGTAGAGGTTTTGGCAACCTTTGTCAACAAATTATATATTTTATCAGAAAGGGGCTTTTCTCATCATTCTTGGAGATATTTTTAGAGTTTGTTATGGCAATGATGGGATTTGATCTAGTTTTCAATTATAGAGAGAAGAGAGAGGCTTGGCTTTAACAGATGGAAGAATTTGAAGTGGACAAATGGCATCGTCAAACTAGATCTGGGATTTCTTCCTATTTTATTATTCTCTTATTTTCTCTTTCTTGAGGATTATTGGTTTGTTCTAGACTTTTGGTGAAGTTCTCCATAGTTGTGATACTACCATGCCCAACATTTCTCTCTTGTATGAACAACAATGATTAAGTTATAGAGATAGTTCTAGTCTATTTAGTTGTTTCAAGAGTTATTTTCATGCATCTTTTATGTATTTGTTTCAAAGAAATGAATAAAATGCAGCAATGAGTTTATCTTCAGTTTAATTCTTGTCTCCTTTTTATGTTGTTTGTAATCTTTTGTGGTTTACGAACAAAGAGCACAAACCTAGTTGCAACCTGTTCTAGGTTGTATGTTTTGGTATATTTTGCTTGTGATTCAAGGAGTCATATAAATGCTTGATTTATTATCATAGGGTTGTAGACTTCATGAAGGGATTGGTTGAGTATGAGATCCAATCTTGATGCAGATGTCTAATTCACAAAGTGATGGGATAGATCTGGAGTCTTGATATATGAGATATATAACTAATATTCAAGGATGTATGTTTATGGTTTGTAGAATTGCCCAATCGATAAGGCACTAATCAGCTACATGATCTATATGTTTTTTTGCTCATATCTTGGTTATGCTGAAATCAACATATTAATCAAAGTCTTTTCCCTTTTATGTTGAAGAGATCAAAGGGTTAACCCTCACTTAGTTTGTGAACGCATAGGTCATATTATTAACTATTTCACACCTTTATTCTTATATGAGTATAGAAGGATTTGGGGTTTTATCTGTTAAGTATAGATTTAGATTGCATGCTTTAAACCGGTACCATATGAATGAATCTAAAGGTTTACCTGCCTAGGTCTTGTAGATCCTAAAGAAGAAGAAGTTTACCTTATAGTTGGCCCAAGTTTTGTTCAAATGCATTCATCATAGGAGTTAGGTACACATAGGTGAACTTTGCTTCAGTTTTTTGGTTATTGAAAAGTTGTTAAATCAAGAGCCAATAGATGCAATGGTCTAAGATTAAGTTGGAACACCAAGTTTTGGAGAGAGTCTCTAGGGAAATTGCAAATAGGCAAGTAGAGCTTTCTAATCTAGTCAAATAGTTGGAGGAAATTTTGAAGATTATTTCTCCTTATATATGAAGCTTTAGGATGTTGAGTTCTTCACATTGGAGAATCAACAATCAATTGATATGATTCAGGCAAATATGAAGGCATGTTTACATTCATTGGACAAGAATGCAAGTTAAAGCTCACCTTCATATAATAATTTGAAATTTGGTCAACAGAGGTTAGATCAGTTACTAGCTAGAGACAGTGACATAAGGAACAAATTGATTTCTATTCAATTCATGATACTACCACATTTGGAGATTATTCAAAGGGAATTATCTATAGCTCTGAGTTTATTGAAGAAAGACATATTTTTCAAGCATTGAGATCTTAATTGATCTAGCTACTCTGCAAGGGACTAATAGAATAAAGGACTTGAAGATATTTGGACTACTCATCAAACATTTTTGTATAAGTAAAAGCTCACACCGGAAAACCCAAAGCCATAAGTGACAAAAACAAGGGGGAAACATGTACATGACACTGAAGAGAAGGGGAAATATAAAAGATGATAGAAATAAAAGTCAACATTATTAGATGGAACAACATTAGAGATTTTAGACATGTATATATTGTATAGAAGAGATTAAGTTTTATTTGCAGACCGATTTACAATCTCTAAGGGAATATTATTATTTTTGGATAGCTAAGTGATGACAAAATAATTTTGCCACTCATGTCAAAGGGGGAGATTGTTCATCTCTAAGCCTAAGTTGCCTATTAGTGTCTAACACTTAGTCATTTCCAAGGCACCGTTGGATAGTCATCACTATGATTGAGCCATCTAGACAAGGCTGAGCTACAAATCACATGTCTATTTGTCAATACTTCCCGATTTAGTCAAAGGTTGCTAAGCATCGCAATTGAGACCAAGAAAGCATATAAGTCGAGTAACATAGTTGAGGCCGAGAAAGTAGAAAGTTAGTTATTGCCAAGTGAACAAAATATGTTGAGTGAGTAGAAGCTGAGTGACAACATTAATGTTAGATATGACTAAGTGTCAGAACATTCAAGTATCAAGTAAATCAATATTGACATATGAGTTCATAATTGGATAAAAACTTATTTAAATCATTTTAACTGACCTATACATGACATTTATAGATCCTAGAGACAATTAAGGAGGAGATTATACATTTTGTCAAATTACATTAATCCCTAGACAAGCAGATTAACCAATCAAAAAATCAGAAGGAAAAATGGAAAAAGGATGAAGTATGGATGTTGATCCTAATCTAAAAGTTTCTAGGATTATCTATTAAAGAAGAGTTCCTACCCTAAGATGATAACAATGAGTGTGTATGTGAATAGAAGCAAAGTGAAGGAGTGAACAAGCTAAGTATAGAGCAAAGGAAAGGTAATTCTAAAAGGATTTTAGATAGCGCAACTAGAGCAGTGAAGGATAGAACAAAGATATCAAATAAGGAGATCAAATTGAGATTTTGAAGAGAGGAGATCTGTAATAAGCCTTTAGAGAAAATCAAAGGGTTAGGAACTAAATCAATTTTAACTGATTGAGTCAAGGAAAATCTCTTAATAGACTAGTTCTAACAAACCTATTTCAAATCTCTTAACAAAGTCCTTACTTTATTGTAAGTGTAAAATCCTTTAATAGGGTAAGACCTAACAATCTTAAACACTTTTAATAGAGTAGACCCCTCATAAGGTAGATCATCTAATATCAAAATTGTAACCCTAACAAGTTAATTTTGTTGTTGCAACAGTGAAGATTTGTGGGTTTTATCCCCACCCCAATTTTACCTTCATATTGAACTGTTTCTTGGTAACCAAAAAATCATTGTATTATGTGTTGATGATTTTCATGGATGTTATGCTTAGATAGATTTTATTTCAACATTACATGTTTATGTTTATATGGTATAAGATATGAGATATGAGATGGATTAGGTGTGAATTATTTTATTAGAGATAAGTATTATAGATCTTTAGTCACCCCCCTCCCTCTTACTATCTTGTTTCCATTAAGATTTTTAACATTGTATGCTTCAATGCCTTCAATTTTATTTCACCATAATATTGCATCATTGTCTAAAATAAAGGCCTTTTTTATGAATAATTTTGAGAGGTCAGAACTTACTATGTAGAATTTTTAATGTATTATATATTTAAAGTATTGACTGCTCTTTTACTTCAATGTACTTTATTTCCAATTGTTCAATCTAGACGTATCTAATGGTTTTTCATTGATGTAGAGTTTACTCCATAGACTTGTTTATCTTATTTGTATTAAGGTTTGACTATTCTATTTATGATCTCAAAGACAACTAACATACAAAGGGAAAATATACGTCAATAGCTTCAAAATTAGCTCCAATGGCTTGCCAATGCACTCACACTATTCTTGTCTTGGTTTTAGGTGTTGGAAAAAATGCTTCTTTATTTTGTTTTGTTTTACGGAAGAAGAATATGTGATGGTTTAACATATTCATATTAACTTGGCTTAGTCACTAATTAGTGATAACGTGCATATGTGAGCATTCTCACATTGCATGGAAAATGAACTAAAAAGAAGTTTAGCAAAATTGGGCGGGTTATATATAACTTCATATATTCAATTTACTAAATAGTGATAAATTTAACATGTTTTTACACCACCATTGTCTTGTTGATGACTCAATATATTTTGTGTAGCCATATGAACACTTTCATTCTTATAAAAATTTGGCAACTAGTACACATCATTTGTTGAGTAGTACAAAAGAGACCCCTAGCCAAAAAAAAAACTATAGGAAGAGAAATGAGAAGCAAGAAGATAAATCTTAAGAGTATGAAGTCTTATATCCTCCACAAAAAGTCAATTATGGAGCTAAATCCAATGAACGTGATTTTGCATAGGTTGCAAGTCTTTAACTTTAGCAAGATATACCAAATCCATCTTTGATATTTCACTTAAGATAACATAAGATAAACTTCCTAACTATGTCATCCCTATTAACAGTGGGTCAACATCCCTCACGGTGATCGCAACATGGCATAACCACCTCCTATGTCTTCTATAAGTCTAGTGGTTGTATTAGACATTAATAGGTCAATCTTTTGGTGCAATGATAGCTCTAGCTTGTAACAAGTGGTATCAGAGCTTGGTCAAAGGTTTGAATCCATGCAAACCACGATGAGTTACACTAAGAGGGGGATTGTTGGAAGTGATCCAACATCCCTCACAAAGTTCAGGTGACATGATTTAACCACCTCATGTGTCTTCTATAAATCAAGTAGTTATATTTGCATTAATAGGTCAAATCTTTTGGTGCATTGGCAACCCTAGCTTATAACAATCCCCTACTAGATTTGCACTCTTCTAGTTGGATTATTAGAGTTTTTAAGTAATGAAATAATCATCCACAAAACTTAGAAAACAATTGATAGGACCCAACACCTTCTGAACTAAATCTTTTTGACAACATATATATATATATATATATATATATATATATATATATATAATAAAATTCTAAATGAAATATATAATCACTCTCAGATATTCCTACATTTTTCCACTTATTTGTTTTATTAAAATAAATACGATTTATAACTTATTAACCATAAGTGAATAGATTCTATATATCTAACTTAAATATGCCAAAATACTTCTAACAATAAGTTTATTGTTCTCGCACTTACAATAGATTAAGGTCTTGACATGTTAACGAAATGACGTGTGTGAATTCTAGTATATTTGTAAAAATAAATTAAGATCATTTTATTTACATTGAGCAAACACAAAACTTATAAAATAATTATAGATTGAGTAAGGTCTTGACATGTTAACAAAATGATGAGCAAACACAAAACTTATAAAATAAATATAGATTGAGTAAGGTCTTGACATGTTTTTGAAATATTAAGCATCCAAAACAAGGGGGATGGATGGGGGGAGACTAGTGGAGGAGCTGGAGGAGTTGCTCAAAGGATACAGAATACTAGGGGTGGCTCAAGAGGATACCTTCATTTGGAAGGCTACTTCGTCTAGGGGATTCTCTATTAGTTCAGCTTACAGGATGATATTTGAGAAGGATATGGAGCCTAATTATTGACAAAAGATTTGGCTCAATCCTCTGATCCCAAAACTCAACTTCTTCTGGTGGATCACTGATCAGGTTGGCAGTAAAAAGATAGAAAAATAATAAAATTCTTCGGTTTTTTCTATGTCTCAGTAAATTGCATTTCCGAAGCCTTCGGAAATGCAATTTACTGAGACATAGAAAAAACCGAAGAATTTTATTATTTTTCTATCTTTTTACTGCCAACCTGATCAATCACTATGCATGGGAAGATCCTAATGATTGGCAACCTTAGAGAAAAGGGGCTTCCAAATTCCTAATAGATGCTATCTATGTAAAGAGGAGGAAAGTATTCCCCACCTCTTCCTAGATTGTAACTTTTCGAAAAATATTTAGGGAAGGTTACTCCAGGAGCTGGAGACGGAGTGGGTCTTCACTAAGAGGATTGAGCAATTTGCTGAGAATTGGCAAAGCCCATTCAATCACCCCCTTCTCACCCAAATGTGGAATGTAAGGTCTTGACATGTTAACAAAATGATGTGTGTGAATTCAAATATATTTGTAAGAGTAAATTAAGATTTACATTGAGCAAACACAAAACTTAAAAAGTAACCAGTAACTTAAAAAAATTATATAGAAGCCATCAATATATATATAATTCTAGTGATTGTTTTGTTTTTTAATACACGGTATACTTTTTTCTAAGAGCCACTTTTCTCTTATTGGCGAGTTTAAAAATAATGTGTTCGGCCAACGTTTCAAATCACTACGAGTGACAACACACCGTAAAAAATATAAAAATATGTGGAATTGGAGTGCATAAATAGCCGTAAGAAGAGCGGAAGGGAAATGAATTGTATACTGGCATTAACTTCCATGCTGTAACTTATCTTTTACCGCTTTCATCTATTTTTCATTGAATTGAATCATGGTTGGTGTGACTGGTTGCAAGAATGAAAGTCAGTCTGGAGAGATTCAGTCAATTGGTTTTGTGGGTATGGACGTCGTGTTTCTACTATTGAGAATTTAGTCTTAGAGAGAAATCCAACAATGAAATGAACGGTTTACAATGTGCACTGATAGATACTAGATCCCCAACAGAAAAAGAACAAGAACAAACATTTTATTACATAAAAATAATTGTCCATTGTTTCCAAAAACAACTATTGTATTCTATGGGAGAATTTAATATTTTCCAAGATAAACGTGACCATAATTTTAAAAGCCAAAACTTAAAAAAATGGGCCGCGTACCATGGAATGGATTTGTGGACAGGAGAATATCTTTGAGGGAAAGTTTATACACGCCTTTCAAGAAGACTCGCACATGCGTGGGCGAGTCTTCTTCAAAGTGGGATGGCGGTGTACGTGGAAAAGAATCGTATGATCACACTCTTACCTTTTTTTAACATGTATCCCCACCTACCAGTTGTCCAAGGATTGGACAGAGACGATTTCTTCTTTATTTCTCCAATCATCAATCAATGTCTTCCAATATGCACACCCTTGCCCCACTCTCTGTCCTTTCATGTCTTTTCATTGTTTTCTCCAATTACTTATTAGGTTTTACCAATCTAATTTGTAAAATCATTTCATTTGGCTATTCTAAAGCTATATATATATAAGAATTGGAAACACAATGAATTTTGTTGAAATTTACAGCATTTGTTCTTTATGATTTGTATGTTCTTAATAGAAATAGTTTTAAAATTGATAAAAAATCATTGTATTTTTAGAGATATGAAGGAAAAAAAATTGACTTTTAGTGCATCGTGTCTCTGGCGCTTATATATATATATATATATATATATATATATATATATATATATATATGGTTTTTTTTCCCTAAATCTAATATATTTCTACATCTAAATTTGCCCAACGATTGTGTTAGGTTATTGATTAGAAAATTATATCCATATTCTAAGTTCAAATCTTAAAGGTTTAAGATAGGAACCTCTCACTAATACATTTGGCATCGATTTGCGACGGCTATGTGTCGCAATTACGACAGCAATGTGTCGCCACTGCAACAATAATAGACTGCATTGTTTTTAATCACAAATTACGACATCTATCCTTTACCATCGCAATTACGATGCCTATCCGTCGCTATGCAACTACTTTATTGTGACATCAACCCCGTTGCAATGCTGGTGGCTGATGTCACAATTGCGACAGTTACCCTAGAAACTGCGATGGCAGTTAGCGTCGCCGCCACAACAAACCCGTCGCAATGTTGGTGGTTGATGTCTCAATTGCGACGTACACCCTGGCAACTGTGACGGCAGTTGGCATTGCCGCCACAACAACCCCATCGCAATGATGGTGGCTGACGTCACAATTGTGATGGACACCCTCGCAATTGCGACGGAAGTGGGTGTCGCCGCCACAGCAACCCCGTCACAATTGCGACGGATACAAAGTAAAACAAAAAAAATAAAATTGCTGGCTTCCAGCTACTAATTAATGTTGCCATCTTTGGAAGATAGTTGGTCAACTAGTCTATCAGGGAGAGGACCAAACCTCCTATACCCTATGCCTACCTGAAAATGTAGGCAACCACTTTTGATGCAGGGGAGTTCTGGTATTGTTTCCTCAATGGAATGACTAAGTTGTAGCTATAGGGCTATTATATTCGGTTTCATATTCCATTAACGTAAATTTCACTCTATCCACTGATGTAAAACAAGATTGGAGAAGTTGTTAGTTCTATTGCAGTTCATGTGCTCTGTTTATTTGCCAATATCCCAATAGCCTTCCTTACACTTTTTGTGGGCTTCATTTAGGGCTACATTGTTTTCTGAAACACACATGTCCCTGTCAAAAAATGAATAAGTGTTCTCATTATTTTTGGACTAAGTTATTCGCACTATTGAGAATGGGAGCTATTCGTTGCAATATATATTTTCTAGACATGCTTACTGTATCTAAATTCTGAAATGCAACTGTCTATACCACTATTTGAATTTTGAATCAAATTTTATTTACCTATATTATTGTCTACAACTAATTAATGTTGCCATCTGTAGAGATCCAGCATTTTGATGCCAATTTGCTTCCCACATTTCTCTAAGAAGCAATTTTGTAAAAAACTTGATTTTTTTGGTATAGGACTATTTTATAGGAGTTTTGGGCTTTTAAGGTTGGCATTGAAGCCATTTTTTGTTGGTTACACAGTCATGTTAGTGAGAGCTTTTATTAATTTTATTGTTAACTTTGCACTTCCGTAATCTTTGAGATGGAGATGAGTCTTTCTTTCTTACTTTTTACACATGTATATTACTGTCTAGTTTTCATGAATCTAGCATTTTGGCTTGGATGATTAACATCATTTTTTAGGTGATTTTGTTAGATTTACCAACAAACATCACATAGTAGAGGCATCATTGGTGATTTGGTATAGTTTCAACAATTGAGATCTATCAATAATCCATATTTGATTCAAGAAGGGTATTGTAGATCTACCATAAAGCCCAATTGGCTTCAACTGGACATTGTGATAAAGATTGTCCATTAGCCTAGGACTTCTACATTATTGCAGGGGAAGTAGCTATGAGGTGCCGACAATGGTGCAGTGTGATGAAACTATTGAATTAATTGATGGTTCTTTACATTGATCAAGCTCTTCAAGAGATACAAGGGAGGAAATATGGATACACAACCTCATTGAAGATAATGCAACGGAGAGGGAGGAGAATGTGCTCCCTAGACTACCCAGTAACTTGAACATTTCGATAGAACAATTCAACACTCTAAAACCACTAGAGATCTTGAGGGAAACCATAAAACTTCTTTGGTTCAATTATATTGCCTTTCTGATAGTTGCAGCAGTATTCATTTTCCCAGTATCTGTAATCTTTCTTTCCAATGTTCTTGTCAATCAGTTTAAGGTGCAGAAGTTATCTCCCTGGTTTCAATGACTAGCCAAATCCATTGGGTTTATGAAAGGTCATTTTGCTCGATCAGGTTTCTACAAACTATCTGAGAGTCTTCTGTCATTTGTATTTTGTTTTCCTTTTCATATTCTCCAAGGCTATAGTAGTTTATTCTATAGCTTAAATCTATGCAAGCAAAAAGCTTCTTGTAGAAAAAATTCTTACCATGATACAGATGATCTGGGAACACCTTGTATTCTCCTGCTGGTCATGGTTTCAATAAATTTGATTATTTCCCTGGGGAATCTGTCCACTTAGGCAATATATGTTGACCTTGGAGAATGAGTAAATTTCTCTTTATTGTTTGCATGTGTTATGATTATCTACAATTTGGTGATAGTAATTTCAATCTTTAAAGGTAACTATGGGATGGGAGCATTTTTTAGATCAATGTTTTTTATCAACGAAAGAACCCAATTGGGCTTATTGATATTCTTAGGAACATGTATTGGGATAGCTTTTGTAGAGGGTCTATTTGACTACATAGTGAAGATGCTCAGCTATGGGGATGGATATTCTATGTAAGAACCCTACTATAGTTTTGCCAAAATCATGTTTTCCTCTTCATCCACACTTTGTAAGACACTTTGCATACTTTTGAGAAGAGTTCTAATGTAGTTGTGTTTATTCCATTTTGCACTTGTTTCATTCTATAAGAAGCTTGGCATATTGAAAACAAAGATATAATTTTTCTTTCAGTTGACAATAGATTATAAATAACAAAATAGCTATACATAATTTTTTTGAAGCAACAGTCTATTTATTTTAATTTTTAAGTTCTAATAGCTGACTACAGTATGGTTTCACAGAGCCAAAAATAGAGATAAATCTGCAACTAACTGTTTGACCTTATGAGCAGTAGATTATCAATTCTAGGCGCTTGATGAACACAATACCTCATAGATTGATCAGTCTTTAGGTTTCAGACTTGATGCACTGACCACAAGCTTTTATATCAACATTTACAACAAAAGGATTGGTCCACCAACTAAATACAATTCTGATCTGATGTAGCTAATTAATTAAGGACCATAAATTGGTATTGAAATTTAGAATTTCAATTATCACACTCCTACCAATCTGCCTGTTGCAGAATACTGATGTTGGATGTTTTAGGGCTCGAAGAATGGTAGACCAAGATCAGGATTGTATTTTGACCAAGCAGACAGATAAGCCCCACACCAATAATATAAAAGGTCCTTCATTCATTCATTCTTTCAACCATTAATAAAATGTAACATTCAATCAATATCACATGATAACATTCATTAACACATTAGATTCGTTAACATGCAACATTCATCAATATTCTGCATTAACACATAATTCATGAACATTCACTAGCATATAATTAAATTCATTGAGACGTAAAATTCAGTCATTATCAATTAAGGTATGTAGATGGCAATCATTTCTTTTTTTCTTTCTATTTCTTTTTTCTATGTAAGCTCTAAGAGGAGCATCAATGTCATCATCAATTCCCCCCTCATCAGTTGTTCTATTCTCTATTCTTGATGATCTCAAATTCCTATGCTATTGCAAAGGGGGGTCCTCTGCAATAACAAATAAAAGAGTTAAATTAAAAATAATTTATTATAATTGTTACAAGTATTTAATTATTTTAAATAACATAATTATGGCGCTCTTTACCTGATCTGACCACATCATTTTGTCTGGACTCAACATCAACACGCTCATGAACATCGACCCCTCAATCCTCTAAAGCTGCTATACAAAATGTTACATTAACCCAAACACCAATTGCAATTACATATAAAATTTTTAATAGCAAATGTATACCTCCACCACTGGGATGCACATCATGCAAACCTTCAGCATCCACAGATTGTGTAGAAGGATTGTCAGGCTGCATTCCAACATCCGACGCATTGTTATCATTGCTTGCTTAAAACAAATATACTCACTTTATATTGGAACTTAACATCAAATAGACTAATTGGTAAAGTATTCAATTTGAAATAAATTTCATTTAGCTTATTTACATGTGGCTCAAATGCATCATTATTAGAACCTTCCACACTGATTTCAGCTTGTAGTGGTTCAGCCACGGCTCTATAGCCTTGTTGGAAGCCAATTATCTTATCCTCTTCTATGAGGCATCTCTTGAACTCTGAACCCTGCATTTTTGCGTGGTATGGTGAATTTTACTTGCATTGTTTCATCAACCAATGGAGGGTAGTTACAATATCAAAAGGACATGGTAAATAGTTAGTAGGGTTTCCAACACAATATAAAAAAAATTTGATACAATTTTTCATTTACTAATACTTAAAACTCGTGCTTGAAGTTTCAAAAAATCACTAGAGCCGAGCTTGCGTGTCCCGTGCTTTTCTACTCTTGCCTTTGTTGCCTTTGATGTGTCAGGCAATCTATGAAAAGTTTGAAATATGTTAGATAGTATAAATATAGAGGTTAACATATTTAAATTCTCAACAATATCAAATACCTTGTTGTACTCTCTACTGGTGTAATATTATTTTTCTTGTCAGCTTTATACTTTCCATTCAAAATCAGAGCCTGCCACTCAGCCTCAGGAACATAGGGCAGATGCTTGTACCTAGGGTTATCCTATAATTTTTTTCTGTACTGGTCCCTAATATACTTCAAACATAAACCAACTTTTTCAAGGAGCTTATTTCTCTCGAATGCACGAGGTCCAAAGATTTGGGTCATGCTCTCTATAAGATCATCCTTCAACTTTTTGTCTTGGATATTCCACCTTTTAAGTAAAAAAAACATGTTAGACTCATAAATGAAGTGAAGCTACCTTTAATATAGCTCAAGAAATGGATGAAAAGGAAAACTATTCTAGCAATGATATGAAATCAAAATAGTGGTTTGGGGTTTTAGTTAGGATATGATGTTCCACCAGGTATGCAAGGTGGGCCCGAATATTCGCAAACACTCATCACCAAGTTTTTTCCAAAAACCATCATTCCTTACAAAAAAATCATGGGATCATTAGTCGATGAAGAGTGATCAAAAACTAAATTACTATTATATCACTATAGAATAATAATAACTTTAAAGTACCTAGAGCTTTGCCTACTTTTAATGGAATGCCTTCATCATCACTAACAATCAGTATGACATCCTTCACTATTCCCATACTAGGAACATAGGAACATCCAGGAAATAATGTTGCAGCTCCTATTGCAAAAAGTTTCATAAGTTTCATAAGTCTTTGTCACGAAGTATAAAAGAACAAATGATAATTGATGTTAAAAAGTTGTAAAAAAAAAAATTGTTTGTTGCTGTCATAAGAGAGAAAAAGAGGGATTTGTGTACCAGTAGATGGTGCAATAGTCGATGCCTGTAACCTGCGTGTTGTCAACTCAGCAGTCGAAAAGAGATTTTTTGGTTGTCCTGGATGGGGGCAACGTCGTCATAGGATACAATTGATTTGAAGC
This sequence comes from Cupressus sempervirens, assembly GCA_028749045.1. NCBI lineage: Eukaryota > Viridiplantae > Streptophyta > Pinopsida > Cupressales > Cupressaceae > Cupressus > Cupressus sempervirens. Next base: position 37,391,959 of record CM053790.1, read on the forward strand.
TGAAGAATAAAATTGTTAGAGCATGCATAAATATAGAACACATGGACTAGCATGGACAAGATTGTTAGAGCATTAAAAAAAAGGATTGTTCGAGCATGTATTGTCAATAATTATGATCATTCCTATATATATTCAACGGAAAACACAAGTGGGGAATGGAACATGTGATCTACCTGTGTCATGTCCCCTTTTCAAATAATTAAAAAAAGAAAATCTTTGCTAAGGCAGGCCTGCCCAAGAAAGTGAAGTTTCAGAAAGGGGGTTAATCTTTGGAAACCGTTAGACTAATAAATGAAAATTATTATTAAAATAAGTTTCATTAACTTCTCTTGGATGTGAGTTACAGTTATGCCCTCTTTTAAGGGGTTTGGAGGCATTTTGGGCTCATTTCAGAACTTGATTTTTGCTCATTCTTTGTTATTCTTCAGAGGTTGCCAAACCTGTGGAGAAGGAGACCCAAGAACGGGAGTTTGCAGGTTTCCAGGGAGACCCAAGAATGGGAGTTTGTAGGTTTCCAGGAAAGCTAAGGATGGGAGTTTGAAGCCATTCCATGTGCATGCTCATACAGAGTTTGCCTTTGTGCTGAACAGTGTAGATTTGTGGGTTTTTGGGTGTGTTTTTTTGTATGAGTTTGGTGTTTTCAGTTGAGTATTTCATATCAGTTTGGGTTGCTGCTGTATTTCAGACTTTAAGGTATTAAAATAGAGCTGAATATATGTCTTGGGACGTGATTAAACTTCTGAGATAGATTATTAGTGTTTTTGTGGTGTTTCCGGGCATTTTTGTGTTAATTTCGGGAGCCCGATGAGCATAGTTTTTGTCCTACATTTGAGAATTGTTGTGTAAAGGCTATACGGATCTGGAAATGTCATTTTGTAGGTTGTTATGCTGCTGAAATTTCTGTAAAAATGTCCACTTTTAGAATTATTAATAATTTGTGAAGCTGTGAAGCTTTTGGCACAATTTCTGGCATACCCGATTTTGGGTTTCTTGAGAAATTTGGAGGATCTTTGTGATATTAGTTGTTTGATCTTAAAGATCTGATTAAAGATTGGAAATATCATACAAAATAAGAAAAGGGACATTTCAGTGGTATCAGAGCCATGATCTTGCCAGCCTGAGGGTTTGTAGAAGCTTGCATGTCAGTTTGACAACTACCCAGATCTTGCATTTCAGCTTTGAGAACTACCCAAATCTTGCATGTCATAATTTATGGTTGCATGTTGCTTCTAATAATTTGCATGTCAAAATCTATGGTTGCATGCTACTTCTAATCATTTTCAAGTTAGTTCTTGGTGAATTTGGTGGTTGTAGAAGTTTGCATGTCAGTTTTGACAACTACCCAGATCTTGCATGTCATAATTTGGTGGTTGCATGTTGCTTCTAATTAGTTGCATGTCAAAATCTATGGTTGCATGCTACTTCTAATCATTTTCATGTTAGTTCTTGGTGTTTGAAGAAGTTATATCCTATTCGGGTTACACTCTACTTTATCCAAAATGGACAGGTATAGTACAGAGTCTCAGAGGACACGATCTTGGACAATTGATATCCAGAGTCAAAACAGTAGAAAGGATGGTTATTTAGATATTCGAGATAAACTTATGAAAATAAGCCATGACATGTCTGAACAGTTGGTTGAGCACCACCGTATAATGAATGACATGTTGTCCGACCTAGCTAAGGTGGATAAGTTGACTGGATTTCTATTTGGCAGATTTTCTCACAGGACAGATGACACAATTCCCAAGAACTTGCATGAGGAGTTTGAGAAACTAGCTGATAGCCAGGTAGAGGTCTCAGATTCTACTCTACCATAGGAGGTGGTGGGAAAGGATATTACACAGATTGATAGTAATGGTCAACTTGATACTCAAATTGAGACAATTATTTACAGGCCGTCAAAGGGTGATGCCACAGGTATTCAGGATGGTATAGTTACAACAGGCAGTGACTACAGTGTAGTGGGTTCAGATGATGATTATGAGGATGTTGTTGTGCAGGATGGTTAGATACCTGGTAGAGATGAGAAGACATTGAGCATTCATGACTTTGCTAAGAAAGAGTACCAGACACAGTTAGATGCTTCATCACATGAGGTTGAGGCTGGTAGTACTTCACATGATTTGTCTAGCCAGCTGAAGGTGAACAAAGATAGTAGTGTGACTTCATTATCTCATCATGACAGGTATGTGGAGTTAGTTGGTATTGGTCATATTACTCAGGTGAGGAGTTTGCTTGAGTTACCAGTTGATTCTAGTTTACGAATATGGACTCGAGATTGTTATATTGGCATTTAGGATTCAATTGACTGGAGATCTTTAACACTTTTTGGTAGTAGTGTTTGTTTGGGTGCTATCATGGATTTGATTAGCAGATTACACGGTGTTGTCTTTTCTTGTGCCAGTATCTTGTCTGATGTTGGTATTATTTTTTATACACCAATGTTGGGCTTTGTTCATATATCCAGTCGGCCATACTTGCTGGAATGTGTTGATGATATTTCATATTTGGCAGTGTGTATAGATGAGTCCCAGGATCATATTGGCATTGATGACATCCAGAAGGATGCAGTGGGCAGTTTTGAAGACATAGTTTCCTTGGGTATAGAGGAGTTGGACAGCAATGCTAATGTTTTTGATACTCTGTATGTTGATATGAGCTTTAGATTTGATTCACAGGATATGGATGGTAATACTCTAGAGACTAGTAACTTTGAGGACACTCCTTCAGACAGTGCATCAGAGGAGGTTTGTAGGAGACAGTTAAGCCAGTGCCATCATGTGTCTAATCAGTTGAGAGTTAGTGACCAAGACATTGCTATCACTTGCCAACATTTCGATGCTGCTCGTCAGTTGTTAGCAGTTTATGGATGGGGTTCTCCTACTAGTGATGAGCAGGGAGGAAGTTATCTTTCTTTGACAGAGATCCACTCTTTATGGGAGGCTATTCGGATTTTGAGACAAAATTATATGCAGTTGGTAGCCGATAGAGATTATCTTATGGAGTGGGGCAGTACAGCATATGATGCATTGTTGGCCAATGAAGATGAGGTGAGTGAGCTTACTGAGCAGCTTGAGGTGACTTCTGAGATTCTTGAGAGTACACAGTTGGCTCTCAAGGAGTCACAGTTTCATTTGGCTAAGGTGACCATAGAGTTAGAACGACTACAGTCTTTACCTGATTCTATACAGTCACAAGCTGTGGTGTTTGGTGATCCGAGGATGTCCATGGCTGAGATTGTTAGAGATAGTGGAGATGGGGATGCATCCATCCTTGATACTAACATTGGCATATCAGGTTCATTCCCACTAGAGTCAGGTTCAATTGAGTTGGGTGCTATAGCAGATTTTTGTGGTGTGCTTGACATGGTGGTGACCTCTAGTACTAATGGCACGAAGACTAGAGATGTTGTATCAAAGACCATGTGTGATGTTGGTGAGCTGATAGTTGGCATGGTTCCTACTAGTAATACTACTCCCTTCGCAATGTCTTCAGAGGTAGTAGTCAGTTCCAACTTGGTTAATGATCGATTGCAGTTAGTTACATCTGGATTGCAGTCTGAGCCACTGACTGAGATTGGTGCATTCTATCGGAATTACACTGTGAGGTATGCTCATCTATCTACCTTTGATGACCATGTTGATGAGATGATGATACAGAGATGTACTTTGGTTCCTAGTGCTTATCATCAGTTATGGGATAGTTTGATGCCTCGGGATGAGAGTTGTGATGGGCATGACATGGTGATAGGTCCTACAATTGACAGGTTGATAATACATGACTTAGAGCAAGAGTTTTGGAGTGATGCTTTAGCAGGTGTTGTTATTGATTCTACTCCTTTGGCTATGACATCTCTTGACTTAGCTGGTGATCAGTCACAATGGGTTGTATCACTTCTTCATGGTGAGCTGTTGACTGAGGTTAGTTTTTTTTATCAACATTATATTGTAGGGTATATACATCAGTTAGCATTTGATCCTTGTGCTGAGGAGTTGATGGCAGACAAATTTGGTTTGGATTCCATTTCTTACTCTTTATCTTGTAATGTCTTTTCACCATCAGCAGTGTATGGGAGTGGCCGATGATTTGCAGAGTTGTGTTGACTGCAGGAGTTGTACAGTGTGTGGATTCTCCATACTTGGTACAGTTTCATTCGAGAGGGTTCACCATTGTTGCAGAGTTGGATTGTACATTCCATATAGGCTAGTGGGATGCGTTGATGGTATTTACTATGTTGGTAGTTTGATTTGTCCACTTTACTTGGGTTCTGATGTTCTAAGAGTTTGTGCCTCATGGGTTTTTGATTGTGGTAGTGGTGATTTCGAAGTTTGGTTGAGCTATAATTGTCAATTTGATTATGGATTCCTCTTGGTCATATTGCAGAGGATATTGCAGGAGCCTGTGTTAATTGGTAGTAGTATAGTTCATGACTACATTTGGGATCCAGGTGGATTGATTGGTTTATTGTTCAGCCATTGCTTGAGGACAAGAAATGATTAGGAGGGGAGGACTTGTCATGTCCCCTTTTCAAATAATTAAAAAAAGAAAATCTTTGCTAAGGCAGGCCTGCCCAAGAAAGTGAAGTTTCGAAAAAAGGGGGTTAATCTTTGGAAACCGTTGGACTAATAAATAAAAATTATTATTAAAATAAGTTTCATTAACCTCTCTTGGACGTGAGTTACAGTTATTCCCTCTTTTAAGGGGTTTGGAGGCATTTTGGGCTCATTCCAGAACTTGATTTTTGCTCATTCTTTGTTATTCTTCAGAGGCTGCCAAACCTGTGGAGAAGGAGACCCAAGAACGGGAGTTTGTAGGTTTCCAGGGAGACCCAAGAACGGGAGTTTGTAGGTTTCTAGGAAGGCTAAGGATGGGATTTTGAAGCCATTCCATGTGCATGCTCATACACAATTTTCCTTTGTGCTGAACAGTGTAGATTTGTGGGTTTTTGGGTGTGTTTTTTTGTATGAGTTTGGTGTTTTCAGTTGAGTATTTCATATCAGTTTGGGTTGCTGCTGTATTTCAGACTTTAAGGTATTAAAATAGAGCTAAATATATGTCTTGGGACATGATTAAACTTCTGAGATAGATTATTAGTGTTTTTGTGGTGTTTTCGGGCATTTTTGTGTTAATTTCGGGAGCCCGATGAGCATAGTTTTTGTCCTACATTTGAGAACTGTCGTTTAAAGGCTATACGGATCTGGAAATGTCATTTTGTAGGTTGTTATGCTGCTGAAATTTTTGTAAAAATGTCCACTTTCAGATTTATTAATAATTTGTGAAGCTGTGAAGCTTTTGGCACAATTTCTGGCATACCCGATTTGGGGTTTCTTGAGAAATTTAGAGGATCTTTGTGATATTAGTTGTTTGATCTTAAAGATCTGATTAAAGATTGGAAATATCATACAAAATCAGAAAAGGGACATTTCAACCTGAACCACCTGCAACACCCTCATCATGGGAATGGGGCTTGAAATCACGCAAAAAACTCTGTAAAGACAATGCATCCATATTTCAATTAATGCCATAATAGAGCATAACATAAAAACCATTATTGAACTCTTGTTATAATTAAAAATTTCATTAATACTTACTTTTAAGGTTTCAAAGGTGTGCAACAATTCAGATCCCCTATCTTTTATTTCTTGAGTAATAGGCTTTATGGTTGCCAAACGTATAATTTCTCTGCCAATTTTCTTTAGCACCTTTTTAATCGAACCGATCGGGTCATCGGTCTCTACTAAATCAATATAGAAAGGGTCCTCCTCAGGGGGGGCTACTGAGGGACTACAGGTTCCTTTCCCTCCCTCTAACCACTGGCCCTCTATGACAACAATAGTATTAGTATTATCAAAATTACTCCAAAACAATGAAGAAAACAACATTAAAAAAATAACATTTTGCTTCTATCTAGTTTGCACAATTACAATGAGTTTTACCTGCTCATGTGTAGATGAGCCGGGAACATCGCCAGCATCCCCTCTGGGCGGTTGCTCCATATTGTGCCCTTGTGTCAAAGATCAAGTATAAAAATGTTAGCCAAAAATTTATTGAGTAAATGGTATGTTGGAGTCATTGATTAGAAGTTGGTTTAATAGTATGTACCACCCCCATGATAGTAGCCTCGTTTATATCTATGCGGTTCAAATTGTAATCAATAAGAAGCTCTTCCCCTGCACGTATTGATTTTATCACACAAATGAATACACGATTTCCCTCACGTGCCTCAAATATGCAATTGGTTTGCTTTATAGTTGACCTAGGTCATGTACTATTTATAAAATCTGTAATATTCCTTGTTTATTTTGGCTTTCCATCAATGTATATAGTCACACTTTTACTTTGATTATTGTCTTGTTGTTGTATATAATTTGTCGAGAGGGCATACCTACACATAATTTTTTTTTATTGAACAATATGCATCCAACTTTTGTAATCGTAACATGGTCCAACATACTCCATCAATTCAAAAACTTTGTTGTAAGACACATTTTTTTTGTCCATAAAAAATAGGCCCAAACCATGTAATGAAGATGGTGTTATGCGATATATCCACTCATTAACACAAAAATTAGTGTTTATTGGAAGAAGTTCCTTGGGTACCCAATGTTTCTGTAGATGTTGGTACCTCAAGGGCACCTCGATGTCGCCTTCCGTCTCATCATCATAAGAACATGACCCCCCTTGAGCAAGGAAAAATTTCATGCATTTATTGAATTTCCTTCTAGTCCTTTGACCTCTAGTTAATCTCCCTGTTCCAGATAAAGTGCATGTCTCACTTTCCTCTTCTATTCCTATATTTCCCTCACTCGAGGAAGACACTTCTGAAAAATACCTATTCACTGGTACCTACAAATGGGAGAGATCTTAGAAGACATCAATCTTACTATTGATAAGTGTATTAAATAGACCGTCTATAAGGAGTATTGACTTATACCTGTCGATCCATGAGACTGTGCGGGATGCTCTTGAAAGGGGTTCAGTTTCTTGCAAATGTAATTCAATTATCGTGAGCATAATCACATCATAATCATAATCACATCCATCATAAGCATCACATTAAAATTAAAAACATTAAAAGGTACACAATATAACACTTAAATCAGGCTCACATTATAAAACTATGCAACCATATAAGACAAACTATGTAAACATATAAGATAATGAAAAACTATGTAACCATATAAGACAAATATATTTCTATCAAGAAATGAATATTAAATAGATTAAGGATTGATGGCATACCTCTAAATTTCATCATCATCATCCTCATCATCATCATCATGATCATTATCCTCCTCCTCATCATCATCATCATCATCGTCGTCATCATCATCATCCTCGCCATCATCGTCATCGTCGTCATCATTTTTTTCGTCGTCGTCGTCATCATCAACATCATCATCATCAACATCAACATCATGTTCATCATTATCATCAGTAGCAACATCATCATCATCATCTTCTTCTTCTTCATGAAAATTTGTGTCAGGAACATCATCCAATAACTATCGATCGTGATCACCATCTACATCATCTTCTACTTCTTTGGTATCTTCTTCTTCCATCACATTAGACTTTATTGGCCTTCCTCTTGGTTCATGTCTAACAAAAAATGACCAACCCGGTTTATGTGGAGCTTCTGAGTAAAATACCTACTCACATTGGCTTGGAAGAACATAGGGTTCATCCCCAACTGGCTCAAATGACCTTGTATTAACCATTGTAAATCCATTATCATGTTCAATAACAATTCTATCAGGATCATTTGGATTAAGTTGTAGCCTGTACCATTTGACAACGAAGAGTACTAATTTTAAGGAACTAAAGTCACAGTCAAGTATATCATCCAAAATGCCATAGTATCAATTTTTAGTCTCTCGAGGATGTAAGTCGTGTCTAAATGAGATATTAGTCACTTGAAAGACTACAATTATTCCTAAATCACAAGTTTTCTTCGTGTCATCCAACACTTTGATGCAAAATATCTAACCATTGCAGAACATAGCCTTGTGGTGTTTAACCTGCAATAATATGTGAAACATGTCAAATTATTGTATCATGAGTTGATAAACATATGGGTGATTAATAAATTTGTATGTACCTAGAAATCTCTTAAACTACATGTTAAATCTATTTCCATTTGTGTAACATTGGAATCTCCATTACGATGAGCTTCTTTAACCAATGAAGATACACCTTCCCATATTAATGTGCGAATAGAATGTTGACATCGTTCAATCCATACCATCATCCAATCAAGATTGTTTGAAATATACAAATGTAGTGCATCCCACTCTTAAGCACCTGTACAAAAAAGAAATAGACAACTTACAACCGATTTATTTTGAAGATTAAGAAATAATTTATTGCAATAACATCTTCTAATTTATTACCTCTCACTTTTCTCAATGTACCTTTCCCCATCAAGTACTCCACTTCTAATTTTTTAAAAGGCTAGAGATCCCAAATGCAATCTACATGGATATTTGATGCAAACTTAGGAAGATATTCAGTAATGTACACCATAGTCTGGTATACCATAGAACCTTTAGGATGTGCTCTTTTCCTAACCAAAGCCTTAAAATATTTCAAGTGCCTCTCAACCATCCACATTGACCTAGTGTGTACAAGTCCACACAATTCAATGTCCTCAACTAGGTGTATGAGGCAGTATTCCTGTACATTGAAAAAATTTGGAGGTAGACACTTTTACATTTCACACAGTAAATGAGGAATTCTTCTCTTCCAATAGTTTATATCATCTTTATGGATTTCTTTAGATGACAACCACCTACATTAAGAGATTCAAGTCACAAAAAATATATAGATACGAGACTTTACAAAATAATAAACAATAGATTACATAGCAAGAAAAACAAATCATGAATATAATAAATATATACAACAAATTGAATAGATATTATTGCTTACCTCATGTATTTTCGAGGATCGTATATCACTTGTTTGATGTTATTATTGAAGTGCTCTGGGAGAGATAGAGGAAGCACGTACTACAATAATTATAAACCAATCATTTCATTATTTTCTAACATAACATAAGAAATAGTACATGTAGTTTATGAATATATTGTAAATACAGAAGAACATAACTTACCTTGATGAAAGTATTCCAATTGAATGCGTTTTGAGCCCTGGCCCAAATTCACTTTTTTTAATATATGAGATTGTTTATGTTCATAGAAAATCCTGTGAGAAATCAAATTTTTCGTATGACTTCTTTTATGGCATCACTTTGCTACTCCGTTAATAACCAAGGAAGGGCACTTATATTAATCTGATCTTTGTTGCTAGTTGAGTGAATGAAATTCTTTAATGCATGATTGGATTCATGAATGTCATTACAAATTTTGACAATTTTTTCTTTGTCACGCCTTCCATCCAATATTTTCCACAATGTCTCTGTTATATTCTTTCCAATATGCATAGTATCAAACAAATGCACAATTTGTAAGTGCTCGTAGTAGGGCTACCTACTAAATTGTCTAGGATAGCTTTTTAGTCCCTTTGGAAGGTTGTCAGTACTACCTTGACGACCTTCATGATCATCAATTACACAATTAGTAAACAAAAATCACAATAGAAATATATAAATTACAAACATAAACCATTAGGTGGAATGACATTACCTTGACGATTAATTTTATTATATTCCAACTTCCATAGGCAAGGTGTCATTCTTCGTGGCTTTGATGTAGTCTCTTCTTTCCCATTGAAAAGATATTTTTTTGTACTTTGATACTTATGATTCCTATGGAAGAAGTGTCTAAACTCATCAAACACCTGCTTTCCTAAACTTTTGGAATGACGAGATTTCATCTTTGGACCACAAATTGGACATGCAAATTTTCCCTTTGTTTGAAGACCTACAAGATAATGATATAATTGGATTATTAAATATGTTTATTTTTATAATTATAATTATTGTGCACAACTTGAATTCACTATAACATACCACAAAAATGTGTTAGCCTTGGGGCATCATGTATTGTCCATGCAAGTATTTCATGGAATTGAAATTGTCTTTGTCCTATTGGTCTAGACATGTCATACATAGTGACACCATTCCATAACTCCACCAACTCATCGATAAGAGGCTCAATATATACATTCATATCTTTTACTTGATATTTACCTACTTGAATGAATAGTAACATTACATAATTATTGTGACCATTTTACTACAAGATTTGTAAGTACATGTAAATTAATAACTATCAAATGATAAGATACCTAGAACAATCATTGCCAACATAATGTGCTCCCTCTTTATTGACATCCATGGAGGAATGTTATTTTTGATTAAAAAAAAAGGCCACGCCGAGTAAACAGATCTCATCTCTCCAAATGGATTGACACTGTCTGCTGCCAATGAAAGCCTGAGATTACAAGGTTCTTCTTTGAAGTGTCGCCACTTTTCCTCTATGTGCATAAATGTCTAACCATCCACAAGGATTCAAATAATGTCATCTCAACTTCTATTGCATGCATGATAATCCATAAATTGAGCCAACCTACTACACCTGAATAACTGTCGCATCCGTGGAATAATGGGGATGTAACGAAGAACCTTTTGAGGCACCTTTTTTGTTAGTCAATCTGTTTGATATCTAGTCATATGACATATAGGGAATTGTGTTGCAAATTCATGTTCTTTATAATATATAATATGATCATTGGAACAAGCATGTATTGCTTCATACTCCATTCCAATATCTTTCATAACTGTAGATAATTCTCGATATGAGCAAGGTAGAATATTTGATGATGGTAATAGAAACTCTCCTATCAATCTACAACAAAAAATATAAGTTGTTAATATAAACAATATTAGTGGTACATTATTCACCCTTTGTGTTATAAAGACATATATGACATACCTTAACATACGTAACATTGTTATGTTGGATAAGCCATTCATAACCTTCAAGTTCAATAACAACAATACAATAGAGAGAAGAGTTGTTTGGGAGTCTTTGTATAGGGGCTCATATGCCTTCTCAAGTAGAGGTACATCGAGGCTATCATCATCATCATGATCAGATATGCTTGGACTAAATGTGTCATGGATCAATGTATTTATACCATCATCTTCAATTGTGTTTTTTGGCGCATGATCGTCATCTTCCATGGGATCATTATCTTCACTTTGGATATTCACACCTCCATGTTCCTCCACTTTGAAAACCATATTCTTCGGATTGTTGTGGTTCATATCATGTACTTCCCTGGGGAGATCAGCCTATATAAAATTATTAACATAAATAAACCATGATCATCAACTCATCATCAAGTGATTTCGTATGTATATAAATTGTTAAAATGATATAATGAACAACTTACCAGTGGATGATAGTCATGCCCCCCTTCAATGTGACCATTCTCCCTACAATGTCTCTTAACTATTTTGATTAGTAGTCTTCTATAGTTTAAGCCCTTACAAATTTTGCAAGGACAATAACATTTTCCATCACCTTTTCTTTTCAAGTTAGACCACAATCTAGCGATTGTCTCCCTATTTTTTTCTTCACTTATATTATCTGACATGATCGTTCTTCATAGGAAGCAACAGTTGGGCTATGAAAACTTCAGTCTACAACTTTCACAAACTAAGCAAAACTATTGCAAGTACACAAATCTTCTTAGACCTAGTTAAATACTTTAATATTTTAAAAATACTTTCTTTGACTTTATTCCTAAGACATTTAACCCCATCACCTTTTATAACATTCAGTCAATTGCTCTAGGCAAATTTGTGGATAAGATTATTTGTAAAACTTTGACCATCCGCCTGAAGGTCTTATTTCAAGAGACCTTACAACATTAAGCCACTAAAAGCAATTTGAAAACATATAAGCTAAAAGTATAGTTAAAATATACATTAGATTAAAAAATATACAATTTTCATACCTGAGTGTGTGGCTATAACTTGTGCAACAGCCTTCTTGCTTAGCTGTAGAAGCTCTCCAGCAATCAAATTATACAAGCTACAAGGCATAATAGTAATTTCAAAACATATAAGCTACAAGCCTGGACATATTACATGACATGGCAAAAGGAACCAAATTTACAATCTTTAGCAAGACATATTAAACGACATCATAGTGCTAGAGAGATCACAATTATATGAGTTGAACATAGTCATGAAAAAGCACATAAATTAGTTATTATATGCAATTAAAAGATATATAGTTAGATAGGGACATCCATAGGGCATATTGAAGAAATGAAATGGTCATATAGATTTCATATAGGATTTTGAAGATGATAGTTTTCTAAGGCAAAGAATCCATTCATATAACCATAATGACATTAAATGTTTAAGCATGGACAATCATCAAACACCAAAATAGAGCAGCAATAAATCATTAGCAATAGTATTTGCTTGAAAGTTTCTAAATCCTTTTCAAAAAATTCATTTTTTACATATCATGCAATCATGGCATTCCATGATACCACATTTCTTAGATGAATTTTTTCAAAGAGTTCATGTGCCTCATCTATATTTCCACGTGGTGTATGATAAAACTCCAAGGCTTGTTTTCACACCCTCCAAGAGACTTCACTTGCCTCCTAGTATCCTATTTCTCTATAGGATATTCCAATAGGCTTAGATCATTAACTAAGACCTATTCAAACTCTTCTATAAGAGTCAATCTCTGAAAACTTCACCTTGAATGATCAACACCCTAGTTTTGATTCACTTCTCCACACTCACTTAGAAGGCTCTAAGTGCCAAATCTCTATAAACATGCTCCAACATTTCAGGGGTCTTCTCCATCATGTAAAAAAAATCATAATATTTCCCATTTTAACTATTTTGGAAGGATCTTGAATCATCTTCCAATCAGCTTCAGCAATACATCATGTAGAGACCTTAAAATAGGTTTATTTCCTTGTAGTCTTCACCAGTCCATTTTCCCCCTTTTTAGTAAATTTTTTCCAACCAAATCAAAAAAATAAAAGTTTATTTGGATACCCTTTTTGACTTTCTAAAACTTTCATTAAGGATTATGGGTCTGAAAGTGATCGTACAGGGGGTTCCTATAAACAAGGACAAGATGCCTAATAGGCCTGATTTCTAGGACTGAAATGTGGTTTTGATTGCAAACTTGCTCAAAGAAAATCCTAAATGACTGGTATGACTCTTATATGCATAGAATGGATAGATTTTATGTTTATCTTCATGAAAAATTCCTAGAGTAGTATGGATACATACAACCATACAATGTTTCTTCACTCTTTTCACCTCTAAACCTCTAACCGGGTTGCACAAACTCACCTAGGGCCTAGCATAATATATAGTTCTTCATGCTTTCACAACTCCTAACTCCTAAAAATATATACAAAAATTAATCCTATTCCATTTCCATCTATCATGAATGATTATCCATGGTTAGATTTCATGGAGGAGTCATGACTCTCTAAACTACTCAAAATAAGCTGAAAATAGACTACCTGAACTAAAACGCCCAAAACCAGTACTTAGATGAACTCAAAATGACCTGCTATTCAAATGAAAAAGTTCATAAACAACCTATATAACACTAATAAAGAATTATATTTAGTCTTTAAGTCCATTAAATATGACTGTCAACACAAACACGAGTAAAAATCTGCTAAAAATGCTTGCAGAGCTCTCTAAACTTTCTCTAAACTATTACAATGCTTCCATCATACTTTGTGTTCGAGTATTAGGTATCATTAGATGCCATTTACTTAATTTTAGGGCCTATTGGATGCAGCATAACCATCCTATAACTTAGGGAATCCAAAGATACCTAAATGGCATGCACTCTTTTGCAATAATTGCAAAATTGAAGACAACTTCTTCTCAACACTTGGCAACTTTGTCATGTGCCTCAATCCTATATTCTAGGACTCATAACCACCTATTTTTCATGGATCCAAATCCATTTATGACCTTATTTCATCTTTACAACAACCATTATGTGTTTAGAACACATTTAAGACTCCAACTTAAGCTAAGCTCCTAACACTAGGAAATTGAAATAACAATAAACAAAGGTTAATTAGTGACCTTAGTCCTAGTGACTAATTCACCTAACCAACATAAAAAAAAACCTTATAAGGTCCTCAACCAAATTAAACTAACTTCTTGACTTGGCTAGAGTCAAGTACAAGCCAAAATTGACTAACTAGTAGAGGTTAGCCTAGGTGCTCCTACACCACCACATTTTGCATACATGTTGCAATTGGTTTTGGTTCTATGATGAATACTAAGGGGGATGTTGGTATCAACAAAAGAACTAGAGGTACCATAAAGAAAAATGATAAGTGTGGTGATAAAAAATGTCAAGACCATTAGGAACTTTAACAAAACTTCTCCCAAGTGGAATTGGAAGCTAATAGTACCATAATTCCAAATAAACGTGTAAAATAAATTGAGTCAAAAAAAGGAATAAAACAATATACTATATTCTTTTTATTAAAATCAGTAGTTTTTAAGAAATCAATTTGGAGTTTTTCAATCACCATGAATTGGATTGAGAAAGCCTAAACACCTATTTCTTATGAGACTACATATAAAAGGTGTCAAGAATCTACCTCCAGTCAAATAAATTAGAGGTTCCTACAAGATCCTGGGGAAGTATGGAGAATTTTTTTACAAGTTTTTGTGACCACCTTATATAGGTCTTTCTCCTATATTCAATATCTAAGATTTGACCATGTTCGAAGATTTTATGGATGAAGGTGTTAAACAAACATATTCAACTCTAAATGACGAAGACTAGGTGTCCGAATTACCATTGACAAAGGAAACATAGATTAAAGCTATTGTGGATACTAGAGAATCCAAAATGACAAGGCACAAGGTGTAATGGGAAAAAATAATTGATAATGGATTAGACTGTAAAACTTGGAAGCCACATGGATGCTAGAGGAAGAAATTAGGAAGAAATGTATTGATTTGGATCAATTTTTTTCTAAGAGGACTTTAGACTTCTTCTCTTCAGGAGTATCATGCAAGAACACCTCAAGCTTAGATTGAAGGCCAAAATTAATTAAGTTTCTAGTAGGGCATAATAAGTATAATAAATTACATTGATAATTTAGACCAATGATGTAATGGAAAACAATATTTTTAAGCCAAAGTTGGCATGGATTTATACTTTAGGACCAACTAGGCAGCATTGTGCATATTTGGTCAAAGAGAGTTGAATGTGATAATAACCATATAATCATGTTTTTCATGATATTCAAGGTCATCATCACCAGTTTATATTTTCTTGACCTTAGAGTGCATATGAATCTTCATATTGCAAAATTACAAAAATGTTACGATGTTGTCAATGATAACATTGAAAATATTTGTGTTGGTCTTCTAGATCTTGTTGGTTTTGGGATTCTACTAGTGCTGAGCCTTCTACAAAGGCTAGAGCTGATTTTCCCTATAGTGTAGATGTTGGTACCTTTTGTGGATGTGTGTTTTGAATAAGCATCCTGATATGAATTGTATGTACAGGGATATCTATTATCAATTTGCAGCCGAGAACAAAAATAATTGGTGCTTCTTGTTTAGCCTCCAATTAAAATAGAGCACAAAAACTACATTAAACTTTCTTGTTTATGACCTATTTGAGATAGATTGGGTTGTAGTTTATGCTAACATCTGTGAAGCATCTTGTATACCAATTGCATAGCTGTGAGAGTGATGCTCCTATTTTGTTTATAGATTCACACATTCAAATTTCAAAATAAATATCCACACATTCTTAGTTTCTAAATTGAACATCTGATTGTTGTGGAAGCAAAAACAAGTTTACAGGATATAGGACACTATTCATATAGGTTTAGGTGAACTATTCTCAATCATAAATTAGGGAAAGGCATCCAAAGTCAATATTGTAGCGAGTGTTATGTTGGTTTAAGGCATTCCTCTGCAACCCAAATTTACATAAAAATATAGTTCAAACTAATCTGATCAAACAAAAACAAATAATAACTAATCTTAACTGTCTCAAAGGGTAGAGAAAGTTCTTATCCAAGTACATTTCACAATCTGCAAGGAAAACATGCATTTGTAATCTATGGTAGGTGAATTCATTTTGTTAGTTTAGAGTCCCAAGTTTGACTTCTCTATCAAATTTTTTTCGACCAATCATACTTTCATGTGAGGGAATTTATTGCCACATATGCAATCTTCTCTTTTCTCGGCATGATTGCATTACTGTTGACAGTGCATTAAATCCCACAAAGCATTCATATTAGTGAGAAAAATCAGGATCAGATTTGGGTCGCTAATGCTAGATAGGTCCGTTATTTAGCCCAAATATCTGATTAAATTTTACCTAAAACTTCAAAATTTCCTTGTCATTGCCACTCCAGGCAAGTTTTCATATTGGAGTCTATATGAATACTAAAACGGGGAGTTTCTTTGCCACAGAAGAACTAACATCAAATTTGAGTCCAACAAAGGGAAATAGTGCAGATCCAATGATTTTGTGCGAAATGCAATCAATATCAATAGTAAAATTCAATAGGATTTTTTTTAGATAGTTTAAAAAATCAAAGGAGCATTTGACATTAATTTTACTTAAATGGTGATGCTCAGACCAAAAATGGTAGCTGTCTCAATTACCAAACCTTAAAATCATAAACAAATTTCTAATCCTCACAAATTGTACAAACCTAAGCTGACAAACCTCATTTCATTACTACGAATATTTCCTCCATTTTGCTCATGCCTAGATTCAGAGCCGATACTTGTCATTTGAAGAACACCATGAAAGGGTCAGCCCACAACATAAATTTCAAAGAATTAATAACTTTAGATTTCTACAATTCGATATTTTTTCTTATTCGATGTGTATACTTTTTTAGCATTAAGATTTCAGATCACACTCTGTGATTCTCTTACATTCCATGATTCTCTTTCATTCTGATAATAGATCACAGAGTGTGATAAAACAATGTTGATGATAAATAATATACACAATCTCTATAATTTCTTACAATCATTTTAGTCTTCTTGGTAGAACCAAACTAAACTAAACTAAAGACCTCAAACTTACAAAGTTTATCCAAAAACCAAACATTAGAGGCAAGTGATAGTGATGGACCTGTTCATTAGTGAGACAGACAACCCACTTACACTACATGGCCCTCGAGTGCCTAGAGTGGAATATTGTCCTACATTGTATACTAATGACCTTTTGATGGTAAAATAGGAATGAGCTAAATGACAAAAGCATCATGTCTTCAAGTGATGCTTTTGGGATTGCAATGATTATTGAGTATAACATAAAATCATTAGGTAATTGAACAAAACATGTGAGGTACAATTTTAATACAATGCAAATGCAAAGCTCAATACAATACATCAACATTGAGAATAAATAGAACAAAGTGATGAATTCCTTAAAGGACTTAAGATATAAAGTTGTTAGAATAGAAAAGGGCATAGGTCCAAAGAACCAAAACTATTGAAAGGGTCAGTGTAGTAAACAAACACCTAATCCTCTATGAAAAATTGTCAATATGGTAACTGAGACTCCGTGGTGCATGATTTGTCAAATGCTTCATTCTCCTTTGCAACATATGGTTTGTTGATCTACTTAACATGATCCTAACCCATGTTATAATGCAATTAGAAACATTATAATGAAGATGATACAATTGATTCATTTCTTCACTAGTGAAGGTTACTCTTCCTCAAATGAGTAAAAGGAGAAGAACAATCAAGAAAGCTTTCATGGTTGTAGTAGTTTCTCAAGTTAACATTAATTACAACCTTAAGAGAAAGGGTGAGTCTATAAAGCCAAATAGCTTATTTATGAAATAGCAAATCCAGAGAAGATTGTATGTATACAAAAATACCCCAAACCATTGATAAGAGTGAAACCATCAAATACATCAAGAATAAGTCATACTACTATTTGCATACAAAATGCTTGAAATTAATAAAATTGATGTTGGATTGTTTCTTAGACCGAAAGCATCAAATGCATCAAGAATAAGTCATACTACTATTTGCATACAAAATGCTTGAAATTATGAAGATTAATGTTTGATTGTTTCTTAGACCATTGCCAATGGTAAAAACATCAATATATCAATTATAAGTTTGTGTTCAAAATTATATTCCTTTTGATATGACTCAAGTATAGTAAACTACTTGAAATGATGAAAGTTCATGAACATAGGGATAAGAGGATTTTTTTATCTTTGTAATAAGAAAAATCAAAACAAGAAGCATGAATATGAAATTGAACTAGACAAAATAAATAAAGCAGATGAATATTTACATGAAATTATTTAGGTGCATTTAGGGACAATTTTGAGTGTGTCTATTATGATAAATGGTACACTAGCACTTGCACACTTTGAATGATAAATGGTATACTAGCACTTACACTTTGGATGAGATGAGATGCAATGGGTATATAAATGGTATATACTAGTACTTGCACTTTTGATGAGATGCAATGCAATGGTAATAGTATTGTATTGGTCATAACAAAAGACTATACTTATCTCTTTCCCAATCCTTCCTCACTCCCTCTCTCCCTCTCTCTCACACATGCCTTTCTATACATATTATATTATCTCTAGAATGACACATTTGTATTTCTGAATGTGTTATTGAGATGGACCTTGCAGAGAAGAGGATAATGAAGAGCATGCCAAATCTCTGTTTAGCTTTAATTTTGGATTGAATCGAGGTATCTCAAATTTGATCTATATTGGAGATTGACCTTTCATGATACTACATTCAATGCTTCACCCATTTGTGTTTCGGCTGAATCAATTCTCAAGGGCAATGCAGTTGAAGTAGAGCATGATCCATGTTTCCAATTCTATGAAATCCCTCTTATAATCTCTCTTCAATGGATTTTAGATTCTAAATCAATCGGTCTTTAGATGATTATAGTAGAAATTTTTGATGTGACTACATTGGTTTTAGTATTAGAACATCAAAAACTATTGGAAGTGGTTATATAATTGTATGGGACACGTTAAATTGCAAGATTCAAAAGTGCAATATTGATTCCTCTAGACACGAGATTGATACAACTTATCTAAACATTGCTACGATTCCTATATCTGTTGTTTAGTTGTTACATACAATTCATAGGTTTTTAAGTTGCAATTTTGATATGGAATGTTTTAGGAGACAAGTTTTTCTTAATATGGGCTACAAAGGTGAAAAGTGATAAATTTGATATCAATTCATGGACCGTTGGAACATTGTGAGCTTATCCAGATACATAGAATATCCAAAAATCTCAAAAAAAATTATATATAGAATATGATATGCCCATAGGAAAAAAATAGTTTCTAGATTATATGCCAGCCTATCTTTGTCAAAGGGTTTTAAGCATAAAATATATACTAAGATTGAAAGCACTGCCTAATGAGAAATGCCCTTACCTTACAACTCCTCTATGCTTGGAAACACCCCTTGAAAATCCACTGGTCTTCCTGTCAAAGATCTCGGCAACCATTAACAAACATCCCATGACCCACATCATAAGCCCTACCTGCTGAATCCACAGAAGAAAAGAGAAAAAGGAAACAAACAATCTGAAACCCTTGTGCACTCTAGAGATGGATTTTGAAAATGACCAACACGCCCTTTTTTTTTTCCTTATATCCCGTTAACGTCACAATTGTGAAATTGTATCCCGTTAACGTCGCAATTGCGACGTTGTTGGGTTACACTTGAAAAAAAAAAGCCAAAAACACATTACATTTTCCCACCGTCGCAAATTCACGTTGCAAATTCACCCCTAATGCATTAGTGTCTGATTGTATTACACACAATCAAATCCAAAAATAAGTTTATTTATAAATAGATTGTGGAAATCTAATTATGTTAATTATCTACCTCCCATATTGGAAGTATAGGAAGTTTTATAAATTTAATCATATGTAGACCCAAAATAGATCACCTAATATTATGGGCTATGAAATGAAATCCAATTTTAATAATAATACACTCTTACATCTTGGTGCTATCATTTACTACTTGTAATGTACCATAAAGAATGGGGTCATTGAAGAATTTATATTACACAATCAACAATAACATTTTGCATATTTGGAAGTAGTACTCTTGATCATATATGTGTTCATTGACATAGTAATCCTTATATTGGCTTTTGTGTTGGAGGTTTAAAGTAAATGTTGTAGAGGCTAGATCCATGGGCAAGGAAAATCCACTGGACAAATCAAAATTACACTTAAATGGTTGAATCTATAGTTGTAGAGATGACCCAAAGAAATGTATAAACATTACTTGATTGTAAAGCATTTGCATAATATGCATTGGTGTTTATGTATCATTGACAAATCTTGTTTTCATTTATCATAGAATCTTTATAGCTCTATATAGTAGTTTGCAAAACATTTAATTCATTCAAATGTGGTACATCTTCACAAAATTTAACACATGATATACTATGAACACAGAGGATATATATCTATCTCCCCTAAATTTATGTAGAAATATATTTTATTTTTTCTTTCATTTTGAGAAATACAGCTAACATTTCTTTTAATTTTGGTAAATATCATTCCATTCTTACACCCCTTTTTATATTATAATGAAAAAAAATTCAAATCCAGAAGTGGTTATTTTCTTTTATGTTTCTATATCTGTTTGTTCTACCACTTTAGGTTTTGTTTATACCATAAGCTATTCAAAATTTGAATCTTCAGTTATGAACCCTAATAATTGTCATAAGTTATAACCCTAACATGACTAGCCATTCAAATGAAAATGTCTCCAATTCTAATTGTGTAAATGTGAAAATGGTGGGTATTCTACCCTTATCTATGGATCAAGAGGAGGAATTATCTTTTGTAAGGTGGACCCAAAAAGAGCCATTAAGGAAGAAGGGAAAAAGAATATGATCTCAAGCTTACAAGTTTGGAGACCTCTTTGTGTTGATCCTATATGTAAGATAAGCAAGACAAGATGTATGTAAGAACTAGTCTAAGAAAAGAGATTTGAGTAGTACAGATAGGAATGTGTGATCCATTGAGATCAATGGACCAACTAATTTACTAATAATCATAAGTTCATAATGATTCTCAATAGGACAAGGATGACCTAGTGGTCAAGGACAACCTCATCCTTGACCTTGGTTGGAAAATGACCTCATCCTCTACCTAGGCCAAAATATAATGACAGAATACCTACATCTCCACTTTGTATTCTCATATTTACAACTAAAATGACATTGAAACTATATGGTTAGGGATGACCTCAACCTTAACCCTAGAAGTTAGAACTCAAAATAAAATATGGATCCAAAAAGTGCTTCAAAATTAATCCATGGGTATGTGTTTAAATTTATGTTTTGAATCTTCAAATTTGAAAAGTGTGTGTGGAGGTGTCTGTATAGGGTTTTGCCTTAGTCAACCACCAATTTTGGTGATTTCCACCTCCATGATTAGTTATTAAGATTGATGTAGTGTGTATGGCACTTGAGAATTTAGAGTATGGATCTATAATACAAAGATCTATGTAATGTAATATAAAAATGCCAAGATCTAACCTTAGAAAGTGAAACACTAACATATAAATGCAATCAATTTAGATCTTGGCATTTTTATATTACTCTATCCATCTTCACAATCTATTTACAACACCATGATGTCTTGAATACTTATTTCAAGGTTGTTTGGAATCCTTGAACTCTTATTTGCTTCAGTGGATGTGATGTAGTGCAAGGCAGTACAATCCCCAAAGGAGATGACCTAGCCCCTAACAGTTAACCACACAATAAAATATAAATAATAACATAGATATTCCAATACAAAATAATGCCAATGCTCATAATATTTTCATTCAACATGGTCGACTATAAGGCCTTCCAAGTTATAGCCAAATACAAAGTAACTACAACAATAGTTTTGCAAAACCTCACAAGATCCAAACACTAGCTAGTCCAGACACACAATTTGGTAGAAAACCCCAAGAAGAATCTAAAAATTTTCTTGCAAGCCACCAAGAAACCTTCTTATTTCTCAAGCCACACTTAACTACTAGCTTTTCTAATCTTCGGTTCTCTCAGCTACTCCATGTTGAACTAAATGACTCAAGACATCACAAAACCCTCTACATGTACAACAACAAGCCACAAGATGGCATAGCAAGTTACATTAAATAAACAGTCGCATTAAACAAATCCTCAAGACACAAGTTGTCTTGGAAACAAACATTAAATACATGAAATAACTAAATACTTAGGAAAAACCCCAAGTTTACAATGCATAACTAACTCATAAGACCAAATAAGAGTACAAAATCTTATACATAGGTCCACATGCCATCCAATGATCCAAACCAAGAGCACACATGTCAACTCCCTCAGATTGAAGCTCATGAATATGATCTTAAAAGTCTTCTAGTGAAACAAGAACACATTATCAGTAGCCACCAAAATGGCTCTAACTCCAAAAAATAACTATAAATATTATGAACACTTAGCAAAAGGTTCCCCAATGTGCCTCAAACACATCCTGAACTGCACAAACTATAATGTCCAAAAATCCAAGCTCAATGCTCTTGCATTAGACTCCCCATGTAAATAGAAATGTATGTCTCATACTTTGATGCGAAAAGAAATTTATGAAACCAACTTCATATTCACCAAAGGCTTCCAATTCATCTCAGATAGAAGAAAAAAATTGCACATCAACCATCTCTACTTCATCCATTCAAACATTAGAATAAAAAAATCTCAACAACCCAATCAACATTCTCACTCCCAAGAACAACCTAAACATAATAATGCTTCACCAAAAATCTCAACAATTGATCACTACCAACAAAAGTAACATCCCCATACATGAAATCTATGTCAGTAACATCATATAACTCGAAAACTAAATCAAAAACATGTAAGCTCAAATCTACAATAAGAAAAACATGTAAATCATCAGCCATAGAAGCAATATATGAATCCAAGACCACATTCACATTGGCACTAATATAGAAATCCATATCATCTATAACGTGTACATCCTTAATCACCTTAGCAACAACACATGAATACAAATCCATATTAGTAACCATATGTGAATCCTCATCCATATGTAAATCAACAATCTCATTATCTACAACAAGATGTTATGCAATTTCCATGTCAAACACAACTTGTTGATCATGAAAAAAACCATCTTTTCCTATCCCAAAAAAGTTAGGAAACTCTCTAGTAAGCTCAAGTATCTCAAAAAAAACACATGTTACTCTATAGATTTCATATTAGACTCTACAAACTAATCAAATAAACCAACCACAAATACCTTTTTAGCTTCAACGAAGTCATCCTTTACCTCTTCCTCAATAGAAAAGTGTCTTGTCCTTTGAAAAACCTTCTAATAGGGCAAACAAATCTCTTTCTAATTGGTAGAGTAGAACTCAAACTAGGATTCAGTATCCTCTCAATAATTTCAATCTAAGATGGATTTGGCTCAGTGATTTCCCCAGGGTCCAATCTTCTCAAAGGTATCTTCCAAGATCTTTGAAAACCCAAAGCGAAAAATCACCAACTAGATCCAACCTTTTCTCAACAAGATCAACCTTTCATCTTCACAACCATCTCCTTGTATTAAAGATCCATCTACAAGTCCTTTGCAATTGCAAGTTAGAACCAAGATATTCCACCTTGCAACAAAGAGATATAGGGATTGACAAATAATCAATCCTCCACACAACTAGCACAACTCCAAATCTACAAGATCAACTAGCTCCAAAGATCAATTGGCTCCACAAGATCAACTAGGCTCTAATACCACTTGATGCAATGCAAGGTAGGAGACTCCCCAACTGAGATGTCCCAGCCCCTAGAAATTAAAAACACAATAAAATATAAACAATAACACAAATATTTTGATCTAAAATAATAGCAACGCTCACAATAGAATCATAATATTTTCATTCAACATGCCCAACTATAAGGCCTTCTAAGTTATGATTGAATACAAAGCAACTACAATAATAGTTCTGCAAGACCTCACAAGATCCAAACATTAGCTAGTTTAGATCCACAATTTGGTAGAAAACCCTAAGAAGAATCTAAATGTGTGCTCACAAGCCATCGAGAAACCTTCTTGTTTCCCATGCCTACACTTGTCTACTAGCTCTTATAAACTTTGCTTCTCTCAGCTACTCCATGTTGAACTGAATGACTCAAGACATCATAAAAATCTCTACTTATACTAAACCAAGCCATAAGTTTTCCTAGCAAGTTATATTAAATAAACACACACATTAAATAAACCATCAAGTCATAAGTAACCTTGGCAACAAACTATAAATACATGAAATAACTAAATACTTAGGAAATCCCAAGTTTATAATGCATAACTAACTCATAAGACCAAATAAGAGTGTGTGCTCTTATACATTGGTCCATGAGCCATCCATTGATCCAAATTCAAGAGCTCATATGCCAGCTCTCTCAAAATGAAGCTCATGAACACGATCTCTAAATTGTGTCTTGAAAATAGGAACAGATGAGTACCAACAACTGCCAAAAGGACTCTAAATCCAACACAATAACTCCAAAAATTATGTGCACTTAGGAAAGGGTTCTCCAATGTTCCTCAAACACATCCCCAACTACAAAAACCATAAGATCAAAAAATCCAAGTTCGATGCTCCTGCATTAGGATGAATCACAACTCCTTTGGTCTTCATCTTGTAATTGCTCTTATGTCAAATTAGTATGTCCACCAAAGAGTTCTCTTACCCTTGCATAATTTCATCCCTTCTTAGATTTCCAAATAAATCCAAAGAGATTATTTTATAGTAATTAAAAGATAAAACCCAACAGGAGCCAATGAAACTCAGTGAGAAAACCCACAAATTTAAAATATGCCTAACATTTGCAATTTTGGGATCTCATCCCTTACCCCTAGCAGAGGATGAGTTCATCCTCCACCCTATGTGTTTCTAGGCATGCATTCCCTATTGGATCTTATATACATAGTTTTCATCAATTTTTATCAAACATATAAGTGGAAAATACTTATTTAAGTATGAAAATTGACACAGGGAAGGTAGATGAGGGGATGAGAGTCTAATCACCTAACAACCCTTCCAAGAGTACACATGGAATGAAACACAAGATAGCAGCCAAAGAGACAACAACATTAAAAGATTTATTGATTGATTACATATCTCACATGATAAAATATATGTGATAACATGCAACATGACCGACTATAAGGCCTTTTGAGTTGTGTCCATCTACAATAAATTAAGATAGCAAAGTCCAAGCTCACAATCTTGACACTTTCTTCTTCTATCATACTAATCCATGCTACTTTCCTACATCAAATCCAAGTTCTCATATAGCTAGCTAGACCACAAGTTTTCTAGTTAGACATTTAAATACAATTAGGTCCTACCTTGCCAGTGTAAGCCATAACCCAAGTAATGGGTATCAATTATTCACATGATCTTGAAGGTGGGTCCAAACATAATCAAGGGGTTGGCTCCCAACTATGAAAGATGCCATGTCATCATAGGAAACCACACCAAAATATATAAGGTATCTCACTCGATGAGACTTGTAGGAAATAGAGACCAAAAAGAATGCTACAAAAAAACAAAGAATATGACATGTCAACTTTTGTGCTCTTAGGGTAAGGACTGAAAATAGGTACTCAAAAAGTTGTTTAACTTGCATAGTACACAACTCAAGGCAACAATGACTACTTCATAAATAAAAAAATGATATAGTGATGCAGGGGCACCCTAGGGTAGCTAGCAACTCTGGATGTTGGAGGTATTTTGGCTTAAGATTTGAGGGCTCAGTCACCAAAGGAGTGGTACTCAATGATGCTTATGGGAACTCGCCATACATTGGGAGCTCGATGTATAATACATGGCTTGATTATGCTTGGTTGTAGTGTTGACTGAGTAGATCAGTCAATGAAAGGGCTCAGTTGATGGAGGACTCAACACATAATGGAGCTCGAAATTTCTTATTTAGGCTTGGTTATGCTTGATGGATTTTTTGATACTCAACAATGGTTTCTTAATGCTTAGTCATGTCTTGGTTCTAGCTTTTCTCAAGTTTTCTATGTTTGGTTTCTTGTGTGAGTTGACCTTGGCATTTAATTTGATTGTATGTATTTAGATTTTTTTGTAAGATGACTTGTGGCTTAAATGTTCATTTAATGTAAGGGTTTATTTAATTTGTAACATATTAGGCTGGCCTATGGCTTAGTTGGGTATAAGTAGGGGGTCTTGTGGAGCCTTATGTTATAATCATCTAGCTTGGAAAAGAGGATGCGAAAAAGGAGAGAACTTTGAAAAGATAGTACCTACCTCTTAGGAAAACAAGGATATTTCTTGGTGGCTTGGGAGCACAGGTTTAGGTCTTCATTTGAGGTTTCTACTAGAGTGTTCTGGTGTTACAAATGTGGACTAGCTAGGGTTCGGGGGTTGGATCTTGTTGGATTCTGCAGAATTTTTATTGTATTTGGTTGTAACCTGGGAAGCCTTATAGCAAGACACATTGCATGTAAATGGTTATTTTATGAATAAGGTGTTGTGAATTAGTATCAGATCTTGCATTGTTGTTGTGTTTCTATTGTGTGGTTATTTGTTGGGGGCTGACATCTCCTTTGGGGATTCTCCTACCTTGCAATGCATATAGAAAACAATAATTTTTTTTGGGTGATGCAAGATAACTCATTTCCCCAAGATGATCCTCCATAAAAAAATAGGGTTAAAATGAGAGAGAGGGGGAGGACCCATAGGGATTAGGTCCTACCTCGATTTTTCCACAAGAAAGAAAGGGAAATCAAGGAGGATATGTTACATCCTACCTAAAATTTTCTTAACATGAGAGAGGTAAATTGATACAAGTTGGTGAAAAGCACAAGTGTATACTACAAGCACACTAAAGATGAGCTAAAAATCACTAAATCGAAATGCTTTAGATTTAGGATAGTATAGATAATAATACTAATAGTTCCTATACTAAGAAGCATAATAAAGAGAACCAAACTTATTATATGATGTTTTTGTATCCAAGTAGAATATTTCCACTTAATATTACACATCTAACAAATTTAGCTTCTATTTCATACAGTATAACGAGCAGTATCATTTATGGTACATGCAATCTTCCTAATATTTGGATTCTTATGACTTCTACCAATGATGTATCCTCTCAACCATTATTCATCCCTTTTCCTATCAACTTGTAACTATAATTTATGTTCCCTCTACTTATTATGTTGTCACTATTACTGTGTTCCCTTCATCTTATATTCCCATCTCTAACAATGTCATCACCATTCCCCCCATTAGAATTCTAGTTTCCTTGCAATCTCTTAGATTTATCCATTCTACCTTCATTGTGTTATTGTGATATTTTGATCAACTTAAGAAGAAAACAAATACAATGTCTACTTGTCATAGATTTATTACATATAATATTCCATATTGTATACATCTTGCATTTGAATTTGTTACGTGCCTATTTTATCATTCTTTATAGTACCCTAATTTAACTGATATTATGAGAGTGTGATCTTATTGTCCATTTACAAGTTCTCAATGTCACAAGTCTAGATTTTTATATGAATATAAAACCTTTACTAAATTGTTTCCATGAATCTAAGGAATATGATATGGAATTTATATATTTCTTATCTCAATTCATTTTCCTTTGTTTTATGACTAGCCATAAACTCCTTATGACACTTAAATGTCAATACTAGGTTTAATATCTTTAATAAGATAATGAGTTGTTTAATGACTATGTAATGTGCTTCCAATCATTATGTGGTAAAATAAAATATCAACTAGATGATGATCAATACAATTTATTCTTCTTGAAAGATTATTATCTCCCATCAAGGATAACATTTGCCTACTTGAACAATTTTACTTCATGAGTTTGTACACACATGGATTTAAGGTTGAACTAAAAATTTCTTGCATATGATGGTGGTGTAGGAGCACCAAGGCTAACTCCTAGTCCTAGTTTTGCATTTTGGTTTTTGGCTTGTACTGGCCTTAGCCAAGACATTTGGTTGTGTTTGGACCTTAGAAGGTCATATGTGTTTTCTCTTAGACAGATTTGACTAGGCTCAATCCATTTTAGTTGTTTTTGAGTTGTTTTGCTTACCTTGTGTTTTGGTTATTTGGAAGATTAGGGTATGGGTCTTATACCATAGAAGTTTGAGGAAGGTATGGTTTTGAACTTGTTGTGGCCTTTGTGATGCTTTTACATCCTTTTACATAGTTTGGAGGTCATATAATGTCATTTGGCACAAAGATGGGAAAGATGTCAAAAAGATGTAAATTGTTACAAAGTTGTCAAATAGATGAAATTAGTCAAAATCATGTAAGTTGATGCTTTGAAGACTAAACCATTCCTAGAAATCATAAAAGGACTACTTTTGTCTTTGGTGTTACACAAATTTCAACTCTTTTACCGAGCAATCAATGTCAGTCAAGATCACTCGAGAGTTGAAGGAAGTTTCCTATGTATGTTGAGTGTTCTAGGAAAGTTTGTAGATAAACAATGTTTACTAAGTTCACTTGACTACCAAAGGAAAGTTGGCATGGAACCATTATTAACCGAACTCACTTGATTACCAAAGGAAGTATGAAGGAAAGTCTTTTCTAAGTTAGTTTTGATCGAGTTGGGTCAGCTAATAAAGGATTTTCTTGTATTAGCGTATTGGATATGACAATTTTGTTGGTTAGTTCTAGGAAACTCAAGGGATGAACATTATTTGTTTGAAAGTGTATTCAAGCTAACTTGTGAAGGTGAATCATATCAATATAAGGTCAAGTTGAGGATTGAATTGTAGTAAACATGGGATTGACTAAGATAAATTAAGGAAGTGAATTGGAAGGATATCAGAGTATCTAAGTTGATCGAGCTACAAAGGACATTCTGATCAAGGAGGATCAAGTATTCAAGCTAGAAGAGAGATTTGAAATTAGAAAAGGTAGTTGCATCATCAATCAAGTCAAGTCATTGTTACTTTGTAATAATTATAGCAATTAATCAAATCTCCTAACAAAGTTAGCCTAATAGCTATTTTCCAAATCCTCTAACAAGGCATTATTTCTAGATTGAAGTCTCTAAAGACCTCTAATAAGGCCACTCCTTACAAGGTGAACTAAATCTTTTAGTAGAGTTACGCCTAATAGTTTTTTTTGTAACCTTTAACATGATTTTCTACTAACAAGGCTCACTTCACAAGAGTGAAAAATTGTAACTAGTTGCAATTGGTGGTTTTCCCAAATTGGGTTTCCACCTTAAAACTTAGTGTCTCTTGTGTTCATGTTATTTGATTTATGTTTTTGCAACGAAGTTGATTAATGTTAAACAAACTAAACATCTTAAGAAGTGATTATTTTAGTGTTTACCGAGTGGCAGTAATTCATAGTGTAAACTAAGGTGTTCATGTTATTTGATTTATGTTTTTGCAACTAAGTTAATTAAGGTTAACCAAACTAAACATCTTAAGAAGTGATTATTTTAGTGTTCACCAAGTTGTAATAATTCATAGTGTAAACTAATTTTTCTTGTGTTAAATGAGTTACAATAGTATATTAGTTTCAGGAGAGTTTTGGTTTTGTATTACATTGACATCTAAAGGGATACTGGATTTGTTTTTGGGGTAACTGATTTATCCCTCCCCTCTTAGTTACTCATCTTATATTTCCAAAAATTGGTATTAGAGATTTCGGTGCTTGCAAAGAAGGTTTTAAGGAACTAAGCTAAATATGAAGATGTCTTATAGAAGGGAGATTCCTAAGATGGACAAAGATAACTTCCAAGCATGGAGGGAACTCATGAAGCTCCATTTGGAAACCATTGGTGACACAATCATGGAATATCTAGAGAACAAATATGTGGTACCTATAGCAACCTTTACTGTAGATTAGATTGTAAAGAAGAAGGATCATAATATAATGATGATTGACATTGCTTCCACTCTCAACTATGCTGAATTTGATGAAGTCAAAGATTGTGCTACTTCTCATGAAATGTGGAACAAGCTAAAAGATATTCATGGAGCTGATGACAACGTGAGGAGAGCTAAGGAAGAAATTCTTAGAGATCAGTTTAATCAAATGAAGATGAAAGAAGATGAGAACATTGCACAGTACAATGAAAGAATCAAATCTAGTGCAAGTGCCATCAAAGCCTGAGGTGAGAAAATCGATGATGTAACAGTGGTTAGAGTGTCATCTATTCAAGAAATGAGATGTGATCCTAAGAATGATATAACTTTGGATGCACTGGTGGGAAGGATGAGAACCTTTGAGTTAGATAACTTCAATAATTATGCTCCTAACTCTAGTAACATTGAGTCTGAATTTCAAGCCAAACTATCACTAAAAAAGAAAGCTACAAAATCTAAAAGTAGAAGTTCTAATAATGAAGATGAAGATGGTTTTGATGATGATCTTGAAGTCATTGACACATTTCATGCAAGAAGATTTCCCAAAGGAAAAGGAAAGTACAAAGGAAAAATACGATTGATCTATTTTTCTTGTGAAGAAGTTGGTCACAATGCTACTAGGTGTCCAAACAAAGTAGGTAAAGAATAAAAGAAGCATGAGAAGTAAAAAGGCAAGAAATATTTCAAAAGCTACAAGGACTACAAGGATAAACCTGTAAGAAATCTTGTTACATGGCAAAAGATTTTGATAGTAGTGACAAAGATGAAATGGTTTACATTGTTGTTAGGGGTGAATGAGATGATGAGAATGATAAGATGGCCCTCATTTCTCATGTTAGTAAGAATGATAGATGGATCATATATAGTGGTTCTTTGCACCCCATTTTTGGTGATAAATCTAAATTTGAGCACTTGGAACACTATGATGGTGGGAGTGT
Organism: Cupressus sempervirens; assembly: GCA_028749045.1. Classification (NCBI taxonomy): domain Eukaryota; kingdom Viridiplantae; phylum Streptophyta; class Pinopsida; order Cupressales; family Cupressaceae; genus Cupressus; species Cupressus sempervirens. The sequence goes on from CM053790.1 coordinate 37,422,843, forward strand.
CAAATTTGGAAATGATGAACCTTGTTATGTGAAAGGAAAAGGTTGTATTGCACTAACCAATGAAATCAAATGTGATAATGCTTATTGGGTTAAAGGACTGAAACATAATTAACTTAGTGTGGCACCATTGAATAACATTGGATTCAAGGTAGAATTCATGAATAGGAAAGCCAAGCTACTAGATGGAAAATGAAATCTAGTTGGGACTAGCAATCAAACAAGAGGTAATCTATTTTACCTAGATCTAGCTGAAAATTCATGTTTCATAGCTCAAGTAGAAGAAAGTTGGTTATGGCATAAAAGTTTGTGTCATGTGAATTTTAATAACCTGGTCAATATAAGAAAGACTAAAAGGGTTAGAGGCATTCCAAGCCTAAAGAAACTTGATATGGGCATGTGTAAAGATTGTCTAATTGGAAAGATGGGAAAGACAAGTTTCAAAAGAAATAATTATCATTCTGAAGAAGCTTTGGAGCTGGTTCTACAAAACTTTGTGGACCTATTCGAATACAAAGCTACTATGGAGATAAGTACTTTATTTTGTTTGTTGATGGTTATTTTGAATGATGATAACTATGTATTTGAAGGATAAATCAAAATATTTCCAAAAGTTCAAATGGTATATGGCTAGAGTTGAGAAAGAAATAGGAAATAAACTAATTTTTTTAAGATTAGATAGAGGAGGTGAATTCATCCCAAATGAATTCAATGAATTCTGCAATGAAAGAGGAATCAAAAGACCAATATCTACACCTAGTACACCTCAGCATATTGACGTAGTAGAGAGAAGGAATAGGTTAATTATGGATTGTGCAAGGACATTGATGATAGATAAGAATGTTGCTATCAAATATTGGAAAGAAGCTATTAGCAGAGCAATTCATATCTTCAACTGAGTTTAGCTAAAGTACTCAAATCAAATACCTTATGAATTATGCTATGGCTATCAACCTAATGTTTTTTTATTTCAAAGCATTTGGAAGAAAATGTTATATCTTGAAGGAGTTAAGAAAAGGAAAATTTGATGTGAAAAGTGATGAAGCATATTCCTATAGTACTCCAATAAGATAATAGCATAAATTTTTTTGAATCTATCTACTCACAAAGTTATTGAAAGTGCACATATAAAGATTGATGAATTTTTAGAAGAGTGTGAAGAATAAAGTAGAAAAGAACCTAAAAACTACAAAAACTTTGTTTACTATGAACCTGATACTTTACCTAAATTTCAAGAAAATCAATAGTGTTCACCACTCGAGTCCCCAAAATCTCTAGTTCAACCTGAGTTGCAGCCAGTGCAACCCAAGTCATAGTTTGAAGGACCCGAGTCTCAATTAGAAGGACTTGAATTTCAGCTAGTGCAAATTGAGTCATCTGATGGACCCGAGTCATAGGAAGTGGGACTCGAGAATGATTTAGAAGATCATGGTGAACCAAGTGATTTGAAAAGGAGCCTAGACTAGCTGGATATGTCAGAAGACATCATGCACCTAAGTAAATCATTGGGGATCAGTTAGAAAGCACAATGACAAGGAATAAATTAAAAGTTACATGTTTTCTTACAAAGTTTGAACCTAGAATTGTTAAAGATGCATTATAAAATGAAATTTGGATTGAGGCAATGAATGAAGGGATTGGTCAGATTGAAAGGAACAAAACTTAGACTCTTGTTCCTAGACCTAAGGACAAAAATGTAATTGGCACAAAATGGGTATTCAAAAACAAGTTGAATGAGAATGGAGAAGTTTCAAGAAATAAAACAAGGTTAGTTTGCAAGGTTTATGTTCAATAAGAAGGTATTGATTATGAAGAGACTTTTGCTCTTGTTGTGAGACTAGAAGGTGTTAGAATACTACTTGCATATGGAAACACACACAGGATTCAAAGTATATCAAACAATGTGAAATCATTATTCTTGAATGGAATCTTAGAAGAGGAAGTCTACATTGAGCAACCAAAAGGTTTCATTGATCCTAATAAAAGGGATATGGTTTGTAGAATACACAAAGCTTTGTATGGTCTTAAACAAGCCCCTAGAGCCTAGTATGAAAGATTACATAATTATCTCATAAAGATTGGTTTTCAAAGTGTTGGTGTAAATAAGTATTCACTATTTACACTTTACTTAAGTTTACTTAGGTCAATGCATTATTTTATTATTTATTAGGTTGACACTTAGTAGTTTGTGTAATTTTATGAGTTGTCATGTTGACAACATAGAAACTTGAGCAACTCCGATTCAACACATGGTGTCTACAACATTGGATTTTGCATAATTAACTAAGTTTTCATGCAGACAACACAATTATTTGATCTCTTAATTAAGCACATGGTGTCTAAAACATTATTTTTTGTGCTACACCTTTGTAGACTTATCCTCTCATCATCACACTTGCTCCTATGCTTAATGGAGGATAACCCACACTTGGTGGAGATGTTTCTGGTTGTAAGACTTATCATGTTGCTAACTCCTAGACATTCTAGAAGCATTCTAGAGGACTTTATAAATAGGATCTCCTAGTATACTTGTACATTGAATTGAATACTATATTGTTATTTTGATCATACTCTGGTCTATTTTGTGCTTGTACTTGAGTTCCTTGATCTTGGGTGAATTTTTCCCTAAGAAAAATTATTACATGGTATCCGAGTTGAGGGAGATTCTCTTCACATAGACATTGGAGACCTTTGTTGTTTTAGCTTTCAAAGGACTTGATTCAGATCCAAAGCATTTGTAGAAATTGGGAGCATCTAGAGCCAAAGAGAACCTCACCATTGCATCTAGAGCATCGAATCAATGAAAATTGACTATAAATATGCCTACCTTGTGCCATAGCCGATTTTGAGAATTTTTTTTCGCAAATCGATACTTGAAGGCCTAATTTGCAAGTACAATATGATCATTTTCTGATTTTCTTAATTATTTTTTGAATCTATTAATTTATTTTTCTCTATAATTTTTTGGGTTTTTTTAAAGAAATTTTTAGGCTAGTAGGGCCTGCAAAGAATTTTTTTTGCAAGAACTAGGTGGTGAAACCCCAACCCCCATAGAGAATATTTTGTCACAGTGTATCAAAATATTCCTTCATTTTATAGTTTGACATCTCCTATCGATGACATTTAATTCTATCTTTCATACACCTTATTCTGGCATCAGATAACACATCTATATAGGTGGATCAAACCTGACAAGTGGCTTACAACTTGGCGGCTCAAATCTATTACAATTATGGTTGGCCTTTTCTTTTAAAGGCCATAGAGCTTCCTCCCATAGTCCATGTGGGACTAAATACCTTTCACTAGCTACACTCTTTTCCAATAGCTTGTTATATCCTCTAGTGCTATTTGCAAACTGCTTGACTTAGCAACTTTAAAACCTGCACCGTCGATACCACAAAATCCCATCCTCTGGCACCTGTGTTAATACCTAACTCTATTGCCTATGAACTAGATATGATAGAATTTTTTATGAAGGTAGCTGCAAAAAAATTTCTTTCCAGTGCCCTATTTTTGCAGATACACAGCATACACAAAAACTCAACACATAGAAACATCTGCCCAGACGCCGACCCCTCCACATGGAACCCCTGACCTCCACGCATCCTACTTAGCACCTCCATAATGGTCATCCACCTCAGTAGCTCTACACATCAGTATCCAGTCAGCACCATACAACATTCCACATCTATAGGTTTCGTACACATCCGTACTCTTGCTGACATCATCAACTAATATCATCAGCTATGTCATCCGAGGAGGCTAATTTTTTGCTGATGTTAGTGGTTTTTGTCTTAAATTTTATAGTCATTTGACCATCATCTAGATGAAAATTTAAATTTCTATGGTGGCCATTTCACTGTCAAATTTAACCTTTTGTTTTCCTCTCTAGACCCCTCTCCAAATTTAGTTTTGATTTGACAATCCAACTTTGGGAGGCCATATCTCAATCATCTAAACTCCAAATCAGGTGCAATTTTTTTAATTTTGGGTAGAATTTTCTAATCTTTTTAGTGGTGCAATCCTTTTCTAGTTTTGGTGCATGAATTTGTCAGAAATAGCATTTTTGGCAACTATACCTATCTAATCCTACATTTTGCAACTTCAAATGCTCTGTACAGGCTCATCTGGACACAATTTTAGGTTCTTTTTTTTGAAAGTGCATTTTTTTCATCTACTTTCCATATCTGCAATCAAATTATAGGCTTGTGTGGACAAAAATATCACTTTCAAAAATAGGTCCTATTTTGTATTTTATTACTTCACAATTGATGTACTTCTGAGCTACATTGTAAAGTTCCAGATTTAAACTCTATAAGGAGGTTGTAATAAGAAAAATTAGAAGCCCACTTTGTCCATTTTGACAAGTGGCCTATTGAAAATGCACTACATATAAAGTGCCAAAATCTTTCAATTTGGGGGGGAGGGGCGGGGGGCGGGGGGGCGGGTGGGGGATGTTTTTTATTGAGTGAAAAGAGGGGGGGGGGGTGTATTGTGTTTTGTGTCTCCTTGATATTGTGCCCTTGCATTATTTGTTCTTTTTAAAAGTTAACTCCACATAATTATGCTACTTGGGAAGAAAACATAAAGGAACCATTGATTGAAGAAGGTTTACTACATTATGTAACTAGTGCAACAAAGAAACCTCCTACTGATGCTGATGAGGCTTGAAAAGAAGACTAGGAATCTAAACAAGAAATGGCCCTTGGAACCTTGCTCAAGAATATATTAGATCCCATTAAATATCATGTTAGGAAGCTTAGCAATCCAATAGAAGTTTGGGCTAAACTTGAAGCATTGTATGGGACCATAGATGAAGACATGGCCTACACCATTAAGGAAAAACATCTCAAGTTGGATCCTAGGAATTTTGACACCATCAAAGATTATCTTACCCAAGTAGACATGTATAGGGCACAACTTAAGGATTGTGGTGAACACATCAATGATGGAAAGATGATCAGACATATAATGACTCATATTCCACTTGAATATGCTCCTTTTATTTCTAATTATAATACTTGCAAATTAATAATGGTTAGTGTCTACATTAAGCCTTCATTTTAATTTGTTTTAGAAATGTTGATCTTAGAACATGATAATTTAGTGAGTATGGGAATTCTCAAGTCTTTCAAGACCAAAGCCTTGGTAGCTAATGAAGGAAATTCAAGTAGTAAAACTCCAATAAGAAGCAAAAGTAGTGGAAGGCTAAACCATAATATGACATGCAACAATCCTTCTCTAAAATAAAATCTTTCTTGCATCAATCATCTTTTACTCAAAAATCTTCCTCACAAAAAGGAAAGTCTATTTCCAAAAATAATCAGAAGGGGAACAACTCCAACAAAAGGGAGAAGAAAACTTGTGCCTATTGTAAGAAGAATGGCCATGATGAACATGAGTGTAAGGATAAGAAAATTGATGAATTGGTAAACCTAATGAGGAAACACAAAATTGATGTAACAAATTCCTATAAGGATAAGGGATCTTCAACCACTTCAAGAGGTAAGGGACAAGCTTTGGTAGCAAGTACAAACAATGTTGAGGAATGGGTTCTTGATTCAGGAGCTACACATCATATAGGTGCTTCAAGTGAGCATTTTTCCTCTTTGAAACCATCAAATGCACCTTACATCTATGTGGGTAATGACACTCAAGTGGAAGTTGAAGGGAAAGGGAATGTTGAGTTGGAAAATGATGTCTTCAAGGATGTTCTTCATGTTCCTAAGCTTGGTACCAACCTTCTTTCCATCTATCAAATAACTTACTATGGGTGGAAACAATGTGGAGTTTCTTCCTGATATAGTTGTGGTAAGAAATCTCAAAGATGATTCTATGGTGGCAGTTGGAAAGGCTAATCATGAGACAAGACTTTACTCTTTTTTCTCATGTTGTGCCTAAGCCCACTTCCCTTCCCTTATTGACTCAATCAAATTTACAAAGTAAACTATGGCATGAGAGATTTGGACATCTCAATTATTGCTACCTTCAACAACTTAGCAGGAAGTATATGGTCATTGGTCTACCTCAAGTGAAGTATTCGGAGGGTGTATGTCAAGGTTGTGAAGCAAGCAAGCATCCCAAAGAGAAATATGACAAGGGGAAGTCATGGAAGACTACTACTATTCTTGAATTGATTCATAGTGATGTAGCTAGCCCATTTCTAGTACCATATTTTGGTAATGCTCACTATGTTCTCACCTTGATTGATGACTTTTCATGCTACACTTGGGTCTTCTTTCTTGCTCATAAGAGTGAAGTACTTGATAAGTTTATAACCTTCAAAGCTTAAGTTGAGAAAAAAAAATTAGGGAAAGCCATCAAGATTCTACAAACAAATAATGGTAGGGAATATGTCAACTCCAAACTTATAGACTTTTGCACTCATGAGGGTATATATCTTCAACATTCAATTGCCTACATGCCATAGTAGAACAATGTTGCTGAAAGGAAGAATAGAACCCTTAAGGAGATGATCAATTATATGCTTCAACATAAATCTCTAGATCAAGTGTTTTGGGTATAAGCCATGTGTTGTGCCATTTACATCTAAAATAGAAGTTCCCATAAGGCCTTAGATGGAATTACAAGTTTTGAGGCTTGGTGTCGCAAAAAACCAAGTGTAAAGCACTTTAAAGTTTTTGGTTGTCCAACATGGGCAAGGATACCTCCACAAAAGTGAAAGGCATTAGAACCTCAAAGAAAACCTTGTATATTTATTGGATATCTTGACCATCTTAAAGCATACAAACTCATGGATCTAGAGACACATGAAATATTTTTTGAGAGGAGTGTTCACTTTGATGAAACTTGTCCAAGTTTGGCTTCTTCAACTACTCCTTCTTCATCCTTCATGGAAAGTGATAATAGTGATGATAGTGACTCATAAGATGAGATTCCTTCAACTTTGACTCACAAGACACCACCTTTGCAGGGTCCACAAATAATTGAGGGTATTCCTTCTTCTTCTATTAAACCTCGTTGGGCACATCAAACCCTTGATTCAATAGTTTCATTGGTGGGGAATATTTTAGAGACTTGGAGAACAAGGTCATAGAAAAAAATCATTTCCACATGCTTATATTTCCATGGCTTTAGATCCACATTCATTTTAGGAAGCATCAAGGATTCTAGAATGGGACAAGGCTATGGAGGAGGAAATATAACTCTTTGGAAAAAAAACACTTGGGACTTAGTTCCCCTTCCTAAGCGGAGAAAATTGGTTCAGTGTAAATGGATCTATCAAACCAAATCTATAGTAGATGTAAGTGTGGATAAGCATAAGGCTAGACTAGTTGCCAAAGGTTTTTCATAGGTTCCAAGTATTGACTATACAAAGACTTTTGCACTAGTTGCTAAGATGAACTCAATTGGCTTGACAAGCTATTGTTGCAACTTGTGGTTGGGTTGTACAACAAATGGATGTAAAAAGTTCCTTTTTGAATGGTGATCTTAATGAGGAGATTTATATGGAGCAGCCATAGGGGTTCATACAAGATTCTACTATGGTTTGCAAATTGAAGAAGTCTATCTATGGTCTTAAGCAGGCTCCTCGGGCTTGGTATGCCATGATGGATTCCTTCTCACTCTTAGCAAGATTCACTAGGTGTCATTCTAATTTGAATGCCTACATTCTTCAATGGGATGACTCACACTTGATACTTGTGCTTTATGTAGATGACTTGATCATTACAGGAAGTACTTCATCCATCATTTCTAGTTTCAAGACCTCTTTGTAGGAAAAATTTGCTATGATAGACTTGAGTTTACTACATTATTTTCTTGGTATTAAGATCACATAGTTTTCAACAGGGATCACACTTTCATAACCCAAGTATGCTCTTGACTTCCTTTCTTGATTTCACATGAGTGACTACAAGCCTATTCCAATTCCTTTTCTTTCAGGTGTCAAGTTAGTGGCCAAGTGTACCACTCCACTTGTTGATGCTATATTGTATAGACAGTTAGTTGGGAATCTCATCTTCTTGATACATATGTGCCCTAATATAGCTTTTGCAGTTGGCATGGTTTCTCACTTCATGCAAGAGCCACATGAGCTTCATTGGAAGGCTGCCAAGAACATCTTGCACTACATATAGGGTACACATACACATGGAATACACTAAGCAATAGGTACAAGACTTTGGCTGGTTGGATATACAGACTCAGACTATGTAGGGGGTCTTGATTCTCACAAGTTTACTTCACCCCATTTGTTGGCAAAGTAAGAAGCAAAATAATATTGCTCTTTCTTCAGCTAAGGCCAAGTATTGAGGAGTTGTCAATGTAGCTACAAAGGCTCTTTGGTTACATCACATCCTAAAGGAGTTTGGATTTGATCTACCTAAACCTATAGTCATACATTGTGACAATCAGAGTGCTATTGAGATCTCTAAACATCCAAATCAACATCAATGGACCAAACAAATTAAGGTTCATATGCACTACATCAAGGAGTTCATCCATGAGTAGAACATCGCATTATAGTATTGTCCTACATCAGAGTAGGTTGTAGATATCTTCACCAAACCCTTCACTAAGGTCAAGTATATCCATTTTCAAGATCTCTTGGGGGTGCGAGATGTTGGAAAAAGGGGAGTCCCTTGACTTCTCTCTTATTTCTTCTAGGAAGGATCTTTTCCTCATTTGAGGTCTTCTTCTCTCTCATCTTCTTTATTGTACTTATCTCTCTTTTTGGAGGAGGCTTTTTCCCACAAGGTTTTCCCTCATTCTCTATTTTATGAGGGATTTTATTGCATTACATTGTATGTAAAGCGTTGCTTTGTATATGGGTACCTAACATGGCCACATAGCTATGACCCATTATGCATTTGTGAGCTTAAGTGCATTCCCCTAAGTTGCACTTAAGGTGGGGTGTTGGTGTAATAAGTATTCACTATTTATACTATACTGAAGTTTACTTAGTTTAATGCATTATTTTATTATTTATTAGGTTGACACTTAGGAGTTTGCATAATTTTCTGAGTTGTCAGGTTGTTGACAACATAAAAGTAAGCAACTCTAATTCCACACATGGTGTCTACAACACTGGAGTTTTCATAATTAACTGAGTTTTCATGTAGACAACATAGCTATTTGCACTCTTAATTAAGCACATGGTGTCTATAACTTTATTTTTCATGCTATACCTTTGTAGGCTTATCCTCTCATCACTGCACTTACTCTTGTACTTAATGGAGGATAACCCACACCTGGTGCACATGTGCCTAGTTGTAAAACTTATCATTTTGCTGACTCCTAGACATTCTAGAAGCATTCTAGAGGCCTTTATAAATAGGCATTCCTAGTGTACTTGTACATTGAATTGAATACTATATTGTTATTTTGATCATACTCTAGTCTATTTTGTACTTGTGCTTGAGTTCCTTGATCTTGGGTGAATTTTTCCCTAAGAAAAATTCTTACACAAAGGACTAATGGTAATAGTGGTCTATACATCAAAGAAGGAGTAGATAAGAAGATAGTATTGGAAGAGATCATTGTGGATGATGCATTATTTACTAGAATGATGACTTGTGAAAATCTTGTTCTAAGGAAATTATTAAAGAATTTGAAATGTCAATGTTTGGAGAGATTAAATTTGTTGTTGGCTTGAAAATTCAATAGATGGAGGATGGTATCTACATTACTCAATTAAAATAAATCAAGGATATATTAAAGAAATTTGGAATGGAAGATTCTAGACTAGTTGGAACAATTATGTCTACTAGACATAAGGTTTCCAAAAATGATGATTCCAAGTAGGTAGAATAGACTAGATACAAATAAATGATTGAAAAAATTTAGTATTTGGGGCACATAAGACTTGATATTGCATTAGCATTTGGTATGGTGGCTAGATTCTCTACTAATCCTAAAGAAAATAATATTATGGAAATAAAAAGAATCATGAGGTATTTGAAAGGTACTGAAGATTATGGTTTGTGGTAAAAGAAAGGAGGTAACTTTGAATTGAAAGCATTCATTGATGCTGATTTGGCAAGAAGTGTTGATGATAGGAAGAGCACTAGTGGTGGAGCATTGTTTCTTGGAAAGAGGCTAGTATCTTGGACAAGTAGGAAGAAAAATTATATCTCTAAGCCTATAGTAAAAATAAAATATGTTACACTAGTAGTCAATTGTTTCAACATTGTTTGGTTCAAACAACTGTTGTCAAGTATGAATGAGGACATCAAGGACGTAGTTGTTATCTTCTATGATAACACTAGTGCAATCAACATATCCAAGAATCCAGTGATGCATACCAAGACCAAGTACATTACAATAAAATATCATTTTTTAAGAGAATTGGTGCAAGACAAGGAGGTGAGATTGGAATATGTGAATACAAAAGAATAGACTGTAGACATATTCACCAAGTCATTACCTAAGGATGAATTTTTGTATCTAAGAGGTAAGCTAGGAGTCATTCCCCTATTTGAGGCTCACTAATCATATTTTAGTGATGCATCAACAAAGAACTTTGAATATTAGACAAGTTGATGCAGTATTGATAGAGTAGATTGCATATGAATCAATATATAAGGTACATGGAAAATACATTGATTGTTTTCTTTGGCATAGGATGTCAAAGAGGGATTGTTTGTCTATTTTTTCATATAAGAGAAATTTTTGTATTAGTAAAGAGGGAGATTTTGTTATATTAGACATCAAAAGTTTTAAGTTAGATATCAAAGAGGAGAGTTTGTTTTTAGAGGGAGAAATTAGAGAAATCAGAGAGATTGATGCTAAATGGAGTTCACACTGATAGAGGGAGTTCTCATGGATGAGAATTAGAATTAAACTAACAATATTATCCTTCTATTTTTTTCTCTAAAATTTTCTTTGTATCAAGACATGTTGTGTTGTCATCAATGCCAAAGAGGGAGATTTCTGAATACAATTATTTAATTGTATATTGTCTTTGATGTTACACAAATATCAATTCTTTTACCAAGAAATCAGTGTCAGTTGAGCTCACTCGGGCATTGAAGGAAGTTTCTTGTGTATGTCAAGCATTCCAGGAAAGTCTACAGATAAGTAGTGGTAACCATGTTCACTCAATCAACAAAGGAAAGTTTCCATGGAACCAGTGTTAATTGAGATCACTAAGTTACCAAAGGAATTCTAAAGGAAAGTATTTTTTGAGTTAGTGTTGACTGAGTTTGGTTGGCTAACAAAGGATTTTCCTAGATCTAAAAATTTTGTTGGTCAATTCTAGCCAACTCAAGGGATGAACATTATTTGTTTGAAAGTGTATTCAAGCCAACTTGACAAGGTAAATCATATGAATATAAGGTCAAGTTGGGTATTAAATTATAGTAACCATGGGATTGAAAAAGATAAATTAAGGAAGCGAATTGGAAGGATATCAGAGTATCTAAGTTGACTAAGATGCATAGAAAATTTTGATCAAGGAGTATCACATATTCAAGCAAGAACATAGATATGAAATCAGCAAAGATAGGTACATCAACAATCAGCTCAACTCATTGTTACTCTCTAATAATTGTAGTAGTGAATCTAATCTCCTAATAGACTTAGCCTAACAACTATTTGCCAAATGCTCTAACATAATGGCATTTCTAGATTGCAGTGTCTGAAGATCTCTAACAAGGCCGCTCCTAATAGAGTAAACTAAATCATTTAATAGGGTCACACCTAACACTATGTTTTTTAACCTTTAACAGGGCTGGCTCCTAATAGAGCTCACTTTAGAAGAGTCAAAAAAAGTAACTAGTTGGAATTGGTGGTTTCCCCAAATTGGGTTTCCACATTAAATCTTGGTGTCTCTTGTGTTCGTGTTATTCAAGATTTATGTTTCTACAACTAATTTAGTTAAGGTTAAACACAAAACATTTTAAGAAGTGATTATTTTAGTTTTTACTAAGTGACAATAGTTCTTAGTGTAAATTGAGTGTTCCTATGTTAACCGAGTTACAATAGTATTTCAATTTTAGTAGATTTTTGTTTTTGTATTGTATTGACATCTAAAGAAATCTTGGATTTATTTTTCTGGTAACTGAATCATCCATCCCTTTCTCAATTACTCCTCTTATATTTTCAAGAACTAAACCTATTTGGAAGTATCCAAAGGTTGGATGTCAAAATTGCTAAGAGTTGCAAAAGTCGTCAGCAACATTGAAAAGATACTTGACAAGATTTTGACAAAATGTTGCATTTTTGGGTGAATGAGGTTGATAGTTATGATAACTATCTAAAACCTCTTGAGGAACCTATAAAATCATGAAGGAGTCCCATTCCAAGGATTGGAGTTGGTAATATACAAGTTTTGAAAATTTAAAGGCATTGAGTTATTGTTTAGAATTAACAAATTTATGAGTTTTTGATTGCTCAAATGCCATAATGGATTAAATGACTCATGTTATCATTTTATTCTTCTCTTTCATGATCTTATAATACTTTTTTAATTTATGTTTCAAGTTTATAGGAACTCATTTGTTCATAGTTGGAAAATCTTTTATACTTAGGTAGTCTGATGTTCTTGTTTTGTCAATTTTGGGAAAAATGACTCTCCATGAATCCTCACTATGGAATCATCATGGCTCTGAGTGACATGGAAGTGGAGAATTTTTATAGTTTATATACAAATAGAGAGACTTGTAAGAACTTGTTTTCTATTTTTCAAGTCATTCCTTAGGCAAGATTTCAATGAATTGCTAGGCGATTAGAGTGCTTGCAAGATGAAATAGATGGATTGAATGTATTGGATAGTTTGATTTGAGAGTTTCAAAAGGAGGAGGGATGTATGAGGATGATATTTGTGTCAGGAGATGTTTCAAAGATAAGTTTTTCTATGCATTCCATGAAATTCTAGCATGTGCTAATTGGAAATGCTTGTAGACACCCAAAAAACTGGCAAAGACCTAAATCACACAATTTCAATCAATTAGTGAAAACTAAAGACAAAATCAAAAGAAACACAATAGACTTTCAAATCAAAAACCACATTAGGTCATTAATCATCTATCAAATCGACAAGACCTAAATCAACTTTAAAAGAGGAGAAAAAATAAATTTAATTCATAAAATGAAATTCAAATAGGGAGGAAGAAAAAGACAAAGTGTTGGCACTAAATAAGAATTTTATTAAATCAAAAAAATCATTTATCATCACAAAATTAAAAATCTCCCTTTTTCATTTTAAAAGAATTAGAAATATCCTCAATTATCCTCAAAACCAAGTTTGTTGGACTCTTCCTCTAAGCCTCTTATGAGATATTTTTAGTTTCACCTTCACCCATCAGTCAAAGGAAAAAATCCTTATTCTTATCCCAACCCCTTCCAAGATCCTACAAATAGGAGGGAAATCCAAGAGGCAAGGGACCCAAGTTTTAGGCATCTACAGTATAGGTACATTTTGATTCAGCATTTTAGCATTAGCATTTTAGCAAGTTCATAGCATTTTAGTATTGCTTTTATGTCATTTAGCATCATTTATTGCATGTTAGCTTGTTGCATATCCACTTTTATAGCATATAATCTACATTATAGTCATAGATCTTGCATGCATTCTTATAGATCTACATTTTTAGCATATTCTCATTTTAGAACTATCACTAAGATGTTGGTCTAAGAGCTATTGTAGCAGTTGTAGTTAGGGGAACATGAGACATTCGTAGAGATTACATTCTGATGATGATATCTTCGGTTTAGTTTAGTACATTGTTAGTCTATTTGCATTCTACACTAAAGTTTCATGAATACGTATTCACATTATGTACAAAATGGTGCCCATCATGGGGTTGAACTGAAAGCCTCCTTATTGTCAAGTTTTTTAGTCTAATCTTTCATTTCTAGTGTAGATCTGATCAAATACAGGTTCTAAAATGTTTGGGAGGCCTCATATCAATGAGAAAAATGTCACTAAGTCCTCCTCGAGTGTAAAAGGGTTGGATTTGAATCTTTTGACAATCTTGCACTCTATTTCAATGCTTCTGAGAGATATTTTGACACTTGTAAACTCTGTTTTAACACATTTAATATTTCTAAAGCACATTTAAATTATTTTGTAACACATTTAAATCTTATTGTAGCACTTTTGAGGTTTTCTATGAAGCATTTGCATATTTATGTGATGCATTTGATCATCTCCAAAGAGCACATAAAGCATCTTAGAGCACATTTTCTTTTCTTATAGCGCATTTTCTAGATTGAATAGTGCATATGATGCTTTCTATAATGCATATGAGTATTTCTATTGCACATCTAGTAAAATTTATGGTTTCCAAAACCTAATTTCTAGATCCAAATCTCATTTTCTTACAGGTCCCTTACGAGTTAAGAAAAAGTTTCCAGATTGTAGATAACATGCGATAGGAATGAAAAGCCTCCTAAAAGTGCCTAGCCTTTGCTAGCTCCGAATCAGGTAAGTGGACCTCGACTCTTATCAATACAAAGTGTAGCATTTCAAAGTTTCAAACATAGCTTAATAAAAGTGTTCAATATAGCTGATCTAAAACAAAAGTAGGCCTATGCTCTCAACTCCTTCGAGTTGATCAAAATGCTTGACCTTTTGTAAAGATTGGTCACAATTGAACAAGGAAAAGAATCCACCCATAGCATAACTAGGAGCCCCTTTTTCTTTAGTAGTAAAAGGGCTGGTGATTAAACCTTTGTGTCTATTGTGTTTGGGTACCCAAAATAATAGGGATATACTCTCACTCTCCTCAAGTGATCAGATTCCCAAACCTATTTGTGGCTTCCATTTCCTGCTTTTCACTTGTTAGGATTATCTAGCCATGGAAAGGTTACCCCTCAAGTTTCCTTAGCAGGGTCGGTGAGAGGGATTCCTTCCAATCTTGTATTCCTAATTAAATGTAAGCCACACATGTTTAGAATATAACCTTACTCAAGTAGTCCTATAAGGGATTGTTCCAAACCTCCTTAGTGTTGGTGGGAAGCTCTCTATCATAAGAGAGATAAATCCGAACATAGTTGATTAAACACTAAGACCCATTAGTCACCAACTTTAGACAACCTTGTTAGGAAGCCATTTTCTACCATTTACTAGGTGTGTGTGGTTTTAAACTTTGTTTTGGTCTTACTCCTATCATTCTTGGAAGTGCTTTAAACTTAATAACAAACACTAGGGGCCACAATCCTTCCAGAAAGAAGAACTTCAAACTGGTATCAAAAAGCCAAGTCCAAGATGAAAACATTGCTGAATAATCTTGAAAGTAACACATATTGCATAAAACAATGCTTTTGAACATTCTTGTAATGCTTATGATCTCTGTTATAACATATATTCCTATTAAATAGTGCATATGAGCCATAAAACAATGCATTTACCCTACATAATGATGCATCTGAATCATTAAACAACACATATAACAATTAGAATAGTGCATACGAGCACTAAAATAGTGCACATGATCAATTAAACAAACCATCTAACCAATGCTATGATGCATCTAAGTAAAAACATAAAACAACAACCATCTAGATGCCTAATAATTGTGAACAAATGACCAATTTGGATACTCTTTTCTTTGCTGGTATTTTACAAGGTCTAAGAAATTTCATATCTAAACAAAAATATCTTTTTGAAATAAGTAGAGCTACAAACACCATTGTCAACCCAACAGTTATCATTGCTTCATTTTGCACATCAAGCCAGAAATGTTCAAAGACACACATTTATCCCCTACCTAACTTCATGAAAGTGAAACTCATTAATATTGGCAAATGCCTTGTTTCACCTAGCTTGTTAGTATAGACAAACAACAGTCAACAGATATCTTAACATTCTGAAAATACCTAAGAACTAAAGGAATCCAACTCACATTTCATGCCACCACATAAAACTAGTATAGCTACAAAACTAAAATGATCACCTATATGGGTGAGTGCTAGGATAGCTAACTAAACCATCAAGCACAAAAAACCTCTAGATCTCCTCAAACCTACTACAACAATAGATTGCTCACAAAATGTATCTATTCACAAGTCACCCTTGTTCAATCAAAACTTGGAGTCCATGGCCACAATGGGTTCATCTAACATATGGGATGAAAAAAGTATTGAAACTAAGATTGAAGATTTTCAACAAAATCTCAAGCTTGTTGACATCATGGACAAGATAATTGAAAAACATAAGGAATGTTACATAATAGCATTAGCACAACAAGGTGTGAAATTTCCATGTGACTTTGGTGTGGCCAACTTAAAATGAGATGAAGAGGAGTCACCCCTAGATGTTGTCATGCAAAAGTTACAATACCTACAAATGGAAATGGGAAGAATGAAGAGAGGAAAATCACAACCCATGGAATTCAGCCTTGAGAAGGTGTGTCCTCTCCCCTTTGATAAGAACATTACCTTCATGCCTTTCCCACAAAATGTAAAAATACCAAAATATGATAAATACTTCAGCACATCAAATCCACAAGACCACCTCGGACAATTCTATACCTTGAGTATGGAATTTTTACCTGACATGACGTACCTGATGCACTTTTTCCCTAGAAGCCTTAGTGGGAAAGCCATGGAGTGGTTCTCCAAGCTACCATCCAATATCAAAACCTTTGACCAACTAGCTTTTGTGTTCATCTCCCAATATTCCTATAGTATTGAAAGGGAAGTTACAATGATCGACCTATGCAACATGAAACAACTCCCTTGTGAGTCATTCAAAACTTTCTTACAATGGTGGAGACACACTTTTGCAAAGTATCATAGAGACATACATGATCAAGAAAAGACTGAGATCTTAATTAATAGTCTCTCCAAACCAATGAATTACTAGCTCCAACTCCAGGGGCCCAAAGATTTCAAAACCACCTTAGAAAATGTTGTTGAGGTAGAAGAGACTTTACTAAATAATGACATCATTAAAATATCAAAAGATGGTAAGGGATTTTCAAATAACTCCATGTAGACTCATAATTCCTCCAATCAGGCCATCGATAAACAAAGATCATGGTGGAAAAACAACAACAAGAACACTGTTAATGATTGGATGGTCGAAGCCAACCATGTCAAACCTCAAACCTAATCCCATCTAAACCAATCATATCTTTTTGTCAACAACACCAACCCAAACACACCCAAACAAGAAAATGCTCGCCCATTCTATCAATGCAATGCAAAAACCCCCTCGATGACCAATCAACAGGTTGCCTACAATCAAGCTCCTCCTCCTCGTAGATATCAATCCTCTGATATACCCAAGGTGTATACTCCTATTGGGGTGCCTTATGAAAGTTCCTTGCAAACCCTCTTGGTTGATGAGCTCATTTTAGTTCTTAAGGCCAAACCCTATCAACCCTAACTCAAAAAAAAATGGTGGAATGACAAGCACATTTTCACCTACCATTGAAAGTAGGGGCATTTAATAAACAATTTTTTGCCCATAAGGGGGAAATCCAAAAGTTAATCAATGATGGGGTTATGAAAGTAAACAACCTTAATAATAATCAATACCATACAACCTTCAAGAACCCCTTCATGAGTCATGAAAGGGTGAATCATCCAAAGCCAATCAGAATGGATCCCCTCACACTAAGGTTAATTATGCGCATCATTACAACAATACCATTAACATGATTTATGGCTTTGATGACACTATAAATGTCATCATAGTTAAAGATAAAAACAAAAAAAATTCTCAAATGTTGTTACCCAAGGCCAAGCCTCTAAAGCTATCCTACCAGGACCTGTGACAAATCCTAATCATGCAATTGCAAGCTCCTTCTTGCCCAAGTACAACTTGGTCAACTAATTACTTAAGACTCCAGCCCATATTTCCATTTTTGAACTACTATAGATTTTTTTAGAGCATAAAGAAATACTTACCAAAGCCTTAGTACCAAATGACCTAGATGTGAGTAGATTTTAGAACATGGTCAACAACTTGGTTGCCCCTCACTGCGTATCTTTTTCAGCCCAAGACGACATGTCTATCATCTAGTTGCAAAACTCTCCTTTGCATATTGAAGTCTTTATCCATAGAAATAGATTTAAATGAGAATTGGTCTATGGTGCATCATGCCTCAATATTTTCACACTCAATTTAGTAAAAGCCCTAGGGTATACAGAGGATGTTTTTGACTCAAGAAAGAAAATTACCATCAAAGATTACAATGACAAGGAAAGATCCTCCAAAGGCATTATTATTTTGCTAATTAGAGTAGGACTAATTGTGAAAGAGACCGTTTTTTAGGTCTTAGACCTACAATTAACTTATACATCTTGTTGGGAAGATTGTGGATTCATGACATGCAAGCCATTCCTTTCACTTATCATCAGTGTCTTAAATTTTCTTACATGGGTCAAGAGGTGACCATATTGGGAGATCAACACTTTGTCCAATATTATAATTCACTTATCCATCACAACAGGGAAGAAACTAGCACACCAATAGATGACATCAGCCAGTCCACAACTATAGACACTTCATGCTCTACCAACCGAAACAACAACCACTCATCAATGTCAACTAAGGGTAAAGAGAAACTGGGTTGTTTGGGTCCTTATATTCCTTCACCATCATCATTCAAAGACCCTAAATGGTCACACTATGATGAAATTGATAGATTAATGAAAAAAGTTGATAAAAAGTGTAAATTGCATTGCAAAGGTGTGGGCAAGTATGCAATCTCCCTATTTGATCCCCCACTTTCTCTGAGATTTCATGGAAAATTGTACCCCACTAAGCCTTATCATGCACATTTTATTAAAGCAAGCAACACACCTCCAAGCTCAGCAATAGAAATTAGTCAAAAAAACATTAACATCTCCCCCAACCTACATGAAAATGGTTTTGACCTAATGAGAAAGATGGGATACATAGGAGATGGTCCTTTAGGGAAAGGGGTAGGCATCATTGAACATCTAATGGCACAATTCAGGTCCAACAAGTCCAAAATGGGGGTAGGATATGATGAACAAGATAAGACACAAGCCTCTTCTCAAGCTCATCCTAAGCATAGTGATTCCTCCTCTTCCACCTTAGCATGGGTACCTAAATAAAAGGATAGTTATAGCTAGAAAACAACTGACATCATAAATGTGAATCTATCCCTCTCAAGTTCATATCCTAGAAGAGAACCATCTATAAAAACCTCTAATAATGAAGATGACAACAATTCCATCAAATGAGAATTTGAGTCATTATCTGAGGAGTCTCCTCATGATAAGGAATGTGATATAGTTCACATATCCACACCTAACAGTTTGGTTACACAAGGAACAAACTCTATCCCGAGACCCACTTCACTAAGAATTAGGATATAATAGAGCAGCTTAGAAGATGATGAACATGCTGAAGGGTTTTAATTTTAGACCTTATTCCCTGACTTCTTTCCAGTAGAAGTTGAATATGACTAAAATGAGCCTCTCACAAGCTCTACTTTTCTTGATACTCTAGAAGAAGCTCATGTCATAGATCTGATAGAGACAACATATGAGCCATCCAGTGAAATCATGTCTTTAAACCCTGCTAAACCCTTTCCATATTATGAATCACTCCCCCTAGTCCATTCGGAACTCATCAACTAGGATACAACTAAGCCTCACCACATCCCTCATTTTGACACTGACCATGAAATCTTCATCTACCTTAATGCAGTTGAACCATCTCATTGACAAATAATAGATGAAAGACATATAGTTGAGTCTAGTATCAATTACCTCAGTCACACTAGAATAGGTCAAGTATTCCACAACCTCAATGATGAATATCAAGTTGTGGCTGACCTCAAGAAAAAAAAGGAAAAATTTATAGAAGTGATGGATCACTAGGTGAAAACCCAACTATGGCACCCACAGATGGGGTGATTGATACTTTGACCGAACACTCAAAGGAAAGGTCTTCTATTTTGATTGAACCAACAAAACTAGTCAACATCGGCACAAAAGGGTCATTTATTTGGCACAATACTTAAGCACCAAGGAAAGAAATGCATTCATTCACTTCTTTGAGGAAAGATAGATAAACTTTGCATAATCTTCTATAGACATGCCTAGCTTAGACCCAAATTTAATCCTCCATCATCACAACATTTCTTCAAAGGCCAAGCCAGTAAACAAAAGATTAGAAAGATGCATCCCCATATAGCTCTAGTAGAAAAGTTAATCAGTACCAATTTCATCTGGCCCTTGGCATATGCATCGTGGACATCCAACATTGTTCCCATATCAAAGAAGAATGGTAGCATATGCATCTACATCAATTTTTGAGATTTAAACAAAGCATGTTCCAAAGATGATTTCTCCCTTCCTAACATTGACACCATTTTCAATCTAACAACAGGTGATTCTATGTTTTCACTCATGGATGAGTTTTTACGGTATAATCAAATGAGGATAGCACCAAAATATCAAGAGAAAATAGCTTTTACTTGTGTGTGTGGGGTACATTTTGTTGGAATGTGATGCCCTTTGGGCTAAAGAATGTTGGGGCTGCCTACCAACAGGCCATGACCAAATTATTCACTCCCCTATAAGTGTTCAAAGTTAGGCTCAATCCCAAGAAATGTACTTTTGGCATCAAATCAAGCAAGCTCTTGGGATAATTTTCTGAGTCAAAGGGATAGAAGTTGACCCTAAAAAGGTTCAAGCCATAATCAGTATGCCACCTCCAAAGGACCTGATTTGGTTACACTCTCTTAAAGGAAGGCTTTAATTAGTTCGTCAATCTATTTCTTAGTTGGTGGAATAGTGTATACCTTTTACACACTTGCTACTCAAAGATATAAATTTTAAGTGGGATGAACAATTCCAGAAGGCTTTTGACTTACTCAAAACCTACTTGATGAATCTGACCATGTTTGTACCTCCCGTACCACACAAACCTTTATTATTGTATATTTTTGTAATGGATAAATCAAATGGAGCCCTCCCGGTGCAAGAGAATGACCAAGAAAAAGAACATGCTATCTATTATATTAGTTGTACCTTGGTCAATTATGAGCTCAATTACTCTTTTATTGAAAAGGGTTGTCTAGCCATAGTTTTTTCTTCCCAAAATCTATGTCACTAACTCATAACACATAAAGTTAAGCTCATATGCAAAATTGACCTCCTCAAATATCTTCTCAACAAGACAACATTAACCAGTCGATTGGTTAAATGGGTGATGATCCTAGGCAACATTGAATATGTTGATAGGAAGGCAATCAAAGGGCAGACCATTACCGATCAATAGGTAGATGTGCCTATAAAGAGTTAAAATCCCATCCTAGTGGATTTCTAGATATGCACATTCTTCAGATAGAGCCAGTAACATGGAAATTCTATTTTGATGGTTCCTACACACACTATAGATCAAACGTTGGTATCTTGTTCATCACGCCACTAGGTGTTACCATCCCTAAGTCTTACAAACTACTTTTCCCCTACACTAACAACATGGCCAAATATGAAGCTTTGGTCTTGGATCTCAAGCCAACTTTATAATGAAAATTGACAACACTAGAGGTTTATGGAGACTCCCATTTGATCATCAATCAAGTCATTGACACTTATCAAACCAAAGATGAAAAATTATTTCCTTATAAACATATAGTATATACACTCAAGGTATGTTCTTTTCACATTACTTTTGAGAAAATTCCCTAAGAGAAGAATAGAGTAGCAAATGCTATGGCCACCCTAGCCTCCGTTCTCCAGCTCTCGAACCAACATGAGTGGTATGAGTTCTTAGTGGAAGAGGTGGTTCAACTTGCATTTATTCAACCCAATCCCCTTTTCATTTGCCACTTAGACACTCTTGATTCTCTTTGGTAAAACCCCATCATCACTTACCTCCATGATAATACCATTTTGTCTAACCTCTCACATAACCAAAAATGAAATTTTATTCAACAGACCTCATGTTACACCTTGGTAGCTAATACGTTGTATAGGAAAGGTCTCGATGATACTTTATTTAGATTTTTTGAAAAGGATGAGTCTAGAGTCATTTTGTAGGAAGTCCATTCAAGGATTCGTAGGTCACACTCCAATGGGTTCACACTAGCAAAGAAGATTCTTAGGATGGGCAATTTTTGGCCATCCATGGAAAAGGATTCTATTGACTATGTCAAAACTTGCAAAAAATGTCAAATCCCTGGTAACCTTGTTCATGCACCAACCCAAGAGCTCAACCCTTTGGCCACACCATGGCCTTTTTATTAGTGGGGCTTTGATTTGATTGGATCTATCCATCTACCCTCCTCTAGTGGGCATAAATGGATTATCACCGCCAAAAAATACCTCACCAAGTGGGTTAAAGTGACACCACTTGTCGAATCTATGGGAAAAAAAATCTCTTCTTTCATTCTCAACCATATTATTTGTCAGTTTGGCATACCCCATACCATCCTCAAAAACAATGCCCTATACTTTAAAAACCAAATAATTGATGAATTATGTGAAAAGTTTCACATTATATACCACTCCTCATCAATTTATTATCCTTAAGGCCATGGCCAAGTAGAGGCCACCAAAAAAACCATTATTGACATCCTAAAAAGAAGCATCGATGATATTGGTAGAGATTGGCACTTAAAGTTGAACCTCACTCTTTAGGCCTATAGGACAACTGTTAGGACACCTACAAGCATGACACCCTTCTTGGTTTATAGTTGTGAAGCCATTCTTCCTTTAGAAGTTGAGGTCCCATCCTTCAGAGTTACTCTTCGAGACATCCTATCAAATGAAGATTACAAAGTGGCCCATCTAGAACATCTAGAGTTGTTAGAAGAACATCTATGTGCAACACATGAACATCTCAAAGTGTATTAGAATAGGTTATCAAGGCATTACAACAAAAATCAAACCTTGTGTTTTTCAAATTGGTGACCTAGTGCTCCAAGAAAACCCTAAGAACCAAGTAGCTAGAGATGAAAGGAAAATGGGAGGCCAATTGGATTGGCCCTTACATTATCATAGAGTCCTTTGGGACTAGTACTTACAGACTTTCACATTGTGATGGCATAGACCTAGCATAACCCATCAATAGTATTCATCTCAACAGATTTTATGTCTAGATTCTTGCGAAACACATCAAAATACCAAAAAAATAAAAAACACTAAAGAATACCAAATATATATATATATATATATATATATATATATATATATATATACAAAAGAAGTGATAACGCCACCCTTGGGTTGAAAAGGGGTGAGAGACAACACCTTTAGACTTCCTTGAAAAGCACCAGTCCTTCAATGCTAAAAAATAGTCAAGAAAACCCTCAAGCAACCGCCCTCGGACAAATTTTTCTTGTTTGAGGTTCATCTAGTATAATCAAGTTAATTTCAAAGATACTGAATTGAGGAACACTTGGGGGTCACCGTTTCATGGTTCTTTGGCATTAGATGAAGCTTATAGCAATAGAGACAACCAATATGATAGCAACAAAGGGGAGCACAACAAACTCAACACAATAGGGAGTCTAATTATGTATTAGGATACCATAGACATGAATTGTAGAAAAATCAATGTACATCTCAGCTATCCATCTTGACCAATCATCACTAATTCTTATTTTAGCCCTTGTTTGACCTATTTGATGTCCAACAACTCCTTTCATTACCATCTCATTACCATGCCCATCTCTCAACCTCTTTAGATACCTCACACGGTCCTAGTTACCCCCGTATTCCAATAAATCTCACTCACATCCTCATTCCACTCCCAAAAATCGCAAAATCATCTAAAAATTATAAAAAAAATCCAAAAATTACCTAACATTATAAAAAAATTCAAAAACTGCTTAAAATTACCAAAAAAATTCAAAAATGGCATAAAATTATTTAAAACATTCAAAATTTGCCTAAAATCATAAAAAAAATCCAAAAATTGCCTAACATTATCAAAAAAATCCAAAAACTACCTCAAATTACCTAAACAATTCAAAAATGGCCTAAAATTATCAAAAACATTCAAAAATTGCCTAAAATTATCAAAAATATCAAAAATTGCCAAAAATTACCAAAAAATTCAAAAATTGCCAAAAAAATCAAAGAAATTCAAAAATTGTCCAAAATTATCAAAAAAATTTGAATTTTGCCAAAGGCATTCAAAAGGGGTCATAATTAGTGAACATAGCCATGAACGCTCAAAAAATTAACAACACCCCAAAATTCCTATCAATTCCTACCTCACTTTAGCTCAATTAGGTTATATAATAAGACATAAAATATTTGAATCCAACATTCCTCGTTGATATTAAGAATTAGCGTTGTAATGTCCTAAAACATTTCGTTGGACTTTGGAAAATTTGGCACAACGCGAATAGCACAAGAGTTGCCCCCATTTCCTTCCTCTTGTCATGAGAAACCATTCCCAATGGATCATTAGTCTTATTTATGTTGTAGTGGCCATGATTAGTCTAGCCCCCTTCAACAAATATATCAATGCTATCTTGAAAGCCTAGATATCTGTCAGACTCTTTCATCCTCA
Organism: Cupressus sempervirens; assembly: GCA_028749045.1. Classification (NCBI taxonomy): domain Eukaryota; kingdom Viridiplantae; phylum Streptophyta; class Pinopsida; order Cupressales; family Cupressaceae; genus Cupressus; species Cupressus sempervirens. The sequence goes on from CM053790.1 coordinate 37,447,258, forward strand.
CTCAATCGGGTGCACAAAATAAGTAAGCGTAAGCGTGAGAGCTTGATTCCCCCACTCTAGCACCTTTTTAGGCCTAAGCACCTTTTTCAGGCCCCTAAAGCACCTTTTTCAAGGCCCAAGTGTCCTTTTTGGATCCCTCTAGCACCTTTTCAGGCCAAAATGCCTTTTTTTCAAGCCCTTAAAGAACCTTTCTTGAGGCCCAAGTGTCCTTTTCAGACCCCTCCAACACCTTTTTAGGCCAAAGTGCCTTTTTTAGGCCCTTCAAGCACCTTTTTCAAGGCCCAAGTGTCCTTTTTGTACCCCTCTAGCACCTTTTTAGGCCCAAATGCCTTTTTATAGGCTTCGCAAACCTCCATCTCAAAACATACCTAGAGGAATACCCCAACATTGGCCTTATAATTATCTATAATGGCTATTAATATACACATAATTATGTCTTACACATTGCAACTCCCCATATATTATGTAAATCTATATTCCTCATGCATCACAAGCCCACACAAACATTCTTGCCTACTAATAATGATTATCCTTACTCTATGGATCGTATTGTTCCCACTTTTACAAGGATTAAAACCATTCCAATATTTGTCAAAAAATCCCAAAAACACTCAAATACCTATCACAATTGCAACAACATTTACATATTCCACAAAATGCAAAAACATCCATATATGTACCATGTTACAATCAACATCTGTTGTCCCTTTAATTACCGCAACAACAAGCACAAAATTTTTATTCTCCTATTGCAACAATGACAAACTTACATTAAAATAGTGTCTTGTAGATCATTTATTTTGGCCTCCCTAGGGGAGCTAGCAGGACAAGGTGTCTAATCAATGGTGTCTCTTATGGCCTAGCTCTAGAGGACAAAGCCCCTAGTGTCAATCCTTCATGTACCCACACCACATCCATGGGAATTGGAAACCTCCCACCACGTAATTGTGCATTCAATAGTTGTGTAAATTCCCTATCTATGAATTGTGTCTCTCACCTATCCTCATTCAAGAATTCCTGATAATAACATCCCATCCAATAAGAAACTTCCTGGTATACCTTTGTTGTCTAGTACATTTCCACAAACACATTCTCTACTGACTTATTCACTCTCAGTGCAGTGATCACTCATTGGGCCACATCCTACTCCTACTATAGTTGTCTGTCCCCATTCACCATTGCTCTACATCTACTTTTGCCTCACCTAAACACTACTGCAATTGCCTCACCTTCCCCTCACTTAATGCTAACCACTCTTGAAACTTCAATGCCAAGTATTTTTCTTTTGCAATAGCCTCCCTAAATGACTCTGATTGCTACTGCAATAACACCAATTCATTTTGTGCACTCTCTAACCCCACTTGAGCCATCTTTCATCATTATTGCAACTGTTGAGCTTGTGACCACTTCTGCTCACGTTCATGCATCACGTCTCTCCTCTCATGCATGTTCCACATAGTTCCATTTCTATAGACTACGTTTGTGCCTGCTCTGCATCCACCACTGCTTGTAGCTATCTCGCCTCTATTTGTGCCCCATTTGCCTGTTCCTTCTCCATCAATCCTATTAAAAATTGACCTCCTATTCTATATTCTCTACTCAAACTCTCTATGTGGCTAACAGTTTCCATAATTCCTCCACGTCTCATTATGATTGACCTCCGCCTCCCATCTCTGTCTGTGGCTCATCCACATTTGCACTGCTGGTCCCCCCTTCTATTGTCCCTTCCCCCAGTGTCCCGAGATTAATTAACCAACATGTCTTGCTCACTACTTCAACCCCACCACTACCTCCCACATCCTTCAAAGATTCTCCCATGGAATTTTTAGGAGATTTCATCTCCCTCACCTCTTGCTTCACTCTTGACATACTCTTCGTCTCCTCGGGTGGACTTTTATCCACTTATGTCATTGGCTCATTCTCTAATATTACCTACAATGCCTATTGTGCTATAGTCCCCAACAACATCATCAAAACTGAAAAGGGTGTTTCATCTACCCTAATCCCCACCTCTTTGGATTGCACTGACCCTTGCCCACCTGACTTGCCTCGCTTGGCCTTGAAATTAACACTTGGAGTTCTTACTAATCCATTAGCTACTCGAAACTTCACTGAATGTTCTTTTCTTTTTGCCCTTGTCTTATCCATCTTCCCTAGCTAGCATCACCCTCTTGCTATGACTAATCTGGTGAGCCTGACATACTTTCACTTGCACAATTCCTACAATTTCTCAATATATCCAATAATCACATTCTACTTTCAACTTGTCTTATTCCACTCCCATGTTATCTACTTACTTATAGCTATCACTTATATGCTTATGTATCTGCTCTTAGCACCCCGCCACCCTAGTACTTAGTACACTTGAACCTTGGCTCTGACATTTAGCCACCCTAATTCTCGCTAACACATGCTACTCAACAGTGTCTGCTACTAAATCACTATCGACACATCCAATGCTTTCTTATCTTCTTGGTACAATAGTTTCTCCTTGGTAGAATTGAACAAACTCAATACTATTACTCACAACTAGTAATATGCCTGGTCTGCAAATGATGGTTTTCTACACTATCATGTGCTTTTATTACCTCAATGATGTGCTTGACTAGAGGTACCAGGATGAAGTCTTGATATTTTTAATTTTTTTTTCACTGTTTAACTCCAATGATCCTTTGGTTTTGCACTTTATTGGTGTCCATTTGTAAGTGCTTCCTCTTGTTTGGAGAGCCATGTGTACCTCAACCAATTTTGTGCACTATCTTTAGTGAGGTCTTCTATCTGACATGTGACTATTTGCATGCCTATTTTTATTCTTCTGTAGCTATAGTTTTTGTTTTCCAGTAATTATCATATTTTCATGTACATTTCTCATCTTTGATGGTACTTCTTGGCATGACATAGTATTCATATCACTATAGTTGAGCTAGTGATGGTTGTACATAGTCACTTTTTATCACACACTCTATGATGACAGTTTGTTTGCATCTCTTTAAAAAGTGACAGTTAGTTGCATTCATCTAGTTTTCATTTTCATCTTGGGTTCCTTAAAGACAAACGGTTGGCACATAAGTTAGGACTACACTAGATGACCTTCATGACATCACCACACAAAATCATGACTAGTTATCCAATCATAGGCACCAACATCAATATCCAGACAAGCTTTTAGCACTCAACTATCATGGACTTTGTTTCCTCACAAAATCACCACCATGCATTACACTTCATTATCTCTCACCACCGTCTTATATTTTCATGCCATCTATTGCATTACGTGGCTTTTGAATCTCAAACAATTCAAGTCACTATTGCCTTGTATTAGATTTAATTCCTCATCACACCCCATCTTCTCCTACATTACATGAATTTTTGAATCTCATTTCATCATATCCCACTTCCTTTCTTTTTCATCTATCATTATTCACTATCTCACATATCATTCTCTTCCATTTCATTTCATCCCATACCACAATTCATTTCATTTTCATTTCATCCCATATCAATGTTTCGTGTTCCTCATCACATTACCTTTTATTTTATGCATTTCATCTCTTTCATCTTGTGTCTTTTGAATCTCAAAAATTGACGTCCCATCTCATCACTTTTGAATCTTAGCCAATTTCATTTCCTTCCATTTTTCACCTTCTTCATGTTCATGGGTCATGGTACCTTTTATCCCATTTTTCATTTATAATAGTGTATCATTTCATCCCGTCTTCACATTTTCATTTTTCTTTTTCATATTTCTCATTTCATCATGTCTCATTCCATGACAGTTTGCCACACATTTTGTTCTTTTACATTTTTTATTTCCAAATTCATTCTATTTTTCATTCCATTACATTACATTGCATTACATCACAACCAATTCCATTTCATGTCATTACATTATCCATGGTCATTTCCTTTCCTATTGTTTCACCACATAATCTTTCATGCATTAGACATTTCATTTCATTTCATTACCTATCATGTCATCACATGTCATTTTTTTCATTTGCCACTTCATTCCATTTTATTACCTATTACATTTTATTTCATTTCACTTCTCATTTCATTTCACTTCATGACATCACATATCACTTCATTCATTAGACATTTCATTTCATTTCATTCCCTATTTATTTTATATCATTTTTTTACCTATTACAATCCATTCCCTGTTGCATTTTCATTCCATTTCATTATCTCCCATTTTACCACATATCGTTTCTTTAATTAGACATTTCATTTTGTTTCACTACCTATTCCATTTCATTACCCACTACCTTTCATTCTCCTTCATTTTCTATTTCATTTTATTCCATTTCATTATCTCTCACTTTATCACATATTAATTCATTCATTAGTCATTTCATTTCATTCCCTTACCTATCATTTCATTACTCATTTCATTTCATTACCTATCATGTCATCCTATATCATTTTGTTTATGAGAATTTACATTCCATTTCACTACTTATTTCCTTTCATTTAATTACCTATGATGTCATCACATATCATTTTGTTCATTAGGCATTTCATCACCTATCATCTCATCATATATCATTTTGTTAATTAGTCATTTCATTCCATTTCATTACCTATCTCACTTTACTTTATTTCATTTCATTTCATTGAATCACGTTGCATTTCATCATACATCATTTCATTTCCACATTTCTTCACATTTTTATAACATTTCATTACCACCCCACTCATCTCATTACAATTTATTTTCACCATTTATTTCATTACATTGCATTACAAATCATTTTATTACATCATATTGCATCATGTTACATTTCATTATATTCCATTTTATTACATTCCATTACAACCAATTTTATTACATTAAATTTCATTTTAGCACATTTTATTTCATGTCATTACATCATTAGTGACATACCATCTATTCTAATCATTATCCATATGGCATGCTATATTAATCATTCATATATATATATATACACATTTGCATCTACTACTATCATATCTATGAAATCAAACAATCACATGCACACGTAAGTCCATGATATAACAAGTGCACACATCTAAAACATCAATAAGCTCAAATATCTCATAAAGCAACATCACATTCAAACAATCCATCAAAAGGCTAAAATCACATGACTATTAGATGAAATGCACCAACACAAACCTTAAATGATCATATAATATGAATGTCCATAAGTCAAGAATCAACTAAGTACATAAGCACAAATTTCTAATGAACATCAAAAGAATAATCATACATAATGAAGAGTGAGGCTACAATACATAATATACACCCATCCATGAGTTGGGGCCTGATCCAATGGTCCTTTCTCACTGGGGGCACTCGTCCCCTCTCGAGGCACCTACTTTGTCACATCTATTGATGGTGTAACCTCTCTAGTCACAACAGTCTGATTTGTCAATGCCTTATCTATCCTTGGTGGAATTGGTGGTAGTGGTGGGCCTAGTGTCATCACAGATATGAATGTCTGTAAGGTACTCAACACCTCACCCATCCCGGCCTCTATAGCACTCATTTGCGCCTCCAAATCACTCGATCCCCCTGGTCTCCCTAGTGGCGATTGTGCCTCTAGTGGTATTGGCTGCTCTACTTATGGCTCTACATCTGGTGGTATCTACTACTATCCTTATGGTTGTGCACCTGGTAGATCTTTGATTAGACCCTGCACCCATAGCCTCTAGCATTGGACAAACTGCACATCCTTTGGCAACTTGACCCTCACCTACTCTATTCTAGCTCGCTTTATCCCTCTATCCTGCTGACCACCCACTACTCCACCAACCATCTCTCCTCTCACTTGTGCACCACCTTGGCCTCGAATCCCCTCAACCCTCCCTACATCCACTAGTCCCTACACTGGGCCTCATACCACTCCCCTCTATGGTAATACTACGGCTACTCGGCCTAGCCTCCCCCATGCTCTGCCCACACCTCTCACCTTTCTTATGGCCCACTATCTCCCTATTCCTCTCCTTAGACCACCCTCATCATTATTATCCTCTCCCCCACTCGATGGTTCATGAATCCCCAAAATAGGCTTAGTTGAATCTGTGTATCTAGGGAAGGGATGATCCCAAAACCATTGTGCATAATCCCCCTCCATCCTTGCATCTGCCAACCCATCTTGCAAGGCCCATGGCCGTAGTTTGTCTATGATTTATAAGAAGGCCTCTATAAAAGCCTCATACTCTAGAGTCAAACCCCACGCTGCCCTCTTCGATTATAGTCGAGCATAATATGTTGTCCCCTATGGCATGTCCTATCATAGAAAAAATGTCTCACCACTTGCCTAAACAAAAATTGCTCTATTACGATAGGAATCTTACCAAGAATATGCCTTGGGCTAAAGAACTACACCATCTCATTGTCATCCTTTTCCCATGGCTCTATGAACTGTAAAGTCTCCACATAACCTCATCAACATCATCCAAAACTTGCTGCCAATACTCTGCCTTGCCCAAATGGGGCTGCATGATGAAACCAAAATAGGTGTACATGAATGGCATACCCTAAGGCCACTATAACACACACATGCTAGATGAGTAATGGGAAAATACTCCCATGTCCATAGCTATATCAAAATCACCCCTATCAATAATAATGACGCATCAGAATACACAACCTGGTGTAAATCATGGTACAAGTGGGCCAAAATATAGCTACCCTAGGAAAATCTCCATGGCTCATCAATCATATCTTGTATGAGATGGCCCCATCCAACTAGACACCCTTGCCCTCGATGATCTAGCAACAAAAATCCTCCTATCAAACTAGCCAATACCGCCAGTAGTGCATCATATTGTAACAACTTTTGAAACCATGATACATTGTCATCATTAATGCTATCATCCCCAAACAAGTCTCGAAACATAGCACCGCCGACCGTCTGATCATAATAAACCAAATCCACTATGGTCAAGATCTAAAATATCATGTATACATCCTCGGGAGTCATTGTCATCTCCTCCATCAGAAAATGAAATGTACTATGGTTCAAGTACCACCTCTTGGCCACAACTATCAGTAATCCCTTGTTCACTCAAAACTGGGGCATCTATAACAAATATGTTAACCCACATCTATCTATCACATGGTAGTCTATGCCTGTCAAGTGACCTACAACCTCTAAGGGCCACAGATACAATCCTTGTACCATGAGCTTTTTCCCACATAGCTTTTTTTCATCAAGGCAAACAAAAACATCAGTTTTCATCACAAAATGATCATCAAACATCAGTCTCATATTTATGTCTATCTACCTAGCTACTAGTTCTATCCTAGACCTATTGCTCATCTTTCTCTATCCTGAGTCAGACTTGCCTCTCTTCCCTACTCTGTATCATGAGTTGGGGCATCACCTATCTATTATCAGACTGATACTACAATGTCACTTCATGAATACATGATTACTATTGTTTATGTATTCTGGTGATTCCTAGCTTACAGACTTAAATCTAGCCTTTTGTGTTAGCTTACACTCAACGGTGGCTCTACACCTAGTTTTCACACTCTGCTACTCTTTTGCACTATTTCCTAGGACATATGCACTACCAAATAAATTCAATGTGTTAAAACAAGAAAATATGTTACTTTAACATTTGAAAGTGCTCTTTTATACATCATATGCACTATAAAGTGTATATGCGCTAATAAAATGGTCATATGCACTATTTAATAGGAAATAAGTGCTATTTAATGCAAAGCATTTAAAAATATGACATATGTACTATAAAAGAGCTTGGATGTGCTAAACTTTTAAATGCACAATTAAAACCCCTTTATGCACTATTGTTTTATCCTATACGCTAATTTGCCTTAGTATCTAGGGCTTTATATATGCTGACTCATGCTATGTATGTGCTAAAACACTACTTGAATGTGCTAAATGAATTAATATGCACTAAAAAAAAATATAAATGCACTAAAAGACTAAAATTACCATATTTACCCTAAAAATTCATGCAAAAATCCCAAAACATAGGTACAAATGCAAAAATTTCAAAAAGGGTGGATCTTGACGACTTACCAGGGCACCATAGTCTGCTAGACGCTCATATTTGCGACCCCTCTTGAATTTGTTCTCTCATAAAGGGACCACCATCCTTGCTGAATCAGCGCTCCAAATCACCAAAAGCAAAAGGGAAGTGTTAAAATGACAAGGGTGGACAGTCTTTTTGGCATTTTTAATCACCCTAAGGGGCATTTGTATTACTCCTTCACCCTACCTACCCACCATTCGAATCTTTTACTCCCTCTCACGAATCAGGTATTGTATCAGACATCCTTTCCCATCAAATTTTTAACATTTTAGAAATAAATTTGGAACCTAATTAACTTTTGCACTCCAATATTTTCTTCCAATTTCATTTCTGAGGGGGCAATATATCCATATCAAATTGGGGCATTCAAGCTGGGTCATCAATTTTTTTTGAAAAATAAAAAATGGCCTACCCCATCCAAAAATTTCAAATATTAACAAAAATATCACAACACCAAATCAACACAACAATCAAATCATCAAATCAATGACGATCAAAACATTAAATCATCAATGATCAGATATCAAACCATCAACAAATAGACACCATGACAATGACAAAATGTCAAAATATCATTGAACAGACATCCAATGATCATAAGTCGACCTAAAATCAGAAGATCAAGACAGTCTTTGAACTAATATACTTCCCATATTAGCTCAAAGACAGGCATTTTTAAATACACAAAAATTGGCAAAGACCTAAATCTACAATTTCGATCAATCAATGCAAATTAAAGAAAAAATCAAAAGAAACACAATAGATTTTCAAATCAAAAATCACATCAGGTCATTAATCATCTATCAAATTGACAAGACCTAAATCAACTTTAAAAGAGGAGAAAAATAATTTAAATTCATAAAATGAAATTCAAAAGGGAGAAAGAAAAAGACAAAGTGTTGACAATAAATAAGACATTTATTAAATCAACAAAATCATTTATCCTCACAAAAGTGAAAATCTCCCTTTTCCATTTTAAAAGAATTGGAAATATCCTCAATTATCCTCAAAACCAATTCTGTTGGACTCTTCCTCCTAGCCTTTTATGAGATATTTTTAGTTTCACCTTAACCTATCAATCAAAGGTAAAAATCCTGATTCTTACCCCAACCTCTTCTGAAATCCTATAGATAGGAGGGAAATCCAAGAGGCAAGGGACCCAAGTTTTAGGCATCTGCACTATAGGCACATTTTGATTCATCATTTTAGTATTATCATTTTAGCAAGTTCATAGCATTTTAGTAGTGCTTTAATGTTATTTAGCATATAATTTTCATTATAGTCATAGATCTTGCATGCATTCTTATAGATCTACATGAGATGCTCGTAGAGATTACATTCTGATGATGATATCTTGGGTTTAGTTTAGTTTGTTGTCAATCTTTTTGCATTCTACACTAAAGTTCCATGAATATGCATTCACACCATTTATAATAATAAACACAAAATATATAAGTGAATAAATAATATAATATAGAATAATATAAATTTTACTAAATCCAAGGAAAATTAAAGAGATATGTAATAAAGAGAAGTGACTCTTTGGCAGGAGAGTTCATTTTAAAGAGAAAGGAAAAAGATGACAAGATAAGTGTAAAGAAGGATTAATGGAAGAGAAAAAGTGTGAGAAGAAAGCAACGAAGTGACTTTTTCAAAGAGTTGTAATGATGAAAGGATGTGACTCTTCGAAAGGGTTGTAATTATGAATGTTTGTGACTCTTACAAAATATTGTAATTATGATGTGTCATGACTCTTTGAAATGGTTGTAATTATGAAGTGTTGTAAATATTTGAAAGAATTTTCATTATGAAGGGTTGTGAATTTTTAGAAGGATGTAAATGAAAAATAAAATAAGAACTACAAATTAGTATTGAATAAGAAAAGAGAAGAACAATTGTATCAAAAGGAGAAAGTAGATAACAAGGTAACCGAAAAGGAGAAACCATATCAAGGTAACCAAAGAGATATAATCACATATGCCTTAGAATATATTTAAGATGAGAAGAAAGGTAACTATAAAAGGTGATAAAGGAATCATAAAGGTGTGTATGTAAGGTATGTTGTAGATCTAAAGATTTCTTTCTGTGTGTGTGTGTGTGTCTGTGTTTTATTTTTGTAATTCCATTTGAAATATATATTTATTCAAAATGATATTTTAAGGTTTATGTATATTTGACAATGAAAATTCATGTGATGATGTTACTAGTTTGAGCAATGATGGTTTTAATCCCTTAAATGAGAAGAATGTAAAGAAGGTTATGCTTGGAAACACCTAGTCAACCTACAATGGAAGAGGAATTGTCATCAAAAAATTAAGAAAGATAATGTAAGATATGTGAGAAGAATTATGGCAATGGAAATGTGTTCAAGCTCAAGGGAAGATGACATGGCAATGGGTTTTGTGCATGCAACATACAAACTTTGTGTTCAAAAATCCAAAGTGAATCTCTATGAGATACTAAGAGAATAGTTAATTGAGAACCTTGTGAGGATTAAGAAAGTGAGAAAAAACCAATTTCGGTTTCAATCCTTAATCATCCACATATTCTTTCACCTATTGAAAAGATTCCCATTCATGCCTATTTCTAAATTGACTAGCAGTGGCAAGTGTACAATGGAGAAGATAAACAATTTACACAAGAGACACCCAATTGATAAGATCCACAATAGTGTAGAACTAATTGTGAAAACATTATAGAATAAGATCAATCAAAGTTTTAAGATCCCACCATCTATTGTGAGAAAGTACAAAGAGGACATTTGTTTTATGATTGACACAAATGTCACATATACTGAAGCAATAGAACCAAGAATGATATATGTAGATCCCCTAGGATATGAGGTAATAGATGATGAAGTTGAAGGGTATGAAAAAGAAATATTGAAATCATATAAGGATGAATAATTTGATAGAATTGGAGCTTATGATCAAATTATGCAGATGACTTATCAAGCCAAAATTGAAAAGTCTGCTAAAAGAAAAGATGACGATTTGATTAAGAAGAGTATGGATGAATCCCTAATTACTTTAGAAGACGTAAGTGAAATGAAAAAAATAGTATCTATCATGAGAAATATTGGACAAGAAGATATAATTTTTGTGTTACCTTTATTAGCATCAGGACCACCACCTTCAACCCCTATATTAGTAGAGGGAGTAACAGTAACAATGTCATCTAAACAAAATCCTATAGCATGATATGTAGTAATTGTATAAGTGCAATCACAAGTTGCGCCAATCATTCCACCTTCTCAGTCTAGTGAAGAAGAATAAGATAAAGTAAAGGTTCTAGAGGTAAAAAGAAATCTAGAAAGACTAGTAGAGGTAAAACAAGAATTTATAGAGGCACCAAGATAAAAGAGAGTGAAAGAAATCATCATTGGACTTGGAAAGTGACCTCAAGTATTGATGACATTTGAAGAGAAGAAGAAAATTAGAGGACAGGTTGACATCCTTGATGCCACAACATAGGAAGATAAAGAAAAGAACAAAGAATTCAACATGAGCAAGGGTAGGAAACCATGGAAGCCAAAGGTTAAGACACTAAACAATGCAATTATAAACAAGGGTAGCTTTGTAGAGTTAAACAAATTTTATGATTTGTATAGAAATTTTGAGAATTTTGAGCTTGAGAATGTAGTAATAAGGCATTTGATACTCAGTGGAAAGAAGTTTTTGGACATATAAAATCTTATCCCAAAAAAATTTGTATGAGAGGCTAGTTAACAGAAAGAAAAGAGTAGCAGAAGAAGATTAGAAAATCAAATAATTTTTTTTTTTGAAGTTACTAGTGATGAGTATTTGCAAAGTTTAGCAAGAAGTCTTGAACCTTATCTAAGAAACAAGACAAGGGCTATTGTAATCATGCCAAATAATTATGAGCAAGTGAACAAAGAGACAGAAACAATAATTGTAAAAATAGTGATAGAACATAAATTAACAACAGAGGCATCAACAATAATACATGTAACAGTTGGGATAGATTCTATGCAAGTGGATAGCACCAGTATAATAATGGAAGCAACTAAAGACCCATTCAAGGACTATGCTCCTAACATTGTTGACAATTTGGTGCAATAGCTAAGCTCTAATGAATAAGATGAAGAGGAGAAGTGGGATGGAGAAGAAAAGAAGAATAGAAAAATAATAAAGAAATGGAAAATAAAAATAGAAGAAGAGAGTGTTAGAAATATGGATTACTGAGAGGGGGGGTGAATAAGTAATCTACAAACTTTAGTCACCAACTAGATATTATTTCTAGCTTTAAACCATACATAAAATAATAATAAAGTAATTTTAAATGATAATACTAACCATGGACAAAGATAACTCATAACATCATATTTTTTTAAATAGGGAAACCATAGCCAAGGGAAAACTTCAGTGGGGATGATACCCATAAGATAATATACTAATATATAAGTTCCTTGTTAAAGGATGAAACCTATTAGGATTTGACGAGAAAATTTAGTTTAAGGAGTCCATGTTAGGAGACTTTTAATCCCTATTAGAAGATTCCAACCCTATTAGGAGTTGTGCCAACCCTGTTAGGAGTTGTAGTATAGTAGATGCAAGATGAGCCCACTACCCAATAGTGCACTTCCAATTACAAGAAGAGCTCATCGCCCAAACAAGTAATCAAACTTTTGGAATATAGATTCTTTCTTAGTTTGATCTTGGATCACAAAATAGCTTCACAAACTTTTCATTTATTGCTTCCACAAAACTTCACATACAATTGTTCAACACACCAATTACACCTTTCATCGCAAAATGTTCTTTGCATAAATACCATGTCTTTTCAAAAAAATTTGCTAGGTCAGCTAAGACCATAATACACTTTTCCAACTCAGAGTAAACATCTAGGATGTTGGCCTTAATTGGACAAGTAATTATTTTGAAAATAAAATAATTCGTTTCCTTTAATTCTACTATCTTGTTTCCCTACTAAAACACAAATATCACTTTTTTGTATAGTCTGTACTAACTTTTGAGGTTATACATGTCATCATCAACATGTATACTATCTCCATCTAACTTTACTAGTCATAATATGACATCAGCAACAAGTTACAAACAAAACAACATACTATCGTATACCAAATTCATACTTACGACAATTTTCTGATGCCTAAAGCTAAGTATCTTTATTTTTGAGGTTTCCTATATCTTTATTTTTGAGGTTTCCTATAAGCATGTACATCATGTGTTTCCATAAATGAAAACAATTGCATATCCTCATTAGCCAATTTTCAATAATCTTCCCCTTTGGCATTGATGACAACAAAATAGGGAAAATTAGCTAAGTATCAAAAACTTAAAAATAAACAACATATTCACATTACATCTATTACAATTTGTCATTCTTACATAAGCTCCCCCCTACAATAGGATTTCATACTTTACAATACTGTACTTGTACTTACAATTTTCTATAGTATCTTCTCCCCCTTTGACATCAATAACAAAGGTCAAAATGTCAAAAACTACCCAAAACTGTCCATTTGTTGTCAAAATATTTGTAAATTACACTAACAGTATCTTCATGCAATCATCAAAATTTTCTTTTAGACTATCCATACATGTAGTCCATGTTTCCTTGGTAGATTCAGTAGAGGTGAGAATTACACATAGGGCATGTGATACAATCTCAACTACATTAAGGTCTGAGTACAAAAAGTTAGAATAAGTGTCCTTGGTTTTGACACATTCCTCCAATTGTTTCTCAACAAAAGAAATTTTTAGAGCAATAGACTCTCTAAAATCTAATACTCTCTTCAAATTTTATTCCTTTCAAAGTTCCAATTTCCTAATGTCATTGTGAATAGTGGCCACATGTCCTTCAAAATCATCAACTTTACAAGATGGATGTTGTATCCAACTAGATAGAGCTTCTAGCTCATTCATTTCTCCTCCAATTTGACTGTCAATATTCTTCATCAATTTGTGAGATAGAGTACACTTAATGTACAATATCTTACCATCCAATTGACACTTCTAAAGTTCCTTGATACAAGTATCAAGAGTTATCAAATCATTCTTAATATTTTGACAAATGGCACTAAACAAGTTAGCATCATGTGAGATTTGTGCCTTTGTTTTTGCAACAATCAAAAAATTAGTGAATTCTTCATCAAATAACTTTAGCACTGCCTATGCCCTCTATTCTAGATCTACTTCTATGTGTTGCACTGTCAAAGTACTATGTAGTCTGTTAGTAACCTCCATCAAGGTTTTTTGTAGGCTCTTCACTATTTTTTTCTTTTGAATGAGTTTTGATAAGGATGAGATCAAATTAGTATGATCATCATCATCATTTGTTAGGCTAGCAAGCGATAGTAGAGTAGATGAACTAGAAGGTTTAGTATCATCCTCTCTTTGCTTCTTCTCAATTTCCTCTTTGACTCTTCTCGCTTCTTCCTCTCTTTCGTCTCTTTCCTTCCTTTCATTTTCTCCCTTTTCTTCCTTTGTTTTCCTTCTTACTATTCTTTTATTTTCTTCCTCTTCTTTTCTTTTCATCTCATCCTCAAGAAATTTATGGTTGACCTCTTCTACTTTCCTCTTCTCTTCTTCTAGTAACCTCTTCTCCTCTTCAATTTTCCTCAACTTGTCTTCTATATCTTCAGAATGAGATTCAGGTTGTTTTGAACTCTCAAATGGGATAGTATCTTCAATGTTAATGATAACATTGGTCTGATCTATCTACATTCTGTCATTACTCACTGACACTTCTAAGGTTTTGGTTGCAGGTGAAGATGTTGCCTTAGATTCTGTCAACATCTAACTTATTGCTACTATAGTCTCACTTCTTATCTTGTCCTTCTCACACACCATAAACAAGAATGATCTTACTTTATTCCTTAAGTATGGTGCTAGATTGTTTAAAGATCTCTTGATTTCTTCTTCATCATCAGTCTTGCAAATAATCCTTAGCATAGACTTCCAAAATTCTAAATCTTCTCTTCCTGGTGCCTTCTTCTCAATACGTCTATCATAGACCTTCGGGTTTACTGTGCCTTCAATATCCTTTAGTTTCAAATAATTGCCTATAAGTATCTCACAATAGAGATATCAATCAAATCTTTTTCAAAGTTATTATATAAATCATAGAATTTGTTTATCTGAAAAAAGTTTCCTTCATTAGAAATAGTTGAGTTTATCTTCTCTATCTTTAACTTCCAGGGTTGCCAAGATTTTCGTTATGATTTCTTAAAAGTTGTTACCTTCTCTGCTTGTTTAACTTCTTCTTCTTCCTTGCTAGAGTCAACAATTTTTAACAATGTCTTTTGTCTCTTGCCTAGTCTAGTGGCTTGTTGCTTGACCCTTTTAGTCTTTGTGATCACAACTTCCACTAATCTCTTAGATTTTCTCTTTAGTTCACTTGGTTGCACATCTAATACTGCTACATATAGAATGCTATGTTCTGAAGATGTCTTATAATAGATATTGACAAATTTTTCACATTCATTATACCTCGCTTCATTGTTTTCCTGACTACCTATGATTTACTCTCAGTCATACCAACCTCTAATAAATCTTTCTTAATTATTGACTCTATCTTCTTGTGAGAAGCCTTCTCCAAGGATGTCTAATGAAATGACTAGGTAATCTCATCATAGGTTCCAAATTTGTATTCAACTTTGTCCTTTTCTGATTTCATTAATAAACCAATGTATCCAACTACTATCTCATCACTCAATTCATAAGGGATGAAGAAATATTTCTTGAGGTTCTACTACTTGAATATAAGTAAAATTTGTATCAACCATAACACAAATATGTTCTTTAAATCTATCTAAAATTGTAGGTGCAATTCTAAATCTCTATCTCATTTCACTCTAAAATGTCTTCATAATTAAATTCCCACTATCCAATATCTTATATGTTGGATGTCTTCTACATACTTATGTGATCTTAACCATTGTGCATCTATCACTGTTCATAATTTCTATGACTCAAAAATACGGAAATCTTTTAAGCACATGAAAGAATATGTGATTAATCAGTGACTGAAATCTAAACACACCATTCTTAGTCCTTTTGATCTTTTCTAAGTTCTCAAGTACTTGCATTCTTATAATGTCACTAAGGCTAACTTATTCCTTCTCATACATATCTTATATGCTGCATAGATGAATCCAGCTGATTCTACTTAGGAATCTTACATTATCTTGCTTAATGGTGTTGACCACCATGGCCTTTCCATTATACACTACTTTTCTATAACTCTCAACTTTCTTCTTAACCATTTTCTCACCTATAGGTACACTACCTTGTTTAATAAAACTAGTTACCTCATGAATAGGGTTGGCAAAAATATGAACTACACTATCTTGCATCCATAGTTTCCCATCATATATCCTACTTAATATTATATGTGTTCACTCTTATATGTCCAACTCATGGTAGCAATGATATTTGAATAGATTTAGTTCCTTCAAGTGCTCAAATTTGGGTTTCACAATCATATCGTGATTGAAAACTAATTCCATATCTTTATTCATATATTCATTCCCAATAGATTCAAACTTGCTAGTAAGATAGCTTCATATATCTTCCTAATAAACTACATTGTTTGGTATAATGGAAATTGTTGAGTTAGGGTTTTCCTCTATGGGTTTCATAGAAACAACCTTCAACTTAGCTTTGTCCTCATTCTCATCATTGTGAACTACTGAAATATCCATGCTTCTAAAAAATATGAACTTTACTGAAAAAATTTGTTGAAAAATGATAAAATACCTCCTTCCAAAAATAGGGTTTTCTTAAAAATCTCCTTACCAAGTTACTTTTGAGTGGTCTTTGTTTCTAATGTGATCATAATGAACTGAAAATCAAGTTTGTACTCCATTTATTCCATTAACTCGAATTTGCATTAACTGCATACTTTGCAAACACAAAAAAGCTATTAATTGTGTTCTAAATTCAAATAACTACTCAAGATCATCTATCTGATCTTTAGATGACACCTGAGGTTTTTCATAGCTTTCTTCCATCATGAAAATTGTCCACAAGGCTTTGCTTTATGAAATTCTCTAAAAAAGCATAGTTTTTCATGTTCTGCTACAGAATTAAATTTTTCTATAATACTAGTAACTCTTAATTCCTTAATATCTTGTTTAGATAAGCTCCAAATTACAAGTGAGCTTAGGTACCATCTAAACTTAACTCAATATATATTTTCCCAACTTCACTACCTTTAATTCAATCTCTAAATGAAGGTTTCAAATTCTGGTGTTGTCAACAAGCTTAATTCAACCTAATTGAATCAAACTTGATAACTAACTTTGATCTTCCTATGTCACCATCATCTAACTTAACTTTTGAGATGTTCATTCCTTTTACAAATGCCTCATTGAGTTCTTCTCAAAGTTCACTAAATACATTTATTTGTTCCTCATTATCTTTGTTAATCCTAGAGTTCCTTTCATGGTTCCTTCTATCATTTTTGACATTTCTTCCATCATTCCTTCTATTTCCAAAATTTCTATCCATTCTAATATACTTTTTTGTATATTTGAATTTTTTGGATAACTAACATATTGGTGTTCTACTTCTAGGATTTTATTGATCATCAGGTGCATGAAAATTTCAAACTATGTGTCTAGAGTTGATACACTTATAACACATGATTTGTCTTCTATCTTCATAAGGTCTTTCTTCTCTTGATGTTATTTCATTGGATCTTCTTCTATTTGTAGGGTTAGTATTTCTAGACATTCTACTATTCCTTCTATCATTATCATACTTAGGTTTCCTACAATCCACTACTTTATGACCCATACCATGACAATTATGACAATAAAAATCCTTAACATGATTAAATGACTTATTTATACAATCTCTTTCCATATGACCTATCTCATTACATAAAAAAACACTAACCTTTAAATTCATACTTGGTTTCCTTAGGAGATTCCACTTGCTTTGGTTCATCCAATATTTCGACTTCCTTGTCTTGTCCAACTTTTTTGGTTTAATCAAAAGATTGACTGGATTCAATCTTATCATCAGATTTATCTTTTTCCTTCAGATTTGATCTAATCTTAGGTTTCTTTGCATAAATGTTAATTAGATAACCAAGACTAGTCTTATCATAAGTAGGTCTCTATATTGACATTGAATCCTCAAGCTTTTCTTTGCTAGAATAAATCTTCTCAAGTTTCTGCCTACACTGAGTTAATTCACCTTTCACAATAGTTTGCATATAATTGCTCAACACACCAATTACACCTTTCATTGCAAAATGTCCTTTGCATAAATACCATGCCTTTTCACAAATTGTTGGTAGGTCAGCTAAGACCAAAATATGCTTTTCCAAATTAGAGTAAATATCTAGGATGTTAGCCCTACTTGGACAAGTAATTATTTTGAAAACAAAAAAAATCATTTCCTTTAATTTCACTATCATGTTTGGCTACTAAAACATGAATATCACTTTTCCATGCAGTTTGCACTAACTTTTGAGGTTATCCGTGTCATCATCAACATGTATACTATCTCCATATAACTTTTCTAGTCATAATATGACATCAACAACAAATTACAAACAAAACAATATATTGTTGTATAGTAAATTGATACTTAAAGAATGTTTAGATGCCAAAGGCTAAGTATCTTTATTTCCAAGGTTTCCTATAAGAATGTACATCATGTGTTGCCAAAAATTACAACAATTACATATCCTCATCAACCAATTGTCGACAAAGAGTAGGAAGATGAAAGAAGAAAAGAAGTTGGAAGACAAAAGGAAGAGAGAAGAAGAAGAAAGGAGGAGGAGGAAGAAATAAAGAAGAAAGAAGAATAAGAAAAGAGGTTAGAAGAAGAGAAGAAGGAAGAGGAGAAAGAAGAGGAAGAAAAATATTGAGAAGAAAAAGGAGGTAAGCAAGAAGACAAAGGCAAATGAATGTAGTTCCTCTAGGTCACCACTTGAATCTACTTTGGTTATTTGATTAGGAAATAATTCTAATGATGACGATCAAGTTGAACTAATCTCATTGTTGAGAAAGATAACTAAGAAGAATAAAAAGGTGAAGATTCTTCAAAGATCACTTATAGATGTGATAGAGAAGTTATAGAGTACTATATCAGTCAAGATCAATGAAGAAGACCCATAGAAAAGAGTAGCATAGGTTATAAAGGCTTTTAATAATGAGTTTACTCATTTATCAAAAGTGGCAAAAACTAAGGCATAGACCTTAATGCATGATGCATAAATGTTCATAAAAGTTTGTGAAAACATTAGAGGAGGTTTGAAATTTTTTGATTAAAAGATCAAGGAGTTGAGGAAATGTTTGAAAGAAGGAAAGGAAGCATATGGTAATTGCACCCTTTCTCCCACATTTATCAAGGACATTTCAGATGGTCTAAATGCTAAACTATAAGAGTTAAAGACTCTTGTAAATGAGTTAAAAAATTCTATTGCGTAGATTGTATGCTTCAAGGATAGAATTAGCAAAGTAGATGATGAAATTTGGTATTTTTGTTAAGGGAGCACCTTACTCTGAAAATTGACCTTGTATAGAGATAGTTGGAGGAATTCTTGTCATCCAAGGAATCTTATGAGAAGTTTTCTTATATGAACTTGTAAGCAGTATATATTTCTTCATATGCAATATGTGTAGTACTATGTTGCAAAAATATATGATAGACTAAGTTACTGATAGGGGAGGGGTGAATTAGTAACTTATAAAAAATTAACCTTTGTCTACCAATTAATCCTTCATGTCAATTTGTATCTATTTCCATGCATAAGAAACTAAAAGCATTAAAAAATTCATAACACTTTGACACATAATATGGTGACCTAGAAACCTTCCAAATAGAAAGTAAAACTGGAGTGGAATTGATACCCACAAGCATTAGTATTGTAATATAAAGTTGGCTTGTTAAGGCTTACAATGATGAATTTTGATGATATTCCCTATTAGGAGCAATAAGGATTGCTAGGTCCACCTTGCAAAAGGACTTACAAACATACAATGAAGTATCCACTAGGTAAAGAGATTTATAAAAGACTATTAAGTCTACCTTGTGAAAGGATTTAATTGCTCCACCTGTTAGGATGAAACAGTGGCTGATCTCTAATCTGCAACTTGGTTTGTTGAATGAGATTTATTTGAGTGTAATGATCACCTTGTTGTGATAGATAAATCTTTGTTGCTCCTTATACTGGTGTAGCCTTTGTATTTCACACTTTTTCTCTTCTCTTCTAGTTACATTTTATACAGTCTACTTATTGAATGTGATACAATACATTACATATGTACCAATCCAATTTAAAAATCAACAAAGTTGACTATAATACAAGTTTACACAAAACACACAAAGTAGGCTCAACTGCAAGAACTTGGGTCTTGAGGACTAGCTTGGTGAGGTTCTAGTACTCGACATCTACTATCAATGCTCAACATCATCATGCATTCAGTAAACATAGAAGCTCGATCCATACTAATCACTTCCAAGTAGTTTGAACTCAGTCTGCACTGGTGACTTGGTGAATACTACAAAACTCAACATATAAACTGAATCACTTGATTCACACTGCATAGCTTGGTCAATGCTATCATAATGAGATCAGTATAAAATAAATCACTTGGTTAAGACTAAATCACTCAGTCAACATTGGATTCATATCACTATAACTACAAACTCATTAAGTACTATACAACTTAGTTTTCACTAAGAGACTTGGTAAGCACTAAGAAGCTTAGTTTACATTGCTTATCACCATCCTAGTGGAAACTGCTCGTCACAAACTGAATATTGTTTCTTGAACTCTGTAGTAATTGTAGAACTCGGTAAAGCCTGAAATGCTTGGTTAATACTATTAACTATACAATAAGCTCAGTAGATACTACCTATCTAAATAAGTGTGTGTCACTAATAACAAACTTGATTGTAATGTCAACAATCTCCCCCTTTGGCATTAATGACAAAAACAATTATCAATCAAAACTGAAAAACTTTGAGAACATCTTTTATTCTCCATCTTGTGTCTTCAACTCGATAGAGTACTCTATTTTGAGATTTTTTTTTAATTTTAAAATTTAAATGCTTTTGTAAGAGATGTTTCTTAGAATATCTATACATATGTATAATATGATAATGCTCCCCCATTCATATATATTCAATATTATATACATTTGTTCACATCTTCTCATTTTTACATATGATATATACATTTTCTCCCCCTTTATGTATACTACATCTTATATTATATCTTCTTTCTGACATTAATGCCAAAGAAGTATGCTAAATACTATATAATAATTCCAAAATGTGACAAAAAAATATAAATGTACCTTTAGAATTATTGTCATTGTCTTGTCCCAATTTTCTTACAACACTTTGCATGTGTGCAATGCAACTTAAACTTCTTCTGAAAGTTCTATCATGTGATCTACAATAGAGAAGTTGTTATCATGGATGATCATTTTAGAATGTGCAATATGTTTTTGCAATGCATCCATGTTCAGAAGAATCATGCCCTACATGTTTATCAGTGTAGCTCTTATCCTAGCTTCTTCTCTTAGTAATTATGCTTGCATATCAGTTAAGAATCTGATCTTTGTCTAGTGGGCAGAGCTGTAACTTGGGTCAAGTTGCAACTATTGTGCACTTTCATTTAGATCTTCATCAATCTTAGAAACTTTATCTTTAATTTCTTTGGTGAAATTTGAAGCATCACGAAGTTTACTAAATAATGAAGTCACATTGTTGCAAGAGGTCTCCAATGAACTTAGAATAGTAGACATATCTACTTGATGAATTGCAATCTTTTGTACAATTAGGTCCAATACCTTATTCTCAAATTTATTCTCTGCTCTTTGTAACAAATTTTCTTGTCCATTCAAACCTTCATTGAATTTATGGACTACCTCTACTAGCTAAACCAAAATTGATTGAGAAGTGTCAAACACTATGTTGAGTGCTTCTGTAAGAATATTCTTAGCATCTTCAAGCACTTAAAATTTCTTATCTCTTTCTTCTCTGAGCCTCTACTACTTAGCTTTCTTTTGAAGAAGTTCTCCAAATATATGCAACTGATTAGGATTAAGATTGGAGATATCCCAGTTTAGGATGACTATCTCCTCTTTAAGATCAATTTCTTCTTCCTTCTCTTTGCGTTTATTCAAAATTTTGTACTTTCTTGAGGCTTGGTCTCAACTATCCTTGCACTTATTATTTGCATGCTAGGAATAGAAACAATGGTAGAAATAGTAGGACTAGTAGAAAAAGTAGATACTGCACTTATTAAAGAAATACCTTGTGTAACCAAAATAGGTGGATGAGGAAGTGTTGTTTGTTCAGTTGATGAAGTGCTTGTAATTTCAGTCAATGAAGTAATCATTGGATACAATTGATTAATTATGTACTATCTTTGATGTTACACAAATTTCATAATCATTATTAGTCAGTATATGTCGAGCTCATTCAGGCAATGTAGATAGTTTTCTATGTCTGTCAAGCACTCCTATGTTTGCCTAGTTCAAAAGGTATTGTCTACTAAGTTCACTTGGGCATTAAAGGAAAAGATGCAGAAAGTGAGTGTTAACTGAGCTCAGTCGGTTAATGAAGGAAAGTTGGAGGGAACTAGTACTAACTAAGCTCACTCAATTGCCAATGGATTTTTGTGAGTTTTCAGTGTTAACTGAGCTTCTATTGGTTAACAAAGGAAATTATTTTTGAGTTATTTTCTACCAAGCTAGGTTGGCTAAGGAATGATTTTCTTATTTTGGCACAATAATCTTAATTGATTTATCTATTGATTGTAGCCAACTAAGTTGATGAATATTAATTATTCTAAGTTGTATTTGAGTTAACTTGACAAAGTGGAAGATATAAGTATAAGGCCAAGTTTATGATTTCAATGTATGAGGTGTGTGCAATACATGAAGATGTTATTGAAGATTTAATGATGAGAAGAGGAAGCAAATTTGAAGGATAAGAAAAATATCCTTGTGGAGTAGAAAAACTATATTCGATCAGGAAGGATCAAGGACAAGCCAGAATAGAGATATGTAATCAAAAAATTAGATGTAGTCAAATTAGGTCATCTCATTATTACTCTCTAACCATTGTAGCAGTGATCTAAATCTCTTAACAGAGTTAGCTAAATAGCTATTTACAAATCCTCTAACAAGGTGGTAGTTCTATTGAATTGTCTCAAGACCTCTAACAAGGCCACTCCTAATAGGGTGATTAAGTCCTCTAATAGGGTCACACCTAATAGTGTATTTTGTAACCTTTAACAGGGTTGGCACCTAATAGGGCTCACTTTAGAAGAGTGAAAATAGTAACTAGTTCAAATTGGTGGTTTTTCCCAAATTGATTTTCCACATTAAATCCTAGTGTCAAATGTGTTCATGTTATTTTCTTTTATATGTTAGCAACTCAATTAAAGTAATAGTAATCACTGATGACATCTAAAATTTTATATGTTAAGAACTTACCAAGTTAATTCAATTATTACCAAGTTACAACATTTTATGTGTGTTTATCGAGCTTCAATAGTATTTAGTTTTTAGTTTGCATTTTAGTACTGACATCTAAGGGATCTGAGATTTATTTTAGTAGTAATTGATTCAGCCCTCCCCTCTCAGCTACTCCTCTTATATTTCCAATAGTACTGAGCTGAATAGGTGCAAAAATTGATTGAGTGCTTGTACTTGTAGTGTTTAACACAATCAATTCTGTAGGGGCTTTCTCAAAGGTTGATGACTTCAATGCTTTGCTTAGAGAATGAGGAAGTGAGGCTTTGACTGATACTATAATTTTATCTAGGTCAGTGTCCTCAATGTTCTAAAATTTAGGTAGATCTTCCTTGGTAGCTTCATGTTCCTATTCCTCATCATCTATATTGTCATAATGTTTTACCTCTTCATCATTAGTTTCCTCTTTCTTGTAATGTTCACCAGATCATCTTCATCCTTTTCACATACATGAACCATAAAATCACTCTATTTGTAAAGATTGAATGTATTCTTCCATGTGTTGGTGGCATTCCTTACCACATGTTCAATGTCATTCATCAATATCAGACAAGTGTTTAATCTCAAGGTAAGTTTTTCTTTATTCTTCTTAATGGGTTCTTTCACCTCCTTGTCATTCAAGCTTGGCATGAGTTGCCTTAGGGTCTGCTCATATATGTCTTTAGTAGTTTTCATAGCATGATCCCATCTTGGTTTGACTTTCTCCATTAAATCACTCAGAATCTACTAAGCAAGCTATTCTAAAATATACTTCCATTTACCCATTTTAGACATTATCATGTCTTCTACTTGCTTCTACTCCTTTGCAATCCTTGTCTCAGACCTTAGTGATCTAAAGTTTGTTATGCTAGCTCCTAAATCTATTTCTTTTAATATTTCCTAAAAGGTTGGTGGATGTCATTTGAAGATCATATCTCCTCCTTCTTTATCAAATTTCTTCCTAGATGCCTTCCTTGCGAATACTAGAGTAGATGGATTTGTAGGTTTGGTTACCTTTCTTCTTTACTAGCTCTTCTTCCTTTGACTTCTCTTCATCTTCTACTTCATCTTCCTCAGTATCATCACCTTTTCCTTTAGTCAACATAAGAGTGGAGCTAGTTTTCAATTTTGCAATCTTCTTCTTTCCTTTTTTGACCACCTAAGGGAGTTTTATTTCAAGTTCTATTATTGCTTTAGCTTCATCATATGTGCTAAAGTATGCATTTTTTGGGTCAATAGGCTCATTTAATAGTGCTTCAATAATGTCCTTGGTTTATCAATGTTGACCTAATAACCTAGAGGCTTAACCCATACAATTCTCAATCTTACTACTTGTATATACACTTTATCACTATCAACCATGAAACAAATATCATCTTTGTAACCTCCAACAAGTTTCTTAGGTATCTTGAATCTGTTATTCATCTTGTCCTTAAATACATCAAAATAGTTATCCATAATGTTGACATAGTTTTCCCCCATTTTTTATATACATTTATTAATTTGATAAAGAATGGGTACATCCTTCCTCCATACGACTATACCTTTAGATGGGAAAAAAATTTGCATATAGAAAAATAGACAAGTTAAAAGTGAACCAAACATGCAAGGGTTGTGCTTTGAAGTTTTTATGCTCTACATTTTTTTGTTGAATTGATTCAGCATCAACTTGGCAAGGTCAAGTGACATATTATTCTTTGGCCACTTTGTAAGTGAGATCCATAGCTTCACATGATACATTGTTGAGTCTGCTCGAGCTATATATCTTATGGGCAATGACATGTATCCCAAACTTTAATTCTATATTTTTAACATAGCTGATCTTTATTCCCCTTCCATCCCACTCAACAAGGGTTTTCTTTTCTAGCTCGACCCTATTTATGGTTTTCATCATTTTAGCCTTTGCCAACAATAATGATTTGATGGATCATTTTCTTCATTATCATAATAGGTTTCTCCAACCACAACTAACCATTATGAACATGACTGAGAATAAATCTCATCCATTTAATCTAAAAATCTCTTGGCATATGCAGAAGGTGAGTCAACCTCTTCGATTCAAGGTGTTGATGCTTTGGTTTTAATTTACCATTCACACATAATTCTCTCAATGATTCATCCATTTCTAGGGTTCCAATATCTTGAATAGCACATAAAAAATGTGAATGAATATCATTAATCAATAGTACCTTGGACAAAATTTGTGATTGTGCTCCACTTGGATCTAGGGTTTTCGTGATAGCCAAACTCTGCTTGAAGTTTGGCACCTTCCATTCCATTAATCAAACTAACATCTCTGACCCTTTCTTAGTCTTGCTACTAGAGGACACCATTTGTTTGGCAGGGTTTGCAAAGATATAGAAATATTCAATAGTAACTCACTTAGATTTTTTAGATGCTCAAAAATTGCTCTACACAAATGACTCTTGAAAATTCATGATGACAAATGAATTCAATTTTTCCATTTTATCAAATTTTTCCTTTCCATTGCTATAAATTTGTCGTATGATTACTTGCTTCAAATGACAAACTATGTTCCACTCTGCCTGTATTGAATGCTTAGTAGGAACATCCACAACTTGGTTTCCACAAAATAATGAGTTACTTCTGACATTTTTTGGTAGGGTTTGACCTCACATGGTAATGATTGGCATATTCTTTAATTCTTGGTGATCCCTTTACATCTCGAATGTTGATATGGATCTTTTCATTTAGCTGACTAGAACTGATTTATGATGTTTGCTTCAAAATCCTAGTTTCGGTATTCCTTGTTGTAGATTAAGTGGAAATGCTTAAGTCACCAAACTCTTGAGCATTGCAATCTCATCTACTTTCTAATATTATCAATGTTGGCTTTCTTTTCATCTTTAATTCTTCTAGTATTCATATAGTTCTTGGCAAGATGACCAAGTTATGTACAAATGAAACATCTTCTAGTGAAGTCTCTTGTCCTCATGTGATATTTTACACAATTCATTGCAATGTGTCCAAATTTTCCACAGTAATGATATCTATACCAAGTGTTATAATCCCAACCAAAGATATCTTTTAAAATATATTTTATTGGGTTCAATGTCTTAGTTTTACATTTAGAAGATTTGTGTCCATGCTTCTTGCATTTGTGACATTTTCCTTCAAACTTAGGTTTCTCTTTGTATTCATTAGCTCTATGACCATGCTGATTGCAATTGTAGCATTTTTCATTGAATTTAGCTTTCCCATTGCTCCAAAAAAATTTTGATGTATGACCTATCTTATGATAGCGACTACAACTAGGTCTTTGATTCTTTTGAGCTCCTTGCTTGGATGATTCACCTTCTTCTATATATCCAATTCTTGCTTTTCCCTTTTGTCTGTAATGGCTTTTCTCATTTAATTGATTCATGTTTGCTTGAGAGTTCATCATCCTATCATTGGTTTTACTTTCAATGATTAGATCATTTTACAGTCTTTCATTTTCTAATCTTAGATTCATCATTTCTTCATTTGCATTGCTGAGCTAATCAATGAAGTCTTCTCACTAAAGGGATAGGTGTTGAATTTAATTGTTCTTTCCTTATATCTCTTCTTTTATCTTATTTTTCTCTTCCATGACTTCACATAATCTTACTGACTAGACTTCTTGCTCTCTTCTCAACTTTCTTACTTCTTCTTGAAGTGTATTATTCTTTTCTAATAGTTCTTTGATTGCCTCATTAGCTTCATTTGAGTTTATTTCTAAATGGATGTCTTCAATTCATTCTTCAATGTACAATGTATCATTCATCTGGATTGCAAGATCTTTTCTTCTTTTCAAGGATCGAGAGAGTTTCTCCTTTGCTTTCTTGAGTTGTTCAATAGCCAATTGTCAATAGCCTTGTCAAGTCTAAATACCTCCATAGCCTCTGATCTTTTCTCAAGTTGTTAAACTTCTTTCTTGAGAACCAAATGCTTTGATAACAATTGTTGGAAATATATATGATAGGCTAAGTTATTGAGAGGGGAGGGGTGAATCAGTAACTTATAAAACTTAATATTTATTTACCAATTAATACTTCATGTGAATTCTGATCTAATTTCATGCATAAGAAACTGAAAGCATTAAAACATTCATAACACTTTGACACACAATATGGTGACCCAAAAACCTTTCAAATAGAAAGCAAAACTAGGGTGGTGATGATACCCACAAGCTTTAGTATTGCAGTTTAAAGTTGGTCTATTAAGGCTTACAATGATCACTTCTGATGATCTTACCTATTAGGAGCAATAAGGACTGCTAGGTCCACCTTGCAAAAAGATTTACAAACATACAATGAAGTATGCACTTGGTAAAGAGATCTACAAAATATTGTTAAGTCTACCTTTTGAAAGGATTTAACTAATCCACCTGTTAGGATGAAATAGTGGCTGATCTCTAATATGCAACTTGGTTTTTTGAATGAGATTCCTTTGAGTGTAATGATGAACTTGATGTAATAGATAAATCTTTGTTGCTTCTTATACTAATATAGCCTTTATATTTCACACTTTTTCTCTTCTCTTCTAGTTACATTTCATACATCCTACTTATTGAATGTGATACAATACTTTACATATATACCAATCCAATTTACAAATCAATAAAGTCAGCTACAATATAAGTTTACACAAAGTAGGCTAAACTATAGGAACTCAGGTTCTGAGGACTAGCTTGGTGATATTCTAATACTCAACATCTATTCTCAATGCTCAACATCATCATGCATTCGATAGATGGAGAATCTCGGTCCATACCAATCACTTCTAAGTCATCTAAACTTGGTCTGCACTGGTGACTCAGTGAATACTAAGAAACTTGACATATAAATTAAATCACATGATTCACACTATATAGCTCGATCAATGCTATCACAATGAGGTCGGTATAAACTGAATCACTTGGTTAACACTATGTGGCTTGGTCAACACTGGATTCATATCATTGTAATTGCAAACTTGGTAAGTACTGCACAACTTGGTTTGCAATGAGAAACTCAGTAAACACTAAGAAGCTTAGTTTATAGTGCTTATCACCATCCTAGTGGAAATTGCTTGGCACAAACTAAATATTGTTCCTTGAACTTGGTAGCAATTGTAGAACTCGGTAAAGACCGAAATACTCAGTTAATATTGTTAACTATGCAATAAGCTTGGTAGATACAATCTATCTAAATAAGTGTGTGTCACTAATAACAAACTTGACTGTAATGTCAATAGTACTTGACATTTCAGATGCAGTAAAGGGCAAATGGGATATGGATTTTTCCGTTTTGAAGGAAAAATTTACTGATTGCATCTTGCAGATTTCTAGTCAACATCCATGAAGGTAAATGCACTAGTTCAAATTTTGACCTATATATAGTTTTTGACACCTTTTTCATTGATGTCAAAGGGGGAGAGATATAAGAAAAATTGTATGTATATGTATGTAAGGGAGAGCAATGTAGAAATTGTTATAAGAGTGAAGGGTTATAACCAAAGGGAGATTTATATTATAACTAGTAGATATAACAAAAATATGGTATAAATAATGATGATCCAAATTTTTGGAAAGTTTAGTAATCTCCATGTAACTGATATTACAAGTTTTGATGATTTTTCTTTTGGGAAGACCAATTTTCCCATATATTTGTTGGAAATATAAGATGAGTAACTAAGAGGATAGGGGTGAATCAGTTACCACAAAAATAAATCCCAAATCCCTTAGATGTCAGTACAGAATATAAACTTCACTACAAATATTGATGCTCAATAAACACACAAGAAAGAAATTTTTTAGTGGCTAATATTCGTAAATTGGCTAATTCTAGAAATTTTTGGTTGGTAATTTGGCTAATACTTTAAGATTTAATGCAACTCAAATCACCATATTTTTTATCAATTTTAGATTTAAAATATTTAAAATTGCTCAATAATTTATTTTATTAAAAAAATTATGTTCAAAGATTCACCATAATATTCAATATATGATTAGATTTGGTTCACTTAAAATTATATATTATTAGAGAAATTAGAATTAATTCACCAATAATTATCATAATTATTAGTTACTTAAGGGATATATCACCAATATTTAGTTTTCACTATTGATTTAAAATATAATGTAATGATCCTCATAATAATCCAATAGTTAAAAAAAATTCAATTTTCATTTGTAATATTCTATTGTGATTAATGAAATTTCTATTATTATTGAGATTCGTCAATATTTTCTATACAAAAATTATGATTCCAAAATAATCACCAATATAAATAATATTTCAAATTAAAAAAATTGAAAGATTCACGAATAGAATTTTATTTTTTTCAAAATAATGAAAGATTAGCCAATATTTCATATCTTTTTTTGGAGGGGGTTTCTTAAATATTATCCTACACACAAGCATCAGTTTACACTAGAAAATGGTGTAACTCAGTAAATGCTTAACATGCAAATCTTATGATATTTTCTATTATTAACCTTACTTAATTTAGTTTCATACACATGAAATAAATAGAATGAACACAAGTGGCAACAAGATTTAACATGGAAACCCAATTTGGAAAAAACCACCAATTGCAACTAGTTACTGATTTTCAATCTTCTAAAATGAGCCATGTCAAGAGCCAACCCTGTTAAAAGTAACAAAATGCATTTTAGGTGTGACCTTGTTAAAGGATTTAATCACCTTGTTAGAAGTGGCCTTGTTAGAGGTCTTTAGACACTTCAATCTAGAAATGCCACCTTGTTAGAGGATTCACAAATAATTGTTAAGCCAATTCTATTAAGAGGCTTAGATCACTGCTACAATGGTTAAAGAGTAACAATGAGATGGCTTGATTTTTTATGCAACTAAATTGTTGATTACTGATCTCAATTATAGCTTGTATACTTGATCCTTTCTGATCTAATGTATCTTTGCATCTACACAAGGCTATTCTTCTTATCCTTCTAATTCACCTCCTCTAAGCATCTTCAAATTTTCTATACACTTGCATAGATTCAATCCTGAAATCGACCTTATATTTATATCCTACACATAGTCAAGTCTGCTTGATTACAACTTTAAAAAAATGATATTACTCTCCTCAGTCAACTAGAACCAACAAAAAAAACTATTGAACTCAATATGCCAAACAATAAAATCTTTCATTAGCCAACCCTGCTAGGTACACTAACTTAGAAATGATTTTCCAGTGTTAACCAGGTGAACTCAGTTAACACTACATCTTCACAAAGTTCCTTTGGTAAATGAGTGAGCTCAATTAACACTGGTTCCATCCAACTTTTCTTCATTAACCAAGTGAGCTCAATTAACATTCAATCTTCTGTGAACTTCTCTTTGTCACCCAAGTAAACTTGGTAGACATTGTCTTCTGAACTAGGAAAAATATGGAATGCTCAGTAGACACAGGAAACTATCTTCTTCACTCGAGTGAGCTCAACATACACTAAATGGAAAAGATATGAAACTTTGTGTAACATCAAAGAGAATACATAATTAACCAATTACTTTCATCAATCTCCCTCTTTGGCATTGATGACAACACAACATGTCATAATATAATGAAATTTTAGAGCAAGAATAAAGTAAGGAACATATCCTTAGTTTCATTCCAATTCTCATCCATGAGAACTCCCTCTATTAGTGTGAACCAACTTTTTTTTTAGTTTCTCCTTCTATTAGAAAACTCTTCCTCTTTTATATCAACCATGTTCATCTTCTTTCTCTGACATCTTCAAAAAAAATTATATTCCCCTTTAGAAAATTTATGTGATATGACAACAAACTCTCCCTCTATGACATCTCATTCCAAAGGAAATATTCAATGAATATTAGTGTACCTCATATATTGATTCATATGCAATAATCCATTTTCAATACTGCATCAACTAATTAATCTTCAACATGCTTTGGTTGATGCATCAATAAACTTCATTTAGTGAGCTTCAAATAGGGGAATGACCCCTAACTTACCTCTTAGATACCAAAATGCATCCTTAGGTAATGGCTTGGTTAAAATGTCTACAACTTGTTCTTTAGTATTTGCATATCCTAATATTACCTCTTTATTTTGCACCAATTCTCTCATAAATTGATATTTTATAGCAATATGCTTGGTTTTGGTATGCATCACAAGATTATTTGATATATTAATTGCACTAGTGTTATCATAGAAGATAAACATTAGATCCTTGAATTATATCTTCATACCTACAACCAGTTGCTTGAACCAAAGAACAATAGAACAATTAACTATTGTTGCCACGTATTTTTCCTCTGTTGTAGATTGAGAAATATAATTCTACTTCTTGCTTGTCCAAGATACTAATCTTTTACCAAGAAAGAATGCTGCACCATTGGTGCTCTTCCTGTCATCAACACTTCCTACCCAATCAACATCTATGAAGGATTTTAAATCCAGATTGCCTTTCTTCTTGTACCATAATCCATAGTCTTTAGTATCCTTCAAATACCTCATGATTCTCTTGATTTCCATCATGCGATTTTCTTTAGGATTTGTAGAGAATCTTGCCACCATACCAACTAGAAATGCAATATCAGGCTTTGTGTGTAATACATATTGTAGTTTTCCAATCATTGATCTATATGTGGTCTGATCTACCTCATTGGAATCATAATTCTTGTAAAGGTTATGTCCAATAGATATAGATGTTCCAACTAGTCTTGAATCTTCCATTCCAAACTACTTTAGTATCTCCTTGATATATTTGGATTCAGTAATGTACATACCATCTTTCTTATGCTAGATCTATAATCCAACAAAGAATTTTATTTCTCCAAACATGGACATCTCAAATTCTTTACTCATTTCATCTAAATTTTCCTTGCATAAATCATCATTTCCTATGAACAATGTGTCATCTACAAAGATTTTTGCTAATATAATTTTCTAGTCTGGTCCTTCTTTAATATAGAGGTTATTGTTATCATTTATTGTTTGAAAACCAATCTGTATCAAGTAGTTATGTAGTCTTAGATACCAAGCTCTAGAAGCTTTCTTGAGACTATACAATGCTTTGTGCAATTTACTAACCATATCCCTTTTGCGAGGATCCAAAAAACCTTCAGGTTGTTCTATGTAAACTTCCTCTTCAAGAATTCCATTCAAGAATACAAATTTCACATCCAGTTGATAAAATTTAAATGCTTTATGTGAAGCATAAGCAAGTAAAGTTCTAACACCTTCTAATCTTGCAACAAGAGAAAAAATTTCACCATAATCAATACCTTCTTCTTGAGAATAGCCTTTGCATACTAACTATGCTTTGTTTCTTGAGACTTCTCCATCTTTATTCAACTTGTTTCTAAAAACCCACTAAGTGCAATTTACATTTTCATCCTTGGGTCTAGGAACAAGAGCCCAGGTCTTATTCCTCTCTATCTATTCTATCTCATAATTCATAGCTTCAATCCAACTTTCATTATCCAAAGCATCTTTCACTGATCTAGGTTCAAATTCAGCAAGAAAACATGTACCTTTCAATTTATTTCTTGTCATTGTTCCATTTGACTTGTCTCCAATGATCTAATAAGGTGCATGGTTCCCTCTGA
The DNA here is from genome assembly GCA_028749045.1 of Cupressus sempervirens. Lineage (NCBI taxonomy): Eukaryota > Viridiplantae > Streptophyta > Pinopsida > Cupressales > Cupressaceae > Cupressus > Cupressus sempervirens. The sequence goes on from CM053790.1 coordinate 37,480,327, forward strand.
CATATCTTGCTAACATAAGTAGTTTGGATTTAGAACTTGTTCCACTAGCCTCACCATTATCTTCAATATCAATCTCAGGTCACACTATTTGTGACTCGGGTTCATCAAACTTAGTTTTCTCTAGCAACATCTTGATAGCTTCTGACTATGACTAGGGTCCTTTAGACTATGACTTAGATTGCACTGGTTGCAAATTGGTAGCTTTTGGAGATTTTGGAGACTTGTGAGGTGAAGTTTTTTGACTTCTAATTTAATTTTCCAATGTGTCAGGTTCATAGTAGACAAACTTTCAATAATCCTCAAGTTCTTTGTTGCTCTCTTCTTCACTCTTTTCTACAAACTTATCAATTCTTAAATGTGCACTTTCTATGGTCTTATGAGTTGGAAAATTCAAACATTTATATGATTTACTTCTACATGAGTATCCTAGGAATATGCCTTCATCACCTTTGACATCAAATTTTACCTTTCCTAGATTACTTCAAGATATAAAATTTACTACCAAATACTTTCAAGTAACTTACATTAGGTTTATAGCTAGACCATAGTTCATAAGGAGTTTTATTTGAGTCTTTCTTCAACTATGTTCTATTAAAAGTATGGACTGCAATATTGATTGTTTCCTTTTAGTATTTGATTGCAACATTCTTTTCTATCATCAAGGTTCTTGCAAAATCCATAATGGATCTATTCCTTCTTTCATCTATACCATTTTGTTGTGGTGTACCAAGGGTTGATACTTGTCTCTTAATTCATCTTTTGATGCAAAATTCATTGAACTCATTGGAAACAAATTCACCAACTTTGTCTAATCTCAAACACTTCAGCTTCTTTTCAATTTCTTTCTCTACTCTTGTCAAATACCACTTAAACTTTTGAAATGATTTAGACTTATCTTTCAGATACAGTACAATCATCATTCTAGAATAATCATCAACAAAAAGAATTAAATACTTATCTCCACTACAACTCTCTATTCCAATAGGTCCACATAAGTCTATATGAACTAGCTCCAAGACTTCTTCAGAAAGCTAATTTTTTCTTTTGAAACTTGTCTTGCCCATCTTACCTATTTGACAATTTTTGCATAGGCTCATATCAAGCTTCCTTGAACTAGGAATACCTTTCACTCTTTTGTTTTTCCTAATCTTGACTAGATTTTCAAAATTAACATGACATAGCCTTTTATGCTATAACCAACTTTCTTCTACTTGAGCAATAAAACATGAACTTTCACTAAGATTTAGGTAGAATAGATTACCATTTTTTTGTTTTCCAGACCCAACCAGATTTCCTTTTCCATCTAGCAACTTGGCCTTCCCATTCATGAATTCTACCTTGAATACAATGTTATTCAACCATGCCACTCTCAGTAGATTATTCTTCAGTCCTTCAACCCAATAAGCATTATCACATCTAAGTTCATTGGTTAGTGAGATACAAACTTTTCCCTTTATCCAACATGGCTCATTATTTCGAAATCTCACACTTCCACCATCATAATGTTCCATATGTTCGAAGTTTGTTTTATCACCAGTCATATGATGTAAGAAACCACTATCAATAATCCATGTATCATTTTTTTCTAACATGAGAGATAAGTGCCATTTTATCTTGTTCATCATCAAATTCATCCTTTATAGCAATATAAACCATTTCATCATCTTCACTTCTATCTAAATCTTTAGCCATAAAACAAGATTTCTTACCTTTGTCTTTGTACTCCTTGGAGTTCTTAAAATCTATCTTACCTTTGTACTTGTTGTTCTTCTTTTCATCTTTTTCTTCTCTATTTGGACATCTTACAACAATGTGTCTGACTTCTTCATAAGAGAAATAGATGAAAGGGATTTTACCTTTATACTTTCCTTTGCCTTTGGGATACCTTCTTGCAAGAAATACTTCAACGGCTCCAAGATCATTGTCAGAACTATCTTCCTCTTCACTTTTAGATTGTTTTAACTTTTCTTTTAGACATTTTATCTCACTTCTCGAGTGAATCCTTGGCTTTAAATGCAAACTCAAGATTTCTAGAACTAGGAGTATAATTATCATAGTTTTTTTAGATCAAATGTAATCAATCTTCCAACTAGAGCATCTAAAGTTATCTTTTTATTTGGATCACATCTCATCTCTTGAATAGAAGACACTCTGATTGCATAGATAGGAAGAAGGGTTTTGAGTACCTTGCTTACCACTATCACATCTTCAATTGTTCCTCCAAAGGCTTTGATATCATTGACACTAGCTTTGATTCTTTCAACATATTTTGCAATGTTGTCATCCTCTAACATTTTCATTTGATCAAATTGACCTCTCAAGATTTCTACCATGGCTCTTTTTACATTATCATCGCCTCCATATATATCCTTTAGCTTGGTCCACATGTCATAAACAATAGCACATCCTTTGACCTTATCAAATTCAACATATTTAAGAGCTGATGCAATGTCAATCATCATAATGTTATGATTTTTCTTTTTAAGAATTTGTTCCATAGTCAATGTTGCAGTAGGAGCCTTGTAAGAATTTTCCAAGTATTTCAAGCCTGAATCAATGATGTTTTCCAAGTGAAAATTCATAGGTTCCTACCATGCCTCAAAGTTATCTCTGTTCAACTTGGAAATTTCTCTTCTATAAAACATCCTAATCTTTAGCTTAGCTCCTTGAAGCCTTCTCTACAAGCACCAAGAAGATCTAATAACAATTGTTGGAAATATAAGAGGAGTAACTGAGAGGGGAGGGGTGAATTAGTTACCACAAAAATAAATCCCAGATCCCTTAGATGTTAGCACATAACATAAACTTCACTAAAAATATTGATGCTTGGTAAACACATAAGCACTCGGTTTACACTAGAACATGTTGTAATTCGTTAAATGCTTAACATGTAAATCTTATGATATTTTATGTGATTAAATTTACTTAACTTATTTTCATACACATGAAAGAAATAGAATGAACACAAGTAACACCAAGATTTAACATGAAAACCCAATTTGAGAAAAACCACCAATTATAACTAGTTACTGATTTTCACTCTTCTAAAGTGATCCCTATTAGGAGCCAACCCTATTAAAGGTTAGAAAAAATATTTTAGGTGACCCTATTAGAGGATTTAATCACCCTATTAGGATTGGCCTTGTTAGAGATCTCTAGGCACTTCAATCTAGAAATGCATCCTTGTTAGAGGATTTACAAATAGTTGTTAAGCCAACTATGTTAAGAGACTTAGATCACTGCTACAATGGTTAGAGAGTAACAATGAGATGACCTAATTTCTAATGTAACAATTTTTGATTACTTGATCCTTTCTAATCAAAGTTATTTTTTCAGCTCAACAGGTATATTCTTCTTATCCTTCTAATTTGCTTCCTCTAAGCATCTTCAAATCTTCTATACACTTACATGCATTCAATCCTCAACTTGACCTTATATTTATATCTTACACATAGTCAAGTTGGCTTGAATACAACTTAGAATAATTGATGTTCATATCCTTAGTCAGCTAGAACCAACAAAAAAACTATTGAACTCAATATGTCAAACAAGAAAATCCTTCATTAGCTAACCCTACTCAGTAGACACTAACTTAGAAATGATTTTCCAATGTTAACCAAGTGAACTTAGTTAACACTACATCTTTACAAAGTTCCTTTGGTAACCGAGTGATCTCAATTAACACTGGTTATTTCAAACTTTGAGTGTTAGTAACCACATGGCCACAATTTTAAAAAAAATTAATTTATGTTTTTGAACCACTTTGAACATTTGTTCAAAGTAGTTCAAAGGGGTTTAGTAGTTTGAAGCAGATTGTTTTGTAGGTTCATGGTCATTCTAAGAGGGTCACATATGAAATTCAATGATCTAGGTTGGGCAATTCATTCCCAATTTAGAGATGCAAATTTTTTGGTTTAAAAGGTTCAAAATCCAATCTCAGTTCATAGCACAGGGTTAGCACAGAAGTCTAGAGATCATATTTTGGAGATGCACCTCAGTTGAAGAATAAATTGTCATCATGATCAAAGGGTTGGATTAAAAGGCCCAAATGTAGTCTGTTCAAATCCTCAGTATACAAAGTATTTATTTTGAAGGAATCTTGATGATTAAATGAGCTCGAGAATCTAGTAAGAAGTGTCTCAAGTTCATCCGAATAGCATATATGAGAACCTCAAGTTTTGGAAAAATTTAGTTTGGGAGATTTAATGACAAAAATCATGATTCATAAAGGTCCAAGGGTATTCATGCAATATCAAATACACATTCAAAGTTTAAAAAGATATTCTTTGAAAGGAAAGACTGTAGGAGTATATATAATTGTCATGAATCGCTCCAAATATTTCTATGAACATGAGATATCGGCTGGTAGACATATAAATTGTTTTAGAAGACTTCTCCATCACCATGATCATTTTATCTACAGTAGGGCCAAATGCATATCCATGCATAAAGGGCATCGAACACACATGCTTGTATTGAAAGTGTAAATCTCCCTTATGCGAATGTAATCAAAAGAAGATGTCACCCATCTAAGGAAAGAGGAGTGAGCTATTAAATGAATTACTTTGAAAGTTCAAGGTAACCCAAAAAATATTGATGGTTGTTATGCATCATTCAATAGAACATTTCAAAAGAAAATAATAGTGACATAATGAATTATTGAAGAATATTAAAGAACATTGAATGCACGGTAAAGATAATAGGCCAATTGCACACAAAAGCTGACACATGATATCTACTGACAATAAGGATAGCCCATGAGCTCATATAAATCCATGAGAGGATAATATGCACCTTGCCAAGTAGGGAATCACTCCCTTCATGGAGGACTCAAATGTTGGATGGGATATTCATGAATTGTTTTTCAAGATATCCATGATTGAATCTTAGAGAAGCACAGGTACGAATCCTCTTATTAGCTCTCCTATGACTTGCGAGTCCTTTAAAGTGAGGTGTAGTTGGGGAGGATATATCTACTTTCCATGTTGAAATTGAAAGGTCCAATTTGATGAAGGTTAGAGGATAATCCCAAATGACTCAAAAGCCAAGCCTTGTCATCATGAAATAAGTATTGGTACCCACAACATACAACTGTGATATGTATGGAACTCAAGGTTATAGAGGAAGATAATGGACACCTATCATACATGATAAAGAAACCTAGACTGAATTTCACCAATCCTCCTTTGATGAAGAACCTAACTGTATATGTGGCATATTTGACATAATGCTCGACTTGATGCTTGCAAATTGTGAAACACATCGTAATTCATAGGCATTAGAATGACAATTAAAGGTGGCAAGGATCTCAATTTTCCATGAGCCAACATATGGTAGTGATAGGGTCCATCGTGGATAAATATATGAAAGCCTCAACAATTTTTGAATAGAATGCCAATGTTGTCATGACTATCTTTTCTGTATGAAATGCTTAGATAATCTCACAAAGGGCCTATCTATTATATTTATTTAAGAGCATTGGTTAATGAACAGAGTCTTATGTTCAAAGGAGCATGGAATACATTTGAAATGGCACATCAAAATGGAATTCAATATAAATGATATAGAAAAGGCACAGGTTGTACATCACCCTCACACTGTCATTGTACTTGCAAGCCTAATCTCACAATATTAAGTGATGATTAATTGGAAGCTTTATTAGGCCATTGACCTAAGATGTAATTTAAAATCTCATGGGAAATTGAAATAAGAAATAGATGTGGAAAATCATTAATTGACACCTGTCAATTAATTCTATACACTTGTCCAAAGTAGATGCAGTCACATAAAGATATTTAAATTTTGGTTAATAATCTTTGGAGATTTTCTCACATAGAGAGATATTGCAAACTAAGAAGCCATTGAGAATAATAAAACTTGTGATAAAGTTTATCTTGAAAAGGAAAACTTTTCAAAAGTTGAAAGGAAATGTTAAGTAGCAAAAGAGGGGTTTTCTCTAAAAGAATGAGTTACAAAAACTGAACAGGAATCGACAACAAGAGAAAAATAAATAAACCAGCAGTGACCAAGAAAAGGGTTCCATTCTTTTTTTTCTTCTGGATTGTAGACTGTGTGCTTTAGGAGGGGAGGAGATTTTCCAAAACTATTCCATTTTCTTGAGAGATTGTAAGAGGCAAAGCAGGGGCTGATTCTCCTCTTTTTTTTTTGAACTGTGTCTAAAATAGTGATAAGATTTTGATGGTTGATGTAATATTGTGAAAAGAGTTTCTATTTTTTTTTAAATAGTTGTTTGGTTGTAATGTTTAAAAGAGCCTTTGTGGTCTTTTACATTCAGGGAAGGGAGACTTGGGGTTAATTATATCAGAACTTTCATTATGATGTATTTTCCTTCCACTGATCATGACCATGGCATCATTTTTAGTTTTCTTTGAAATACGTGCCAATGTCCCTATTTTCTTGTTATATTATCTTTTCAAAACACCTTTTTAAGTTCTATTTTTAAATTATCTCAAGAGGACGGAAGATATATTTTCATTTTTATTATGTAATGTAGTACATAGAAAATGAATTTTGTGTAATCTATTGTATTCAATTTTCTTTCTTTTAGTCGTTAAGTTTACGCATCTACGTTGTATTTATAGATAGATGCTTGAAATCTTTTTGTGCTTTCTAGTTAAAAGCATCTATAATTAATTCATTGTATATCCTACATCAGGTGTTGTACCTAATAAAATTCAAAGGAAGGTTATCAATTCAATGATAACCTATCCAACTATTGGTGCTGATTAGTCCTTTCACTTGGGCATTTAGGGTTATATTTGCATGCATTTTCTTGGAGGATAATCTGTTCACTAAAATATTTTTGGCCACTCCACTGGGAAACAAAGAAAAGATTAAGTGCCTAACATTTTCTTCCTTAGTTTTGTGATTATTTGTGTGTGCAAGAGATTGGTGACTTTGTGTTTTGAACCTATTGAATCTTTTTCTTTCGAGCTCCAGTGTGTGTTATGGCAGCAATTGCAATATAGCCATGGGGGGCTTAGATCAGACCATTTGCCCTAGCCCACTATTCAACTTTACCTAAAAGTTCATGGGAATACCTTCCCAAGTTTCATGGAGACAAAAAACAAGATCTGACTGATCATATCAAAGCAGTTATTGTTGCATGTAGGATTCTTGGTGTGCAGGAAGAACATGTGTTCATCAAGTTGTTTGTTCAAAGCCTTGTGGAAAAAACTATGGAATGGTTTCAGAATTTACAAGATGGATGTATCACAACTTGGGATGATCTTAAAGGGATATTCCTTGAGAGATTTCAACCCACAGTTGATTCTTATCAATTATTGATAAATCTTATTCAAATTCAGATGAAAGAAGATGAATCTATAAGGGAGTTCATTGATAGATTTAATCAGACTATTGGTAAAATCCCTCTAGCCCATCGACCAAATAAAAACAATCTGGTATGCTTCTTTATTGCTGCTATGGATGTTAAAGTCAAGTTTTGGTTACAATGCCTTATAGTGCAAAATTTGGTAGATGTGCAAAAAGAAGCAATCAGGTTGGATGATAGCTTGATTCTTAGTGGTTTAAAATCTATGAAGGCTCTACCAACGAAATAATACCTTTGTGGATAGTAACACTACATTGATGAAGAAGCTACAAAGAAGAAGCCTATTCTAGAAGAAACCAAATCCACTTCCAATGTTTCTCTTTTTCATAATCTAACTATTTTTAATGATAAAGATTTTCAAGAACCCTTGTTGGCTGAAGATAATGGTTTAAATATGATAGGATTTTTCTGGTCACATGTTGAAAATGATGAGGAGTGTGTTTCTTGATCAAACAAACTAGTGACTAGCTTGAATGTACCAGCTGCAAGTGAAGGACTTGTGGCATATGAGTCAAATGAAGGCTTATCAATGGCTACTCTTTTTCTATAATGTCAAGGCTATACTTTTGAAGTTTCCAATACACTCTCTATTATTGATTCAAATTAGCATGATATGGTGTATTAGCAAGAGCAAAAATGGACATATAGTGAAGAGTGTATGACACTTCTCTCTCTGAATATTTTTCATATGTACCACAGCAAAAGGAATTCTTACGATCTAAAGTAATGATGAAGTAATGAGATCTTTCGAAGAATGTGGTGGGAAAAACTATGCACTCTTTGATTTTGTCAATAAGCACTAATGATAAAAAGCTTTCACAAGTTGAAACATCCATGAATTTTGATGAAGTAGAATTGCATACTATGGTACAACATTCCACTCCTATCATGTTGCAGAAAACATAAGTAGAATGGGAGGCATGCCATTTTTATGATGAAGTTGGTGTTCCCAAAGAGCAAGAGTTCCTATAGCACATGGTTGTTGGATTCATCCTTGCAGTCACCACAAGATGTCTGCTAATGCTGGTGCATTCTGCATATTAGTCACTCTTCCGCACAGGTATGTATTTCTCTGAACCAGTCAATGGGTTTCCATGAATGGATGAATGCATTCTAAGAGGTATGGGTTGTTAGCATGTTTTTGTAAATAATTTTTTGTGGTGCATAGTTAGCTTTTCCTACTTTAGCTTGTTGCTGCTTTGTGTTAGTTTGAATAATGTACAAGCTTTGTGCTTTCTAGTAGTTTAGGTGTTTTTTTGGTTTGTTGGTCTTGCCTTTCTCCCCTCCACCCTCTCTACAAGAAACTCTCAGACTTATTTTCTTCCTGACTCTATTACCCATGGTTAAGGCACTCATCTTTGCCAGAAATTGTTGGTGTTCTCTATTTTTGGATCAAAAATAGTCCCGTAGTTATAGCCCCTACTAGTAACTAATGGCCATAGTTTTAAAAAAAATTAATTTGAGTTTTTAAACCACTTTGAACCTTTGTTCAAAGTAGTTCAAAGGGGTTTAGTAGTTTGAAGAAGATTTTTTTGTAGGTTCATGGTCATTCTGAGAGGGTCACATAAGAAATTTAGTGATCTAAGTTGGGCGATTCATTCCCAGTTTAGAGATGCAAATTTGTTGGTTTAAAACATTCAAAATCCAATCTCAGTTCATAACACAGGGTCAGCACAAAAGTCCAGAGATCATAGTTTGGAGATGCACCTCAATCAAAGAATAAATTTTCATCATGATCAAAGGGTTGGATTAAAAGGCCCAAATGCAATCTGTTCAAATCCTCAATATACATGGTATTTATTCTGAAGGAATCTTGATGATTAAATGAGCTAGAGAATCTAGTAAGAAGTGTTTCAAGTTCATCCAAATAGCATATATGAGAACCTCAAGTTTTGGAAAAATTTAGTTTGTGAGATTTAACAACAACAATCATGATTCATAAAGGTCCAAGGGTATTCATGCAATATCAAATACACATTCAAAGTTTGAAAAGATATTCTTTGAAAGGAAAGACTGTAGGAGTATATATAATTGCCATGAATCGCTCCAAATATTTCTATGAACATGAGATATCGGCTGGTAGACATATAAATTGTTTTAGAAGACTTATCCATCACCATGATCATTTTATCTACAGTAGGGCTGAATGCATATCCATGCATAAAGGGCATCGAACACACATGCTTGTATTGAAAGTGTGAATCTCCCTTGTAAATCCACCTTATGTGAATGTAATCAAAAGAAGATGTTGCCCATCTAAGGAAAGAGGAGTGGGCTATTAAATGAATTGCTTTGAAAGTTCAAGGTAACCTGACAAATATTGATGGCTATTACACATCATTCAATAGAACATTTCAAAGGAAAATAATAGAGACATCATGGATTATTGAAGAATATTAAAGAACATTGGATATGTGGTAAAGTTAATAGGGCAACTAGATGTAAAAGCTGATAGATGATGTCTACTAAAAATAAGGATAGCTGATGAGCTCATATAAATCTGTGAGAGGATAATATGCATCTTTCCAAGTAGGGAATCACTCCCTTCTTGGCTGACTTGAGTGTTGGACGAGATATTCATGAATTGTTTATTGAGATATCCATGCTTGAATCTCAGAGAAGCACAGGTATGAATCCTCTTATTAGCTCTCCTATGACTTGCAAATCCATTAAAGTGAGGTGCAGTAGGGGAATATATATCCGCTTTCCATGCTGAAATTGAAAGGTCCAATTTGATGAAGGTTAGAGGATAATCCCAAATGACTCGAAAACCAAGCCTTGTCATCATGAAATAAGTATTGGTACCCATGGCATATAGCTATGATATGTATGGAACTCGAGGTTAGAGAGAAAGATAATGGACACCTACCATACGTGATAAAGAAACCCAGACTAAATTTCACCAATCCTCCTTTGATGAAGAACCTCACTATATATGTGGACTGTTTGACATAATGCTCGACTTGATGCTTGCAAATTGTAAAACACACTGCCATTCATAGGCATTGGAATGACAATTAAAGGTGGCAGGGATCTCAATTTTCCATGAGCCAGCATATGGTAGTGATAGCTTCTGTCGTGGATAAATATATGAAAGCCTCAACAATTTGTGAATAGAATGCCAATGTCATCATGACTATCTTTTCTATATGAAATGCTTAGATAATCTCAAAAAGGGTTTGTCTATTATATTTATTTAGGAGCATTGGTTAATGAATAGAGTCTTATGTTCAAAGGAGCATGGAATACATTTGAGATGGCACATCAAAATGAAATTCAATATAAATCATATAGCAAAGGCACGGGTTGTAAATCACCCTCACACTATCATTGTAATTGTAGGACTAATCTCACAATATTAAGTGATGATTAATTGGAAGGTTTATCAGGCCATTGACTCGAGATGCAATTTAAAATCTCATAGGAAATTGAAATAAGAAATAGATGTGGAAAATCATTAATTGACTCTTGTCAATTAATTCTATACACTTTTCCAAAGAAAATGTAGCCACATAAAGATATTAAAATTTTGGTTAATAATCTTTGGAGATTTTCTCACATAGGGAGATATTACAAAACTTAGAGGGCATTAAGAATAATAAAACTTGCAATAAAGTTTATCTTGAAAAGAAAAACTTTTCAAAAGTTGAAAGGAAATGTTAAGTTGCAAAAGAGGGGTTTTCTCTAAAAGAATCAGTTACAAAAATTGAACAGGAATCGACAACAAGGGAAAAATAAATAAACTAGCAGTGATCAAGAAAAGGGTTCCATTCTTTTTCAGCTTTTGGACTATAGACTATGTGCTCCAAGAGGGGAGGATATTTTCCAAAACTATTCCATTTTCTATAGAGATTGTAAGACGTAGAGCATGGGTTGATTCTCCTTTTTTTTTTGAACTATGTGTCTAAAATAGAGATAAGATTTTGATGGTTGATGTAATATTGTGAAATGAGTTTCTATGTTTCTTTAAATAGTGGTTTGGTTGTAATGTGTAAAAGAGTCTTTGTGTTCTTTTATGTTCAAGGAAGGGAGACTAGAGGTTAATTATATCAAAACTTTGATTATGATGTATTTTCCTTCCACTAATCATGAACATGGCATCCTTTTCAGTTTTCTTTGAAATACATGCTAATGCCACTATTTTATTGTTACATTATATTTTCAAAACACCTTTTTAAGCTCTAATTTTAAATTCTCTTAAGAGGAAGAAAGATATGTTTTCTTTTTTATTATGTAATTCAGTATACAACAAATGAACTTTGTATAATCTATTATATTCCATTTTCTTTCTTTTAGTCATTATGTTTACACATCTACACTATATTTATGGATAGATGCTTGAAATCCTTTTGTACTTTTTGGTTAAAAGCATCCATAATTAATTCATTGTATATCCTCCATGGGGAGTTGTACCTAATAAAATTTGGAGGAAGGTTATCAATTCAGTGATAGCCTATCCAAATGTTGGTGCTGATTAGTCCTTTCGCTTGGGCATTCAGGGTTATATTTGCATGCATTTTCCTGGAGGACAATCTATTCACTAACAAAGACTGGGCTCAGTTAACACTCAATCTTCTGCAAACTTTTGTGTCACCCAAGAAAACTTGGTAGACACAATCTTCTAAACTAGGCAAACTTTGGAATTCTTGGCAGACATAGGAAACTATGTTCTTCACCCGAGTGAGCTTGACATGCACTAATTGGCAAAGATATGACATTTTGTGTAACATCAAAGACAACACACAATTCATCAATTGTTGCCAACAATATTTTCATCAAATCTAATGGGGAAGATTGTTTGCAATTTGGCTAGGTTACTCAGTATGATGTTGTCATTCGTGGAAACATATAATCATAATTAAGTGATGCAATCTTAAGGATAAATTTTTGGGATGTAAACTTAGAAAATTGTTTAAATGTGATTTAGTATTACATGTAAGGATAACGTGTGCAAGAGCACATGACTATATGGATAGAGAAATTTTTGTTTTATAGTGATAGTGTTGAGTAGATAGAATAGTGTAAAAGATATGAAGTCATATATTTTGTATTAAGGAATTATTTTATTTATTAAAATATTTACTTCATTACTTAGGGACAACATTCTCAATGTTAACCCTAAGTGAGAAAGATCTAATTTTTTTATTTTGACAAGCATGTAAAGAAATGAAGTCCAACAGTTAAAGAAATATGGTATAAAGGAAAATATTTTTGATATGAAGAAGTGTGAACCTGTAAGTGAATATAATGTTATGTTTTGTGGTGTGAATTCTAATGTATGATCAAAGCAGTGTGATTTGTAATAAATTTTTGTAAAGAGTAGCAAAGACTAAATCATATACCGAAGATATTAGTTATAGTGAAGAGGTTTTTGTATCTATTCTTTGTATATTGAATTTCATTATATATTGCATTTTTGGGTAGTGGGCTCATCTTGCATACTTTGTATAATTGTAATAACAACTCTTAATAGGGTTGAGGCTTCTAACAAGGCCTAGTCCTCTAACAAGGAAAAATATAATATATGAATGTAATAGACTCCCATGATGGTCAATATCTTTCACAAGATACTTTTGATTAGTGGATCATTTTGTGGGTACTATCCCCACTGGGGTTATCCCTTGGCTAGGGTTACCCTAGTTAACAAAATATGGTGTTATGAGTTTCATTATATAATGGTTGTATTTATTGTTCAACATAATGATTTTAATATCATTTGCAAGTTATAAGTTTGTTAAATATATCTAATTTTGGGAAAACATTTGTGAAATACCGATTCACCCCCTCAACCTGCCCCCCTCCTCAGTATTCCCTATTTCTAACAAGAGATTGGTATAGTCCCCATAATGTTGGTATGTGATATTAATGTAATCTACATCTGAATAACATGACTAGGAATAGTTTAATCCCCATGTGCTAGAATATTTTAACGATGTCAACATATGCATATGTGATTGGCCTTGGATAGAGGAGGTTCCTTCCAAGAAGAAATTTAAGGGGTTCGCTCTAGAGAATATGGTGGAATAACTAAGGGTTAGGAAACCTGATATAGAGACATCTTTAAGGTTGGGATTAGGATTGAGTGTAGAATATATAACTATTAATAATTTTTATTTTGACATTCTACTCCTTTCTTGTTAGCCCTAGAAGCAAGGACATTACAATTTCATTCTACATTTTCTTTAAAGAATAATACCTTTCATAAAGGGATCGACTTGAAAGACTTTAAAGTTATTATCAACTAGGTGGATAATACTCTAATAGTGTATCTTCAAAACTCAAGGGTATAATAAATTTTAAAAATCTTGTTGAACCACTATAGAACACACTTCAAACCTTACTAATAATGGCACCACCCTTCCTCTTTTATATCCATTTAACCACTTTAGTGGAAATTATAAGAGTTAGAATTTGAAACAAAAATATCACCCAAAATGTTGAATTACTACATAAAATTATACATTTTTTAGCTTCAACACATAAAAGACAATATTTAAGAATGTATGAACCCTATACATGGGTGTTTGTGATGTTGCACAAATTTACAACCACTATTTGTAATATATGAGATAGGGAAGTAAAAATATCTAGTCTACAAAAGGGGATCAAATTAATAGAAGTTGGATCATTTTCTTTTTTTATTGATTTTTTTTAAAATAAAGGAATGTTCATTTGAAACTTTTTACTTAGCTGTCTAAGAAGGACCACAAACCTTAGCTTGAACTCCTTTGGCCAAGAACAAGAATTAGGGTCTATCCATTTTTTATCCATTTTATTGAATTGAGGAATAACCTCAACCTGATCCCTTATGATGTTAATGGGATCTCTTAGAACCTTTCAACTTCACTAGCAGACTAAGGGCTCATTTGTAAGGTTGGATTATTTGTCCAAAGGACGTATCTTCTATTTAATGAATATTTAAAGACTTAGGAATCTTTGAATTTATATTAGAAGTAATGAGGTATATTCTAATATAACTCCATATTGTTTGAAGTATATTCCAATATAAATTTTAGAAAATAACATGAACCTAACTTGATTCAATTGCTCATGAAAGTGTATTACTTAAAAAAAAATCTATATTTTCTCTATTTCACATTCTTTTTTGTTCTTCTCTACTTGTCATTTCATTCTCCCACATCCCTAGGTGTGACTTTCTATATATGGAGAATAAAAATCTCCATTTTTTCCCTCATCCTACAATCTCCCCCCCAACACACACACTAACAAATGATAAGGGGTTTCATGTTGTAAGAAAAGGCCTAAAGAACTACTTATATAAAAATTCTAGACAAATCGCTCAAAACCTCGAGAAACATCCCTTCAGTAGGATACATATCACTCCTATCATGTCTAGAAGAGAGATGCATATGCTTTTCAAGAAACATAGAAAAATAATCATGCTCCTCCTATCCCTCTCAATCCTTCCTTACCCCCTTAAGTATATGGGTTTATGGGAGATTTCTTCATCATATTCCATGCCCCAATTTGTGACTGGAGAAAAACAATTTCCTTTTGGTAGCCCTATTGATCCCTGCACACACAAATCTTCCCCTATCACATCAGTGGGAGTCTCTCCCTCAATTCCCAACCTTAATCCCCCCTTACAAAAATCTTAGGAAGATAGCCCCATCCCCCAATCATCATAGGATACTTTGGAAAGCTCCTTTAAATTCATGGATTTTAGGAAAGGTAAAGATCCTCCAAACATGGTCTAGTATTAGATTGCTTCATTTTTGGGTTCAGTAAGTATATCACCTATCAAGAATGTAAGAATTTTCCTTAAGGAAAAATGACACCAAGATCAAGAAGCTCAAGCACTAGCACCATATGGACCAAAAATGGACGATAATAATAATAATAATGAGAATGAATATCATATGAATACACACTAGAAGTTCTTGTATATAAAGGCATCTAGAATGACTAGGATTCAGCAAAGTGATAAGCCTCACAACTAAGCACATGTCCACCAAGAGTGGATTATCCTCCATTAAGCACATGAGTTTGTGTGATGATGAGAGGATAAACTTACATAGGTGTATCTTGTAAAGAGATGTTGTAGACACCATGTGCTCAATTAGAGTGCGAACAATTATGTTTTCTACATGACAACTTAGTTGAATATGAAAACTCATGTGTTGTCAACAAGACAACTCATATAACTATGCATACTCCTACTTGTCTACATGAAAAACAATATAATAATACATTAACCTAAGTAAACTTATTTAAAGTGTAATAATAATTAATTATTTACACTAACACCCCCCTTAAGTGCAACTTAGGGGAATGTACTTAAGCTCACAAAAGCTATGATGAAAATCCATGATGGTCTTGGCCACTAGGCCATGTTAAGTACCTATGTACAAATGCAATGCTCTACATATAATGCAATGAAATGAAATCTCTCTAGAAATGGAGAAAGAGGGAAAACCTCATGGGAAAAACCCTCTTCCAAATAGAGAGATAAGTACAATAAAGAAGATGAGAAAGAAGAAGACCTTATGTAAGGAAAAGATCCCTACCATAAGAAAGAAGAGAGAAGTCAAGGGACTCCCCTTTCTAAAATATCTCACACCCCCAAGAGATCTCACAAATGGATATAATTGACCTCAGTGAAGGGTTTGGTGAAGATATCAGCAACCTACTTTGTTGTAGGACAATACTACAATGTAATGAGCTGCTCATGTATCAGCTCTCTAATGTAGTGCATATGAACCTCAATATTTTTGGTCCATTGATGATGAACTACATGTTTTGAGATCTCAATAGCACACTAATTATCACAATGTATGATTATGGGTTTAGCTATGTCAAATCCAAACTCCTTCAAAACATGTTGTAACCAAATAGCTTCTGTAGTCGTAGTGGTAGCTCCTCGATACTAAACCTTAGTAGATGAAAGAGAAATAGCATTCTTCTTTTTACTCTACCAACAAATTGGTCTAGAACCAAGATGAAACATGTAACCTAAAGTAGATTTGCAAGAATCAAGATCCCCTAAATAGTTTGAGCCTATGTAACCCACTAGTTGTAGTCCAATACTTGTTGCATACTATATTCCATGTGTATTTGTACTCTATATGTAGTGCAAGATGCATTTGGAAACCTTCCAATAAAGCTCATGTGGCTCTTGTATGAAGCAAGAAACTATTCCAACTGCAAAAGCTATGTTAGGTTGTGTATGTGTCAAGTAGATGAGACTCCAAACTAATTGCTTGTGCAATGTAGCATCAACAAGTGGAGTGGAACACTTGGCCTCTAACTTAACACCTAAAAGAAAGGGAGTAGGAGTAGGCTTACAATCACTCATGCAAAAGAAAGAAAGTAAATCAAGAGCATAATCAGGCTATGAAAGTGTTATCCTAGCTAAAGACTATTTGATCTCAATACCAAGGAAATAATGGAGTAAACCCAAGTTTGTCATAGAAAATTTGTCCTGCAAAAAAGTCTTGACACTAGCAATGATGGATGAAGTACTTCGTGTAATGATCAAGTCATCTACATAAAGCATCAGTATCAAGTGTGATTCATCCCTTTGAAGAATGTAGACATTCAAATTTGAATGACACCTGTTGAATCCTACTGAGAGTAGAAAGGAATTCATCTTGGCATACCAAGCCCTAGGAGCCTATTTAAGGCCATAGTAGAATCTTGTATGAATCCCTATGGTTGCTCCATATAGATCTTTTCAAGAAGATCCCCATTGAGGAAAGCACTCTTCACATCCATCTGATGTACAACCCAACCATGAGTTGTAGCAATAACTAATGTCAAACAAATGGAGTTCATCTTAGCTACTAGTGCAAAGGTCTTAGTATAATCAATACTAGGAACTTGTGAGGAACCTTTGGCAACAAGTCTAGCCTTATACTTATCCACACTTCCATCCATTGCAAACTTGGTCCACCAGATTCACTTATACCGAGCCAACATTCTTCCCTTAGGAAGTGAAACTAAGTCCCAAGTTTTCTTTTTCATTAAAGATGTTAGAATTTCTTTAGAATAACTGAGAGGAGGGGGGGGGGTGTGAATCAATTATTCAAGGTCCAAATTTCCTATTCAAACTTTTCACTAAGTGTAGTGAAGCCATTCAACCATTCATTCATCCAAGTTTTAACCTTTCTAATCAGCAAGTTACTGTAAATCAATATGCAAGCATAACACAAAAGAAATCAACACTTGACACAATGATTTACATGGAAACCCAATTTGGGAAAAACCATCAGTAACATGCTACTCAATTCTTCACTCTTCTGAAGTGATGCCCTGTGAAAGGCCTAACCTATTAAAGGCTTACAACACACTGTTAAATGTGACCTTATTAGAGGATTTAACCACCTTGTTAGAAGTGGGCCTGGTTAGAGGACTTTAGAACATTCACTTGGAATGCCACCCTGTTAAAGGATTTACAAATGGCTATTAGGCCAACCTAAGTCCATGGGAATTTTAGATCTAATACAATTTCTAGAGAGTATTATAAAATCTTGACCTAACTACAACATACAACTTATCCTACAGATCTCAAATCACTTCTTAGCTCATACCCTTGCCTAGCCTTCAATCTCTACAACTCTTAATAGCTTGCCCTCCTTTCAAGCTTAGTGTCCTTGAGTCTTTATACTCAATGTACCAGTGCAATCATCTCTTCATGACCACTCATAGAAGAAGAGCCTCTATGCTCTTCCTTCTCCTAAATGTCTCCTCCTTGACACCCTTCTAACTACTTCATAGATTTGGCTTTTCAACAACAATAGTATTAGTAGCTCTAAGCTTCTTGGTCTATGATCCCTTAAATAGAAGTCTTGGAGTACCTTTTCTTTCTCGATTCTTCCATTCTTTAATTTTAATTTTCATGGAATAGGTAGGATTCATTGCATCTAGCCCATACTTTGTTTCCTCTGGAAACTTCTTGAATAATCCTTTAGAATTTGCTAAAAAATGGTTTACATAGGATTCTGTGCCACCAACTCATCATCCTTATGTTCCAACTCATTCAAAAAATTCAATGTAACCACTATGTTGGCTTAGATTTGGCGAATCTTCATTATTTGAAATAATGTAGTAGCTTAGCACTATTGAAATACTAGTGCTCGGCACATGCTATGTTACTCGGCATCAACTATGTTTTTCCTAATGCTTGGCACTTGATCTTCACTTGGCACCTAAAGATCACTCAGTAAAAACTAGAAATTTCTATTACTTGGCTTCTACTAATAATTTGCTTGGCTTCAACTAACTTGCTCGACACCCACTGATGATCATAGTTGAAGCTTTGCATTCTAACTTGTTACAACTTCTTCCTCCAATGTTTCTAAGTGTAACCAACCTCTGTATCTTTCAGTATGTCATCAATACATTATTTAACCATTGTCTTAACTGATCCTTGCACTTCATTACAATATCATAACTCAACCTTTGCCTTGGGTTCTCTTGTTACATCTTGTTGATCAAATCCTCTTCATCAATCAACTAAGGGATAGTACTTGGATCTTATAAGCAAATATCATTCCTACAAATAGCAAGTTTGACATCAATGACAAAACAATGATTGAAAACACTATTTTACTAAAATTTTCCTTCTTTTCAACAATCTTCCTCTTTGATCTTTAACAATGAGTTTTTCAATCAGATTTCCAACAATCTCCCTCTTTGGCATTGATGGCAAACCAAATTGATCAACCATCAAACTAAACTATTCAACCACAAGCTTACTAGGTTAGAACAGTAAGTCAACCAAAAAGTAAATTATAACTTCACATTTCCTTCTACTTCATTTTAGCTTCTCCCTCTTTGTTGTTGTATCCTTTTTCTTAGTCTTTCTCCCTCTGTATTTCTCATCTTCTATTGTTCTGATCAACCTCTTATTATTTCTATCAATTTCTCCCTCTATCTTCATTTTTTCATTCTTGATCCTTTTTCCATTGATTAGTTTCAAATATCTTTTCCCTTCATTTGATCAATATCTCTCAACTTCTCCTCTTGATCCTTTTTGTTGTTGATCAGTTATCTATTATTTCTCCCTCTTTGACAACAATGCCAAAGACATATTAGCATCTTAGTATGCAAGTGTAGCTTTTGCAGTTTCATCCAATCTCTCCCTCTGTCACCTTGCTTGTGACTAATTTGGAACTTCAGCACATCAACTACTTCAGGCATGAATCCCAAAGTAAACATCCTCTACATTAATGTGTAAAGTCTTCAACATTCAACTTATTTGATGCAGGGCATTCTTGTTCTTACTTCACATAGCCTTAGCTAGGGGTATCACCCCTATCTTACCTCTAAGATACTCAAAAGCACCTTTAGGTAATGCTTTTTTGAAGATATGAGCAATCTGTCCTTTTGAGCTAACATATTCCATCTTCACTTGTTTGTCTTCCACCAGCTCTCTTACATAGTGATACTTGATTGCAATATGCTTAGTTTTAGCATGCATTGCTGGATTCTTTGATATGTTAATGGCACTTGTATTATCACAATAAAGTATTATAGGACCAATTAACTCTTAATTCATACCTTGCAGCAAATGTTTGATCCATACAATATTGGTGCAATTTATAGCAGCTACCACATATTCAGCTTTAATTGTGGACTATGAAGTGTAGCTTTGCTTTTTGTCAGTCCATGTAATCAACCTCTTTCCTAAGAAAAGTGCTCCTCCACTGGTGCTTTTTCTATCATCAATGTTACCCCCCAAATCTGCATCACTATAGGCTCTTAGTTCAAACTTCTCATTTCTCTTGTAGTATAAACCAAAGTCATTAGTTCCTTTCAGGTATCTCAATATTCTCTTTACTGCCATTAAGTGATTTTCTCTTGGATTTTCAAAAAAAATTGCTACTGTTCCAATAGCTAATGTAATGTCTAGTCTACTACATACAACATATTGCATCTTTCCAATCATTGACCTATACAATGTCTGATTTACTTTAGCAGATTCATCATTCTTGGATAGCTTATGGCCTGTTGCCATTGGTGTGCTAACTAGTTTTGACTCTTCTAACCCAGATGCTTTGAGTACCTCCTTGATGTATTTAGGTTGGGTCACAAATATGCCATGCTTCAAGTTATGTACTTGTAATCCAACAAATAATTTGATTTCTCCAAGCATTGACTTCTTAAATTCATGCTTCATTTGATCAGCAAAATCTTTGCATAAAACATCTTTTCCTCCAAATATTATATCATCAATAAATATTTCTGATATCAAAATGTCTTTACCTTCTTTAGTTTTGATGTACAAGTTGTTGTTGTCATCTGTTCTCTAAAATCCTATTTTCACAAGATATTTGTACAACCTCTCACATACCATGCTCTAGGTGCTTGCTTCAATCCATAAAGTGCTTTGTGTAGCTTGCAGACCATGTCCATGTTCTTCTCATCTACAAATCCCTCTAGTTGTTCTATGTAGACTTCCTCTTCTAGTATACCATTTAGAAAAGTAGACTTAACATCCATTTGGTACACTTTGAAACCTTTATATGTAGCATATGCAAGTAGTGTTCTTACTCCTTCCATTCTTGCAACAGGGGAAAATGTCTCTCCATAATCCAGTCCTTCTTCTTACGCATAGCCTTTGCAAACTAGTCTAGCTTTGTTTCTTGTTATCTGTCCATTCTCATCAAGTTTGTTTCTAAACACCCATTTGGTAACAATCACATTCTTATCAGCTGGTCTAGGAACTAGAGACCATGTTTTATTCTTTTCAATCTAATCTATCTCTTCTTCCATGGCTTTATACCAGTCATCATCTTCTAGTGTATCTTTCACTATTTTAGGTTCAACCTTGCTTAATAGACATGACTCACTCCTTAGTCTATTCCTTGTCAGTCTGGCATCCTTGTCACCAATAATTTGATCTATAGGGCGATGCCTTCTGACATACTTGGCTGATCTAGGTTCTTTGATCCTTCACCTATAGAGTCATTTCATTCTTCTTCATCAGAAACTTCATCATTCCTTTCATGTGTACTATCTTCGAAGTAAAAAAAGCATTTTCTACATTCTACAACTCGGCTTCTAAATACAACTCAGCATTCACTGGTTGAGACTCAACAGATACTAAAATGTATTGTTCATTCCCAACTTGATTTGTAGCATTGTCTTCAATTGTCATTCCTTCATAGAAGTATACAAAGGATCTATAATACTCTATTTACTTTAACTCATGAATCTGAACTTCTGTATGCTCATCAAAATTTACATTTGCACTCTCCACATTTTTGTTAGTGTTAATATTCAAACACTTATATGCCTTACTTCTAGTGGAGTATTCAAGGAATATGCCTTCATCACTTTTTTCATCAAACTTTCCATTTCTAGTATCTTTTAGAATATAGCATTTACAACCAAATACTTTAAAATGTTTTACATCAGGTGAATGACCATACCACAATTCAAAAGGTGTTGTATTTGTACCTTTGTTGACTTGAACTCTATTTAGTGTGTAGACTGTAGTACTTACAGCTTCTCTCCAAGACTTTAGTGCAACATTTGTCTCCATCATCAAGGTTCTAGTATAGTCAATCACTAACCTATTCCTTCTTTTAGCAATACCATTCTATGGTGGAGTTCTTGGTGCTGATGTTTTCCTTTTAATACCTTTGTCATTGTAGAATATTTCAAACTCTCTTGATGTGAACTCACCTCCTCTATCTGACCTTAGGCATTTTAGGTTCTTTCCTATTTCCTTCTCAAATCTAGCTAAATACCACTTGAAATTTTGAAATAAATTAGATTTTTTCTTTAAGAACATAGTAGTCATCATCCTAGAATAATCATCTACAAATAGCATTATGTTTCTGTCTCCTAGGTAGCTTTGTACTTATATTGGGCCACATAAGTTTGTATGGACTAACTTTAGTACTTCAATGGAAGTGTATTTTTTTCTTTTCAAACTAGACTTAGTCATCTTCCCTAGTTGATATTGTTTACACATTGCATTTTCAGATTTCTTCAACTTGGGCAACCCTCTGACTTTCTTCTTCTTGTTGATGCAGATCACAGAATCAAAATTAAAATGATAGCCTTTTATGCCACAACCACACATCATCAAGTCTAACAAAAAGACATATTGCATCTTCCATATCTAGGTAAAATAGATTTCTCCTAGTTTTTTCACCTTTTCCTATTAGATTTCCATCAATGTCATAGATCTTGGTAGTTTTGTTTCCGAATTCAACTTTGCAACCTACATTGTGTAACTATGATACAGTCAACAAGTTGTAGTTCAATCCTTCAACATAATATGGATTATTACATGAAATTTTCTCTATAATTTTAATAGAGCCTTATCCTTTGATTTGATATGGGGCATCGTTACCAAATCTAACACTATTTTCATCATATTGAGTAAAGGTAATGAACTTACTTCTATCTCTTGTCATGTGATGTGAGCATCCACTGTCTATGATCCACTTATCATTCTTGTTCGCACAGGTAACCAATTTTGTTGCTTCATCTTTATCTTTATCTAATTCATCCTTCATGGCTACATAGACTACTTCATAATCATTCTTATCAGAATCTTCTTCAATAATGTAGCATCTCTTGCCTTTATCCTTGTAATCTTTGCTATCATCTTCTCTTTTGTTCCTATACTTATTTCCTTCTTTGTAGTTCTTCTTCTATGGACATTTTGCAACTATATGACCTACTTCATTGCAATTGAAACATATGATAGGGAGCTTACCTTTGAATTTGTCTTTACCTCTATGGAATCTCCTAGCCAGTAGTGCTTCTAACTATTCCACATCTTCCTCATTCGTGTTGCTATCATTGGATGCTTGTTTTCCTTTTCTTCTCTTCTTTCTTGATGTGTCCTCCTCAATATCTTTTATTGTCATCTTGGCCTTGAAAGTAGATTCAAGGTTCTCAGGTTTGTAGTTGTCAAAATTGGATAGCTCAAATGTCGTAAGTCTTCCTACTATTCCTTCAAAGCTTAGTTTGTTCCCTTGTACACACCTCAGCTCTTGTATGGCTGAAACTCTAATAGCATAGATAGGAAGTAGATTTCTTAAGTATTTGTTGATGGATGTTTCTTCTTCCAATTTTCCACCTAGACTCCTTATTGCACTTACCACTTCTTTCATTCTTGTAGAGTACTGAGCAGCATTTTCACCTTCCTCCATCTTCATGTGATCAAAATTTCCTCTTAAGCTTTCTCTCTTCACTCTCTAAAAATTTTGATCTCCTCCATAGATTTCTGATAAGGTTTTCCACATTTTGAATGTAGTATTACAGTCTTTTATGTCATCATAGTTTGCATAGATAAGTGCAAAGGAAATCTCCAACATTGCTTGATTATGCTTCTTCTTTTTGTTCAAATCATCTGTAGTGAGAGGTCTTGCTAGATTTATATGTTCTATTCCAATTGAAGTTTGTGCATAGTCACCTATTGATCCAAGGTGCAATTTTATCAGACTCTTCCATGCAGTAAAGTTGTCTTTTTTGATCTTGGTAACTTCTCTCTTGGACATCTTGATCTTCCTACTTCTAGTACCTTGAAACTAAATCAGCAGATGGCTCGGATACCAATTGTTAGAATTTCTTTAGAATAGTTGAGAGGGGGGGTGAATTAGTTATTTAAGGTCCAAATGTCCTATTCAAACTTTTCACTAAGTGTAGTAAACCCATTCAACCATTCATTCATCCAAGCTTTAACTTTTCTAATTAGCAAGTTACTATAAATCAACATGCAAGCATAACACAAAAGAAATCAACACATGACATAGTGATTCACATGGAAACCCAATTTGGGAAAAACCACCAGTAACATGCTACTCAATTCTTCACTCTTCTGAAGTGATGCCCTGTGAAAGGCCTAACCTATTAAAGGCTTACAACACACTGTTAAATGTGACCTTGTTAGAGGATTTAACCACCCTGTTAGAAGTGGGCCTAGTTAGAGGACTTTAGAACATTCACTTGGAATACCACCCTATTAAAGGATTTACAAATGGCTATTAGGCCAACCTAAGTCCATAAAATTTTTAGATCTAATACAATTGCTAGAGAGTATTAGAAAATCTTGACCTAACTACAACATACAACTTATCTTGCAGATCTCAGATCACTTCTCAGCTCATACCCTTGCCTAGCCTTCAATCTCTGCAACTCTTAACAACTTGCCCTCCTTTCAAGCTTAGTCTCCTTGAGTCTTTATACTCAATGTACTAGTGTAATCATCTCTTCATGACCACTCATAGAAGCAAAGACTCTATGCTCTTCCTTCTCCTAGATGTCTCCTCCTTGACACTCTTCTAACTACTTCGTAGATCTAGCTTTTTAGCAACAATAGTATCAACAGCTCTAAGCTTCTTGGTCTATGACTCCTTAAATAGAAGTCTTGGAGTACTTTTTCCCACTCAATTCTTCCATTCTTTAATTCCAATTTGCATGCATTAGGTAAGATTCATTGCATCTAACCCATATTCTGTTTCCTCTAGAAACTTCTTGAATAATCCTTTAGAATTTTTTCAAAAATAGTCTACATAGGATTTTGTGCCACCAACTCATCATCATTATCTTCCAACTTGTTCACAAAATTCAATGTAACCACTATGTTAGCTTAGATTTGGTGAATCTTCGTTATTTGAAATAATGCAGCAGCTTGGCACTATTGAAATACTAGTGCTCGACACATATTGTGTTACTTGGCATCAACTATGTTTTTCCTAATGCTCGGCACCTAATCTTCACTTGGCACCTGAAGATCACTTGGCACACACTAGAAATTTATATTACTCAGCTTCTACTAAGAATTTTCTTAGCTTCAACTAACTTGCTCGACACCCACTAATGATCTTATTTTAAGCTTTGCATTCTACCTTGTTACAACTTCTTCCTCCAATGTTTCTAAGTGTGACCAACCTCTGTATCTTTGAGTATGTCATCAATACATTATTTAACCATTGTCTTAACTGATCCTTGCACTTCATTAAAATATCATAAATCAACCTTTCTCTTAGGTTCTCTTGTTACATATTGTTGATCAAATCCTCTTCATCAATCAACTAAGTGATAGTACTTGGATCTTATAAGCAAATATCATTCCTACAAATAGCAGTTTGACATCAATGAAAAAATAATGATTGAAAACATTATTTTACAACAATATTCCTTCTCTACAACAATCTCCCTCTTTGATCCTCAACAATGAGCTTTTCAATCAGATTTCCAACAAAAGAGTTATATTTTTCCTACATGGCCTTGTCCCATTTAGGTAGCCCTAATGCTTCCTTAAATGACTGTGGATCAAAAGCAATGGCAATATATGCATGTGGAAATGATTTGTGTTGTGACCTTGTCCTCCTAGTATCTGAAAGATTCCCTAGTAATGAACCTGATGAATCAAGTGTTTGTTGTGCCCAAGAAGGTCTAGTGGAAGAAGAAGGAATATCCTCAACTATTTGTGGACCCTATGAATATGGTGTCCTACGAGTCCAAGTTAAAGGAATATCATCTTCCAAGTCACTATCATCACTTTGCATGAAGGAAGAAGGAGGAGTTGAAGGAGCCAAACTTGGACAAGTCTCTTCAAAGTTAACACTCCTCTTAAAGAAGATTTCATGTGTCTCTAAATCCATGATTTTGTATGCCTTAAGGTAGTCAGGATATTCAACAAATACACAAGGGTTACTTTGAGGTTCCAATGCCTTTTGTTTTTGTGGAGGTATCCTTTCCCATGCTGGACAACCAAAAACTTTAAAGTTTTTAACACTTGGTTTTCTTCCACACCAAGCCTCAAAAGGTGTAATTCCATCCAAGGCTTTATAGGGACTTCTATTTTGGATGTAATTGGCACAACACATGGCTTCTGCTCAAAAAAATTGATCTAGAGACTTATGTTGTAGCATACAAGTGGTAATCTCCTTAAGGGTTTGATTATTCCTTTTAGCAACACCATTTGTTGTGAAGTGTATGCAACTAAATATTGAAGATCAATTCCCTCATGATTACAAAATTCTATAAGCCTTGAGTTCACATATCCCATTCCATTATCTATTGGAAGAATCTTGATGGATTTCCCTGATTGCTTCTCAACTTGAGCTTTGAAGGTGATAATCTTATCAAACACTTCACTCTTATGAGAAAGAAAGAAGACCCAAGTGTAGTGTGAAAGTCATCAATGAAGGTGAGAACATAGCGAGCCTTTCCAAATGATGACACTAGAAATGGGCTATCTACATCACTATTAACCAATTCAAGAACAACAATAGCTCTCCAAGACATCCCCTTGTCAAACTTCTCTTCTAGATGCTAGCTTGCTTCACAACCTATAGATACACCCTTTGAATACTTGACTTGAGGTAGACCTATGACCATATCCTTGTTGCTAAGTTGTTGAAGGTAGTAGTGATTGAGACGTCCAAACCTCTCATGCCATAGTTTACTTTGTGAATTGAGTGGGTCAACAAGGCAAGGGAAGTGGAATTAAGCACAAAATGAGAAAAAGAATAAAGTCTTGTATCATGATTAGCCTTTCCAATTTCCACCATAGAATCATCCTTTAGATTTTTCAACACATCTAAATCAAGGAGGAACTCCACTTTGTTGCCACATCCATAGTGAGTGATTTGGTAGATTGAAAGGAAGTTGGTGCTAAGGTTTGGAACATGAAGAACATCCTTGAAAACTCCATTGTCCAACTCAACATTCCCTTTTCCTTAAACTTCCACTTGTGTGTCATTTCCCACATAGAAGTAAGGTAAATGTGATGGTTTCAAAGAGGAAAAATTCTCCCTTGAAGCACCCATATGGTGTATAGCTCCTGAATCAAGAACCCATTCCTTAGAATTGTTTGTACTTGCTACCAAAGTTTGTCCCTTCCCTTATGAAGTGAATGAAGATCCCTTGTCCTTATAGGTATTTGGCACATTAATTTTATTTTTCCTCATTAAGTGTAGTAACTCATCAATTTACTTATCCTTACACTCATGTTCATCATGACCATTTTTCTTATAATAGGCACAAGTTTTCTTCTCCCTTTTCTTGAAGTTGTTCCCCTTCTTATTGTTTTTGGAAAAAGACTTTCCTTTTTGTGAGGAAGATTGTTGTGTGGAGGAAGATTGATGTGTAGAGGAAGATTGTTGTGTCACCTTATGGCTTAACCTTCCACTAATTTTGCTTCTTGTTGGAATTTCTACCACCTTGATTCCCTTCATTAGCTACCAAGACTTTGTTCTTGGAAGACTGGGGAATTCCCATATTCACTAACTTTTCATGTTCTAAGACTAGCTTTCCTGAAAATGACTTGAATGAAGGCTCAATGAAGGCACTACCCATTGTTAACTTGTGAATACTATAACTTGAAAGAAAAGTGGCATATTCAAGAGGAAGAGGGTTCACCACAATCCTTAAGTTGTTCCCTATACATGTCTACTTGG
Organism: Cupressus sempervirens; assembly: GCA_028749045.1. NCBI lineage: Eukaryota > Viridiplantae > Streptophyta > Pinopsida > Cupressales > Cupressaceae > Cupressus > Cupressus sempervirens. The sequence continues at coordinate 37,508,074 of CM053790.1, forward strand.
GTAAGATATTCTTTTATGGTGTAAAAATTCCTAGGATCCAATTTGAGAAGATTGTCCTCAATGGTGTAGGCCATATCTTCATCTACTATCCCAAACAACACTTCAAGTTTATCCCTAAATTCTATTGGATTGTTAATGTTTCTAATATGATATTTGATAGGACCTAAGATATTCTTTAACAAGGTTCCTAGAGCCATTTCTTTTTTTGATGCCCAATCTTCTTTACGAGACTCATCAACATCATCATTAGGTTTCTTTATTGCACTAGTTACATAACATAGTAAACCTTTTTCAACTAATGGTTCCTTTATCTTTTATTTCCAATTAGCATAATTATGTGGTGTTAATTTAGAAAAAGAACCCATAATGCAAAAGAAATAGCACAATATCAAGGAACAGAAGAACAAAAGACACACCCAACCCTTTTCAATCAATCAAAAACCCCTCAAATGAATACTTTAGGTACTTTATACTTAGTTTGATTACAATATGCCACTTGTAAAAATGGACAAAAGTGGACTTCTAGTTTTTTTTGTTTATAACCTCCTCTTGGAGTTCAAATCTATTATTTAGCAATGTTACTTAGATATACAACAATTTTGAAGTTTGATCAAAGCAATATAATGCAAAAAAGGACCTATTTCTAAAAGTGATATTTTTGTCCACATAAGCCTATAATTTGATTGTAGATCTAAAAAGTAGACAAAAAAATTATACACTTTCAAAAAAATAGAACCTGAATATATGTCTAGATGAGCCCATACGAAGCATTTGAAGTTGCAAAATGCAAAATTAGATAGGTACAGTCAACAAAATATGATTTTTCTAACAAATATGTCTACCAAAATCAGAAAATAATAGCATTAATAAAAAATTTAGGAAATTCTAGCCCAAATAAAAAAAAATTGTACCTAATTTGGAGTTTGGATGACTGAGATATGACCTCCCAAAGTTTGACTATCAAATCAAAATTGCATATAGTGAAGGGTCTGCCCTGCTGAAGTTAGGAAAATACTAGGTGAAATTTGATGTCCAAATAGCTATCTCAGTAGTGTAATTTTTCCTACTTGTGATGCTCAAAAAATTGTCAAATTTAAGATTGTAAGGTGATGACATCAAAAAAATAGCCCAGGTGGCTCACATGGCAATACGGTCACATGACATGGCATATTCGTATAGTGATGATGTGTCTTGTATAGGTAGCTGACCATGCAGGTGACATAGCTCTTTGTGCAAGGCATTTGTGGCACTATTGTGTCATACGCTGATGTGGTCAACAATAGAGATCCATTTAGCAATGATGGTGGTCACCATAGGTGGTTGTCGATAGGAGCAGATGGGTGGCATTGTGGAGCAATCAGTTAGTGCAAATGGAGGAGAGTCGACTACCAGCAGTGGGTGTGGGATTATTAATCCAACATGCACCATGATAAAAAAAATTATGATGTTTTTAAAAACCATGGGCCAAAAAGTTTGAAGTGGCTTAGAGGCCACTAGATTGTTGTGTTGTCAATTTGTTGTGTCATCGATTGCAATTTGGAATATTCTAACTGCGAGTTGTTGGGATTTGACTACCCGATTTGCCTGCAAAAATATGCTCTCCTATAGGCCTAAAAGACCAATTTTTTCGTAGATGCAAATTTGGAAAAAAAAAATTATAGAGAAGCAAAAATATTCAAATCTGAAGAATTAATTGCATAGATCTAAAGAGATCATACCAATTTTGCAAATTGGGCCTTCGAGTTTCAATTTGGAAAAAAAAATTGCCTTTGATTTGACTATGGCCTAGGGTAGGCAAATTTATAGTTAAAATTTGCCAAATCGATCCTCTAGACACAATGGTGAGGTCTAATTTGGCTCTACATGCTCCCAATAATTATAGATACTCCAAATTTGAATCATGGCCCTCTAAGAAGTGAGCAAAAAAAGGTCTCCAATGGCTATGTGAAGATATCTCATATTGCTTTGATACCATGTAAGAATTTTCCTTAGGGCAAAATGACACCAAGATCAAGAAGCTCAATCACTAGCACAATATGGGCCAAAAATGGATGATCATAATAACAATAATGAGAATGAATATCATATGAATACACACTAGAAGTGCTTGTATATAAAGGCATCTAGAATGACTAGGAGTACACAAAGTGATAAGCCTCACAACTAAGCACATGTCCACCAAGAGTGGATTATCCTCCATTGAGCATAAGATTTTTTGTGATGATGAGAGGATAAATTCACATAACTGTATCTCGTAAAGAGATGTTGTAGACACCATGTGCTCAATTGGAGTACAAATAGTTGTGTTAACTACATCACAACTCGGATGAATATGCAAACTCCTATGTTGTCAACAAGACAATTCATATGACTACACATACTCCTAGGTGTCTACATGACAACTAATATAATAATGCATTAACCTAAGTAAACTTAAGTAAAGTGTAATAATAATTAATTATTTGCACTTACAAACAATATATTTTATTGTATTGAATGTTCTTTAGCTTTTGTTAAAAATTATATTATAGCTAAATGAAAAATATTTTGTGAAGGATCCCCCCTTTTTTTCTTTGATTGGCCCTAAAATTTCAATTCCCTTTGCTTCAAAATGAAATTCATTCCAGTATGGTATATAACCTGTGATCTTTCCCAATATCCCTTATCAACTAGGAAATACTACTAAGTATAGGCAATTTCTTCAACTCTTTCCTTGGGTTTGAAGACCTTTTATCCCCCCCAAGAGGATTGTGAAATTCTCTTTGTAATTAACCCTTTATTGAATCCCTTAAGGATGACCATCCACAATGACAATTCATCTTTTAGTTTTCCCCCTAAAATTTTTTCTTATGAAATCAATCTAAGTCAAGTGGTCCTCTCTCAGGTTTTCTTATCCCCCAACAAATCCTTTATGTCCTAAGTATTTGCATAATCCCCTCGATGGATGATTATCATCCTATCTTAGTTGAGTGTTTATAAAAGGGAGGTTTTTATTTCAATAAGCATCCTTCCCCTGGACTGGCTCCCCAATATAGGGAATCTAACTCCCCTTCCCTTAACCCTGCCCTATGTTTGGTGATTACTTGCAACAATAACCCCAATCAAAGTAATTACTCCCTCGCACCCTAAGAAAAATGATATATTAGTATCCACTAAGGTGTAATCACCCATATTACATTGTCATTTATACCTTTTAGATCTTGGGTTAAGCCATAGTAATTGTTTCCACTTTTTGGCTAACTTTGACACTGAAATAGATATTTTGAAAAAAAATCATTTTCAAATGTGTATTACTAAAAAACTATAAAGAATTTGAAGATGATGTAAACTAGTGATTTTTAGAATTTTCTTTCTAGTTTCTAACAAAAAAGAATATTTTATTTTTTAAATTCATTTGAATTCCATTTTTCCTTCTCCTTTGAGAAGCGATTTATATGAAAATTGGCATTTTCAAAGAGTGATGAGTCGTTTGATCAGCCTAACATTTTTTTTAACATATGATATTGACAAAATTATTTCAAGTCTAGAATAGTAACATCAATATCTAACATTTTTAGTTGGTTTTTTTCAATTTTCTTAAAAAATATAGATTTTATTTAGTAGCAAAGTGACACTAATGATAATTTAGATATAGGTTTTTTTATCAATATAAATTGATTTGTATTTATCGAAATATTTTTTTATTGATTTGATAGAAAGGTAACACACATACCTTTGATGAATGTATTTTTTAAAAATTTAATTCTCTCATTTCTTATTTTTCGCAAAGCTTCATACATAGATTTATGAAATGACCAAAAAACCTATATTTAATAAAAATAAAAAAAAACATCACGATAAACATAGTATATAATAAAAATATAGTCATTGGAAATCTTATCAAGAGTACAATAATTTTCTATATTTATTTTGAATATGGACATATTTAGCCCTTGTTGGAGCCCTTAAATGGGAAAAATTTGACATAAATTTTAGGAAGTTTTTAAAAATTCCTATTTTGGGACCTTTGAATGAAGCCCTTGGAGAGGATTCAAATGAAGGGGCTTCATATGAATCCTTTAGGGGGTTATTTGGGTATCCCTGGGAGATTCAAATGAAGTCTCCTAGCCCACTTTCCAACCACTTAGTGGTCCTAGGGGATTTTTTTGGCCCATTGTTTTTCTCTCTCTTATTTTCTTAAAAATATAAAATCTACTAATAAGGAAGAGGCAATGACCACTATTACTTCCCTGAAAACCAAAATGTTGCAACTCAGGGATCTTATAGGGGAAATTAGATATGCTAAAGATGAAGTTCAAAAAGAGGTGCTAAGATGGCTAGAACTTCAAGCTCTAATGATGGAAACTTCCCATCCTAATGTGGATAACCCTCAAGATTTGAATCATAAATCCAATAAATCCCAATTGATTTTGAATCTATATATATCATGATTGGTATTAATCAAGTGTCTAATTTGGATAAAATTCTCTTTTGTAGCCCCCCGCCCTCCTCAGTTTAGAAATTGGCATCCTTTCATCAATTCTTAAAAGAATTTAGAGTCTAAAACCTTCATAGATCCTCTCTTACATTATCCCTCCCCCCGCCACTTTGTGTAGCCTAGGAATTGCAATTAATCTCCAAGGGGGAAAATCTCATCATTAAGGAAGAGAGGATGGAAATTTAAATATGATTTAAGGAAAATTTATGGTGAGGTTGAGAATCAAACTAAGCCCTCCTCCATCTTTCACACTAGGAAGGGGAAGTGCCTTCCCTCCTCCCAATGAGGATTACATCTTGGAACATCAAGGGCATTAATTCCTCAATTATTAAGAAATGCCTCATCAAGCGTTGCTTAATGTTTTTGAATATGGACATAATATCACTATAGGAAATTAAGTTAGACTTGAAAGAACTATTTAGATTTCACAAAAAAATGGAAATTTGAAAGGTTTGGTGTCACCCCAACATCACTACTACTGGTAGTCTTATCTACATCTGGAACCCCAAAACCATTCTCTTTACTCTTGGTGAATGCCAACCAAATTGGATGTGTGGATAGGTGAAAAGTATCTCATCCAATCTCTCCTTCTTCCATATATATATATATATAGGAAATTAAGTTAGACTGTGAAGAACTATCTAGATTTTACAAAAAAAAGGGAATTTGGAAGGTTTGGTGTCACCCTAACATCCATACTACTAGTGGTCTTATCTACATCTGGAACCCCAAAAATAGTAGTTTAATCTTAGGAGGGGATTTTAATACTATTGTTGAACTCGAGGAAAATTTAGGTGGTATTAGAACATCAAATCAAGATTCTAAAGATTTCAAAGAATTGGATTTCCTCTTGCTATTTTTTGGATATCAAATTGTTGATCTTAGATTGGTTTTGACTAGTGAGTATCAACACACTTAAGTAATTTACTTAGTTCATGTCGAACTAGTAATACCTACTAAGCACCATATGTAAATATTAGACCATGTTGAGTCATAGTGAGTGTTGAATCACTTATGTGCCGAGTCACTCAAGTGCCAAGCAAATAGACCATACCAAGTGGTTTAGGAGTCGAGTAAATAGTGGATGCCAAGCAATACAGGTGTCAAGTCACAGCAAAAAGATTAGTGTGTGTCAAGAATTAGAGACTTTAGATGTTGAGTAAGACATTTTTGACATATTTATTTGTAATGGCAAAAAAAACTATGTAAAACATTTTTTAGCCAACTTAAAGGTAAATTATGATATTTTGGAGATAAGGACAAATCACTAATTTGATTCTCTATGCAATTACATGTAGCCAATCAAAAAATGGGAAGGATTAAGCGAAAAAATGGATGAATCTCAGTCATAGATTCATACCCAACCCTAAGCCACCAAAGTCATCTTAAGAAGGCTGAAACCCTAAATTCTCTTTTGAGTGTGTAAGGAATTGAAGGAGTGAAGAGGATAATTTTCATGTGCAAATAGAGCATTTGTGGTAACTTAGAAGTTATGAAGAGAGAGTAAATTGCAAAATTAGTTAGAGCAGAATAGAGGATAGAGAAAAGAATAAAAGCATTGAGACGTCTGATCAAGAAGGATCAAGAAGACATTGTCTAGAGGTGATCTATTATTAGGCATGTAAGTGCCAACCGTAAGATCTATGATAAGACATTCTAACAAGTGGTTTCAGTCAAATCTCTTAATAGAGTAGTCCAAATAGACTATATGAAATCCTTTAACAGGTGCTTACTTAGTTGTAAGTTAAAGTCCTCTAACAAGGTACACTTCTAATAGGGTGTTCAAATCCTCTAACAAGGTGAGACCTAATAGTCTTTGTAAGCCTTTAATAGGGTAGACCTTTCACAAGTTAGATCATGTTTCATGGTCAAAACATTGTAACCTTGATTAGATACATTTTATTGCTATAGTGAAGATCTCTAGGTGTCATCCCCACCCCAGTTTTACCATCACACTTGGAGGGTTTCTAGGTAATCATATTTGGTGTTATGTGTGTGAATGCTTACATGATTTATATGTATATGCTTTACATGTTATTTTAGTTAACTCATTGAATGCATGAGATAGATGAATGGTGAAAGATTTATGGCTCCAAGATTAAACTACTAATTTACTCCCCCCCCCCACCCTAAGAAGTTTACATTTCCTATTCTATTTCCAATAATTGGTATCAGAGCCTTGTTCTCTAAAAGAGAAGCTTTGCAGCTTTGAGAAAAGATCTTGAAATGGAAATCTACAAGTTAGGAAAGACCATTGAGAACCAAGAGATTGAAATACATCGCATACTACATCAACTAAATAAAGCAAGAGAAGAACTAAAGAAATCCTTGAAAAGAAGGAAAGAAACTGCTATTGTAGACAATGACACACAATACAAAGAGATAGACACTACTAAGCTATTTTCTTATATAAACTCCAAACAATTTGATGTAGTAGTTGTGAATCTAATGGAAAAGAATAGAGTCCAAGATAAGAAAATTAGAAATCTCAAGTTAGTGCAAGAATGACAAGCTATACTACTATGTGAGGTAACTAAACAAAAGAAGAAAGCTATGGAAGACAAAGCCATGATTAAGAAGATAAAATAATTCTAGCCAATATAGTAGAAGAGAAATCAATAGAGCTAACCAAGATTTCCAACATGCAACTAGACACCCTAAGCCAAATGATGAATGGCAACTATGAATTAAATGTCAAGGACATTGAGATAACTACATTGAAGTTGCAAAATGAACAATTGCATAGTGACCTAAAGAGAGAAAAGGAATTTGCTAAAAATTTCAACAAACCAAATGAATCCATCAAATACTTTGAGAAATTATTGAGATCCCTTAGATCTAATAATGATACATCTGGACTAGGACATACATGTACTAAAGAAGGAGAATCATCCAAAAATGTAGAAGATAGGAACAACAAAGGTAAGAACACCAAACCTACTTGTCATACTTGTGGTAAGAAAGGACATACTACTAATGTGTGCAAGAGCAAGACTAAAAATTATAATGTCAAGCCTAAGAGAATGATTCATTGTCATAAGTGCAACAAGAAAGGTCATCAGGCACATGAATGCAAAACTAGGACCATTCATACACAAAGATTTGAAGGAAACTACTACAATTGTTAGAAGTATGGACATAGAGCTTTTGATTGTAGATCCAAATCCATGTGGTCATCAAACAAGAAAACAAAGGTAAGGAACAATAGAAACTCTTATAACTGGGGTTATAACACAAGATATAGTTGTCATTATTGTCAATAATATGGACATGTTCATGAGAATTGCATTCGGACACACTTTAGAGGTAACTACCAAAGGTGGTTGAGTCAAATTACATGTTTTAGATATTTGAAGACTAGTCACATCAGTAGGTATTGTCCAACTAGGTCAAAGGCACCAAGTTGTGAATTTGATAAAGGAAAAGGCAAGCAAATGTTGGACACATCAAAGATGAGATGAATAAGACATAGAAAAAGAAAGAGGATTGCAACACATCAAATGGAGAAGGGATCACTTCACCCAATGAGTTAGGTGATCAGACCTCATCAAACTAGGCAATCAAGAGGTATGTGGGACTGATATTTAAATGCTATATCATACATCAATTCCAAAAGGTTATAGTACTAAAAAGACAATATTAGCAAATAAAGATGCAAAATTTTGTTAGGAATTCAATATAAATCTTTAAGTTTTTCACGTTTTTTTTGAGCATGAAATATTTCCTATGTGTGCTTAATGGAATGCTAGAAGATGTCAAGCTAGTAGTCTGGCTAGTCAATGCCAAGCTCATAATGGTTGTCGAGCGATGGAAATCTCAATGGATGTTGAGTGAGCCTAAAATTGGTTGATGCCAAGCTTACAGTTGTGTAAGCACTCAACATTAATTGCAAGGTTTTCAGAGGGTATTTGATCAATTTTAGTTCATTTTTAATCATTTCAAATTTGAGAAAGAGAAAGAAAAGAAGAAGGCAATTTGGAAATCTATTCAAAGTAGTTGCAAGAGATTTTAGCAGTGATCTTACATCCATTCATTAGATTTCCTAAGGTATTTATCAAGAGCTGATCTATGTAGTTTTGATTTTCGTAAACCTTAGTTTCACACAATGGCATTGAGTTTGAGGAATGTTGAAGGGAAGGAATTTTTAAAAATTTAGTTAGTGATTAGTGAAGTTAAGTAGATTTTTTTCAAACCCATTCTTGACATTACATATAAGCAAGACCCTTCTAGCTTATTGACAATGATTCTGCCAAATGTAATAGTGGTGCAAGATGTAAGAAAATGCTAAAACTATAAGATAAGAAGCATTGGTAACATGAAGATTAGGGATGCATACAATAGGTTATGTGAAAATGGTATTTTGAAGGAAGAGTTCAAAATCATTGAGAGAAAGGGATTAACACAAGCCCTAGATTTTCCAAATGTGTTTAAGACAAAGTGGATACGAATAATGCTTAGCCAAATCCATGATCGTTCCTCATGGTTGGAGAGTGGACCTATTAAAATTAATAAGAGAATAATTCATAGGGTTACTAGTTACCCAACCCTAGATTGGCCTAAGACACTAATAAGTGATTGAAAACAATACTAGAGTAGTTTGGAACAAAAGAGGTATGATAATATAAAAAATCACTGATCAATTGTTATACTTTTTTGTAAGGGTTATATCACACAAGTTCTATCAATATAGTAGATTGAATAGTGTACTTTGCATAGTTGTTGATGTTAGATACAAGATTGTCAAGAAATATCATACATATGATCTAGCAGAACTACAATTGCAACAACTAATGGAGAACCTTGGAGCAATCAGGAAAACCAAGAGTGCACAGTGAAAATTTGGTTCAATTTTGATTTGTATATTCTTTTATGTAAAAAATGCATTCCCCTCATTTGGTACATTAGGATAGAAGACCAATAGATCAGTTGCAGTACAGATTGGTGAGTACATTGAGCAACTAAGGGAGAATCTTGAATCTTTTATGACAAGCTATTTTGAAGATTTCAAAAAGTCAATGAAGGAGAGACTAAGGATAATAGTATCTTTAGTTGGAAAAAATTATAATGATGTATGTTTTCTAGTGGATGTTGATTATACTTTTGTGCAAGCTACCACACCAAGGGTAAGATGGTTGAGACCCTTAGGCTATGAGATAAATGTGGATGAAGCCTTTGTAGCTATAACAGCTCTACTAGCAGAAGAGGTTGACAAAATTGCCAAAGTTTTTGGATACTATGAGATGGTAAAATCCAAGATTACCATGGACTTGAAGACCACCTCTTCCATGAAGAAAAAGGAAAATTTAGTGAAGAAGATGAAAGCCAAATTTGGAGAGGGTGTCAAGGAGGAAGAGGAATAAGAAGAAGAAGAAGAGGATGAAGAGGGAGAAGGAACTCAAGCACAAGAACCTCTAGCATTAGCATAGGGCATGGAAGAAGATAATAAAGAGGAGACTGAAGGTGTCAAGGTAGAAGAATTCGAGGAAGCACCTACTCCTGCTGAGCCAAAGAAGAGGAAGGCCAAGGCACAACTTGAGGCAAGGACTAAAAAAATTGCCAAACCAAGTTAGCTAAATCCCACTACACCTACAAAAAGACCCAACACACATGCAACTACACAGAAGGCTAAGGAAAAAACAAAGCAAATAGAACAAGGAGGTCAAGAGTAAAAGAGACTGAGAAGGAAGTATTTGACACAGCTCGAATATGAGGAAGAGAAAGCAAAGTTAGATGAAAATAGCCAATTTAAGGTGGTGAGTCATAATCCTCTCTCCAATCTTGAAAATTTATATGAAAATATTAAGAATAATCTAGATCTATTAGGATGTAGTCATGTTGACTTTGACAAATTGGTTAAAGAGGAGAAAAACCAAGTGGAAGAGGCCCTATATGCCATGATGGGAAAATTCAAGACAACTCCACTAGAATTTGCCAAGTCTGTACTTAAGATTCTGTATGACATAGTTGAGAAAATTTGGCATTATTGTCTAAATCTAAAAAGACAAATTTGGGAGACCACACTGGCCCAAGTAATGATTTAATTAACTAAGGGACAAATTTCTAAGGCTATAAAGAAGTATGTAATTAGGTTCACACCTTAATACAGAGCCTTTAGCATTTTACAAAATAATATTAAGGATGTTGTCAAAAAGACTACACAAATATGGAAACTCGTTTATGGGTTAACCATAGTAAAGAAAGAAGAACCTAAACCTTCTGAGGTCAAAGATGATGATGAAGAAGATGATGACAAAGATAATATTGTTGGAGGAGGAACATAAATGAAAGAAGATGACAAGGCAAAAACTAAGCCTAAGCAACAAGAAGAACAGAGTGTGCATGACACACAATTGTCGAGTGTTAGTCCTCTACATGACACAACTAAGACAACTAAAAGAATAATTATCAAGGATGTTTTTGATTAGTCAGCTCAAAACATCAATCCTCTTACTAAAGAAGATCTGAAGAAGATACTAGATCAGTCTACATTGCAGGCCAAACTTTTGTGACAGTCCAATTTTGGTAAGTGTAGATGAACTACAAAATTTTGTGACTGATGTTACAAGGGAAAAGATGAATCCACAAGAACCACCTTCTATTATCCCTTTAGTCACTCATGTACAAAATTTGGTCCAAATGCCAGAAGCTACATCTACTAAGGTTGATACAATTGTCAAGGTTGATACTATTGAGAAGATGGCAGAAGAGCAAGCCACCATTGTAGGATAGAAAGAAATAGGTTAGATAGACTTACATGTACCTACATCACAAGGGAAAAGTGCAAGTCAAGTCATAGTGGTCGAATAGGGCAAGCTTGAAGAGAGTGAGCTGACACCTAAGGTGAAGGAACAAGTTGCCATTCAAGCTCTAGTAGCTCTACCATCATCTAGCACTCCTTCTACACAAACTCTTCAAAATTTGAGCATAGAAGCTATTCCATTGCAAATCTTAGTGCCAAGCCCAAGTTCATTAAAGGTCAAAAAGGTAATTCACCATGGAGATATAAGCCTTGATGAAGAAATTATCATACCTAAATATGATTATGATACCATGACATTAGAACAAATAGGCATATTAAAATAGGCCCTAGAAAGGAAAAAGAATCAAGAAATGCTTAGGAGAGAACATAGGCAGAAGCAGTCACTTCAAGACATTATGGACATCTTTCTAGATGCATTTAGACTACCAAATCCTAATGAGACAAAGCCACTAATGGAACAATTGATAGATACAGTAGAGAAGGTCAATAACAAAGACCTTGAATCAAATGCCAAATTATTAGAATGGTTAGAAAAGAAGTCCCAAAGCTAAGTGAATGAGAAAAAATCTAGTAAGATAGTATTAACACAAGTTGCATTGAGAACTAAGTTTGAGGATGTGAAGAAGGTACTTGAGAACATATTGTCATTGTACACTAAATTGTGTAATCCAACACTCTTCATCCAAGAGACTAGAAGTCAGATTCTGAGTCTGGAGAGCCAAATTACTACATTAGGTGCAAATCTGCCAATTAATCCAGCTCAGAGTGAGAAGCATTTTAGGACATTGCTTCAAACATAGAGTCAGTTAGTTGTATTGATAGTAGATGAGGCTAACATAAGAGCCAAACTAGTTAGCATACAAGAAACCCTCACCCCATATATGGAAATTTTGCACAAGGAGCTAGGCTTTGTTGAAACTTTGTTGAATAAAGACCCCAATATTTCTACTTTAGATGTACAATCCACCTTGATACCGAGCTTGTCATCCAAATCAAGTCATTGGATGTTGCATGTGATAACTGGGATGCAACCCTCAAGATAATACTAGATGTCGATAAATTCTTTTTGGAAAAACACATAATAAGTATATAGCCCATTTGACATAAGTGTTAAAAAGGGGGGAGAAAGGGAGAGCATAAGAAAACTAGGGGGAGATACATCATTGGGGGATATATATCTATATATATATATATATATATATTATATTGGGGGAGAGAGAGCAAAATAGGAGATATCAGCTAAGGTAGAGCAAGTATACAAGAAGTATCAGATCAAAGAGTATGAATGCATTGAAGTTAAAGTGTATCAACAGAGACACATTTACTTAGCAAGAGTACAGAATTTTGGTTACAAAACAGACATATCAACCCAAGGGGAGTTATCAAATTTTGAGGTATCTAAGTTATTGAAATTTTTTGAAATTTTGAATTTTTTTATATAAGTCAAGTAATTGATATGTTATGCTTGAGAGATCAAGGATATTACTGTATATTCAAGTGTTTTTGACACTCATGTCAAAGGGGGAGATTGTTGATCTTAGATTGGTTTTAACTAGTGAGTGTCAACACACTTAACTAATTTACTTACTTGATGTCAAACTAGTAATACATGCCAAGCACAACATGCAAATATTAGACCATGCTGAGTCACGGTGAGTATCAAGTCACTCATGTGCCAAGTCACTCAAGTGTCAAGTAGATAGACCATGCTGAGTGATTTAGGAGCTGAGTAAACAATGGACGTCGAGAAAAATAGGTGCCAAGCCACAACAAAAAGATTAGTGTATGCCAAGCATCAAACACTTCAAATGCTAAGTAAGATAGTTTTGACATATGTTTTGGTAATGGCACAAACAACTATGTAAACCATTTTTGAGCTAACTTAAAGGCAAATTATGATATTTTGGTGATAATAGGAAATTAGAGTCTGATTATATAGCTAAAAGATTAGATATGTTTTTATTTTTGGGAGACCTATTGACCTTTAACCATTCTCTTACTGCATGTATCAATCCCATATCAGGATTAGGTCACTTTCAAATCTTTCTTAACATTGCTAAATTAGCTAGCCCTAGAAGAAATCCCTTCAAGTGTGAGAAGACGTGGTTCCAGGATAAGTTTTTCTTTCCTCTCAATTTTGGAGACCTAGTGGAATGAAGAGTCCTTCCATGGTTCTCAATTTTTTTGTTTTATGTCTAAATTAAAAGACTAGAGAACAAAATAAAATAATGGAATAAACACACTTTCAAAAACATATTTCAAAACATTGCTAATGTTGAACAAGAAGTTAGATATTTGAATGGGAAAGTTATGTCCAAAGGTATGAACAATGAAAGTTATTTTCAAGAGAAAATCCTTTTAAACAAACATGTCAATTTTCTTTCCAAGGAGGAGTTGTTGTGGAAACAAAAAATATAGAGAAATTTGGCTCCTAGAGGGGGATAGGAATTCAAAATTCTTCCTTAACAGATTCAAAATGAGAGATGCAGTAACAAGATAACAACTCTAATAAATTCTTAAGGAGTCCTTCTTGAGGACCCCATTGAGATAGCCACAAAAATGATCAATTAATTTCATTAATTCCTAAATAATTTGTAATTATTAGGCCTTAGTTCACAATATTTTTTGTTGGACAATATTCCAAAACTTATAACCAAAGATCACAATGCTATGCTCAATAAAAATAATTCTAAAGAAGAAATTTGAACTTCCCTATTTCAAATGCATCCTGGTAAAGCTCTAGGGCTAGATGAATTCCAAGCCAATTTTTTTCCAAAAATGTTGGAACTTTCTATGTGATGAGTTATGGGAATCTCTTGAACAAACTAGGAACTTTGGCTTTCTTCTCAAAGAAATAAATTATACCTTTAGATTACTCTCATTCCAAAAAAATCTGAGGCAACTAGTCCATGGGACTTTAGAACCATTGCATTGTGTAATACAATATACAAAATCCTCACCAAATCCTTGGCTAACAGAGTAAAACTAGTGCTTCCCATCATCATTGTGGATGAAAAGACATGCTTTATTCTAGGTCAGTCCAATGTGGATGAGATTATTATTATTCAACAAATCATTCATTTGGTGCAAAAGAATAGGAACCCTTGCATATTGATTAAAGTCGATATTTAGAAAGCATATGAAAAAATTGATTAGAGAATCTTTTGAAAATGTATGGAAGGTTTTGGATTCTCCAAACAATGGATTGATATTCTTTTTAGTTGTATTTCCTCCCCGAAAATCTCCATCATCTTTATGGTTCCCCTAGAGGTTTCTTTGATATTCCTAGAGGATTTAAGCAAGTAGACCCCATCTCTCTATTCCTATTTATTTTATGGTTGAAGATCTTGAGAGATTGGTCAATTTGTTTTGAAGATCAGGGGTTAATCCAAGGCATTAATGTTATAGATGGTGTTTCTAATATCACACACCTACATTTCTTTGATGATACTATATGTCTAGCTCATTGGTCTTCAAGAAGAATCCTCCCTTAAATCTATCTTAATTTATACATCAAAGTGTTAAGCTAATTTATAAATGTTGATAAATTTTAATTTTTTTATATTAAATTATATCCTATTATAGGAGAGAGGGTGAGCAATATCCTTGACTTTAGCAAGGGATCTAGTATAAATATTTAGGCATGCCTTTAGATAAAGGTATCAAATTGAGTAAAATTTGGGAATACCAAACCATTTTGAATCTAAATAAGAAAATGGATAATATGAAATCCATATGGATATATAGTGTTGGACACTTGATGATGATCAAATTAGTTCTCTCTGTCATCCCCTCATATCAAATGTCTTTCCTTCCTCTAACTATGAGTGTAAAAAATGCTCTAGAGATGAAAATTAAAACCTTTTTTTGGTGGGATGTCTCTTAGAAAAGAAGTTAGTTCTCATTAAATAGAAAAATATATGTAATATATTGAAGAATAGGAATCTTAGAGTTAAAAATCTTATGTGGAAAAGAAAACCCTTGGGTGCCAATTTGGCATGGATGTTTTTAAAGGAATCCAATAGAAGGTGGGCTCAAATTATCTTTCACAAATATTTGAAACAAGATGATCCTTATAGAATTTGTAGGAATGCCTCTCCCCTTAGGAGTTCTAGAGTATGTAACTTCATTTTAGATAATAGATCCCTGATCACCAAACATTTATCTTGGGATGTTGGCAACAAGTAATCTACTCTATTTTGGAAAGACTCTTGTGGAGGGTACACTCCTCTCTCTTCCTGTTCCTCTAAAAATTCTAGTGACACCCTAACAATTCTTGGGAAGATAGCCTTAACAATTACAACACCTTCTCATTTAATGACCCTAGTTTATGTTGGGAGTGGGGATCCTTGGACAACACCCCATATTCATAGTTGAGAAATTAGACGTCATTTCTATCCTGTGGGATGGAAAGATATTTCTCAAAACCAAAGAAGATTCCCTTGTTTGGACTGGAGCTAGATCTAGAATATATAATGTTAAAGATAGATAAAAAGATATCTCCTCCCAATTGCAATGAAATAAGACCAATCTCCCCATCAATCTTTGCTAAGAAAAAAATTACCTTCCCAAAGTAGGTATGTTCTTATGGGAAGCTCCTCAAAAGATGACCCTCTCTATAGAATGGTTCAAGAAGATCAACTTTGAAAGCCCATCTCATTGTGTCCTTTGAAAAAACCAAGAAGAATTCATGGATCATCTTCTACTCATGTATCTTTATACCTAGTATTGTTGGTTATAGCTTTGCAACAAGCTTCATTTTTACATTGCTTTTTAGAATAATCTATTAATTGCCTTCAAGCCTGACCATCGAAATCAAATAAGAATACTCAAGATGCTCTTTGGAAATCTACTTTGACAATCTTGGTTTGGAAATTATGGAAAGAATGTAATCACATAATCTTCTAGGACTCTAAGATGAACCATGTTTCATTCTGTAATAATATTGAGGCCAACATTGTTGAAAATACTGATAATAAGTTAAGATCCAAAACCCATATCAAGGGATCATTATCTAATTGGGACTCTCATATGAAAAAGGAATGATTTGGTCTAATCATCCCAACATGTGTTGGCTAGGGTGAGTCCAAGGCCAATAAGGAATGACAATAATTTTCATGGTCATTATGCCTCCCATTGTGGCAGAAACTCAATTTTGATGAAGCCTCTTGGGGTAATTTGGAACAAGCTAGAATTGGTTGCATTATTCATGATTATTATAGAAAAGTGTGTGGTAAACTTGCAAAAATTGTTGGCATTTCCTCCAATAATGTGGTTGAAATAGAATCTTTCATGTCCCCTTTTCAAATAATTAAAAAATAATAATCTTTGCTAAGACAGGCAGGCCCAAGAAAGTGAAGTTTCGGAAAAAGGGAGTTAATCTTTGGAAACCGTTGGACTAATAAATGATAATTATTATTAAAATATGTTTCATTAACCTCTCTTGGATGTGAGTTACAGTTATTCCCTTTTTAAAGAGGTTTGGAGGCATTTTGGGGGGATTCTAGACTTGACTTTCGCTCATTCTTTGTTATTCTTCAGAGGCTGCCAAACCTGTGGAGAAGGAGACCCAAGAACGGGAGTTTGCAGGTTTCCAGGGAGACCCAAGAATGGGAGTTTGTAGGTTTCTAGGAAGTCTAAGGATAGGAGTTTGAATCCATTCCATGTGCATGCTCATACAGAGTTTGCCTTTGTGCTGAACAATGTAGATTTGTGGGTTTTTGGGTGTGTTTTTTAGCATGAGTTTGGTGTTTTCAGGTGAGCATTTCATATCAGTTTTGGTTGCTGCTGTATTTCAGACTTTAAGCTATTAAAATAGAGCTGAATATATGTATTGGGACGTGATTAAACTTCTGAGATAGTTTATTAGTGTTTTTGTGGTGTTTCTGGGCATTTTGTGTTAATTTCGGGAGCCCGATGAGCATAGTTTTTGTCCTACATTTGTGAGCTGTTGTGTAAAGGCTATATAGATCTGGAAACATAATTTTGTAGGCTGTTATGCTGCTGAAATTTTTGTAAAAATTTCCACTTTCAGATTTATTAATAATAGGTGAAGCTGTGAAGCTTTTGGCACCATTTCTGGCATACCCGATTTGGGGTTTCTTGAGAAATTTGGAGGATCTTTGTGATATTAGTTGTTTGATCTTAAAGATATGATTAAAGGTTGGAAATATCATATAAAAATCAAAAAATGGGACATTTCAGTGGTATCAAAGCCATGATCTTGCTAGCCTGAGGGTTTGTAGAAATTTGCAGGTCAGTTTTGACAACTACCCAGATCTTGCATTTCAGTTTTGAGCACTACCCAAATCTTGCATGTCATAATTTATAGTTGCATGTTTCTTCTAATTAGATGCATGCCAAAATTAATGGGTGCATGCTACTTCTAATCATTTTCATGTTAGTTCTTGGTGAATTTGGTGGTTGTAGAAGTTTGCATGTCAGTTTTCACAACTACCCAGATCTTGCATGTCAGTTTTGACAACTACCCAGATCTTGCATGCCATAATTTGGTGGTTGCATGTTGCTTCTAATCAGTTTCATGTCCAAATATATGGTTTCATGTTAGTTCTTGGTGAATTTGGTGGTTGTAGAAGTTTGTATGTCAGTTTTGACAACTACCCAGATCTTGCATGTCAGTTTTGACAACTACCCAGATCTTGCATGTCATAATTTGGTGGTTGCATGTTGCTTCTAATAAGTTGCATGTCAAAATCTATGGTTGCATGCTACTTCTAATCATTTTCATGTTAGTTCTTGGTGTTTGAAGAAGTTATATCCTATTGGGGTTACACTCTACTTTATCCAGAATGGACAAGTATAGTACAGAGTCTCAGAGGACACGATCTTGGACAATTGATATCCAGAGTCAAAACAGTAGGAAGGATGGTTATTTAGACATTCGAGATAAACTTATGAAAATAAGCCATGACATGTCTAAATAGTTGGTTGAGCACCACCGTATAATGAATGACATGTTGTCTGACCCAGCTAAGGTGGATAAGTTGACTGGATTTCTATTTGGCAGATTTTCTCACAGGACAGATGACACAATTCCCAAGAACTTGCATGAGGAGTTTGAGAAACTAGCTGATAGCCAGGTAGAGGTCTCAGATTCTACTATGCCACAGGAGGTGGTGGGAAAGGATATTACACAGATTGATAGTAATGGTCAACTTGATACTCAAATTGAGACAATTGTTTACAGGTCGTCAAAGGGTGATGCCACAGGTATTCAGGATGGTATAGTTACAACAGGCAGTGACTACAATGTAGTGGGTTCAGATGATGATTATGAGGATGTTGTTGTGCAGGATGGTGAGATACCTGGTAGAGATGAGCAGACATTGAGCATTCATGACTTTGCTGAGAAAGAGTACCAGGCACAGTTAGATGCTTCATCACATGAGGTTGAGGCTGGTAGTACTTCACATGATTTTTCTAGCCAGCTGAAGGTGAACAAAGATAGTATTGTGACTTCATTACCTCATCACGACAGGTATGTAGAGTTAGTTGGTATTGGTCATATTACTCAAGTGACGAGTTTTCTTGAGTTACCAGTTGATTCTAGTTTACGGATATGGACTCGAGATTGTTATATTGGTGTTTGGGATTCAGTTGACTGGAGATCTTTAACACTTTTTGGTAGCAGTGTTTGTTTGGGTGCTATCATGGATTTGATTAGCAGATTACACGGTGTTGTCTTTTCTTGTGCCAGTATCTTGTCTGATGTTGGTATTAGTTTTTATACACCAATGTTGGGCTTTGTTCATATATCTAGTCGACCATACTTGCTGGAATGTGTTGATGATATTTCATATTTGGCAGTGTGTATAGATGAGTCCCAGGATCATATTGGCATTGATGACATCCAGGAGGATGCAGTGGGCAATTTTGAAGACTTAGTTTCCTTGGGTATAGAGGAGTTGGACAGCAATGCTAATTTTTTTGATACTCTGTATGTTGATATGAGCTTTAGATTTGATTCACAGGATATGGATGGTAATACTCTAGAGACTAGTAACTTTGAGGATACTCCTTCTGACAGTGCATCAGAGGAGGTTTATAGGAGACAGTCAAGCCAATGCCATCATGTGTCTAATCAGTTGAGAGTTAGTGACCGAGACATTGCTATCACTTGCCAACATTTCGATGCTGCTCGTTAGTTGTTAGCAGTTTATGGATGGGGCTCTCCTACTAGTGATGAGCAGGGAGGCAGTTATCTTTCCTTGACAGAGTTCCACTCTTTATGGGAGGCTATTCAGATTTTGAGACAGAATTATATGCAGTTGGTAGCCGACAAAGATTATCTAATGGAGTGGGGCAGTACATCACATGATGCATTGTTGGCCAAGGAAAATGAGGTGAGTGAGCTTACTGAGCAGCTTGAGGTGACTTCTGAGATTCTTGAGAGTACATAGTTGGCTTTCAAGGAGTCACAGTTTCATTTGGCTAAGATGACCATGGGATTAGAGCGACTACAGTCTTTACCTAATTCTTCACAAGATGTGGTGTTTGGTGATCCGAATATGTCCATGGCCAAGATTGTCAGAGACAGTGGAGATGGGGATGCATCCATCCTTGATACTAACATTGGCATATCAGGTTCATTCCCACTAGAGTCAGGTTCAATTGAGTTGGGTGTTGTAGCAGATTGTTGTATGCCTGACATGGTGGTGGCCTCTAGTACTGATGGCACAAAGACTAGAGATGTATCAAAGATCATGTGTGATGTTGGTGAGTCGGCAGTTGGCATGGTTCCTGCTAGTAATACTACTCCCGTGCTGTTATCTTTGGAGGTAGTAGTCAGTTCCAACATGGTTAATGATCAATTGCAGTTAGTTTCATCTAGATTACAGTTTGAGCTGCTGACTAAGATTGGCGAATTCTATCGGCATTACACTGTGAGGTACACTCATCAATTTACCTTTGATGACCATGTTGATGAGATGATGATACAAAGATGTACTTTGGTTCCTAGTGCTTATCATCAGTTATGGGATAGTTTGATGCCTCAAGATGAGATTTGTGATGGGCATGACATGGTGATAGGTTCTGCAGTTGACAGCTTGATAATATGTGACTTAGAGCAGGAGTTTGGGAGTGATGCTTCAGTGGGTGTTGTTATTGATTCTACTCCTTTGGCTATGACATCTCCTGACTTAGCTAGTGATCAGTCACAGTGGGTTGTATCACTTGTTCATGGTGAGCTATTGACTGAGGTTGGTTTTTTTAATCAACATTATATTGCAGGGTATGTACATCAGTTAGCATTTGATCCTTGTTTTAAGGAGTTGATGGCAGGAAAATTTGGTTTGGATTCCATTTCTTACTCTTTATCTTGTAATGGCTTTTCACCATCAGTAGTGCATGGGAGTTATGGTTATGAGATAGTGGCCAATGATTTGCAGAGTTGTGTTGACTATAGGAGTTGTACAGTGTGTGGATTCTCCATACTTGGTATAGTTTCATTCGAGAGCGTTCACCATTGTTGCAGAGTTGGATTGTACATTCCGTATAGGCCAGTGGGATGCGTTGATGGTATTTACTATGTTGATAGTTTGATTTGTCCACTTTACTTGGGTTCTGATATTCTAAGAGTTTGTGTCTCATGGGTTTTTGACTGTGGTACTGGTGATTTTGGAGTTTGGTTGAGCTATAATTTCCAGTTTGATTATGGATTCCTCTTGGTCATATTGCAGAGGATCTTGCAGGAGTCTGTGTTAATTGGTAGTAGTATAGTTCATGACTACATTTGGGATCCAGGAGGATTGATTGGTTTATTGTTCAGCCATTGTTTGAGGACAAGCAATGTTTGGGAGGGGACGATATTGCTTGTTCTCCCTATAATATACCACTAGTTCTTTCACCTATTGCTCATTTTAAATTACAAATCTCCCCATATTACCCTTTGTCCAAGTTTATTCTAACCTTGTCACCTTTCTAAAGTTTAAACTTTACTCAAAATGTTTAAATTTCTCTCACCTTTTTTTCTCTCATTCCTTATCCTAATACCCTAGACACCTAGCTATTATGTTGTACTTTCCTCTTTAAGCTGATTTTTGACAGTTCATACACAATGTGAGTGTTGTTTCCTTTAAAATGTATGTTTGTAGCCTCATTTTCTCTACTTCCTTTTATAAATAAGAATTTGGATATTTACATGAACACTGAGAAGAGGATTTTTTAATTCTAGGGTACCATTTCCAAAGGAGGTTGAGATTGATGATGACTGCTTCCCACGGTTTTATTATTTGATTAGTTAGCAAGATTGTGGGTTGAGAATTTTATTCGTAAGAGATAGACCAAAGTATAATGGTAAAAAATAGCAATGCTCACTAGAACAATCTTGCATCTAGATAGAGATAGAGGAGCTATTTTTGACCTCTATCAAAACCTTTTCAAACCACATATGTCCATTGAGCTAGGGATTATCTTGAATAATATTGATGATAATATATGCATTCTAAAGCATAGTGCCTTTGATGTTATTGAGAAGGTGATAGAGGTGAAATCCATCCTTATTATTAAGAATGATGAGTAATTTCAACACTAGGGTTCCTTCGATAAAAATGAATTGGTGGTTTTTGTTGAATGTGATGCATGTTCGCTACCCTCTAGAATGGAAGTCCATGGAATGGTTTATGAAGTCTGACCAAGTTGATGATATTGATTATAAGGTTGGGTCTTCCTCTAAGGGAGACTAGAGGTTAATTCCCTACAAAATCTTAGTGTGTTATAAGATTTGTTTTGTTAATCTATTAATAAGTTTTTTGGACTTTAACTATTCATGCTTTCAATAAAAATTAGACTTATTAAGACTCGGTATAAGTAATACACTTTAATATTCAAAATTATTTCTTTGGTTTACTTTTCAATTAGTGTAGATTTGATTTCTCTCCTTATCCATGTAGAATTTTTTTTTATGGGTTTGTGTGTTATTTGGAGTAACCCATTTGGCTCCAATTGCAATAACAATTAAGATTTTCATGGTTATCCCTTGGTTTGTCCCTTTTATGCTCCCCTAGTTTTTTCTCCCCCTTCTACACTCAACCTTTTACCCCAACCGGTATTCCCCTTCCAACCTTCCTCTTTTCTTTTCAAATTGCCTCTCAAGTCTACTCTCTCCCTTATGTAGTCTGATGCAAGAGCATCTTGCATGGTAAAACTTTTTTTTTATAAATAAAATAAAAATAAAAAAATTGGAGGAGAGAGAAAGTGATGAAAATTAGAGGAAATAAATAAATTTTAAAAAAGGGAAAAAAAAGAAGAAAAAGAAAAAACGGAGGAATTTCTATTTTTGAGGTGCATAGGTGTCATAAAATAGAAAAGTAAAATAAAAATTAAAAAAATGGTTGTCATTCCATTTATCAAGGTGTGTTGGTGGAATTCTAGAAAGTTATGGATATTGTAAAGGTGGAATTCTAGAAGGTTGTGGATAAGTCATGCATTGGGTGGTAAGTGCCTATTTAAGCAAGGCATATGAGCATTTCTAATCAAGCTCAAGAAGTAGAAGCTTTGGAAGGTGAAAGCTTCAAGGTGTGAAAGCTGTGGAAGGTAAAGCTTGGAAAGCTTTCGAAGCTTGGGAAGGTAAAGCTCTGGAAGGTGTGAAGGCTTCAAGGTGTGAAAAAGAAGAAGGAAGTGAAGAGTGAGTTTTCCTGAGTCTGTCGACAGAGCACCAAATGTGAGGTAGTTTATAGCATGATTGCGATGGAGTTGTGAGTGTGTAGAGAGAGAGCCGAAAGTAAGGCAGTTTACACTTGGATCTTGCATAAAGTTGGAGAAGAGCTAGTGATTGCGGTTTAGAAACAAGGAGGTTGCTTGGTGGCTTGCGAGCACAAGTTGAGATCTTAGAGGTTTCTACCAGAGTGTGGATTTGGACTAGCTTGGGCTTGGATTGGATCTTGAGGGATCTTATAGAAATGTTATTGTAATTAATATTGGATTTTCAAGTATAATAAAATTGTTTGAAGCATTTTGTCATCTCTTGTCTTCATATTGTGGCATTTTTGGTTATGAGTTGGTAATGTGGTGTGGCCCTTCATCAAGTGGTATTAGAGTGTACCTTCATCATAGTCCTTCTCCCTCCCTCATCCCTCCTTTCCCCTCTTGGTGTTTCTTTGAATTCCCTTGCTCTACTCGATTATGGGTCAATCTATAACCTTTTCAAAAATTAAGGATAATGTTGCAGGCTTGTTTATTTCTCATTTAGTTATTTTGGTAGAGTTTTGGTATGATCCCTATCTTTTTGAAAATATTAGATGATTCTCCCCCTGTGTGGTATTCATTCCTTCATTGGAACTGTGTTGCTTGTTTAGCTTGGCTCTTATAGCTTTCACATGTACAACTTTTGATGAAACTTTTTTGGCCTTAAGAAATGGAAAAGATGGCTTGTTGATCAAGTGGAAACCCTAAGAGGATATACCACTACTAATTATTCATCTACTTTAATTTTTCCTTATTGGAGCACATTTCCTAGTTATCTCAAAGTCCAAACTCTTCATCAAGCCTGCATTGCCCTTGAATCATGGAAGAATGCCCATTTCTTGAGAAAGGTTGTTCTTAAGTAGGGGGTATCCACATTTCCCATAGTTTGTGGGCTTCAAGTAGTGAAGGATCTTATGAAATTTGATTGAGACTTTAATTTGCATATCTAGTTGGTTTATGAATTAACTTTTGTTTGATTATTGGTTATTGTGATAGCTCCTTCATTTTATGGATATTCTATCTCTTATACATGCTTTAACTTTTAATATGGATAATATGCTTTCTAATGTCGACAATGATATTCTTTTATCAATATGACAGTTATATCTTTCTTGATCACATTTAGATGTGTCGGTTAACATTTTGTCTTCCCTGATATATTAGTTTATACCTTGACTCTTTACATGCCCAAAGGCTTATGGAAAACACAAAGTTAACAATAGAATAGGTCAGTGTAGTAATCTATCAAAGCCCCCTAAATTTAAAGGCACAACTCCCTTATGAGTACAAGATATGCAATGAATTTATCTTTTAGATTTTGGGGGTATGCTCTTAACCAGAGAGCATGAGAGGTAAAAACCAAGTTGCTCAACACTTTAAACAACCTAGGCAAAGAAGGGGGACTATCTCACAATATGCAATGTACTCTAACTAACAATGTAGAGAAATGGAGACATGCAAGACTAACTACAATAGCAGGAAGGAAGGAAAGATAATTAAACAAGTAATTCCCTCAATTCCAGAGTTAGCCAATGTTTTGACAATACCTAAATTGTCTATTCCTCAGTGCTTCCACACCAATTTCTAGCTTTCATATGCAGAGAACTAAAACTAAACACACAGACTACTATGAACAGAAGACATACTTATGTTGAAGAGAGTAAAGCATACAATCTATTGAATGAAGGAAATAAAGCCAAGTTCATTTACATTCATTCAACTTTTAGTATTAACACATTCATTATATTAACTCCACTTAAACTAAATAAACAACAAAACTTAGAATGAATTCAAAGTCTCACACAATAGTCTCAACTATAGGGGTTTTCTCAAAGTAATTTTTTTTTAATCTTATTTACATCATAAAAGATTACATTTATAGGCCTTCTCAAAATGGTTTGTTACATTATATGATTGCTCAACAAAGAATCTCTGAATAGAATAATCTAAAAATAAGACGCATTCAAATCATTGTCCAATATAGAGATTTAGAAAAATGCCAAGAATGGTGACAAAAGAAGGAAGAGGGGAAGAATGACATATGTCTGGAGAAACATCACAATCATCATGCCTTCTTAGAAGTAACTCATTTAGCACTGTATGCTTTCATAGCTTCAATTACTTTATCTAGCTCTTCGACACCTAGAATGAGGATATTCTTGGCTCTAATCATCCATTAATCATGCATTTCTATAAGTTCATCAATTTTGGCCACCTTCAATTAGAACTTGTCAATTTCACTCTTTATGAATGCATCACTTGCTAACAGTTCCTGGATCTTGGCCACCTGGAAATTAAGTAGGCCAACGGCTTTGTCAATAAATGCCAAGAACTTGGATTCTATTCTTTCGATGTCCACCAGCTTTTGAATAGTAGACATGAAGGATTCTATGTGCAAGATCTTCAAGTATTGAAATAACTTGTCAATAATATTTTGCACTAGGTCATACACATCCTTGAGTTTACTTGCAGATCTCATAGAGTTTTCTATGATAATCTCCAAGGATTGCTTCTAGTGGAATAGTGACTTTTGGCCAATCTTTAGAATCCCATGAGCAGTAGCCACATCGGTCTTCATGTCTATCACTTCCTATAGAAGGTCCAATCATTTTGTCAACTTGTCTATTGCCTTCTGTATGGTTGTTTGATGATCTAAGGTAGCCTCTCTAAGCTTGTAAGCATCCAGTACCAAGCTCCCTAGATTTTCAACTTGTGGGGGACCCTAGGCCTTTATCTGATCTACACATGCTTGGCCTACTTGCCCAAATTGTCTCTCTTGTTGCAACTTGAGTAGTAAGTTCTTGTTTTCTTCTGCATTTGGGTCGAATTGACTAGAAGAGGTACTTCCAAGTACAAACTTTATGAACTTTACCAACTCTCTAGTGGAGGCTTTCACTATCTCCTTCTCTAATCTTAGCTCCTCCAACTTGTCCTCAATCTTTTCATTGGTTGATTCCCACATGTTCACCATGGAGTCATGAATTGGAATGCCAAGATCCAATGTTTTTATTTGGAAGTCATCTTTTTAGAGCTCATGAAATCTTCCTTCCTTTTGAGGATCTGCAATTTCAACAAGCATATGGCCAATTGCTGAATCTATAGATAGGACAATGATTTTTTTTGCGTCTTTGTCTTCTTTGATGGCTAAGAGGAGGTGACTTGTGTGATCAAGTATTTTGATGGGGCTGCATCCTCGTATCTCCTCTTCTTCCTATCAATGGTCTCTTTGAGCCAATATTCTATAGAGAGCACATTGATAGCAAATTATAGTGCAAATGGGTAGAATAACTTCCTCGGAATCAATAGAGATGGCTTGATTTGGGAAGCAACAAGGAAGGAAGCCACCTTAGTTACCAAAAGGGCTAAGGCATCCCCTAGCTAAGATGCATCCTAATCTTGACCATCCATGGGGTTGGTGTCTCCATCTAGATTAATGGCTTGAACAAGGGAGGATGGCTTGGTCACAAATTTTTCTTGTTCCTTCCTCTTATCCTTGTCATCTTCTTTTCCTCCAGTCTTCCCGATGTTTGGAAGAGGAACAACTCTGTAGGTTGGAGTAAGTGGGAGATTCTTTTCTAGAGGTTAGTATCCTCCTAGGCTAATGGATTATGATGGCCCAATAGATGTTCTTGTAGTGGCCATTATGGTCATAGCTACAGCTGATTAAGCAGCTCTAATTGATACTCCATCTATTGAACTGGCAACTCTAGTCCTTTTCTTCATTGATCAGGTCCACTCCACCCATTTTTCTATTCTTTTAATTATCCCTCACATGAGAACCTCCATTGTATCAATGACTGGCTTAGCAGGTGGGTTAGATAGGATAGGTGTGCCCTTGATCTTCTCATAATGTGGGGTGCATGTAGGCTCCATCTTTTGAAAGATTAGAAATATCCACAAAATCATTATATAGCTTTATTTCCTCAATGGTTAGTCATGATCAAAATATCTCCCAATTTTGGTACTCATCTAGACATCTTGACTAGAAATATTCAATATCTAGGATATGCCTATGGGCATATCCCAAATTCAAATGATCCTTTAAAAAATTCACTAGGTCATATTGAGGTCAGAGCACCTCATAGTCCAACAACTCGATCTTGCTTTCAAAACTCTTTACTAGATTTTGAGCATCTAATCTAGAGGCACATGAATATGGGCCTACCACAATAGGGAATGGAATCTCGACAATCTTCTTAACATTTGAACACATAGTGTTCACTTCCAAAATTTGTGAACACAACTCGACTAGAACTACCTTGTCCTCCGGATATCTGGGCAATCTCTTGGGAAATCCATCATAGGCTCCTATTCGCAAATAGGAGAAGCTTGAGAACTGAATGAATGAGCAACCAAACTGGGCTATGGCCAAAATTGCCTCTAGTGTGAATCTCCTTTCAGGGAAACCTCGTAATTCCTGAAACAATATCATCATAAAGGCATCATTGATAGCTACATACTCCTCATAACTCCTTTATAGTTATAGGTTTAGGTAGAATTCATATACCTTTGTGTGCTCATCATATTTTGGGACACTAGGGAGACTAGGCCACAAGTGGTGTGTTGCTAAAGCATAAATCAAATAGGAGGACATGTAAAACTACTTGAATCCTTTGGCAGAATTCAACTAGGAAATGAACTCATCATAGATGATCTGTGCCCAATCAATCTCCATATCTTTAGCATAGATAGCTTATACTAGGAAGAAATGGTGTTCGATGAATTCCAAAATCTCCTCTCTTCCCTTGAGTCTAAGGAGGAGTATGAGGATATCTACGATCTCTCACTTTAGATCTATGCCAAACAAAGTTTTTAGCATTTTGCTCTTCTTCAAGTGGGTAGTCTAGAACCAGGTCCTCTACATGTCCTCCCATCTAAGGGTCTTTTTCTCATTAAACATGGACATAGAGGACCCAACATCAATGTCACAATACTGCTCTTGTACAGGGATGCCAAATGTTGATTGCATCAACACCTTGTTAACTGACAAGGGAATGGGCTAGTTTGGAAATAGAATCTGCATCATTTCTAGATTATATCTCTCTATGCACTCCTTTACTAATTCTAGTGCATGAACTAACATTGGAAAGATGACTACCTCCATTAATCCACTCTCCTTGAGTTTCAAAGTGATTGGGTGAATGGGTTGGGAATTTAGCCTCCTATGTAGGTCACCCAAGTCGTAGAATTTGAAGGATCTATTTGTATAATCTTTTAACTCACTTTCCAAGCCAATTAGTCTTTCATAACCAACAACTCTAATTATCATTCGCTATGATTGCACAGGATGCAGTTCTTGATAAATAGTCATTAAATAAACTTGTAGAAACCAATTAATTGCAAATCTGATAAAATAGCTTTAAGGAATTAAAACATTGGTGCCACATGAATGAAATTAAGTTCAAACAATGATTATAATGACCCAATTTACATTTAATTCCTTATGTGATAGCTATTTAAACTTGTTGTTTATTTGCACTTAGAATATTAAGTTCTAGAAAGCACTCTTACTTTACTTAAAGTAAAGTGATATGACTAAAAGTCATTGAACAATGTAACCACTTTTCTTCAAAACCTGGACTATAGATATTCTTGGCAATATTAACATGTGTGGGAGAGAAAGAAACACTTAGCTTTTCCACAATTTTATTTTCCTTTTATTCGAAATCATAGCTCGAGGAGTAATCCTTTTGCTCTCTTGTGCACTTTGTTCTTCCATTCTCCACCTAAGGCATTTAACATTGCTTTTCCTTCATAATGGGTTCGCATCTACAACACTAACTTCTCTTAAAGTATCTTTTGGGTAATTTGACTTTGAATTCTCAAAACCTCCAGAAAAGAAGTCATTTTTGTTACCTTTGGGTGGAAAACTCCTTTCTCAACAGCAATTTCTGGACTAAGGCACAACAAACAACATTCCACTCCTTACTTCAATCTCTTTGCCTCACTTATTACGATCTTTAAATAGTTCTTTCAACACTATGCTAACATTAATTGATCATTCGAACTAAGATTTGGCTCAAGTTCATATTGCCTCGAAAATAAAACAAAATGACTCCATTTCCATGAGTATACAGCAACAAAACCATAAACCCATATTTCTAAGCAATATTTGATCTTATCTCCATAGATCTAAATGAGGTACACCCTGGCCTCTATCCATAGCATCATAAATCCTTGGGCATGTGGAAAAAGAATATTCATAGCCCCTTTAATCAATTTCCATGGCTTCAACCTTCAGATTCTTAGTTGGTGTAGTTTGCTTGATGGGAGAATCAGCTCGAGAGCTCAGAATCTATAAGATATTCAATGTTAGGGTTAGATTATAGATAGTAAGGTGTAGAAAACTTACTTCTCATTGGGAGAATGCAAGATCACACCCCAACTATACCTAAATCACCCAATCGTTGTGCGCACTGAAGAAATACGAAACCAACATATAAAGATTAGGTAAATGCATTGCAAAGAGAGACCCAAGAAATGAAGATAGCAGAGTGCTTCAAGAAAGATGAGAAGTAAGTGACCTAAAATAGACTTAGACACCTCTCTCTTGGAAATACACTCTAACCAATGACTTCAACCTTAAAATGGGGAAGACCAAAACTTGGCAACAAGATGTTAGGTCTATTCAATATTAAGTGGATGGTTTTCCATTTTTTCTTTTTTCATCCATGGTCTTGGTTGGTTTTTGTTGTGCTTGTTTCGTGCAGGATCAGAGAAGGATAAGTGTGGCTCTTGGATTTTATCTTGGACTATTCCCTTTATTGCATGGAAGGTTTCAATAGAGGTTTGAGGGGATAGATGTTATGGACCTTCATTCTCCCTTTCTTTCCCCATTGTAAGGATAGGTATGCCTACCTAAGTCCTCCTGCTAAGGCACTTGTATCTTAATACTATGTTTAATGTGTGAAAGGTGGTATGCCACTTTAGTACAAGTTATCTTGTATATCAAGGGTATGCCTTCATGACTCTTTCATGGGTAGATTTGTATTGGAGACTCACCTTCCTCATGTATTTAGGACTTCGGTCCTAGGCTACACCAGGGGTTTTCTTCCTTTTTTCTTTTTCTCCTAGTGTTGGCACCTTGAATGGGTATAATATGTATAAATTATTTTTCTAATAATAAAGTCAAGCATATTATCATTTATTGATTGAAAAACTTTATTCACTTTTTAGGAACTAATCTTAATTCTAAAATCTTCCATTCATTATCCAAGGTTAGGTTTGTCACCGTGGAATTGAAACTTGGATTGTTTGACTAGTACAATTTTAAAAACTTTTTTATTTGGTCCTAAGATAATTCTCTCCATCTGGTAATTATATGTTGACTTGAGCATGAAATTGATTAACTTGTATGATAGAGTATTGTATTTAATGACACACCCTTATTCATATTAGTCCATTAAAGATATACAATTTCTTTCTCACTTCAAATTCCTATTTACAATATTATTCAAGGAGTTGTATAGAACATCAACCTTGTATTCTCAACTTACATCAACAACCTTAACATCATTGCACACTTTCTTATTGTCTTCACTTATTAAATTGAACTATTGAATCAATGAGCTTTGAGCAAATGAGAACAATCCTATCCTAGAAAGCAATTAAATAATGTTTATTGATACCAACCCTTTTAACATATAGATTTTATAAATCAAGACAACATTTGCATGCAATGATACTAGATTTCCATAATCTTCTTTGATGTTATTGCTTCTAGAGTTGATTGTGTGATAGTTTTTGCCTTAACCATGAGGACTTGATGTTATGCATTATTCCATCTTGATGATGGATAATAGAGTATGATCTAAAACATTGATGCAAAAGTAGTGCACAAGAAAATCCAAAAGTTAGAACATAAAGATTAGCCTAAACAAGTTCACAACATGAAATTCAACATAGCTCGTATCTTCATGCAAGGTTCAAAATTATAAATGTAGAATTAAACTAATATCTTAGATAAAGATAAATGACATATATATATATATATATGATCAGTCTTAAGATGTTAAATTTATAACCACATTCATAAAAATATGCCTCCTAGTCAACTTAATTCCATCAAGTTCTTTCACTTGGAATTAGTCATTATTCAATTATATGTTAACCTTTGGAAAAGACTCCTAAAAAAAATGATGAGTTTACTAGCTAAAATCCCAACAAGCTCAACGCTTATTAGTCCTTACCTTATATAAGGCAAGGAACTAATGTTCCCATTAGCCCCCCCAACTCTGATTGCATTAATTTTGCAATGGCAAAAAGGTATTCAAAGCTAAGGTTTTGGAAATTGTATTTTTTAATTTATTTTTTACATTCTAATTTCTTAATTGTCATTGGCCCCAAGCTAATTTCCTAGGGAAAATTCTTATTTTTTGAAACAAAAAATACTGAAAATTTTCTAGCGACCTGCCCAATCTTGCATCTTGTTGCAAAGCCCTAGCCACCATGGCAGAGAGCCTCTACACCTCATAGCGGGTAGTGAACATTCAAATTGGGTGATCTTGATCCTGACCAACCTAACTCGATTATCCTCTTTGAGTGTTTAGTGTGCAAGAAATTGGTGGGGTGAACAAACTTCTACAACGCAATGGCAACTTCCGTAGCCACATAAGGCACCCTGTGACTCAATTGCTTCACCAGAGGCTTACTAATTCTGCTCTCCCTGGCTGGGAATGTGCAAGCCAAGCACCCAATGACCTAAAGTCCCATAATCTACTAGTTAGGAGTTCCCTCCTCCGCCACACACTGCAGCTGCTCCACCATGGCCTTTGCAGTAGGAGAACTGGTCTCAAATGCTGCTCTCCACAAATCTGAATTATGCTCCATCATGGCAGCCATCTCCATCAAGGCCTTACGGAAATTCTCCTACACTTCACCCTCTTCAATTATTTTTTAATTCATTTACAATGTTTAATTTCTAAAGTTTGATTGGCCGTCCACCAATTTCCTGGGCAAAAAATTAATATTTTAAGAATCGAAAAAGCTATAAAAATGAAATGGTGATAACAAACATATTCACTCCCAGGCAACGTGTCGGCCCTAAAAATTGATCATTCATCCCAAGGTCTTACAGAAAAAAATGCTTAGATTTTTTTAAATTGATTAGGTTGAGTGTTGTCGTGTTGATTATTTTAATGAAAAGGACGAATTTTATTATTATTGTATTGTTTATTTAATGTACAATGGATTAAAGTGTGAAGGACATATGAAGCGTCATTTTAAAAACACACTAACAAATTCTTTAAAAAAATATTTTACTAATCACTAGTATTAGAGGAATTATTTAAATCACCTATATAATAATAAATGGTATTTTTAAAAATTTATTGGAAGAAAAAAATGAATACAAAGTAAAAAAAAAAAAAAAACCTTTATATAAGAAAAGAAAAAATATAACTCTATTTTTCAAATCAAAATATTTTTTCCTGTCCACTTATTATATACATTATTTTTTCATTAAATCACAATAACAAAACATTTTGATAAAGTATTTTAATATATTCGAATAAATATTTTAATTTTCTTTAATTATAAATATTACATTATATTATAGATTATAGAAACATTATTTATATCTTTATTCAATTAGAAATTCAAATTACTTCGAAAATATTTTTCTATTTTTTATGATTAAATTTTTTAATAATAATCTTCTTTCTAAAGGAAGAGACTCCAGCTCAACTAGAGCTCTTGTTCAAGAAAGATGCGACGCAATTCAATAACATTTGAGATTTAACTCACTTGATTTGGTCGAGTGGAAAATTTCTTAAATGCTTTTCACCTTGGATAATAAATATTGAAGGATTTTAACATTTGTGACATCATAAAAACATATACACATCCGTTCAATATAGTATTAGCTTTTGTCAAGGAGATATCTTTTTCATATTTTCCTTTGAAGAAGACCCATTTAAATCTTCTTCCTAAGTGAAACTTAATCAAGACTTAATGTCAAATGGGATTGTAAATGTAGGGAGAAAAGGCGTACAATCTTGTGTGCCCAAATATTGAGATCCAAAGCTAAAGCCAATGCCTATATTTTGACATTGGAAATCTTACATTATATATTCAATGTTGGGTACATAGTAAAGTGTGTAAAGATTGCTAGAGTCAAATGCCTTTTTGATACCTAGCATTCCAAAAAAATTAAACAAATCATATGGAGTTGTTTTTGGACTAGGAAAAAGTAGACTCCTATTTTTGTTCATTTTCTTGCTTTAGGTTGGAAAAAGGGCATCATGGGTGGTCGGAGAATTTAATGTTTTTTATTTAGAATAAACGCGACCATGGAATACGACGCATAACACAAGATTTGGGTACACGCGAATATATTTCGGGAAATTAATAATGTCCGATTTTAAAGTAGTCAGGCACGTGCACGGGCGGGAATGAGGATGGTTGTGTACGTGGAAAAGAATCGTATAATCCCTCTCTACCATTATGTATTGCCACGTACCACTTGTCTAAGGACTTGACATATCCCATTCCTTCTTTATTTCTCCAATGATCAATGAACGTCTTCAAATATGCAAGCCCATGCCCTTATGTCTTGCCCGGATTTGGCCCCACTTCATGTCTTTTCATTGTATTCTCCACTATCTAATTAGGGTTTACCTCTCTATTTGGTAAAACATTTCATTTGATTGATGATGTCTCTATTGATGTAGTGTTGAGAAGACTTGAAATTGTTGTAAAGATCACAAAAGATTTTCTTGGTAAATGGGTTCTTGTTGACAAGATTCAAGATTGATATTCAATTTGACTTAAGACAATGGTCAATTAATAATTAATAATTTGAGAAATAATTTAAGAGTTCCTTAATATTTATGGTATGCTAATATGGAGCGCAATGACATAAAGTATTGGCAAAACCCAATACTTTATCTCATCCAATTGTCTTTGGTTTCTTATGTCATCTTTATGCTTAATATTCAGTCGTGAACATTAATAAACTATTTCAAACAACATGTCTACGTAAAACACTAGAATATCTACTTTCTAAAATTAAAAAAATCAATCTAATTGGTCTGAAAAAATAAAAAATGAATCTAAGAAATGCAATAGTTTCCTTCATATGCAAGAGCTAATCAATGACCAATACATTGTTTTAAAAAAATGTTACCATTGAAAAATCAATCACAACAAATATTAAAAGAATATCATAACTTTTTGAAGGAGAGTTTTTGGGCTTGATCTTCATAAGAATGTGGTTTTAGATTCTATGTTGCAATGCATTTTGTTGCATGTTTGAAAAAGTAGACATTGAGCACTATTTACTAATTAATGTTTGCATCAAGAAGTATATATTCTAGTGTTTTACTTAGACATGTTTAAAATAGTTTTTTTTTAATGTTCATAGCTGAATATTAAGCATAAAGATGGAGCAAGAAACCAAAGATAATTGGATGAGATAAAGTATTGGATTTTGCAGCTCCAGGGAGGTGAAATACAAAGAACACATTACAAAGTTGTTCATGACTAAACAAAATCAGGCTACACACAACCAACTCACAAGCCAAAAGAACTAGAATTAAGCTTATGCATGTAGCATACATTTGGAATAAACATATAGACTATTTACCTCCATGGAGCCGCAAAAATCAATACTTTATCTCATCCAATTGTCTGTGGTTTCTAACTCCATGTTTATGCTTAATTTTCAGTTGTGAACATAAAGAAAACTATTTTAAACATGTTTAAGTAAAACACTAGAATATCTACTATCTTTTAAAAAAAAATCAATCTAATTGGTCTAAAAAAATGAAAAATGCATCTAACAAATGTAATAGTTTGCTTCCTATGCAAGAACTAATCAAATGATCAATACATTGTTTTTAAAAATGTTAGTATTGAACAATAAATCACAACAAATATTAAAACAATAAAATATATCATGGCTTAATTTTGAAGGAGACAATTTTTGGGGTTGATCTTCATAAGAATGTGGTTTCAAATTCTATGTTGAAATGCATTTTGTTGCATGTTTGGAAAAGTAGACATCGAGCACTATTTACTAATCAATGTTTGCATCAAGAAGTAGTTATTCTAGTATTTTACTCAAGCATGTTGTCTAAAATAGTGTTTTTATGTTCACAACTAAATATTAAGCATAAAGATGGTGCAAGAAACCAAAGATAATTGGATGAGACAAAGTATTGGTTTTTGCGGTTCTAGGGAGGTGAAATACAAAGAACCCATTACAAAGTTGTTCATAACTAAGAAAAACCAGACTAAACACAACCAATTCACAAGCTGAAAGAAGAAACATATGATGCTAGGATGTGCAACATGATATCAGATGTTGAACATATGAATTTGAGGAAACCATCTAAAGAAGAAATTGATAGAATAACTGTTGAAATGATGGCCCAAGTTCATAGTACATACAACCTTAGAAATAGGATAGTACATAATGTTGTTGGAAAAGCCTCTCATATTTTTATCAAGCATATAACTCATAAGATGCATGATGGAAATAAACTTGAAGAGAATCTAGTGATAGTCAAGATCAAGAACAATAAGAACAAAAAATGGGAACCTAAGAAGAAGGTGCAATTTCAAGGTGCAAAGGCAGTCAAGAGAAATATAGAAGAAAAGAAGTCAAGTCTTGATATTCTTAAACAAGTGGAGGAGCCTATTTTTCAAGTACAAGAAGCCAAAGGTAATTTAAGAAAACCTCTTGTTTATGATCCTGTTGACATGATTTTCATGTTATCATAGATTATTGTTAAAGTTCTTTTATCAGAAATGTTTAGGATAGAGGAACATAAGAGTAAAACCCTTTTCTTGGTTAGGATGGGTTGGAAACAAAAATGTTATTGACAGAGCGACATTAGTAGGGCAAGAGGTACCAGTTGTAATAAAAGAAAAGGAGGACAAAGGAGTCATGTCCCAAACACCTCAAATGTATTTGGATAATTCATATGTTGCCTATATAGAAAATAGTGACCCTTTCTTCCTTAGCTTAATCATAAATGGCAAGACCTTGAAGAACTGCATGATTGACTCAAGAGCCTCAAATACTATAATGCCATTTAAAGTAATTGAATCCCTTGGTCTAAGGGTAGATACAAAGCAGGGTAGATGTAGAGCTATGGATGTTAGAGAGGTCCCTATTATAGGAATAATTAATGCATTGCCTTTTAGACTAGCTACTTATCCAAATTTTTACCTAACTATGATTGTCTTAGTAGTTGATATTCCTCCACAATATGGAATGTTTCTCTCAAGAAAGTGGAGCCTTGCAATGGGAGGTAGCCTATAGTGTGACTTATCTTTTACCATATTTCATGTAGGAGATAAAGCCATTAAGGTTGATAGAGAACCAAGGGTTATCCATATGATCGAGGATAACATTGACACAGATGCTACTAGCTTTCTAGCTACAGACAGTAAATGCCTTTAGAGCTAAGATTGTTATTCATGAAGTTGAAAAGATAGTCCCATTAATTTCCAATGAAGCAGCAAAATGCATACATTCTTAGAATCTTTGGACTATGTATTTGTTGACCATATGGTCAAATCATTTGTTAATTAGTGCCTAATCACTTAATCACATGGTTGGTTACATTGCTATTGAGCTTCATAGAGTCTACCCAGCTTCACAAGCATAAAATACTGTAAGTTGAGCTTCATAAGAAATAAGTAGTGTAAGACAAGCTAATAGTATCTACCACACTAGCCATGTTAACCAAGCAGAAGGAACCTAGTTTTGATTGAGCTGCAGTGGCAACAGAGCCCTTCAGTGTCAACCGAGTTCTACAATGTTTGTCGAGTCATCAATGTTAACTGAGTTCATGTCTACTCCCGAGTGATCAATTTGGATTGAGCACCAGTGTCAACCAAGTGCCAAAGCTTTCCAAGTTGAGTATGTTTTCGAGTATCAAAATATCACCCGAGTGGTCTTTAGAACCTAAGTTTCAACATTGAGCCGACTAAATGAAGATTGTTGAATTAGGTATTGTATCCAAGCTTAGAAGGTAATTATTTGGATTGGTATATATGTAAGATATCTTGGCATACCAAAATAAGAGAGTTTGAATATGTAAGAAGTATGAATGTGAATTGAAGAGAAAAGGCTACAAGTAGTATAAGGAAAGGCAAAGTCTCATCTATTACAACAAGGTGATCATTTCTACATCAAAGGAATCTCAATTAGCAAATTAATTTGCAGAGTAGAGATCAACTATTGGTTCAACCTAATAGGTGCATTAGTCAAATCCTTTAACAAGGTGCACTTAGCAATCTTATGCTAAATCTCCTAACTGAGTCCATACTTCACTGTACTGTATAAATCCTTTTATAAAGTGGACCTAATAGTCCTCATTGCTCCTAATAGGGCAGATCACTAGAAGTGATCATTTGTAAGCCTTAACAGGCCAACTTTATACAATAGTACTAAAGCTTGTGGGTATCATCTCCATCCTAGCTTTACTTTCTATTTGGAAGGTTTCTGGGTTATCAAATCTTGTGTCAACTATTATGAATATTTTATTACTTCCACTCTTTCATGCATGCAATTAGATCGCATTATCTTAAAGAGGATAAATTGGTGAATTGAAGTTAAATTTTTATTGGTTCCTAACTCACCCCCCCATCTTAATCACCTAGCCTACCATACATTTTTGACAATTAGTGTCAGAGCATTTGGTTCTCACATCAAAACTTTATCAGCTTAAGAAAAGATCAGAGGCAATGGAAGTGTATAGACTTGAGAAAGCTATTGAAAATGAAAATCTGGATCTATAGATGGCCATGGAACAATTCCAAGAAATGAAGGAGCGAATCTCTCAATCCTTGAAAAGAAGAAAAGACCTAGTCAGAGATGAGATCAAGTCAATTTGATCATCATCATCACTTGTTAGGCTAGCAAGCGAAAGTGGAGTAGATGAACTACATGGTTTAGTTTCATCTTCCCTTTGCTTCTTCTCTGCTACCTCTTTAACTCTTCTCCCTTCTATCTCTTTCTCTCCCTTTTCTTTTCTTTTCTTCCTCCTCTATTATCTTATTCTTCTTCTTTTCCTCTACTTTCTTTTTCATTTCTTCTTCAAGAAATTTATGCTTGGATTCTTTGATTATTCTCTTTTGTGCCTCTAATAGCCTCTTTTCCTCTTCAATTAGTTTCAATTGATCTTGAATAACGTTGTCTTGAGATTCAGGCTAATCAAAAATCTCAAAAGGGTTAGTGTCATCAATGTTAATAGTAACATTGGTTTGGTCAATTTGCATAATGTCACCACTTACTAATACTTATGAAGTCTTAGGTTCTAGTGAAGGTGTTGCAAGTGTTTTTCAACTCCTAACAGGTTTTTAATCTTCTAACAAGGATTCAAAGTCTCCTAACAGGGTCCATCCTCTAACAAGGAATATTTATATTAGTACATCATCTTGTGGGCATCATTTCCACTAGGGTTTTCCCTCTGGTAAGGGGTTTCCCCAGTTAACATATCTAGTGTAATTGTCTATGTGCATCTTGTTATGGTTACTATTTACTTTGGTTGAATGGATAAGATTTTTTAAGGTTGATAAATGTTTTAATTATTGGATAATTGATTCATCCATCTCCCTCTCCCCCCCCCCCCAAAATTTATCTTGGTGGATTATTGTTTCTAACAATTGGTATCAGAGCACTATTGTTTGTCTAGACTGGATGCTGATGCTTCCTATATGGGGGAGTATCTGTGATGGATAGAGTCATCTAGGACTCTTGTTGGAGGTTTTTCTTGAATAGTATCTTTGGGCACTTGAGCTAGTCAGAAAACAGTCATTGCATAGTTTGTTGGTTGCTGAAACCTTTGACATTAATGTCAATGATGGAGAAGTTTAGCATGAAATTAAATTTGAGTACATTGAAGGGAGAGGAAAATAGTTTGGGGGAAGTACAACATGGGAGAATGATTTATGGAGAGGATTTGAAAAGAAAGGTTAACAATGTTTTGTAGTTGGTATTCTTGGAACTAGATTTTTTCCATCTATTTTGCCATCATTGCAAAAGGAGGAGATTGTTGGAAGCATGAATGCCGATGATATTCCTATGGGGAAGTATTGTAGAAATATGATTAGATCATTATCATGTTAATATGTTACATTCATGACTGCGTTTGTCATCGATGTCAACATAGCAATTTTCTATGGTATCTGATAGAAGAACAATGCTAAAGGTCAAGTCAGTACAGATAGATCATTGAGTACTTTTAGTAGGGAGGTTAAAGAGAGATTATACTATGTATCTAGTATATGAAGGTAACATCAGAAGCATAAGATATAAATTTTGGAAGAAGTTATGTAAGTTTCATTGGACTTTTTTGAGATAGAGTTTACAAAGGCATGTTCTGGTAAATTTGTTATATCTCTTAGAAGATTTATTATTCTGAGAAGCCGAAGTTAATGATGTGAAGAATACATGTTGATGATGTGGAAAAGCTTCCTCATCATAATGTTACATGTATGGAAAGTTATTCAAGTTGCAAGGTGAAAGATTAATGTTATCACTAAGTGTAATGTATTCTTAATGTGGTCCTATAATAATTAATTGAGAAGGTATAATAGCTAACTCAGGCAATTGTTTTATGGATTTAGTATAAAGGAAGGAAATTTTATTTTATCATGTATGAAGTATGTATGGTGGAATGCAAATGATTGAAGAGTAGAATGTGAAGTTAACCAGAGGTGAGCAAAAGTGAAGGAAAATTCATTGCTAAGGTTTTATTGTGTAATCCAAAGTTTGATACTTGGATTTGAGGTTCGTGACTTGCTCTACAAGGTCTTATAGTAATTGGTCTGGTTGATAGGATGGAGGAAAGAAGTTTAAAGTATAGTATACATAATTATTCTATAAAAAAAATTGAGAGATTAATTGCATAGTGAGTTCAGTGGTCTTTCCCCAGAAGCTATTTGGATAGTGGATCCTCCTATCTTCTACAACTCCTAACAGGGTTGGAATCTTCTAACAAGGATTCAAAGTATCCTAACATGGACTCATATGTACTAAATTTTGTAATAGACTCCTAAAAGGGTCCTTCCTCTAACAAGAAAATATTTATATTAGTACATCATCTTGTCCCTCTAATCAAGGGTTTCCCTAGTTAACATATATCTGGTGTAATTGTCTATGTGCATCTTGTTATGGTTACTGTTTACCTTGGTTGAATGGATAAAATTGTTTAAGGTTGATAAGTATTTTAATTGTTGGATAACTGATTCACACTCCCCCCACCCCTCAGTTATCTTGGTGGACTATTTTTTCTAACATGCCTTAGGGTAGAAGCTATTTGAGTTATGCTTGCACTATAAAGTTAGATTTTGTAACCCTTCTTAGAGTCGATCTTTTCTCTGATTCTAAAGCATTGTATGTTTATGCTCTTGTACTATAATTTCCTTTGCCTTTGAGATAATATAATCCTCTATTGTATCTCTTTCTTCCATTAATATATTGTGTAATACCCTCTTGCCTTTGTGTTAATGTATTTTTTTCATTTCTCAACTATATGATTGTATCCACTTGGACTTTGAATTATATAAAGTGAAGTCTCTTTCTTACAACATTCTTTTGGTTCTAATTTACGTATGGTTGTTGGATTAAGAAAGGATTGAATTTGTATACTTTGAGGTTATATTGATGAATTATGCATTTTTGGCAATGATAAGGTTGAGCATACTATTTGGTGTATCACCTCCTCTTAGATTAGATTAAGTAGTTTTCTTTCATGCATGTTCCTTCTCCCTTTTCCTCTTAAGAAATAGTTAGGTGCATCCTGATAGTAAACCCACAATTTAGAGATTGTTTCCATGTTACATGAGGCTACCTTTAGGTAAGACTTTAGTAAAGGGTGAGGGATTTTGTGTCAACAATTTCTGGCATGTCCGGTGGGAATAACACTTGAAGCATTATAAGTTCACTGGTGTCAAAGAAGAAAAGTTCCAATATATGCTAAGAAGATAGTACCTCTCTCAGTATTCTAGGCCTTCAAGAGGCTCATTTTCAAGTACTTGGTGGCTCCATCTCTACATTCTAGTTTCCAAAACAAAGTTTTTGTGATTCGGGCACAAGGCTCACACAATGGCATCTTGTAGAGGTAATTTTTAATACACTAACTTCTCATTTTAAAACCCTAGAAGAAAGAGAAATAGATTATCTCTATCACTAGTTAGGAGTGTAGTAGTAATGCATACACTTGTAAGATCTCTCTCTACCCCTCCTATTGATAGATCACAACCTAGGTTGCTATTGTTTCATAAAAATGGGCCATTATTCCATATGGCACAACCTAAAGCTCATGCATTTGCCACCTTTAATGGTGGGAGTCCTCTAATTTTGGCTCAAAGACATGATATTCCAGTGTTAGTTCCCCAAAGTACACTTGATTTCATTGGTGAAACTTCCATCTCCCTTATAGAACATATTCTAGAGATTTCAAATGTTTATAATACACATGGTATTACAGAGGATGATGTTGTTGTTAGGCTTCTAGCTTCATCCTTAAAAGGAAAAGCATTGCAATGGTAAGAGATTTGCCTCAGAAGTCCATTACTAATTGGGATGGGTTAGGAGTAGGGCTTTGTAAGAATTTTATGGACAAAAGTGATCACTTATCACTTTTAGAGTAGCTAACAACCATCAAGAGAGTACCCCATGAATATATGACTGATTTTAATTATAGGTTTCAAAAGACATGGGATAGAATACCCACTATAGTAAAGCCTTCCCCTAGTAATGTGTTTTTGTATTACCTTAGAGCCTTTAACAATGATATTTCTACCTCTCTACAATCTATGGGAGGGGATACTTTACCAAATTCTTATGAGACAACTATAAGGGCAGAAAATATCTTGATACAAGTAGGCAAGTTAGCTCCAAGGCCTCCAATGCCTTTCTTTCCTAACATGCCCAATCATCAACCTACAATAGCCCCTATTCTTACTTCCTCTACAAATTAGTCCCTTGCTATGGTCCCAATAGCTTCCACATCTCGTAATGGATTTGATAATGTTGAGGCCATGATGCAAATATTGATGCAAAATATAGATAGGAGGTTGCATGATCAAGAAAGGAAGATGGAGGACAATGGTTCAGTGATGCAAAAAATGAGTAATGAGTTGGTGAATATGAAGAGGAAGTAATCTCAAAATAATAAGCCTCCCCTAATTCAATATAAGGGTCCCATACATAATGGATCTCCAAACAAGATTCATGTCCCCTACAATCAAAATAGACCTATCAACAATTCCCCCTCTATGAATATTGTATAACTACTCCTATGGATATTGTATGTGTTAGAGGGTGAAGTCTTACTTAGCATTAGCTAAATAAGAACAAGTAGTACAGTAGAAACACAATACTAATCAACTTACTAATGCTTCTCACCTATGAAACTAAGGTGGTTGTTCTTTCATGAACCATCATTTAGAGGAACACTGCCATACTAATCATAAAGTCATAGCTCACAACACCAGAAGTAAGAGAAGAGCTATTGAAGATTAAATTCCTAAACCAATTCAAGCTTCATCTTTAGATGATGCTTCTCAGGTGCCAGTGATGAATGTACATTCCAATGTTAATCCTCAACAAAGACAAGAAATGAGCAATCAAAAGTCTACTATGACCATTGACCAAGATATGTCAACCATAGGCATTGAGTGAGTGACTATTCATAATTAAATAGCAAAAGCTAAAAAATGCAAAAAGAAAAATCTTTAGAAGGGAGAAAAGGTAATTTAATAAATGAAATTAAATTAGCCTTTTTCTCTAACAAAAGGATTTCCACTTAAAAAGGGCATTGATTTTGATGAGATATTTTCTCTTGTTGTTGAAATGACTTCTATCTATACTATTTTAAGTCTTGTGGCTACTAAAGATATTATTAAATAGCAAAAGCTAAAAAATGCAAAAAGAAAAATCCTCAGAAGGGAGAAAAGGTAATTCAATAAATGAAATGAAATTAGCGTTTTTCTCTAACAAAAGGATTTCCACTGAAAAAGGGCATTGATTTTGATGAGATATTTTCTCTTGTTGTTAAAATGACTTCTATCTGTACTATTTTAAGTCTTGTGGCTACTAAAGATTTGCATTTAGAGTAGCTTGATGTTAAAACAACCTTCCTTCATGCTGATTTGGATGAAGAGATATATATGGCTCAGCCACGGGGATTTGAGGTCAAAGGTAATGAGAATTAAGTGTGCAAATTGAAGAAAAGTTTATATGGCTTGAAGAAAGCACCTCGGCAATGGTATCTAAAATTTGACAATTTTATGCATAAGCATGGATACAATAGGTGTCATTCAAATCATTGTGTTTAGTTTAAGAGGTTGGATGATGATAGATACATTATTTTATGTTTATATTTTGATGATATGCTTGTAGCTAGGTCTAACATGGATCACATTAATGTGTTGAAATGCCAGTTAGCACATGCATTTGCTATAAAGGATTTAAGGGCAGCAAAGCAAATCCTTGGCATGAAGATCTAAAGAGATAGGAACAATAGAAAATTGATTCTATCAAAAGATGATTATGTTGAGAAGGTGTTGCAACATTTTTCTTCGGAGAATGCTAAAGCTGTCAGCACACCTTTACCTGGTCATTTGAAGTTTACTAAGGAGATGTGTCCCAAGACATAAGAAGAGGAGGATAAGGTGTCCAAGGTACCCTATGCTTTAGCTATAGGAAGCTTGATGTGTGCTATGGTATGTACAAGGCCAAATATTACACATGTAGTGGGAGTTGTTAGTAGGTATGTGAGTCATCCAAGAATTGAGCATTGGAATGTAGTCAAATGGATTCTTAGATATTTGATAGGAACATCCAATAACTGTTTACACTTTGAGGGCTTTACTACTAATTTATAGGGCTATGTTGACTCAAATTTGGAAGGGGATATTGATGCCAGGTGGAGTACTACATGTTATGTCTTTACTATTGGTGGGCAGTCGTGAGCTAGCTTTCTAGGCTATAGAAGGTTAATGCTTTATCTACTACCGAGGCAAAGTATGTTGCTACTATAGAGGCAATCAAGGAGATGATATGGCTTCAATTATTCTTGGAAGAATTGGGACACCCTTAGAGGGATAATTATTTGTTTACAAATAGTTAGAGTGTAATTCATCTTGCAAAGAATTCAACTCTACATTCAATGACAAAACACATTCAGTTATGGTACCTGTTACCATTTTTTATGCCCCGCCAATATTCAAATTTTAAATGCTTACCCGCCAACGACTGGTTCCCAGAGTTAATATTATCTTAATGCCTGAGAAACATAAAAAAAAATTTAAAAATCAAACTTATGATATGTTTCGGCGGGCCTGCAAGTTCCTCATCGTTGAATCTCCTCAGGATATATGACCCTCGCTACGTCACCAAGAAAAGCTGCTTGATAGATATGCATAGCGACTTAGCGAGTGTTTTCCATGTGGATCGATGGGCCCAGTTTGGTAGAGGTGGTTCGATTTGTTTCTCCAGCGCTGAGTTTGGATAAGGTCACCAGCACTCGATACCTCACTATTAGAAAAACTATACATCTCGTTGCTAGCGACATAGCGAGTCACCATGAAATGAGTGTTGGTGGGACCTCATGCGATGTGGAAGGGTAACAATGCTCAGGAGGGATTTTGACCACCGGATCAATGCAAAATCAATAGTCCTCGCTAACTTGCTAGGGAAAGTTGTAAGTTGTTTACTCATAGAGACATAGCGAGTATGGGACCCACCAATCTTCAGAATGCCTGATGCAGTTTCTTCACCCTTGGATCAACCTCAGATCTATGGCTCTTGTTAACTCGCTATGGA
The DNA here is from genome assembly GCA_028749045.1 of Cupressus sempervirens. Classification (NCBI taxonomy): domain Eukaryota; kingdom Viridiplantae; phylum Streptophyta; class Pinopsida; order Cupressales; family Cupressaceae; genus Cupressus; species Cupressus sempervirens. The sequence continues at coordinate 37,552,804 of CM053790.1, forward strand.
AAGATGCTCAGGAGATATATATAGCAAGATAGTGATTCGTTGCCGCATGTCTTGTGGGGGCAGGTCTGTTCCATAAGCCACATGGTGGACCCTGAACCAATGATGCGTCAAGAATGAATGGACAGATTAATGACACGTTGGTAGTTGGTTGATTTCTCATTAGCTAGGGCAGTGACGATGCAAAAGTGGGCTAGTCCCTTCAGTACGTCTTTCACTATCGTCAAATCAGCATGGATCTATGGTCCTCGTTAACTTGCCATGGGAAGATGCACGCTGTCTAGGTATAGTGAGTTAACGACCTGGCGACACGTGGACTGTGGGTCCTGTTTCCCTTGGCGGGCCATAAAAGAAAGATCTTACTGGACAAGTTGGAAAAAGGCCAGCTTTCTATTGGTCAACACATTGAAAGATTAGGTGTATCTTTTGGGCATTAGATGGTGGCAGATCAATGGTCCTCATTAACTCGCTATGGGAAGATGCACATTGTTTAGGTATAGCGAGTTAACAACCTGGTGACATGTGGATTGTGGGCCCTGTTTCCTTGCAAGCTGCAAAGCGTAGGGCTGCTTAATAGATTTTATGGTACTTTCAAGGCCGTTAGATGGTGGTAGATCAATGACCCTCGTTATGTTGCTTTAGAATGAAGCTTAGGAGATATACATGGCGAGATAGTGATTTGAGGACACATGTCCTCGTGGGTCCAGTTGAGGCAATAACGGTTAGATGTAGCTGACAATTAGTATAACGTCGCGGTTAGGATTTTTAGAGAAAAGTTGGTGTAGTTAGTGAAGGAAGAATTGGTCAACCGCATGGAAACTCTATTGAGTGGCAAAATGAAATGAGCTAATTGGCCAACATGGCTCATATCGGTGCCAAGATAGGTTGACTAAGTTAACTTGCTGATTCACGAACCAAGAACAAAGGAAATCAAGGTTTTTTGCAAATCCGATCTTCATGATCAATCCCAACCACCAGGAAATGAATGCTAAACACAAGAGAACACTCTACCGCCTCCAGTAATCCATCTACTTGGTCAAAGCACAGTTATGGCACTATTTTTGTCTTCTCAAGACATTATTTGACACAGAAGATTAGATATCATTGCCCTAGATCTGTATCCATGATCAGATTTTCCCCATGATTGTTCTTTGTAGGACTTCAATGTAGTGGTTGAGGAGTAACTTCTGTTGGAGGACATCCCAGTTATGCCTGAACTATAAAGGAAATTTTTGTGAATTTTAAAAGGGTCAAAACATTCTCTATTGTTGTCTGCTTTTGCTCTGCAACTCTAGTGTAAAATTCCCCTTGCCTCTGAACTGCATAAATTCTACCTTATCTCCTTTAGCCATTGGTGTGAAAGCAAAAGAATACTTGCCTCTCATTGATGCTTTGTGGAAATCTATAATTTGCATGACTTTATCTCTTTCAGCCTGTGAATGATATATAAGTGAATCTCCTCTTTCATTGTGTCATTAATTCAACTTTTCTGGTCTGCATGTGGTTATTAGATTAAAAGCAAGTCTGAATGTGTATATCCTTAGTTTCATTCTAGTTCAATACTACATATATGGGAAGAGTTTGGTCTGAACACTCTATTTTGGTGCATCACCTCTTTAGATTAGATTAGGTAGATTTTCTTTTGTGCTCTCTTTCTCCCTTTTCCTCTCCAAGAGTAGTTAGGTGCATCCTGATATTAAGAGGAAGTCAGCCTTCTTCGGAGACTCAACCTCACAGTTCAAGTCCCATAGCTTGGAGGTTGTTTCCATGTTTCACTAGGTTGTCCTCACGCATAGGCTTTGGACAAGGGTGCAAACCTAAGTGACAACAGTTTTTGGCATGCCCGGTGGGACAACAAATCTTAAAAATTTTAAGCCTACTTGTGTCAAAAGGGAAGATTTCAAGGTCAATACCGAGGAGATAGTACTGGCTTCAGTTTTCAAGCCTTCAAGAGGCTCATTCTTCGAAGTACTTGGCAACTCTGAGCTTCAATACATGTCTGGTTCCAGACCAAAGTTGTGGTGATTCATGCCCAAAGCTGAAACAAGGGCATCTTCTAGAGGTAAGTTTCATTATCAAGAATTCTTACATTCAAATCCTAGAAGAAAGAAGACTAGAATATCTCTATCACCAGTTAGGAGTGCAGTAGTAACAAATACCCCTACAAGATCTATCTCTACTCCTCCTGCTGTTAGATCTCAACCTAGATTGCCATCAATATATCTCAATAGATCACTTGTCTATATGGCTTTGCCTAGAACTCATACTTTTTCCACCTTTAATGGTGGGAGCCCTCTCTTATTAACCCAAAGACATGATATACCAGTAGCTGCTCTCAAAATTATACCAGAGTTTACTGGTGAAACTTCTATCTCTCCCTTAGAACATATTCAAGAGGTTGCAAATGTCTACAATATTCATGGTGTTACAGAGGATGACATTGCAGTCAGGCTCCTAGCCTCATCCTTGAAAGGAAAAACACTACAATGGTATAGAGGTTTAGCTCACAATTCTATAACAGATTGGGATGGATTAGGAGCAGGATTGTGCAAACATTTTGAGGATAAAAGTGACTACTTGTCACTTTTAGAGCAGTTGACTGCTATAAAAAGAGCCCCCCATGAATGCATGACTGATTTTAATTATAGATTTCAAAAGACATGGGATAGAATACCTAATTCAGTAAAGCCTATCCCTGGTAATGCCTTCTTGCATTATCTCAGAGCTTTTAATAGTGATATTGCCACCACAATCCAAACTATGGGAGGAGATACCTTACCTAATGCTTATGAAATAGTGATAAAATCAGAGAACATCCTAATACAAGGAGGTAAGTTAGCTCCAAGGCCTCCTATCCCCTTCTTTCCTGATGTTCCAAATCATCAACCAGCAGTGGCTGCCCTTCCCAAAACTTTTACATCTCAATCCCTTGTCCCAGTCCCTCAAGCTTCCACATCCTCAAATGGGATAGATGAAATCAAAGAGATGATGCAATCTCTGATGCAGAACATGGATAAAAAAGAAAAGAACCTAGAGAAAAAATTGCAAGATCATGGGAAGGAGTTAAAAGATCAAGGAAAGAGGCTGGAGGATAATTTCTCTATGATGCAGAAAGTGAGCAACAAGGTGGTGACTTTAGAAAGACAGCAAGCTCAAGGTAGTAAAACTCATCAATTGCAATATCAGACTCCAAGCAGTGGTAGGCCTCCAAATCTTAATCATTGGAACAATTCTTTTGATCAGAGTAGGTAGGGCAGTCATGCTTCAACCTCAAATGTAAACCAAAGTAGGGCCATAGTCCCTCAAAACAATATGGCTCAAGATCAGGATTTTTGTCCATCCTGCAACTACTCCTATGCCTATTGCATGTGTCAGAAGGCTTAATCTTTTATGGCCTTGACAATCCAAGAGCCTGCAGCAAAACAACCATCCAAAGAGGACCAATTTAAAAAATTCCTCAGCTATGCAAAGACAAGGTGATTGCTCTTTTATGAATCATCAAATGGAGGAGCATTGTAATGTCAACTAGGATTCCATTGCTCATAACACTAGAAGTAAAAGAAGAGCTATGGAAGATGTTGTCCCACCTCCCCCTAATCAGGCCTCAACTTCAAATGCAGTATCTTATGAGCAAGAAGCAAATAATCAATCAAGTACCTTTCGACAGCAAAGGCAAAACCATGGTAGAAAAGATACAAGTGATCCTCAGGTGATTCCATCTCAACCTCATACAATTGTAGCTCCCAAAGCTTCTACTAAAGCACCTACTATGCCATTCAGTGTGGTAGAGCAGATGAATAAGAAAAATGTGAATATCTCTATGTGGGATGTTGTTGCTACTATACCCATGCAAAAGAGGCTACTGCAGAAAGAATTGGAAAGAATTGAACCAAAAGATCAGACACCTAGTATGGAAAGTGCTACATGTCTAGTACAAACATCAAAGGGGGTAGAAACAAGAAAAAAGGTTAGGCCTCCTCCATTCTATGTTTCTTTAATTATAGGGGGCAAACTAGTCCATAATTGCATGATTGATTCAGGGGCTAGTAGTTCAGTGATGCCTAAGTGTGTTGCTGATGCTTTGGGATTGAAATATGAGCCCATTGTTAGGGATGTATTACAATTGGATGGTAGTACTGTCAAGATTGTAGGCATCCTTAGGAATGTGGAGATGGCCTTACATGCATGCCCTGGTTGTACTGTAACCCAAGATATCTCTATTGCTGAGGTCAAGCCATACTTTGCCATCTATTTGTCAAGAGACTTTACTGCCCAAATAGGTGGTTTCATATCTTTTGATTGGTCATATATGTCTTTTAGAATGAGATATGGAGAAAATGCTTCAATCAAAGCAGAACCTCAAGCCCTCCATCATACTGAATCTTACACCCCCAACCCCATCAACATGAATTTCCCTATCCTAGAGATGGATGAGAGTGACATAGTGAATGAGCCCACTACTTCCCTAGAAGAGATACCTAATTTTTTCTTGGATGAGTGGGCTAATGCATATCAATTTGACCCAATGTCAGAAACCCTTGAGATAGGCCTTCGTACATATTGTATAGTGGAAAAAGATGCTCTAGTCCTCAATCTTGTGGAAACTAAAGAAGATGTGAGTGGGATATGGAGTATGTACTTTGATGGATCAAGGATAAGAATGGATCAGGGGTTGCTGTGATGTTGATTTCTCCTACACAAATAAGATACTACTTCTCCTTTAGGCTCCAATTCAGTTGCACTAACAATGTAGCCGAGTATGAGTCTGAGGTCCGAGGTCTCCTACTTGTTCAAAAAAGAGGAATCCAAAAATTAAGAGTGTATGGAGACAGTGAGTTGGTAGTTAATCAAGTGAGAAATTAGAATATCACCAAGAATGGTTTTCTCAAGTCTTATAAAAATAGGGAATGGGATTTTCTTGAAAGTTTTAATGCATTTAATATTCAAAGCATCCCTAGAAAAGAAAACAGACATGCTGATAGACTTGCAGCAATAGGTGCATCTTATGATGTGCCAAGGAATCTTGAGGAGGAGAAGAAGCAACAAATCAGAGTGGTAGTAAGGCCTGCCATCCCCGATAATAACACCTCTTGGCAAGTGTTTGAATCTGATGAGAAAATTGTGAGCTTCTTGCAGAATGAGGCAAAATTTTCAGGCAAAAATCAATCAAGACTGCAAGATCAGTATGGTGATCAGATCATTCATCTTAGTTCTAACAAGTTGCCTAATGGTCTTAGTACCTTAGAAAGTGTTTTCAATCCTGATGATCAACCAAGAAATAGAGGCATGAACCTAGCTGTTGATGAAGATGATCATATTCCAATCATGGTTGCTGATGGAAAGTCCTTAAACATGGGTAAGGTATGTTTTGAAATCGAGCAAGAAAATTTTATTCATCTGTGTCAAGAATTTAATGATGTATTTGCTTGGACATATGATGACTTAAAGGGCTTTGACCCAAGGTTATTTCAGCATACCATAGATCTAGTTGATAATGTAAAACCAGTAAGACAAAAGCAGAGGCTGATGAATCCTAAAATTGAACCCTTAATGAGAAAGGAGCTATCCAAATTGATTGAGGCCCACATAATTTTCCCTATTAAGCACTCATCATGGGTAGCAAACCTTGTCCCTGTTAGGAAGAAGAATGGAGAAATTAGATTGTGTGTGGACTTTAGGGACCTTAACCAAGCTTCCCTTAAAGATCACCATCCTCTGCCTCCCTTCTATGGAGCAGATTTTGTCCAAGGTTAGCAATTCAAAGAGATTTTCATTTCTTGATGGGTTTTCTAGCTACAATCAAGTGCTGGTTAAAGAGTTTGATATGTACAAGACTGTATTTACCACTAAATGGGGTACCTATGCTTATTTTAAGATGCCATTTGGGCTAACCAACGCAGGTGCCACATTTCCAAAAGCAATGGAGATGGCCTTCAAAAGACTAATTGACAAGTTTGTCTTAGTTTACTTTGATGATATCACTGTATATTCAAAGAATGTAGAAGACCATTTTGATCATCTAAGACAGGTATTCTTAAGATATAGAGAGTTTGGGGTGTCTCTTAACCCAAGAAAGTATGTCTTTGCTACTAACCAAGGAAAATTATTAGGACACATTGTATCTAATGATGGCTTGACCATTGATCCAGAGAGAACAAAAGCAATACTTTCCCTCCCTCTTCCTAAACACAAGAAAGGGCTGCAAAGTTTCTTGGGTAGGATAAATTTTGTGAGAAGATTTATCCCTAATCTTGCTACCATGGTGAAACCTCTTACAGCTATGCTCAAGAAAGGTATGGTCTTTGCATGGACCAAGGAAGGGAAATAAAGTTTTGAACAGATCAAGGCAACCATAGCCTCAGTCCCTACTCTCATGAACCCAAAGTTTGAGAAGGATTTCATTGTTTATACTCTAGGTGGTGAGTCAAGCATTTTTGCTATCCTGACTCAAAGAAATGATAAAGGTGACAAACAACCCATAGCTTTCTTTAGTGAGGGGCTTAAAGAGTATGAAGATAGGTACAGTTATGTTGAGAAACAAGTCCTTGCAGTCATCAGAGCTTTAAAGAAATTTAGACACCTCCTATTCCATAACAAGATTCATTTGTTAGTAACCCATGCCAGTGTGAAGGATTTCCTTTTGAGTAAAGATATTGGTGAGAAAAGAGCTGGCTGGATTACTAAGGTAATGGAATATGATGTTGACATTTAGATTACCAAGCTGGTAAGAGGGAGGAGGTTGTGTAAATAGATGTTATCATCTCAGGAACCTGATGAGGAGGATGTTATGATACTGATAGAGCAACAAGAGGTGAGAAATGGTGACCCAAGGAGTTGGATGGGTGACATGAAGAGTTTCTTATTAGGGAATGGATACCCTCAAGGATTAGATAGAACTAAAAGGAGACAGTATAGATTCCAGTCAATTCCTTATGTCATAGTTGATGGTATCCTATTCAGAAGAGATTTCAATGGAGCCCTATTAAGGTGCCTTGATACAGACCGGGCTAAAAGAATGATTAAAGAACTTCATGATGGTCCTGGTGGCGGTCATTTCTCAATAAGGACAACTGCAATGAAGATCATGAGGGCTGGTTACTTTTGGCCATCCTTGTTCCATGATTTTCATAAGTATGTGAGGAAATGTGAAAAATGTGCCTTCTTCTCTGGCAAGCAAAGACTTGTAGCTCTTCCCCTTCATCCTATCCAAGTGGATCAACCTTTTGCTCAGTGGGGATTGGATTTCATAGGCCCTATCAATCCTCTTTCTAGTTCGGGTCACAAATGGATTTTGGCTGCTACAGATTACTTCACCAGATGGAAAGAGGCAGTTGCGTTGAAGGATGCCACTGAATCTTCAGTTGTTGAGTTCCTTGATGGAATTGTGACCAGATTTGGTGCCCCTTCAACCATTATTTCAGATAATGGAAATTATTTTTTTGGAGCTCAAATTTGTGCATGTGCAGTGGACCATAATATCTATTTGAGCACATCCTCAAATTACTATCCTCAAGGTAATGGCCTGGCCGAATCATCTAACAAGAACCTGATCAGAATTATTAAAAGGATAATAGAGGATAACCAAAGGTGTTGGCATAAAAAATTAAGGATAGCTCTGTGGGCTGACAGGATAACACCTAAAAGATCAGTAGGGAATTCACCATTTGTGCTGGTATATGGTAGAGAAGCAAGGCTTCCAATTTCATTGGAGTTTCCAGCCCTAGAGTTAGCTCATCAGTTGGAATTGATTGAAGATTATGCCATGCCAGTGAGAATGGTAGAACTGATGGAGCTGGAAGAGAAGAAAAATAAGGCCATACAAACTCTAGAGAAGCATCAGCAATAGATGAAGAGGAGCTTTGACAAAAAGGCTAGAGTCGGAATCTTCAAGGAGGGAGATTTGGTTCTGAAATGGGATGCAGATAGGGAAAAACTAGGAAGACACTCAAACATTGATGCATTGTGGAATGGTCCCTATCTGATTGAAAGTTGTAAATAGGCCAATGCTTTCTAGTTAAGCAAGCCTGGTGATGAAATTTTTCCGATCCCAGTCAATGGGATCTATCTCAAGCCATGTTTCTGAGGGTTTGAGATTCCATGTATATAGTTTTTTTTAGTTTTATTTTCCTGTTTGTTCTCTACTTTTCCAAGAAGTGCACGGGCACAGTTGTCTCTATAAGACAACAAGTTTTGAAATTTTGAAGGTTGCAAATGAAGGTTTTGGTCTTTGGTTCTAGTTGCAGAGATGAGGGTTTTAGGGTTTTCCTCTCAGAAAGAGGGTTAGGGTTTTACAGTACACAAATACACATCTTTTCAACTCTATAGCCCAATGGATGCTTCAGGCCACTGGTCTTACGAATAGCTAGCTTATGTCCCCTGTGAGTCGCTAGAAATGTTACCATTTTTTTATGACCCACCAATATTCAAATTTGAAATGCTTACCTGCCAACGGCTGGTTCCTAGAGTTAATATTATTTTAATGCCTGAGAAACATCAAAAAAAATAAAAAAATCAAACTTATGATCTGTTTCAGCAGGCCACCAAGTTCCTCATCATTGGATCTCCTCAGGATCTATGAGCCTCGCTAACTCACTAGGAAAAATTGTAAGTTGTTTACTCATAGAGACATAGCGAGTATGGGACCCACCAATCTTCAGAATGCCTGATGCAGTTTCTTCACCCTTGGATCGACCTCAAATCTATGGCTCTCATTAACTTGCTATGGAAAAATGCTCAGGAGATATATATAGCGAGATAGCGATTCGCTGCCGCATGTCTTGTGGGGCCAGGTCTATTCCATAAGCCACATGGTGGACCCTAAACCAATGATGCATCAGGGATAAATGTATAGATTAATGACACATTGGTAGTTGGTTGATTTCTCATTGGCTAGGGTGGTGACGGTGCAAAAGTGGGCCAATCCCTTCAGTACGTCTTTCACTATCATCAGATCAGCATGGATCTATGGTCCTCGTTAACTCGCCATGGGAAGATGCACGCTATCTAGATATAGTGAGTTAATGACCTAGTGACACATGGATTGTGGGTCCTATTTCCCTTGGCAGGCCGCAAAAGCAAGATCTTACTGGACAAGTTGGAAAAAGGCCAGGTTTCTATTGGTCAGCACACTGACAAATTGGGTGTCTCTTCTAGCCGTTAGATGGTGGTAGATCAATGGTTCTCGTTAACTCGCTATGGGAAGATGCACATTGTTTAGGTATAGCAAGTTAACTACCTAGTGACATGTGGATTGTGGGCCCTATTTCCTTGCAAGCTACAAAGCGTAGGGCTGCTTGACAAATTTTATGGTACTTTCAGGGCCGTTAGATGGTGGCAGATCAATGACCCTTGTTACGTTGCTATAGAGAGATGCTTAGGAGATATACATGGCAAGATAGCGAATTGAGGACACGTGTCCTCATGGGTCCAGTTGAGGCAGTAATGGTTAGATGCAGCTAGCAGTTAGTATAACGTCGCGGTCAAGATTTTTAGAGAAAAGTTGGCATTGTTAGTAAAGGAAGAATTGGTCAACCGCATGGAAACTCTGCTAAGTGGCAAAATAAAATGAACTGATTGGCCCACGTGGCTCATCCCAGTGCCAAGATAGGTTGACTAAGTTAACTTGTTGATTCACAAACCAGGAATAGAGGAAATCAAGGTTTTTTGCAAATTTGATCTTCATGATCAATCCCAACCACCACGAAATGAATGCTAAATGTAGGAGAACACTCCACCGCCTCTAGTAATTCATCTACCTAGTTAGAGCATAGTTATGGCACCGTTTCTATCTTCTCGAGACATTATTTGACATAGAAGATCAGATATCATTTCCCTAGATCCGTATCCATGATCAGATTTTCCCCATGATTGTTCTTTGTAGGACTTTAATGTAGTGGTTGAAGAGTAACTTCGGTTGGAGGACATCCCAGTTATGCCTGAACTATAAAGGCAATTTTTGTGAATTTTGAAAGGGTCAGAACATTCTCTATTGTTCTCTGCTGTTGCTCTGCAACTCTAGTGTAAAATTCCCCTTGCCTCTGAACTACATGAATTCTGCCTTATCTCCTTTAGCCATTGGTGTCAAAGCGCGAGAATCCTTGCCTCTCATTGATGCTTTATGGAAATCTATAATCTCCATGACTATATCTCTTTTAGCCTGTGAATGATATATAAGTGAATCTTCTCTTTCCTTGTGTCATTCATTTAGCTTTTCTGGTCTGCATGTGGTTATTAGATTAAAAGCAAGTCTGAATGTGTATATCCTTAGTTTCATTCTGGTTCAATAGTGCATATATGGGTAGAGTTTGGTCTGAACATTCTATTTTGGTGCATCACCTCTTTAGATTAGATTAGGTATATTTTCTTTCATGCTCTCTTTCTCCCTTTTCCTCTCCAAGAGTAGTTAGGTGCATCCTGATAGTAAGAGGAAGCCAGCCTTCTCCAAAGACTCAACCTTACAGTTCAAGTCCCACAGCTTGGAGGTTGTTTCTATGTTTCACTAGGTTGTCCTCATGCATAGGCTTTGGACAAGGGTGCAAACCTAAGTGACAACAGTACCATTTCATTTGGTCTATTTTGGAGGATCGATAGTTAAAGCTAGACAAGATACATACAGATGACAATCTAGTAGATATGTTTACAAAGGTAGTAATAAGGGAGAAGCTAAAATCCTCTTTAGCTTCGATTGGTCTTCAATACTAAACATAAATAAAAGAACAAAAAATTCCATGGTGATTTGATCTAGTGGGAGCTCCATGTGGTAGTGGTATTACTATGGGATCAATCTCCAAGGAGGATATTGTTGTCTAGTGTGGAGTTTGATCAATCCCCAAGTGGGAGATTACTTATATAAAAGGGCTTAGGGTTAGCTATTTTCATTAAGTTGTGATGCAAAAATTGGCTCTTATGGTGGTATTGAGCTATAAGGGATTACAGATTGTAATCAAGTTATAATCATTGGATCGTAATAATATTATACTTGTTGTTTGGTGGATGTAACCTAGGGATTGGGTGAACTAGGTTAAATCTTTGGTGTCTTGTGTTATTTTACGTGTGATCTATTATTTTTGATATTGTTTATATTTTCATGTAATTGTTATTTCTGTCCATGGTTTAATCCCAACACTAATAACCTCTCAAGTTAGCTGTTCCTTTTCCTTGCTCAACTAAGAAATGATTATTTTTAGAGGATCATTTTCAGTCACTAAATTAGAGATGGATTCTTCTAACTACTTTGATTAGTTATGATCCTCTCAATGCTCAATAACCTTTTGAATCTTGCTAAACTTTTTCATTGGCTTCTTTCTCTTAGTCAAGGACTTCTTGGGTTTGACGTTGAAGTCTTCAATCATGTGTAGGGTTTCTTCTAGTTATCTTCTTAGCAATGCCATTTGATCTTCCCTCAAGTTTTTAGATTTGTTGCAACAAGGATTTGCACTCTGATACCAATTATTGGTCTCAACCTAAAATGAGAGGGGGCTTGAATCTGTACAATTTCCAAAACCAGTTATTTGATTAACCACTTTAACTATACTTAATGCAATCCACTTGATAGCTAAAACCCTTGGTTAGAGGGTGAAAACCATAGTGGGCATAACATACCCACTAACCCTTATAATGCATGGAAAAGGTTTCCCTATTAGGAGCTAAAGTATTTATTCTAGAAACACATCCCATTAGGAATGCCGATAACATGTAAGGGTTACATAGGCATATGAAAAATACCTTATTAGAGTATTTACAAATCCCCTTTTGAGAGACACCTTGTTAGAGGATTTTATGGTACACTTACAATTGAATCTTTTCCCATCAAGAGCTACAAATAGATACAATGGTAATAGAGCATTCAAATGTATTTAGACCTAAAATGTGGCACTATCTTTCTGTGTACTAGATCTCTACTTTGTATCTTCAAAGATGAACTAATCTCCTTGTTCACCTGGTGAGTTATTTGGTCTTAGTTCTCCACTTGGTTATCTACAACAACCTGTTGTTGTATCCTTCTTTCTTCACAACTTATTTTCTTAATAGTCTCTACACTATGTGTTATTTTGCACACTATTCTCCCTCTCTATTGTCTTCTCTTCAAAAACTAACGTATTAGACTCCTACAATAGTTGAAACAATAAAATTATCTATTTGATTTTGGTCGCTTATATGCATTCTGCAATGTCAGGACACAGTTACCCATAATCAAATTATTCCACTCATTCTTAAATTCAAATTTCCTCCAACTCCTTTGATTGCACCAATTAATTCCTTCAACATTGAACTATATTGAGAAATTGTTTCTCCTTCCTGTGTCTTCATCTCATCATTCTTTCCTCTAACACTGTCAACTTTAGCCTCTTGTACATGAACATCTCCTCTATATACTTTCATTGGTTTGTTCCACATCTCCTTTACATTATCCATGTCCTTGATATCAATGTATTTTACATAAGAAAAAGCACTATAATATCTATCATCATTGGTTTGTGAATCAAAATTTATCTTCTATCATCTACATATGAGGTTCTAATAGGTGGAGTGAACTTTGCAGTAAGGTAACTCATTGCTATGTCTCCATGTTGGAAAATGTAACCTCATTATCCTAACCCATGTGTTAAATTTATTAGCCCCAATTGATAAAGTTATTAATGCATGTGAAAGACTTAATATCAATTGTTATGTTGTCATTAATATCAAGACGTAATTTATGAGACATTATGCTAATTTAGTAGAGTGCCATATCATTTGATTGATGTAGAGTACTTGATTGATGAAGAGGATTTGAAGAAAGTATAATGGTGAAGAAAGTGTTGGTAAGTGCATGTATTTCAATGGGAACTTAATGAGTTAAAATTTGATAGTATAATGTTGATTTGATTAAGTGTTGAGAAGATGTATAATCAAGTGATGAATTCATGAAGTGAGAAGACAATTTGGTCGGTGAATGAAGAAATCAATGGGAAGTGAGCTACTACAATTATCATTGAGCACATATTAAGAAAGTGAAGAATGAGAAGTATCAACTGAGCAAGAACAATGTTAGCCAAGATTAGTATTAACTGAGTAGAGTGTAGTGTTAATCAATAAAGGAAAAAAAGAATATTTTGTAGAATTCAAATTGAAGGCTGACAAGTGATGAAATTAGGATCGACTCAAAAGTTTCAAAGACAAGGATGAAGTTAGTTATGAGATGTATGATTGAAGAAATTCAATGATGATCTGATGAAGGAGATTTATTGATTCGAATTAAAGCACAAAGTTGAAGGTGACGACATGATACCTGAGCATCTAGATTCAAAGAATTTGCGTTGGATAAAGCTCTGACAATTATGATTAAGTGAAAAAACATCAAGAATCTGGTGAATTAGAGAAACATTGTCTATTTAAGGGATGAATAAATTGTTCATTTTTTTTATCAAGTTGAAGTCAGAGATTAATAGCCAAGGGATAATTGAGCAAAGATGCATTATGAATATCAAGCAAGTGAAGTGCAAAGTTGATATGTATGTGAGTGGATCAGACAGAATGAAGAAAGAGGATAAATAGAGGAAAGATAAGGAGTCAAATGTAGATCTAAAATAGAAAATTTAGTTAAATTACTCTTAGATCATTTAACTATTACTCTCTAATCATTGTAATAAAAAATATCTTAATCAAGTGGACTTATTGGTGTTATTTGTAAATCCATTTGTATGGTGATATTCAATTGGATATTTGTAAGTCCTTTAGAGAATGTGTTGAGATCTGATTGAAAAGATCATTTTTGAGAGATTGTTGAGACAAGATTAAAAGGGAGAGATTGTTGAAGAAGATTGTTTATTTCAATCATTATTTTGACTGATGTCAAACCTACTATTTTTTTGTAAGGTAACTTCTTATAAGATTTAAGTGCTATCACTTATTTGATTGATGAAGAATAATTGATCAAAATATGTAACAGTAGCACCTAGAGGAAAGGTTGAGTTATGATTATGTAATGAAGTGCAAGAATCAGTTAAGACAATGATAACATGATGTATTGATAATCTACTTAAGGTTACAAATGTTGGATACACTAATAAAGGTAAGAAGAACAAGTTATACAAAGTCTGTCTACTAAGCTTGACCATGTTGTTAATAGGTGCCGAGTGAAGTCAGTAAAAGCCTAATAGAAAATTAATTGGAGCTAAGTAAAAGAAAATTCTAGTGGATGCCGAGTAAAGTTTAGTTGATTTCGAGCACCAGTAAACTTTAGTTCATGCCAAGTGATTTTATAGAGGATGTCAAGAAATGTAGCATGTGTTGAGCATCAGAAGGTTGATAATACCAAGCTACTGCATTATTTAAAAGATCGTGGATTTGATGAATCTGAGTTGACAAGTTTATTTTCTTGGATTGTGTGAACTAGGTGGAAGATAAGGATGATGACCTAATGGCATAGAATTCAAGGTAAACTATTTTTAGGTGAATTCAAACAGGATTCTAGGAGAATTTTCTAGAAGAGATATGGAATATGGGATAGATACATTTTATCATACCTAATCCATCCAAACCCTAATTTGGATGGTGGAGAATGAGCAGTAAAAAATCTTAATTTGGACTATTTATAGGAATGTCTAGATAGAAGCAAGATTGTCGTGTGCGAGAACCTAAGGAAGAGGAGTTAAGGGTTTTGCTTCATCAAGTAACCTAAGAGAAGAGTCTGCAATGACATGTTAAGAAAGAAGGCTTAAGGAGATGAATACTTGAAGAGTGAACAAGATATTAGAGCTGTAATGAGTGAAAGCCAAGCAAAATGGAGTACTAAACAATGATCTTTAATCTGCAAATGAAGTTGTAAGTTGTATTAGATCAAAGCCTTGTTGTTACTCCCTAACAATTGTATCAATCTAGGGTAAATCTTTTGGATCAATGTTGACCTAATAGTCATTTTTAAATACTTTAACTGAGTGACATTCCAAGTGAATGGTTTAAAGTCCTCTAACAAGGCTCACTCCTAACAGGGTGATTGAAATCCTTTAATAGGGTCACATTTAACACTATGTATTGTAACCTTTAATAGGGTTGGCCTTTCATAGGGCATCACTTCAGAAGAGTGAAAAGAGTAGCATGTTACTGGTGGTTTTTCCCAAATTTGGTTTTCATGTAAATCATTGTATCAAGTGTGTTGATGAATCTGTTATGTTTCATGCTTTACATTTTTGCAAGTTGATTTGACAATAACTTACAAGTTTTTAAGTGATTTCATAATCTTATGGATGCATGCATGAGTATAAATGTTTTATGGGTTCACTAAGCTATGAAAAGTTTTATTTATACATTTAGACCTTGGATAATTGATTCACCCCACCCCCAGCCTTAGTTATTCTAATTAATTCCAATAGAATGCACTCTAAATATTTTAGGTTTGATATGCTCTAGATGATCTTTGGATTAAATCCACTAACAAGATCACATTAGTAATGTGTATGTAACCTTTAACAAGGTTGGCTCCAAATAGAGCTCACTTCACAAAAATACATGTGTCAAATTGTGTGGATGTTTATTGTGTTGTATATTATTTCATGATAAATATTTACTATTACAAATCAATACATACATGAAGTTCACTTTGATACTCATTATATGAAGTTAATAGTTTGTTGCAAAGATTATGTTGAATGTTATCATGAAGATTGATATGTTTACTATGCTAGTGATTTGTGAGTTTAAAGAGTTAATATTTTAGAAAAGTATTATATGAACCTATAGGATAACTAGTTATAATTGATTCACCCCACCCTCTTATTTATCTAAAAATTGGTATCAGAACTAAGTGCGTGAAGGAGAAAGTTGGAAGGGACTTAGGGTAAAGATCGAAATATATAAAAGAGAGAGGTTCCTATCATAAATAAGGATATTTTTATATCATGGAAAAGAAGGATGAGATTGTACCTATTAGGAATTAGAGATTGTACATATCATAAATCAAAGAAGAGCTGACATAGGGTACTTAATGGTTTGAGTTGAAATCAAAATTTCATTTTGAAGGTGTGATACTTGAGTGTCCAGATTCAATGAATCTAACCTAGATAAGTATTGGACGATTGTGACTAAGCAAAAAAACATAGAGGAATCTGGTGAACCATAAATGTTTTTGTCTATTTAAGGGATGAATGAATTATTCAATGCTATCGATCAAGATGGAGTTGATGATCAATAGCCAATGGATAATCAAGAAGAGCTATATTGTGAAGATCAATCAAATGAAGTGTAAAGTTGATGTGTATGTCACTGGATCATCTATAAGGAAGAAAGATGATTAATAGAGGAATGAGGATGAGTGAAATGGAGATCTAAAATAACAAAGGTACTTGCATTATTCTTAGATTATTTCACTATTACTCTCCAATCATTGTAGTAGGAAATATCTTAATTGAGTGGATTTAACAGTTGTATTTATAAATCAATTTGTATGGTGATATTAAATTGAATGTTTGTAAGTCCTTCAAAGCATATGACTCTAAATATTTCAAGTGTTATAATGTCTAGATGATCTATTGTGTAAATCCTCTAGCAAGGTCACATTAACAATGTGTATGTAACCTTTTACAAGGTTGGCTCCTAACAGAGATCACTTTAGAAGAGTGAACTTTTAGAGTTGTTAGTCCTAGGTTGTTTTCCCCACAATAGGGTTTTCACGTCAAATATACTTGTGTCAAATAATGGACATTTATTATATGTTGCATGTTATTTCATGATTAATTTTTACTATTGGAACTCATATACACATGAAGTTTACTCTGATACTCAATATATGAAGCTAAAGGTTTGCTACAAATATTAAGTTGAATGTGTAAGAAATATAAGAGTAATTACGAGGGGAGGAGTGAATTAGTTACTACTAAAATAAATCCCAAATCCCTTAGATGTTATTACAAAATAGTTGGTGTAATTAAATATTCACTAATTACACTTACTTAAGCTTACTTAGGATAATGCATTGCATGGTAGTTTTTAATTAAGACAATTGGGAGTTTGCACCTCAATTAAACACATGGTGTAGGAGAATTCCACTCTAGGTGGTCATAGTTGTTATCTCATTCCAGCTTTAGTGTACTTATCACATTATCATCCCCATCATCACACATACTTCATTGAATAATGGAGGATGATCCATCTTTTGTGGACATGTGATTCCACCTTGTATGGTGGATAGCTTATCTTCTCCTTATCATTGTCTCTTATCACCTCTCCTATATAAGGAGGCCTATTATGTACATTTCAAATCAATCCATTGGATGTCAATCAAGTCCATTATCAATAATAGCATTCTTGCATCTTCATGCAATTGTCTTGCCATTCTCTTGTGGAAGTTATCTTGGTCTTTCACCTGATCCTAGGGGTTTTGTAGAGTCACCTAAAACTCTAACAAAAATAAACTTAGAGAACTAAATACTACAGATGCTCTGTAAACATACATGAAATATTGTAACTTGGTAAGAACTGATTATGTTCAATGAGTATTAGCATGTAAATCTTTTAGATGTTATCTATGATTATCATTACTTTAACTTAGTTTCCAACACATAAAAGAAAATAGCATGAACACATTTGACACTAGGATTTAATGTGGAAACCCAATTTGGGAAAAACCACCAATTGCAACTACTTATTGTTTTCACTATTCTGAAATGAGCCCTGTTAGGAGCCAACCCTGTTAAAAGTTACAAAAAACATTGTTAGGTGTGACCCTATTAGAGGATTTAATCACCTTGTTAGGAGTGGCCTTGTTAGATGTCTTAAGATAATTCAACAGAATGGCCACTTTGTTAGAGGATTTACAGATAAGTGTTAAGCCAACTCTGTCAAGAGATTTATATCACTACTACAGTGGTTAGAGAGTAACAATGAGATGACATAATTTGAATCCAATTGAATTGCTGATTACAAATCTCTATTCTAGCTTGTACTTGATCCTTCTTAATCAAATATAGCTTTTCTTCTCCTCAAGGATATTCTACTTATCCTTAAAATTTTCTTCCTCTCTTCATTAAATCTTCAATAACATCTTCATACTTGCACACTTTGAAACCAAAACTTGGCCTTATACTTATATCTTTCATATTGCCAAGTTAGCTCAAATATAACTTAAAACAATCAATATTCATCACCTCAATCGGCTAGAACCAATAGAAAAATCAATAGAGCTTAATGTGTGAAAATAATAAAATCCTTCATTAGTTGACCCAACTCAATAGAAACTAATTTAGAAATGATTTCTTGTGTTAACCAATAGAAGCTCAGTTAACACTGTAAACTTGTATAGATTCTTTGGCAATTGAGTGAGCTTAGTTAACACTAGTTCCATCCAACTTTCCTTCATTAACCAAGTGAGCTTGGTTAACACTTATCTTCTACAAACTTTCCTTCGATGCTCGAGTGAACTCAATAAACACTGTCTTCTGAACTAGAATGCTCACTAGACACAAAAAATTGTTTTCACTGCTCAAGTGAGCTCAGTATGCACTAACTAATAAGGATATTACATTTTTGTAACATCAAATACAATATACAATTAATCAATTGTATCCAACAGAATGTTATTGTGAAGATTGATATATTTACTAAGCTAGTGATTTGAAAGTTTAAAGAGTTAAGATTCTTGCAAGGTATTTTAATGACCTATAAGATAACTAGATATAAGTGATTTACCCCTCTCGCCCTCTCAATTATCTGACAATTTTTTTCCTGAATGAACTTGGGTGCCTCCTTCATATACAATTTAAGATCTTTTCCCTTAACTATTAAGTTGTCTCAATCATTGAGCCGAGGCATTGATACCAATTGTTGATACATTCTTGATTAGTGAGAGGGGAGCATCAGGGGGAATCAATAATTGTCTATTTAAAATTAAACTAACACCTAATCAAAATAATAAACACTTTAACCTCTCAAACATTTAATCAACACACTAGGTAAAATGAACTTTAAGTAACATGAAAACCATTGACACAAAAGCCTTCACCCTTACCTAAAGTCTTACCTAAAGGCAACCTCATGTAACATAGAAATGATCTCTAAACTATGGGACTTTGCAACTTGAGATTGAGTCTCTAGAGAACGTTGGCTTCCTTACTATTAGGATGCACCTAACTATTTCTTGAGAGAAAAAGGGAGAAGGAATGCATGAAAGAAAACTACCTAATCTAATCTAAGAGGAGGTGATACACCAAATAGTATGGTCAACCTTATCTCTGTTGGATTATTCAAAATGGGAAGAGTACTTCTGAGAGGGGGGGTGAATCAGAAGTATCACACTTTTAACCTTTTCTAACCCTTTATATCAAATAACTAAAAACTAAACTGCATGCATGTAAACATATAAATGAACATAAAGTAAACAAATGCAATAAAACATAACACCAGATTTGGTAACCTAGAAGCCCTCAAGGAATAAGAAGGTAAAACTAGGGTGGGGATGATACCCACAAAAATCACTACAACAATAAATGTTTGACCACTTCTAATGATCTGCCCTGTGAAAGAACTACCCTATTAAAGGCTTTACACTGTGTCAATAGTGACTTGGTTAGAGGATTTACAAACACTTTACATGAAGTGTCACCCTATTAAAAGATTTAGTCACCTCTTCAAAGGATCTACAAAGTATCTATTAATCTAAGATATCAACATAGGATTTTCACTTATCTAATACAATGGCTAGAAAGTATTAGCAATATTTAACTTGATTGCTTACAATTTTCAATTTCTTATTTCAAGCACTTGATCTACTCATTCTGGTCTTGATCCTTTGAAATCTAATATCTAATCATGTACCTTGTCCCTTGTACTATTCTGATCAACTAGATATGAATTTTTTGCTCTAAGTCTTTCTCTCTTTCACACTGAATTTTGCTATAGTTTATCCATACATTTCTCTCTTCCACTTCTACAATGGGATTTTTGACCTCCTTTTAAAGATTGTGAAGAGTTAGGGTTAGATATGGGTCTACAATCCATAGTGAATCTTGAGTTCCCACTCATTTTTTTCATTTTCCTCATTGGTTGCATGCCTTTTCCATTTTTATGATTGGATGCATGCTGATTGCATAGGAAATGTAAAAGATTCATTCTTATCCTTTTTCTCCTTCAAAATCCTTCTATGTTGGCTCCAAAAATAGTTTACATTTGAGTTTGTGAGGGCACAAACTCATATGTTGATTTTGTGTTACTCGGCACATATTGGGCTATTGGTGCTCAGCACATATACTATCCTGGCTTGCTTGGCACCTATTACATTCTATCTTGCTTGCCACATGTAAGATCTTGGATTGCTCAGCACATATATAGTTCTAGATTGCTCGACATTAACTGTGACTAGGCACCTATATTTCACTTGGCACGTATATACTGTTTAGCACCTAAAATTACTTAACACCTATTGAAAATCTGACTTAGCACACACTATGGATCAGCATACATAGTGTACTCAACTTCAATGTAGAAAGTGGTTAAGTCTATTGACACTGAAATGTCAAAAACCATCTAAGACCAACAATCTCCCCCTTTGACATGAGTATCAAAACCACTTAACTAATCATTACTAATCTATACTTATGAGTACCTTATCCACAAAATTTCAAAAATTATTCAAAATTTTTTCAAAAATTGTTCAAAATGTGTTATAACTTCCCCTAAGCTGATTGTGCCTTGACATTCTTTGCAACCAATTTTTTTTTTTCTGATGTGCCTGATACTCTTTGTCTTTTTGTCTTGTTCCTACATTCTATACCTTTATTCTATATCTAATCTTCTAATATTGTTTGTCTTTTTCTCTTGTTCATGCATTCTATACCTATATTCTATATTTGATCTTCTATATGCTTGTCAACATTTTGTATCTCCCCCTCACCACTTTGTCTTATTACTTATCTCCCCCTTTTGGCTATCTACAAACTTTCCTTTTTATTTTCAAAATGAATGAAAGAATGTAATCAAAAGTATTCTCCCCCTTTAGTTATATCTCCCTTTTATCTCCCCTAAAACATACATCTCCCCCTTTTTGACACTAATGTCAAAGGGTTCTAAGGAGTAATACAATGCTTAGCCAAAAATTTACTATTTACCTCCATTATTGTTTTCAGAGCTGCATCCCAATTCTCCAAAGAAATGTCAAGTGACTTGTGCTAGATGGCAGTCTTTGCAACACGGTTTACAAGTCCATCAAGTGTAGAAAGATTAGGATCTTTCTTTAGGACTATTTCTACATATACTTTCTCCTTGTGGAGGACTTCTAGATGTGGGGTTATACAGGATTGAATTTGCATTAATTTAGCCTTTATATTGGCTTCCTCTGTTGTTAGTATAGCTAACTCACTTTGTGTGTGAAGCAATTGTGCAAAATGCTTCTCACTTTGACCTAGATCCTTTGGCAATTGAATGCTAGAAATTTTCAAATTTCTAGATGTGGGGTTATACAGGATTGAATTTGCATTAATTTAGCCTTCATATTGGCTTCCTCTATTGTTAGTTTAGCTAACTCCCTTTGTGTGTGAAGCTATTGTGCAAAATGCTTCTCACTTTGAGCTAGATCCTTTCGCAATTGAATGCTAGAAATTTTCAAATTTCTTTCAAAGCTCATTATTCTTTGATTTGTTTCTTGTGTGAAATTGGAAAAATCACATAGCTTCCTATATAATGAGAAAATTTTCTCAAGTACAACTTTGACCTTGTCTATTTTCTTGGCCAACTCTACCTGTTCAAGTGTTATTCTACTTGATATCTTCTCATTTATTTTTCCTTGAAATTTTCTCTCTGACCATTCCATGAGTTTAACATTAGTATCTTGGCCTTCATTGGTCACCTGGTCAACTATATCTGATAGTTGCTCTATTATTGGCTTTGCTTCATCTGGTGACTGCAAGCTAAAGGCATCCATGAAGATGTCCTTTATGTCATGCAGTGCTCGCTTGTGTTTGAACTCTTTCCTAAGTATTTCCTGCCTCATCCTTCTATCTAATACATTTTTCATTTCATTGATTTGTACCATTGTGATGGTCTTGGAATCATAGGAGGGTATTACATTATCTTCATCTAATTCAAGGTCTCCATAGTAAAGTACCTTGGCCACTCCGGTTGAGCTCGAGTCTGGAGTTAAAATTTACAAAGGTGTGACTTTAGTGCTCAGCTTGTGAAGGGTCTTTGTAGGAGTGCCAGTCCTTGGTAGTTCTACTAATGTTTGAATGATGGCTTGCTCCTTTTCTTTTGATGTATCCTCCTTCTCATCTAATTTCCCTTCCACTACACTCAGCTTTTGCAATGTATCTCCTACTGTTGGAGGTGGTGGAAGCATAAAAACTTTAGTCCTAGTAGGTATCTAGGTGAAAGGTTGTTCCTTTGGTTTCACCTTTTCTTTTTGCGGTGCTACTACTACCTTTTGTAACTCATCAACACTCACCAATAAAGGGCTTGTGCATAACTATTCCTATAGAGTGGATTGGTGAAGGATCTTGGAGAGATCCTCTATAGTAAGGGGATTCATGTTTTGAGATGAGTTGTTAGGAACATCCTTAATGATTATTGTCTCTACAGGTGTAATGGTTACATGAGGTGGACTAGGAGGTGGCATTTGTGTGTCTTTCACACTTTGTTCTTCCTCTTGCTATTGATAAGCTATTGCCATAGTTTCTTTCTTCTGTGTTTCTTCCTCCTCACCTTTTTCTTTATCCTCCTCAAATTTCTTATCTTCTTCTTCTTTCCTCTTTTCTTCTTCAGCTCTTGTTGTTGCTTCCTTCTCCTCCTCTTGCTTCTCTTCCTCTCCTTTCTTCACCTCTATTTTCTTTTCCTCTATCTTTTCCTTGGCACTGGTCTCTGCCTTATTTTTTCCCTCTACCTTGTCATCATTTATCTTATAAATTGTTTTCCACAATTGTGTAGATTTATTCACTACATCCTAAATCTTGTTTTCAAGGATGTTGAAGGCTGTATACGTTGGTGCAAATTTTCCACCATGTTTCTTACTTGCCTTGGTTATTTGAACCTTTTTCATGTCAGGCTTTACTTGAGCCAAGGTAGATTCTTTAATCTCCTTTTCCATTTTTAGACAATAATGTCATTTATTTTCAATTATCTCATATAGTTCCTTAGGCATGGTATTGTCAAGTTCTAGAGGTGTGTTTTTAAATTCTACCATCATGGCATGCATAGATTCCTTTACTTTATTTTTCTCTTCTCTACTGAGCTTATTAAAATCAAGAATCTTTAAATCATTTCAATATGCACTTCTAATATTTTCACAAAATTTGTCAATTGCAGACTTAGGAGGATGACTTACCACTCTAAATTGGTTGATATCCTTTGATTCTGTTCTTTCTTCATCATCTATATCTGGCTATGCCACACACTTTCTTCTATTCTTCAACTCTTTAGCAGGCTATTCATGTTTTTCTTCTTCTCTTTTGATGCCTCTTTAGCCTTTTGAGTGGATGCTCTTATAGTAGCCCTTGTTTCTAGAGCTGGCTTGGCTTGAGTGGGCTTTGCTGCCTTTTTAGGCTTAGGTTGAGTTGTAGGTTGAGTTTTTGCCTTTCTCTTCTTTTTCTCAGTAGGTGTAGGTGCTTCCTTGGTTTCTTCTCCCTCAGTAGCTTCCTCCTTGTCTTCCCCTAAGCCTTGTGTCAGCCCTACTGGGCCTTGCCCTTGCTCTTCTTCTTCTTCACCTATTTCATCTTCAATGCTTGCTCCAAATTGCTTCTTTATCTTTTTCACTATTTTGTCTTTCTTCTTGATAACAAAAGTTGTTTTCAATCCAGTTTCAACTTTGGACTTGAAAAAATCATATGTTCCAAAGTGAGGAGCCTTCTTGTCTATTTCTTCTACTAGCAATGTTGTGATTGCTATTGAGGCTTCATCTACATCAAGCTCATATCCTAATGGCCTTAGCCATCTTACTCTTGGTATTACTGCCTGGATGTAGGTGTAATCAATGTCAACCAAGAAGCATATGTCATTGACATGTTGCTCTACCAATGAGACTAGTATTCTCATTCTCTGCTTCATAGACTTCTTAAAGTCTTCAAAATAACTAGTCATCTGAGCCTCAAAATTATCTCCCATCTGATTAATAAACTCATTGATTTTTGTGATTGCATACTTTTTGGAATCCCAATTTACCTTCCCAATTGAAGGGAATTCTTCCATCACATAAAAGAACATGCAAACTAATACTGATCTAGATTTGCATTGTGCTCCGTTGGATCTTCTTATAGCTCCCAAGTTTTCATTTATTTGCTGAAGCATTAGTTATGCTAGATCATAGGCGTGATCTTTCTTTACCAACTTGTAAGCTACATCAATAGCTATGCAGGGTACGTTGTTTAGTCTGCTGGATTGGTAGAATTTGTGTGAATTTCTTCTCACAACAAAGTCAAGTAGGGGTTCAGTTACAGTGTCTATGGTCATTCCCCTATTGTTCCATTTGGCTCCTGTATTTTTCTCAATGACCTTCTTTCTATCGCTTCACAAGGTCTTTGGCTGATCTAGGGTTGGGAGTCCTGTAACCCTATGCACTATGCTTTTTGTAATCTTTATAGGTCCTGTCTCTAGCCATAAATAGTGATCATGAATTTGACTCAAAACAATGTGAATCCATTTAGTCTTAAACATCATAGGAAAAACTAGGGTTTTTGTCAAAACCTTTTTCTCAACAATTTGGAATTCACCCTTTAGAAGCTTGTTTTTCACATAGTTTATTATATGCTTGGAATATCTCTAGATCACCTATGGCACAATTTTTGAAGCTATATCATTTTATTACATCTTGAACCATGACAACTTTAGGTGGGATAATGGATAATGTGCTAGCTGGGTCATTTTTGTAGGCAACTTCATGGATTGGCCTAAATTCGGGTTGCTTTACCTCATTGCTAACTAACTGAATCGCATAACCTTCCTTTGCTTTGGGGTTTCCTAAACTAGAGGCCATTTTATTGAAATAGGTTTTAAATGTATTAAAATTTTAACTTTTGTGTAGCTTGGCACTTGATAAATACCTTTGAATCAATGAATTTGTGTTGAAAATCTGTTGAAATCCATGCAAGTGGCTATTAGGTGGCTGCTTGATCACTTCTTTGCTCTTCTCATTTTTTCTCTTGTGTTTGAATGGCATGAAAATGAATGAAAATTGACCTTATACCTATCAAAGACTTAGCATTAAATGCTTCATGCATATAGCTATAAACTTGGCACTTGAAGGTTTCACCACAACTCAACTCCCATTGTATTTCATTTACTTGACTTCGACTATCAACTCGACATCCATTGGAGCCTTACTTAGCACCTAAGAATAGTTTGACAGGATTTTCATAAACTTTAGATTTTGTCCTAGCATCTTTTCTCATGTAGATTTCTTCCTTGTAGTACTTATTTGTCTTGGAATTGATGTAAGATATAACTTTGTATATCAGTCCCAAACACCTTTATTTTTCTTAGTTGGATGAAGTGTGATCACTTGACCTTCTAGGTGAAGTGATTGCTCCATTTGATGTGTTACACTCATCTTTCTTCTTCCAAGGCTTGTTCATTTGCCCTCTTATTTATTCAACATCAACTTTCTCTTTTCCTTTGTTGACTTCTGTCTTGGGTGCTTTTGACTTTTTTGGGCAATTCCTGCTAATATGACCAATTTTTGAGCAACTAAAACATGTAGTTTAACTTAACCATCTATTGTAACTCCCTCTAAAATGTGTCCTTATGCAATATTTAGGAATGTGTCCATACTCCTAACAATAGTGATAGCTATACCTGGTATTTTAATCCCAATTGTAGTGATGACCATGATTGTTTCCTCTTGTAGGCTGATTAGGTGTCCACATAGGCTTTGATCTGCATTCAAATGCTCTATGTCCATTTTTTTTACAGTTTTAGCAGTGAGCTTGAAATCTTGGTGTCCTCATGGTCTTGGTTCTACATTCATGTGTTTGATGACCTTGTGTTTTGCACTTGTGACAAAATCTTGCATCGATAGGCTTATCATGCTGATGACCATTCTTGCTCCTGCACACATTAGAGGTATGTCCCTTTTTACCATAGAAATGACAAGTAGGTTTAGTGTTCTTACCCATTTTACTCCTTCCTTCTGCAGTCTTGGATGATTCTCCTTGTTCAGTGCTAGTGTAACCAAGTCTTGAAGTATCATTACTGGCCCTTGGTGATCTCAATAGTTTCTCAAAGTACTTGATGGCTTCACTTGATTTGTTGAAACTTTTTGCTATCTCTTTTTCTCTCTTCAATTCATTCTACAATTGTTCATTCTGCATTATCAAGGTGGAAATCTCAATGTCCTTCATGGTTAGCTCATGATGAGCATTCATCATCTGATTTAAGATGTCAAGTTGCATGTTTGAGATCCTTTCAAACTCAATTGTTTTCTCTTCCAATCCATTGGTACGATTTCTCTTGTCATCTTCTATCATGGCCTTGTCTTCAATGGCTTTCTTCTTTTGTCTGGTCACTTCACAAATCATTATGGCTTGTGATTCTTGTTCAAGCTTGAGTAATCTGATTTCTTCAACTTGTACTCTATTTTTCTCCATCAATTCTGCTATTTCTGCATCCAATTCCTTGGAATCTCCTTTGGAAAATACTTGTGTAGTATCAATCTCCTTGTAGTGTATGTCATTTTCAGCTATGGCTATCTCCTTCCTTCTTTTTAAGGACTTTCTCAATTCTTCTCTAGCTTCTTCCACTTTGTGTAGAGTGAGGTGCACATCAATCACCTAATTGTCTATGATCTTCCCAAGTTTGAAGACTTTCATCTTTAGACCTTTTCTCTAAGTTGTTAGGCTTCTCTTGTGAGAACGTTTGCTGTAATACCAATTGTTGGATTGTTCAAAATGGGAAGAGTACTTCTAGGGGGGGTGGGGGTGTTGAATCAGAAGTATCACACTTTTAACCTTTTCTAACCCTTTAAATCAAATAACTGAAGAGTAAACTACATGCATGTAAACATATAAATGAACACAAAGTAAACACATGCAATAACACATAACACTAGATTTGGTAACCAAAAAACCCTCCAAGAATAAGAAGGTGAAATTGGGGTGGGGATGATACCCAAAAAAATCACTGTAGCAATAAATGTTTGACCACTTTTGATGATCTGCCATGTGAAAGGCCTACCCTGTTAAAGGCTTTACACTGTGTCAATAGTGACCTGGTTAGAGGATTTACAAACACTTTATATGAAGTGTCACCCTATTAAAGGATTTAGTCACCTCTTCAAAGGATCTACAAAGTAGCTATTAAGTTAACCTATCAACATAGTATTTTAAATTATCTAATGCAATGGCTAGAAATTATTCAAAATTTTTGACCTGATTACTTACAATCTTCAATTGCTGATTTTAGGCACTTAATCTACTCATTTTGGTCTTGATCCTCTGAGATCTGATATCTGATCATGTCCCTTGTCCCTTATACTGTTTTGATCAACTGGATATGTAGTTGTTGCTCTGTTCCTCTAAGTCTTTCTCTCTTTCACATTGAATTTCGCTATAGTTTATCCATACACTGCTCTCTTCCACTTCTGCAATGGGGTTTTTGACCTCCTTTTAAAGATTGGGAAGATTTAGGGTTAGGTATGGATCTATGATCCATATTGGATCTTGAGTTCTTGCTCATTCCTTGCATTTTCCTCATTGGTTGCATGTCTTTTCCATTTTTTTGATTGGCTACATGTTGATTGCATTGTAAATGTAAAAGATTCATTCTTATCCATTTTCTCCTTCAAAATCCTTCTATGTTGGCTCCAAAAATGATTTAAATTTGAGTTTGGGAGGGCACAAACTCATATGTTGATTATGTGTTACTCGATACATACTAGATTATTGGTGCTTGGCACATATACTATCCTGGCTTGCTCGACACCTATTACATTCTATCTTGCTCGACACATGTAAGATCTGAGATTGCTCAACATTAACTATGGCTTGGCACCTATATCTCACTCGACACTTATATACTATTCGGCACCTGAAGTTATTCGACACCTATTGAAAATCTAACTCGACATACATAGTGTACTCAACTTCAATGTAGAAAGTGGTTAAGTGTATTGACACTCAAATGTCAAAACCATCTAAGACTAAAAATCTTTGCCAAAGAATGCATAGTTCATCAATATAAGCTCAAAGTATATAGATTCAATCCTTGCTTAATCCAACAACCATACATAGATCAGAGCCAAAAGAATGCTATAAGGAAGATACTTCACTTTATATCATATAGTTGAGAAATGAAAACAATACATTAACAAAAAGGAAAGAGGGTATTGTATAGTATATTAATGGAAGAAAGAGATACAATAGAGGAGTATATTAACTTAGAGGAAAAGAAAATTATAGTAGCAGAGTGTAGACATACAATGCTATAGAATTAGAGAAAAGATTGACCCTAAAAATGGTTACAAAATATACCTTTTTAGTGCAAGCATAACTTAGATAGCTTCTAGTCGAAGGAAAAAATCAACAACTATATTCAAGATTCCCAAGAATAATTACTGCAAATATGGGAAAGATTTAATCGTGGGACACATCCAAACGTAGGAAAAATCACTTATTCACCAAACAGAACCTTGAGAAGACAGAAATAGTGACCATTATCATTCTGACTAATTAGATGGATCACTAGGTAGTGATGGAGTGTCCCTTCATGTTTATCAGACATGGGGAATGATTAAAGTGGTTGAAGGAGATCAAAAAGATTATATCTTCCATCAAAAATTTGCTTCCTTTTTTATTGGCACACCATATCAGCCATGTCATCAGTCAATTGGAGTCAATCCTAAGACATCACCACATAGAATAGTCACATTCTATCTTTCATCTTTGACCTCTAACTGTAATCAATCATGTCTTTGCAACCCTTTATCTTCATTGATTTCTTTACCTTGTGAAACCATTAACAAACCATAATGCATCTTCATAACTTGTCCTTAAAATCTTCTCCTAACTACTGCGATTAGGTGAGAATGTGAAATTGGTGTCTTGCATCATTGTCACTTGATATCCAAGTAGCATTAGATGACTGTGACCATGTAGAACCATGGCCCAAACTGCTAACATACCATTCATGTCATTGCATCTTGAACCTTGAGTTGAAATAAAATGCCTGTGAACATGCAAAAAGGAAGAGATGCATGATTGCAACACTAATTGTGGTTCAAGCCATAACTCAATCGAAGCTATGACGACCATCTAGTTTGATCACTTCATGTTATCTCTGCTTCGTGACTTGATTCTTTAACCCATCACTGACCTCAACTACCATGCATACAAGGCAATTCAAAACTTTTTCATCCTAGCTATGGTTAATACTAAACTCTTTGTGGTCATGTGAATGAGGAATGGTCACAACATCGCAACTTAAATCTTGAGTTAAGATCATAATTTTGTGATCAAGTGATAAAGAGAGATCATTGCATCACCAATCATAATTGGATGCTAGCCTTCTAGACTATGAAGCCATACTAACCACTAAAATGACCATGTCACACATTCACACCTACTCTGACAGTTAAGCCATAGACTGTGGTGATTGGGCAATGAAGGATAGTCGCACGATCATGATTTGAGTCTCCAAGGGAATAAAACATAGAAAGATTGAACTTAGGAAAATAAGGGATAATCCAAAGTTTAAATGTATTTTTTTATAACATTTGATCATTTTGAATATTTGAATAGACATGACCTTTGGCCATGCTTGACATGAAAAACTCAATTTTTTGGTGGGAGGGAAAATATAACTAACAATTTTGGTGACTCGGAGGGGATACTAGCCTGCTATGCATATGAATAGTGACCTTAAGCATCCATTGGGCTATGTAGTCATAAAAAAATAAGATGTTGTGCATTATAAAACCATAACTTTGCCTCTAACTTCTCTGCAATTGCAAAATTTCAAAACTTTCCTATCTTACAGAGAGATAACTTGTGATCAATAGTTCTTGGTAAACTTGAAAAACTACTCTAATATATACAAAAAAACCCTAACCCTCTCTAGAAGTAGGGTTTGAGGTAAATACCCTTAATTGGAGTTGGTAGAACATCACCATTGGGCCTAGATAGATGGAAAGCATTAGTTTGCTTGCAACTTGTGATAACATAAGGCTTGCTCTAGATAGAATAAAACTTAGAATGCTTTCCTAGCTTGTCTATATCGGCATCCCACTTGAGAACAAGATCCCCTTCCCTAAAAATCCTATTTGTGGCCTTTCTGTCAAAACTTCTTTTGACCTATTGTCGGCGGGCCTCAAGTGTATGCATATCCTGTTGCCTTTTTTCTTCGAATTCAATCAATTCTACTAAGCTGATTGTTATGGGATCATTTCCCTCTAGCTCCAATTGATGATATAGCTCAAGAGAGGGAAATTCCAGAGAAATAGGAAGCTTGGTTTCGCTTCCATAAACTATCATATAGGTGAATTCCCAACCGCTCTCTTGGGTGTAATTTTGTCAGCCCAAAGGGTTCTCTTCAACTTGGCATGCCAACTCCTTTAATTGCCTTCAATTTTCCTCCTTATGACCCTATTGAGATTCTTGTTAGAGGATTCAACCAAGCCATTTCCTTGGGGATAATAATTTAAGGAAGTTCTCAAATATATCCCATATTCTAGAGCCCAACAACATATGTGGGCTCCAAAAAAAGATTTGACGTTATCAGATATGATAGTTGAGGGAACACCAAATCTTATCACAATTCCATGAAGGAATTCAACTTTTGAGGCTCCACTACCTCACTCCATCTTGTGAAATAGCCTATGGCTGCCAAAATCTATTTATGACCAACACTAAAGTGTGGATTTATTGGTCAAGTAAAATTCAAATCCCATTGGGTGCAAGGCTGGTCAACTTGAATAGGATGGAGGGGAAGGGCAACGAATATTTGCTTTCCTGAGAAGAAAGAAAATTTCTCACACTTCATTACCCACTTATGGAAATCATTAAATAAGGTGGGCCAATAATAGCTAACCCTCATTATCTTCATAGTAGTGACTTTGATTGAGAAATGACCACTAGCAGGACCATCATGAAATTTCCTCAACAACTTATTGATCTGATCTGTCTGTATAGATTTTAGTTTTTGAATAATACTCCATCCACCTAGATATAGGGAATAGCCTGCAATTTGAACTATCTCCTCTTGGATCTATCTAGGGCTTGGGGACATCTTCCTTCTGTCAAGAAGGAAGTCATGTCCTATAACCAATCAATCTAATCTTCATTCTCCAATAGTTGCTCATTTTGCATCAAGAGGAGAACCTCTTCATGTGCCTCAAAAGATGAAGCCATTTGCTCACACAATCCTTTACCTCTTACCAACTTGGTGATCTTAATATCAATATCATATTTTATGAGTCTGGTAATCCATCAGCCTCTCTTCTCATTGATATCCTTGTTCAAGAGGAAATCCTTTACTCTTGCACATGGAACTAAAAGCTAGACTCTTTTGTGAGACAAGAGATGTCTAAATTTTTTGAGAGCCCTCACAACAACAAGCACCTATTTCTCTACATAATTGTATCTTCCTTCATAATCATTAAGGTTTTCACTGAAGAAAGCAATGGATTGCTCCAAATTTTTATCATTTAACTATGTAAGAATAGCTAAAATGGTTGACTTTCCTCCAAGGGAGTAGAGGATGCAAATCTCTATCAAAATTAGGGTTGACAAGACTAGGGGTTGATGCAATTGATTGCTTGATTTCTTCAAAACTAGCCTTTCCTTCTTTGGTCCAAGTGAACACCAGGTTCTTCTTTAACATAGTTTTGAGAGGCTTCACCATACAAGCAAGGTTAGGGACGAACCTCGTTACGAAGTTGATCCTACCAAGGAAACTCTACAATCCTTTCTTATAGTTGGAAAGTGGGAGATAAAGAATTGCTTCTACCCTCTCTAGATCTATTTTTAACCCATTTCTTGACACAATATGCCCTAAGAGCTTTCCTTGGTTTTTATCAAATACACACTTCTTGGGGTTCAAGGACACACCATACTCTCTGCATCTTTCAAATACTTATCTTAGATTATCAAAATGATCTACTGCATGCTTTGGAAAGATAGTTATATCATCTAGATATGCTAACATAATTTTTTCTAACATACCCTTGAAGGCCATCTCCATTTCCTTCTGAAACTTGTCATATGCATTGGTTAGTCTAAAAGTCATCTTATAATAAGCATAGGTGCCTCACTTCTAGTAGTGAAAGAGTCTTATATGTTTCAGACTCTTGTACTAACACCTAATTATCACCTAAAAACCCATCTAAGAAATAAAACCTTTCTGAACCATGAACCTTGGATAGGAATTTTTCCATGGAGGGAAGGGGGTGGTGATCTTTAAGAGAAGCCTATTAACGTCTCTAAAGTCTACACATATTATAATCTCTCCACTCTTCTTCCTAATAGGGACAAGGTTAGCCATCCATGAGGAGTGCTTGAAACGGAAAATAATGTTGGCCTCTATGAGCCTTGACAATTCTTTTCTCATTAGTGGTTCAACCTTAGGGTTAACTAGCCTCTACTTCTACCTAATAGGATTGTAATTATCATCTAAATATATAGTGTGCTGAGATAATTTTGGGTCAAAACCCTTTAGGTATTCATACGTCCAAGAAATAACATCATTGAATTCTTGACATAAATTAATGAAGAACTCTTGTTCAATATTAGTGCATTCCTTTCCAAAAATTGAGGATTCTTCCATTAGCAATAGTGATAGCCATATGATCACCCTTGCTTGTTGTTACATTTGAACCCTTGCCCTTTTCTTGATCATCAAAGTTGAGAATGCTCTCCAAGGTGACTAGACCTTTAGGTAATATGTTGGAGTTTAGGTTCAAAATCTGGTCCCCATACTAAGTTTGGAACTTAGACTAATTCTTAGCAAAGAACTATGCTTCTTTTTTAAAGAAATTGACAATATGCACATTAGAGTCAAAAACCTACCAATTCGTGAAATTATTAGGGACAACAAGCCTTACAAAAATGATGAAATGTTGCTCCTTTTCTTCAACAACATGCTTTGGTATATCATAAGAAGCACCAATTGCTACAAGCCTGTCAGGATGTTTATTTTCTCTTCTAGGGACATTTTGGATGTTGAATTCTTTGAAGCCTTCAAGAAAATCCCAAATTATATGCTTGTATGATTTGAGGAGGTTGTTCTTGGTAATATTATTATGGCTTCTTACTTGATGAATGACCAAGTTGCTATCCCCATATACCTTCAAGGATTTGATTCCTCTCCTTTGGGCTAGTTGAAGACCTTGGATTAGAGCTTCATACACTGCTATGTTATTAGTACAACTTAATTGGAGCCTATAAGAGATATAATATTTCACCAATTTAGAGGAAATGAGCATGACACCATATCCTAAACCATTCTTATTTCTTGAGCCATCAAAAAACATGCTCCACAATCCATTAATATTTTCTTCCTTCTTTATGAGATTAGGAATAGGAGCATCCCTCTCTGATGTGCAACATGTACCAATGCCTATCTCTAGAGCTTCTTGTAGTGGAGCAAACTGATAAGCAATGGCCCATTTGTCCAAAAGAAATTCGGCCGCTTCTATGAAAGAAGTAGTAGGCTCATGTGCTATGTCTCCATAATCTTCTTCAAAAAAATTACAATTCATGTTTATGGGGTTAGGGGTGTAGGCTTCTTTATGATTGAGGGCCAAAGACTCTACTCTTATTGAAGCTTTTTTTCCATACCTTTTTCTAAAAAAATATAAGACCAATTACAAGAAACATAACCACCTATTTATGCAGTAACGTCTCTAGAAAGATAGATGGGAAAATGTGGTTTGACCTTAGCTATTGATATATCTTGTGTTATAGTACAACCAAGATAGGCATGCAATTCCATAACTATATTTTTTAAGACTCGTACAATCTTGATAGATTTTCCATCTAATTGGAGCACAACTCTAACCATTGGTTCATATTTAATACCCATGAGTTCAGCTACACACCTAGGCATTATAGAGCTACTAGCCCCCGAATCTATCATACAATTATGGACTAGCTTATCTCCTATTATTAAAGAGATATAGAAAGGAAGATGCACAATTTTCTTACTTGTTTCTCCTTCTTTGGTTGGCTACACCAAGCTTGTTGCATTCTCCTCTCTAGGTGCCTGGCTTCTCTATGCTCTCTAGCTCTTGCTATAATAGCTACTTCTATGATGGTATAGTAGCAACAACATTCCATTTAGAGATATTGACATTAGTCTTTTTCATTTGATCTATCACATTGAAGTGAGGAGCACCGACTGCTTTGACTGAAGCTTTAGGAATTGTATGGATAGGTGGTTGAATTTGAGAAGTCTGAAGTCATATAGTAGATATACCAAGTTATCATTGCAAACCCCAAGATTTAATTTCTATAAAAAAGAAACACAATTTCACCATATTTTTTACTAGGAATAGGACCTGTTATTAGAATATTTTTTTGATTGGGATGATAGTTTTGAAAATAAAGATCACCTATTTTTTCCTTAATGCCAGGTCTCTCGGCTGGTCAGGCAAGCCAAAAGACATAGTTGAGAAGGAGTACTATGATAAAAAACCAACCAAACAGACCTAATGGATACATCAAGAATACAAAAAAAAAAAATAGCAATTGGAGTAGAGAACACAATTGCATTATAAGGTCATAATTGCATAGATCAAGAAAGTTCAAATTGGCATAACACAAAGCCTATTAGACCAAAAACACCATGAAGAGCAACGAAAGTCCATAGACCACCTAATTGACACCAACGAGTAAAATCTCCTTGTGCTTTAGGACCCCATAATAGTAGCAAAGAATGTGCCAAACTATTAGCTTTCACCTTTAGGTTACCCTTTGTAACTTATTAGGTTACCCTTTTTGGGTTTCGATCTCCTTTTATAAGGATTGATCTCTTTGTAATTATCATTGCTTGAATAATCTATTCTTCTTCTAAATATACAATTTTCATGTTTTCAGATCAAAACCTTGCCTCTTCTTGTCTTTTTCTTCTCTATGATAGATTTTCTACATATAGTTATTGTTAGGCTTCATGGATTTGATTTGCATATTTTCTCAAATCCTACATGGTATCAGAGCTAGATCTATTGTAGCTTGTTCGGTATTTGGTAAAAAAGGGAGAACAAGGATTTAGCAAATTAGATCTAGTGTTTTTTGGGTATTTCCTAAGAAAGTAGGGGGGTCACCATTTTCTAGAGCAGTATGAGGCCAAACAGACTTCATGGATGGATCCAAAAGGCATCAAAACCGTCATTTCCATATAAAATTTGTTCATTTTGGACAACGCTGATCCGAGAGGCAAATTTTTTTTCCTAGTAAGGTCGTATGACCTCTAGCACATGTTATGAGGTAGAATTTTTGAAAAAATCACAAAAAAAATTTAAAAGGCATTTTAACGCTGCGGCAATTAATTAATCGCTAGCAGTGCCACTGCAATAATTGCCTAGCAGTCCACCTAGCAGGTCCACCAGAAGTCCACCCACTAGCCTCCTATGAGTGGCTTAGCCCTGTGGCCACCCAACTGCCAGCTACCTGTCGCCCAACCACCACTCCAATGGCTGTGTGTGAGTTTTTTAAAATTAATTATTTTTATTTAAAAATAATTTTTTTTGTTCTTTTTCAAGGGCCCTGTTGGGATTTTTTCCTTAACTTGAGCATACAGAGGTGTTTTTTCAATTTGAAAGAACCTACAGAAAGCTGATTCCAAGATGAAGATAGTGGTGTAAGATTTTTTTGGTTTTAATGTAGTTTGGTTGCCTATTCTGACAATCAAAGCTAGATATTTAATTTTTCACTCTAGAGGGCCTATCTTGTGTGTCACATCTCCGTTTTTTGAAAACGTTATTTTTTTGAAAAGCTGGTTCTATCTACTTTTTAGAAATTCTATATTTATTTTAGATTCTACCTCTTG
The DNA here is from genome assembly GCA_028749045.1 of Cupressus sempervirens. Lineage (NCBI taxonomy): Eukaryota > Viridiplantae > Streptophyta > Pinopsida > Cupressales > Cupressaceae > Cupressus > Cupressus sempervirens. The sequence continues at coordinate 37,588,729 of CM053790.1, forward strand.
CTCTTTCTATCATGTTTTTGGCATTTTTTCTCTATGGTGGATATCTTGGGTGTTCAAGGTTCGAGGATCATTTTCATGGTATAGGATCTTTTATTCTGGGCTGTACTATCTATTGTATCAACTTTTTATCCCTTTCTGATCATTGTTGATATTATTTGTAAGCATCTTTATGCAAAACCACTGAGATAAAGTATCACTCTTGCATTTTAGGTTCATGAATGTCATTTTGAGACAGTTGTACTCGCACTATTTTATAAAGTGCCATGGGGGGATAGTTGTTTGCCACTTTTGTGCCCTCTTCTTTTTTTGCTCCATGCAATGTTTGTGACATGTGTCTTTATAGGTGTTTGTACCTCTTACACTTTCACGTTGTTCTTGGTTCTTTTTGTAGAGGATTTTGGCCCACTTTTTTAGTTTCTTGTCATCTCACCTCATTTTCATTAAGGGGGGGTTCTTCTATTGTTTCTAATGGTTCCATAGTTTGATGGTTCGTTGGAGTAAGCTATGTATTTAGTTTCTAATCCTATAGATTATGTAATTGTAGTGGCTAGCTACCTATGCATTTTAGTGAGATAGATCATCTACCATATAGAAATTCTTGGTTCGTAGCCTTCTATTTCCATGGAGGTTCTTCAGATCATCAATTTCCTTTTGACAGAGTTTGTGACTTCTTCATGCTTTAGTGGTTTTCTTCATGATCACTCTTTGTTCCTATTTTTTGGAACATTCCTCTAGTTGGAGGCTTCTGTAGTCTTTCACTAAATTTTTTGCTATCTCTTTTTGAAGTAGAGTTTTTCTCACTGGGTTTTCTCTATTTCTCTATTTCATTGGGATTTTGTTGTGATTAGGTACCTCATCATGCCTTATTTCTACGACCCAAGTTTTCTTTCTACATTGTTGCTCATCTTAAGGGGGGGTGTTAGAGGAAAAGGCTAATTTAATTTCATTTATTAAATTACCTTTTATCCCTTCTTAAGATTTCACTTTTTGCATTTTTTAGCTTTCTCTATTTAATAATTATTTAATAATTATTAAATTACTTCCACCTTTAGGTTACCCTTTGTAACTTATTAGGTTATCCTTTTTGGGTTTCAATTTCCTTTTATAAGGATTGATCTCTTTGTAATTATCATCGCATGAATAATCTATTTTTCTTCTAAATATACAATTTTTGTGTTTTTAGATCAAACCCTTGCCTCTTCTTGTCTTTTTCTTCTCTGTGATAGGTTTTCTACATGTAGTTATTCTTGAGCTTCGTGCACTTGATTTGCATATTTTCTCAAATCCTACACTTTTTACAACCAACCTAGTTTTAAATCTTTTCTTACCTCCATCCTCTTCTTTTAACCTGTAAACCCACGTATACTCTAAAGCTCTTTTACCCGCAGGTAACTTGCATAAATCTCATGTCTTATTCTTCAACAAAGAGTCCATTTGATCTTTTATTGCAAATTTCCACTGAATCTTAGTATCCACCTACATAGCTTCATCATAACATTCAAGCTCACCAGCATCAGTAAGTAAAATAGAATACAAAGAGGGAGAAATTTTTTTTGGAGGTCTAATTTGCCTTGTTGACCATCTAACATTCACTAGTATGTGTGTTATTTGTTGTTGAAGTTGTTGCACATCATGAGGAATGGCTAGAACATCATCTTTTGGAGTATCATCCAACACTACATAATCATCTTCTTTCTTCTCATGTTATTGCAACAGATCTTTGTCCAACACTTTCTCATTGAATATGACATTCCTACTTCTTACAATTTTATGATTTTCAAAATCTCAAAGCCTATAACCAAATTCATTAATGTCATATCCAACAAATACACATTTCTTTGAGTTAGTTTCCAACTTGGTTCTATTTTTATAATCTATGTGAGCAATTGCTTCACAACTGAAGGTTTTGAGAAAATAATAACTCACCTTCTTACCAATCCATGCTTCCTCTGCAATACCACAACCCAAAGGAGTAGAGGGACCTCTACTAATTAAATATACAATAGTATTGATAGCCCCCACCCACATGTGAAAGGGCAACCCAACATGCAACTTCATGCTCCTTGCACAGTCCATTATAGTCCTGTTCATGTGTTCAACCACTCCATTTTCCTATGAAATTCTTGGAACAGTTTTTGTCTATGAATACCATTAGTGGAGCAATAATCTTCAAATTCATGACTGCAATACTCACCACCATTATTAGATCTAAGACATTTTAATTTCTTACCAATCTTATTTTCAACCAAGCATTTCCTTTTCCTAAAAGTTTGAAATACATCAAATTTCTATCTAAGGAAATAAATCCATACCTTTCTAGTTGCATCATCAATAAATGTAACATGATAATAATGAGAGCCTCCAAGGGAAGATACCTGAGCTGGTCCCCATACATCGGTATGCAAAAGCTCTAATTTCTCCTTTTTATTTTCCTTCCCAGTCTTCAAAAAACTCACCCTCTTTCATTTTCCATACACACAACTTTCACAAAAATACATATTAACACATTTCAGACCTGGGAAAACATTCTTTGAATGAAGTAATTTCATACCTTTCTCACTCATGTGCCCAAGTTTGTTGTGCCACAGTGTTGTAGCATAATTTACAACAATAATTTGTTCTCCCTACTCAACTGTAGCAATTGTTCCTGAACATTAATTTTCCTCTAAAACAATTAAAGTAGAAGGGACAATATGACTTGTACAAAGATATAAGGTGCCTACTTTCAAATCTTTTGCTACTACAAGGGAACCTTTTGAAACCTTCCAATTTTTATTATTAAAAGTAACTACACAACCCTCATCACCGAGTTGCCCTGCTGAAATTAAATTCCTACTCAGCCTTGGAACATGTCTTACCTCATGTAGTAGCCAATGATTCTCATTCTACAACTTAATCTTAACTTTTCTCTTGCCAACAATTTGACAGGGTTCATTATCCCCCAAATAAATAAGCCCAAAATCCTTTTGGACATAGTCAATGAAATAACCTCTTTGAGGTGTAGGATGAAATAACCTCTTTCGATTCCAATAATCTTTCTTTTTATGCCCTGGTTTCCCACAATACTAGCAGTCGTTTGGTCCCCTAGATTGAGACCTCCTCCCCTTTGAATTTCCTCTTGATTTCCTACCATTTTTGGAATTGCTTCCTCTCTTAGTCATTCTACCTCAACTTTGTACATTTAAAGGACTTCCTGATGTAGATCCACCTGAGGTTTTTCTATCAGTTTCCTCACTCAAAATAACACCAATCACATCATCATATTTCAGGGTACTAGATCTAGGAATAGAATTACTCACAGCCATTACCAAGCCATTCCAGCTTTTGGGGAAAGAACACAAAATCAAGAGAGCCCTAATTTTTTTATCAAAAATGATACTCGTAGAAGATAACTGACTAGTAATAGTATTAGACTCATTTAAATGATCTGCAATAGATCCACCTTCTACCATTTTCATATTATATAAATACTTCATGAGAAATACCATATTTGAAGCAAAGGGTTTTTCATATAGTTTTGCTAGGGTTTGTATCAATTCTTCTGTTGTCTTCGCTTTTGTAATATTAAATGCCACCGATAGTGCTAGGCATAATTGAATTCTTCCAAGTTCCTTTTTGTCCAAAAGATCCTAGTCATCATTTGACATAGATCCCTGATTATTAGTTTTGCCTTCTAATGGCTTCCATAAATCCTTTTGATAAAGATAGTCTTCCATTTGCATCTTCCATAATTGAAAGTTCTGCCCATTAAACCTATCAACCCTTAGCTTACCCTCATCAACTGTGAGACTTTCTTGCAGAGGATAACTAAAAAAATAACCTTGCTCAGATACCACTTGCTAGGATTAAACCACAGATAGAAATAACAATTACATGCAAATATAAAGAATATCAAAAAATAATAGATCACACAAAAAAGAACACAATACACCAAAGATTCAATGTGGTTCACCCAATCTTTGGGCTACATTCACCAAACCACAAGTCCGATATTATTATGATCCAATAATTATAACTTGATTAAAATATGTAATCCCTTATAGCTCAATACTATCGCAAGAGCCAATTTTTGCATCACAACTTGATGAAAATACCTAACCCTAAGCCCTTTTATACAAGTAATTTTATGCCACTTTAGGGTTACAACATGTTGTCCATATGTCAGCCACAACGTCAGCCATGACCCATTTTTTTTTTTTTTGGGGCGATGTCCTAAACCCCAAAGAATTTATGATGTATAGTACTTTCCTAATTAGTCACCGCAAACTAACAATTAGAGTTAAATTTGAATGAGATGTTCCCTTCTTAGCAAGAGTTGAAGATAAAGCAATAACAAGGAGAAATGATGACTTGAAGATTGAGGAGATTCAACGAAATCTCTAAAAATATTGATGAAAAACCAAAGGCTCAAAGAAGAAAAAAGAGCACAACTGGTCTTGGCTACCAAGGTGACAACAAGACTTAGGAAGGAGATATGTTTGGAGAATAGAACATGAAAAAAAACATATTTTAAAGCACATCTCCAAAAGGTAAGTGTACTGCTAAACCCACTTGTCATTTCTATGGAAAGAAATGTCACACATCTAGTGTTTGTTGGTTTAAGCAGATTACACTTATTCAACAAAGTACCTTTGAAGGTTACTACAAAAACTACCATCTTTGTCGCCATACTATACAATAGTGCATGTCTCATTTTAATGAGAAAATAATAGATGGATGTTGATCTACTATTACAAGAAGTATGGACATAGAGAAGAGGAATGGATAATGAGAGCTAGAGACAATCAAAGGTCTCCCAACGCTATGAGTCCCACTAGAAGGGATAGGTTTCCCACAATAGTCTCCATGACCCATGTAAATAAAGGTCATCCTACAAAACACTATAAACTAAGGATGAACTTAAGAGACAACACTAAACCATGAAAGAGAACCGAAATGACATATTGCATCTACCACAAGATTAATCATCTTGCAAGAGACTATAGAAGTAATATAGGATGAGGTAGTAAATCACTGGTCAGGAAAAAAAAAAAAAGGTCATGGAACAACTTGAGTAGCACTTCACCAAGAAGTGTATAAAGAAGAGTGAAGTGGCTAAAGAAAAGCTAGATGAGGTTGCAAAATCATCGATTAGTGGTAAGACCTCACAAATAGACTAAGATCATGAAGCTTAGAGAAGCTAGATGATAAAAGAATTTTTCATAAACCTGTCCCCTAGTGTAAACTTGTAGACTACATAAGAGAAGTGAAGATGTCGAGGCCAAGGAAAATGAGAGCAACCTATTGATGGAAGAAAAAAAGGAAAAAAAGTAGCCATTGTAGAGAGCTTAGGAGCATTAATGACAAGTCTTGTGGTACATAAAATCCTTTTCCAACTGTTGTAACCTTAACATTATAATTTATTGACATAAATATGAGGATTAAGAATCATTTGATACTTTGCATTATCGAAATCACTTATGCTTTAATACTAAAAAATCCTAAGAGCTTATAAGTGAATCTACAAGAGTATTGTTTGTGAAAAGAATCTCTCACAAGCCTATACAACATTTAAGTTTGAAGCTAAGCAATAACAATGGTAGCAAAAATTAACAAGGTCAACTTGATTAACATTCGACAAAGAAATCATCTAGAGTACCAAACCATCATAGCAAAAGGAAAAGAGGTGGAATATGAAATTGCAATATCATGGCTTCATGATGATTTTCTATTTATAGAAGATATAGGTGTATACTTGGAAGTTGAGATTCAGGATATATGCGACAAGGAGATACATAAGTTGTATAGCATATTTTCTTTGAAGTAGCCCTAAACTATGAGAACAAATATATGGAGAGTTCAACATTAATAAAATTAGTGGAAATATCCAAATCTCTTCCACAAAGAATGGGTAAGAATCTCTTTTAGTAGAATACATGAGGAGTACATATAGTTGGACAAACCACTTCGGATCATAAAATCCCTAATAGAGAGGGTAATTGGTTTTAATGCATATAGCATTCATTTATCAATGAATGTAATATGAAAATGGCAAGAAACTTCAATGAATGGATGAAATTAGACTCATAATGGAACTGGTTGTACAATAAATGAGATCCCAAACCCAAAGATAAGGTAAAACAATCATCTCAACACTTAATCAAAACATGTAAAACAATCAAACCAACATTATACTATCAAATTCTAACTCATCAAGTATCCAAATCCATGCACTTACCAACACTTTCTTCACCTTTATACTTTCTACAAATCCTCTGCATCAATCAAATGATATGGCACTCTACTGTACTAGCATAATGTCTCATAAATTAAGTCTTTATATCAATGACAACATAACAATTGACATTAAGTCTTTCACATGCATTAATAATAAGTTATCAATTAGGGCTAATAAATTTAACACATGGGTTAGGAGAACAAGGTTACATTTGACAAGTCTTGGAGACATAGCAATGAGTTACCTTACTACAAAGTATACTCCACCTACTAGAACCTCAGATGTAGATGATAGAAGAGAAATGTTGATTCACAACTCAGTGATGATAGAGATTATAAGTGCTTTTCCTTATATAAAATATGTTGATATCAAGGACATGGATAATGTAAAGGACATGTAGGAAAACCCAATGAAAGTATATAGAGGATACGTTCATGTACAAAAGGCTAAAGTTGATAGTGTCAGAAGAAAGTATGATGAGATGAAGACTCGGTAAGGAGAAAAATAATCTCAGTATAGTTCAATGTTGAAGGAATTTATTGGTGCAATCAAATGAGTTGGAGGACAACTCTCAAAATATAAGATTATAAGTCAAGTTTTGATATTTCTTTTATCTACATATATAAATAGAGTATCTTCTATTCAATTGTTAAGTTCTATTAGCCCTAATAATTTTACATTGGATTCAGTTGGTTGGAAAACTCAATTTGAATTAGGAAACTTTAATAATAGTTTACCTGGGGTTGTTCATCTGCTTTCCAATCTTCCCTAACCCTTGGTTCATGTAGAAAAGGGAAAGAAATTTATCACAGTTTTGAAGATTATTAATGTTTATTAGATGAAGAGGAAGAATTAGAAGAGCTTGAGGTATTGATAGCTAAAATATTTCCTAAGGGCCCATTTGGAAACAAGAATACAAGCGGAATAGACATATGTAAATTTTTAAAATTTTGAATTCCTCATTTGGATGCAACAAATCGGAATTGGAATATGAAGTAAAATTGGAATACATATTCCAATTTTGGCCCAAAAATGAGGTTTTGGAATTCCACCCAAATAGGTGTTATTGGAATACGTATTCCTATTCCACTTTTATTTATTTTAGAAAACATAAATTTTGGGGTCCACGCATTCCTCATCAAATATTGGCTGAACCAAACAAGGAAGAGGAATATGTAGCCCCATTTTCTATTCTAGAATAGCTATTCCTATTCCCCTATTCCTATTCTAGCAGCCAACGAGCCCTAAGGGAAAATGAAGATATGAAGGCAAGAGTCTCCTTGCTTGTTGGACTTGTAGAAAAATTATTCACCTTTCTCATAGATGCCCTACTAGTCACAAGAAGGACAATGCGAAGAAAGAAAGGGATGAGAAGTTCAAGAATCTTAAGGACAAAAGTAAGGAGGCATGATATTTAGTTGAAGATGATGGAAGTGATGATGATTCTGATGGAAACAATGATCATGAAGAAACGATCTTTGTTGTAGTAAAGGAAGAACCATCTACAATGAAGAGTGAAGAGGGAATAATTAAAGAGAAGGAATTAATTTCAAATGTGAACAAAAATGATGATTGGATTATTGACATTGGATGCACGCACCATGACCAGTGACAAGAACAAGTTCATCTCAATGGGAGAATGTGATGGAGCCATAACTAGATTTGGTAATGGACCACCTTGTATCAGAAGAGGTAAAGGTTATATTGCATTTAATGAAAATATTTGTTTCGATGATGTCTATTGGGATAATGATTTGAAATATAACTTGTTAAGTTTATTTGGACCCTACATTTTTGCAAAATTTAGAGTTGAAGTGCTATTGCAAGGAGGGAATTCTCATGCACAACCAGGAGTCGTCCTCATTCTCCCCAGAAATTGGCTTTGATGTATTGCGACGGGAGGTAATTTTCTAGGAAAATAGTGTGTGTACTGGTGAATTTACAAAAATAAATGCAATTAATGTTATATATGCAGCATCATCCTTGACAAATGATCTATGTTACTAAAGCAATGAGCTCGCATCAGTCTGGCAAAGATGGTATTGTAAAAATACATTTTGTTCACAAAACCATGGCTAAAACCATATGGTTCTTTTATGTGCACATAAAAGAAAAAGATGTCAGTCCAGCTCTGACGGTTGATGTAAGATAAATTTAAGTGCAAAGCAAAAGAAAAAGAAATTGTGAAGGTAGCAGTATTATTGCGGTTTGCACATGCAGGTGGAATAACCTCACCAATGCAAATACATGCAGCAGACCAGTCAATACAGTAAAGGTAATAGATGAATTTTAGCGACATTGAGCTTTGAAAATACGGTGAATATCCTTTCATATCTGCTACTGACAAAAAAAAAATAAAATCTATGATCAAAAGTGAGGTAATGATTTTTGGAAAACCCTGAACAAGATACTGATTTTTGGAAAAAGAAAACCAACCCTAAACCTAATTTTGCAAGGTCATTTCTTTTTATCTCCCGAATTCCCGTAAGAAACATCAATCATTCCATGTGAATTGGTCGGGGAGGTAAGTATTTATGTCCTCCCAGATAGCGATGAGGTAAAAGTATGCTTTAAATTTAATTATTGTTACTTTCCTCATCTTGAATTCATAGAAGGTTCAAAACTATAGGGTGATACAAATCATTGGAATGATAAAGTTCAAATCTTTAAATTATTAAATTTTATTTGCCTTACATATTTAGGATGGAAAAAATAGAAACTTTAATAAAGTTTTGAATTATTTTTATAAAGTATATTATTCATTCTAATCTTTTTCTTCTTAAAATTTCTAAAATCTCTTAAAATACAAAATTTGTCAAAGTAATTAAGTGGAAGGGTAAGAAGTGATATTTTGTATTTGAATGTATTCTTTAAATGTTTCAAATATCTAAATAATGATAGTAGGGAAATAAAAGATTTTGGTCATTTTTTCTAAATATTTGTGTTCTTTTGGTTTACTAGAGCTTTGGAAAAATATTCTATTTATTTCCCTCAATACATTAAAATGTGAAATGAGCTTAAAACATATATTTTGCGAGCCCAGTCTTTATACTTCTTAACCTCATTATGAAATTTGAGATGTTATATATTTGGAGTAAAATATCTTCTTACTTTGCCCTCTAGTGAAATATTTATCATTTGAAAATAGTGCTAGTAGTATGATTCTATTAAAATGTTATTGTCACATTTTTATTATGGAAATAACATAACTTTATTGATATTCACTTGTTTCCTTAAATTTTTCAATTGCCTATGAATTAAACTCTACTTTTTAAAAAGACTTAGGTAAAGTATTGTTTCAAATTTCAATTTGAATATTATTGTACTTGACCTAGGCAATGTACTGATTAGATGTTTATATTTTTTTGTATTTGATTATTATTAAAGTTTTAATAAATACTTCTTAATTTAAAATTTGATATAATTGATCACTTCTAATTGGCTCAATCAATTTTCTGGATGCTTGTTTTAGACGAGTGCTCCATATTCATAATTTTCAGCAAGGTTTTAGGATTCACTAAGTTTTATTTCTACTTTAAAACTCTAAATTTTTTTTTTTTTTTGTCTATATTTAAATCTTTAATAGTATTAAAAAACTAATTTGATTGAATTTATTAACCGATAATTGAAAATTTATTACAATTCATATATTCATGATGGAAATATTGCTCCTTGTACTTTCCTTGGCAAAATTTTTACTACAAACAAAAGAAAATATAAATTTTGAAAAATTAATTATCATAACTTAACTATTACAATTTGACAAAAATCACACTTCAAATAATGTTTATATTTTAAAATTAAAATAAACAATTATTGTGTGACATTTTGTGTTTTATATATATATATATACATATACATACATATATATGTATGTATGTATGTATATGTATGTATGTATATATATATATATATATATATATGTGTGTGTGTGTGTGTGTGTGTGTGTGTGTGTGTGTGTGTGTGTGTGTGTGTATGTATGTACATATATGTGTGTATATATATATATATACATATATATATATATATATATACATATATATATATATACATATATATATATATATATATATATACATATATATATATATATATATATATATATATATATATATATATATATAATTAAAATCTAATGAGATTGATAATGTGTACATTTCAAAATACTATATTACTTTAACTAATTATTTGATGTTCTTCTTAACATTACTTTTTTAATTTATTTGTATTTTATTTTTATTTTCAAAAATTTAAAAGAAAATAACTTTCTATTCCTATTACAATTTACTATAAGGCACTTAGACACCACTACATGGCACTTGTCACCAAATATATTTGAACCTAAACTTTATAGGAAAACACTTCTGGAGATAGATTTTATTTATACAATATGTTTAAATCTCTTTGTGAAAGAGTAAGTATTTTATTGATTTATTTCTACCCTAAGTTTCTAAAGATAAATATTTGAAAGCATGTGGAATATAATATTTATATTTATCTTTCTTGATATTTAATAAAATGCTTATAAATTTAATTTAGGGTAATATTTTCAAGATATGATTTTATATTTAGTTTTATCCTAAAATTAGAAGTTCAATATTAAATTGAGATTTGATAATGAGAATATTCTCCAAATTATATTTGAAGGTTACATATTTCTAATGTAATGGTCTAACAAGTTTTTGTGGAAAGGCCACAAATCATTGTTCACCATACAATTAATAACGAAGAATAATTAAAGAATTTGACAAAAGAAGATCAAAAGGAACATTATAAAATACATTTGATTAACAGAAGCTTGATTAGTCCAAGAGGCATGTTTATTGATGAAAGTGCCAAAGTTTGGATTAATTATTAAAGCTTTACATTGAAATAATTAAGTGTTCAGTGCATTTTGTGTTTTAGATAGGAAGTGTCACAATGATTTGAAGCTTGTGTCAACCTTTCATTCTTTGTAAAGGATACCAAGATCATTTACAATAGATATAGTTACATATATAGTTATATAGTGAATAAATGTTATAAATTATGAGACACTGGATGGATGCTTATTGTAGTACGATTGGGTAATGCAACTTGAACATGACTCAATTATACTTATTTTCTTTGAATCAATGAAAGATTTTTTTTCTATCTCAATTTGGTTTTAAAAAAAATTGGACTTGTATATTATATTTTCCTCTTGGATTTAGAACTACTATTAGATAGATCGAACTTCATGAATACTCTTGATTATTAGATATTTTCATATTGTGCTATGGTATCTATCTAATTAGTCTCCTTTAGTTGTTGTTAAATTCATTTAGAATAAGGTTTCATGTATTCAATTCTTTGTCCAGTAATTCATGGTGTGGCCAGCCATCTCCAAAAGAGTCTAATGATAAGTAGGTGCAAGGTTGACTCCATTTTCCTAAATAGACAAAGGGATTGGTTTGTTGATTCATTTAAATTGATATATATATATATATATATAAAATTGCATGTTGATGTGGTTCTTTACCTTAATCATCTACATATCATTCATCCATTCTCATCCATAATTCAAATCATCATTTAAAATAATTCTAAAAACATTCAACCTTATAATTATGATTTCTCCTTGAGAAGATACTTTCCAACTCAAAAGTATTAGTCATAAAGTCTACAAAGCAAGCCTCAACCTAGCCTGAAGGATTGAGATAAGGGTACACCTGCCTAGGTCCCCAAAGCCTAAAGTGTGGGGATTGAGGTATTAAATTTTAGTCTATAAAGTTATCCAATATTCTATTCAGATTCCCAGGATCAAGCAGGCAAGGATTGTAGCAATTCAACCAATAATTTTGAGAACCAACAGAGTTTATCTTAGTTGAATAAGAAAGTCTTCAAATTTGACATGAATAATTATTTATGCAAGATATTAGGAAAGTACAGTGAGTATGTTTAATAGATGTTTGATTATTTTTTAATGGAAAATACTAAACTGGTATATGTTGGACTATGGCTATTGGCTCTAAGTTGACCAAGGATGTTGAATCACCCAAGGTTGATGAGATAAAATAAAGATCAATGATTAGAGGATTGTTGCACTTGGTTGCTACTAGATTGGATATCATGCACATTGTTTATCTTGTAACCAAATTTAAATGAGACCCTACATATAATTTTGATGAAAGGGACCTTGAAATACATTTGAATATTGTTTGATGATACTATGTCTATCTTATGTGAAAATTTTCCATAATACTAATGTAATACACATTTCTAAGGATATGGTATTGCATTTAAGGATGAAACACATTTATATTCAGTACCACTTTCTAAGGGAATTATTTTTGAATAGTAGAGTAAATCTTGAGAATGTACCTACAATGGGACAAGTTTCTATTATTTTCATAAATAAAATCTCTAAGGATACTTTTCAATAACTTTGGGTGAAGTTGGTGTGATTATACTTCCTTATAAGCTACCTAAATATATATGAAATTATGTATTATTATAGTGAACTTAAAGCATATATTCAATTTGGAGTAATGGTTATCACTATCTCTTAGGGGAGCTATGTATGATTGTGACATGAATTGTATAGCTTAGGGGAGTTGAGAAGAATGAGCAATTTATTTACATCCTTGGCCTTTGTAATTGATGTCATATGGGAGGAGTGGAGCTATTCTCGAAAGATGTCCCAAAAGGGGAGAGTAATTTTTTTTTGTCAATATGTTTCCATGAATTAAAAATGGAAATTATTTTAGTATTGAGGAGAGTGAGTGAGTTTGGATAGACATTTATTTGTTTGACTATTTTGATATGGAAACTTTCAAGAAAAATAAAACTGTATCAACATAACTCATAATAGATCTGAAATAAATAAGCAATTAAAATCCACATGCAAGAGATTAGACAACATACCACAAAAATGTGACACAAGATATACCCTGGGAAACCCTCATTGAGGCAAAAATCTAACCTCTAAAAGTAACCATCACAATGTATTATTCAACAAAACGTTATTGTGATACAACCATGAAAGCCTTCAAATCCATAGCCACAACCAAGAAATCCATGTGAACAAGCATGAATTCACACATCCCGTGACATGCTTCAAACCTTCATACATGCTCCTTTGGCTAACCTATCAAGCCTTGTATTTTTTGACTTTCCTTTTTTGTCTTTTTCCTTTCTTGTCTTGTCTCTACAACTACCCCTGTGGCTACTTAAATAGTAGTAAGTCCCACAAAACCACTAAGTGGTATTACATAAACCATGCACTAAAACTATGTTCACTACCTAACCCATTGAACCCACATTTTATATTGGACATTTAATTTATTTTTCCCAATATTAAATAATTACATCAAATCTTATCACAATGCTAAAATACAACTCATTAAGTATATCCCATGGCAATATTTACATGTTGAACATCCATTTAGGTGCTCCTAGGTGCAACATTACATAAATATACAAATATTATGAAATGTGTATAACACACATAAACTCAACAATCAACACACTATAACATTAATGTAAACATGATTTATATATAGTAGTGATGGGAATTTTTCTCAAAATATTATTTTTCTTATAAATGTAATGATGAAATTTATCAATGTTATTTAGTTTAGATTTGTTGAGCTCAATTTTTATTGATTTAAAATGTAACACAATGAATTTGGTATTTTTTAAGTGTGATTATGACTTCTATTTTCACATTTCTCTCTATGCTAGTTTCAAATGTGCAATTCTAGAAATAAGCTACTAAGCACCCTTAGATTCAATCATTTTAGTTGGCATTTTTTTGCTTGAAAGTATGATGATGTTTCTATTATAGGTTTTGCCAATCTTAGGTGTTTACGCTTGAATTATGTGTCTTAGTGTCTCTAATAAGATTTGTAACATATATGGTTCTATTTGGTTTTATGTATGGCATGTTGTTTTCCATTTCACATTTCTCCCCACCACAACAATGTTTACTACTTACCTAATTCAAATATTGTTTAGTCATTTTCTTATGTGATAGTGGGAGACTTTTTGACTGTAAAATTGGTATAAATAAGTGATGATTCATTTAGGAATGTGTTAATTAGAGCTAGGAAATGTTAAATATTGAGAGGGGGGGTGAATTAGTACTTAGAAAACAATTTAATTTTTACCAATTAACTAATAGTCTATGAAAAAATTGTTTTGATCATCCAAATCTAACCAATAGCTTAAAAGTTTAACCATTAATAATCCATATACATGAAAGTAAACAAAAATTCATGAAATAAAATGAAATTCATAGACATGAGACAAAGATCTCGGTACCATAGAAAACCCTTGGTTAGAGGGGAAAACTATGGTAGGGATGGATCCCATGACTTTTTCACTACATTCAAAAAGGTTTTTTCAATTAGGCATACATTGATGTTTCCATATGAGAAACTCGCCCTATCAAGAAAGACTGACACAATGCTAATTATATCTCTAGCCTATTAAGACTACTCTACTACTTAGATTTTATGCTTCATGTATAGGTATTCGCCTTGTTAGAGTTTTTAACAAAAGTTCATAGATAAACTTGATAATCTTGCAAAAGACTCTTCAAATCTAGTCAAAACTGATTGGGTATGATACAAGATAACTTGACCTATCTTTTCCTTCTCCTTAAGCTTATTAGATCAACTTGTTTCTTTCCTTCTCAGATAATCTCTCTTTCATTGTGATTCTTATTTTCTATCTCTTCTCAATTGTTCCCTATCTTCTCCCTTAAATTATTGTCTATTGATAACCCTAACCTTAATATTGACCATATATCTTAGGGTTAGATCAACTCAAAAAATTCTTCTTAATCTTTCTATGATAATCTCTCTTATACTTCTTTGATAATGTCTTCTAATTCCTATATTAAATTCTTCTATAATCCAATAGTAACTTTTCCTTAGTAATTTTGATAGCAATGAGAAAACTTTAACTAACTCCATCAATTCTCCAACTATCTCCCCTTTGGCATTAATGACAAAAATAAAAACCTTCATCAAATTCTTCTCCATGCTTTATTTTC
This sequence comes from Cupressus sempervirens, assembly GCA_028749045.1. Lineage (NCBI taxonomy): Eukaryota > Viridiplantae > Streptophyta > Pinopsida > Cupressales > Cupressaceae > Cupressus > Cupressus sempervirens. Next base: position 37,603,965 of record CM053790.1, read on the forward strand.
TATACATGTCCCTGTAATCCTTTGTATTTTGTACTCATTGATATCCTTTGTATCTACTTAATAATAACTCTATGTATTTCTCCCATGTGCTTCCCAATATCCTCTATATTTTCTTATAAGTAATTTGGTTTATTTCTCCCCCTTTTTGTTTATGGAAGTTAATTCCAAGAAAGATGACCAAATAGAAAATATATAGTGAAAAGTTCATAATCATGTTACCATTTACATATGTACAATATAAATATAAGTAGAATTTGTAAGTTGCAATAGGTTTTTCCAATTTCTTTTCAATGCTTGAATCATCAAAAAATGATTCTCAAATTCTTTTTCCATGTTCTCCATTCCGCTCACTATAGCTTCCTCTGGAAATTGTATGATATGTTGTGCTTCTGATAAGCTCTACATCATCACATCAATATGTAGACTAATTGTTCATTACAACTCTAGAATTTTTTGAATCAATTTATTTCTTTCTGCTAACATTTATCCTTCTCTAGCAATACTATCTTACAATTTTAATGAATATTGGACTACATCAACCAATGAGTCCAATTATCTACTATGACTTAACCTTTCATTCTAAACTCTAATAAGTTGATCATTTATATCTAAAGTGAATGTGTCAAAACTACACAAAGGAGTACATTTACTTAATGCAATATTAACAATATCTTGTAATATGATTATACTCTCCCACATCTTTCCTTTCAAATTTACAAGCTTTTCTATCAAGATTTTCCTTGTCTATTCTTCCAATTTTCTCACGACTTTCTTTTCCAGCTCTCCTTTCAATTACTCCATGTTTCTCCCATTGTATCCAAGTAAACTTTCAGTTGTCTTTGAATTGGTTTCTCCTTATCTATTGTAACTTTTGGCATAAGATTCTCAAACATTCTTAAATTATCTCATAATAATAATTTTTTGATTCTTTTGGATATCCCCTCGTCAATCTCCACATTTAGATCAAATGCCTTGTTGAATGGTGCTTTGTCTTTCTTATTCAAATTTAACATTGGTTGCTTCAATATGTCAAATTTGGGATCATCATCAAGTGGATCCTCATCAATTTATTATTATTTTTTTGTAAATAGATTGTTCTTTTTCTATTTAACTCTTGGGTGCTCAAATTTTATGAACTATGTCTGGTTACAATAGTTGGAAATTTTCTTCTACGAAGATGAACTTTCCTCTGAATTATTAGGTAAAACTCCCTATTGCAGATTTGTGATGAATTACATTTGTTCCTAAATCTAGAAAGGCATATTTTCTTAACTTGAGAACAAGAGATGTAAACCGATCCAAACCTATACAAGATCTAACTCAGGCAAGAAAAGATTTTAGAAGATAAATTATGTTTATGAACTCACACATCTTATGAACTCATAAGACCTAAAAATTCAATATTGCATAACAACTAATGCCAATTGGTTCAGTGAAAAACTAAAGATGGAGAAAGAAAGATTAACTAGAAGGAGTCATCTAAGGGATCTCCCTTGAACAAATGATGAAATTACTTATCACATTTAGTTTTCTACCTCAAAATAGGGGAATGAAGCTCTATTCATTCCTTTTTTTAATTTAGATAAAAGAAAAAAAAAAACAATTAACGACTAACAAAATGGAACATAAAATAATTGACACAAAATACCATTCAATTGACTCTGCAATATCAAGTATTTCGCACCAAAATAAATCAAACTTTTATTAATCTTTCATTACAATACATATAAAGTTCTGAGATGACCATTACAAAAGAAGTTCAATCAATTCATCTCCTCAAAAATGACAAATGGAAAGAAGCCAGCTTGTCTATTACACTGATTACAACAAAATATGAAAGAAGTCAAATAGGAATCACTTCGCCTTCTTTCCCTTTTCCACTTTTTTCCTATATGCCTTAGTGGCTACAATGATTGGAATTAGTTCTTCATGCCTATGGACATGTACATTAGTATATATCAAGAGCCATTTAGAATGCTTTCTAGCCAAATCCTTGACAACACTCAAACAATCTTGTATTTCCTACATGGCCATGTATACACAGCGACCAAGTTTCTGGAGTTTGGAAACTCTATTATGATGACTAGAAGATATGTCTATCAAGCTATCTATGAAGTTGGAGAAGTTTAATTACATGATAGGTATTCCAATTATTCCCTTTCCTTGACTACTAGTTTGTGAGTCTATATGTAAGCTTCTTAGGAGTTCATAGTCTTTTTCTTTGAGACCTTTTTCTATTGCTAAGATCATTTTAGACTTGAATTTCATGCTTTGAAGCCATTCAAATAAAGTCTCATCTACTTTAAGCATGATCTTTGCTTCTACAACCTCCTTAGTCTTCATATGAATGATCATCTTCAGCAAAGAGACACAATCTTCACTCTCTGTTCTCTCCATGGCCAAAGTAGCTCTATTTGATGAAATATTATCCTTCCCTATTTCTGGCCTCAATAAAACATTTCCATTTTTCTCTATAATAGAGAGTCCCTCAACTTGAGTTTCCTGCTCCACTTGAGCTATCGATCTACCCAAAATGTTTATCTTCTTCGAGTTTAGAGATGAGCGCTTGAACACCTATAATAGTGGGATCTTTGGTAATAGGAATTCCAAAGATGCTTGCTAATTGGGTGACTAGTTGCCTAATGAAGCCATTCAATTCTTGTATTTTCACCTTCATCCAGACCTTTGACAACTTAAGTCTTTCCAACTATCCTTCAATCACTTCATTTTTAGACTTCCATAAGCCAACTTTGGCATCATGTCTGGCCTCCACAAGATCCACTAAATGAAGAGTAAAATCATTGGTAGACATATCCTCGATCCTTCCTTCCTTGGTAGGCTTTTCTATCTCCATTTTTAGATGCCCTATTTTAGGGTCTTTCCCGAGAATGGACAATGTTTTTTGCTTCTTAACCTTACTTAGTGCTGATCCGGAATAGATAGTGAGAGATAAGGTATCCTTGTTGGAGACTCCTTCATCTTTCCTTTTTCTCTTCCTATCTAGAGTATCCTCCAATCATGACTCTATGCTTATCACTTTGGACATCGTTCCAAGTGATTCTATGCTAAACATCTTTCTAGTGATCAGAGTGACAACTTTTACAATCAAAGAGAAGGGATTCTTTGGGGCTTGTGAAATGAGCTTCGAACAATCTTGGCCTTTCTCTACCTCCAAAGTCATCTTTTTCACCTCATCAGATTCAGTGGATTCACTATCACTACTTCCTCCATCTCCTAAATCTACTACCTACACTTGAGGACTAGTTGGCTTGAGAAGTGTAACACTTGTAGATGGAACTGGAGTACTATGAGGTGAAGGGACTAGAGTAGCAATAGTATCTTTAGGATCTTATATTTTCTTCTTCTTACCTTTTTTTGGAGTTCCAACCCCTGGGAGGGAGCCATCATGACAAGTTTTAGCCAAAGGAATATTCTTGTCAGGAGGTTGATCACCTCTGCCTAATGCTTGAGCCATTCCTTGAGTGATAGCCAAGGTTACACCTGATGTGCCACCTTGAGAGGAGGAAGCCACTATGGCTATTGGAGAAGCTTGAGTGGGTGTGCTTTTACTTTGACTCCTTTTTGTTGTGGTCCATTCGACCCACTTCCCCATCCTTTTAATAATCCAAGCCATGATGATCTTTAGCTCTTCTCTAGTATCTTCATAATGTTCTGAGCTGATAGGAATAGTTCTTAGCTTTGCTAGATAGGTGTTACTATACATATTCTTCTCATCATCTTCTACTCCTTCAACATTGATATTAACTTTATACATCCTCATTTGATCTATTGCAAGTTTGGCAAAAGAATGATCATGGCTCTCAAACTCATCCTTGCAATTGGCCTAGCAGTCTTTAATGGTGGTGATGTTTTGATCACACTTCCAATCTACAACACCTCCCTTGCATATCCATTCGGATCAAACATAGGTCTTAAGACCTCATACATCTCCAATTTATATTTTGATTTGAACACTTTTAGCATGTTCTTTGCATCAAAATGAGACTCACAAATAAAAACTCCCACCTTCATAGGAAACTCATACCCTTTCTTCTTCAAACTCTCACTCAACATGTTCACTTGGATTTCCTACCACATGGTCTTGATCAACATGATCATATCACTAGGATCTCTCGGAAACTTCAAGGGAAGGCCATCAAAAGCTACAAGACAAAAATATGAAAAGGATGAGAACTGGATGAAATAACTCCTAGATTAGCTAATAGCTACCATGGCTTTAGGGTTGAATCTCCTCTCTATACATCACTATAGATCCCTTAAAATTCTCATGGTGAATGCATCGTTAACTCTTATATACTCAGCATAGCTATTTTCCAATTGTAAACATGGGTAAAATTCATAAGACTTCACATCATCAGGAAAAAGTTTCCACTCTTGGGATGCCTAGCCATAATTGTAAAGAAGCTAACATGTAAATGAGGAAGGAGGGCATATAGAATGCATTATATAATTTTTCAGCACTAAGAACATTGGATAGAATCTTGCTTACCTCATGAGCCCAATCAATATATTGGGTATTAGACCAGATGACTTGCACCAAAAATAAATATTGCTGAACAAATTTTAAAGCTTCAACCTCACCTTTCAATCTATTTAAGAGGACCATGATGCCGACAATCTCAAGTTTAAGATTAGTCCCAAATAGAGTTTTAGGAACCTTACTCTTGGAACTCTACAATTTTTAAAACCATGATTGCATGATCTCTTTTCTCCAAATCATCTTCTTCACAAAGAATTTAGAAATGTCTCCTCCAAATATCAAATCTAAAATTTTTTCCCATTCTAGAATGTGAAGGTAATTCACCACAATTTCCATATCAGTGGAGATCAACACCCTATCATCTAGCAATAAAATTTGTCTAGTGTCTAGATTGTAATGATTTATATATTCATAGATTAATTCCAAAGCTTGGACTGTAATAGGAAAACTAGCTTCCTCAAAAAGCCCACATCCTCAGAGCTTCTCAGTAATGGGATGTATTAGCTTCGATCTTAATCTCTTTTGAAAATCTTGTATATCATAGAAATGGACAGAGGTATCTATGAAATTCTATAGTGAAGACTTAATTTTTTTTCAACCCATCGAACCCCATGAATCTAGTTTCCATTTCTGTTTAAGAATGAATTTTGAATCTAGAAAAAAGAAAAGACTAGCAAATGCACATATACTAGCTTTCTAAAAAAGTTGTGCAAATTAACAGAATAACAGTTCAAGAAAGAGTGGTAGTTCTTGTAACTCTTCATGTTTCCATCTATATAGGAGTTACAATTCATCTATTGATCTTCATAACTTGTGCCATATGAATGAATTGAAGGAGAGATCCATTGGAACAGTAAATGCATGGTTTTAATGGATATATTAGTGTCTTTTCACTATTTTGTTGGCCCAATGGTAACTTTCTATCTTCCCATAGTTACTTTCCATTTTCCCTTTAAATTTTGGGAAGTTACAAATAGAACACTCCATGAGAAAATATCCACTAAGTTGAATTCTACTTAATACCTCTTTCCCACAAAATTTAGAATATTTCCTATCATCATCTTGAGATTTTTTGTGCACAAATTGTGGGTCAATTCCACTTGCAGACTTGATTTTCTTTAAAATCTAGAAAATTATCATCATGGGTTGAAAACCCGCTAAGGAGAAGACAATTTCCATTTCTTCACCCAGGCTTTCCTTTTAGTTTGCCTTTTGACTATTGTTTCCTTTGGGTTTGGAGATATCCAAAAGGAGTGTGAAAATTCATTAGGGACCCACCTTTTGTTTCCTTTCCTTTCGAATTGCCTTTTTTGGAAAATTGACTTCATGGGTTGAAAACCCGTCGAGGAGAAGTCAGTTTTGACTTTTTTGCCTAGGATGATTTTGAACATTCCCTAAGGTAGATAATTGTAAAAGGACATGAATTTCCCACAGGGCACCTTATTATTTTCTTATTTTGATCCAACTACACCATTTGGCACTCTTCATGAGAAATCGTCTTCATGGATTAAAAACCCGCTAAGGAGAAGATGAAGTCCAAATTTTTTCAAGCTTCTTTTTTTATGAGAAAATGATAGATAGCAAGTAGATGACACTTTATAGATGATCTTTGCACGAGCAATGTGAATCTCCATTGGATTGGGCACTAAGCTACCCGCACAATCACTCCACATAAAGGATAAACCATCCAGCTATAAAATGTAGAGAAGGGGAAAATGAAAATCCCAATGAAGTCTCTTTCCACCTAAAGGGGCTTAGACCTAGACTTGAAAAAACCTAGTAAGTAACTAAGAAGAAATCATTTTGACTACTCAGGTACAAGATGAAAAGTGGGGCAACATTCTTCTTCTTCTTCTTTTTTCTTCCTTTTTAATTTGACATTTATTAATTGTATGCTCTTTTCACAATCTTGCTTCTTGTCTTTGTATTTATCTTCTTCATCATCTTTGTCTTTATCTTTGTTGGTTGACTCCTCTTCTTTGATAGCTATTGGTTAAGATGAGATTAGTCCTTGATTTTTGGTGCTCTCATTCTTCCCTTGATCTTCTTTAGATTTTTTCTTTGATGGTGGAGTTTGGACTTGACTCCGAGTCATTATTCTTCTTTATGTGGTAGCATGTTCCATTTTTCTCCTTTTCAATACTTTTCCCTTGTCAATTTTTATTACTCTTTCTTTAGTAGCCTCTTCTTGAATATTGACTTCAAGTTCTTCTCCACTACCTTCTTCCTCTTGGTTCATGATAGTAACAACTTCACCTATAGCGTGTATGTATGAGCCTTCTCCTTTCCTTATCAATGTGCCTAGCTGAAGTGCAGATGTAGCTTGTGTGACCTCCTATACCACTTGGCTTCTTGATGCCTCCTATCTAGCTCCATTTGTTCTCTTTTTCTTTTCTATTGGAGCCTCCAAAGTTTTACATTTGAAAACATCCTCATAAGTCCCAAACTATTTGATTGAAATGTTCTTTGGTAGACTTAATATTGTTGGAAATATAAGAGGAGTAATTGAGAGGGGAGGGGTGAATCAGTTACTACAAAAATAAATTATTGATCCCTTAGATGTCAGTACAAAATAAACATTGAAAATTGAACTTTGCTCAAGCTTGATAAACACAATGAAAATGTTGTAACTCAATAAATACTAAAAATTACTCGACAATACTTAACATGAAAATATTAAGATATTATCTTTGATTACTTATTACTTTAACTTAGTTGTAAACACATAAAATAAATAACATGAACACATTTGACATTAAGATTTAATGTGGAAACCCAATTTGGTAAAAACCACCAATTGCAACTAGTTACTACTTTTCACTCTTCTAAAGTGAGCCCTATTGGGAGCCACCCCTGTTAAAAGTTTCAAAATACACTTTTAGGTGTGATCCTATTAGAGGATTTAATCATGCTAATAGTAGTGGCCTTGTTAGAGGTCCTTAGACACTTCAATAGAAATGCCACCTTGGTAGAGGATTTACAAATAGTTGTTAAACCAAATCTATTAAGAGATTTAGATCACTGCTATAATGGTTAGAAAGTAACAATCACATGACTTGATTTGAATGCAACTAAATTGCTAATTATAGATCTCAATTTTAGCTTATACTTAATCCTTTCTAATCGAATATATCTTTTCAACTTCTTAAGGATATTTTTCTTATCCTTCTAACTTGCTTCCTCTTAGCATCTTTAAATCTTCAATTATCTTCCATGCATGCTCTACACTCAACCTTATATTTATATCTTTCATATTGTCAAGTCGGCTCAAACACAACTTAGAATAATTAATATTCATCTTCTTAGTTAGCTAGAACTAGTAGATAAATCAATTTGAAATCAATATGCCAAAACAAGAAAATCCTTTGTTGGTCGACCCTGCTTGGTAGACACTAACTTATAAATGATTTTTCTGTGTTAACCAAGTGAGCTTAGTTAACTTCTACATATTCACATAGTTTCTTTGGTAACCAAGTGATCTTAGTCAGCAACAATTCTGTCCAACACTTCTTCATTAATCGAGTGAGCTCAGCTAGCACTCAACTTTTGCATACTTTTCTTTGACAATCGAGTGAACTTTTTAGATGTTTCCTTTTGAACTAAACTAACTCTAGAATGCTCTGTAGACACAAAAAATTGTCTTCAATGGCCAAGTGAGCTTGGTTTACATGACTGACAATTAATCAATTGTTTCAACAATCTCCCTCTTTGGTATTGATGGCAACACAACATGTTATAATACAATGAAATTTTGGAGCATAAGGTAAGGAACATATCCTTAGTTTCATTCTGATTCTCATCCATGAGAACTCCCTCTATTAGTGTGAATTCTTCCTATCTTCAATTTCTCCCTCTATTAGAAAGCTTCTATTTGCTAGAACTTCTGCCATGTTCATTCTGCCTCATCTTTCTCTGACAAAAAAATTCTCCCTCTTTTCAATAAAAAATTCTATGAGATATGACAGTAAAATTCTCCCTCTTTGACATCTCATGCTAAAGACAATGTTCAGTTAATATCAATGTACCTCAAGTACTAATTCATTTGTAATATGCCCTTTTCAATATTGCACCAACTGATTGATCATCAATAATGCTCTAGTTGATGCATCACTAAACTTTATTTAGTGAGCTTTAGATAGGGGAATGATCCCTAGCTTACCTTTTAGATAGGAAAATGCATCCTTAGGTAATGGCTTGGTGAATATGTCTACAATTTGTTATTTTGTATTTACCTATTCCAATTTGACTTCTTTATCTTTCACCAATTCTCTTAAGAAATTATATTTTATAGCAATGTGCTTTGTTTTGGTATGCATCACTAGATTATTTGATATATTTATTGCACTGGTGTTATCACAGTATATAACCACTGAATCCTTGATCTCTATCTTCATACCTATCATCAGTTGTTTGAACCAAACAATATTAGCAAAATTGACTATTGCTTGCACATATTATGCCTCTGTTGTGGACTAAGAGATACAATTTTGTTTCTTTCTTGTTCAAGACACTAGTCTTTTACCAACAAAGAATGCTCCACCACTAGTGCTTTTCCTATCATCAATACTTCCAGCCCAATTAGCATTTGTGAATACTTTTAAGTCCAAATTGCCTCTTATTTTGTACCATAAACATATTCTTTAGTACCTTTTACATATATCACAATTCTTTTAACTTCCATCATCTGATTTTCTTTGGTATTTGTTGAGAATCTTGCCACCAAACTGATTAGTAATGCAATATCAAGCCTTGTGTGTACTACATACTACAATTTTCCAATCATTGATCTATAAGAGGTTTGATCTACCTCTTTGGTATCATCATTTTTGGAAATCTTATGCCTAGTAGACATAGGGATTCCAATTGATCTTGAGTCTTCCATTCAAAATTTATTTAGTATCTCTTTGATTTATTTAGATTGAGTAATGTAGATACCATCTTTGTTCTGTTGAATCTACAATCCAACAAAGAATTTTATCTCTCCAAACATAGACATCTCAAATTCCTTACTCATTTTTTCTGAAAATGCCTTGCACAACTCATCATTTCCTATGAATAAACTATCATCAATGAATATTTCTACCAACACAATCTTCTTGTCTAGTCATTCTTTGATGTATAGACTATTGTTATCATTTATTCTTTTAAAACCAATCTGTATCAAGTAGTTATGAAGTCTTTCATACCAAGCTCTGGGAGCTTTCTTGAGACCATATAATGTCTTTTGTAATTTTCATACCATGTCCTTTTTTATAGAATCTACAAAACCTTTAGGCTGTTCAATGTAGACTTCCTCATCTAGAATTCCATTCAAAAATGTAGGTTTTATATCCATTTGATAAACTTTAAATCCTCTGTGAGCTACATAAACTAGTAAAGTTCTAACACCTTATAATATTGCAATAGGAGCAAAAGTTTCACCATAATAAATACCTTCTTCCTTAGAATAGCTTTTACATACCAACCTTTCTTTGTTTTTAGAAACTTTTCCATCTTTATTCAACTTTTTTCTGAATACCCACTTTGTGCCAATTACATTTTTATCCTTGGGTCTAGGAACAAGAGTCCAAGTTTTTTTCTTCTCTATATGTTCTATTCATTCATTCATTGCTTCAATCCAACTTTCATTATCCAAAGCATCTTTAAGATTTCTAGGTTCAAATTTAGCAAGTAAACATGTACTTTTCAATTTTCTTCTTCTCATTATTACATTTGATTTGTCAATGATAATCTATTCAGGTGCATGATGCCTTCTAACATGTCTTGCTAACATAGGTTCTTTGGATTTGGAATGAGTTTCACTGATTTTATCATGAACTTTAGTATCCAGCTCAATACCCATTGTCTTTGACTCAAGTCCATCAAACTTAATTTTCTCTAACTTGATAGCTTCTAACTCGAGTCCTTCAAATAGTGACTCAGGTTGCACTATCTACAACTCACTAACTATTAGAGATTTTGGTGAATCAGGAGGTGAAGCCTCTCTTCTTCTAGATAGGTTTGGTAGGGTATTAGGTTCATAGTAACCAAATCTTCTATAATCCTCAGGCTCTATTCTGCAAACTCATCAATTCTTACATGTGCCCTTTCTATGATTTTATGAGGAAACAAATTCAAAAATTTGTATGCTCTACTTCTAATGGAGTATCCTAGGAATATGCCTTCATCACCTTTGACATCAAATTTTCATTTTTTAGATTCTTTAAAGATATAACATTTACTACCAAATACTTTAAAGTAACTTACATTAGGTTTGTAGCCATACCATAGTTCATAAGGAGTTTGATTTGAGTCTTTCTTTAGCTATACTCTATTCAAGGTATGAGTTAGCAATGTTGATTGCTTCCTTCCAGTATTTGACTACAACATTCTTTTCTATCATCAATTTTCTTGTATAATCCATGATAAATATGTTCCTTCTTTCAACTATGATATTCTATTGAGGTGTACCAGGAGCTGATGCTTGTCTTTTAATTCCTTGTTCATTGTATAATTCATTGAATTCATTATAGAAAAATTCATCACCTCTATCTGATCTCAAACATTTCAACTCCTTTCTAGATTCTTTTTCTACTCTTGCCAAATACTGCTTGAATTTTTAAAAAGATTCTGATTTTTCTTTTAGATAGATTGCAGTCATCATTCTAGAATAATCATCAACAAAAAGAATGAAAAAATGTTCTCCACTATTACTCTATATTCCAATATTTCCACATAAGTCTATATGCACAAGTTCTAAGACTACTTCAGAATATAAGTTTTTTCTTTTGAAACTAGTCTTTCCCATCTTACCAATTTGGCAATTTTTGCATGGACCCATATCAGGTTCCTTCAAACTAAGAATACCTCTTACTCTTTTGTGTTTTCTTATCTTAACTAGATTATCAAAGTTTACATGACATAACTTTTTGTACCATAGCCAACTTTCTTCTTTATGAGCAATAAAACATGAGCATTCATTAAGATCAAGATAAAATAGATTACCTTTTGTTTGCTTGCTAGATCCAACCAGATTTCCTTTTCCATCCTGTAGTTTGGCCTTTCCATCCATGAATTCAACCTTGAATCCAATATTAGTCAACTGTGCCACACTTAGTAGGTTATGCTTTAGTCCTTCAACCCAATAAGCATTATCACATGTAAGTTCATTGGTCAAAGAGATACATCCTCTTCCTTTTATGCAACAAGGTTCATTGTTTCCAAATCTCACACTACCACCATCATAATATTTCATGTGCTCAAATTTTATTTTATCTCTAGTCATATGATGTGAGCAGCCACTGTCAATAATCCATGTATCATTTTTGCTAATATGAGAGATAAGTGTCATCTTATATCCTTCATCATCAGATTCATCTTTTACAACAATATATACCATTTCATCTTCAATGTTATCAAAATCTTTTTCCATAAAACAAGATTTCTTACATTTGTCCTTGTAGTTCTTGAATTCCTTCTTTCCTTTGTACCCATCACTTTTCTTCCCATCTTTGTTTTCTCTATTTCGACACCTAGCAGCAATGTGACCAACTTCTTCACAAGAAAAACAAATTAGAGGAATCTTGCCTTTGTACTTTCCTCTTTCTTTGAAGTATTTCCTTGCAAGTAGGGCTTCAACAACTTCAAGATCACTATCAAAAATTTCTTCTATCTCTTCTTCACTTCACGATTGATTGCCTTTTGATTTCTTACTATTTTTCTTGAGTGAGAGTTTGGCTTCAAATGCAAACTCAATACCTTTGGAACTAGGAACATGGTTATCATAGTTATCCAACTCAAAGGTTGTCAATCTTCCAACTAGAGCATCTAAAGAAATTTTATTGTTTGGATCACATCTCATCTCTTGAATAGAAAACACTCTAATTACATCGATAGGAAGAATATTAATAAGTACCTTGCTTACAACTGTTTTGTCATCAATGTCTCCTTCAGATGCTTTTATTATTTCCACATATTTTGCAATGTTTTCATCTTCTCTCATTTTCATCTAATCAAAATGACCTCTGAGACTTTCTGGCTTGGTTCTTCTTACATTGACATCTCCTCCATAAATGTCTTTTTGTTTTGATCCACATTTCATGAGTTGTTTTGTAGTGTTTTACTTCATCAAATTCAACATAACTAAGAGCGGATGCAATATCAATCATCATGATGTTATGATTCTTCTTTTCAACAATGTCTTCAACTGATAATTTTCCAGAAGGATTCTTGTATTCAATATCAAGATACTTACAACCTAAATCATTGATAGTTTCCTAATACAATCTCATAAGTTATTTCCATGGTGCAAAGTTGTCTCAGTTCAACTTGGAAATCTCTCTTCGGTAAGACATCTTGATCTTTAGCTTAGGTCCTTGAAACCTTCTCTGTAAGCACAAAAAGCTCTAATACAAATTGTGGGAAATATAAGAGGAGTAATTAATGGGGGAGGGTTGAATTAGTTACCATAAAAATAAATACAAGATCCCTTAGATGTCAGTACAAAATAAACTTTGAAAACTAAACTCTGCTCAAGCTTGGTAAACTCACTAAAAATGGTGTAACTCGGTAAATATTGAAATTTCTTGGTAAATAATTAACACAAAAATATTAATATGTCATTAGTGATTAATTATTACTTTAACTTAGTTGCAAACACATATAAGAAATAGCATGAACACATTTGACACCAAGATTTAACGTGGAAACCCAATTTGGAAAAAGCCACCAAATACAACTAGTTACTATTTTTCACTCTTCTAAAGTGAGTCCTATTAGGAGCCAACCCTGTTAAAGGTTACAAAACACACTACCACTACCGCTAGGATCCACTACCTACACACCATCATCGAGCTACCAGGATAGCCCTTCCTAGCTAGCAATCATATGGATGCTTGAAGAATGTGGGGTGCTAATTTTAAGCCCTTGGCCTTTATTTTAGGCCCTTCTTAAGAAAATAGGGTACCTATCAATTTTTGGCTCAATCAAGAGCATACAATATTGAAATTGGACAAAAGATATACCATCAAAAGTTAGTTGTAACGTTGTTAGAGGATTTAATCAACCTATTAGGAGTGGCCTTGTTAAAGTTCTTTAGAAACTTCAATATAAATGCGACCTTGTTAAAGGATTTACAAATAGTTTTTAAGCCAACTCTGTTAAGAGATTTAGATCACTGCTACAATGGTTAGAGAGTAACAGTGACATGACTTGATTTGAATGCAACTGAATTGCTGATTACATATCTCAATTCTAGCTTATACTTGATCCTTCCTAATGGAATATATATTTTCAGCTTCTTAAGGATATTCTTCCTATCCTTCTAATCCACTTCCTCTTAGCATCTTCAAATCTTCAATTATCTTCCATGCATGCTCTACACTCAAGTTAACCTTATATTTATATCTTTCATATTGTTAAGTTAGCTCAAATACAATTTAGAATAATTATTATTCATCTTTTTAGTCCCCTAAAACCAACAAAAAATTCAATTTGAACTCAATATGCCAAAATCAGAAAATCCTTTGTTAGCCAACCCTACTCAGTAGACACTAACTCATTAATGATTTTCCTATGTTAACCAAGTGAGCTCAGTTAACACTGCATATTTGTACAGTTCCTTTGGTAACCAAGTGAACTTAGTTAACACTGGGTCAATCCATCATTCTTTCATTAATCAAGTGATCTTAGTTAACACTAAACTTCCATAATTTTTTCTTTGATGCCTGAGTGAACTCGGTAGACATTGCCTTCCAAAATTAAAAAAATCTAGAATGCTCGATAGACACAAAAAAAACTATCTTCAATGCATAGGTGAGCTTGGTATACAATAACTAATAATGATATGACATTTTGTGTAACATCAAAGACAATACATAATTAATCAATTATTTCAACAAATATATAGTTAGCATAATTGGCCAACTCTTTTTTTAATGCCTCATAATCTAGATAAGGAGCCCAATAAGTTCTTGGGTCCACTTGTTGAATCCTACAATTATTAGTGTTAGCAACAAAACATAAAGTGTCCTTATCACTGTCAACTACTCCACCTAGGATCTGATAACATGCTTGCATTTTTAGTTGAAATTATTTGAATTAGCTCCACATAATTTTCCTAATTTAATCACTTGCATTCTTGACATACTCATTAATCTAATATATAATAAGTCTATTTTCATTCCATTTTACATTTCCTATATCGAGGAAAAAGTTCTTAACATTGTAATATATACATACAAGTGAAGTACCAAATTTTATATATTTCTCTCGATCATTCTAAACAACCTTTCCATATTCAAGTTTAATTGATTAACAAACATACCTAAGAGATCATAATATTTACCATGTCTAGAAAACCCATGTGTTGTCTATATTGCAATTCCTAGCACACTATTAGGTTGGGTTGATTGATAGACTTTGTATTTGGTTATCATTGTAGATAACCTTGTTCCTGCATGTTTCACCTTATCTATCCTCATGGCTCTTTTTCCTAAGTACTCTCAATTATTTGTCTCAACTCATTCATATTGTTGACTCTTAATGGCCATTATGTTTCTTGCACTGATAGACCCTTAACTTTATTGATATTGTCCCTTTCAATCTTTACTATTTCATCCATGTCTAACCATAGTTCTCCATCATGTACTCTTCTTAGTATAAATATAATCCATTAATAGAAAACACCTTTGACATATGCACCATACGTGTGATTCCTTGAGTTTCAAAGTGCTTGTATTCATTCTTCAACTATGCATCTACACATGATTCTAGGATTTCCTAGTACCACATTTTAGCATGAATATTAATGGTATTCCTTTGTGAGTACCCTAAGCATTTCTAGAGCATGGGTGAGATCGTTAGCTTGATTGAAATGTTGTATTCATGAGTATGTTTGCCATTAATGAAAATTGGAAATTAGTAGATAGAGAAAGAGGTCATACAGAAGAAGAATCAATGATTAGGTGAAGTATAGTTAAGGACATGATCTACATGATGTCCTGATGAAGTGGTTAAGTGGACATAGAAAGAGTCAAAGACATGTAGATGATATGTTTAATTCATTAAGAGTAATATAGAGATAAAGTTCCTGAGAATTACATCAACAAGGGCACAAGGTCTAAGGTCATGTTAGCATGAATACTAATGATATTCCTTTGAGGGAGTATTCTAAGCATTGGAGAGCATATGGCAATATTGAACTGTTGCATTCATGACTATGTTTGTCATTGATGTCAACATAGAAATAATTATCTGAAGACTAGAAGAATAACAGATAGAGATTATGGTCATATGGACATATTTTTGATCATTAGGTGACATGAGGTTAAGGACATGTTCCACACTATGTCTAGATAATGAGGTTAAATACATGTAACATAAGTCATAGAGATACAGAAGATATACATGATTTTTACATAGTAGTGTAGAAACATAGTACCTGAGAAGTAGTTTCTTATGACTATATTTTATCTCTTAACAGTGGTATAATCAGGGTACATGAAGCTATACTATGATAGAGTATGGTTTGATGATGATGCTAGTGAATGCACAAGTCCTAAAGTAGCACGTGTGAGAAGATGTAAAGACTACGAGTTGACATTGCTATGCGGTTGTGAAATAAATAATTATCTTATTATGGTCCTATTATAATTATTTGGAAAAGCCACAAGGATAACTCAAGGAATTTTTTTGAGCACTTGGTATAAAGGAAAGTATTTTCCTTGATTGTAAAAGCATGTGGGAAATGTGAAGTGTTCAAGGAAGTGTAAACAAGAGTAGAGTGTTTGGTAAATGTGAGTAAGTGATCCAATGGATTATTGAATGTGAAGTTTTTGATCTATTATTGAGGTATGAAGGAGCCAAAGTCCAATTGATAGGATAGAGAAAGAGGAAGGAGAAGTACAGTTCAATTCTATTATTCTACAAGGAATAATACAAAGATCATTTGGACAGTGGGTTCACTAGTCTTGCCCCTAAAGTTTTTTGGATAGTGGGTCCATATGCCTTCCACAACTTCTAATAGGGTTGGCACAAGTCTTAATAGGGTTGGAATCTCCTAACAGAGATTCAAAGTCTCCAAACACAGACTAACATGTACTAAATGTTTTCATAGACTCCTAACGGGGCCCATCCTCTAACAAGGAATATTTATATTAGTACATCATCCTGTGGGTATCATCCCCATTGGTTTTTTTCATTTTGATCAAGGGCTTCCCTAGTTAACATATCTGGTGTTATTGTACATGAGTATATTTTTGTGGTTGCTGATTATATTGCTTGCACTAGTACATTTTGTCAAATATGTGATTATGTGACTAAACATTTTAGTCACACCACTAAGACTTTTAGTCTTGTGACTAAAATTGATCACATTCCACCATTTCTTTACTATTTACAAGCATGGGTAACTAAATAAGTGACTAATTTGGTCACCAAGTAAAATCACAAGATCAACCAAATATAAATGACTAGATATACTACCAAATAAATGAGTAAATAAGTGACTAGATAATTATTTCACTAGTAACTAGACATCGAAACACAAGTGACTAAATACACTATCAAATAAATGAATAAATAAGTGACTAGATAATTAGCCATTTTTTCTTTCTCTCCTCAATTTCTCTAACGGTTATTTATTAATGGATTATGCTTTTTTTTGATAACTCATTCATGACCTTTGGACTTTCTTTTTCTCACACAAATTATGGTTTCACTTTCCATCTTCCCAAATACAAGATGCTTTGTTAAATGGCATAGAAGATTTTTATTCACCATTTTTGGGCTCTTCAATCAATATTGCAAACTAATTCAGTTTTCCTCCAAAAATTATATCAATAAATTTATGGATTAATAAAAAAATTCTTATTTAATTTCTCTTCTATTTTTATTACTCATTTGGATTCTCAACTGTTTATTCCAATTTTCATAATTAAAAGAATTACTAATTTATACTCTAGTTAAAACTATATAAATGTAAATTTTATTTTTAATAAAATATATTAAATTAAATTATTTACTAAATGTCATACTAATCAACCTTCTATACCTATTTAACATCACATTGCATACCTAGATACAATTACTAGTTTACATTATCTTAAGAAGTGTGACATTTTACTTCTATAACAATAGTTACCTAGACTCAAAATTAAATGTCTAAATATCATATAATTATGAATAAGAGGTTGGACCATGATATTTTAGTTCCTTTCCATTTTCATCCTAATTTCTAGAATTATTTTAAAAATATTTTACCTCCAAAAGCTTTGGATTTTTTATTAGCAATGAAAAGCACAAAACTTGTTTTAATATTTTTCAAATAAACACCAAATATAAAAAATGTATTCATAGGTATTAAAATTTTAAATTAAAATTAAAAAATAAACAAACCTATTCATCTTCATTTGGCAGGTAGAACAAAATCATTATATTTTCTCATCTTTCCCTTCCAGAGTTGTCAACAAAAGAGATGAATTTCAAGAGAAATGGAGGGACATCTAGTGGATGAGTACAACATATGGAAGAAAAACATGTCATTTTTGTATGATCTTGTGGTCACCCATACCCTATAATGACTCTTTCTTATGGTGCAGTGGCTTCTCAAGAGGGATGAATCACCTAGAAAATATTATTGCATTTAGAAAATTATTTTTGGGACTCAGACTTTTGACAATCAGCCCAACTATTTGATGCTAGCACAAGTGAAACTTCCACTTGAGGATGCCAAGAATGATGTCAAATAATATGACAAGGAAGATGGTGAGTTTGGAGGTTTTGAAAGTGTTGATGTTAAGGTAGGGTTTTGTTTTACTTCTCTTAATTGTTTTTAGTTCTAGAGGGCTTGACCATATTATGGCTAGGAAGGAATTGGCCTTTTGTATTAATAGTAGTTCAAATTAAAATGAAATACACCATAGGAGGAGGTTTTAAAAGACCCCTTATGAAACCATAACCTCCCCTTCCCCTCCTTTATTTATAATTTTGTTGTGATGTGGAGCCTAATCTAACTCAGAGGTTTATTTGATGCAGTTTCCCTCTAAATTATTTCTACGGGGGTTTGGGTGTAGTGCCTCCAAGATAGGGTAAAGGGACAAAACCCCCAAAGCCAAAATTAACTTTATATTGTAAAAGGTGTTAGCTATTATTTTTTCTATTGGATGACTTATTCTAGCCCTTATTTTGTAAGCAATAAAAGCTTGTATAAAATGGCTTAGGGTTAGGAATTTCATAATGTATGGTAATATTGTAATTTCTTGCAGTGGTATTGAGCTCTAAGGGATTGTGAATTGTAATAACTGGATAGTAATAATATTGGACTTGATGTTGTTGGATGTAGCCCAGGGATTTGGTGAACCACGTTAAATCTTGGCATCTTGTGTTCTCTTTTGTGTGATCTATTATTTTATGATATTGGTAATATTTTGATGTAACTATTTTTTGTGTCTATGATTAATCCTAACAAGTAGTATTAGAGCCAAACTATCATCTTTTTTTTTAAATCCAGACTGTCATCATTTTTGTAAAAATATATCCTCTATAGGAAGGTCTTGCAATTGAATGGGAGTGATGACAGATGAGGGTAAGTTGAAGGTTGAGAAGTTTAATGGACATAACTTTTAGTTGTGGAAAATACAAATGGAGGACTATCTTTATCAGAAGGATTTATAGAAGCCATTGGAAGGAAAAATAAAGAAATGGGGAACTATGGCAAATGAGGACTAGGAGAATTTAGACATAAAGGTACTTGGAATAATTTGATTATACTTGGTACCATTGATGAAATTTAACATTAAAAAAGCAAAGATGATGGAAGAGTTGATGCAAATCCTAGAAAAAATATATGAAAGGCCCTCCAATTCAAATAAGGTATTTCTCATGAAGCATTTATTTAATATGAAGATGGCAAAAGGTGGATATGTTGCAGATTTTTTAAATGAGTTTAATACTATTACTAATTAGTTATCTTCTATGAATGTCAATTTTGATGAAGAAATTAGGGCTCTCTTGATTTTGTGTTGTTTGCTACAAAGTTGGAGTGGCTTGGTAAAGGCTTTGAGTAATTTTATTTCTAGATGTAATACCCTAAAATTTGATGATTTGATTGGTGTTATTCTTAGTGAGGATACTTGTAGGAAAACCTTACGTAGATCTACATTAAGAAGTACTTTGAATGCACAAAGCAGAGGCACAATGATTGAGAGAGGAAATAATTCTAGAATTGTGGGAAATCAAGAGAAAAGTTAAAGGGAAATAGGTCTCAATCCAAAGGATCAAGAGATTGTTGGTATTATGGAAAACCAGGGCATAATAAGAAAGATCACTGGACTTGAAAGAAAAATGGAGATAAACTATAAGGGAATAAGGAGGCAAATGTGGTAAGTAACAAATTTGAAAAGGATGCTTTGGTTATTTCATTAGAAAGTGTTGATGATTTATGGGTTTTAGATTTTCGTGCTTCATTTCATGCTATAGTCCATAGAGGTTATTTTATTGATTATGTCCAAGGGGATTTTGGGCTTGTTTATTTAGGGGATAATGAACCATGTCAGATTGTTCAAAAGGGAAAAGTTAAGATTAAGTTTCATAATAGGAATCATTGGCTACTACATGAGGTTATACAAGTTCCAAGCCTGAGTAGGAATTTAATTTCAGTAGGATAACTCAATAATGAGGATTGTGTAGTTACTTTTAATGATAAAAATTGCAAGGTTTCAAAAGGTTCCATTGTAGTACCAAAAGGTTTGAAATTAAGCACCTTATATGTTTTTACAAGTCATATTGTTCCTTCTACTTCAATTATATTAGAGAAAAATGAATGTTTGGGAACAGTTGCTATAATTGAGCAAGGAGAACAAATAATTGCTATAGATTCTGATATAGTGCTATGGGACTATAGACTTAGTCACATGAGTGAGAAATGTATGAAATTACTTCATTCAAAGAAATGTTTACTAGGACTAAAATGTATCAATATAGATTTCTATGAAATTTGTGTGTATGGAAAATAGAAGAGAGTGAGTTTAGTAAATAGTGGGAAGGAAAAAAAGATTGAGAAATTAGAGCTTATACATATAGATGTATGGGGACAATCTTAGGTATCTTTCCTTGATGTCTCTCATTATTATGTTAAATTTATTGACTGCTAAAAAGAAAAAATGTCTCAAATCTAATAATGGTGGTGAGTATTGCAATCATTAATTTGAAGATTATTTCTCCACTAATGGTATTCATAGATAGAAAACTATTCAAAGGTCTCCACAAGAAAATGGAGTCACTGAATGTAGTGAATAGAACAATAATGGAGTGTGCAAGGAGTATGAGGTTGCAATTAAACATGTGGGTGGAGGTTGTTATTATTTTTGTATATTTGAACAATATAGATCCCTCTACTCCTTTGGGCTATGGTCTTCCAGAGGAAGCATGGACTAGTAAGAAGGTGATTTATTCTTTTCTCAAAGCCTTTAGTTGTAAAGCATTTACACATATAGATTATGAAAATATAACCAACTTGGAAGCTAAGTCAAAGAAATGTTTTGCTTTGGATATGGCATTGATAAATTTGGTTGTAGGATTTTTTATTTTGAAAATTATAAAATTATAAGAAACAGGGATGTCATATTCAGTGAGAAAGTGTTGTATAAAGATTTGTTGTGGCAACATGAGAAGAAAGAAAATGATTATGTAGTGTTGGATGATACTCCAAAAGATGATGTTCCAACAATTCCCCATGATCTAAAACAACCAAACCAATAAATACCATACACCCTAGTGAATGTTAGATGGTTAAGAAGGCTAAGTAGACCTCCATAAATATTTTCTCCTTCTTTCTATTCTATTTTTCTTACTAGTGTTGGTGAACCTAAATTTTATGATGAAATTGTTAGAATATATAGTCTGCCAATATTACTAAGAGGGGGCGTTGAATCAATTATCCAATTAATATCACAATTATCAACCTTGTTAAACTTGAACCATATGAGAAATATAATAAAAAACTACAACAAGATACTCATGCACAATAACACTAGATATGTTAACTAGGGAAACCCTTGATTAGAGGGAAAACCCTAGTAGGGATGGTACCCACAAGATGATGTA
Source organism: Cupressus sempervirens (assembly GCA_028749045.1). Classification (NCBI taxonomy): domain Eukaryota; kingdom Viridiplantae; phylum Streptophyta; class Pinopsida; order Cupressales; family Cupressaceae; genus Cupressus; species Cupressus sempervirens. Next base: position 37,625,548 of record CM053790.1, read on the forward strand.
CTAATATAAATATTCCTTGTTAGAAGATGGACCCTATTAGAAGTTAATAAAAACATTTAATGCATATAAATACCTATTAGGAGATTCCAACCCTATTAGGAGCTGTGGAAGATAGTTGAACCCACTGCCCAAAGAGCTTCAAGGGAAAGAGCAATGAACCTGCTATCCAAATGATCTATGTATTATTCCTTGTGTAATAATAGAAATGAATAGCATGGATCCTTCTTCTTTCTTTCTTATCAACCAAACTTTTGTTCCTTCTAATCTTGTAACCAGATCAATAATCTTGTATCCAATAATCCATTGGATTGCTTACTCACATTCAGTAAACACTCTGCTCCTTCTTCCACTCCACATAAAATTCAATTTTATGATCACATTATAAACAAGGAAAACATTTTTCCTTTATACTAGATCTTTGTTGCCTAGTTTTAAATTCATTTCATTTTTCTATAGGTTGAAGTCAAGTCAATGTGTCAAAGTTTTGAGTCTATGTCTAGATTTTCCTTAAGAAAATTCTCCTCTCATCTATCCCTCTGTATGCACATAGGTGGGCATTCAAAAGAAATCTAATGAATTTCTTCATATTAGGTGATTAGGAAAGGAAGGGTCTGTCTATGCATTTCATAGAGGAGAGGGAAGTTGTTCTAAAACCCTAATGCTCTAATCAAGTATTCATTGTGAAGACATGATGCATTTGAAAAGAGGATCACACTTATATTTAGAGAAAAAGATAGTAGAGAACATCAAAATCAAGGCCAGATGTAATGACATAGATCATGGAATCAAGTTAGAAGGAAGAGCTCAAATATCAACCAATGATGAACACCCTACTCAAAGCAGGCAAGAACAAAGACGAAAATCAAACCAATGATGCACATGTATCAGAATCACCACGTCACTAGTTTAAAAGTCAATTTCCCTTGGAGATGGATTCCTAGTCATTAGATGAGGAATAGATCAAGGGTCACATCTTAAATAAATCCTTAGACATCACAAGCAATTAATCTTAACCCTGAGTTAAGGTAGCAAAGCAACAAATTTCTATCATTGCATCATTGTGGAGGATGATCATGAGTTAAGATATTAAGTTGTGAGGTTGCGAGAAAGGCCAGCTTGAAATTGGGTATGATATTTCTATAGCATATAGTGATTGGGTTAATCATTGTGTGATGAAGGCTCATTTTCAATATGGTGATAAGTGATAAAGGAAGATATATTGTTGTAACTTATGGTGATCATTAATAACCAAGATGTCATGGATTTGGTTATGGAGATGACTGATGAGGTTGTCAATAATAGTTATGGTGATGGATAAAGAAAGATAGATATGAAGTTTTTCATTGTATACTATGTTAAAATGAATCATTAGAGATTAGTGAAATGACATTTCGTTATAGTGAATGGCAATAAGAAATCTTATGTTGCCCCACTTGCTATAGGTTTGGGCAATAAAGAGTTTGATGATTGAATGAGTTATGTGATTGAAAGAAGAAGTATCTTTTTATTTTGATAAAGAAAAATTTACCAAGGAAGACAAGTAAAAATGAAAGGGTTTCCATGTTTAAATCATGATCATTGATAGGAGATTGATAGTGGAGATTCAAAATTGATGTGACTATTAGGATATGAAATACGAATTTTGGTGCCAACATGGGAATTTCATAGGAACATGAAGGGAATTGAGGTTTTTCATTGATTTCTTTCAGTTATAAAAATCCAAGTGTCTACCACATGTTTACATGGTCATCACAAGACCAAGGCTTAACATCAGGAAAGAAATTAATAGATTAATCTACCTATAAATGTATGTATGTAATTTTTGATGATAATGCAAGCGTCAAAAGACTTGATAGTGCAGAGTTGATAATTCCATTTAACTTGATTTGGCTTTCATGTTTGTTGTGCTAATCATAGGTAAGATTAGGTTTGCATTGAGGGCTAAAACCAATTACATTTGGTAGTGTAATTTTCTCTTAGATTCCGTTCCATTACAGTGATTGTGCCACAGGTAATTCCATTTATCTTCCATGTGTGGTTTGTTTTCTACAGCTTCATATTGTATCTGCATCATTAGAATCAGTAGCCATAGTTGTAGTAGTTAAAATAGTTTCTAATTAGAAGTTAGATGCTAAAGCTTCAAGATAACTTATAACAAACATTCCATTGGGAGTTGTGAGTTACCCAAATCCATTTTTTCTTGAATTGTTTGTATCTACAAGAAATTTGGTTAATAGCCTCTTTTTCTCTTAGTTCAAGAGCTTATCCTTTAAAATCATGATCAAATAAAGACATCAATTCATTGTATATCATTTAAAACTAAAGGGAGTTGTACATTGTAGTTCAAATGGTAGTGATATAACACATACACTGACCAATTTTTTGGTGATATCCTTTTGTTTCTCCAAAAATTGGGCATTAAAAAGTGTCAAGTTATACACCCTAATAGGAGAAAAAATTGTTAAACAACAATTTGGCCAACTTTGATGGGAAAATTCAAAATGAGAGAGCTCTAAAGAATTTCCTTTCATAACTAGTTTGCACTCTAATTCCTTATATATTTTGAGTTGCAATATAGGCCTTTGGAGATGAGGTGTTTTTCATAAGAACCTAATACCAATTTTATAGCCTCAACCTACTAGAAAAGGAGAAGCTAATTCAAAGTTGAAGACTAGTAAAGTTTCCTTGACCACTAGGGTTAAGGTAAACTCAAAATACCAATTTATAAGTAGTTGATTCATCCTAGATCCCGAGTATACCAAGAGTGAAAAGGAAAGAGGAAGGAATGACTAAGTATAAGAGGAACTAAAAAAGGCCAACTTTACTATTCTAGAAGATATTTTCAAAAAGAGAATAAAGCATATAAGGGAATCTGTGGCTAAGAAACTCCAAAAAACTCACTTGTCTATAGTTGTTTCTACTAGAACAAGGAGAAGTCAATCTTCTTCCCCTCCCATTTCTAGAATATATATTCCTCCTATCTATAATTCTTCTTTTTACATGGTGTCACACTCCTTGTATCACTCACTTTTCATACAAATCATATCATTATACCAATACCTATGGTAGTCCCTTTGGGAAATTTAATTGGTCCTCTCAACCTTGGAGCTAATAATGATTTTCTAAGAGCATCAAGAAAAAATTTCCCAAGATTCAATGGTGATGACACAATATCTATAGAACAACACCTAAGTTCTTTTCATAAAGCCTATGGTGTGGTGAATCCTCAACATGAAGATGTGATAGTCAGGATTTTTGTGTATACTCTTGTAGATAATGCTACTTATTGGTTCCAAGATTTACCTACAGGGTGCATCATAGATTGGAATCACCTGAAGCAAAGGTTTAAAGAATGCTAAAAAAGTATAGAAGATGCACAAGTGTTTTTTTTATAATTGGTACAATTGAAGAAAAAATCATTCGTTTCTATGAGGGATTTTAATGCACTGTTTAACAAACTCATCAAGAGAATACCTATTGTCAGTGCACCAATAGAAGAAAATAAGAAGACCTTTTACATCAGCTCTATGCCCCCTAATCTAGGATATCAAATTAGGAGAGTAAATTTAGAAAATTTATGAGCTACCCAAGCACTAGTTGTGGAGATGGAAGATGACATGACAGCCTTTGGTAAGTGGAAAAGAGAACTTCAATTTGGAAACATAAGTAATATAGCCAACACTTCAAGTAATATAGATCCATGCTCCAAAAGTTATCTAATGAGGTTATTTCATTGAAGAAAAAAATCAATAGGCCTATTCATTCTTTTCACCAACCTTATCAAGAAGGTTCTAAAAATCCAAATGGAGGTAACACTTTACAAATACCACCTGCTTGATAGAGGATAGCAATTGAGGATGCTCCAAAGAGACAAAACATGTGTTCTTTCCACTTAAGGGAAGATCATTATGGGGATACATGTGCTAACATGATCAGGAATAAGAAAATAGTGGACAATAAAGAACTAAAAGTGAAATATCCAGAAAGTGAAGATGACCATACTCCTTGTGGTGACTCTAAAAATAATTATTTGGAGTATGAATTGGATTCATAGACTGGAGGGGATTTTTTTACAACACTAGATGGACCTCAACGGATAGTCATGACTAGGGTTTAGAAGAATAAGAATCAAACCTCCAATTTAGTTCCTGCCAAAAATAATACACCATCTATTAGATTGTGGTGACTGATCAAGAAAGTACTATACATACTACATACTAATTTTAAGCCTAAAGTTGCAAAAATACTTGTATAAAAGGGCTTAGGGTAGGGGATTGTTTCATTGTGGGTGGTCCAAAAATTGCTTCTTGTGACAGTATTGAGAAATAAGGGATTATAGATTGTAATCAAGTTGTAATCACTAGATCATAATAATATTGGACTTGTTGTTTGGTGGACATACCCCAGGGATTAGGTGAACCACGTTAAATCTTGGTGTCATGCATTCTCTTCTACATAATCTTTTTTTTTTTTTTATTGTTTATATTTGCATGTAATTGTTATTTCTATCAAAGGTTTAATCCTAACAAGGGGTATCGAAGAGAGGTTATTTTTAAGTTATCCTCTATAGAAGAGTCTCATAGTTGAGTGGGAGCAATGGTAAACAAGGGTAAATAGAGGGTTGACAAGTTTAATGGGCAAAACTTTAAGTTATGGAAAATGCAAATGGAGGACTATCTCTACTAGAAGGAAAAACTAAGAACCAAGGAACTATGACAAATGAGGAATGGGAGATTTTAGAAAGAAAGATACTTGGAAGCATTTGGTTATGCCTAGCACCATCGATGACATTGAACATTAAAAAAGTGAAGAAGATGGAAGATTTGATGGAAACCTTAGCAAAATTGTATGAAAAGTCCTCTACTTCAAATAAGGTTTTTCTCATGAAGCATTTATTTAATATGAAAATGGAAAAAGGTGGATCTATTGCAGACAATTTAAATGAGTTTGATAAAATTAGGGCTCTCTTGATGTTATGCTCTTTTCCTAAAAGCTAGAAAGGCTTGGTAGTGCCTATGAGTAATTCTATTTTTGGATCTAATACCCTAAAATATGATAATGTGATTAGTGTTATTTTGAGTAAGGAAACTTGCGGGAAATCCTTAGGTCGATCTACATTAGGAAGTGTTTTGAATGCACAAAGAAGAGGCAGAACAACTAAGAGAAGAAATAATTCTAGAAATCATGGGAAATCAAGACGGAAGTCAAAGGGAAAAAGGTCTCAAATGAGAGGACCAAATAACTATTAGTAATGTGGGAAACCAGGACATAAGAAGAAAGATTGTTGGACTCAAAAGAAAAATTGAGATAAACTAGAAGGGAACAAGGAGGATAATGGGCTAAGTAACAAATCTAAAGATGATGTTTTTCTTCTATCTTTAGAAAGTGTTGATGATTCATGGGTTTTAGATTCTTGTGCTTCATTTCATGCTACACCCCATAGGGATTATTACATTGATTATGTCCAAGGGCATTTTGGGTTTGTTTATTAGGGGGATAATGAACCCTGTCAGATTGTTAGAAAGCGAAAAATTAAGATTAAGTTGTAGAATGGGAAATATTGGCTATAACATGAGGTAAGACATGTTTTAAGGTTGAATAGGAATTTAATTTTAGTAGGGTAACTCAGTGATGAGGGTTGTGTAGTTACTTTTAATGATAAAAATTGGAAGGTTTCAAAAGGTTCCCTTGTAGTAGAAAAATGTGTGAAAGTAGGTACCTTCACTAGTACATTTGGGCTCATTTTTTGACCTTTATTGGTCAAAATTTTGACCCATTTTTTGACCAATGTTCGACCGAATTTGACCAACGAATTGGTCGATAATTTTTTGGTCAAAAATTTGATGAACATACTAGATGGTCAAAATTTTGACCAATACATTCGTTGAAAAATGTCCAGGTTGTCGAACCATTTTCTGCCATTCATTGGTCAAACTTTCGACCAATGCTTGGTAGAAATCTACAAGGCATTGATCAAAATTTTGACCAATGCATGGTGGAAAACTAGATGGCACTGGTTGAAAACTTTTTGGTCAAAAATTTGACCATCCAGTAGGTTGGTCAAAACTTTGAGGAATACGGTGGCCAAAAAATGTTGGTGTTGTTAGTGCATTTTTTGCCATTCATTGGTCGAACTTTCGACCAATGCTTGGTAGAAATCTGTAGGGCCCATATCATGGACAGCGATATCATGGACCCAGTTCCCGTGTACTAGGTATGAAGATTTCTGATCGTGAGATCGAGTTGGGATCAAAGGGTGGCATTGACTCGCTATGAAGAAGTGCTCGGAAGATAAGTATAGCAAGTTAGCGAGTGTGGCCCACTACTATTGAAGTAAAATTATTGTCCACAAGATCAAGTCTGGATCGACGATGCTCGTTGACTCGCTATAAAGAGATGTGCAAAAATTAGGTATACCGAGTTAACGAGCAATGGACCCACCATTGTGTTCTTAAAGGTTGTTTCAATTGTCTACCACATGATTAAACTAAGATCAGTGATCATCGCTATCTCGCTGTGGAAAGGTGCTCGAGAATTATGTATAACGAGTTAATGAGTTGATGACACGTGTGTGTAGTCATGCATGGGCCCAGTTTGAAGTGCCAGCCTTGAAGGAAAGGTAGAGGTGGAGATGTTTTATTGGCTTGATTGCCAATGTGTTAAGAAGAAAGCTGAATCAACTTAGTTATAATTCCCAGATCGTAGGATTTTTAAAGGATCAACGACACAAGTTTAAAAAATAAAGTGCGACACCACTCTATTTTTTTGTTCGGTGCATTTATGATAAGTGAAAGCTTCGCATGTGGGAGAAATAGAGAATAACATAGAGATTTTCATTAATTTCAATCCCATGTGAACAAAGATTGCAAATTTTCTAAGCACAAGAGCCTGATTGATTGTGTCGTGTTAAGCCTGGTAAAGACATGAAACTATTCTTCTATCATTCTAGAGAAATTTTAGAAGTTCAGAGAAGAAAAAGTTCAGCAAGTCAAGTAAGTACTCATATTATAACCTCTGTGGCATTCCAATTCTCTCAATACTTTCAAAATGCCTCCTAAGAAACCATTCTCTGGGAAAATTAATTATATGTATAGGAATGTCCATGATGATTTATTAGAATTACTCCCAGAATCTACTGTATAGCCTGCACAAGTTTAAAAGTTCATTTCCTTAAACCCTAGGCTTAAAATTGGTGATGGCCTATATGACAAGGGGAACTGGGTTAGGGATGCAACAACTACTCAAACTAGCCTTATCTTGTTTAAAAAGTGGTTTTCAGAAAGAAAGTTGTTTGCCCCGCTTGCTAATGTTTGGAATTTTGATTTGGGAAAGTTAGTAGTCTCAAGTGTTTTCATGGACTATGATTTTCTTGAAGCCATTGCTAAGAATTATGACCAAGCTATTAGGGTTGTAAGAAGAAAGGATGGCGTGCCTCTGGTCTCGATTACTCTTGAAGAAATTAGAGAGGATTTTCACCTGGAACCATTATCAGACTACCATGTGCAAATCAATCTACTAGAATTAGAGAATGAGTATAAAGAAAAGAAGGATGTAATTAGGGGAGGTGCACTAAGGGAACATATTGGTGCAATAGGAACTTTTCCAGTAATTACTGCAGCCTCTAGAGAGACTTTTAAGAAGAGTCTTTTCGCTTCCTGGGCTGTAGAGATATATAGGACCTTATGCCAAGTTTTTGGTGAAGATGAGCAAGAATTTATGCCCATTGGTTTCATGTACATGATGGTTCAGATTGCTTCCTTCGATGTAGATGTTATTTTTAATTTTGTTTCCTTTTTGGCTGAAGAAATTCACATTGGTTTAGTTGGGATTGCGAAGGGCAAGGTGGAAAAAACTTTTGGTCACTACTCTCTATTAATGCATATGTTTTTGTTCAAAGGAGTGACATATTTTGGTAATGAGATGGAACTAAATAGAGAGGAGAATGGGGAAATACTGCCAATCCAATTGTGGAGTGTAGATATGACCTGGGATGCAAGTAATGCTAGTTTTGTCAGATTTGATAGATATTTTGCTGCTAAATTGAGATGCCTCATATTGAGTGATGATCCTAGAATCCCTAGGGTACTAATGAGTCTCATCAGGCCTATGGATAACCCCCATGACTTGAAAGTTTCACATAATTGGGGAGATATCATCTCCTACCCTGTTTCTACTATTTTTAGAATCTATGGTTTCAAGGGGAACCCTCATGTTTTTCCTTACCAAGTTCCTTTGAAGGTGGGAATGGCTGAAGTTTTATGGCAGTTAGGGGGAGTGGAAGAAATTTTTTTGTTGAAAAGGTAATTAGGGTCAATTTTCCCTACCTGCAATGGCCCATCAGTTTGTGATTACAAAAGGGGGATGGATTTTTTTGCATAAAATTTTGGAGCAGTATATGATGGCTGTCTCTCATCCCCATTTTTGTGATTCTGAGGGATTTTTCAATCAGATGTTGAGGCATAGAATCAAGTTGGGACTGATCAAGCACGATTCTTATTATCCAGATGATATTATAAGGAATGAATTCTCATTGCTGTAGCAGGAAACTAAAAAGGAAAAATGGAGAGTTTATTCCCGGGGCTTAGAATTGATTCATTGTTTTGATAATAAATATGATCCTTTGGATAATGCTATTATAGAGGCTAACAAAATAAGTAAGCTCATGAATACCTTCCCTAAAATAATGGAGGTCATGAATGAAAAGAATCAATTTTTTATTGATTCATATCCTAATAAGGCCAGAGAGGTCATGAGGAGGTTGGCTTTCACTCCAAATGTGAGAACTGATAAAATAATTGTACAAAAGAGGCCCGGATATACTATAATTCAGAATAAAAGGGTTCCTATAGAAAAGGGCAAACAAATAATAGGATCTACCAGTATAGCCCAAGAGGAGAGACCTAAAGAGCCTAGTCCTAAGAGGAAAAGGGTAATGACAAAAGAAAGGCCTCAAGATGAGGAATATTCACCCACCCAGTCCCCTTTGAGGATTGGAGAAGAGTAGCTCACTGGTGAACAGGTTGAACAAATGAAATCAAAAGGAGATATTTTTATTACTCAAGTAGAATTAGATGAGGGTAACCCTCTAGAACTTCCTCTCCCAAGTTTGGATCTAACAATAGCTGATTATAGAGGTAGGGAGTTGGACCCTGTATTAGAGCAGGCAAGTCATCAATTTTTGACTGATGACAGTTTTGTGAAATCAAGAGCTTTTCAACAGTTTACATGGAGGACAAACATGAACGTTTTCGAGGAGAAATGTAAAAAGATGAAAACAGAGCATCCAAAAATGGATGAAACTTCCATGCAAAACCAAATTAAAGAAGAAATGATGAAGAAATTACAGAATATAAGCCCTGAGGAGGGGAGGAAAATGATAAAGGCATCTAACATTTTATTATTACCCAATTGGGATATTGTAGATGCATTAATTTTCAATTATGTTTCAAGTAGATTGGAGTTGCAAGACCCAAATAGAAGAGACTTCCAAGGCACTTCATTCATTGAAGATCAAGTTGCATTGGTCAGTTGGTCATTGAGAAAGGGATCTAGAGCCACACCATCACAATCAGATGAGTCTGGGTTGATGGGTAATATACTTGTAAGAAGGGTTGCTGACACTTCACATGTACAGGCAGCATATTGGAATGTGGATTCTTCTAAATTTGTGTTGGCCACTACTAAGAAGGAGGAACAGGTTATGTTTGAGTTACCGAATAAATATGAAAAACTTCTTGAGGCCTATAATAGGGAGGTAAAAAGGAGAATTGAACTTGAAAACAAGACAATGGGAAAATCCACAAGGCCAAGAATAACATACCCCCGTCCTCTAGTGGAACCTTTTAAATCCACTCCCCTTGTAGAGATACCAGACACACCTCAAAGGCCTGAATATTATATAGCCGAGGAATTTGAAGAAGAGAAGAGGAAACCATGGGCCTTACATGTAGAGTTAAATATGTAGTATGAGGATAAGCTTAGAAAGGCTCTACTGTATTTAGCGGACAAAATCGAGTGGCCCTTATTCTTTGATCAGTTGGTAAAAGTAATAGATATATGGGAGGAATTGAAAACTCATGATGATACCCTAAAGCCTATTATTAATAAGTGGGGAAGAAGGGAAAAGGAAATCACCCTTCTATGTTATTCAGTTATAAAGTCTTCCCATGACCATGTTGAAAAATTGTATGCTATTGCTAATGACCTATCATATTTTCATAACAGGAGAGTTTCTCTGCAACTAAAAATTGTTTCTTGTTTGAATAAGTACAAGAATAAAAAATTTGATCTATTTCCTTGTGCCTTGGATAGAAAGAAGAAATTGAAAAATAGGGAAGAGTGGACTAAAGAATTGGATGACCTTTTCTGCACAAGGATAAATAAAGTTATTAATGAAAAGGGGCATGCCTGGTGGGCCACCACGATAGAGGAATTGGTTAAAGTCTAATTATTTTTTATTCTTTGAAGCAAGAATTTGTTGGTTTTTAAAAGGAGGCTAGTTATATTTAAAAAAAGAAAAATGATATCCTACAGTTCAGCTGGCCGGATGATATACAATTTGACAATTGGATGGAAAATCTTCTGTTGGACAAGCAATTAGAGGAGGACAGTTCAGATGATGATGAGAAACTAGAAGGCGAGGTGCTGGTTATTGACACCTTTACACCAGAACTGAAAAAAGAAGAAGGGGAAAAGGTAATAATACCTGCTTAGGGTGAAAGCAGTGAGAACCCGCAGGAGAAAACTGATTTGGAGGTATCACAAGATCATCCTTCTTTGGCCAGCTTGGTAGCCACATATTCTGAGGAGCCAAAATAATGAGACACAAATTAGAAGTTGATGATTCACAACAAAAACTGGAATGGGCCTACCTGAAGGAATATTTGATATGCTTGGCATTCTGTTGTGATGTTTTTTGTCTTTTGTATGATGCTTTGTTCCTTGGACACTTGTCAAATCAAAATTTCCCTTTGCTTGTTACAACTCATGCTATATAAATGAGTTTTCAAGGCATTGTGATGGTTCAAGACTTGTGCAATTTTTTGTTTCTTTCAAGGAGAGTACATATTCAGTCGGTCCAATAGTATGTAGAGGTTTTGAGTTTGCTTCCATGGTACTTTCTAATAAGCAAATTGAAATGATAGAAATGGCAATCTATTCTGGGCATTCAATTGGTTATTGTATTAGTCACTAGTTTGAATGCACCAGTCTATTATTCCTTACTCAACGCGTAATGAAAATTAAAAGAATGTGTGGACAAGATAAAAATAATAATAAAATGTCCTCACATTAAATATTAGTCAAAATGCATTTGATACATCATAGGAACTCACTGTTCCATGGGACAGAGACTGAATTGCAGAGAACAGGATTATTTTATTGATTATAATTTTTCACAATGCCCTGTCTCACCACACAAACTCTACTTCTCCCCCAAACACTCGACAAATCCCTTCTAAATAACCAAACAATAGTAAACAACCACTGTTGTCTAACTATCTGACTGTTACCAGTTAGTTATAAACTAAAATTTGTTGTCTAGTTGACACAAAGTGTCAACTTCTACAACTTACAATCATATATGCCTCTAATATATTTCACTAACCTTTTCAAAGGTTTTATAACTTCACTAACCCTTCCAAAGGCACCTAAAACCCTTACAGGCTGTACTAGGCCTAAAGACACCTAAAACCCTTACAAGCTTTTCTTTGCATTTTTTCTACATTTGATACTTTTCTTATAGGTGGACATGAACCATCCAAACATCTCTAGTAGCTTGTGGATATCCCAAAGATGTATAAGTGCATGACTTGTGAAAACCAAAAGGATAAGACTAACTTGTATAACAAGTGAATAACCAAAATGATTTTATGTCTGTGTTATGTTTGACAATGACAATGATATTTGGATTCAATTATGAGGAAATTTGTATCAATCAATTCATTAAATATCATTTGAATACAAAGAAGATTTTAAGAGATTCAAGAGCATAATTATAAGCTAAATTTGTGGAAGACCTAAATCAGAGCTAAGTGAACAGACATGTGAAGGCTTATTTTGAATATGATGAGCAGATCTAAGGCAGAATTTTTATGAAGGTATAAACCAAGTTTAGAGCATTTATTGAAAAACAATATTTCAAATCTTGGTGGATTATTCATAAGTACAAGGTAGATTTATTGAAGACCTCGAAGGAGATCTTAGGAAAATCTACCTACATTATAAACACTTTGCATTTCAAAGGTCAGTTCCTTCTGCATTGCAGGATTTGAGGTTGGTGTCTCTTGCTAATTGAGTCTACACATTTATTTGAAGTTATATACATACATACATATATGCGTGTGTGTGTGTGTACATACACACACAATTCACCTACAAGGATTTCCATGCTAAATAGTATATGCATCTTGTCTTCTTTTGTTAGACATCAACTATGTGAATGCTTTCTACATTGCTTTCAGTTGACTAAATATATATAATATAATATGTAGGTTTCTATGCCAAACTAACTCCAATGTGGACAAATATCTAATAATTGGGATTTAAACTAAGCAAGAACTATATGTTCAAGGAACCAAAAGATGACTGCAATGCGACTATTACAAGCGAAAAAACTTCAGTCTCGTTAAAGAGAATTGGGATGTGTGTTTGAAGACTTAACAAATTTGAGCTTCACTTGGTTTCAAGAATACTATAATATTCTCTACTTAACAAGGCCAACCATGTGAAGGTGGAATCTCATCTGGCCTCACCCCTCTCCCCCTAACATCAATCTAAATTACCCATTATCATCTAATTACATACTTCATTCATTAATTCATCCATTTATGAACTATAACATTCAATCAATACAATCACATAACATTCATTAATATGATATAAAAATCATTAATACACAATACTAATCAAAACTTCATTAACACATAACAATATTCATTAACATAAAATAAAAATCTATATTAATACACATCATTCATACATAATTACTTAAAACAAAGTTCTTTCATTATCCAACAAGGTTTATCAAAGAAGATTTTTAAAACATCATTTCTTTTTTTTGTTTTTCTGAGCTCTTTTAAGAAAAGCGCTCATAGGGACATCCATATCTTCTTCATTCTCCTCCTCTTCTAGCACGTGTAATGTCAAATTACAATGGCTCCTTCTCTTTAGAGGAGCAAGAGGTTGCTGCACTAAAGGGGGCTCTGTTGCAAGAACAAGTGAATGCGATAAATTAGCATACTCTCTTTCTTTTTCTAACTATTACAAGTTTGTAATTAAGTATGAGTACAATATAAAATGCATTTTTCTTACCTGACAATGCCACATCATGTACATTAACATTTTGATCTGCCACCACGTCAAAATGTTGAACACTTGGAACATGGTCTAGTCCTTCAGCATGATGTTCAACATGCTCTGAAATATTCAAAAAAAGGATACACGTCAAATTCCAATTGAAGATGTTAAATTGTATTCATAATTGCATAATTAATTTCCAATAGCAAATTAATACCTCCACCACTATAATGCACATCATGGCCTTCTTCAGGAGCAGGTTCTATGGTAGGATATGAAGGCTGCAGTAAAATGTTATGCACATTGTTATGTAGTCAATTTACGTTTAAAACTAATACCAAAAAAGAATCTTCTCAACTATTTAATTTCATTTACTTTTCATATGACCAATTTAGCTATGAGATATCATTTGGTGCACTGGATTCTTGGGCAAGGCTTACAGATTCTTCACGTAGGTGTGCAACCACAACTTTATAGCCTTCCTTCAAGGCAATTTTTCTATCTTCATTTGTGACCTCCACATTGAAATCTATGCCATGTGGTTTTTGCTTGATAATGTCAGTTTTCCATGTATGGTTTCATTAAACAAAACTCTTTGCAACATTATATTAAAAAAAAAAAAAAAAAATTCATTGCTCTACTTACAAGTCGAGACTGCAGATTCATATAGCCACCAGAGCCAAATTTGTGTTGGCCAACCTTTTCTATTCTTGATTTTGTAGCCACGAATGTGTCCTGCAATCTATGAACAATTTCAAACATATTATATTATATATTTAAAACTTTCAATAATTAGTGCATGATTACAATGTACTTAATACTATAATGACATACCTCTTTTTGCCCTATGCTGCTTCATTATCTCTATCTTCACATAACCTTTTCTCATTTGCATCTTCTATTATTTCATTCCACTCCATTGGTGGAATCATAGGAGGATGATCATACTTTGGGTTATCCTTAAGACCCTTTCTATATTGATCCCTCACAGTCTTTATATGCTTTGCTGCTCTTTTCAGAAGTAGGCAAGTGTCAAAAATGTTTTTCCCAAATTTCTCCTCAATGGATGCAATTAGCTGATTTTTTAATTCCCTAGCTTGTAAATTCCACCTTTTAAAAAAAAAAAAGATTGTTAGATCAATAACTTTAATATATTACAATAAATATAAGAAAATAAAAATTATGTAGCAATGATATGAAACAATGTACCTTTTATGTATGGTGGGTCCAAACAATCTCAATGTCATATGAAAAAGATGTTCAAAGAAAGCATTATTACCTACAAAAACATAAAGGATTTATCAGTCTAAAAATGAGTAATGTAAAAGTAAACTAAATTTACACTTTAAAAAATATCAATTTTAAAGCACTTGGAAGCTTTCATTCTCTTAATGGAAACATAGTTTTCTTATTCAGCAACAATGTCCCTTCATACAAACAAGTACTAATCACACGAATTGCTCTAGGAAATGGATCAACTTTAGTAGTACTGCTCTCTGTTGCTCTATCAACTAAAACATCATAACAATTAAATAACAATTTTAGTATTGCTCTCTGTTGGTCTACCTCCTTGTCTATGTCCATGTCTCTCTATGTGTGGCTATATATATATATATATATATATATATATATATATATATATATATATATGTATGTATGTATGTATGTATGTATATGTATGTATGTATCTATGTATGTATGTATGCGTGGTGTGTGTATGCAAGCTTTTCTAGACATCATTTAAGCACTAATGTGCTACTTCGTTGTTGATCAACTTGTAGAAAGACATTAAAAAATATAACACATTACAAAATATAGCAAAACAAGGTTTTACTAGTTCTACTGGGCATAGACGATGATGTTTGCATGGTCCTTGTTGCCGACAATGCAACAGACAATAGTGGACCACCAACTGAAGGAGAAGCCTGCACTTCATCATGAGCTGAAAAATACAATATTGTTAGCAAAGACATTTCCAATGGATAAAGATCAAATGGGATAGTAGCGAGAAACGTCAACAAAAAAAAGGTAGTGTTATAATGTTGATCAAAACAAACAAAGTGTTACTTACATGAAGGTACTGTGAAACAACCCTAACCATGTTCAACATGTGATGTCACAACTGGCACATATGTCCGTACAAGAACACACAAAATCAGAGATTATGATCCATAAGATACTATAAAATATTAACATCTATTGAACTTCTATTACTGCTTTAGTTGAATTACTGCTTACTTTCAAAGATTGGATTCTACGGTCCAATTCTATTCTCAGTGCCTCTTTCTCCTCACTTCTGTCACCCTTGATGATAATTTGAACAAGCTCATCAATGTATCTTTGTGTATTTTGTTGGGTGATGAATATAGGGTCAGTACTAAGGCCAATGTCATGTAGATATGATGCCTATATTTTAGATTGCATTTGATCAGCGATCATTGTAGCTTTTTCCTATCAGTTGTGACATCAAATATTCGTATACTTTCATCAAAATAACTCCAAAGCCATAAAGAAAAGAACATAATAATAGGAAATTTGTTTCTATATTAACATTAAAATTTAAAATAATTAATGTTTACCTCTACTGAAGGTGTCTGACATGGTGCATCCATATCGCCCTATGAAAAAAATTAGTAAGTCTTAGAAATCAGTAGCGAAATTAAAGTAATAGACTTACCAAAAAAATATTAATAATAAAGTAGATTGTATATGTAAATCATTTGTCTTAAGTTAAAAATTTAGCGTAAGTAATGTTTCTATCTAAAAAAATATTTTGCATGTTCTACTTAATGTTTATATGTGCACATATGGTTTGGAAAGAAATATTTGGTCATACAAGACCCCATCATAGTTGACATTGATCGTACCTGAACATTTCATTGATCATCATGATTGTCATCCATGTCATCATCATCATCATCATCATCACCATCATCATACTCGTCACTTTTACCGTCATCATCATCACCACCATCTTCATCACCATCATCATCCTCTTGATCACTATCATCATCATGACCATCATCGCCATGATCATCACCATCTTTGTCACCATGATCATGATCGTCATCAAAATCATCATCATCATTATCACCATTATCGTTAGCATGACCAAAATCATCACCATCTTCTTCTTCTTCATCACTGGGTAACTGTTGTTCCTGATAATCATTTACTTCCTCTTGTGCTTCTTCAATATCTTCTTCTTCGATCACATTATACCTTACCAGCCTTCCTCTTGGGTCATGTCTAACAACAAATGACCAACCTGGTTTGTCTAGAACACCAAAGTAAAACACTTGCTCGCATTGACTTGGAAGAACATAGGGCTCATCTCCGACTGGCTCAAATGACGTTGTATTAATCATAGTAAATACACTATCGTGTCCAATAACAGTCCTATTAGGATCATTTCGATTCAGTCGTAATGTAAACCATTTGAAAACAAATAGAACTATTTTTGAATGAATTAAAGTCGCACTCAAGTATATCATCCAAAATGCCATAATATCAATTTTCAGATTGTTGAGGATGTATGTTAGTTCTAGATGAAATATTGGTGACCGCAAAGACAACACTTATCCCGGAATCACATGTTTTCTTTGTTTCATCTAACTTTTTTGTGCAAAATTTATAGCCATGGTAGTACATAGCTTTGTGCTGTTTGACCTACAATTATTCAAACATGTCAAGAATCTTCTCATTCATCTATGAGTTGATATTAAACTTATGTCTCATGATTAGTAATCTTATGCATACCTTTGTATCTCTTAAGCCATATATTAGATCAAGTACCATTGGCATAACATTGGGATCTCCATTACGATGAGCTTCTTTAACCAATGATGCAACACCATCCCATGTTAATGAGTGACCATTTTCTTGAGAATGTTCAATCCACACTGTCATCCAATCAAGATTGTTTGCAATATACAAGTGCAGTGCATCCCACTCACGACCAACTATAAAGAAGACAATTACACCAGTTAGAAACAACTTATATATATTGATGATCGATAAGAATTGTTAAATTACAAAAAAATACTTATAATTACCTCTCACCCTCCTCAATCTACCTTTCCCTATTAGGTACTCCCCTTTGAATTTGTCATTATAGTTGGGGTCCCAAATGCGATCTAGATGGATACCTACTGCAAACTTTGGAAGATATTCACTGATATACACCATGGTCTAGTATATCATATATCCCTCTATGATAGAACCCTTAGGACGTGCTCTTTGTCAAACCAAGCCCTTCATAAATTTCAAATGCCTCTCAACCATCCACATTGATCTAGTTGTACAGGTCCACACAATTCAATCTCCTCAACTTGATGCATGAGGTAGTGTAAAAATGTTGGAGCTAAACACTTTTGCATTTCACACATAAGCTATGGAATTTTAATCTTCCAATATTTTATATCTTTTTTATCAATTTCTTTAGATGATAACCACCTAAATGAGACTCAACACACAAAAACACATAGAGGAGATTTCAAATAAAATTATACAATAGATTTCAGATAAAAAGCTACAAATCTAAGAGAAAACACTCTTCTAACCTCATGTATTTTCCAAGATCATATATAACTTTTTTAATACTGTTGTCAAACTATTGTGGAAGGGATAGAGGTAGGACAAACTACAATCATTAAAAAAGATCATTTCAATATATTATTAAATAATGCAACTGGTACTACATTCAATCTTACAAATATACTGTAAATAGAAAACATGACTTACCTTGAGGAAGGTATGCCAATCATGTGTCTTCAACCCTGGTCCAAAATCACCTTTCTTTGATAGAAGAGTGCTTATATTTGCAGCAAATCCTGTTGGAAATTTTGTTTTTTTTATGACTTCTTTTAATGCATCACTTTGTTGCTCCGTTAATAACCAAGGAAGGGCACTTGTATTTATGCGTTCTCCATTCCTATTTGATTCAATGAAAACTTTTAGTGCATAATTAGATTCATGAATGTTAGTACAAATTTTAGCAATTTGTTCTCTATCATGCCTTCCAACATTTTTTAGAGTGTCTATGTTACATTCTTTCCAATATGCATACTGTCAAAAAAATGCACGATTGGGAGATCCTTGTAGCATGGTAACCTACTAAATTGAGTAGGATAACTTTTCATTCCTCTAAGAAGTTGGTCATTGATACCTTGACGACCTTCATGAGCATCAGTTATAGCATTAGTAAATATAAAACAATATCGAAATACAAATTGTAAACTTTGGACGACAAATTGGACATTACCTCGACGATTTAGTCGATCGTATTCCAACTTCCATAAATGAGGTGTCATTCTTCGTGGCCTTGATGATGTCTCTTCTTTCCCATTGAAAAGATGTTTTTCGACAATTCGACACCTATGATTATTGTGGAGAAAGTGTCTAAACTCATCAAACACTGCTTTCCTAAACTTCTCAAATGATGACATTTCATCTTTGGACCACAAACTAGACATGCAAATTTTTCCTTTGTCTGAAGACCTAAAGGATCATGTATAATTGGATCATGTACAATTATCATGCAAAACTTAAGCATTTGATAGTAATGTGTAACCACTATAACAGACCAAAAATATGTGATCTTAACAATATAACATACCACAAAAATGAGTTAGCCCAGGGGCATCAAGTATTGTCCACACAAGCATTGAATGGAATTGAAATTTTTGATGTCCTATCAGTCTAGAGATGTCATACATAGTGATGCCATTCCATAACTTCAACAACTCGTCAATTAGGGGCTCAATATACACATTCATATCTTTAACTTGGTATTTACCTAGCAATTGAATGAACATAAACATTACGTAATTATTATAACCATTTTCATGCACTTTTTATAAATTAATTTAGATAACTATATAAAAAAAATTAAGTGGCACAATCATTGACAACATTATGTGCTCCCTCTTTATGTACATCCAAGGAGGAAAGTTATTGTTAATAACAAAAATAGGCCATACTGAGTAAATAGATCTCATATCTCCATATGGATTCACACCATCTGCCGCCAATGAAAGTTTCAGATTACAAGGTTCTTCTTTAAAGTGTGACCATGTTTCTTCTATCTCTTTAAATGTAGAACCATCGACAAGCATTTGCATAATGTTATCTTGACTTCTATTGCGTGCATGGTAATCCATAAATTGTGCCAAGCTAGCACACCTGAATAACCGTTCCAGACGTGGAATAATGGAAATGTACCGAAGAACCTTATGAGGCACTTTTTTTGTTATTTGATCTGACCGATATCTACTAACATGACAATCAAGACATTCTATTGCAAATTCATGTTGTTTATGATATAGAATGTGATCATTGGGACATGCATGTATTGTTTGATACTTCATTCCAATCTGATCCATAATGTTAGATAATTCTCAGTAGGAATGAGGCAAAATGTTTGATGGTGGTAAAAAAAACTCACTAATCAACCTACAACAAAAAATATGCATTGTTAATATAATGAATAGTAATTGTATGCTAACCTTGAAGATGACAAAAATGAGATACCTTAGCATACATGACATTGCTACATTGAATATGCTATTCATAACCTTTAAGTTCACCAACAACACTATAGCCGACAGTAGAGTTGTTTGGGAGCCTGGGTATAAGGGCTCGTGTGCCTTCTCAAGTAAAGGTATATCAAGACAATCTTCATCATTATTATCAGATTCGCTAGTACCATCATTGTGAGCCTCTTCATCACTTGCCCCATTATCATCTTCTTCAATCATGTCCTCTAGCACAGTATCATCTTCTTCCATGGGAGCATTATCCTCAACTTAGATATTCACACCTCCATGTTCCTCCAATAGGAAATCCACATTTAGAAATGGATGAAAATCGTGGCCCCCTTCAACATGACCATATTGCCTACAATGACTCTGGGCTGTTGTGATTAGAATTCTTCGATTCTTTAAACCCTTACACTTTTTGCAAGGACAATAACATTTATCAGGTTTTCTTCAGAATTGAGCCCACAATGCAGCCATCGTCTCATTATTTTCTTCTAGATTCATATTGTCAGGCGTGGTCTTTCTTCATAGGAAAATATACCTACAAATAAATTGGACATGTTGTGATTAATGTTTATATATGCACATATGGTTTTTGTTAATTAATGTTTTCAAATGTAACTAAAATGATTACAAACATATCAAAAAGGACCTTCACAGGGTCTTATTACATCAACTGTTCTAACATGGTCATGTTGGTTATCTTGAGACCTTAATGTCTTCTCATGCCTTCAACCTTGACCTTGATGCTCCTGCATCATTCTCCCAAAGATCAAGGAAAGTTGGATCATCATGGAATTGAGTAGGCAGACCTTCTAGGAAGTTGCAATACTTCAACCTTGTAAGTGTCATGTCAATGCAATGGGTACTAAACAAACAATTTAAGTTGATGAGAAATGGTTGTTATGAATTCAAATTGTAAGCATCACCTCAATGTATTAGGTATTAAACAAACAATTCAAGCTGATGAGTATGGGTTTTTATGAACCACAACTCATGAAATATGCATTAATTCTATACCTGCTGTTTACAATGAGTATGGGTTTTTTTTTCTAAGAACATACCTATTGTTTAGAGTCAGTAAGTTTCTATATCCTCTAACAAATTTGAAGCAATCAGCCAAAGTCACACGGTTGAAGATGATCATTGTCCCCTCAAAGCGCCATCATTTGATAAATTGTTGCATTGAAATATGATCTAGAAAGGGCCTTTCCACATAGTGTGTTGGCACTATTTGGCAATCATCGATCATGTGGTTATTGCAAAGAGGCTAAGGACCAAACATGGAATCAAGGAGATAGTGCACGGATGTACAAGGAAAATTTGTTGCTCTTTAGCTACTAATCTTGCTTTGTTCTTGTCAATTAAAACATTATTTTAAAACTTGATCTTAATACTTTTTATAATTAATGGCTTTCTTTCTAATGTCTATCTCTCGACTCAACACATTTTTTCATTTTTCTTCCCTTCTTGCTTCATCATAAATACTTGGTTCACAAGCACTTATGGTTTTCTTCTTGCTAAGATTATGAAGTGGACAATGACTTTCAATCTAGATAATCAAATGTTTGGCTCAACTTTTTTGGGTAAGTGTGATGATATGTAGTGCACTATAAATTTTATCTTAAATGAAAGGATTAGCACCTCTAATTTTCAAATGGCGATCAACCAGAACTAGCTAACAATCTAACCTAAAAAATACATTTTATGCCAAATTCCAATCATAGTTAAAGACATTTAGCTATTGGAAAATGGAAAGATTATATCTTATTTCAGATATGCAATAAAATGGGCAAGAAATGTGGAAGAACGTTAAGTTTTTATCCACCAAAACATGAGTAAAATTGTACAAACTAAATGTATTTTTAAAAATAATGTCAATTCCCTTCAAAAGAAATATTTTGCATGCAACTTACTTGCTGAAGATATTTCAAGTTCAGCAACTCTTTAATCATAGGATCAATAATAGTTGGAAGCTTTGACCTGTCTATCAGCTGTGGCTTGGGTTGTAGCAACAAAAAATTCTTAGTATATGCATCTCAACATTTAAAAAATACATCAAGAAATTCAGGTCAGTTGCAGTCTGTAAATTAACCGGCATTTGTTTCTTCTTTAACATATTTGACAATCAAGTACAATTAATAGGAATACAAGAGCAAAACTTGGAATTCTACTAATGTCATCAATGTTAATCTTGGGTACTAGTACAAAGCCAGTAAGAAATTTGCAGTTGTACCAACCAAGATATTTACAAGACTTGATCACAAAAGGTTCATTTAGCACAAAACAACTTCAAAAATATTGTATATATATACTCTTTGACGCTGTCAAAGGGAAATATTATTTTAATGATGTTTTATGTAAGAATTGCTAGAGGAAATGATAAGCATGAAATATATTCAAGTTTTGACACTAAGGAATTGAAACATCGGCACTCAGGAATTGCCTGGAGTATTTAAAGAGTGTGTATGCCACAAATGAAATTGGTATAAATGTTACAACCACCAAATTTGGAGGGCATGGAAATTCAATCATCACTATCCTATGTAGTACACTTAATTTCATATGTTGGAATCATTTTGTGACTTGTACACATGATAGTCCAATAGTTTTTAATGTCATCTTCATCACAATTTTCCTATGATAGTCTAATAGTTGCAAGTGGCATCTTCATCACAATTTTTCCATGATAGTTTTGTTGGTCTGAATTTTTGCATAATCGAATTCCTTTGTCCAAGGTATAGAAGAATTCAGATTGGGATCCACCTATGGTGAATAGGGTTTCTAGCCAAGTCATATTTTCTAGGTCTTTGAAGCAAATTTTTGTCGAAACCCTAGGTCTTGTTTTCTTTTAAATTTTTCGGGTGCGAAACTAAATATATGTGAAGATTCCCATCCTTTTCAAACTTTTTGTGCCCTGAGTCACATCTTTTCTTTTGTGTTTCTAACCACTCGATCCCTAAAAGATCTACAGCAATTGATATCTCACTATGAAAAGATACAAGTATTTTACCCTTAACAACATAGCGACCACAGCTAAGTTGAAAAGCGGTACCGTCAAGTGGAAATATGGTGACTAGAGATTTGTATTGTTTCAGAGATATTTCATCACCTTTACAACAGACATGTCAGAACCTAAAAAAGAATTACAAGATTGAGGTACAAAAGGCATCAACAGAAATCTTAGCTGTTTTTATTAGTCGCTTTGTCCCTATCGGAGAAATTGGGCACTTCGTCATTAGCGACATGACGCCTTCACCAAAAATAATGGCCGATAGTCACTTTTAAATGTTTTGATGATCATAAGTTTTTTCAGGCTGCGTGGTGCACGTGCTATTTTATTATGTGTCAAATGCATTAACGAGGGTAGTTATGACTTCACTCGCCTTTATCTTTTTGACCCTAAATTTTGATGAGGCACCAAAAATTGCTATGTCACTATCGAAGAATTGGTGTCTCTCGCCATTAGCGACATAGCGCCTAGACAAAAGGTAGTATTGTGGAAACTTTTCAAAGTAAGTGGGACCCAAAAAGTAATCCATCAGATATCAATTATAAAGCTTTGGAACACGTTGGCATCTAATGGGCTACACGTATACGCTAGGAAAAGCAAAGACATCAGGATTCGCTATGTCACTATTGGGAACTTGTTCTTCTTGCCATTAGCGACATAGTGCCCAACTGAGAAATAAAAAAATATGGGCCCCAAGTAGGTAATATAGCCAAGATTTCATCACGTCATCAATGATTGGACCCACACCCTATTCACAAAATATATGAAAGATTGATCATTAGATCTATCTTAGATCCATGATCGTCGCTATCTCGCTATGGCGAGTTGCACAAAAGGTTATGAATAGAGACATGGGGAGAAGGGGCCCACCATATTTCTTTTGAGCAATGCATCAAATGTCATCTGCATGATCAAATCAAGATCAATGACGAGCACTATCTCGCTATGGCAAGGTGCTCACTCTTTATGTATAGCGAGATAGCGCCTAAGTGACACATGTCCTTAGAGTTTTGTGGGTCTAGCTCAGAGACGCCAACAATGAAGGAAAGGTATACATGGAAAATTTTCATTGGGTTGAATTCTAGCTTGTCAAGAGGAACATGAGTCGTCTTTGCTTGCATCCCTGGATCCTAGGATTTTTCGTAAATCCATGGTGTAAATTTGAATATAGAAGGTGATGCCACCCTGTGCATTTATGAGAGATGAAAGCTTTGCATGTGAAGAAAAATAGAATACAAAATAGAATATTTTCTTAATTCCACCATACTCGAACAAATATTCAGAGCATTTCTAAGCAGAAATAGTTGTTGAGAAGACCATGCTCGATTTGGTAATATTGTGAAGCAGTTTGTTAGCAGAAAGATTGCAGTAACACTGAGAAGAACTAGAGAAAAATTCAAAGTACTTGCATTATAATCCTCATGATGTTTCAATTCCTTCAAGAATTAATTAAAATGGCTCCAAAATAGAAAGCATTTTCTGGTCAAGAGAACTATTTGGATAGGAATGTCCACGATGATTTGCTTGAACTGCTCCCTTCTTCCACTGTTGAAACTGTAGAAGTTAAGAGGCTAACTTCATTAAACCTTCGGCTGAAAATAGAAGATGGGCTGTATGACAAAGGAAACTGGGTTAGGGATGCAACAACTTCACAGACTGGTCTTGTTTTATTCAAAAAATGGTTTTCAGAGA
The DNA here is from genome assembly GCA_028749045.1 of Cupressus sempervirens. Lineage (NCBI taxonomy): Eukaryota > Viridiplantae > Streptophyta > Pinopsida > Cupressales > Cupressaceae > Cupressus > Cupressus sempervirens. Next base: position 37,650,088 of record CM053790.1, read on the forward strand.
GGAACCTTTTTGCCCCACATGCCAACATCTGGAATTTTGGTCTAGGGAAAATGGTGGTTCTTAGTGTTTTCATGGATTATGATCTTTTGGAAGATGTAGCTAAGAATTACAACCAAGCCCTTAGGGTAGTGAGGAGAACTGATGGTGAAATCTTGACAATTAGTGCAGAGGAGATTAGGGAAGTTTTCAATTTAGGGCCTGTCACTGATTATCAAGTGCCCATTGATTTGAAAGGGTTAGAAAATGAGTATATGTCTAAGAGAGATGCAGTTAGGCAAGGAGCACTAAGTGCACACATAGGTAGAATTGGAACACTGCCAACAATAACAACATCCTCCAGGGAGCCTTTCAAAAGGGCATACTTCAATTCTAGGGCTATAGAAATATATAGGTCCTTGTGTAAAGTTTTTGGGAGAGATAAAGAAGAGTTCATGCCTGTGGATTTTATGTATATGATTACTCAAATTTCCTCTTTTTTTGTGGATATAATTCTTTATTTTGCTTCTTACTTAGTTGAGGACATTCACATTGGACTGATTGGAATTGCTAAGGGTAAGGTGGAAAAAACTTTTGGCCATTATTCTCTGTTAATGCACATGTTCTTATTCAAGGGAGTAACATATTTTAGTAAAGAAATGGAATTAGACAGAGAAGAGAGTGGGGAAACATTACTAGTTCAATTATGGAGTGCAGATATGACTTGGGATGCAGAGAATGCCAGTTTTGTCAGGTTTGGTAGGTATTTTGCTTCAAAGTTGAGATGCCTCCTATTAAGGGACAATCCTAGAATCCCCAAAGCATTAATGAATCTCATTAGGCCTATGAAAAACCCAAGTGGTTTGAAATTTTCACCTAATTGGGGAGATGTCATTCCATATTCTATTTCTATTGTATTTAGAATATATGGTTTTAAAGGAAGCCCTCACGTACTACCCTACCAAGTGCCTTTGAAGGTAGGAGTTGTTGAGATATTGTGGCAGCTGGGAGGAGTGGAGGAAGCCCTTCTATTGAAAAGACAAAAGGGTTCAATTTTTCCTACTTGCACAGTGGCTCATCATTTTGTAATCACAAAAGGAGGTTGGCTTTCTCTACACAAGATTTTGAATCCTTATAAGATGGCCACTTCCCATCCTCATTTTTGTGATTCTGAAGGATTTTATCATTTGGCTCCGAGGAAGAGAATAAGCTTGGTAAAATTGAGCATGAAATTTATTTTCTTGAAGACTTAATAAGGAATGAGTACTCCTTGCAGGATCAAGAGACTAGGAAAGAAAAGTGGAAAGTCTTTTCTAAAATTTTGGATTTCATTCATTGTTTTGATCCAAATTATAGTCCTTCGGATGATGCAGTTACAAATGTAAATAAGATGAGAAAACTTATGAATAATTTTCTTGAAATAATAGAGGCAATGAATGAAAAGAAGCAATTCCTTATTAGGTTCTACGTGGATAAGGCCAGGGAAGTAATGGGAAGATTGGGTTTTACTCCCAATATAAGGGCAGGTCAATTAACTATCCAAAAAAGGCCGGAATATACTATTGTTCAAAATAAAAAGAATACAGTGGACAAAGGCAAACAAATAATTGAGTCCACTAGTAGGGTTTTGGAAGAGAGGCCTACTAAGCCCTCCCCTAAGAGGAGGAAAATAATAAGAGAGGAGGATTATCATGTTGAGGAGTATTCACCTTCACAAACCCCTTTGAGAACCGGGGAGCAGCAGCTCACTATTGAGCAAATTGAACAAATTGGATCACAAGGGGGAGTTTTTGTCACTCAAGTAGAGAGCGATGAAGGGAACCCCCAGGAACCTCCTATGCCAAGCCTCAAGCTGACTATAGCTGATTTTAAGGGAAGACAATTGGACCCTATTTTGGAACAAGCTAGCCACCAATTTTTGTCAGATGATAGTTTTGTAAGGTCTAGCACTTTCCATCGATATGCTTGGAGGGAAAACATCCACAATTTTGAGGAAAGATGTAAGAACATGAAAACAGAGCATCCAAAAATAGATGAAGCCTCCATCCAAAACCAAATAAAGGAGAAAATGATGCAAGAATTCTAGAACATTACCCCTAAGGAGGGAAGGCAAATGGTAAAAACTTCTAACATACTATTGTTGCCAAATTGGGATATTGCAAATGCATTGATTTTCAACTCTGTTTCTAATAGACTGGAGTTACAAGACCCAAATAAAAAGGAATTTGCAGGGACTACTTTTAGTGATGATCAAGCTACTCTTGTTATGTGGTCATTAAGAAGAGGATCCAAGATTGTATCAGCATAGCCTAATGGTTGAAGACTGATAGGGAATATTATTGTGAGGAGAGTTGTTGATACCTCACACGTACAGGCAACTCACATGAATGTGGATTATTCTTAGTTTGCCTTGGCTACTGCTAAAAGGGAGGAAAAGGAAATGTTTGAATTACAAAGTAAATATGAGGTAGTTGTGGATGCCTACAATAAAGAGGTAAAAAGGAGAGTTGAGCTTGAGAACAAGCTACTGGGAAAATCCACCAAGCCTAAAATAACATACCCTCGCTCCCCTGTTGAACCTTTCAAATCTACCCCCCTCATTGAAATACCAAACACACCCCAAGGGCCACAGTATTACACTACTGAGGATTTTGAAGAAGAAAAGAGTAAACTGTAGGCCTTACATGTAGAGCTGGAATCTAAATATGAAGATAAACTAAGAACAACTCTTACATATCTAGGAGACAAGGTTGAATGGGCACTAATCCATGATCAATTGGCTAGGGTGATTAACATTTGGGAGGAGTTAAAAGTAGATGATGATGCTCTAAAGCCTATTGTGAACAAATGGGTAAGAAGGGAGAAAGAAATAACCTTATTGTGTCTATCTGTTATAAATAATTCTTGTGATCAGATTGATAAAACCTTTGACATTGTTTCTGATCTTGCTGATTTTGATAGCAAAAGGATACATTTACAGAAGATAATAATAGGCTACTTAGACAAATATAAGAGCAAAAAAATCAATTTATTTCCTCATTCCCTAGATAAGAAAAATAGTTTGAAAAGCAAAGAGGAATGGGCGAAGGAACTTGATGATTTATTCTATTTAAGAATGAATCAAGTCATAAATGAAATAGGGCATGCATGGTGGGCCACCACAATAGAAAAAATGGTGAAAGCCAAAATATTCTTTGATTCTTTAAAATAGGATATTTTTGATATTGATAATGAGGCAGATTATATAATAAAGAAACAAAAGGATATTTTGCAATTCAATTGGCCAGATGACACATTATTTGACAGGTGGATGGCAGAAATGCCTTCTAGTGAATAGTTTGATATAGATGAAACTGACAGTGATGAGGTGTAGGGTGAGGAAGTCAAAATCATTGATACCATCACTACTCAAACCTAATCAGAAGAAGAAGACAAGAAAAACCTATCACTTTCAGTTGTAGAACCAGGACCACAAGATGCCAATACAATTAAAGAAAAAGAAAAGGTAGAAGTTGTCCTAACCATGCAAAATGAAGGTGGTGGAAGCCTGCAGGTGGAGCTTAATGTGCCCTCGTCAAAACAAGCTTCATCTTTAGCTAATTTAGTAGTTACATATGAAGATGAATCAGATCAATAGCCAACTCAGCAACATCAGAACATGTAACAAAAGCTGACCCACTGAAAGGAATGATTTGATTTTGATATCTTCTGTTACCCATAGTTTTGTCATTTTGTGATAAGTGTATGTAGACATTCCTTGTAAAAGAAACCTGTTAGTTTCTCTTAGCCTGAAGCTTGTTGTATTTCACACTATATAAGTGAAATTCTAGGGCAAGAGAAAAGGTCTGAATTCTATTAGCTAAGTGATACACTTAGTCTATTTTTGGTCCACCATTTTTGAGCAAAAATTTGTGATGTATTTTCTCTGTCAGATCTTGAGAATACATGAATATAGAATGGTCTATGTTTCTTTCTGAAGGTCATTCTAAGTCTATTGTAAATTGTATACAATTTTCAAGAAAAATGAATACAAATTATGAACTATCCCCATATCAGTTCTTTTTGAACTTTGTCTCCTTTTCATTACTTGGTTATCTTGATGTTGTATAAGTAAAGGCTTGTGCAATTGAATGCAGTTCAATTAGGTTGTATATTTGTTTATCATGGCTATTAATTCAATGGATTAAGTAAAAGCTTTGATGAATTTGATAAGGTTGCTGTAGTAGTGGAAAGGATTTTGAATGATGATTTTTGATAAGAATTGCTGATAAAATTTGTTGTAAGGCAACAAATTAGATCTAGAGATTTGTAGTAGACTCTAAACCCCAATGATTTAGGCACTGATCAAATTTAATCCAGCTGAAAGAGAAATGTGTCACACATGATTTTTAAAATGCAGAATTATAATCAACTTTACTTTTATTTTCTGTAGATCTTCAAAGTTGGCCTCTACTTGTTTGCATGGAATGTTTTAGCTTTAGTTAGCCATTATTGTTGAGAACATCTGCAGACCTATAGAAGATTTGTGGCCGTATCTGTTATATGGGATGTGTTTATTAAAGTATCAAGAATTGTACATGTATTGGAGAATTTTAGATGAGAATCAGAATGAAACTAAGATAATTCTCATACAGTTTTTCTAGTCTTGCATCATCCCTAGGTATACCCACCCTAGTTTTGCAGAGCCAAAAGAGTAGAAAACCACCCTTGGTTTTGTAGAAGTTTGGCCCAAATGGTGTGCACATACAATTGATAATAAGAATTGGCTAGTCTTTAGACTGTGTGAGTATTGTCATCTTGGTATTAAGAATTTTGTTGCTTAGTAGTTTTAAAACACCAACAAGTTTGTTATTCATCCAAATGGAAACCCTTGTAGGAAGACCTAATTGCAATGCAACAATTAAATGTAATGTTGAAATATAGGAGAGAGATTATTTTGGTTGAACTAGAAGATAAATCATCTTCTAACAAAATGATAGAGACTTTCGGTGAAGGATCCAAAGTAAATCAATTCAATTATAGTCTAGTAAATTTAGGTGCCATCTTCATCATAAGTTTTTGAAGATAGTCCAGTATTTGTAGGTGTCATCTTCATCAAAAAATTTCCATGATAGTCTATTAGTTTGAAGAGTCATCTCCATCACAAGTTTTCCATGGCATACTTGTAGTTAGAGGTGCATTGAAGACCTTTTATCACTATATGATACCAACACAACTATATTTATGAAACAAAAAAATTTGTCATTATTATTTCTTCTAAGCTTTTACAACTACAGCTTCTACATATACATTCCCTTTCTTTTCTTTCATTACTATAACAAAAAGTATAATAGTTGTTACAATAGACCAACATTCCAAATGATAAATCTACATCTACACACTTTCAATAAAATGAAACAACAAGTACATTACATTCTTTTTGCAACTAGACTCTTTTTAACACTTATCATCAAAACATCACTGAGAAAAAACACTTGAGCGGAGACTCTCCCAATTATATTGCACAACAATAGCATAAAAAATAATAATGATAGTAATAGTATTCACTTCCATCTTCAATATTATCATAAAAACCTACAACAAAAATACACATGTACCTATGGAAATATGATTGAAGAGAAATCCCTCTCCTCAACCACTAGAGATGCAGGTGTGATTGGAGGTCGTGAATGGAACAACTTTTGAAGTCGAGCACATCAGGAAGAATGAAAGAAAGACAATATTGAGAGTTTCGAACTACTATTCCGCCCCCCTATATTGATGAAAATGCAAGGCCCCCTTTCATATTATTCCCAGGGCTAGCAGGCGTCATTAATCGAGTGGGTGGAGAAAACTTGAAACAAAACTGGGCTTAGAGAAAACCATGCGAAAATGATCCAAAAACATCAAATGAAATCAGGCATGAAAAACATAATTGGGCAAATTTTTTTTGAACTTTGCGGATGTATAAGCCCTTTGTTGGTCGAAATTTTGACCAACATAGGTCTTATATGTAAAAAAATAAAAATTTTGCCTTTACATTTCGACCACCCTAAATTTATTTAGTTGATGGTCAAAATTTTTGGTTGAAAAATGATGTTAAATGTAGTAGTGCTTATATCTTTGTACAACTCATATTGTTCCTTCTACTTTGATTGTTTCACATAAAATAGAATGTTCAGGAATAGTTAAGTAGGGTGAACAAATAGCTATTTTAGATTCTGATACAACACTCTGGTACAACATATTTGGGCACATGAGTGAGAAAGGTATGAAGGTATTTCATTCAAAGAAATTTTTAACAAGTCTAAAACGTGTTAATATGGATTTCTATGAAGGTTGTGTGTATGGAAAATAAAAAAGAGCAAGTTTTGAAGACTAGGAAGGAAAATAAAAGTGAGAAATTAGAGCTTGTGCATGCATTTGTATGGGAACTAGCTCAAGTATCTTCCCTTACTAGCTCTCATTATTATGTTACATTTATTGATGATGCAACTAGAAAAGTATGGGTTTATTTCCTTAGATAGAACTCAGATGTATTTCAAACTTTTAAGAAATGGAAATCTTGGTTGAAAATAAGACTGGAAAGAAATTAAAGTGTCTCACATATGATAATGGTGGTGAGTATTGCAAATCATGAATTTGAAGATTATTGCTCCACCAATGGTATTCATAGACAAAAAATATTCCAAGGACTTCACAAGAAAATGGAGTGGTTAAATGCATGAAGAGGACTATAATGGAGTGTGCAAGGAGCATGAGGTTACATGCAGAGTCACCCTTACACATGTGGGAAATGACGGTCAATACTATTGTATATTTCATTAATAGAGGTCCCTCTACTCCTTTGGGTTGTGGTATTCTAGAGGAAGCATGGATTGGTAAGAAGGTGAGTTATTCTTTTCTCAAAACCTTCAGTTGTGAGGCATTTTCGTATATAGATTCTAAAAATAGAGCCAAGATGAAAGCTAAGTCAAAGAAATGTGTATTTGTTAGATATGGAATTGATGAAATTGGTTATAGGATTTAGGATTTTCAAAATCATAAAATTGTAAGAAACAAGGATGTCACATTCAATGAGAAAGTGTTGTACAAAGATTTGTTGCACCAACATGAGAAGAAAGAAGATGATTATGTAGGGTTGGATGATACTCCAAAAGATGATGTTCCAAAAATTCCTCATGATGTGCAATAGTTATAGCAACAAATACCACAAACCCCAATGACTGTTAGATGGGGTAAAAGGCTAAGTACACCTCTAGAATGATTGTTTCCTTCGTTGTATTCTATTTTACTTACTAATGTTGGTGAACCTAAATGTTATGATGAAGTTGTGTAGGTGGATACAAAGATTCAGTGGGAGTCTACAATGAAAGATGAAATAGACTCTTTACTAAAAAGTAAGAGTTTGGATTTATGCAAGTTTCTTGTAGGTAAAAGAGCTCTATAGAATAAGTGGGTTTACAGGTTGAAAGAAAAGGACGAAGGTAAGAAAAAATTTAAAGCTAGCTTAGTTGTAAGAGGATTTGTGTAGAAGAAAGGCATTGATTTTGATGAGATATTCTCCCATGTTGTTAAAATTACTTCTATTCCCACTATTTTATGTTTTGTGGCTACTAAAGATTTGTATTTGGAGCAACTTGATGTTAAAACAACTTTTCTTCATGGTGATTTGGATGAAGAGATATCTATGGCATACCCATAGGGATTTGAGGTCAAGGGGAAGGAGAACTTAGTGTGTAGATTGAAAAAAAGTAGTATGGCTTGAAGTAAGCACCTTGGCAATGGTATCAAAAAATTTATAGTTTTATGCATGAGCATGGATATAGTAAGTCTCATTCAGATCATTGTGTTTTCTTTAAGAGGTTGGATGATGATGTATGCACCCAAAAATGGTCGCCTAGACTATGGGCCCCCATTATTCAATTTATCAATTTATCAAATTTTCTGAATCAATAGTTTGTAATATATTCAAATCAATTTCCTTGATCAAATTTGATTTATTTCATTTCTAAGATTGATCATTTTATTCCAAGTCTTATTTAATTAAAAGAAAATCTTCTCTTTTAATTAAATAAAATAAAATCCTCATTTAATTAAAAGAAAACCTCTCTTTTAATTAAACAGTTCATCCACATTTAATTAATTAAGAGAAAAATCTCTCTTTTAATTTAATTAAATATCTTCTATTTAATTAAAAAGAACTTGCTCCCTTTTAATTAAATAAAAATCCCACTTAAATATCTCTTTTGATGAAAAAAGGAAATAAAATAAATTCCTTTTATTTAATTTCTCTACACTTAAAAATGTGATCTAAGTGAGATTTATCTTTCCACTTTCTCCTCAACCACTCCTCTTTTCTAATTGGTGGAATCTTATCTCACATGGATCACCACTTTCTTCTCAACCACTCCTCTTTTCTCATTGGTAGAATTTTGTCTCACATGGATCAAGCTCTATTATCCCATATTGGTTGTGAGAAGCCTCTCACCTCCATAATTTCCTTTATAAGGGAGAGCCCTCTCCTCATGTTAGAGACCCATGATTATGCTATCATTATGCTGCAGGTTTGAAGACCAATTTTTGAAGGAGTTTGAATGCAAAAGCTTTTTGTGGATAACTTTTATTTTCTTGTCTTTTTCTCTCTTGCACCCATCATGCGCTTTTAGCTTAGATTTTGCATTTATAGATTAGATTTTGCTTTCATAGATTATATCTTATTTTCATGCATATTTGAAGATCATGGAGACTAGCATTCTTGCTTTTCCTTTTTGAATCTCTCATCTCATGGTGTACTTGCATGGGCACAAAAATAGGTCAAATTGATGGCCTCCATTGCAAACCCTTGCACTCTATGAGTAGAGAGCTATGGATCGATTTGTGAGGGCTCATTCTTGAGTTTTCTTACATGTAATGATTCATAGAAGTGTGATAACATTTTAGCACACATTTTTGGCGCCCACCGTGGGGCTTGAATCAAGTTTCTAGCTCCATTTTCTTTTATTTTTCATCTCTAGTTTTTTACAACAGCATATTGGATCTAATCAAGTGCTTTTGTAAAATTTTCACTTTGGTTTTAAGGCCAACCCATATATAGATTGGTTTGTAGGCAAAAAATCTAGTTGGTTTAAAGATTCAATCATATCTTTTAAACCACTTAGATTTTGGCTCTAAAATTTTTTTTGTGGATTGGATATATGCCCAACATATCCCAGGTCAATTTTTAGAGCATTTTGATATGATTTGCGTGAGTTATGAATTTCTCTTTATTTTTCATAAAAAGTCATTTCTGATCATAAATCAGCGTATTTTTCAAAAAAATTTACATTTTCAAATTTTTTTTTGAATTCTAAGGGGGGTTCTTTCTTTGTGTTTTGAATTTTGAGGCCGTATTAAAGATCAAAAACTTGATTTGATGAATCTGGCCTATTTTGAAAAATTGGATCCCTAGGGCACAAATGAAGAGATTTTTTTGAATTTTTTACATTTTTGGAAAGCTCTTTAGTTCTTAGCATGGGTCTCTTCTTTTCATTTCTATTTTTGGGTTCGAAATCATAGCAAAAAAAAAGGTCTAATTATGTTGACTAGGTTATTCATTATTTTTTTTTGTAGGGATTTTCATGTTTTTCTGATTTTTTCTGCTAACTGCTCACTGTTTTGGGTTTTTCTGTGTTTTCTGATTTTTTTGGAACAGCATAGTAGCAAGTTGTGATTTCATTGGAAAAACGTGCTAAACTTGTTAAAAATAGGTAAGATCTACTAAGCGCGTTGTGAGGACTTCAGGTATTCTTCTTTGGCTGATAACACTTTGATTTGGAACCTTAAAATGAACCTCTCATGTGTCTAGCTTGTGTGTTTTGCTTATTCTTTTATTTTTCAAACACATGCATAATTGATACTAGGTTGTAATCTCCATTGATTTTTATTTAGCAAGCTTGATTATTAGTGATAGATTTAGATAGCTATATTGGGTTATTGGACTCGTTGAATCTGTCGGCCCCTCATTCCACTCTGTGGTTGCAAGATCAGCGCCACATTAAAGGGGAGGGGTCTACAAGATAGAATCGTTAAGTGCTCCACTTGGAAACCCTCTTGTGCTTTCTAGAACTCACTAATCTTTGAGTTGTGGACTCATTTTGGCTTGTGTGATGGGTTAAGTGTTCCACATATTTGGACTCACCTTGCATTAGTTAAAGCATTAAGTGTACCACCTTGTGCTTTTTTATTATTATTGGATAGATTTGCTTTTGGGGAATCAACATCTGTACACACATAGTAATTAGGCCCCATGAATACTATTTGTGGATCTTGAGGGAGTGAGTTCCTAGTGAAACTCCTCTCAAAGATGGATTCCTTGTAGGTGGGGAGGATTCTTTGAGAATCTCTTAGATAGATGGATCTTCAACTTGGTGATTGAGGCATCCTTTCTCCGGAGAGGTTGATAGATCACTAGGGGTTGATATCATAGATTTTGAGATAATCTTAGTTAGCGTGTCAGATTAATCTACTTGCTTTGATTGGGCTAAAAGTGAAAAGGTGTCAAAACCTTGGATCTGAAAGCTAAGTCCCCTTGTGGTCCACTATTGTGAGTCGGTCACCTTTAGAGAGGGTTAACCATAGCAGACAATCCCTATACAGGGAAAACTGTGGACGAAACCTCAAGCGGTAATAGCCACTTCTGTCGTGGTTGCAACAATCACTATATAAATGTCCTCGTGGAAGAAATCTCCATGGGGTATGGTTCATTGTGGGTTGTCAGATCTCCCTAGTAGCTCTTGAAGATTAAGTTCTCAGACTATGTCAAAACCTCAGTGCGCCGGGATTAGAGGTCATCCCTGTGAATCATAAAAGTTGTAGAGTCAAACCATTACTAAAAACCTTAGAGAGGCCAACTTTTATTTTCTAGGGATGTATGCAATGATTGTGAAACTCTTTGAGAACATACACAATTAGCTCTCCTAGGGATTAGCATAAACTAAGTCACTTGATTGCTCATGTGCAAAGTTGCTTTACCCCTTGTTCATTGTTTGAAGACTATTTTCTTGAAATCCCTATTTTCTATCTTGCATGCTTGGTTTATGATAAAGAATCTATTGATACATCTAGTTGGATATTTAAAATGAACAAAATCTAATTTCTTAAGTTGAGACTTTACGATCAAATAACTTTGTTATCCCATTATTTCTAGTCTCCCTAGGTTGGTCCTATTTGGATTAGGCTACTTTTTTCATTGTTAAAATCCTTTTTGCACCATGAGTTATTGTGCTTTGACCTCTTGAATTAGTAATCATTGATTTCACAAGAGACCTTGTTTGGAGTTGGTAAGTTAGAAATCATCTTTATTGAGAAAGATATACACTTGGATCCTTTGATATTACACTTGGAGAGTCTTAGTAATCTCTTGTCCATTCACTTTCATCAAAGTTCAATTTTAATTATTTATAATTTGGGTCAATCATCCTCCTAGTCCATATGTGCTAGGGTATTCACCCAAAGTTGTGGGCACCTTTGTGGCAATGTTGGTTTACACCTATTGCAAAAATCTATCTTATCACATCTCTTTTGGACAAGTGAGAGCTTTTACTATCCTAGTTTGATACCAACGTTTCTTAGGGTTATCCTATCAACTAGTGCCTTTTCTTTCATGTTTATTACAAGTGCTATTACATGTTGTTCAACATTCAAATGATCTCAAATGGTATCAAATTTTCCAAAATGACTCTTGGTCTTCTTTCTTCTTTATCTTCCATGTCTTTCTAATCTGTCATTTCCACTCTTCCTCTTCTTCATGTCTTCTTGATTCTTTTCCTCCTATTGTCATATAGTCTACCTTCTTCTATTCATTCTTTCTCTTCTTCCATACTTGATTCTTCTTCTTCTAGAACCATGGATCTTCGATATCTTTTTAGGGATCCTCATTTGAGCTCAGACAAAATCCACCTCCTTCTTGAATTTGAAAAGTGTTGTCACTCCAATAGATGCATGGATGCTAATGTTGCAACAAAAATGATTAAAAAAATGGATAAATCAGACACCTTTTCTAGGATCATGTGCAAGATCAAATCACAATATCCTTCTTCCAAATATTTCCTATCTTCCAAGCCTTATCATGATTCTTCTAAATATCATACAGATTTTCCATCTTCCAAGCCTTATCATGATTCTTCTAAATATCATACAGATTTTCCATCTTCCAAGTCTTATCATGATTCTTCTAAATATCATACAGATTCTTCATCCTCCAAGTCTTATCATGATTCTTCTAAATATTGTTCAAATTCCTTATCTTCCAAGTCTTATCATGATTCTTCTAAATATCCTTCATATTCTTCATCTTCTAAGTCTTACGATAATTCTTCTAAATATCATTCACATTCTTCATATTCTAAATCTTACAATGACTCTTCTAGATATCATCCATCTAGGTCTTCACCTACCTCTTTTTCATGATATCATTCTTCTTCTACTTCTACCAAGAGTCTTATTCCTCTTATTAAGACATATGATAATGAACAACATGAAAAGTCTTTTGATATGCCTATCTATAATTCTTCTAGTGACAATGATTATGATGGTGATGATTATTACATTCCAATAGTTCCTAAAAGTCCTCCTAGTCCTATGCTTGTGCTTAAAGGGGATGAGTCACGAAAAGATATTTATGGTAATTCACATGAATCAAATCTTGAAAACAACATTGATAAATTTTGTGAACAATACCTAAATGATAAATCTGCATTTTTTGATGAAGAGAAAGCATTTTTTTGTGCTGAAATACAACATCAATGGGATAAGAGTTCCTCTTCCAAGAACCCTCATGCTGAAAATAAAGCTTACACTCTTGAGCAAGATCATGTTAATGTTGAACCTTTGTCTTCTGATGCTCCCCTTCCATCTTCTACTTCCTCCACTATCCATACATCCCTTAAAGATTTTGAGTCTCTCAAATCTTCTACCAATCCTTCATCTAACAAAGATCATTATGATTTTCATTCAGTTCCTTATATTTATCCTCAAGGGCTACCTCTTAAAGAAACTCAAGCTAACCTTCACTTGGCTACAAATACCTTTGACAATGCTAAACCTAAAGAGCCTAAGCCTTCATGCACTATAATGCCTACTTCAGCTAGTCCTTCATCATCTATTCCAAAGTCTTCCATACAATTCGAACATGCTTCCTTCTCCTTAGCACTGGCTTCATGTCAAGAGGACTCTAAAAATGATAAAGAAAAGAATATAAAAAAAGATCAACATCAAGAACCTTCCATGTCATCCAATTATTTTCACAATGTCTCTGGTCCATTTCATGGTTCTTTTGATCCCTTACACCCTTCCTCATTCATTCCACCATGTCTTAAGTCTTCTCCTAAGCAAGATCAAGATACTACTTACACTACTAAGCTTATTGACAATCAAAATGACCTTAATATAGTTGCACCTTACAAAGATGATACTTCCATTAAGGTTATTAAAAATAGTGTTGTTACTTCCATTGTTGAGCCTATTGAAAATCAAGAGAGAAACTCTACACTTATGCTATCCAAAGATCCTTGTCAAGATCAAAGGATTCCATCTTCTTGTTCTACCACTTCATGTTCCCTTCCACTTTCTACTCTTCCTAAGTCTTGTCAAGCTTTAAGTAATCCTATCAAAGAAGTTGCTCCTATCCAAGATGTTCATGATCCTGTTGAAAATCCTAATGCTCACTCTAAAGATGCTGATGTCCTTGATTGTCATATAGATGTTAATGAACTTATTGATTATCCTTTTGCATCTTCCGCATCCATCCTTGGACCTCCCCCACCAATACTAAATCCTTCACATTTTCCTTCCCTCTTGGGTCCTTATGTCCCTTCACTTTCCCCCCCCAATTCTCCTAGTTCTTCATCCATTTTGGGTCCTTATGTCCCTCCCTCTCCTATATTTCCTCAAGATCAATGTAGATGCATATCCTTGAATCCTTTTCATCCACCCACTCACCTAAACCAGTCATATCATCCGTCTTCTTCCACAAGTCCTAATTCTTTTGGAAGTAACTTGAATGTTCAATACAAGAAAAAGAAGCAATTCAAGAAGCCATATAAAAAGGTAGACCACCATGTCTCATCTAATCGACATGGGGGCATAAAGTCAAAAGAGATATCTAAGAAAAAAATTATAAGACAAGTATGGGTTCCAAAATCTATCATTGAAGATATTATCTCTACATCATCAAAAAGAAATTAAAAGAGGCCTATGGCTATATGGATTCCAAAGTCTTTCTTGAGAAATTCTAATGTTGAACAACAATTGAAGTTGACATTTAAGCTTCCAAAGAATTCCGCTTCATCTTCTTCCAAAAGAATTCTTCCATTCCATGTGCCTAAACTGCAACCTTTTCTATCCACTCACCATATTCCTTCACATATTCCTCCATAATTCACTTTTTCTCCATCCTTTCGCCACCCTTCAAGGTGTGTGTTGACGTTGATCTTGCCTTATTTCCATTTTTCAATCTCACTCACTTCGCATAAAGCCATATCCTGCATTTTTGTCTCCCATCTTCCTTTCCCTATTAGCATCTTTGAGCATATCATTTGAATTCCTTTGTATATCATGGTTTAAAAATTCAAAGAGCATTATCTCAAAAGCTTGACTTCTTCCAAAAAAAAAAAAAAATTTTGAAAAAGATTGAAAAAAAAATAAAAAATGGAAAAAATAAAAAATTTGAAAATGTGCCTTGGTGAAAACCTAGTAATCAGGCACCTTGGTAGTAAAAGTAAAGAGACATAAATTCATCCTATGGTGAAAACCACTCCCTTTTGGTGCCTTGGATAAGTACCATGATGAAAACCTAACAATTAGGCATCATGCGTAGTTCTTCTACATCTTTCATTCATTTTGTCTTCTCTCTTTGATCTTGACAATGTTAACCTATAGAAAATCATTTGGCTATCTTGTGAGATATCTTATGATCATCTTGTTTTCATTCCTTTCATGTTTAGCCTTCATATCTATTTTCCTCCATTCATTCTAGTCTTTTGCTACCCTTTTCCCATTTACCCCTTTGGTTTTGATCTAATAAAATAGAGTAAAATATGATGCTATAAAGTCTCTTGACGTGTCTACTTCTTTGGATTGCATCTTTCCCACTTTTACATTATGCTTTCTTGAATTATCCTATACTGGCCTTTCATTTCTTGTCCAAATGTTCTTTACATGACAAATTTTCCCTAGCTTGGGTACTCTTGAGGAGTCAACATTTGAAGATCACTTTCACTTGCTTCATACACTCCTTACTTATCCATAATATCCATTAGCTTATTGCTTCATCATGTCCTCCACCTTGTTAGACATTAGGACTACACGATGTGATCTTGCTTAAGATTTTAATGCCCATTCTGTCTAGGGGTATCTTTGTACATATTTATTGATCCTGAAAAAAAATTCAAAAAAATTGATATATTTTAAAAAATCCAAAAGATGATATATTATAAAAATTCTAAAAATTGAAAAATGTCCTGAAAAAATGATCATCTTAGTGACAACCTAGCAAAAGGCACTTTGATGTATCTTTAAAAAAATTATATATTCCAAAAATAAAAATAAAATAAAAAATTCAAAAATTCAAAAAAATAGAAAAAGTGCCTTGGTGAAAACCTGGAAACAGGCGCCTTGGTAGCAAAAATACGAAAAAAAAAATTACAAAAAGTCCTGAAATTTTTTTAAAACAATAAATAAATAAATAAAATCCAAGTGGTGAAAACCTGGAAAAGGGCGCTACTTGAGGCCTTTGCACCCCTGTTTCTTAGCACATGTCCTCGACACTTAGCCTTTCTCCACCATGCCTTGTCCTTGTTACCTTGATTTGGAATTGGTCTTTGTCTAGGGGGCATAACTATGTTAGCTTTGGTTTCTTAGATGTGTGATTCTTTAGGACACCTCGCAAATGGTGTTTTTCAACACCCGTTGACATCGAGTGTTTTTCAACACTTATTGGTTTGGTCTTACCCAGTATCATCATGTGATCTTACCTTCCTGCAACCATTTGATCCTTATCCTCAGAACTCAGTATTAGTTAACACACTTAAATTATTAAATGCAACACTTAATGCTTGACTTATGTCATGATTTTTTTCTCTGTGTACTAACTGTTATTGATTTTTCTGTAGTGTCTTTGTCTGATAAGTCTCTCCATGATGCATCGCTAGAAGACTTCGGGCATGGGACATGTTTTTATTTGTTTTTTGCTTGTGGGTGTGGTCCTTAAACTCTAGAGTGTCTCTTGTTGTCCCCTTGAAACACTTAGGAGATTTGAGGTATCATCCTTGATTGTTTTTGCACAACCATTCTTATGGTCATCTTGGCATCTATGCCTTTATGCGAGCATGGTTTTGCTACATTAAATTGGGTAAGCTCAAATCGAAGTCATCTTGATCTTTATGTCTTTGATGCTTATGTTAGAATCTTTCCACATTCCAATCCGATATTAATTACATTCATATCTTCATAGTTGTGCTTGTGACTAGTGACGATTGTGTGATTTTTTGATGTCCGTTAATAATTTCCCAATGATGAAAATAAGTTCTTTTACATTCTCTAATGAATAATGAATACAAAATCCTATGTTGTAGTTGCTCTTTTGCAAGTACACCATTGCATTTCATGTAGCTTGCATTATTAGACTTCATGTTAGTTTGCATTTTTAGGCTGAATTATGAGTTTGAGAGGGTTCTCCTTTCATCTTTATTGTGGACATTTAATTAATTGTGATCACATTTTGATCTTCATTTCCTTATTTTCTTTCGTGATCTCAATCAAAATTTCTATCTTAAATAGTTGATTGATTTTTGGAGCATTTTCTTTTCTTATTTCTATTTCTTTCCATATCTTTCAAACTTCTATCTTCCATTTTCTTTTACCCCACTTCTTTTCTTCTAAATCACCTTTGGGGCATAATATTTCATACTTGATGATCTACCTTGCTTCTATGATTCTTATATCTTTCATCTTACATCAAGAACCTTATCTTTTGTTCGATTTGATCAAATTTATCAATTTGTTGTTTCTCCTCTATCTCATTTCGATTTCGATCACGAGGGGGCAATAATTATCAATTTCAATCCTTGATTCAGTTTTATCAATTTTATCCTCAACTTTTTCAAGTTAAAATTTATTTGTATTCTTTATCCTGATGTGTTCCCGAGTCGACCACACATCTGGGTTGTTTCATGATCCCAAATTGACCTCACACTTCAATTTCTTTCTTTGACTACATGTGTTCCCGAATCGATCACACATTAGTCAAAGAGGGGCAAATGTATGCACCCAAAAATGGTCACCTAGACTATGGGCCCCCATTATTCAATTTATCAATTTATCAAATTTTCTGAATCAATAGTTTGTAATATATTCAAATCAATTTCCTTGATCAAATTCGATTTATTTCATTTCTAAGATTGATCATTTTATTCCAAGTCTTATTTAATTAAAAGAAAATCTTCTCTTTTAATTAAATAAAATAAAATCCCCATTTAATTAAAAGAAAACCTCTCTTTTAATTAAACAGTTCATCCACATTTAATTAATTAAGAGAAAAACCTCTCTTTTAATTTAATTAAATATCTTCTATTTAATTAAAAAGAACTTGCTCCCTTTTAATTAAATAAAAATCCCACTTAAATATCTCTTTTGATGAAAAAAGGAAATAAAATAAATTCCTTTTATTTAATTTCTCTACACTTAAAAAAGCGATCTAAGTGGGATTTATCTTTTCACTTTCTCCTCAACCACTCCTCTTTTCTAATTGGTGGAATCTTATCTCACATGGATCACCACTTTCTTCTCAACCACTCCTCTTTTCTCATTGGTGGAATTTTTTCTCACATGGATCAAGCTCTATTATCCCATATTGGTTGTGAGAAGCCTCTCACCTCCATAATTTCCTTTATAAGGGAGAGCCCTATCCTCATGTTAGAGACCCATGATTATGCTATCGTTATGCTGCAGGTTTGAAGACCAATTTTTGAAGGAGTTTGAATGCAAAAGCTTTTTGTGGAGAACTTTTATTTTCTTGTCTTTTTCTCTCTTGCACCCAGCATGGGCTTTTAGCTTAGATCTTGCATTTATAGATTAGATTTTGCTTTCATAGATTAGATTTTTCTTTCATAGATTCAGCACACAGATGAAAGCTACATTATTTTATGTTTATATGTTAATGATATGTTTGTAGCTAGGTCTAACATGGATCATATAAAGGGGCTAAAATTCCAGTTAGCACATGCATTTTCTATGAAGGATTTGGGGGAAGGAAAAAAATCCTTGGTATAAATATTTGCAAAGATAGGAAGAATAGGAAATTGACATTATCTTAGGTTGATTATATTGTGAAGATGTTGCAACATTTCTCTATGGAGAATGCTAAGGCTATTAGCACAACTTTACGTGATCATTTGAAGTTGACTAAGGAGATGTGTCCCAAGACACAAGAAGAGGAGGATAAGATGTCCAAGGTATTTTATGCTTCAGCTATAGGAAGCTTGATCTATGCTATGGTATGTACAAGGCCAAATATTACACATGCAATTGGAGTCATTAGTAGATATATGAGTGATTCAGGAATTGAGGATTGGATTGTAGTCAAATAGATTCTTAGATATTTGAGAGGAACATCTAGTAAGTGTTTACACTTTGGGGGCTCTACTACTAATTTATAGGGATATGTTGACTTAGAATTGGCAAGGGATATTGACACCAAGTGTAGTACTATAGGTTATGTATTTACTATTGGTGGGATAGCCATGAGCTGGGTTTCTAGATTATAGAAGGTTAATTTTTTATCCACTACAAAGGTAGAGTATGTTGCTTCTACAAAGGCAGCCAAGGAGATGATATAGCTTTAGTTATTCTTAGAAGAATTGGAACACTCTCAGAGGGATAACTATTTTTTTACAGATAGGCAGAGTGTCATTCATCTTGCAAAGAATTCAGCTCTATATTCAAAGACAAAACACATTTAGTTATGGTACCATTTCATTCAGTTAGCTTTGGATGATGAACAGTTAAAGATAGATAAGATACATATAAATTTCAATCTTGTAGATATGTTTGCAAAGGTATTAGCAAAGGAGAAGTTGAACTCCTCTTTAGCTTTGGTTGGTCTTCTAGACTAAACAAGAATAAATGAATAGCAAAGTACAGGGTGGTTTGATCCAATGGGAGCCTTATGGAGTAGCAACATAGCTATAGAATTAGTCTCGAAGTACGAGATTGTTATTTAGTTTGGAGCTTGATCTATCCCCAAGTAGGAGACTATTAGATTGTGGTGACTAATTAGGGAAGCATTGTACATACTCCATGATTCCTTGGAATTCTATGGCCAACATGTTGTAACTAATTTTATTGACATTTTATTGCCGACATGTTGTAACTAATTTAAACCATAATGTGAAAAAAATACTTGTATAAAAGGGCTTAGGTTTAGGGATTATTTCAATGTGGGTAATGTGAAAATTTCTTCTTACAGTGGTATTGAGCTATAAGGGATTACAAATTTTAATCAGGTTCTAATCACTAGATCATAATAATATTGGACTTGTTGTTTGGTGGATGTAACCTAGGATTGGGTGAACCACATTAAATCTTAGTGTGTTTTGTTCTATTATGTGCTATCTATTATTTTATGATATTGTTTATATTTGCATTTAATTTTTATTTAAGTTTGAGGTTTAATCCTAACATCATCAAACGATGTAGCTAGAGAGAGTGGCATGGTACCTTCAAGTTCACAAAAAGAACACAAAGGTAGGTTATCTAATTCCTTTTATATAATACAATACTATGAAGAGGAGAGAATTCAAATATCTCCACTAGATTATTTGAAGTCTAACCCTGATCACCTTCAAAGACTTGTTGAGAACTGATATAATAAAGATGGAGGTTATGATTGCATGAATGCTAATGTTGATCATCACATCAATGCTAGCACTAGTGGAACCTCTTTGGCTAATGAAGATCTTGCAATACCTAAGTTGTTTAAAGAAGAAGAGTCTATTATCTTAGCCACTTATCCCAATCAAAAACTAGATCTTTTTTACATTTCCTTGTTTATTAATGGAAATAGGTTGAGTAATTGCATCATAGACTTAGGGGCTTCTAATAATGTGATCTCTGCCTCTATAGCTAGAGCTCTAGGTCTACCCCTAACTAAAAAATTTGGCTATCATTACTCAATGGATTCAAAACCAAGTACCCTTGCTTGGACAAATAAAGGATGCTCAAGTTGCTCTAGTTGTCTATGTTAGAAACAATAGTCCACCAAGATAATTGAGATGGGGGGGTTGAATAAGTTATCCAATAATTAAAACATTTATATTCTTTAAAAAAACTCAACCATTCAACCAAATTAAATAGCAACCATAATAAGATGCACATAGACAATTACACTAGATATGCTAACTAGGGAAACCCTTGATCAAAGAAAAAACCCTGGTGGGAACGATGCCCACAAGATGATGTACTAATATAAATATTCCTTGTTAGAGGATGGACCGTATTAGGAGTCTATTACAACATTTAGTACATAGAGTCCCTATTAGCAGACTTTGAATCCTTGTTAGGAGATTCTAACTCTATTAGGAGGTGTGCCAACCCTATCAGGAGTTGTAGTACAATGTATGCAAGATGAGCTCAGTGCCCAAAAATGTAATTTCAACAAAAAGAAGAGTTCAATACTCAAAAATGTAGTTTACTATTATGTTCTTATTTCCTTTTTCCTGTCAACCAAACCAATCACTATTAGGCTTTGTAGTTTGTAGATCAGGTCATGAACACTGGATCCAAATATCAAACCTTAGATCACTTAGCAAAACCTCAACAATGAAGTTTCCTTCAGTTCCACTTTTCTTTTCTCAACTTCAAATTCCACTCTCTCTACTACTTATAATCACTTCTTCATGTCATATTTCTCTTCTATATGATAAAGGAAAATTTCCTTCCTCTATACTAACTCGATAAAACAATTCCTTGATTCAGCTGTTAGACTTTCTCAATTAATCATTATTGGACCACATTAAGAATATGTTGCACTTAGTGATAACATCAATATTCTGCCTTGTAACTTAAATATGTTTCCATACAAATAATATCATAATGAGAAAACTTATCCATGTCATCACTAGCATGTCTTCTTCACATCCTCAACCTCAATTCTTAGAATAAAAACTTTGATAAGAGATATAACAAGTTTACTAGAACATGCCTCTATAAACTCTATCTTAGAATAGAAAAAACCAAAGCTTACATAGCTTCTACTAGACTTATCATTTCTTCTTCTAATATTAACTACATTTACTAGAGACTTAGAAGTATCTCCCATAACCTTGGATAGTTAGAATACTCAACTAGTCATTTGTAACAACTTGATCTTTTCTTTGTTCTTCTATCAAATACCATAGAAAACTATTATGTTGACATCAATGACAAGCTCAGTCATGAATGTAACATATCATCATAGTAACATATCTGCAATAATCCCCCATTGGAATATCATCAACATTTATGCTTCCAATAATCTTTCAATAGTCTATCCTTCTAAAAGGCTAAAACTCACCATCCTAATGGCAAACATCCCGACAAGTTATGGAGTGCTCCTAAGTAGAAGTTTTTGAAAGGACATGGGGGGAGAGATAAAATTAGATTGGTCCTATGCTACCATCCCAGTTGGGCATAAAGGGGTGAAACTAGAACTAGTAGAAAAAGAAAAGTTCACTATCCTAAAATTAGATGATCCTAGGTCTCAAATCTTATATCAAGAAATGCAGTTCAGTAACTATATGTTATTTTTTCATAACCCCTTATATTTAGGAAGAACTAGAGAGAAAAATGGTAAATAGTTGTGGACTTTAGAATTGATGGCAGTTGTGTCAATGCTGGTTTAGGTACAGGAGTGGTTTAGACATCACCTAGCAGAGAAACAACTTGTTTGGCATACAAGTTAGATTTCAAGAATACCAATTACAGTGTTGAGTATGAATCCCTTCTCCTTGGTATAATTTTAACAAAAAAAAAAGGGGTCAAGATAATTAAAGCTCAAGGAGATGTAGAATTGGTTGTAAGGAAAGTGAAGAACTAATATGCAATAAAGAACCAAAGATTGAAAAACTATCATAATAAGGTGTGGGATGAGATTGAAATTTTGGATGCCTTCTTAGATATAGTAGTACTTGTGGAATTCAATTCAAGATTTGATTCTTTGGAAGTCTTTCCATCTTTTCTCCTACCACATCCTGACTTCAAAGATCAAAGCTATAAAGTGGAAGTTCTATTCAGGTTCAATTTTCCTTATTATGAATATTCTTGGTAGGTGTTTGATGATGACAAAAACATACAATAATTCATTGAAGAGGTAGAACCTTTTGCGAGCTTGTATTTTGAAGGAAGCACTAATTTAAGTGGTTATACATTGACAGATGATAAAAGGAAACCAAAGCTAGATATGATCCAATTGAATGGTAACAAGATCCCATCTCATCTCATTTCTTTGGAAAAGCTTTTTGATAGACATGATGCATAAATTAAGATAGAAAGAGATAAGAAAGGAAAAGGTTGTGGTGAGTATGATGGAATAAATATAGGGACAAAAAATAGTCCAAAAATGATAAAAATAGGGAAGTGTTACACACAGAAAGAGAGGGTAGAAATCAAAAAATTACTCATTGAATATCAAAGTGTATTTTCTTGGAGATATGAAGATGTAAAAAATTTCATGGATGGGAAATTCAAACATTAAATCCCCCTTAATCCAAGAGCAACACCATTGAGACAGAAACAATGGATCTACAACCCTATAGTTAAAGGAGAAATATTTAAGGAGATTGATAAAATGTTGAAGGCTAGGATTATATATCACATTCATCACTCTACTTGGGTAGCTAACATTGTGCCAATGAGGAAGAAAAATAGAGAGATAACAATTTGTGTGGATTTTAGAAATCTAAATTAGGCTTCTCTCAAAGATAACTTTGCACTCCCCAACATGGATCACTACTTGTGGAATTTTACGGGGTCAAAGATGATGTCTATGTTAGATGGATTTTTAGGGTATAATCAGATTCAAGTAGATGAGGTAGATCAGGTCAAGATAGCATTCACCTCAGCTTGGAGTATTTTTGCATCTTTTGGCTTAATTAATGTAGGTGCAATATTTGAACATGTAATGAATTTGCCTTTTGGTGATTTGAAGGAGAAAATCATTGTTGTGTACCTAGATGATTTGACAATATTTTCCAAGAAAAGAAAAGATCACATCAAAGACTTAGAGAGAGTGCTATGAAGGTGTAGAGATCATGGTATCTCACTAAATCCCAAGAAATTAGTATTTTGAGTGACAGAAGGTAAACTACGTGGTTGCATTGTCTCTCAAGAAGATGTGAAAATTGATCCAAACAGAGTTAAATCGATAACAACTATGTCTTCCATTGAGAAAAACTAGAGTTAAGTCTTTCTTTGGCCAAGTAAATTTCTTAAGGAGGTTTGTGCATAATTTCTCTGAAATAGTTAGGTATATAGTAGATATGATGAAGGTAATAAAGCTTTCAAATGGAGTGATATTGAAAAAAAGGATTTTGAGGACATCAAAGATGCTATTGCCAAAGCCCCTATTCTTGTTCATCTAGACTATATTAAGGATTTCATCATATATTTTTATGCATCAAAGCATACTATGTTAGTCATATTAATGTAGGAAAAAAAAGAAAGAATACAAGCCCTGGTTGCTTTCATGAGTATGTCATTGAATAATCAAGAATTAAAATAGTCACAAATGGTGAAAGATGTATATGTAGTGGTGAGAGCACTCAGGAATTTCAGGTTCTATGTGTTGCATTCCCATTTAGTGATATGTGTGCCCGATCCTAGAGTTATAAGTATCCTAACACAACAAGAGGTTGGTTGCAATATTAGAGGAGATTGGATAGAAAAGGTCCAAGAGTACGATATAGAAATTAAGCCAACCAACTCATGAGAGGAAATGTACTTTGTGAAGTCTTGGTAGCAGATCAACAAGTTGATGTAATGCCCCGCCAAGGGATCCAAAGAATTATATCAAGTTTGCCAAACAATTTTTTTTTTTAAACATGAAAGGTAAACCATTCATAACATTTGCGGAAGCAATAGTAACATCCAACTGAAAGTAAACATAACATACATAACAAGTTACATTCTTTAAAAATCCCTTAACGTTGAATTACTTCTAATCTTAAGTATCCATCTAACATTCATCCTGAACAATGAAATAAGAATGATGCATCCAATGTTCTTAAACCATATACATGTGTACATTTTAGATTGCTCAATCATCCACTATACATGTTACAAGGTATGAAAAGATTAAAAGAGTAAACATCCATGTAAATAAAGTACGGCATCCTCCAATATTAATCCATGATGCAATAAAAGTAAATGAAACTATTAACAATTCATGATACATCATCATCATAAAGATATAAACATCCATCATAAAAGATAACCATATATCACAAACATAACTAACTAAGTGCACGGTTCCTCCCAACCGTTAATAGCATCATTAGACCATCATGGATCCTAGCCATCCCTCCGTGCGTAACATTCCAAAGCACCGAAGAGATCATCGGCTATAAACATAGTAGGAATGTCACTCCTAAAAACATCCTACTAATATGCAAAGTAAAGCATAATCTAACATATGCAAATCATCAATATAAAAACATACCAGTAAATACATCCATCATAAGGTATATCGTCTACCATAATGCTCCAAGAATAGAATGAAGATAAATACCAACCAATAATACTCCAGCCACAGTGTCTCAGACGGATCTCAAATGATAAGAGTGATAAAACACTACCACCTGACCACGTGGAACCTAAATGGTCCACTCCCACCGTGCTGAGGAGATAATCTCAAGTCCCAAACAGGCTTTCATAGTACATATCTCTAAAAGTCCAGGAATCCTAAAAGTATACTAACTCAAAGGTTCCAATCACAAAATAGACATCTACTTCCCCGAGGCACACAATGACATGTAGGAAACCTACTCTGCAAGTGGGAAAGTGTCATCGCATTTATTTCGTACAACTTACCCTGGTAGTTAGCTAAACTCCATGGGTCCATACAGATCTCATGCGGCCACTAATATCCTCTCATACTGACGAGGCATACTATGGAATGCAATGGTCGCAACCATGCATCTCACTGCTCCCATCCTAGCCTGTACAAGCACTCAAGGCATGGGCGAGAATATCCAAAAAAATTATCTTTTTAGGTTCATTTAATCCCCATTTAGTGTGTAAATGTTATCACTTATTATCCAAACTTACAATGAGTTATCCTGGCAGCCACTTAGGGCCCTGGCCCCCATTGCAAGCCACTTCCTGATACTACAAGTAGATTACCTACCCTAATGCTCATGGAATCATAAATCAACACAGTCTTGTACAAGCGACTATAAAGAAAATCCAAAAGATAATCCATAAAAAGAATCATCAAATATCCACAATATAAGCATCAAATATCCATAATAAGAATCATCAAATCACCAAGATAAGAATCATCAAATCTCCATGAGCATCTGAAAAAGCATCCATAGAAAATCATGACCACAACTGTTCTCTATTGGCAACTGAAGGCATCACTGATAATCATAAGTATCCATTGGTTCTCAACAACCAAAATATATCCCAAAATAATCACCATATCCATTGGTTCTTCAACAAGCAACCAAGAATATCTCAAAATCATACTGATCGAAGACTCCAAAATGGTTGAGTCAAACATGTCACAACATGACATCATCAAGAAATAAATCCACATTTTAGTCCCATCATGACGACTAGAAAATAAACCAAGGATATTTGATCGATGACTCAAAAATGATTAGCTCAGGTATCTCATACACATACATCTCAGCTTCGCACATGAAGACTGATGAACAAATACAAACATTTCATAGAGCATACGATCACATAACCATGGTTGGGCTTATAAAGATCGAGACCAAATAAAATCAACATGCCAATACATCTCATAACCCCCGAGCCTCTGGTAACAATCTAGGACTGGTCAACACTAGTCAACCCATAAACCCAAAACAAGAAGCATAGAGAATACACGATGAAAACACATGTTTTGGTTTTGCTAAAATCTCATAGTTGAATAATGTGTAGAGTTCCATTTTCCATTTTCAAGTGTAGGAGTTTCCAGTTTTCTATTTGCAAGTATACTTTAAATGTCTAAGTTTCATCATTTGACCTACAAGTCAACCCATTTGATTCCCTGATAGCATTATCCTTCCATTATTAAGAATTCTAAGAATAACTTAAAGATAACTATTCAGTAAACTGATCATCATTGACCCTTAATCAACTTGTTCTCTTTATTTAACTATGATCCATATTCTAATGGATTAACTCTTCTTTAATGTTACTTCAACTTTTCACATAAATCAAGGATCATTAATCATCAAATTATAAGAGAACCAAATTATCATTCTTCAATTAAGATATCTTAACTTTATTAGAATGATCAATTAAATCCATCAATTAACATAGGCACACCATCTATGACCTATTATCATTCTAATAGTTCTTAATTAAGACTTAATTAAATAATATTAAAACTTAAGCCTTTAATTCAATCGTTATCATCATTGACAATCATATAATATCTAAAATCATAATTCAAGTCATAAGGCTTGTCAACCTCAATATAGATAATTTACAATCTCGTCAAAAGATTTATATTAATTAAATCTCCATTACATAACTTAAGTATTAAATCCAATTAACTCTAATTAATTGATTTAATTAATAATTTCACAACCAAACCATCAACTCAATGAGTATTAATTGACTAACAATAGTTTGTACGTCCAAGTCAACACAAATATTAATATTTTAATAATACTAATAATAACAAGTTATTTTGGAAATCTTATCTATAATGACCACATTCGTCATGATAATTATTTCAATTTAAAACTTTATCACATATAATTATATTGACAACTCAAGGAACATCAATTGACTAAAATCAATTATAATCCAAATCCAAAAATTATTATCTTTTACGAAACTTCAATTCAATTATCTCCACTAGATTAAATCTAATCGACTTCGTTGATAACTATTCAAACCATTATTTATTAATAGTTTGTTAGTCCCAACAAACATTAATAAATAATAACTCATCAAAACTATAGATAACCAGTCTTAAAAAAAGCTTCATTGGTTAATATTTAACTATCTCTTAATAATACATAACAATTCCAATCATAGCAAGATTATTAAATGTTATAACAATGTCTATGACCTTTGTCAATTAGATCCATTATCATCTAAAGTCTCTTAATCATCATCATTAAACAACTATTATCAATATATCATAAATTACCATCTCGTAATTATTTAATATATATTAACATTAAAGTCAACCATTAGGCTTCATATTCTAATTCCTCAATACTCAAATTAATAATTCAATATCTCTTTCCTTCAGTTCTATCATTAATTCATCTAGAACACTCTTATTAGCCTTTTAGACTAATTAAGTAGTTATAAATTCTAACTATATTGCTTTATTGAGATTTCAACAACTTAAATTCTTCATTTATAACATTCCCCTTTACCTGGATTTAATTCCAATTAAGTAAATGAATCAATTCAAAACTATACATTTATTATTTATAAATCTTGAATATTAAACAAATCTATTAATATTATTTATTTATATATATATATATATATATAATATTTATACATATATACATATATATACATATATAATATTATATGTATAAACTCATAACAACCTTTAATATATTAAAAATCGCATATGAGATAATTAATATCAACATCATGCGTATGCTCATAAAGCTGTATGTTACATCTGACGGTGGATGAATCGCCATGCGAATGCCATCGCGATGCGACCGTGGCCGTGCGCTGATAGCTGCTGCCACAGTTGGCCCTGTGACCGCAGTCGTAGGTACGACTGTGTCAACAGTCTGTGGCTGGCATAAATGAAAGGAACAAGGAGGTCAAGTGGGGTAAAACCCTGTGCTCTCATATAATTTTTTTTTATAAACATTTTAAAATATCGTTCTTAAGCAATTCGCATATAACATTTTCATTAAAGTGTTTCCATGAGATTCGATATTAATAAAGATTTTCTCTCCATCGCGTTTTAATCGCGACTATTATCAATCAATGTTTTAAATAATATATATATATATATGTATATACATATATATATATATATAAATATATATATGTATATACATATATATATATATAAATATATATATGTATATACATATATATATATATATATATATATGTATATACATATATATATATATATATATATATATATATATATATATATATATATATATATATATATATATATATATGTATATGTATATGTTTATGTATATGTATATGTATATGTATATGTATATGTATATGTATAAATATATATACGCAGAGATTGTTAATCAGTTTTACAGCATTTTAAATTTATACATATATATAAATATTTATATTTATATATATATAATTGTATGCAGATTTTATATATATAAAAAGAAAACATATATATATAACTTAAATAAGAGGGCTTTCAAATTCCTGAATTAAGAATTTTCCCTTTAAAATAATTGTTTTCTAAACATATCCATTAATCCATCCAATAGGTTTAACTATAGATTTGTTATCATCTTTCTCAATTTGATTCTAATTCGAACCCAAACCCGATTTAGATCTAGTTTTCTCTTTAATTGGATCTAGGGTTTTCTAATGTTTTCTTCTCAACCAATAACATATCTAGATACCAATTTCTATTATAGATTCAATCACAAGAGTATTCAGACACATAGACATGATGAAGATAAGAAGGGAAATAGTGCAAATAGAGTGTGAGATTATCACGAGTGCACTTGGACACTGATGCTAATCCACCATGCCTCAGAAGTCCATAGAAAATCCTTTCCTTCTCCATCATTCACAATCCTTCCAATATCCAAGCCAACCGAGAATCTCCAAGTGACTAAAAATGCTAGAAGAAGCACGGATGCATATAGAAGCATATGAGCATGAAGAAGAATATGAGCTTGTAGCTTGTAGCTTCCATTCAGCTTCTACTTCAGCTTCCATTCAACTTCCATTTTTTGCTTGTCCAAACACACTAGAAGAGCCTCTATTTAAAGGCCTCTGAGATGCATCTAGAGTGTCTCTAGAAACAACTAGAAGATAAGCATGACAACCAAGCATGAGTCTTCTCCAACCTTCTAGATAAGTCCTAAGGTTGTAGACACCATGTGCTCAAATAAAAATGCTAACTCCTAAGTGTAGACAACTTATGCAATCTTAGAGTGCAAACTCCAGTGTTGACAACTCTCGAAAATTTGCAAACTCCTATGTGAGAAAATATTTAAAATAATGCACATAATATTTGATATAATATTTAATTTACTCTTTCCAATTTTATTTATTTTATTTATTAAATCTCATGCACAAACTTTAATAATTCCACTTTCCAATCTTAATTTATTTATATTTTAAGCACATGAAATCTAGAATCTTTTATTAATTTAAAATATATTTTCCACTTTTAAATTTCATTTCCAAGACTTAATTGCTAAAATATTTATTACCTTTAATAATAATATTATTTAGTCATTTATTTAAAGATGAACTCCAAATATATTATTATTAAAATAAATATTGTCACATTCCAAATTTAAACTTTTAACTTTTATCTTCAAATTTAATTATTTTATTTAATTAATTTCTCAATTAATTAAATTAAATAAATATTAAAATATCATATTAATTTTCTATTAAATTAAACCATTAATTAAATCTTTTAATTAGGCTTAATTAATAGAAAATACATCAAAGACTCTCAAGATAAAAATATGAAAACCCATCACAACCAAAATACATACAAAATCAAACCAAACGTTTAAATCACGAATTATGTCATCCGACATATTCGGAGGGTACTCAACTCGGATACTTGTCCTAATTTTCCAATTAGAACAAATGGATTAAAAGGGTTGGGATTTGGACTTGAAAATTTATCTCCCCTCTCTTATCATTGAGATAATGTGATAGGGTACGCTCATCCTGGCAATTCAGGGAAGTCGATACCTGGTACCTGCAACCTACATAAAAATCACGCATGTACAAGCACAATATATACTAAACTAAACAGGCAATGGTAGGAAGTGGTGCATCGTGTAGATCCCGACTAGCAGGTGACTACGACTCCCTTCCTTAACCACATTAGACATGCCATACAAAAGAAAACACGTAAAGCAAACACGCACACCATACACATGCAAGTATGGGGTAAGTATCCATAATAAAACACATATGATAATAAATCATCTTACTAATCATCATTAATAACTGGAAGTAATGTAATAATCACCATCAATAATTGCGAACACTAAAAATAATCATCATACATACATGAAATATAAAGTCTAAGTGATCTCATCACATAATAAACTGAATCCATAGCACAATATCTGATAATCTCAAAAGAATGCTGCTAACCAACAACATGAAACTAGCTCTAAAAGAGTTCAGCAATGTTAGCAAAATGTGAACTAGAGGCAGGCACTACAGTTGAAGTAGAAGATATTCCAAAGGTCCCCATGGTCAGCCTTCAAGATCCTTGGTTATCAAATATTGAATACTTTCTGACCTATGGTGAGTTTCCTGAATGGATTAAGCGCTAAGTAGAGGAGAGATCTAAAAGAAAAAGCCTTAAAGTATGTAATGCATGATGATGTCTTATATAAAAGAGCTATTGATGGTACATTTCTAAGATGTGTTGATAAGGACAAGCAAGGGAAGCTATTAAGATCTTTCCATGATGAATCATGTGGAGGACATTTTTCTTCCACTATCACACCATTCAAAATTTTGAGGCAATGCTACTATTGGCCTGGTATGTTTAAGGATGCATATAAGTGGGTTGCTAATTGTGAGAAATGTAGAATGTTTATTGGTAAACCTCGACTAGTTGCCTTACCTCCTAGACCTGTGATGATCGAAGCTCCTTTTCACCAATGGGGGTTGGACTTCATAGGCACAATAAATCCTCCTTCAATACAAGGACACTCTTACATATTGATTGCCACTAATTATTTTGGTAAATGGGTGGAAGCCAAGCCAATGAAGAAGACCTCATTAGAAGTAGTATGTGAATTTCTTAGAGAGCATATATTTCTCCGGTTTGGAGTTCCTATGAAATTGATAATGGACAATGCGTCTCATTTATCTTTCTCTAGAATTTTTTAATTTTATTATGATAATGGTATCCAAATCGATCATTCCTTTGACTATTATCCTCAAGGAAATGGGCAAGCTAAATCTAGCAATAAGATTCTGATTAATATCTTGAAGAAATTGATCTTAGATAATTAGAGAAGTTGGTACGAAAAGATACATGATGCTTTATGGGAAAATAGAACCACACCTAAAAGAGCCATTGGTATCTCACCTTTTGAGTTAGTTTATGGAGTAGAAGCTAGCTTGCCATTGCCCCTAGAGCTTTCCACTTGTAAATTGAAGACTGTGATTAAAGATGGTATATATAGAGATGGATTGGAAATGAGAATTTTGTATCTCACCAAGTTACAGGAAGAAAGAGAAGAAATGGTAGATAAAATTACTGAACATCAAGGAACAGTTAAAAAGTTATTTGATAAAAGAGCAAGACCAAGGAAATTCATGGAAGGTGATTTGGTCTTGCTATGGGATAAGAGGCATGAACCAATAGGGATACACTCCAAGTTTGAGTCTTTGTGGAAAGGGCCATTTCAAATCATGCAAGTCAACCAAAACAACTCTTTGAAGTTGGCATATCCCACTGGAGAATCCTTGTGATGTTCTTATAAAGGGAAAGATTTGAAGCTATATCAAATGAAAAACCGAAGTAGGTAATGCCTCCATAGTAGCTAGTTAAGTAAAACAAATTCTCTTCATGCAATTTTCTTTGCCTTAGTTGCTCACTTTCTTAGCTATTTGTTGCTACTTTCCGATATTAGTATGTTCTTTTTATTTCCAGGTTGTCCCCTTGTTTTGTAGAACCAGAGATTTCTAGAGACCTTTTAAGAATTGTCCTGCTTAAATCCCTAGACAGAGCTAGTTGTTGCCCAATTTTTAGTTGGTTTCATTTTTCTTTAGATTGAATTCAAGTCAATGTACCAATGTGTTGAGTCTATATCTATATTTCCCTTAAGGAAATTCTCCTCTCATCTATCCCTCTATGTGCACGTAGGTGTTCATTCAAAAGAAATCTAATGTATTTTTTCATAATAGGTGATTAGGAAAGGAAAGGTAAGTCTTTGCATTTCCTAGATGAGAGGGAAGTTGTTCTAAAACCCTAATGACAGGATGCATTTGAAAAGAAGATCATGCTTATATTCAAAGTGAAAGGCACCAGAAAACATTGAGATCAAGACTAGAGGATATGATGTAGATCATGGAAACAAGTTAGAAGGAAGAGCATTTGAATCTAATGTAGAGGAAGAGCTCAAATATCCAACAATGGTGAACACCCTAGTCAAAGGAGGTAGGAACAAAGTTGGCAATCAAATCAACAATGCAAAATGCATCAAAATCTCCACATCACTAGTTGAAAGGTCAATTTCCCTTGGAGACGGATTCCTGACCATTAGATGAGGATCAAATCAAAGGTCATGATTTAAATAAATCCTTAGACATCACAATTAATTAAAGTTAACCCTAATTTAAGGCAGTGAAGCAACAAAGGTTTGACATTGCATCATTGTAGAGAATAGTCATGTGTTAAGATATTAAGTTGTGAGGTTGTGAACAAGGTCAACTTGAAGTCAAGTATGGTACTACTATAGCATATAGCAATTGGATTAATCATTTTGTGGAGAAGGCTCATTTATTATATGGTAATGAATCATAAAGTAAGTTATATCCCTATAACTTATGGCAATCATTGATAGTCAGGATGTTGTGGATTTGATTGTCGTGATGACCAATGAGGCTGTCAATAATAGTTATGGTGATGGGAAAAGGAAGCTAGATATGAAGCTTTTCACTATATTCTATGGCAAAATGAACCATCAAAGATTTTTAAAAATGACCTTTTGTTACAGTGAATGGCAATAAGAAATCTTACATTGATATAGGTTTGGTGATCGAAAGAAGTAGTATCTTGTTATTTCAATAAAGCAAAACTTACAAAGGATGAGAAGTAAAGATGAAAGGGTTTCCATTTTTAAATCATGATCATTGATAGAAGATCAATGGAAGATATTCAAAATTTCTATGACTATTAGGATATGAAATTAAAGTTATGGCCCCAATGCAGGGTTTTCACGGGAACACAAAGAGACTTGATGTTTTTTGTTGATTTGTTTTAGTTACAGAAACCCAAGCATCTACCAGATGTTTACAAGGTCATCATAGGACTAGGGTTTAGCATCAAGAAAGATATTAACGAATTAATTTTCCTACAAATTATGGATTTTATTCCTAGCTTTTTAAAATTAAATATTTGTAATAATGTGACTTTTGGATTCCTAGTGACTTGATGATAATGCAAAGGTCAGAAAAATTGATAGTGTAGAGATGGTAATTCCATTTATCTTGATTTGGCTTTTAGGTTTGTTGTTCCAATCATAGGTTAGATTAGGTTTTCATTGAGGACTAAAAGCAATTACATTTGGTACTATGATTTTCTCTTTGATTCCATACCATTATGCTATTTGCGGCACAAGTAATTCCATTTATCTTCCATGTGTGGTTCTTTTTTTTACATCTCCCCATTTTATCTACATCATTAGAATTAGTAGTCATAGTTGTAGAAGTTAAAATTGTTGCTAATTAGAAGTTAGATGCTAAAGCTTCAAGATAAATTATAACAAACATTCCATTGGGGGTTATGAGTTATCCAAATCCAATTTTGCCTAAATTGTTTGTGTCTATAAGCAATTTGGTTAGTAACCTCTTCTAATCTTATCATGTAAAATCATGATCAAATAAAGGCATCAATTCATTGTATATCATTTCAAATTAAAGTGATTTGTACCTTGTAATTCAAAGGGTAGTGATATAACACATAAACTAAACCATTTTTCTGTGGCATCCTTTTGTTTCTCCAAAATAATTCCTCAAGTTAGTCTTAAGGCTTTCCCAATTAATTATAATAAGATAATTAATTAATTTACAATCACAATAGCACTTTTGGCTCACAGTTTATACAACTTCTCATACATCCAAAACTAGGGCTTTCGCATCTGCTAACATCATCATTAGACTATCATAAGTCACTAGCTGACTACACATTACTAAATTATATTGATGTCAAAGGATATATTGAAAACATTAGAAACTGCTTCTCAAGTACTATGTCTTTGTACTACTCTTTATAAATCAGGTATAACTTTCATATGACTTTGACTTACATGTTGCACATTGAACAACATCATCTGGACATAGTGAAGAACATGTCCATGAATGTGCATCACCAAAAAATCAAGACAATATCCATACAACTAAGATTTATGTTTGCTACTCTGTTTGTTTTCATAGGCTTACTGCTATGTTGGAATCAATGACAAACATAGTCATGAATGCAACATGTCAATACTCTTCAATGCTTAGGATACTGTCCCAAAGGAATATCATCAACATTCATGCTAACGATCTCCCCTTTGGCATTAATAGAAACATAGATGAAAAATATCTAAGTTCCAAGAATACCAAATAGTACTCCTCTGATGTTGTTGTTGTTCTCATCTTTTCAAATCTTCTTCATCAATCAAAGCTAAAAACCTCTGGAACACTACTTCGTTTGACATCTTCTTAGGATCGGCAACAATTGTTCACAATAAACAACTTATCATACATATTTCCCCCACAAAGATATTCGTCCTTATTTCTTACATGAATCTTCCTAAATCTCCCTAATAAAGTAGAGATTTCTCTCATATTCATACTTTTCTTCTGCATTCTCTCTCCCATTCAACTAGAGGGTGTTTTTCATGTACATATCTCCCCCATTGACATCAATAAGAAAGGTCTCATAATGTCAATTTACTAATCCAATGTATAACTAGCTCAAGTTTTAAAAGAAACTATTCAATACCAAATACCAAATACCAAGATTCCTCAATGGCTCTCCTCATAGATACTCCCCCATATAGGAAGCATCAACATTGAGTCCAATCTAACAATGGTGCTATGTGTCATTGGACTGATGCACTCTCTTCATCATCTACTCAAAAGTAGGTAGGGGCATAACCCCAAGCATACCTCTAAAGTACTCAAAAGTATCTTTAGGTGAGGGTTTCGTAAAGATATCTACAATTGGTTATTTATTATTCACATACTCTAATCTGATCTCCTTTTTTGTTGCCTTCTCTCTCAAGACATGATACTTAATAGATATATGCTTAGTCTTAGAATGCAATACAGGATTCTTAGACATACTTAAAACAATTGTGTTATCATAGTATATGATAATAGGCTCTATAAATTTAATTCCAATATCTTTCAACATCTACTTCATCCACATAACTTGATTACAGTTATTTTTTTCTACTACATACTTTGCTTCTATCATACTTTGTGAGATAGAACCTTGTTTCTTGCTCAGTCAAGAAACCAATCTACCTCCCAGAAAAAATACTTCACCATGGGTGTTCTTTTTGTCATCCATACTTCTTGCCCAATCTACATCAGTATATGCACATAGAGTGAAATCACTCAATCTTTCATACCAAATTCCATAGTTAGATGTTCCTTTCAAATATTTGAATATCCTCTTTACTACTACATAATGATACTCCTTATGATCAGTTTGAAATCTAGCTATAATCTCAACTACATTTTATATATCTGATCTAGTGTGAGTCATATATTGTGAACCTCCAATCATGGACTTATATTTCTTCTACTCACCTATAAGTGTCTCATCCTTACTAGATAACTTGTGACTAGTTATCATTACGTGTACCAACAGGATTACAACTTTCCAATCCAAATCTCTTCAACAATTCTTTCAAGCACTTAGCTTGTGAAATGAAAATACCATCATTATTTGGAAAAATCTGCAATCATAGGAAAAACTCCATTTCTCCTATCATACTCATTTCAAACTCATTTTTCATCTCTTTAGCAAGCTTATCACTTGCTTCATCATTACTTCCAAATATTATGTCATCAAAAAATATTACTATTATCAGCAAACTATTTTCAATTTCTCTCAAAAATAAGTTACTATCTATTGTACCTTTAACAAATCCAAGATTTTTTAGATACTTATCCAATCTTTCATACCAAGTTTTAGGTGCTTTCTTTAGACCATATAGATATTTCTTAAGTTTTCATACCATATATTTATCTTATGTCAGAGGAAAGCCTTTAGGTTGCTCAATATATACCTCTTCTTCAAGTTCTCCATTCAAGAAAGTTGATTTAACATCCATCTGATATACTTTGAACTTCTTATTTATTGCATAAGCCAAGAACATTATTACTTCTTCCATTCTAGCTATAGGTGCATATTCCTCCTCATAGTCTATGCCTTCTTGTTGTGAGTAACCTTTGCATACAATTCTAGCCTTGTTTCTCGCAATTCGACCTTGTTCATTCATCTTATTTTTGAATACCCATTTGGTCCCTATCACATTCTTGCCTTTAGGTCTAGGAACTAACTCCCATGTTTCATTCTTCATAGTCTAATCTAATTTTCCTTTCATTTCTTGAATCCAATGACCATCTTTACATGCTTCATCTACACTTTTAGGTTCAACTTAAGAAATCAGACATAATTCCTGATTAACTCTTCTTCTTGTCATCACACCTTTGTCTTTACTTCCAATTATCTAATCTAGAGGGTGATTCTTTATCATGTTCCTATTAGAGGTAGGACTTTACATCTAAGCTCTTATCTCATCTCTAGGTTTAAACCTATGTTCTCCTCTTTGCTCAATAGTTTGCACATAATTCTATAGATCATTGTTACTCTTAAAAAAAAATTCAATATTATTTCTAACAATTCTAGAATTATCTTCTTCTTCATAAGAATTGTAGTCTAACATCCTTTCCTTAGTTACAAAATTTTCATCAATCTTTACATTTGTGCACTCAACTATTGTCTTTGTTCTGTGATTCAAATATCTATATGCCTTACTTTTCAATGAATAGCCAGGAAACATACCTTCATCACTTATTTGATAAAACGTACCAATATCATCATCTATCTTAATATAACACTTGTTTCCAAATGTTTTGAAATACTTAACTGATGTTGAATGACCAAATCATAATTCATAAGAGGTCTTTCTCATAACCTTTTTGATATGTACTTTGTTCAAAGTGTATACTATTTTATTGACTATTTCTCTCCAAAATATCTTGGATACATCATTCTCCAACGACATCACTCTTGTTGCCTCTGCTACTAATTTACTTCTTCTTTCTACAATCTCATTTTATTTAGGTGTCCTAGGTGAAGATAACTACCTCTTGATTCCATTCTCTTCACAACACATATTAAACTCTCTAGAGGTGAATTCTCATCCTCTATCTGATCTCGAGCATTTTATCTAAACACTAGATTCATTCTCAACTCTATTCTTAAATACCTCAAGCTCCTCCAAACCTTCAAACTTCTCTTTAAGAAATTTTGCCCACATCATTCTAGTGAAATCATCAAAAAAAATCATTAAATACCTTTCACTGTAGAATCCTCTTGTTCTAGAGGGACCACTTAGATCCGTGTGAACAATCTCGAGCTTCTTTGTAGTTGTGAACTTCATGTTGGGAAATGATACCTTCTTCTTCTTAGCCAAAATACATTATTTGCAAACAACATGAGTAGGCTTTATTATCTTAGGCAAGTCTCTAACTACAAATATGCTACTAACTTTCACAATATTATCAAAGTTTATATGACAAAATCTCCTATGACATAACCAACTATTATCCACTTTAGCAACCAAACATGTCATTTTAGTCAGATTCAACTTAATACATTACCTTTGGGCCTAGTTCCAGTTCCAATCATTCTACCATCTTTATCCTTGATGGTGCAAGTCTTTTCTATGAATTGCAATTGATACCCTTTGTCCACCAACTATCCAACACTCAACAAATTATGTTTTAATCCATCAATAAAATAAACATCATCAATGTTATTTTTTCCATCTAAAGTAATGGATCGAATCCATGTAATATGATAGGTTGCATTGTTACCAACTCTAACAATACCTCCATCATAGTTCCTAATTTAACAAGCTTATTCATATCACCAGTCATGTGATGTGAACAACCACTGTCTATTATCCAATCAGATTACTTTTCAACTCAGGAAACTAGACCCTTTTCTTCTCTAATTTCTCTAGTAAGATCATCTTCCTTAATAGATATGAATCCTAGCCCATCATCACTTTCACTCTAAACTTTTTTATTAGATTCTTCATCTTCATTAGCATACACAATATTCGTAGGTCTCCTAGGATTGAACTTCCCTTTATATTTATTCTCTCTTTTAGGACATTTAGATGCATAATGACCAAACTCATTACATGTCCAACATTTAAAGATATTCTTCCCATCTTTTTATCTTGTCACAAGAAGTGTTATACCCTCTTCAATCTTCTTGTCTTCATCAGATCTAGTTATGTTGCTACTAGCAAAATTTCCATGTGTACTTGTGCTTCTAGATAGGCTTGGATGATCATTTAGGGCACTAAAGGTTGTATCAAATCTAGTAAAATCTTAATATTATCTCAAACCTACTTCAGTTTCTTCCAATATTCCAAGCAATGTCTCCTTGGAAAACTCCTTAGTACAGGGAATTAGTAGTTCAATCATCTAAGATAATTGCTTGAATGGTGGTGTTAAAGTTTTTAGAATCTTCCCAACCACTTCATCTTCTTCCTTGGTTCCACCATATGACTTGATTCCTACAAAAATTTCTAATATCCTACCAATATAGCTTCTTATAGCTTCATCTTCCAACATTTTAGCATCTTGAAATGAACATATCCAATTCTACAATCTTACTCTTTTTGTATGTTTATCACCTTCAAAAATAGATTCTAAAGTTATCCAAATCTTATGAAATATTTGAATTGACTTTACTTGACTATATTCATTCTCTAGAAGAGTTGATAGTAAAGCTTATCTAGCTCTCATATTGCACATGAATAGATTTCTTTCTGCTTCATTACATTCTTCAAGTTTCCCTTCTTCGACAATTGCTTTTTCACTTTTCGTAAAGAGCTAATAACTCAGACCCATACATAGCAGATGAGTCTTCATATTCTCCTTCCAACTATCATATTTGGCCCCATCAAATCTAGGACCATCCTTTCTAAAAAGATTCACAATTAAACTCCCAAAGTTATTAATCTTCTTCTTCAAGGATTTGATGCTCTAATACCAATTATTAGAATACATAGTCCACCAATATAACTGAAAGGGGGGTTGAATAAGATATCTAATTAATATCATAATTATAACCCTTATTAAACTTTAACCATATGAGCAATACAATATTAAACTACAACAAGATACTGATGCACAATAATACCAAATATGTTAAGTAGGGAAATCCCTAATCAGAGGGAAAACACTTGTAGTGATGGTACCCACAAGATGATGTACTAATATAATTATTCCTTATTAGAGGATGGACCCTATTAGTAGTCAATATCAAAATTCACTACATATCAATCCCTATTAGGAAACTTTGCATCCCTGTTAGGAGTTGTGCCAACCCTATTAGGAGTGGTGGAATATAGTTGAACACACTACCCAAACAACTATAAGGGCAAGATCAATAAACCCACTATCAAAATGATCTATGTAGTATTCTTTGTATAAAAATAGAAATGAATAGTACTACCCCTTCCTCTTTATGTCCTATCAACTAGACTTCTTCTCCTTCTGATCTTATAACTAGATCACACATTTTGCATCCAATAATCCCCTGGATTGCTTACTTTCATTCAGTAAACACTCTGATACTTCTTGCACTTCACATATACTTTGATCTTATGATCATATTATAAAAAAGGAAAACATATTTCCTTTATATCATATCTTCAAAATAATTCTTTGAGTTAGCCTTGAAGCTTTCCCAATTAATTATCATAAGATTATTAATTAATTCATAATGACAATAGCAATGTCAACTCATAGTCTATACAACTTCTCACATGTGCAACACTAGAGCATGTAAATCCATCATCATCTTACTATCATAAGTCATTGGTTGAGTGCCCATTACCATATCATATCACTACCAAAGGATATAATACAAACATCAGAAACCACTTCTTAGATACTCTATCTCTATATTGCTCTCTATACATTAGGTAAAAATTTTGTACATCATTAACTTATGTGTTGTGCATTGAACCACATCATTAGGATAGAGTGAAGAACATGTCAATGAATGTGCATCACCAAACAATCAAGACATTTTCCATACAACTAAGCTCTTTTTTTATTACTATGTCATTCTTCATAGACTTACTACTATGTTGACATCAATGACAAGTACAATCATGAATGCAACATGTCAATACTCTCCAATGCTTAGGATACTCCCCCAAAGGAATATCATTAGCATTCATGATAATAGAAGTTGTGTATTTGGATACTACGATTCAATGGGAGTCTTTAATGAAAGAAGAGATGGACTCTTTGCTAAGAAATCAGACATGGGATTTATGCAAGTAGCATGCATGTAAAAGGGCTTTGCAAAATAAATGGTTTTACAGGTTGAAAGAAGAGGATAGAGGTAAGAAAATATTTAAACGCAAGTTAGTTGTAAAAGTATTTGCATAGAAA
Organism: Cupressus sempervirens; assembly: GCA_028749045.1. Taxonomy (NCBI): domain Eukaryota; kingdom Viridiplantae; phylum Streptophyta; class Pinopsida; order Cupressales; family Cupressaceae; genus Cupressus; species Cupressus sempervirens. The sequence continues at coordinate 37,690,924 of CM053790.1, forward strand.
AAGGGATTGATTTTGATGAGATATTTTCTCCTATTGTTAAAATGACTTCTATTCATATTGTTTTAAGTATTTGGGCTATTGAAGATTTAGATTTGGAGCATATTGATGTTAAAAAAACCTTTCTTCATAGTGATTTGGATGAAGATATGTATGTCATAACCATAGGGATTTGAGGTCCAAGGTAAGGAGAATCTAGTTTGCAGATTGAAGAAAAGTTTATATGGCTTGAAGAAAGCACCTCAGTAGTGGTATTTGAAATTTGCCAGTTTTATGTATGAGCATGGATACAATAGGTGTCATTCAGATCATTCTGTTTACTTTAAGAGGTTAGATGATGATAGCTAAATTATTTTATGTCTATATGTTGATGATATGTTTGTCGTTGGGTCTAGCATGGATCACATTAAGGGGTTAAAAGAATAGTTAACACATTCATTTTTGATGAAGGATTTCGGGGAAGCAAAGAAAATTCTTGGTATGAAAATTTGGAGAGATAGGAAAAATAGAAATTTAAGATTATCTCAAGTTAATTATATTGTGAAGGTGTTGCTATGTTTATCTATGGATATTGCTAAATTTGTCAGCACACCTTTACCTAGTCATTTGAAGTTGACTAAGAAGATGCATCCGGAGACACAACAAGAGGAGGATAAGATGTCCAAGGTACCTTATGCTTCATTTGTAGAAAGCTTTATGTATGGTATGGTATGTACAAGGCTTGATATTACACATGTAGTGGGAGTTGTTAGCAGGTATATGAGTCATCAAGGAATTGAGCATTGGAATGCAATCAAATGGATTCTTAGATATTTGAGAGGAACATCTAGTAAGTGTTTACATTTTGGGGGATCTACTACTGATTTATAGGGCCATGTTGACTTAGATTTGGTAGGAGATATTGCTACTAGGTGGAGACTATAGGTTGTGTATTTATTGTTGGTGGGGCAGCAATGAGCTAGGTTTTTAGTTGTAGAAGGTTAATACTTTATCCACTATAGAGGAAGAGTATTTTTTCACTATAGAAGCAACCAAGGAGATGATATGGCTTCAGTTCTTCATGGAATAATTGGGACACCAACAAAGGGATAGTTATTATTTTATAGATAGCTAATGACATTCATCTTGCAAAGAAGTATGCTCTACATTCAAAGACAAAGCACATATAGTTGCAATACCATTTTATTTGGTTTATTTTGGATGATAGATAGTTAAATATGGAGAAGATATATATAGATGATAATCCAACTGATATATTTACCAAGGTAATAACAAGGGAGAATTTGAACTCCTCTTTAGCTTTGGTTGGTGTTCTAGACTGAATAGAATAAAAGAACAATAGAGTCTACGGTGGTTTGATATTCTAGTGGGAGCTATAGGTTTAGTAGTTCTATGATTAGTCTCCAAGTGGGAGGTTATTATTGTGGAGTTTGATCATTCTCCAAGTGAGAGATTATTGTGATGTGTAGCCTAATTAGACTTGGAGATTTATTCAGTGTGGTTTTCCCCAGATTATTTCTATAGGGGTTTGGGGGCAATACCCCCATGACTATGAGGTCCTAAGGTAGTACCCTAAGTATGATGTTTGTCATAGTACAAGGTGGGTTTGAGGGTTAATTCCCCCATAGGGGTTTTGGAGGGCTACACCTCTAAAGCCAAAAATGCCCATATATTGTAAAAGACATTGGTTGATATTTTTCCTATTGAACAACTTCTTCTAGCCATAATTTTGTAAGAAGCAAAATATTGTATAAACTAGATTAGGATTAGGGATATTAAAATGTATGGTGATATTGTAGCTTCTTGTGATAGTATTGAGCTATAAGAGATTGCATATTGTAATCATTGGATAGTAATAATATTGGACTTGTTGTTGGTGGACATAGCTTAGGGATTGGGTGAACCACATTAGATCTTGGTGTCTTATGTTCTCTTCTGTGTGATCTATTATTTTTTGATATTGATTATATTTTCTTGTAACTTTTATTTTAGTTTGTATTTAATCCTAACAAGTGGTATATAAACATACTCTTCCAATACAAAGCAATCATGTCTATGGTGATGATTTTCTTACACATGTACATGCCAGATCTAGGGAATGCATTTCAAACTAGGAATTCAATTCATCTATATTCATTTTTGATCTGTGCCTCTCTATACATTCCATCCCATCCCATTTTTTGATGACCTCTTCTAATATAGGAAGTCAAAACACATCTCACCACAACCCAGATATAGCAGAAATGACTTGTATAATTGATACACTTAATAAACATTATTAAAATTGCACCATAATAAACAAGGACATCAACAAGTAATTTTTTTAAAATCCTTATACCATTTGGAACTTTTTTTCAAATTCACGCAACTATACCAATAACTAAAAAGAGATGCATGAAATTCTAGTGAGTCTAACTTAGGTATATTACACTGTTAATCTATAAAATGGAGAACAAACACTTATAAATCTTTCTACAAGGATATGTACAACTTGAAATCTAGGGAGTGGGTACATTGTGCATTACATAAACTCACTCTAGAATAGAAGGAGAAATAAAAGAATAGGTCAGTCAGTTGTAGTGGTAGTGGTAATAATATGGTACAGGAGCACCTCCATAAGTCCTTGAGATTGTAAAACTACATCAATTATGCTTCCTATTGATTTGATTTGAATTTATTTTTTTACGTAAGAATATTGATTTGATTTGGACCTCATGGAAATGTGATAAGATCCATTTTTAGGCTCTTTACCAAGAAGGTGTTCATATAAGCCTCTTGCTCAAAATTGATCAAATGATAAGTTTTCTTATTTTAGTAGGCATAGGTGATTTCTTAAGTTAATTTGGTAACATTAAGAACCTATAAGATAATTTTTATCAATTATGTTGCCCAATTTTTTGTTCATTCCTTTTTGCTTTAGGTTTGAGTCAAGTCAAATGTGTCAATGTCTTGAGTCGAAGTCTAGAATGCTCATAGGATGACCTCTCTTCTCATCATCCATTTAAGATAACCTAATGTGAGAAACCATGTGAGAAATGTACTAGTCAAAAGGATAGGTGATTAGGTTTTATAGGGTTCTTTTATGTGTCCCTCTGATGAGAAGAAGGTCTAGATACTTTATCGATTCATCATCCCCTATTCTTAATCATGTTAAAGGAAAAGATTCACATTGTGTTATAGTTTTCATGGAGAGATATCCCAATGATCAGGCTCAAACTTTTAAGAAATTAATTTGTATCAACAGCTAAATGGATGAGTGGAAAAATCAACTGCTCTTAGAGATACATACATCATCATCAGATGAAGATTAGATCAAAGGTGTTCACAAAATCGCAGCTCATATTCCATGTGATGAAAGATAAGTCATGAAGCTATGAGTGTAAATGGGAAGTTAAGTCAAATAGTTATCATTGTGTCACAAGGAATTAAGGTTAACTCTTAATGTAGGTTGTAAAAATATGAAAGATAATGATAGTTAGTCCTAAATAGTCATCACAAGGTCACAAGTTAGAGTACATTAAAGCTATTTAAAGTTGTGAAGTGGTGAATAAGAAGAATCACATTGTTAGTTGATGTTAATGTTGACCCTAAAAGAAGGTTGTGGAGATGCGAAACAAAGTGGCAATTAAAGTAAATAGTGATTGGATGATCACGACTTAGCTATAGTCAAAAGAAATCTAATTTGTGAAGGTGTGACCAAGAGAATAGCATGACACGTGGAATAGGTGGATCCACTCTACAAAGTAAACAAGAGAATTAATATCTTCTAGTCTTAGCCATCAAATCTTAAAATATTAACACTTATCACATGTTCAAAAGTGATTTAAGATAACCCGAAGTTAACACGATGAAGCTCCAAAATCCATTCATCTCATGGTCATAGGCAGTTAAATTTTTCCTAAGATTAGAATTGTGAAGCCACAAACTCTCATGATCACATGGTCATAGCATTAAGTGCCAAGTTAGTGATGAGGCTAGTTATTGCCTCTGTTTTATGATAATCTTAAACACTTCGTTTTACTTCCACCAAGACATTTGTGAACTTATTTTTACTTGAACTAATTATTAACCTATGGGTAGATAGTATGTCATATTTTACCAATATTATAAATAATGCAGTATTTCATATAACCATCAAAATGTGTGTTCTAATATTTAAATTTAATTTGATAATGCTTATTTGAAAATATCTCTGCATAATAACTAACATCTTAACAAAGGAAGCTAAAGATGGTTAGAAGTATTGTTGTGAGGTTTTCACACCATCGCCCCAAAATTTTGGGGACATCCCATTTTTTTTAATTTCCTTGGAAAATTTTTGGATTGTCCAAAAATTTTGATTTTTTGAGAATTTTTAGTCTTAGACATCTTCAGGCTAGATGGGGAGAGGGCTAGGTTTATTTTTACCTGGTTTCAACTAGATTTTCTAGAGCAACTAATTTCATCCTTAGGTCAAAATTTTTTTCAAAAGGCAATGATTGGTAGGATAAAATTGTAAACTTGTATTTAATCAATTTCTTTTGAAAATATTGATATAATTATGTAAATTTGGAAAAATTTCAAAAAAATGCAATTTAGTTAGATTTGAGTTTTGGAAAATCTTAAATTTTTCTTTGGTGAAAAAATTAATTTTGTGGAGATGAAGCAAAATTGCAAAATTGATTTTAGACTCTACAGGTAATTTTATTTTTGTCAAAAAAATTTAATGGCATAGCAAAATTGATTTGGATATAAATTGCAAAAAATTGGCTTTAACAGAGTAAAATTGCCTTGAAATTTTTTTTAAGCCTTTAATGAAATTGGTAATTTAATATTGAAAAATGGCTTTTGGTTAGCCAAAATTTGGTTTTAATGACATATTAATTACTAAATCCTCATTAAATGGGAATATTTAACACCTTCAAGGCATTATTTAATTTTGTTTTGCAATTTGGAACTAATTGGCAATTTAAAAAAGCAATTTTCATTTTGGCAAAGTTAATTTTGTGCTTAGAATTTAATTAGGGGCCATATCTTGTGCATTAATTAATTTATTTTTGCTCCCAAAGTCCCAATCAGCCAACTTGGGAGGATGAACAAATTGGGTATAAGAGGAAACTTTTTTCTCTCATTTCCTCACTTCTCACTCTTCCTCCCCAAGGTGTTGGCGATTTTAGCAAAGGTAGTCCTCTCTTCTTTTTGGGAAACTTTTACCATGGAGTAGCTCTTCTCCTCCTTTGGCGATTGCTCTTGGGAGGCATATTTTTTGCATTTTTGGGCAATTTTGGTTGCAATTAAGCATTTTCAGTCCTTAGCAATTTTCCATGGCGGCAGATTTTTGCATTATTTGGTGATTTTTCTCCATCTATTAGGGATGTGATTTATGCCCTAGGTGACTTTGGAGGGAAAATTGGAGACCTCCAAAGCTTGGGCGAATTGGTTTTTTGAGCAGAACTTTCCACTCTCGACATTTTTTGAGGGCAGACCTGATTTTTGTGCCATAGGGGATCTATGATGGAGGTTTGATTCTCTCCATTTAGGGACTGTATTTTTCACATCAAACTTAGGTGACATTATTTGGGAGTAGATACATGAGGAAAGTCTGATTTTTGTGGACAAATGGTGGATAGTTTCAAGTGTTTAGAGTTCTAATTTGCAAGAGGATTTGAAATTCTCAAGGTCTGATCCTAAATTCCAAAGGAGTTAAGATTCGGTTATTGGTAGAGGTGACTTTTAATCATTTAGAGCTGAAAGGGGTCCTTAAGCTAACTTCTTTCATTCATTCTAGTATAAGGATTGCATCCCTTGGTTCTACTTGTCTAATTTTCCACCACTTTACCATCTCATAATAGGGCAACGAGATGGAGGATGTTAGTACAACCAAGAATCTTAAGGGGACAAACACTAAGAAAGACAAAGAGGATATGATGCCCAAAACACCTTTCTTCTTGAAGATGAAGAAAATAATTGACACCAATATTGATTTAGTATATATGCTATAGATAAAGGACAAACTAAAGGAAGGACAATCCCCTTGGCAAAGAAGATATAGAAGGCAGTTGCACATCACAGCCCATGTGTCGACACTTCTATTTCAACAATGATGAGCAACATTGGGGTGGCACTCAATTTTGAAGATAGCAGAGAAGAGGATATCAATGAGACAAGACTTAGATCAAGATTGGATGAGCTAGGAAAGGCTACTATCAAGAAGAAATATTTGGGCACCCTTTCCTCCCTAAAAGCTTCCATTGGATTTGCAAAAGAGTATGAGAAGGATCACGAGAAGACACTACAAGTAGTAAACAGTGTAATGAAATTGGTGGAGCTCAAGATAAAGCACACACCTTGTCCTCCTATAGAGGAAGTCAATGAAAGGCTAGCTAGGTTCATTGCCTTGGCTAAAAGAATGAAAGAAAAGGGGAGAGTCATATTAGAAGATCATTTAATATAAGCCCAAGTGGTAATTTATCTTTCTTCTAGAATGGGACAAGTGTCTATTTCTCATTGGTCACAATTTTGGTGCCTTCTCATTGGTTGCCACTTTTACACTTTTTTCATTGGTCCATTGATGAGGTGGCATCTTCTCATTGACCAATGGGGTAGCAACCCTAATTAGGGTTTCTAGGATTCAATCTAGATCATCAATTTTTCTTTTGATCTCTACCATTGGTTGTAATTTTAGCATCTATAAAAGGTAATTTTCTCTCATTTTTAAGGGTCAAAGAAAATTATTGCATAAGATAATACAAAAATTTTCTATTTCTTTCTCATTGTTGTGACTTGCATGGTGATTATGGGCCTTTGGTATTATTGCATAGTTTCTACTTCCAAAAAATTAGAGTAGATTTATTTTCAAGTTGTTGAAGAAAATTTCATTTCAAGTTGCTAAGTAAGAGTAACGTAGATGGATAGTTGTATGGTATCATATGTTTGATAGGGATCAATACTAGACCACTAGAGTCCTAATAGCTTGTTGGGAAGCCTTGTGTGGAAAACTAGTTTACTTTTCCTTCAAATCATTGCACCTATGGAAGTGAGGCCATTGGTTAACTCTCCTTTTTTTCTATCACAGTCCATTTGCTATTCTTCCATCCATAGGAGTAGGAGTAGGATAGCAAGTAATTTAGGACTTATAACTTAGGAAAAGAGAATTAGAAAAAGTCAATCGTAATAACCATTCACCCTCCACCACCATCACTATCACCATTAATAACATCTAGCATTCACACTGAACCACCATCTCCATCATCCCACCAAGTCCAAGTCATCCTCAAAAATTTGCGTGAGGCTACCTACGTGATTACCACCAAATCACATCAATAAAACTGAGTGATATCCATAAGTGTAAGCAACATTGGAGTTGTTCTCATATCCCATGAGCAATAACTTTTCAAGAGAGGAATTGTATGTTTGATACTCCATATCAGATATTCAATTACTAATATGTTATGTAAGTGATACAAAACTCACATCAACATTATCTGGTGCAAGAAGGAGGGCTTGAAAATTTATTATGAGGATCTGTTGGCATTTTGATTATGAAGAAGAATGGTGCTCCCTAGATCAAATCAGCCTAGAGAAACTTGGAGAACACTTCAAGATCACATTGTAGCTAGTTTATGCCCAACTACTTGGGAGGAAGGTGAGAACACTAGAGAGTACCTGGGCACTATTGACGTGCTAAATCAAGAAGAAAGAAAAGCAAAAGCTATTGAAAGGAGAATTCAAATGAGGTTTTAATGTCAAAGGGAATTGGAAAGGAAGCTTGAGAGAGAAAGGAAAGCACAAAGACAAACTCAAGCTATTGTTGAAGAAACCTCGAATTAGAGATTCAATCAAGTTGGGATTATTTTCAAGCTGGATAAAAAGATTAGGTCTTTCTCCCCCAAAAGATTTTAGAGACTAATATCTGATAAGAGGCAGAGGATACAGAGAAATACACCCCATCAAGAAGAGGACTTACTGGTGTTAGAATTTTACAAGAAATCAAGGAACCATTGGGTACTTAATACATCAAACTTAGCTAGCCCCTCAAGTAGTCAACCATTTCAAGCTCCAATTAATCCACCAATTCAAGCCCAAGTCAACCAACCAATTCAGACTCAAATCAATCAACCAATGATGGCTCAACCACCATGGATTCAAAATAATGCCTCACCCATTTCAATCCAACAATACCATGATCTACTAAATAATTCGACTATATTCTACTCCAAGTTTTTTGTTAATGACCCTAATTGTATAGCAGAGGAGCATATCAAGGTATTTGAGGAGGCATTGTGCAATAGAAGAATTTGAGATGAGGATGTTGTATTTAGGCTCTTCCCTTATTCATTGGGTGAAGAACATTATTATTGGTTTGTCAATTTACTAGCATCATCTATAACAGGATGGGTCCAGCTCAAAGAAGCCTTTATTGCAAAATTTGGTATGCCCACCACACCACTAGAGTTACATAAAATGTTTTTGGACATAAGGAGACATGATAGAGAGACAATAAGCTCCTTCAACAATCATTTCCATAAGGCTTACACAAGATTGCAAGCCCCTTACACAATGACGGAAGCTAGTGCATTGGAAGCATACTATAGTGCCTTAGACAACCATACTACTATGTTCGCAAGAATGGTGAATCCTACTCCCACAACACTAATTAAGGCCTACACTATAGCGATTGAGATAGGGAGGCAATTGGGCTAGCAAGCAATGGAACCCCCAGGTGCTAGATACCTAAACAATCTAGTTTTGCAACTTGCATACTAGGCACATACAAATCAATTGGTAGTACATCCAGGGCCTCCATTATCTCAGTTTATCTACAAGGTGCAAGTTCATCCACAAGAACACAAGAAGAAAAGGATGAGATGAAGGAACTGATTGACCAAGTCAAGAAGTTTTCTATAGAAGTCACTTATTTGAGAAACTAGAACAACCAACTCCAAAGTTCCCATAGAAATAACTAGGGGAATAATTACCAGAATCAAGGTGGAGGCTATCAAGGAGAGTATCAAAGAAACCATCAAGAAGGACGATACCAAAGTAATTATGAAATTTCCCTTTCCTGATTTTACATGATATTTCAAGCCTCAAATCAGATCTTTAAAATCAAACAGCTAATATCCCAAAGATCCACCAAATTCCTCAAGAAACCCCAAATCGGGTATGCTGAAAATAGTGCTAAAAGCTTCACAACTTGACAAATTATTAATAAATCTGAAACTGGAAATTTTTACAGAACTTTCAGCAGCATAACAGCCTACAAATTGACATTTCCAGATCCGTATAGCCTTTACACAACAGCTCAAAAATGTAGGACCAAAACTATGCTCATCGGGCTCCCGAAATAGCACAAAATATGCTCGGAAACACCACAAAAACCCTAATAATCTATCTCAGAAGATTAATCACATCCCAATATATATATTCAGCTCTATTTTAAAATTTAAAAGTCTGAAATACAGCAGCAACCAAAACTGATATGAAATGCTCAACTGAAAACACCAAACTCATGCAAAAAACCACACCCAAAAACCCACAAATCTACACTGTTCAGCACAAAGGCAAACTCTGTATGAGCATGCACATGGAATGGCTTCAAACTCCCATCCTTAGCCTTCCTGGAAACCTACAAACTCCCATTCTTGGGTCTCCCTAGAAACCTGCAAACTCCCGTTCTTAGGTCTCCTTCTCCATAGGTTTGGCAGCCTCTGAAGAATAACAAAGAATGAGCAAAAATCAAGTTCTGGAATGAGCCCAAAATGCCTCCAAAACCTATTAAAAGAGGGCATAACTGTAACTCACGTCCAAGAGAGGTTAATGAAACTTATTTTAATAATAATTTTCATTTATTAGTCCAACGGTTTCCAAAGATTAACCCCCTTTTTCCGAAACTTCACTTTCTTGGTCCTGTCTGCCTTAGCAAAGATCTTCTTTTTTAATTATTTGAAAAGGGGACATGACAAGTCCTCCCCTCCCAATCATTGCTTGTCCTCAAGCAATGGTTGAACAATAAACCAATCAATCCACCTGGATCCCAAATGTAGTCATGAACTATACTACAACCAATTAACACAGGCTCCTGCAATATCCTCTGCAATATGACCAAGAGGAATCCATAATCAAATTGACAATTATAGCTCAACCAAACTCTGAAATCACCACCACCACAATCAAAAACCCATGAGGCACAAACTCTTAGAACATTAAAACCCAAGTAAAGTGGACAAATCAAACTACCAACACAGTAAATACCATCAACGCATCCCACTGGCCTATATGGAATGTACAATCCAACTCTGCAACAATGGTGAACCCTCTCGAATGAAACTGTACCAAGTATGGAGAATCCACACACTGTACAACTCCTGCAGTCAACACAACTCTGCAAATCATCGGCCACTATCTCATAACCATAACTCCCATACACTGCTGATGGTGAAAAGACATTACAAGATAAAGAGTAAGAAATGGAATCCAAACCAAATTTGTCTGCCATCAACTCCTCAGCACAAGGATCAAATGCTAACTGATGTACATACCCTACAATATAATGTTGATAAAAAAAACCAACCTCAGTCAACAGCTCACCATGAAGAAGTGATACAACCCACTGTGACTGATCACCAGCTAAGTCAAGAGATGTCATAGCCAAAGGAGTAGAATCAATAACAACACCTGCTAAAGCATCACTCCAAAACTGCTGCTCTAAGTCATGTATTATCAACCTGTCAATTGCAGGACCTATCACCATGTCATGCCCATCACAACTCTCATCCCGAGGCATCAAACTATCCCATAACTGATGATAAGCACTAGGAACCAAAGTACATCTCTGTATCATCATCTCATCAACATGGTCATCAAAGGTAGATAGATGAGCATACCTCACAGTGTAATGCCGATAGAATGCACCAATCTCAGTCAGTGGCTCAGACTGCAATCCAGATGTAACTAACTGCAATCGATCATTAACCAAGTTGGAACTGACTACTACCTCTAAAGACATTGCGAAGGGAGTAGTATTACTAGTAGGAACCATGCCAACTATCAGCTCACCAACGTCACACATGGTCTTTGATACAACATCTCTAGTCTTCGTGCCATTAGTACTAGAGGTCACCACCATGTCAGGCACACCACAAAAATCTGCTACAGCACCCAACTCAATTGAACCTGACTCTAGTGGGAATGAACCTGATATGCCAATGTTAGTATCAAGGATGGATGCATCCCTATCTCCACTGACTCTAACAATCTCGGCCATGGACATCCTCGGATCACCAAACACCACAACTTGTGACTATATAGAACTAGGTAAAGACTGTAGTCACTCTAACTCCATGGTCACCTTAGCCAAATGAAACTGTGACTCCTTGAGAGCCAACTGTGTACTCTCAAGAATCTCAGAAGTCACCTCAAGCTGCTCAGTAAGCTCACTCACCTCATCTTCCTTGGCCAACAATGCATCATATGCTGTACTGCCCCACTCCATAAGATAATCTCTGTCGGCTACTATCTGCATATAATTTTGTCTCAAAATCTGAATAGCCTCCCATAAAGAGTGGATCTCTGTCAAGGAAAGATAACTTCCTCCCTGCTCATCACTAGTAGGAGAACCCCATCCATAAACTGCTAACAACTGACGAGCAACATCGAAATGTTGGCAAGTGATAGCAATGTCTTGGTCACTAACTCTCAACTGATTAGACACATGATGGCACTGGCTTGACTGTCTCCTACAAACCTCCTCTGATGCACTGTCTGAAGGAGTGTCCTCAAAGTTACTAGTCTCTAGAGTATTACCATCCATATCCTGTGAATCAAATCTAAAGCTCATATCAACATACGGAGTATCAAAAACATTAGCATTGTTGTCCAACTCCTCTGTACCCAAGGAAACTAAGTCTTCAAAACTGCCCATTGCATCCTCCTGGATGTCATCAATGCCAATATGATCCTGGGACACATCTATACACACTGCCAAATATGAAATATCATCAACACATTCCAACAAGTATGGTCGACTGGATATATGAACAAAGCCCAACATTGGTGTATAAAAACTAATACCAACATCAAACAAGATACTGGCACAAGAAAAGACAACACCGTGTAATTTGCTAATCAAATCCATGATAGCACCCAAACAAACACTGCTACCAAAAAGTGTTAAAGATCTCTAGTCAACTGAATCCCAAATGCCAATATAACAATCTCGAGTCCATATTCGTAAACTAGAATCAACTGGTAACTCAAGCAAACTCCTCACCTGAGTAATATGACCAATACCAACTAACTCCACATACCTTTCATGATGAGATAATGAAGTCACAATACTATCTTGGTTCACCTTCAGCTGGTTGGACAAATCATGTGAAGTACTACCAGCCTCAACCTCATGTGATGAAGCATCTAACTGTGCCTGGTACTCTTTCTCAGCAAAGTCATGAATGATCAATGTCTACTCATCTCTACCAGGTATCTCACCATCTTGCACAACAACATCCTCATAATCATCATCTGAACCCACTACATTGTAGTCACTGCTTGTTGTAACTATACCATCTTTAATACATGTGGCATCACCCTTTGACGACCTGTAAACAATTGTCTCAATTTGAGTATCAAGTTGAGTGTTACTATCAATCTGTGTGATATCCTTTCCCACCACCTCCTGTGGCAGAGTAGAATCTGAGACCTCTACCTGGCTATTAGCTAGTTTCTCAAACTCCTCATGCAAGTTCTTGGGAATTGTGTCATCTGTCCTATGAGAAAATCTGCCAAATAGAAATCCAGTCAACTTATCCACCTTAGCTGGGTCAGATAACATGTCATTTATACGGTGGTGCTCAACCAACTGTTTAGACATGTCATGGCTTATTTTCATAAGTTTATCTCGAATGTCTAAATAACCATCCTTTCTACTATTTTGACTTTGGCTATCAATTGTCCAAGATCATTCCCTCTGAGACTCTGTACTATACCCGTCCATTCTAGATAAAGTAGAGTGTAACCCCAATAGGATATAACTTCTTCAAGCACCAAGAACTAACATGCAAATGATTAGAAGTAGCATGCAACCATAGATTTGGACATGCAACTGATTAGAAGCAACATGCAACCACCAAATTATGACATGCAAGATCTGGGTAGTTGTCAAAACTGACATGCAAGATCTGGGTAGTTGTCAAAACTGACATGCAAACTTCTACAACCACCAAATTCACCAAGAACTAACATGAAAATGATTAGAAGTAGCATTAAACCATAGATTTGGACATGCAACTAATTAGAAGCAACATGCAACCACCAAATTATGACATGCAAGATCTGGGTAGTTGTCAAAACTGACATGCAAGATCTGGGTACTTGTCAAAACTGAAATGCAAACTTCTACAACCACCAAATTCACCAAGAACTAACATGAAAATGATTAGAAGTAGAATGTAACCATAAATTTTAACATGCATCTAATTAGAAGAAACATGCAACCATAAATTATGACATGCAAAATCTGGGTAGTTGTCAAAACTGACATGCAAGATCTAGGTAGTTGTCAAAACTGACCTGCAACTTCTACAAACCCTCAGGCTGGCAAGATCATGGCTCTGATACCACTGAAATGTCCCTTTTCTGATTTTACATGATATTTCAAGCCTCAAATCAGATCTTTAAAATCAAATAGCTAATATCCCAAAGATCCACCAAATTCCTCAAGAAACCCCAAATCGGGTATGCTGAAAATAGTGCTAAAAGCTTCACAACTTCACAAATTATTAATAAATCTGAAAATGGAAATTTTTACAGAACTTTCAGCAGCATAACAGCCTACAAATTGACATTTCCAGATCCGTATAGCCTTTACACAACAGCTCAAAAATGTAGGACCAAAACTATGCTCATCGGGCTCCCGAAATAGCACAAAATATGCCCGAAAACACCACAAAAACACTAATAATCTATCTCAGAAGTTTAATCACGTCCCAATATATATATTCAGCTCTATTTTAAAATTTAAAAGTCTGAAATACAGAAGCAACCAAAACTGATATGAAATGCTCAACTGAAAACACCAAACTCATGCAAAAAACCACACCCAAAAACCCACAAATCTACACTGTTCAGCACAAAGGCAAACTCTGTATGAGCATGCACATGGAATGGCTTCAAACTCCCATCCTTAGCCTTCCTGGAAACCTACAAACTCCCGTTCTTGGGTCTCCCTGGAAACCTGCAAACTCCCGTTCTTGGGTCTCCTTCTCCACAGGTTTGGGAGCCTCTGAAGAATAACAAAGAATGAGCAAAAATCAAGTTTTGGAATGAGCCCAAAATGCCTCCAAAACCCCTTAAAAGAGAGCATAACTGTAACTCATGTCCAAGAGAGGTTAATGAAACTTATTTTAATAATAATTTTCATTTATTAGTCCAACGGTTTCCAAAGATTAACCCCCTTTTTTCGAAACTTCACTTTCTTGGGCCTGCCTGCCTTAGCAAAGATTTTCTTTTTTAATTATTTGAAAAGGGGACATGAAAAATTATCAAGATAGAGACTACCAAATGAATAACCAAGGTGGCAGTTATCAAAGGAGCTATCAAAACCATAACTATGAAGGTAATAAGAAGTCACAGGACCAAGGATACAACAATCATTCCAACCAGAGGAGAACTTGGAATAAAGGCCTAAACAATGGAAATGTGGTGTCGCCACTTGATATCAAGCTCCAACGGATAGTAGGCCAGTGGATTGTATATTCTTAGTTGAATCTACCATGTCTAAATATTATAGATTCCATGAGACTGATCAACATTCAGATTTAGGATGTGCAGAATTCAAGAGAGCATCTAACCTATTTCAAAACATAATAGATGAGTCAAATAATCAATAAGATGTTAAGGTTATGGGGTATGAGATTGTCCCATCCCCAAGATATGATCAGTGTCTGATTTTTGAGGAGTTTTCATTTCCTCTAGAATTTGAACCATACAAAAAACACCAAGGAATATTTCCTCCTAAGTCAAAAAATAGTCCACTTGATGAGGTAACAGATCAAAAAGGGTACAACAATGGGTCAATTTTTTCTTTCCTAGCTTTGGAAGATACTATTCTAGTTCAAGGAATAGGCAAGAACCAAATATTTCAACAACCAGCTAGCAATACAAGGTCCTATCAGAGGAAAAACAAGAGAAATGATGGACCCCTTACATCCTCCATACCCCCATATAATTTCAATACACCTCCACACCCTAATATGAGTAATGTATTGAATGCTTCAAGGGATATACTTGAATACTGAAAACATAACCATGGTAATGGAAATGAATAGTAGAGCTTTCGACAAAGCACACAACAAAAAAATCAAGGTACTCAAAGAATGCAAAATGTCCAGTCAAGACAAGAAGAAAATAGAGGAAGAACTAGAAACAATATCATGAACAATGAAGAGTTGAAGAGATTATGACAAAGTGTGATAGAGGAGATGAAGAAAGTCAAAATCAAACTCCCTTTTTTTGAATTATTGAAGGTAGCAGAGATTAGAGATATGTTCCTTGATAGTTTGAAAAATAACAAATCATAAGGATCTCACAGTCAAGGTGCAACAACACATACTCAAGGGAGGCCTCTTCCTAACTCAAAACATGTAATCCAAGATATTCCAAGAGAAAATATGACAAACTCATCTCAAGACATTTCATATGAAGAGTCAGGAAGCTCTAAATAGGAGATTGCATATGGTGATATCAATGAATTCAATAGACAGTCAGGACCTCAACCACTTTATGTGGCTCAAGGATCAACACTTGTAGAACAACAAACTCAAAGGAACCAAGACCTGATAAACAATAAGGAAAATGTGAAGAAAGAAAAGGCTACTCACCAAAAAATTTTGGAGTAAAGCCAAAGCAAGTACATAAGAAATCTATAGTGTATTATCAAGGAAGGGATGAGCTAGCCCCATTCTTGCTATCAGTAAGGATGTTCGAGAAATTGGTTCATAATTGCTTGATAGATTCAGGTGCATCAAGTAACATCATGCCTTTGAACATTTGTAGAAGTTTAGAAATCATGCCTTTGGGATCAAATAGACAAGTTACTCATTTGGATAAAACAAAGGTGCTAGTAGTGGGTGAACTACACAATATACACATGTAGTTGGCATCTGATCCAAGAATGGAACACATGGTAGACATTTCAGTGGTAGATGTTACCTATGCCTATGGATTGATCTTAGTTAGGGATTGAGCTAGAAGATTGAATGGATATATGGCCACCTACTTCTCTCACACGTTGCTCTCATGGAAAGGACTAGCCAATCAAATCAAAATTGATAGCACACCAAGGTTGAGATTGATAATCACAAAAAATGGGGAACCAAATGAAGTATTGTTTGTAGAAATCAATATGAGCACCTATAGACCAAAGAAGGAAAAAATGTTCACTATGAACATCATAAGTGAAGGAAGGGATTTCACTGAGATCCTAATTGAGTTAGATCCAAATGCTTCATCCGATGAGGGTGAAGGCATGTTTGAGAACTTCAAGAACTTTGTGACTAAAACTATGTAGCAAGGAATAGAGTTGGATAACTAGACATCATTGAGGGATTTAATATTACCCAACTAGTGTAGAATTCACAATGCATTCCACTTGGAGTTACCTTGCTCCTTGTGTACAGTGGCCTTGGAACAGGTGGAAAGGAGAATCCCAAGGGCTCTAAAATGAGAATATCAACATGGAAAATAGAAGGTTGAGATTCAACAAGTAGACAAAGGGAAAAGTAGTGTGATGGGTGAAACAAAGAACCAAATTACACCACTTCATCAAGAAATAAAAGAAGATGACCAAATGGATGAGTGAAAGAATTTGCAAAAGGAGAAGTATCTAGAAAGCAATGGAGTATGGACTCTAAGGTTTGATGGCTCCAAAACTAAGCAAGGAGCTGAAGCCAGATTTGAGTTAGTCAGCCCAACAGGGGAAACATAATTGGAGGCACACATATTACAATTCCCATGCACCAACAATATGATAGAATATGAAGCATTGATTCTAGGCTTGTTGTGTGCTATTAAGAAAGGTGCCAAAATACTTCATGAACTTGGAGAATCATATTTAGTAATTGAATAGATAAAATAGAAGTTCACCTACCATGACAAAATATTGAAGAGATATAGAAAAAGATTCAAGGATTTGATAGAAAGCTTTGATGCCTACAATATCAAGTTTAGCTATAGAGCAAACAATTAGGTGGAAAATGCCCTTGTACAAATTGCAAGCTCACTAGCACCAATTAAGTTAGATGACTTGAAGAATTTTAGAGTTGAATTAGCATCAGATCCATTAGTACCAGAAAATTTCAAGAACTTCCAGGCATTTCAGGATGATAGACATATCCTTAAGTTCTTGACTAACTCAGATGTCTTCACTGCACAAATCATTGATGGTGAAGTGGATGAAGAAGTAGAAATCAATGTAGAAGGAGTAATGAGCCTAAAGACCAACACTATTCCAAAGGGAATGATTTAATTAGAAAGAATATTTGACATGGAGAAATTCCATAAAACACAGTATCAACCTACAGGAGGCGATGAGTATGAAAAAGTTAACTTGGGAGTAGAAGATTGTCCCAAAATTGTCCACATTGGGAAAGTTTGTACACCTAAAGAGAAGGCAAGCATATTTAATTTGATGAGGGAATTCCCTAATGTGATTAATTTGGGATATGAATATTTGAGGACATATGATCATGCCATCATCACACACACGATTCTACTAAAGGAAGGGAGTAATCCATTCAAGCAACAACAAAGGCCAGTCAACCCTTTGTTAGAACCATTAATATTTCAAGAAGTGAAGAAGTTGCTAGATATGTGAATCATCTTCCCAATAAGGCATTCAACATGGGTTGCCAATCTTGTCCCAGTCAAGAAGAAGAATGGAGAAATAAGGTTGTGTGTGGATTTCAAAAATATAAATAGAGCATCAAAAATACACAATTACCCATTGATATCACTGGACGAGGTTTTACAAATTGTGAATTGAGCTAAAGTGATGTCATTTATGGGTGGATACTTGGGATACAATCAAGTGATAATTGAAGAGGAAGATAGATTGAAAATGGCCTTCACCATAAAGTGGGGAACATTTGCATACAGAAGGATACCTTTTGGCTTGATTAATGCAAGTGCAACATTTTAAAGGGCCATATATTATGCCTTTAAGGACTTAAAAGACAAATGCATTATCATTTACATGGATGACATAATGGTATTTTCAAAGAACAGAGAGGATCACATAATGGACTTGAGGAAATTTTTCACAAGATATAGAAGGTTTAGAGTTTCCTTGAATCTGAAGAAATGTATGTTTGGAGTTACCGAAGGAAAACTTCTGGGACATGTGATTTAGAGAAGGGTATAATGATAGATCTAGAGAGTGGAAGCAAATTTCAAACTTGGAATATTAGGTAGCAAAAGGGAATTCAAATCATTCTTTGGAAAGATTAACTTTTTGAGGAAGTTCATATCTTAATTTTTTGAGATTGTGAAACCAATGAACGACATGCTAAAGAAGGATGTATAAGTGGATTGGAATCCAGTAGCAAAAAGGGCATTTGAGGAGATAAAACATGCTATCATCAATGCACCAGTCCTAGTAAGCACGCATTATGAAAGGCCATTCAACATATATTCTTTCATCTTTGATCATGTGTATGTAGCCATTCTAACATAGAAGAATGAGGAAGGGGAATGAACACCCAATTGCATTCATGAGTGCACCTTTCAGGGAGGCTGAATTGAACTACCCAAATATGGAGAAAAAATCCTATGCCTTGGTGAAAGCAGTAAAAAAATTCAAGCATTACATCTTGAGAAGAAAAGTACATGCAATTGTTCTTGACATAGCAATAAAGACTCTCTTGATTCAAAGTGAGCTTGGAGAAAGAAGAGGCAAGTGGGTCACCACTATTCAAGAATATGACATAGAGATCCAACTAATGAAATTGGTAGAGGATAATAGTTGGTGCAAACCATGGCATCAGAGGAACCTAGACTTATACATAAAGTTTATGAATTGGAAGAGGTGCATCTTGATGAATGGTATCACGACATAATCATCTATCTTTTAAATCATTGATGTCCTTCACATTTGAATCTAATGCAAAAGTGGGCATTCATATTCAAGATTAGAAGATATATGCTACAAGAAGCAGTGTTGTACAAGAAAAATCATGAAGGGGTATATTTGTGATGTGTTGGAAAGGAGGAAGCAAGGAAGATTTTAGAACATTTTCATGACAAATGGGGCACAGGAAATAGATCAAATTTGGCCACAACACATTGGATACTAAGAGAAAGATACTATTGGCCAACTTTGTTGAAAGCTACTCAAGAACATGTAAAGACTTGTCATGTTTTCCAAATTGTGGCAAAGAGATAGAGGAACCCACCAATACCTTTGCAACCAATCATCGAGGTGAGACTTTTCATGATGTGGGGACTTAACTTCATTGGTCTCATCAATCCACCTTCCTTAGCAAAAGATAGGTATATTCTAACCACAATTAACTACTGTACTTGATGGTCAAAAGGTCAAGTTTTCAAGAAATTGATTGCTGAGACTATCATTAAGTTCTTAGAGGAAAAGATCACCACCAAGTTTGGGTGTCCTGCTTTTGTATGTGATAATGGTTTTGCTTTCACTTCTTGGAAATTTCATAGCTTGACACAATGACTGCAAAGAAGAAGCATGCAAAAGGTGAATTACAACTAACTGAATATTGCTTTCATTTTTGGAAGCAAAAGAAGGATTGCTAATGCAAACTGGTTGCTAGCATGGAGAACCAACATCTTCCAACTAAGTACATCAAGATAGATGGAGATGATGAGCAAGTATTCTTTGTTGCTCAATGTTGGCCATGGGCCTAATGTCAAGGTATGCCTCAAGACCCTTTGGAAAATTCAAATTTACATGGTAATTAATGGAAAAACTATAATCCCCAAGGTCCTCCACAATATAATCAACCTAATTGGAATAATGCTTAGAAAAATAATTTGCAACAGCCCTAATGGCCTTAGAACTCCTAACCATCCTGGCCTGACCAACAGAATAACTAATGGGAGAACCAGTAGAACCAATGGCAACCATCCCAGGGGAATTGGTAGTCTACAAACCAATGGAGAGGACCTCAATAGTGGCCTAGCCAAAATACTAGTACTCCATAATTACAACCCCCAGCCCAAAAACCTGCACTAATGCTGCCACTTGTGAATCCTGAAACTCAAAAGCAGAAATAGTTACCCACACAATCTTAGCCAAATTCAAATAACCAATAGCTGCAGCAACCCATGTATATTGTTGATGCTCAACCATATCCTACATATACTTTGAATGTTGCAAATATACATCTGAAATCTAGTACAACTTTACTAGCAAAAAAAATGCCTCTAATAACTAAAATACCAAATACTCCTACAGCATCAGAACCCCTAGTCCCTAAAACACTTGACCCACCTAATGTCACTATCTCAGCCCAAGCTCAGCCAGTGGTGGAACCTCCTTTTCTAGAGAAGCTTGTACAAAGTAAACCTATAAAAATAAAGGAATAGTCTTTTGATATTGTTGATCAATTGAAGAAAATGCATGTCCCAATACCCCTATTCCAAGCTATTAAAGATGTTCCTATCTATGGAAAATTCATTAGAGAAGCATACCTAAAGAAGCATGGGAGGAAGAAAAAGGACCCAACTATAGTCCATGTTGTGGGACAATTGGTTGACATTATGTTAGGAAAATTGATCGCTCCAAAATATTCTAATCTAAGTAGTCCAGTTGTGAATGTGAGTATAAATGTTTAGTCTATTAAAAATGTTTTAATAGATCTTGGTGCTACTACAACTGTCATGACCAAGGATACTATGAAGAAGTTGAAAATAGAAGGATTAAGGGCTACTCCAATAATTCTACAACTTCTAAATAGTTCTACTATCACTTCTGATGGGATGATAGAAAACATAGTTGTAACCTTAGACTCTCTAGAGTATCCTGCAGATTTCATGATTTTGTCCCCTAAAGTTAATTTATCTGGTTACCTTATCATCCTAGGATAACCATATTTAGCTACTTCGGATGTAAATATAAGTTGTAGATCAGGGAATATGACCATATCAAATGGCCAAGCAACAAATAAATTTGATTTGTATCTTCTAGCACAACCATTACTAGATTTAAGCACGTCTGTCTGGCCAAATTTAGGGGATGGAGAAGAAGAGTTAAACTCTATAGCATAGCTTATGATGTTACATAGACAATCCTTTCTAAATCTATAGGAAGAGGATTCAATACTTCAATGTATTCTTACTAACAATTGTGTGGTAGAAAAAGATGTATCTAAAAGTTTCATGTTAGAATTAACCACATATGAGGAATGTGATAAGAATTCTACTCTACTCAAAGAACCAGACATTCTTCATCACCTTTTACCATGTGAATTAGATACAAGTCCAATTTTTGAAGCTACTATGATAGAGTCTAAAACTACTATTGATTTTTCCAAAGGTTATAATCTTCATGTTAACCCCAAATTATCATCTACACAAAAGGAATAGTTAATAAAGCTACTTTAAAAGCATGAAATGGATTTTGAATGGGACTATGGTGATATGAAAGGGTTGAGTCCTACATCATGCACTCATAGAATATACATCAATGAAGGGTGCCTACCACTCCATCAACCCCAGAGAAGGATAAATCCAAGCCTTAGAGAAATAGTTAAAACTAAATTACAAAAATTGTGTTGGTTTTATTTATCCTGTATCTGATAGTAGACGGGTGTCACCCCAAGTCACAATGCCCAAAAAAGGAGGGAAATGGTGGATTTGTGTAGATTACAAAGAATTGAACAAGGCCATTAGAAAGGATCACTTTCCTTTACCATTCATAGATCAAGTTCTAAACACTCTAGCTAAAAAGAAGTATTTCTCTTTTCTAGATGGGTATATTGGTTATAATCAAATTAGTATTGCTCCTGAAGACCAACATAAAACAACGTTCACATGCCCATGCGGTACTTTGCATACTCTATTTTACCATTTGGTCTATGTAATGCTCCTACAACATTTGGATGACTTCACAACATTTGGAGTCACCTTTGAGGAAGCCATGATGAATCTTAAAATTTTTTGATAAGGTTTCAAGAACATAATCTAGCACTTCATAGTGAAAAATGTTTAATGCTCATGTGAGTTAATTTTTGTACTTGGTCATTGTTCAATTGTGAGTTGTCTTTAATGTTACACAAATGTCATATCAGTTATCAAATAGAGTCTACCAAGCTCAATTGGTCAGCAAGGTAATTCACAAAGTCTACCAAGCTCAATTGGTTAGCAAAGTGATTTACAAAGTCTACCGAGAGTTTCTAGTAGTTATACTGTGGAGATAGTTTCTACCAAGCTCACTCAAGCGTTGAAGGTTTTTGTAGCGAAAGTTAGTTTCTACCAAACTCACAAGGTTAGTGAAGGAAAGTTAGTGTTTACTAAGTTCACTCGGTCGCCAAAGGATTTTGAAGAGTTCACAATATTTACTGAGCATCAATTGGTTAACACTGGAAATCATTTTTGAAGTGGTGTTTACCGACCAAGGTCAGCCAATGAAGGATTTCATTTTTTTGGGAAATAAAGTTTAATTGTTTTATGTAAAGTTGTTAGCCAACTGATGTAATGATTATTGGTAATTGTAACTTGTAAATGAGTCGACTAGACAATTTATAGGGTATAAATAAAAGATCAAGTTATGAATTCAAATGGATGATGAATGATCGAGCATACAAGTGAGTTAATTGTGTGAAGAGGAAAGTGTGAATGAATTTAGAAGAAGGATCAGATATCCTTGAGGAGAAGCAAAGGTGTATTCAATCAGAGAGGAACTAGTGAAGCAAAGTAGAGATTTGTAACAGAAAAGATTACTTGCATCTCATTCAAATTACTTATTGCTACTTTCTCACCATTTTAGTAGTAATTCCTAAATCTCTTAATAGAATTGGTTTAACAGCCATTTTTGTAAATCCTCTAACAAGGTGGACAGTTCTATTGAATTGTTCTTAAGTCCTCTAGGAAGGCCACTCCTAGTAGGGTGATTAAATCCTTTTGCAAGGTTACACCTCATTGTGTGTTTTGTAACCTTTAACATGGTTGGCTCCTAATAGGGCTCACTTCAGAAGAGTGAAAATTGGTAGCTAGTTACTTGGTGGTTTTCCCATATTGGGTTTGCATGTTAAATCTGGTGCCTCTTGTGTTGATGTTATTTCCTTTATGTATACATGTTAAATCTTTGTGAATGCTTAATAAGATAACATACATCTACCAAGTTACAACATTTTTTTGTGAGGCTACCTAGTGAAAACAACAACTAAGTGTATAAGACATCTAAGGGATTTGTGGATATATTTTTGTCATAATTGATTCAAACCCCCCCTCAGTTACTCCATCTATATTTCCAAAATTTGGTATCAAATCCTTTGGTGCTTGCAGGAAGGATTTCAAAGATCTAAGCTAAAGATCAGGATATCTTATAAGGAGGAAATTCCAAGGCTTAACTAGGATAACTTTTCAGCATGGCAAGGTCTCATGAGACTCCATTTGGTACACTATCTGTCAATGACATTCCTGAGAAGAAGACTCATAACACCATAATAATAGACATTGCATCTACCATAAGCTATGAAGAATTTGATGATGTCAAGGACTACAAAACTACCTTTGAGATGTGGAACAAGCTGAAAGATATCTATGGAGGTGATGATAATGTGAGGAGAGCCAAAGCAGAAAGTCTAAGAGGAAAATTTGATTAGATGAGGATGAGAGAGGATGAAAACATTGCCAAATATTTTGAAAGAGTCAGAGTAGTTGTCAGTGCAATCAAGGCTTCTAGAGGAGACACTGAGGAGGAAACAGTTGTAAGTAAAGTCCTTAGAACATTACTTCCAATTTATGCAATTAGATTTTCTACAATTCAAGAAATAAGATATGAAGAAAATCATAAGATAAATTTAGAAACAATATTAGGAAGATTGACTACATTTGAGCTAGATAACTATGACAACAATGTTCTAACTTCCAAGAACATTGAATTAGCATTTGAAGCCAAGCTTTCACTCAAAGAAAAGGAAAAAAGATAAAGGAAACTCAGTCAAAAAGTGCAGAATAATCATAACAGAGTTCTGACAATGATCTTGATGTGATTAAAGCTCTGCTAGCAAGGAAATATTCTAGAGGCAAAGGAAAATACAAAGGTAAGGTTCCTTTGATATATTTTTCATGTGAAAAAATTGAACATATTGCTACTAGGTGCCCAAACAAGAAAACCAAAGATGAGAAGAAAGCTAACAAGTGCAATGGCAAGAAAGATTTCAAATCACTTAAGGACAAAGGTAAGAAAATATGTTTCATGGCTAAGGATTCTAATGATTCTGATGATGGTAAAGATGATATTGTTTATATTGTTGTAAAAGATGAATTTGATAATGATGAAGAAGATAAAATGGCGCTTATCTCTCATGTTAGAAAAAATGATGCATGGATCACAGATAGTGGTTGCTCTCATCATATGACTGGTGACAAAACAAAGTTTGAACATTTTCAAGACTATGATGGTGGTAGTGTGAGATTTGGTAATAATAAACCTTGTTGTGTAAAAGGAAGAGGAAGAATCTCACTTACCAAAGATCTTGTATGTGATAATGCCTATTGGGTTGAAGGACTAAAAAATAATTTGTTGAGTGTGGCATAGCTACTCAATATTAGATTCAATGTTGAATTCATGCATGGAAAACCAAGACTATTGGATGACAAAGGAAGGTTGATTGGATCAAGCATACAAAATAAAGGTAACTTGTTCTATCTTGAACTTGGTGAATGTTCATGTTTTATTGCTCAAGTTGAAGAAAGTTGGTTATGGCATAGAAGGTTATGTCATGTGAACTTTGATTATCTAGTGAAAATAAGCAAATTAAAGAAAGTAAGAGGCATTCCTAGTATAACGAAACCTGATGTTGGTCTATGCAAGAATTGTCAAATTGGTAAAATGGGAAAGACTAGCTTTAAAAGTAAGAACTATGAGTCTAAGGAAAGTTTGGAAATTGTGCATACTGATTTGTGTGGACCTATTAGAATTGGAAGCTATACTGGAGAAAAGTTCTTCATTCTTTTTGTTGATGATTACTCTAGAATTATAACTGTCATGTATTTGAGAGATAAATCAAAATCATTTGAGAAGTTCGAAAGGTATTTGGCCAGAGTAGAGAAGAAAACAAGGAAAAGACTGAAATGCTTGACGTTAGATAGAGGTGGTGAATTCATCTCCGATGAGTTCAATAAATTTTGCATTGAAAGGGGAATCAAAAGACATTTATCAGCACCTAGAACTCCCAAGAAAAATGGAATAGCTGAAAGAAGGAATAGATCTATCATAGACTATGCAAAAACTTTAATGATTGGAAAGAACATTGCTATCAAATATTGGAAGGAAGCTATCAGCACTGCAGTCCATACCTTGAACCGAGTACAGCTGAAGGACTCATTCAAAACCCCCTATGAGTTATGGTATGGCTATAAACCCAATTTGAGTTACCTAAAAGTATTTGGAAGTAAATTTTGTATTCTAAAAGAATCTAGAAAAGGTAAATTTTATGTGAAGGGTGATGAAGGAATATTTTTTGGTTATTCTTGCAAGGGTAAGGCATATAGATGTTTGAATTTGTCTACTCACAAAGTAATAGAAAGTGCACATTTGAAATTTGATGAGTTTGCATAAAAGACTAACGAAGAAATCAAAAAGGAACTAGAAGATTACAAGAGATTTATTTTCATTGAACTTGATATAGTTCCAAATACATCTATCAATCAGGAAACTTCTACTCCTAAGTCTTCATTCACCGAGTTGCAAGAAGTTCAAACTGAGTTGTAGGTACCCGAGTCATAGTCAAATGCTACTAGCCAATGCCAACTGAGTCTAAAGGACTTGAGCAATAGTTAGATCAGCCAGAACCTAAAGTTGAAGTGCAAGAGGATGACAATGCAATTAGTTCAAAAGGGAAGTAACTTGCATTAGCCAAGTATGTCAGGAGACATCATACACTATATTAGATCATTGGAGATAAATTTGAAGGTACTATGACAAGAAGTAAGTTGAAAGGTACTTGTTTACTTGCTGATTTTGAACCTAGAAATGTAAAAGATGCATTAGAGAATGAAAGTTGGATTGAGGCTACGAATGAAGAGATAGAGAAAATAGAGAAGAATAAAACATGGACTCTTGTACCTAGGCCTAAAGATAAGAATGTGAGTGGAACTAAGTGGGTATTTAGAAATAAGTTGAATGAAGATGGTAAGGTGTCAAGGAACAAAGCTAGACTAGTATGTAAAGGATACTCTCAAGAAGAAGGAATAGACTATGGAGAGACTTTTTCTCATGTTGCAACATTGGAAGTTGTTAAGACCTTACTTGCATGTGTTGCATACAAAGGATTTAATGTATATCAAATGGATGTCAAATCAGCATTTCTCAATAGAATGCTGGATGAAGAAGTCTACATTGAATAGCCTAAAGGTTTTTTTGATCCAGATAAGAAGGACATGATCTACAAGTTACATAAAGCATTCTATGGTCTGAAACAAGCCCCTAGAGCATGGTATGAAAGATTGCATAACTATCTTATTCAGATTGGATTTCAAAGAAATAATGATAACAATAGCTTGTATATCAAGGAAGCACCAAATAACAATATTATTTTGAAAGAAATATTTGTGGAAGACACTTTGTTTATAGGAAACGATGATCTATGCAAAGAATTTTCATAGCAAGTGAACAAGGAATTTGAAATGTCAATGTTTGGTGAGATTAAATTCTTTGTTGGACTTCAAATTTAGTAGATTAAGAATGGAATCTACATCACTCAGTCTAAAAACATCAAGGAGATACTCAAAAAATTTGGGATGGAAGATTGCAAACCAGTTGGGACTCCTATATGCACTAGACTAAAGCTTACCAAGGATGATGAATCAAAGGAGGTAGATCAGACATTATATAGATCAATGATTGAAAAGTTGTAGTACGTAGTCCATTCAAGGCCAGATATTGCTCTTGCAGTTGGTATTGTAGCAAGATTTTCAGCAAAACCAAGAGAGAATCACATGATGGCAATTAAAAGGATCATGAGATACTTAAAAGGCACTAAATATTATGGATTGTGGTACAAATTTGGAGGTAACCTAGATTTGAAAGTGTTTACTAATGTAGATTGGGTAGGAAACATTGATGATAGAAAAAGTACAAGTGGAGGAGCTTTCTTTCTTGGAAAGAGATTGGTTTCTTGGACAAGCAAAAAGAAAAATTGCACAACTCAATCTACAGCTGAAGTAGAGTATGTTGTAGTAGTAGTAAATTGTTCTAATATTTTTTGGTTCAAAAAATTATTGGAAGGTATGAAGGTGGAAATTAAAGAGCCTATTGTGATATTTTGTGACAATACAAGTGCAATCAACATATCTAAAAATCTAATGATGCATTAAAAAACCAAGCATATTGCAATAAAGTATCACTTTGTCAGAGAATTGGTGCAAGATAAGGAGATCATATTGGAATATGTTCATACAAAAGAACAAATTGCTGACATATTCACCAAACCATTACCTAAGGATGCATTATTGTATCTAAGAGGTAAGTTAGGGGTCATTCCCCTATCTGAGGCTCACTAAAATGAAGTTTTAGTGATGCATCAACAGGTATCAAGTTGAAGTTCTATCAGTTGATGTAGCATAATAATGGGAACATTGCATATGAATGAATACTCAAGATACATTGCTACTCATTTGGCTTGTGTTGTCTTTGGCATGTGTTGTCAAAGAGGGGGAGTATACTGTCATATCTTTCTAAAATTTGAATTTTTTTGTGAAGAATCTACTATTTGAAAAGAAGCTATGTAATTCCTTCATAGAGGGAGATTACTATATTTGAGAAGTTTGTAAAATAAAATCTAAGGGGAAGAAATATGTTCTCAAATTTCATTCTGCTATGACATGTTGTGTTTCCATCAATGCCAAAGAGGGAGATTGTTGGATACAATTGTTCAATTGTGAGTTGTCTTTGATGTTAGAAAAATGTCATATCAGTTATCAGACAGAATCTACCAAGCTCAATTGGTTAGCAAGGCAATGCACAGAGTCTACCAAGCTCAAATGGTTAGTAAAGCAATTTACAGAGTCTACTGAACATTTCTAGAAGTTACACTATGGAGACGGTTTCTATCAATCTTACTCGGGGGTCGAAGGTTTTTGTAGCAAAAGTTAGTTTCTTCTAAGCTCACAAGGTCAGCAAAAGAAGTTAGTGTTTACCGGGTTCACTCAGTCTCCAAAGTATTTTGCAGAGTTTGTAGTGTTTACTGAGTGTCAATTGATTAACACTAGAAATATTTTTTGGAGCAGTGTTTACCGATCAAGGTCAGCCAATGAAGGATTTTATTGTTTTGGGAAATAAAGTTTAATTGTTTTATGTAAAGTTTTTAGCTGACTGATGTAATAATTATTGGTAATTCTAACTTAAAAATGAGTTGACTGGAGAATTTGTAGGCTATAAATAAAAGGTCAATTTATGAATTCAAATGTATGATGAATGCATGATGAATGAGGGAGCATGCAAGTGAATTAATTGTGTGAAGAGGAAAGTTTGAGCAAATTTAGAAGAAGGATCAGATATCCTTGAGGAGCAGCAAAGGTGTATTCGATTAGAGAGGATCTAGTGAAGCATAATAGAGATCTTTAATAGGAAACATCAGTTGCATCTCGTTCGGGTCACTTATTATTACTTTCTCACCATTATAGCAGTAGTTCCTAAATCTCTTAATAGAGTTGGTTTAACAACCATTTTTGTAAATCCTCTAACAAGATGGACAGTTTCATTGAATTATTCTTAAGTCCTCTAGCAAGGCCACTCCTAGCAGGGTGAGTAAATCCTTTAACAAGGTCACACCTCATAGTGTGTTTTGTAACCTTTAGCAGGGTTGGCTCCTAACAGGGTTCACTTCAAAAGAGTGAAAATTGGTAGCTAGTTACTTGGTGGTTTTTTGCATATTGGGTTTCCATGTTAAATATGGTGTCTCTTGTGTTGATGTTATTTCCTTTATGCATGCATGTTAAATCTTTGTGAATGCTTAATAAGATAACATACATCTATAAAGTTACAACATTTTTCTATGAGGCTACCAAGTGATAGCAGCAACTAGGTTTAAAAGACATCTAAGGGATCTGTGGATATGTTTTTGTACTAACTGATTTCCATCGCCCCCACCCCCCCCCCCCCCCCCCCCCCCACTCTTAGTTAGTCCATCTATATTTCCAACAATATACAGATGCTTCTGATTATGTCATAGTTGCAGTTCTAGGAAAACAATCTCAACATCTTGAAAATACAATATATTATATTAGCAAGAGCCTCCATGGACTAGAATTAAACTAAACAGTGACTAAAAAAGAACTATTAGTATTAGTTTATGCTCTGAAAAAATTTTGGCATTACATAACTAACTATCCCATATTTTTACATACTGATCATGCAGCAATTAAATATCTCATGAACAAACTTGCTATATTAGGCAGGTTAGAAAGATGGTTACTATTGTTGCAAGAATTTGATACGACCATCATTGATAAGCCTGGAAGAGCCAATGTGGTAGTTGATTATTTATCAAGAATCCACCATGATCAGAATGACACTACTCTAGTAGATGATACATTTCTAGATGAGCATTTATTTCATATTACTATTCAAACTCCATGGTATGTAGACATTGCTAACTACATTGTAGCTAATAAAATGCCAGAACATTTCTCTTACAAGGAAAAGAAGTTTCTTGTAGAGAAAATTTTCCATTTCCCTTGGATTGATAATATCTTATTTTACACTAGACCTGATCAAGTTATGAGAAGGTGTGTGAGAAAGGATGAGACATATGAAATTCTACATGCATGTCATAATGAACCATATGGAGGGCACTTTGCAGCAAAAATAATAGCCTTGAAAATTTTAACAACTAGTTACTATTGGCCTACACTTCACAAAGATGCAGCCAACTATACATGAAAGTGTGACAAGTGTCAAAGGATGGGCCGACCAACAAGAATAGATGAAATGCCTCTCAATCCACAACTAGCATTAACACCATTTGGCAAATGGGTTATGGACTTCATTGGTCCAATTGATCCTCTATCTAATGGTAAATCATATATCCTTGTGTGCACTAACTACCTGACAAAATGGGTTGAAGTCAAAGCTATGAAGCATGCTTGTGATAACAAAGTTGCATAATTTTTGTATGAAGAAATCTTTACTTGCTATGGTGTACCCAAAGAACTAGGCACTGACCAAGGTGCTCAATTTACTTCTAATCTAATCACAAAACTTATGAAATAATATGATATCAAGCACCACAAATTAAGCCCCTATCACCCTCAAACTAATGGAAAAGAAGTCACAAATTGGGAGATAGAGGCCATCTTAACAAAAATATTTCATTTGCATCATAGGGATTGGAATAGCAAATTACCAAAAGTTGTTTGGGCCTACAGAACAACAGGGAAGACTACTATAGGGTTCACACCATATGAGCTCCTATATGGGAAAGTAGCAATGCTCCCCATTGAATTTGAACATAAAACTTTATGAACTACATTGGAGCTAAACATTGAACTTTCTACAACATAGAGAGAACATTTTCTACATCTTAATTCTTTGGATGAAATGTGCAAGGCTGCTCTAGAATAAACTGAAATCATATAGAAGCAAAAGAAAAAATGGCATGACTCCCACATTAGCAAAAAATAATTTAAAGTTGGTGACTAGGCATTGCTATATGATTCCAAATTTAAAGATATGCTAGGCAAGTTGCAGACACTATGGCTTGGTCCATATGAAATTAACCATGTCTTTGTAAATGTACTCATCCAATTAACTACCATTGATCTGGTGCCTTTTAAGTTATTAGTCAATGGCCATAGACTCAAGTTGTATATAGGACCCCAAACAAAAGAGGACTTTCTGTAGCAATTTCAATGACCAAATTCAAATGCACACTAGGTAACTCTTCCTATAGCAGAAGGTGTTGACCCCCTGCCTGCAACTTTTCAATATTAATTTCTTCGTGCATGCTCATAATTTATGTCCACATAAAGTTCCAAATTTCTCCATTCATCTTCTAATTTCTTCTTTTCCAACTCATTTCACTTCTTTACCTACCACCCACACACCTTCCACATCATCATTTTACAATGCTTTCAATAAACATTGCAAGTTTGCTATCATATGTTATCATTGTTGACATACATTCTGCCACTTTTTGGTATGTGGAAAAATCAACTAACAGGTGTAATCTTTTCAAATATTTATTCATTTATAGTACATTGATTTGGTTGTTTATATCTAATACTACATTATCCATATTATGGCAACGTTATACCAATTCCATACCCCATACTAAGTCTGACAAATGTGGACACTTGTCCATATTTTGTAGGGGGCAGGGAAGGTTAGTAAAACCCAATAACATTCCTATTTATTCATAAAGATTTTTTTTTCCAAATTTTTATACTTCTTTTATTGATGAAACTTAATTTCTATAAGTATGCAAGTGTCTAGGTGTCATACACCTTATTCTTGAATGATTCCTTATTGTCAGGCTATGATGTGACCCATATTTCATTTTTAAGTGATTTGAATTCCATTTTCAAATGATTTTCACATATCCATGATTTACTCTTATTAAAACCACATTATTACTGCTCATATCAAATTGTTATGACATTAGTTAGCTAAAAAAAAAAAAATGAAATGTAAAAATGGGCCTATAAAACAACAACAAAAGAAAGCATCAATTCATAGGAGGGAAATAGTGCAAGCAAAGTAGAGAGTAAAATTGTTGAGTAGAAATGGGTGGACAATTGCAGCGATGAGAACCAACAGAGCATATTGTTTTACTCTTATACATAGAGGCAATGAGGAGATTTAATGTGTGTGGCTGGTTAGGGTATTTCCTAAGCTTAACTATGTTTGATGAAGAAGTAGCCACAAAGTTTACAAGAACATTTAATGAGGGAGAATTTACTGTATGGGGTTTAATAGTTGTTGCTACAAAAGAGGGAATAGTAGAAGTAACTAGGTTACTAGCAATAGGAGAACATTATCCTAATAGGCATGATGCAAGATCAGCTAGGGCTCAATTTGTCATACCAACTGATCCTTAGTTGGATATCATCGAGAAAGGTTGTAAAAGGACGTCTCTTCTGCCATCATACAACGAGCTAGTTATTCACATTATTAGGTATCTCACCTATGAAGGAAGATTTTCAAATTTACATGCACATCATTTTAAATTGCTCAACTATATAAGGCACAATTATCCAGTAAATGTTCTCAATTTCTTGTATAACATGTTATGCATTAGTGCTAAAGAAACCCAAAAGGGGAAGGACAATTTTGTCACCCATCATGCCCTAATCAAATTACTCATAGAAAGATCACTTAGGGATGCTTCTCCCATGTTATGCATAGAATTTTTCCAAGCTGAAACCCTACAACCCCAATTTGTCCTTAATGAATAGCCCAGTGAAGAGAATGTAATTTCCACTGATGAACCTACTAAACAAAGCACTCAAGATGCTGACGCTGGAAATGTGCAAGAGAATATGCAAGGAAATGTGTCCTTACCTATTGAAGAGACTCAAAAACCTACCTCTGCCTAAGCAAAGAGAAAATAAAAATTACAAGAAGAGACCTCAGCTCTAGTAGTAGAAAATCTAAACCTTGCAGTCGCAAAGCAAAAGAAAACTAAGATGATTCCTACAACAATTACTCCTATAGTAGAAACACTGAAAGGAAGAAGTAGGAAGAAGGTTGTGATACTAGAGTAGAACCCTGTGAGAAGAAGTCCTAGAATGAGGGGACAAATTTCTAAAGTGACAGTAGAAGCTCAATCTACTTCACCCAAACCATCCACTAAAGAATCCGTAGTAAAAATTGTTCCCAATAACTCTCCTCCTTACCTTGAAATTGCAAACATTCCTAAAAACCCTAATGAGGAATGTAGGGTTGAAGTAAATGAAAATCAAAATGATTCCCCAACAAGCCAATAAACAATTCCCATGATGAATGAGTTAGTTTATTCAAACACTGGCCTAGTTCCTTATAAGCCAACATGGCTTACAAATTGTGTAGAGCAGTTATGGAGGGAATAGAGGAAGAGGAAAATAACTATGAAGAGGATAGTGGTTACATTACCCTATAAAAACTTCTTTTCCAATTTTTGGTACAACATATGCTAGCTAAAGCCCTATGGGAAGAGGAGAGGAAGAAAATGAAGAAAGTCATAGTGTCCCTAGGTGAGAAAATTATAGATTTGAAAGAGCAATAGGCAAACCAAAAAAAAGGATGGATCATGCCCTCAAATTGGTTGATCAAGAACTTGCTTGCAAACCACCACCTCAAATTTATGCTATGTGTTTAAAGGAATAATTCCTTTTATTCCAACTTATGCTAACCCTCAAGAACATAAATGTAGAATTTAAATCAGCTTAGAAATTCAATGGTTTATACCAAACTCTGCCATCTTGGTAGTAGAACTTGCTCCGTGAGTTATATGTGCACAATTTTATCATTCTAGCAAAAACTCAATGGAATCATTTACTCTATATAAGGGATATAAATATAAGGGCTTTGATGTCTTGGATGCATAATGAAGCTAATTATGACAGACAATTGAATAATTATAGAGATGAGGAAAGAACAAAGCCCCTATCATTGAGAGCTAAGAGCAGTAAACCAAAAGAAATTCTTAGGGATTGGTTTGGATTGACTTATGGGGATAAGAACAGGGGAGTAAGGGATAGAATCTTCATTACTAGAACCAAGGTCTATGAAGACTATCATAACCTACCTTACTTTTCTTTTTAGAGAGTCATGGTTGGTGTTAAAAGCAATTGGGGAAATAGGTTAGGCCAAAACTATGGTGCCTACTCACTATGCAACCTCCAATGCTCATTTGGCCCATGTATGATATTAATGCTAACAGACTTGAAAAGTTGCAGGAGTACCATAGAAGGGAAGTTTGGGAGAGAACATGAGGATTCTACTACACCTTCAAAAGTAGCAGGAGAGGAAGGCCTAATGTTGGAGAATTCAAATCACTGACTAGAAAATGCAATGCTTGAGGACAAGCATCAGTTTACCAAGGGGTAGATGATGAGGCTAATTATTGCCTCTATTTTATTATAATTTTAAACACTCTATTTTACATCCACCAAGACATTTGTGAACTTATGTTTACTTGAACTAATGATTAACCTCTGGGTAGATAGTATTTCATATTTTGCCAATTTTATATATATAATCAGATATTTCATATAACCATCAGAATGTGTGTTCTAATATTTGAATTTAATTTGATAATGCTTATTTGAAAATATCTTTGCATAATAACTAACTTGTTAGCAAAGGAAGCTAAAGATGGTTAGAATTATTCAAAGGGAAATTTTGAAGATAGCCAATAGCATTTAGGGAGAAAAGACATTAAGGTTTAGCCACAATGGAAAAATTCATAACAATACCAAGGGACACGGCCACTAATATGGAGGAGCTACGAAGAATTGCTATAATTTCTCTACATTTATTATTATGTCAAAGCGGTTGTCAAGACTTTATTATTCATTTTGTGAGTTGTTATCTTTCCTTCTTTTTCTCTAGCAGATTTGTAATTTGTTTGTTTTTCTTTTCTATTTTAGAATAAGTTTCAATCTTCTATTTATAGGGATCAAACCAATAGTGTTAGTGTTGGTCTTAGATTAGTTTTGACAATTGAGTGTCAACACACTTAAGAAAATTCTAAAGTTGATGTCAAGTATAATATAGATGCTGAGCTATAGAATGAGCGAAGTTAGAAATTTAACAAGTGTCGAGTGAACATCAGGTGCCAACCAGGTTTCAAGTGAGAGTGATAAGTGATGCAGAGTCACTATAGGTGCCGAGAAAAGTATAGGAGTTGAGTGAGATAGAGTTACTATAGGAGTCAAGGGAGACAAAAATATTGTATGTGTTGAGCATTAGTAATCAGTAACTGCCAAGTAACATAGAATCAACATATGAGTTTGTGGCTTCACAAACTCAGATGTAAACCATTTTTGAGCCAACTCAAGATGAATCTCAAAGAATCTAAAAGATAAGATCAAATCTATTACATTTCCTATGTAATCAGCATGCAAGCAATTAGAAAAATGGAGAAAGCATGCAACCAATAGGAAAAGTGTAAAGATTTGAGCAAGAAAGATGGATGAATATCAATTGTGGATTCATACCTAACCCTAATTCTTTGAAGCCTTTATAAGGAGGTCAAAACCACATAATTTATAGTAGAGAACTTGAATGGAAAGAGTAAGAGGTCATGAGGGAATGCATGAAGGAATGCTAGTGAAGTGTTGAAGGAAGTTCTTAGAGATGTGAAGACTTAGAGGAGGAGTAGCATTGTAGAATCAAGTTGGTTAGAAAAAGTACCAATACTACAAATAGAGAATTATCATATCAAGAAGGATTAGTTCAAATTGAGCAGAACAAGGATCTAGAATTAGCAATTGAATATTGTAAGTCAAAAAATCAAGACATTCTCCTATACTTTATTACCATTGTATTAGGAGAATGAAAACTCTATGAGAATAGGTTGGCTTAATAGCTATCTTGTAGAACCTTTAACAAGGTGAAATTCCAAGTGAGTGTTTGTAAACCCTTTAATTGAGTAACTTTTAACAGGGTGTAAAGCCTTTAACAAGGCAGACCTTTTATAGGGCAGACCATTAGAAGTGGTCAAACTTTGTAATCTTAATCAGTTACATATTGCTATAGTGATAATTTTTCGGCGTCATCCCCACCCCAGTTTAACCTTCTCATTTTGGAGGGTTTCTGGGTGACCAAAATCTTGTGTCATCCATTTTCATGCATGTCTTTACTTTCATTTTTATTAGATGTAATAGATGCATGGATTGATCTCAATTAAAAGTTTTAAAGGTTAAAATATTGTTACTCTTCTGGTTCACCCCCCCCACCCCCCCCCCAAAAGTAATTCTTCCCACTTGTAAATTCCAACAATTGGTATCAGAGCCCAATTCTCACAAGGAGAAGCCTTACAACTTGGAGAAAAGATTTGAAAAAGGAAGTCTACAAACTTGGTAAGATAATAGAAAACCAAGTGATTGAGATGCAACTCATTCAATATTCTCTAGAAGAAGCCAGGGAAGAACTGAGGAAATCCTTAAAGAGAAGAAGAGAGATTGCAATAGCTGAGAATGATACACAGTACAAGGAGATTGACACCTCAAAAGTGTTTGCAAATGGAGATTCCAAAGAGTTTGATGTAGCAATAGCAGACCTAATGAAGAAGAATGGAGCTCAAGCAAAAGAGATCATAACTCTCAAGATTGAACAAGAATCACAATCCATGATGCTTTGTGAAGTAACTAAATAGAAGAAAAGAGCCATTGAAGATAGGGCTATGATAGAAGAAGACAAGAGGAACCTTGATAACATATTGGAGGAAAAGTCAATTGAACTTGCAAGAATTTCCAACATGTAGCTAGACACCCTAAGCCAGATGATGAATACACACCATGAGCTGAATGTCAAGGACATTGAGATCTCCACACTAAAGATGCAAAATGAACAACTAAAAAATAACTTGAAAAGAGAAAAGGAGATTGCAGAGAGCTTCAACAAACCTAATTAGGCTATCAAGTACTTTTAATAGCTACTAAAATCACCAAGAGCTAGTCATGACACTTCAAGACTAGGATACACCAACACTGAAAAAGGAGAGTCATCCAAGACTGCAGAAGAAAGAAGTGACAAAGGTAAGAACACTAAACCCATTTGTCATTTTTGTGGTAAAAAGGGACATACCTCTAATGTGTGCAGGAGTAAGAACACCCATCATCTTGACAAACCTAAGAATATGGGTCACTATCACAAGTGCAACAAGCAAGGACATCAAGAACATGATTGTAGGACTAGAACTATCAGGACACCAATATTTGAAGGTCACTGCTACAATTGTAAGAAGTATGGACATAGAGCTTTTGAGTGCATATCAAAGCCTGTGTATCAACCAGCAAGGTCAAACAATCATGGATATCACTACAATTGGAACTACAACACCAAACTAAGCTAATATGGACACATCCCAAAAAAATTCTTAAGAACACATTTTAGTAGAAACTACAGTAGATGGTTGAGCCAAACTACATGCTTTAGTTGTTTGAAGACTGTGCATATTAGCAAAACTTGTCCAACAAGGTCAAAAGAAACCTACTCAGAATTCAACAAAGGAAAAGGGAAGGTAGATGTTGAACAGATTAAAGGAAAAATGAATAAAACATGGACGAAGAAAGATGGAGGTAGCATATCAAATGGAGAGATCACTTCACCTAAAAGGTCAAGTGTTCACACTTCACCCAACTATACAAAAGAAGGCATGTGGAATTGATATAGAAAGCTTTATCATACATCAATTCCAAGACAAGCAAGTAATAAAAAGGAGAGATCAACATGAATAGAGATGTAAAGTTAAAACTTCAAGTTTTCACTAGTGTTTCTAAGTGAGAAAAGTTTCCCTTAGATGCCAAGTAAAGATCTAGTACATGTTGAGTTATTTGTCAAAGTCAATAGAAGTTGAGTGATTAGTTGCAGTCAAGATGGTAGTGGATGCCAAGTGAAGAGAAACTCTAGTTGAAACCGAGCAAGGGAAGTTCTAGTGTATGTTGAGTGGTGGAAAGATAATAGATGCCAAGTAAAGAAAAATTGCTTAAGAAGCCAAGTGGACAGCTGTAAACATACTAAGCATTAAATGCTATGAAATAAGGGTATATGATTACATTTTGAATCATTTTTCGCCATTGCAAGAAAAAAGAAAAGATGAAGAAGAGTGTAGAATAATTTCCAAGTAGAGTTTGAAGCATTTGAGCAGATTTCTATAGAGATTCAACACAGTTTCATTGATTTTCAAGGTATTTATACTAGTGTCAAGCTATGCATTTTCAAAATTTCTTCATGTTTAAACCTGAGATTGTAAAAATGGCCTCCAGTTCTAGGAAACCTCAGGAGAAAGAACCATTTGAGGTTTAAGTAGTGTCAAATGAAGTTAAGCAACCCAATTTTTGGCCTATCCCTAAAGTTACCTATAAAAATGACCCAGCCAGAGCCCTATCCATACACCTCCTAAGGTAGTAATGGTGAAAGATGTTAGGAGATGTTATAATTGTAAGATAGGAGCTATTGGAGACATGGAAATTAGAGAGGCATATGACAGATTGTGTGAAAATGAAGGTATCTACTGTTGTTGTTAATTTTGGCATCACTATATGATCTAGAATGTTATTAAGTATTAAAGCCATTGGTAACTTCTCCCATGTCTCAAAAAAATGTAGCATAGTTTTAGGGTATCCCTTGGCTCCCAATAATTTGTAGCATCTATTCTCACTGCTAGAAGAATAACTTTAGTAAAGAGTTGAGTGTAAGGAGTTGAAGAAGAAAGTTTTGCTTCTCTATAAATGCCATAATCATGAGGCTCATTCCCTTGCAAAAGCCTCCACCATAATGAAATTACCTCTAAACCATGCAAAGTATGTTGAACTGGTTCCCAACCTCGAAATACTCGTATAAGGAATGGCAGAGTTTGTGATAAATTTTACAAAAACATATCATAGAAGATTTTTTAGAAAGAAACAAGCCATAACCTAGTTAAATGGGTCTAGTTGTTGATTAGCTAGGTTGATTACAAATTCATGTAGAATTGTCATTAGATTAAGTACAATAAAATGAACAATCATTTGTTCCTAGCTAGCAGGATCTAATACAATTTTCCAAGCTGATAAAATTGCATATATAGATGCATCACCACGTGCCAAGGAAGCCAAGGATGTAACAATGCATGTGTTGGCACAGTCCCGCTACAAGAATCCAAAGTATCTACTATTGTTGTTAATTTGGGCATCACTATATGATCCAGAATGTTATTAAGTATTGAAGCCGATAGTAACTCCTCATGTCTCCAGAAAGCATAGCATAAGTTATTTTCATGTATGTATGTATATATTTATAAATGTATGTATTTATCTATGTATGTTTATGTGTGTGTGTGTGTGTGTATTTATGTATGTATATATGTATGTGTATATGTATGTATGTATGTATGTATATACATATGTATATGTATATGTATATATGTGTGTGTACGTACATACATACACACATATTTTTGTGACTATGTATGTGTGCATATACATATAGAGAGAAAGAGAGAGAGATAGATCTTGTGGATTGTGGATTATGGATTATAAAAATAAAATAAAATAACACGACATTAATTACTCCCCATATGTTTTGATTAGTTGTGGAGAGGTGTGTGTAAAAGAGGGTAGAGAGCTTTGAACGATGGTGAAGATCAATGGAGATTTAGGATTTCATTGTCATGCACCTTGTGATCTCTGCATCTTGTTGTTGTGCCCTTTTGATCTTTGTATATGTATGTATGTATGTATGTATATGTATGTATGTATGTATGTATGTATGTATGTATGTATGCATAGATATGTGTGTATATGTATATATACATGCATACACATATATGTCCATGTCTATGTATGTATGTATGTATATAATTAGAGAAATCTTGACACAACAAAATAATAATAAAACTCACTTAACATGTAGCATGGCCAAAAATATGATGGCAACACCTATTGGTAAGTAGATTCCTCTTTTTCTCTCTCATTTTTCATGTGTTTATTTCACTTGAACTATTATTTCTTAGGGGGCATTTTGTAATATTGGATTCATTTTATGCAGGAGGCAATGGGGAAATTCTTGAATGTACCACATTAGATGTATGGGAACACTAAATAATAGTGATGAATTTCTCATGATCAATAAAGATGAACTTTCCCTGAGAGTAGCCCAACTTCTAGGTACTTTAAAGATTGATACTTCTTAAAGATTTAAGATGTTAACAAGAAATTTAAATGTTACAGGGGGTGGGGGAAAATGAGCTTCCACATTCACATGGTTGGTCTTGATTAGTAGAGAATATTAAATGATTATCAAATCCAAGTGAAGCTTAACATTAACCTATGATTGCATGAAAACTAACTATGTGAAGCTCAACATTAACCTTGAAATGCAGAAGGAGGCCATAGTTCAATGTGCAATCTCAATTCATATGCATATGACATTAGGTGGAGTTGAAAAATGAAATAGGTATACATTTTTGTTAGGGGTCTTTAATTAGTTATTTAAAGTTATAGACCATCATAAACATTGTAATTTTGACTCTAGTAGCTAGACTTATAATGTTCATGATGGTCTATAATTTTACAAACTTAATAATCATGTTAAATAAATGTAATTGTGCTACATTTTTTCAGCTCCTCCTATTGTCCATTCATATACAACATAGTTGCATGTGTATTCTTGATTCATAGTGGCAAAATCTTACTTTGGATGCAACGAAAAAATGACAAGCACTAGAAAATGGGAAAATGATGTCACTTTTGCAAGTCTGGAACCTTTTTTTGTACTTTAAAAATTGATCCTTTCTTATATATTTTAGATGTTAACAGGGAATTTAGATGTTAGGGAGGGTGGGGCCAAATGAGCTTCCACCTTCATGTGGTTGGCCTTGATTAGTAGAGAATATTAAACTAGTCTTGAAACCAAGTGAAGCTCAACATTAACCTATTCTTTTTATTTGTCTTTCTATCAATATAGATGGGGATAACATCTTACTCAAAGGGAAATTGTTTTGGATGACATGGGTTCTTCATATAAAGTAATTCTCTTTGTACCCACACCAGTGAAAGAAGTGTTTTCGGTTTATGACTCTTGTACACCAGCTTGGAAGGTGGTAATTCTTTGAGATAATGGTGTTCATTTTAATGGTCTAAATCAAATTATGTCAATAAGTATTTTGGATGTGGTGGTTGGTTTCCAAGGAAAAGGAAAAGGAAATACAAGGGAATAACATGTGTGATAGGCACATGTGGCTCTTTGGTAGCAAGAAGACAGCAAAGGGTTTGAACATGTAGCCATCTCATCACAACTATCCATTCCATTCATTAGTGCCTTGATATAATTGGTCACTTATATAACTTCTTCTTGTTTAATATGAATTTAAATTCTTGTTGTTTAACTTCTTGGTCACATCTAGTAATCAAATTGAGGGGTAAAACATGAATTTATGGTTTTTTAATAATTTAGTTATTTGTCATAATTGTGATGACATTTTCCTAAGGCTAGTCATCACTTGGATGGCATAGCTATCAAAATTATGATAGCTAGTTCCAACGGTTCAACATCACTTCCACAACATAGTTGTCACATGGATGTCACAATTTTGATGGCATCAACATGACCTCTTGCCCCTTCCTTATTCCAATTTATGAGAATTTTTTCCATCACACTTGTAACAGATGCCCTTGCTGTCACAATTTGTGATGGAAAAAGTTGGATGTTCGTCTGACGTGTTGGGGTTTTAAAACTATTGAACAACACAAGGGTCAATACCAAATTGATATTACTCACACAACCTAATGATTAGTCACTTCCTATTAATAGTTACATGTGCAAACCACTTGGACCCAACTTCAACAAAACCAAGGGTGGTTTTCTACTCTTTAGGTTGTGTACCAGGGTGGGTATACCTAGGGGATGATTCAAAGATGGAAGCTATTCTATGAGAATTATTTTCATTTCATTATGATTTTAATCTCATATTCTCAAATGCATACATAATTCTAAAATTTTGAATAACAAATCCCACATAAAAAATTTGGTCAAAATTCTTCTATAGATTTGCAAGTTTTCCCAGCAACAGTGGCTAACTAAGGCTAAAACATTCCATGCAAACAAGTACTGACCATCATTTAAAATCTTTTTAAAAAAAGTAAATTAAAGCTGATTTTGATTTTAGAATTGATGCTTCTTCATAGTATACCTATTCTTCATACTGAGTAAATTTCAATCAATGCCTATTCTATTGGGATTCAGAGTCTACTGCAATTTGTGGATCTAATCTATTGCTTTACAGCAAGAATTATTAGCAATTCTTACTGAATTTCATTCTTACATATATCATTTCTATTACCATGACCATCCCATCAAACCATCAAAGTATCTACATAATTTATTGAATTAATAACAGTAATGATCTGATATACAATCTAAATGAATTGCATTCAATTGAGAAAACTTTACTCACACAATCTCAGAATAACTAGATAATAGAAAAGGAGACAAAACTCAATAAAAACTAACATGGGGATAGCTCAAAACTTGTATTAATTTTCTTTTAAAATTTTATACAATTTTAGTAAAATCATAATGACCTTAGAAAGAGACATAAAGATCATTCTTGTAATGCCTCGACCGGAGATCCTTGGAAACAAGGATTCAAATCAAGCCAAGATATATTTTTTTTACAACTATGAATGCACATGACAACATCATACAAGGATCACAAAGATCGCAATAGAAGACTTCACTACAATCTCGGCAACCAAAAAATCTCCAAATGCCACTACCAAACTGACACACCCAAACAAAGCCAACAACAAAAAACACACATGATGAGGGCTCAAGAAATGACCACTCATCAACAAAACACCAAGTTAGGGTGAAATGAAAAATCCAGGAATTTGGCTAAGCCTAAAATCCTGAAGCCCTGAAAATTGGCTAAGTCTGGATTTCTGAAGCCCTGAAATTTCCTAGAATCTTTAACTTATCTTCGAGAGGTCTGAAACCTATCTCAAAAGATTTTTCGCATATATTAAAATATATCTTAAGTATAATAATATACTTTAAACCTCGAAGGACAAAAACATAAACATGAAAATAGGAATTCAAGAGAAACTAATAAAATTCAAAATGCAACAACATAGGGTCGAAGAATGCCCAAAAGGGTATCCAAAGCAACTCTCAGAAAGCTTAGATCATGATGAAAAGTGCCCATTGTCGGCCCATGCAGGTTTTTACAAAAAATTGTGTGACACTTCTTACAAAGGGAGGGCAACACTTCTCCTTAAGGCGTGCGACACTCTTCTAGTGTCATACGACATTTCTCAAGAAGGCATGCGACACTCTTCTAGTGTCGTACGACATTTCTCAAGAAGGTGTGCAACACTCTTCCAGTGTCGTATGACATTTCTCAAGAAGGCTTGTGATACTTTTTTAATGTCACACCATGCTGAACAAATGTCACCCAAGAAAAAGCAAGAAAACTCTAAGGACAAACAACAAGCTAAAACATAGATTAAAAACCTCCACACTGGGGAGTACCAGATCCACATAGATCGAGGGGTGAACACTCACGTGCATAAACAACAAGATGCCAAGAAGGAGGTACATCTATCCATCTAAACTATAGCAGCAAAGAACACACTAAAATAAACATCACAGTGAACAAAAGAAACATCGCAATGAATAGAAGACATCTCAGGAACAAAACAACCAAATTAAGTACACGGATCCTCCCAACCGTCAATAGCATCATAAGACCATCATGGATCCTAGCCATCCCTTGCTCATAACATCCCAAGCCACTGACCAGATCTTCAGTACTATTGTAATAGGGACATCACTACTAAACATGCACAAGTATAAGCATAAGGAAATCTAACATGCTAGTGATAACACATAAGATAATCCTGTAGTAGATAACATCACCTATCACATGCTAAACAATAGTAAGCAATAGATATACTACTAGATCAAATAACATCATCTAATCATATGCTAAACATCATGATAAGGGAATGTGTCAAGTAAACTAACATCATCTAAACATGATATCCAAGCATTCCAATGAAAGCATAAATCACGAGAAAGCATACTCTGAAACTGGAAGTACCAAATGAAAATGTCCAACAACGGTCGCACTAGGACAAAAGACCATATTTGTACACTAGTCCCTAGCAGTGGTGAAGGTAGCTATGCCTCCCAACCACATGGAACCTGTAGGTCCACACCTGTTGTGCTGATGAAGATAAGGATCCAACCACAAACACACAAAAAGCACAACATCTAAGGCTAACACTCACACCAAACAATATGATGGTTGTAACCAAGAACCTAAGATAATGCAAGGAGTATAGGCCCTGGTCAGACAATCAAAAGGCTAATAAGTAGGGGCTAACATCATGGAGAGTCGCTTGGCATCGAAAAGCCCAAGATTGGATCGTGTGTTTCAACTCCTCAATGGAGGGCCCCGCACACACATTTTATTATCTTAAGTTTTATTACCAGTCACACATTTATATTTAGTTATCACTTATTTAAAACTTCCTATCCTCTGCCAACCCTATGGGACTAAGGTCACCATGCTACAAGATAGGACCCCCTCCATATGCTACCCTACCCTACCCATGCTCATCCTACAACAAGTGCCTGTGGGCATGCATACTCCCATCCCAATCCCAATGATCACAACTTTTGAAAGTACCACAGAAGATCGGGCCTTACAAGTCACCTGACAAATGTATGCATATGTACTTGTGTGTGGCGCACCACCATCATGAAGATCAAAACACAAGGACAGGAATGAGAACACAATGCAAAGAAAACACCCAACTGAAAGCAACACAAGAAGGATGGATTTTACATGAATCCCAAAGCCAATAAAACCATATATCATAAAATCACTCAACTGGCCTCAATCTGAGAGTATGGATTCTACACAAATCTCAATGATGTAACAAGACCAAAAGTCATGAACTCACTCTACCGGCCTCAATCCGAGATTATGGATTCTACACAAATCCCAATGTCCATGAAATAAAGCAAAGGTCCAATAGAAACCATAACACCAGGTATGAAATCACTCAA
Organism: Cupressus sempervirens; assembly: GCA_028749045.1. Taxonomy (NCBI): domain Eukaryota; kingdom Viridiplantae; phylum Streptophyta; class Pinopsida; order Cupressales; family Cupressaceae; genus Cupressus; species Cupressus sempervirens. The sequence continues at coordinate 37,735,850 of CM053790.1, forward strand.
TCGAATGCAACGTTGGGAGTACAAATGCAACACGTATCCCAATGTAACATATAAGTGCAATAGTGGTCTAACTGATATCCGAATTGATCATCCACATCCACAACCCACATTTTGCCAAGAAAACCTGAGAAAACAGGGCACCATGCAAACCAAGGTAAAAACTCCGAAATTTGGAAAACTTCAAAATTAAAACCCATTTGACCTTTGGGTTCAAAAACCCCAAAAATCCAAAAATAAATGGAATCGAACACCATATGCAAAAATGGCCAGCATAACGATGCAAAACTCCAAACCCTCATCCCAAAAAACATGGAAATGTTCATACCCACCCAACGGGGTAGAACTAACATACAGAAACGGAGGGGAACACTAGTTCTCAGCCTCCAAACAAATGGCTACCAAAAACAAATTCAGAAACAGAGCCGAAACAATAAAATGAGAAAGCCCTACCTCATAGCCAAAAGGGAAAAATGGGAATCTGAACCATAAAATAAATAGCTCGCAAAAGTAGCTGAAAATCGTGACAATCCAAGGTTTCCTCGAGCTAGATCCAATGAGCCCAAACTCACGATGATCCCACACCCATAGCTCCCACAACGAACAAAAAAATAAATCCTCATGAAGATGATTTTGGGTTTTACTCTCCAACTTTCTAATTCAAAACTGAGAAGCGAGGAATTAAATTCCTCTTTGGATATTTATTCACTTTTTGAGTGAATAATCGATTAAGGAAAATAACTAGCCAACCTAGTTAAACCCCGAATCGACCCAAATGAAAACAGGCTATTCCTATAATTAGGAATTCATCTATGGAAAAGTTGCTAGAAATTAAAATAAATCAATTAAAAAGCCCAAAAACCCAAAAACACATAAATCTCCTTAATGACTTTTGCGACAATGTGAACCTCTAAATGCACAGACATGGTTACTAGTCTAATCACATAATAGAAATGAGTTCAGTTTTAATAATCACCAAAAGGTTTAATTTAAACATTTAATAAAGGATATGTTGACCATATAAGGAGGACATTGGTAAAATATGAATGGTTGAATCACTAACTCCATGTGCCACTGCCAAGGATATAAATCCTGCACACTAAACAACACGATTAAGTGCAATTGCATATAATAACATAGCCAAAGCAATAAATGCGTTAAATCACCTAATTTAACCATTTATTTAATTATATAAAAATAATATATTTACATCACTCATGTTCGCATAAAGCATAACAATGCAGGAATGAAGTAAATAACCATAGCATTAAATCCATCACCTAACATAATCAGAGGTATGTCCAAATACCAAATAACCAGATATCATAATAAAACACACTATCATCTCAAAATGGCATCGTCATGCAATATGATTAACTGAACAACATAGTAGTCTAATCTCTATGATACTGGAATCAAAGAGTAACATCTGACCCTCAATCATCTCAAATGTAAACATGACATGAGTAACAAATATCTCTCTAATCAGAAATATAACAAGGTAAATGTCTGCAGCACATAACCAAATATTCCAACATGAACAATCCATTCTAATTACTTAATCATTTAATAATGATTGGTTACTTTTCATTAAAAAGGCATTTAAAACACATAAACAACCATAGTCATAAACATGACTAACCACTGCTACAGGAACCTAGTCCAATGTAGCATGGTAATAGTACATAGTGCAATCTTTGCACACATCTCAAGGTAATCATGGAAAAACCTCATGATACCACATTGATCCTGGTAATCACTAGCACAAACCTTAGTGAACCATAAATCACATCATAATCTCAAAGATCAATCCAAAGCATAAACAAAGCAACTGATACAGAAACATAAATCCAAACACCTCGACGGTGTAGACCACTCAGGGTCACAATCATGATCCCATCAACAAAAGATCAGCAAGGTTGCATCCATCAAGATGACTTACAAAAGTCAAATGGGAGAGGCACTACAATTCCATATTGATGTATTCTCAGAAAATATGTAGAGAAAATACATTATAAAATTTTGCTCAAAGACTCGACCGAAAACATCCTAAGTGTAATACTAAAATGCATTAGAAATTGGACCATTCTCTAGCTGTAGAATCTCACTTATATAATGTGAGACACAACAAGCTCCAGGCACAAAGAACTGACAGGTGTCATTTACAAGAGATATTTACATACACCTATCACAAAAGAAAAAATTGTGATTAACATAAAGATTTGTACATCAGACATTCCTTTTGTGGGTCTCTTTCTATTACATCCTTTTTTATTATTGATTTTATAATTGATTGTTACTCTGAATCATCAACATATGTGGCTACCAGACTCACCAGTAATGTGTCAGGTTTTGATTCATGCAGCTTCACCTCCACTCTAGCATTTTCACTCATATAATTGTGTGTTATCAAGGTGACAGCCACTCTTGATTCTATGTATGTTGAGTCATCTAACTGATCCATTATATCATTTGCATGAGATGACTACCCTTCTTCTTTTATAGGTACTGACAGAGGTGGATCAATTATTTGTACTTCATCTTCATGTATTTCATCATCATCACTTTCAACTTCATCTAGTTGTTCACCAGAAGCAATATCCACCATCCACTTTTCACAGGGTGCATCATCTGGCCAGTAAAAATGTAGAATATCATGTTGTTTCTTGATAACATATTCTACTTCCTTGTCAATATTAACATTTTTTTGTTTCAAAGAATCAAAGAATATCTAGGCTTTCACAATGTATTCAGTTGTGGTAGCCCACCACGTGTGCCTTGTTTCATTTATAATTTTATTATCCTTAAACAAAATAAATCATCATGTTCCTTAGCCCATTCATCTTTTTTTTTCAAATTATTTCTCCTATCTAAGGCACGAGGAAACAAACTAAACTTTTGGCTCTTACACTTGTTCAGATAGCCAACTATTATTCTTTGTAGATGAATTCTCTTATTATCAAAATCATGAAGATTAGAAACGATATCAAAAGTCTTTTCAATTTGATCATATGAGACTTTTATGATGGAATAACATAAAAATGTTATTTCTTTCCTCCTTCTTACCCACTTATTTGCGATAGGCTTCAAAGCCTCATCACTTGCTTTTAGTTCCTCCCAGATATTTATCACCCTAGCTAACTGATCATAAACTAGTGGCCATTCAATTTTGTCCCCCAAATATGTGAGAGCCTTTCTTAATTTATCTTTGTATTTTATATTCAACTCCACATGCAGTGCCCACAGCTTGCTTTTTTCTTCTTCAAAATCTTTTGCAGGGTATTATTCAGGCCTTTGGGGTCTATTTGGTATTCCTATGAGGGGGGTGGATTTGAAAGGTTCAACTAGGGGGCAAGGGTATGTTATTCTTGGCCTTGTGGACTTCCCCATTAACTTTTTCTCAAGCTCAATTCTCTTTTTTACCTCTTTATTATAAGCTTCAACAACACTCTCATACTTACTTTGCAACTCAAACATGGCCCTCTCTTTGTTTTTAGCAATGGCTAAAAGATATTGAGATGAATCTACATTCTAGTGTGCAGCCGGTACATGAGAGGTATCAGCCACTCTTCTTACAACTATAGTTCCCATCAAACTAGAATCATCTAGTTGTGATGAGGTGGCTCTTCACCCCTTCCTTAAAGACCATATAACCAGAGTAGGCTAGTCATCATTGAATGTAGTACCTATGAATTCCTTCTTATTTGGATCCTGGAAATCCAACTTATTTGAAATAGAATTAAAAATTAATGCATCTATAATATCCCAATTGGGAAACAATAAAATATTTGAAGCCTTTACCATTTGCCTTCCCTCTTTAGGGGTTATGTTTTGGAACTCTTGAATCATTTGTTCCTTTATTTGATTTTGTAGGGGTACCTCCTCTAGTTCAAGATGCTATGTCCTCAACTTATTGCATCTTTCTTCAAATGTATTCATGTTGGCTCTCCATAAAAATTGGTAGAAAGCCCTAGATATAACAAAATTATCATCTAATAAGAATTGTTGACTTGCTTGTTCCAGTACAAGGTCTACTTCCCTTTCTCTATAATCTACAACTATCAACTCAAAACTTGGTATTGAAGGCTCCTAGGGGTTTCCTTCATTTATTTCTAATTGTGTAACAAAAATTCCCCCTTGTGATCCCAATTGTTCAATTTTCTCTTCAGTGAGTTGTTCCTCTTCAATCCTCATAGGGGTCTATGAGGGTGAATATTTGTCAACATGAGGATCCTCTTCCCTTATTATTTTTCTTATTTTTAGGGAGGGTTTAGAAGGCCTCTCTTCCATGGCATCACTATTGGACTCAACTATATGTTTTCCTTTATTCACAGTGGCCCCTTTATTTTAAATAATAGTATACCCTGGCCTTTTTTGGATACTTAATTGACTTGCCCCTATATTGGGAGTAAAATCCAATCTCCTCATTACTTCCCTAGCCTTATCTTGGTAAAATCTAATAAAGAATTGCTTCTTTTCATTCATTGCCTCCATTATTTCAGAAAAAGTATTTATAAGCTTATTTATGTTATCTACATTTGTAATAGCATTGTCTAAACGAAAATAATCTAGATCAAAACAATGAATGAAATCAAAAACTTTAGAGAAGACTCTCCATTTTTCTTTTCTAGTCTCTTGTTCTTGCAAGGAGTACTCATTCCTTATTATGTCTTCAGGGAAATAGAATTCATGCTCAATTTTACCAAGCTTAATTCTATGCCTCAAAGCCAAATTATAAAATCCCTCAGAGTCACAAAAATGGGGGTGAGAAATAGCCATTTTGTAAGGATCCAAAATTTTGTTCAGAGAAAGCCAACCCCCTTTTGTAATTACAAAATGATGGGCCACTATAAAAGTGGGGAAAATTGACCTTGTTGATCTTTTCAACAAAAAAATTTCATCTACTCCTCCCAACCACCACAAAAATTCAGCTACTCCCACCTTCAAGGGCACTTGATAGCGTAGCACATGAGGACTTCCTCTAAAATTGTAAATTCTAAACATAGTAGAAATAGAGTATGGGATGAGATCTCCCCAATTATGTGAAACTTTCAAACCACTGGGGTTGTCCATAGGCTTAATGAGATTCATTAGTGCCTTGGGGATTCTGGGATTGTCACTTAAAATAAGGCATCTCAACTTGGAAGCGAAATAATTATCAAACCTAACAAAGCTAACCTTCTTTGCATCCCAATTCATATCTACACTCCATAATTGGACTGGCAGTGCTTCTCCATTTTCTTCTTTATTTAACTCCATTTCTTTACCAAAATATGTAGCTCCCTTAAACAATTACATGTGCATCAACGAAGAGTAATGGCCAAAAGTTTTTTCCACCTTGCCCTTAGCAATCCCAATTAATCCACTGTGAATTCCCTCAGCTACATAAGAAGCAAAATCAAAAATTATATCCACACCAAAAGATGAAATCTGAATAACCATATACATGAAGTCCACAGGCATAAACTCTTTTTCATCTCTCCCAAAAACTTTGCACAGGGTCCTATATATCTCTATAGCCCTAGAATTGAAGTATGCCCTTTTGAAAGGTTTTCTAGAGGCTGTTGTTATTGCTGGCAGAGTTCCAATTTTACCTATATGTGCCTTCAGTGCACCATGTCAAATTGCATCCCTCTTGGATATTTATTCCTTTTCTAGCCCTTCCAAATCAATGGGCACATGGTAATTAGTGAGAGGCCCTAAACCAAAACCTTCCCTAATTTCATTTGGGCCAACTATAATTAAGACCTGACCATTATTTCTTCTTACTACTCTAGTGGCTTGGTCATAGTTCTTTGCCATAGCTTCAAGAAGATCATAATCTATTAAAACACTGGGAACCACCAGCTTCTCTAAATCAAAATTCTAGATATTGGAATGTGGGGCAAATAGGTTCCTCTCTGAAAACCATTTTTAAAAAAGATCTAGTCCAGTTTGAGAGGTATTGGCTGTAATGCCCCGCCCGAAGATCCTTGGAAACAAGGATTCAAATCAAGCCAAGATATTTTTTTTTTACAAGTATGAATGCACAAGACAACATCATACAGGGATCACAAAGATCGCAACGGAAGACTTCAACACCATCCTGGCAACCAACGAATCTTCGAATGCCACTACCCAACTGACACACCCAAACAAAAGCCAACAACCACCACAACAAGATGAGGGCACAAGAAATGATCACTCATCAACAAAACACCAAACTGGGGTAAAATGCAAAATCCCAAAATTTGGCTAAGCCTGAAGCCCTGAAAATTGGCTAAGTCTAGATTTTTGAAGCCCAAAAATTTCCTAGAATCCATAACTTATCTCTGAGAGGTCTGAAACCTATCTCAAACAATTTGTCGCATATATTAAAATATATCTTAAGTATAAGTTGACATATATTTAATTTCTTATTTATATTTAATTTCTTATACTTAAACGATATATTTTAAACCCCAAGAGACTAAAACAGAAACACGAAAATTGATTTCAAGACAAACCGACAGAAATCAAAGTGCAACAGCATAGGGTCGAAGAACGCCCAAAAGGGTATCCAAAACCACTCTCAAAAAAGATCAAAATGCTACAAAAAGTGCCCACTAATGGCACGCACAGGTTTTAACCAAACTGTGTGCGACACTTTTTACTAAGGGAGGGCGACACTTCTCCCATAGTGCATGTGACACTTCTCAAGAAGGCATGCGATACTGGAAAAGTATCACGTGACATTTCTCATGAAGCCATGCAACACTCTTTCAGTGTCGTACAATACTTCTCCAGTAATGTGTGTGATACTTTACAGTATCGTACGACATTCTTTCTATGGGCATGTGATACTTTATCAGTGTCACACAATGCTGAACAAATGTCGCCCATAGAAACATGAAAACACTCCCAGAAGCAAAAAGGACCAAAATAGAGCAAAGAACTTCCACACCAGGTAGTACCAGATCCACAAAGGCTTGAGGAATGAAAACTCGAGTGTAAGAACAACACAAAAAGAAGAACATCAAACCATCTAAATTATAGCAGCAAAGAACACACTGAATAAAACATCGCAAAGAACAAAAGCAACATCGCAATGTATAGAAATACATCTCAGGAACAAAACAACCAAACTAAGTACGCAGTTCCTCCCAACCATCAATAGCATCATAAGACCATCGTGGGTCCTAGCCATCCCTCGCGCGTAACATCCCAAGCCACCGACCAGATTGTCAGTACTGTCGTAATAGGGACATCACTACTAAAACATGCATAACAACAGCATAAGGAAATCTAACATGATACTAGAAAAGCGTAAGATAATCCTACAGTAGATAGCATCACCTATCACATGCTAAATAGCAATAAGCAACAGATATACTAATACAACAATTCACAGCATCTAATCATATGCTAAACATCATAATAAGGGAATGCGTCAAATAAAATAACATCATCTAAACATGATATACAAGCATCCCAAAGAAAGCATACTCCGAAACCCAAAGTACCAAGTGAAGACATCCAGCAACGGTCGCACTAGGAAAAAAGATCATCTTTGTACACCGATCCCTAGTAGTGGTAAAGGTAGCTACGCCTCCCAACCACATGGCACCCGTAGGTCCACACCCGCCGTGCTGATGGAGATAATGATCCAACCAAAAACACACATAAAACACAACATCCATGGGTAACACTCACGCCAGAAAGTATGATAGCTGCAACCAAGAACTTAAGACAATGCAAGAAGTACAGGTCCTGGTCAAACACTCAAAAGGCTTCTAAGTAGGGGCTGACATCATGGAGAGTTGCTTGGCATCCAAAAGCCCAAGCTAGTATAGGCAGCTACTCTTCTCAACAGAAGGCACACAACCTAGGGCAACAACTCTTCACAATGAAAGGCGCACAACCCAAGGCAACTACTCTTCTCAACAGAAGGCGCACAACCTAGGGCAGCAACTCTTCACGACGAAAGGCGCACAACCCACACATTTTAATTATCTTGTATTTATTACCACCCAAAGTTTTAATTTAATTATCACTTATATAAAACTTCCTCTACCAACCGGGAAGTAGTCACCAGGTTACAGGATAGAAACCCCCTCCATATGCTACCCTACCCTACCCATGCTCATCCTATGACAAGTGCCCATGGGCATGCATACTCCCATCCCAATGCCAATGATCATAACTTCCAGAAGTACCACGGAAGATCGAGACTCGCAAGTCACTCAAAAAATGTACACGGACGTACTCGTGTGTGGCGCACCACCATCACAAAGATCATAACACAAGGACAGGAATGAGAACACAATGCAAAGAAAACACCCAACTGAACGCAACACAAGAAGGATGGATTCTACACGAATCCCAATGATGCAACAAGACCAAACATCATGAACTCACTCAACCGGCCTCAATCCGAGAATATGGATTCCACATGAATCCTAGCGTTCATGAAACAAAAGAAAAGGTCTAAAAGACACCATAACAGGTATAAAATCACTCAACCGAACACAACGTCGAGAGTACAGATGCAACACGCATCCCAATGCAACATGAAAGTGCAAAAGTGGTCTGACTGATATCCAAACGGATCATCAAGGTCCACGGCCTACATTATGCCAAGAAAACTCAAGAAAATAGGGTGGCACGCAAAACGAGGTGAAAATTTCAAAAATTTGGAAAACTTCAAAATTAAAACCCATTTGGCCTTTGGGTTCAAAAATCCCAAAAATCCAAAAATAAATGGAATCGGACACTGTATGCAAAAATGGCCAGCATAACGGCGTAAAATCCCAAACCCTCATCCCGAAAAACAGGGAAATGTTCATACCCACCCAACCGGGTAGAACTAGCATACAGAAACGGAGGGGAACACTAGTTCTCAGCCTCCAAACAAATGGCTACCAAAAATAGAAGCAGAAACAGAGCAGAAACAATAAAACAGGAAAGCCCTACCTCATAGCCAAAAGGGCAAAATGGAAAACTGAACTAGAAAATAAAATGCCCGTAGAAGTGGCTGAAAATTGCGGCAATCCAAAGTTCTTCGAGCTGGATCCAACGAGCCGAACCTCGCAACGATCCCACGCCCGTAGCTCCCACAACGAACAAAACAGTAAATCCTCATGAAAAGGATTTTGGGTTTTACTTTCCAACTTTCCAATTCAAAAGTGAGAAGTGAGGAATTAAATTCCTCTTTGGATATTTATTCACTTTTTGGGTGAATAATCGATTAGGGCATATAACCAGCCAATCTAGTTAAACCCCGAATCGACCCAAACGAAAATAGGCTATTCCTATAAATAGGAATTCATCTATGGCAAAGCTGCCAGAAATTAAAATAAATCAATTAAAAAGCCCGAAAACCCAAAAAACACATAAATCTCCTAAACAACTTTCACGACAAAGTGAAACTCTAAATGCATAGACATGCTTACTAGTCTAATCACATAATGCAAATGAGTTCGGATTTAATAATCACCAAAAGGTTTAATTTAAACATTTTAATAAAGGATACGTCGACCATACAAGGACAACATTGGTAAAATATGAATGGCTGAATCACTAACTCCATGTGCCACTGCCAGGGATATAAATCCTGCACACTAAACAACACGATCAAGTGCAATTGCATATAATAACATAGTCAAAGCAATAAATGTATTAAATCACCTAATTTAACCATTTATTTAATTATATTAATTTAATCTATTTACATCACTCACGTTCACAAAAGGCATAGCAACGCAAGAATGAAGTAAATAACCATAGCATTAAATCCATCACATAACAAAATCAGAGGTATGTCCAAATACCAAATAACCAGATAACATCATAAAACACACTATCATCTCAAAATGGCATCATCATGCAATATGATTAACTGAACAACATAGTAGTCTAAAATCCATGATACTAAAATCAAAGTGTAGCATCTGACCCTCGGGTCCTCTCAAATGTAAACATAACATGAGTAACAAATATCTCTCTAATCAGAAATGTAACAAGGTAAATGCCTGCAACACATAACCAAATAAATCATCATGGACAATCCATCTCTAATCATTAATGCATTTAATAAAGATTGATTACTCTGCATGGACAATCCATCTCTAATCATTAATGCATTTAATAAAGATTGATTACTCTGCATTAAAAACGCATTTAAAACACATAAGCAAACACAGTTATAAACATGACTAACCATTGCTACAGTGTAACATGGTAAAAGAACATAGTGCAATCTCTGCACACATCTCAAGGTAATCACGGAACAACCTCATGATACCACATCGATCCTGGTAACCACTGGCACAAACCTCAGTGAACCAAAAATCACATCATAATCTCAAAGATCAATCAAAAGCATAATCAAAGCAACTGATAGAGAAACATAAATCCAAACACCTCAATGGTGTAGACCACTCAAGGTCACAATCATGATCCATCACAACAAAAGATCAGCAAGGGTGCATTCATCAGGATGACTTACAAAAGTCAAATGGGAGAGGCACTACATTGGCATCCCTAACCAAATTCCCTTTTTCATACAATCCATCTACTATTTTCAACCTAGGGTTTAATGTAGTAATCTTTTTAACTTGTATAGTTTCAGTGGTGGAATTGGGGAGCAACTCAAGTAAATCATCATGGACATTCCTATCTAAATAATTTTCCTGACCAGAAAATCCCTTCTTTAGAGGCATTTTGGATTGTAACTTGCAGAACTGAGACACTATAGAGATTATGATATAATTACTTACTTGAATCTTTGCTCATTCCTTTCTATAATTCTATAGTATATTTGCAAACAATGGAATTTTTCTTCAAACTCTTGTCAAGCTCAACACAATCTTCTAAGAAATGGCTTCTACTCAAGAAAAGCTTGAAATCTTTGTTTGTGTGAGATGGAACTAAGAAAATCTTCTATATTATACTCTATTTTTCTTTCACACATGAAGCTTTCATTCCTCATAAATGTACAGAGTAGAAAAAATAGAGTGGCATCATCTTTCCTTTTAAATATGTGTCATTGATCTTTGAAAAATCCTATGATCCAAGGATAAAAACAAGGTTGACTTGTCTTTCTTCTTAACACGACTGGTAGTCAACCCAATGAAATGCTTCCATTTGTAACTTTCCTTCACTACGAGTGTTTCAATCTAGACACACTGATGACTGGGGGCACGTATCATCAAATTGCTACCTCACTATACATAACTTTCAAGCATCTTGCTATAGCGAGATAGCGACAACCATTGATTCTATTCTAATCGTGTGGAGGGCATTTGATACATTACTTAAGAGAAATATGGTGGGTCCTTTATTCACTAATTTTCTATACATAACCTTTGAGTAACTCATCATAACGAGATAGCGACAACCATAGATTTGAGATCAATCTGAAGGTGTGGAAACTGCATGAATTTTTTAAGATGTGGTGAGTCCCTGATTCACTACCTTGTATAGAGTAAAAAGTGCACATCTTTCCATAGTGAGGTAGTGATAATTGTTGATTCTACTTTGATCGAATGATTAGAATCTTTCATATGTTTTATGCATGGGGCATGGGTCCAGGTTATTTATGACGTGAGAAAATCATGCACAGTTGGCATATAAAACCAAATTCTAATCCTAGTCACATTGCCACATTGCTTTGGTCCCACCATGTGTTCATTTCCTAGTAGCTCGCTATTTCACTAATGGTGAGATGCATGATTTTCACGACTATGAGATAGCGAGCTCCGGTGTCTTATCAAAACTTGGTGCTAGAAAAAAATAATAGCAAATCAAGTCATAATCACCCTCATTAATGCTTCTAACATAATAGTATTTACTCACCATGCCACTTGGAAATCCTTATGGTCATTAGGAAGTTTGAAGGCCATTGTGTCATGTATTTTCCAGCTATTCACTATGTCACTACCGGCAGGGTGCTTAGTTTTTTTGACAGCGACATAGCGAATCATCGAAAAAACCATATTCTGATGACTTATTTTGCCCCCTTCTTACTTAGTTCCTTTTTTGACTCTGATAGTAGTGAAAAAGTGTACATGAATAAAATTTTGGATGTAATACAATCTTTGATCACCGCACCTCAATTTTACAGCCTCATCTTTTAATTTTGTGGTATTCACTATGTTGCATAGGGTAAAACACCTGCATCTTTTTATAGTAAAGTGGAAACTACCATAGATCTTACCAGAGTTGGACAGCGAGGAACATAATAGAAAAAGGCTAGTTGTGGGTGCAAAAAATTTGAAATGGATACAAAATATTCACAAAAATTTTCAAAAGATTTTGCCCCCAAAAATTTTAAAAGGAAAAAGGCATAGGGTTTAACAAATGTTTTCAAAGCCAAACGAATCTAGAGGTCCAAAGACCAGAGACCTTATTCACCATTAGTGGATTCAATTCTAATTTTTTACAACTAGGTTAGGGAAATTTTATCATGCAAAAGTTAGACCAACATGATGAAAGACAATTTGCGGTTCTATCGCTTTGGCGACAGGTGGTCATCACAATTAAAAAACCTTCTCATTGTAATTAGGGTCCAAATGTAATAGTGACATCCTATCTACTATCTTACCTCTAGATATAAGGGTTTATTCCATGCAAAGTGCAAGGTTTTTACATTTTAAAATTGTATTGGTTTACCTAGGAGGGTTTCAACCAACCTGTAGTACAAATGAAATAACTTCTGCAAAATAAAATGAAATTTTCTAATTCCAACACCAAATGAAAGATAATTCAATTCCCTTATGTCTAAATTAAAGTTTTAACATGTTCCTATGAAGAATCAATATGAAAAATGGACTACATCATATTAAAATCTGGAAAAATAATAACAGTCTTTAATTGTCATATGCTGCTCCAACTTTGATTGCCATGGTCTTTAGCTCACATATTAGCTATATAAATTACTTTTGTCAATTCTTGGGTTTCCTTATCTAAGATTCAATGGAAGATGAGTCTATTGAATATATTAATAATCCTCTCAAGTTATTTTTCTTCAATGTTGTTTATTCATTTTGGATAGATTAATCTAGTAGGGACACTAGTCAATGTAAAATAATATTATTAAACATGAATTGTCTTTATATAAAAACTCCAAACATAGGCCACACTCTTCTTTCATTAATTTTTCAAGATTAATTTCCACTTCAACATAGTTTAAAATGCACTATTTTCTTATTATTTATTAATTTACAAATTGTGTTCCTCAGAATACAAATCTAACCACCTCTCTATATAGTGATTTAATATAATATAAAATGATGCATTAAAATTAATTAATTAATTAATAATTTAATTCCTTATATACTTTTTAAGTGTTATAGGTTAGTAGTTAATTAGTTTTCGTCACTTTTTTTCTTAAGAAATCTAATGATGGATTTTTGTGGATCGATGAGCTTTATACCTTCATTTTGATTGAGATCATTTAGATGTTTATGAATATCAATAGCTTCTCTAAGATTTTTCTTAAGTATAACTCATCTATTACAATCTCTTTTTTAGGAAAATGTCATGTGATGACTTATGCACACTCTACAAAAGAGAAACACTTGATGAAATATTGTGTGGACCATTCAGAAGAGATCAGTAAGCCTGTGAAAGTGAAGGCCTAGATTTTTGAAGTGAAGGGTGTTATGATGGACAATATTTAGAAGGTATTCCTACTTGGTCGAATGAAATATGCTATAAATATTATTTTTAAGTCTATTTCTCAATATGTTATGAAAGTTTTGTTAGTGTGAGTTGTGATATTTTCTTGTGTAGTTATGCAGTTTTTCTATTTTATATTGATACAATGTTTTCAAAGAACACAAACTATGTGTTGGGAACACAAATATTATAGAAGAATCATATTCAGAAGAATGCCATGGAAGTCACACATAAAAAACTAGAACTAAATTACCAGTCTATGCGTGGGAATTTTGGTATGTCTATAGGGTAAGGTTTTTGGAGGTTTGGGGGAATATCCTAAGCATTAGAGAGAATGTGGTAGTATTTATGTGTTGCATTCATGACTATGTTTGTCAATTTATGTCAACATAGCAGTAATTCTATGAATACTTGTAGAGTAGCAGACAAAGATCATGATCGTACAGACATTATCTTGATGATTAGGTGATGCAAATTTAAGAGCATGTTCAAATTATGTCCTAATGATGAGGATAAGTGTGTCTAATCTTAGTCAAATAGATATGAAAGTTATGTGTGATTTACAGAGAGAAGTACAGAAATGGAGTACATGTAAAGAAGTTTTTGATGACTATGATTTATCTTCTTAAAGAGATATAGTCAGGATACATGAAGTTATACAATGACAAAGGATAATCTAATGATGACATTAGCGAGTGCGCAAGTCCTAAAGTTGTACAAATAATAAATTGTATAGATTGTGAGCCAAAACTCCTATTGTAATTTTAAAATAATTAATTATCTTATTATGATCCTATTATAATTAATTTAGAAAACCTCAAGGCCAACTCAAGGAATCCTCTTGAGAACTTGGTATAAAGGAAAGTATTTTCCTTGATTGTAAAATGTATAGATATGCAAAGTGATCAAGGAAGTGCGAACAAGAGCAGAGTATTTGATAAATGCAAGGAATCTATCCAAGGTATTATTAGATGTCAAGTTTCTAATCTAGTATCAAGATTAGGAGTGGAAGTTTGGTTGACATGACAAAGAAAGAGGAAGGAGAAGTACAGTTCATTTATATTATTCTGCAAGGAATAATACAGAGATCATTTTGATAGTGGGTTCATTAGTCTTTCCCCTGAATCTATTTGGATAGTGAGTCCATTTACCTTTTAAAACTCCTAACAGGATTGGCACAAATCCTAACAGGGTTGGAATCTCCCAACAGGGATTCAAAGTATCCTAATAGGGACTGAGATGTACTGAATGTTTTTATAGACTTCTAGTAGTATCCATCCTCTAACAAGGAATATTTATATTATTATATCATCTTGTGGGTACCATACCCACCAGGGTTTTCCCTCTGATCAAGGGTTTCCTAGTTAACATATTTGGTGTTATTGTGCATGAGTATCTTATTTTGGTTTTTGATTATATTGCTCATATGGTTAATATTTAATAAGGTTGATAATTGTGAAAACAGTTGGATAACTGGTTCATACCCCACCCCCCTCACCTTTTAGTTATATTGGTGGACTATATAGTCTAATAATTGCTATCAAAGCATCAAGTCCTTAGAGAGAAAGCTTAACAACTTTGGGAGATTAATGGTGAGTCATTTAAGAAAGGATAGTCCTAAGTCAGATAGAGGAAATTTTGACACCTAGAAGATGGAGCTTCTTGGTGGGATATCAGAATTGTGTACAAAACTAAGCATTGATTTTCCACATCCATAATCCTTTTATTATATATAAAAAAATAGAAGCACAAGAAAAGACAAATCTAGATTCGAACAAGACAAGAAGATCAAAGAAGGTATTGATCTACTTATGAAAAGAGAGTCATAAGGTATGAAAACTTCTATTTGTTGGAAATGTAAAGAGTTTGGTCATTTTTAGAGTTGAATTTCTAATGAAGATAAAGAATTTAAATAAAGTATGGAAAGATTATTGAATGACTATGATGATAATAAGCCTAAATTGGTTAAGAAATAGGAAGTATTAGAAGAGATAGCTTTAGTAACTATTGTTGATAATGAAGAAGAAGAAAATACTTGAATTGTTAGAGAGAATGTTAAATTTTCTTTGAGACTAACAATGATTTGGAGAAAGATGTGCAAATTATTGAGAAAAGAGGAGAAATATTAGAACCAAGAGAAGAAGTAAGAGTTGACTTAGCAACTCCTACCTCTAACAGGTGCCTAACAAAGAATAACCCTCTAGAGAAAATAATTGGAAGCAAAGACAAAGGAGTGATGACAAGAAATAGAGTTAATGAGGAATTGTGTTTGATTTCTCAAGTTGAACCTAAGAGTATAGATGAAGCATGTAAAGATGATCATTGGACTCAAGCAAGATAGGAAGACTTAGATTAGATTGTGAATAATGACACATGGGAATTAGTTCGTGGACCTAAAGATTTGAATGTTATTGGAACCAAATGGGTATTCAAAAACAAGATGAATAAACAAGGCAAAGTTGTAAGAAACAAGGCTAGACTTGTGTGCAAAGGATATTTACAACAAGAAGGAATAGATTACGAGGAGACATATGCCCCTATAGTTGGAATGAAAGAAGTGAGAATATTACTTTCTTATGTAGCAAGTAAGAAGTTGAAAGTGTATTAGATGGATGTTAAATTAGCCTTGCTAAATGGAGAACTTGAAGAAAAGGTATACATTGAGTAGCCTAGAGGTTTTCCTCTAACAAAAGAGAAAGATATGGTATAGAAATTGAAGAAAGCTCTATATGGCCTAAAGAAAGCACCTAGAACCTGATATGCAAGGTTGGACAATTATTTGGCAAAGCTTGGATTTACTAAAGGTATGGCAAGTACTAACTTGTATTTCAAAGAAATTGAGAATGGTTTGCTAATAATAGTAATATTTTTTAATGACATAATATTTGGATGCAATGATGAAGCAATTGATAAGTTTTCTAAAGAAATTTAGAATGAGTTTGAAATGAGTATGATAGGAGAGATTAAGTTATTTATAGATTTGAAAATTGTGCAAAATAGTGATGATATTTTCATTACACAAGTGAAGTATTTGAAGGACTTGTTGAAGAGATTCAACTTGGAAAGTTTTAAGCCTATTGGTACACCAATTATGGCTAGTCACAAGTTATCTAGAAAAGATGAGACACTTGCAATTGAGTAGAAGAAGCACATATCCATGATTAGAGGTTTGCAATATGTAACTCACACTAGACTAGATATAGAAAATGCAGTTAGGATTGTAGCTTTATTTAAAGTTGATCCTAAGAAGTATCATTATGCAGTAGTAAAGAGGATATTCATATATTTGAAGGGAACATCTAATTATTGAATATGTATGATAGATCAAGTGATTTCACTCTATGTGCTTATACAAATGTGGATTGGGCATGTAGTATGGATGATCAAAAAAACACCAATGGTAGAGCATTATTTCTTGGAGGAAGATTGGTTTCTTAGATAAGCAAGAAAAAAGATTGTATTTTTCAAAGTACTACTAAGGAAGAATATGTAGTAGCAACAAATAACTGTAATCAAGTTATGTGGATGAAAAAAATGCTGAAAGATATTGGGATAGCATTTTCATTACCTGTTATCATATATTGTGATAACACAAGTACAATAAGTATTTATAAGAATCTTGTATTGCATTCTGAGGCTAAGCATATATCTATTACGTATCATGTTTTAAGAGAGAAGGTAGCAAAAAAGGAGATTAGATTGGAGTATGTGAGTACTAAAGATCAAATTGCAAGTATCTTTACAAAGCCTTTACCTAAAGATTGTTGAATACAATTGATTAATTCCATATTATCTTTGATGTTACACAAAATTTCATATCATCACTAGACAATGAATGTCAAGCTCACTTGGGCATTGAACACAGTTTTTTGAGTCTGTCAAGCATTCCAGAGTTTGCCTAGTTCAAAAGACAATATCTACCTAGTTCACTTGAGCCTCAAAGGAAAGTTTGTGAAATTTGAGTGTTAACTGAGCTCACTCAGTTAATGAAGGAAATGTTGGATGGAACCAGTGTTAACCAAGCTCGCTTGGTTACAAAAGGAACTTTACAAATATGCAACATTGATCAAGTTCACTTGGTTAACATAGGAAAATCATTTTTGAGTTAGTGTCTATCAAGTAGGGTCGACTAATGAAGGATTTTTTTGTTTTGGCATATTGACTTCAATTGATTTATCTATTGGTTCTAGCCAACTGAGAAGATGAATGTTAATTATTCTAAATTATTTTTCAAGACGACTTGACAATATGAAAGATATAAATATAAGGTCAAGTTGAGGATTAGAAAGTGTATGACAATGGAACATAATTGAAGATTTGATAATGTCAAGAGGAAATGAATTGGAAGGATAAAGAAGAATATCCTTGTTGAGATGAAAAGTTACATTTGATTAAGAAGGATTAAGTATACAAGCCAGAATTGAGATTTGTAATCAAAAATTCAGTTGCATTAAGAATAAGGTCATCTCATTGTTACTCTCTAACCATTGTAGCAATTATCTAAATCTCTTAACAGAGTTGGCTTAATAGTTATTTGTAAATCCTCTAACAAGGTGACATTTCTATTGAAGTGTCTAAAGACCTCTAAGAAGGACACTCCTAATAAGATGATTAAATCCTCTAATAGGATCACACTTAAGAGTGTATTTTGCAACCTTTAACGGGGTTGGCTCCTAATAGGGCTCACTTCAGAAGAGTGAAAATTAGTAACTAGTTGCAATTGGTGGTTTTTCACAAATTGGGTTTCCACATGAAATATTGGTGTCAGGTGTGTTCATGCTAGTTATTTTATGTGTTTGAAACTAAGTTAAAGTAATATTAATCATAGATAATATCTCAAAGATTTTCATGTTATGCATTTACCAATCTATTTTAGTGTTTACTGAGTTACAACATTTTTCTATATGTTTGTTGATCATCAATAGAGTTAAGTTTTCATAGAGTTGTTTTTGTATTAATCTAGGATTTATTTTAGTGGTAACTAATTCACCCCTCCCTCTTAGTTACTCATCTTGTATTTCCAACAATTGGTATCAAAGAATTTGGTGCTTGTAGAGAAGGTTTTAAGGACCAAAGCTTAAGATTAGGATGTCTTATAGAAGAGAGATTCACAAGTTAAACCAAGACAAATTTGTAGCATGACAAAGACTTATGAGGTTAGATATGAAAACTATCAGTGATTCATACTATAATTATCCTAACACTGAATATAAGACTCCTACTAGAACATTATCAGTTGAAAATATTGCTAAAAATAAAAATCATAACATCATGATGATTGAAATTGCTTCTACTCTTAATTATGCTGAATTGGATGAATTAAAAAGATGTATTGTAGCTTATCATATGTAGACTAAACTAAAAGATATCTATGGAGGAGATGATAATGTAAGACAAGCTAAAGATGTGAGTCTTAGAGGACAATTTGATCAGATGAAGATGATAGAAGATGAAAACATTGCAAAATATGTTGAGAGAATTAAAGCAAGTGTGAGTGCAATCAAAGCATCTAGAGGAGACATTGAATACAAAATAATTGTAAGAAAGGTACTCCAAACCCTTCTTTCTATCTATGCAATTAAAGTGTCTACTATTCAAGAAATGATATGTGATCTAAATAGAAAAATATCTTTGGATGCTCTATTTGGAAGATTGACAGCTTTTGAGTTGGATAACTATGATAACTATGTCCCTAGTTCCAAAGGCATTGAGTCTGCATTTAAAGCCAAAGTCTCACTCAAGAAAAGGAGTAAGAAATCAAAGACCAATCATTCAAGAAGTGAAGAAGAAGAAGAAAGTTCTGACAGTGATCTTGAAGTTGTTGAAGCCCTACTTGCAAGAAAATATTTCAAAGGAAGAGGAAAGTACAAAGGTAAGATACCTCTAACCTATTTCTCTTGTGACGAAGTTGGTCACATTGTTGCAAGGTGACCAAATAGAGAAGACAAGGATGAAAAGAAAATAAATAAGTGAAAAAGAAAGAAGGAATTCAAAATCTACAAGGACTACAAGGAAAAAGGTAACAAATCTTTTTTTATGGCTAAAGATTCTAATAACATTGAAGATGAAATGGTATATATTGTTGTAAAAGATGAATCTGATGATGAAGGAGATAAAATGGAAATTATCTCCCATATTAGAAAAAATGATACATGGATTATTGATAGTGGTTGCTCACATCATATGACTGGAAACAAAATAAATTTTGAGCACATGGAATATTATGATGGTGGTAGTGTAAGATTTGGAAATAATGAACCTTGTTGCATAAAAGGAAAAGGATGTTGTTGATCTCAAATTTGGTTTTGACAAGTGAGTGTCAACACACTTAAGCCATTTACTTAGCTCATGTCAATATAGTAATACATGTTGAGCACAACATGTAAATAATAGTCAATGTTGAGTTGCAATGAGTGTAAAGTCACTCATGTGTCGAGTCACTCAAGTGCCGAGTAGATAGACCATGCCGAGTGATTCAGAAGCCAAGTAAATAGTGAATGTCAAGTGATGCAAGTGTTGAGTCACAGTATACAGAATAGTGCATGCCAAGCATCAGAGAATTTAGATGCTAAGTAAGATAGTTTTGACATATTTTTTTGTAATGGCACATACAATGATGTAAACCATTTTTGAGCTAACTTAAGATTATATTTTGATATTTTGGAGATAAGGACGAATCTCTCTTTGGATTCCTATGATATTACATGTAGCCAATCAAAAAATGGGAAGGATTAAGGAATAAAATATATGAATCCCAATCATAAATTCATATCTAACCCTAAGTCTTCTTAAGGAGGATGAAGCCCTAAACTCTTTACAGATAGAGAGAGAATGGAATGGAATGTTTAAGGATTTGGAAGAGTGAACAAGATAGTTTTCATAAAGACCATTCAAGGTGACTTAGAAGTTATGAAGAAAGAGTGAATTGCAAAATCAGATAGAGAAAAATAGATGATAGAGAAAAGGATACCGCATTGAGAAATCTGATTGTGAAAGATCAAGAAGATGTTGTTTAGAGGTGATCTATTATTAGGCAAGCAAGTTCCAACCACAAGATCTATGTTGGGACATTTTAATAGGTGATTTCAATCAAATCTCTTAACAAAGTAGTCCTAATAGGCTATATGAAATCCTTTAATAGGGTGCTTACTTAGTTGTAAGTTGAAGTCCTCTAATAAGGCTCACTTCTAATAAGGTATTGAAATCCTCAAGCAAGGTGAGACCTAATAGTCTGTGTAATCCTTTAATAGGGTAGACCTTTCATAGGGTAGATCATGTTTCATGTTCAAAACATTGTAACCTTCATTGGATAAACTTTATTACTACAGTAGTGAAGATTTGTGGGTGTCATCCCCAACCCAATTTTACCTTCTCACTTGGAGGGTTTTTGGGTAATCATATATGGTTTTATGTGTGTGAATTCTTACATGGTTATATGATTTTGATTATATCCTTTACATGTTAATTTAGTTTACTCATTGAATACATGAGGTAGATGTATGATGAAAGTTTTATGGGTCTAATTTTAAACTAATGATTCATCCACCCCGCCCGCCCCCCCCCCCCCCAAGAAGTTTACCTTTCCTATTGCAATTCCAACAATTGGTATTAGAGCATTGTTCTCTAAAATAGAAGCTTTGTAGCTTTGAGGAAAGAAACTTGAAATGGAAGTCTATAAGTTGGGAAAGACTATAAAAAACCAAGAGATTGAAATACGTCTAATACTGCATCAATTGAATGAAGTAAGAGAGGTAATAAAGAAATACTTGAAGAGAAGGAAAGAGATTGCTATTGTAGAGAATGACACACCATACAAAGAGATAGACACTACTAAGCTACTTGCAGATGGTGACTCCAATGAATTTGATGCAGTAGTTACATATCTAATGGAAAAGAATAGAATTCAAGTTGAGGAAATCAAAAATCTCAAGATAGAACAAGAATCACAAGCTATACTGCTATGTGAGGTGATTGAACAAAAGAAGAAAGCTATAGAAGACAAAGCTATGATTGAAGAAGACAAAAGAATTCTAGCCAACAGATTGGAATAGAAGTCAATAGAGCTAACCAATATTTCCAATATGCAATTGGATACTCTAAGTCAAATGATGAATGCCAACTATGAATTGAATGTCAAGGACATTGAGATAACTACATTGAAGATACAAAATGAACAATTGTAGAGTGACCTAAAGAGAAAAAGAATTTTCTGAAAGTTTCAACAAGCCAAATGAAGCTATCAAATACTTTGAGAAATTATTGAGATCCCCTATATACAACAATGATACATCAAGACTAGGCTATAGAAGCACTAAAGAAGGAGAATCATCCAAAGTTGCAGAAGAAGGGAACACCAAAGGTAAGAACTCCAAACCTACTTTTCATAATTGTGCTAAGAAAGGACATACTACTAATGTGTGTAGTAGCAAGATTACAAATTAGAATGTCAAGCCTAAGAACATGACTCATTGTCATAAGTGCAACAAGCAAGGTCATCAGGAACATGAATGCAGAACCAAGACTATGCATACACAAAGATTTGAAGGATATTGCTACAATTTTTAGAAGTATGGACATAGAGCTTTTGAATGTAGATCCAAATCGATGTGGTTATCAAACAAGCCAACAAAAGGTAAGAAACAATGCCAACTCTTATAATTGGGATTATAATACAAGATATAGCTGTGATTATTGTCAAGAATATGGATATGTTCCTGAGAATTTTATTAGGACACACTTCAGTGGCAATTAAAAAAGAAGGTTAAGTCAAACTACATGTTTTAGTTGTTTGAAGACTAGTCACATCAGTAAATATTGTCCAACTAAGTCAAAGGCACCAAGTTGTGAATGTGAAAAAGGTAAAAGCAACGAAGATGTTGAACACATTAGAGATGAGGAAAAAGAAAAATGTTTGTAACACATCAAATCAAGAAGGGATCACTTCACCTAATGTGTCAGGTGATCATACCTCATCAAACTAGGAAAACAAGAGGTATGTGGGACCAATATTTAAAGGTTATATCATGCATTAGTTCTAAAAATAGATAGTATTAAAAAGAATACATTAGCATGAATAAAGATGCAAGATTTTATTAGAAATTCAAGACAAATCTTCAAGTTTATCATCTTGTTTTTGAGTATGAAAAGTCTCATATATGTGTTGAGTGGAATGTTAGTTGATGCTGAGTTATCAAGACTAGATAGTTGATGTTGAGCTCATAGTAGCTACTAAGTGATGCAAATATCAATGGATGACGAGTGAACCCAAAATTGGTTGTTGTCGAGCTTATAGCTGTGTAAGCACTCAGCATTAAATGCAAGGCTTTTAAAGGGTATATGATTGATTTGAGCTCATTTTTCATCATTTCAAAATTACGAAAGAGCCAAAAGAGATAGAAGTGATCTAGAAATTTGTGAGAAGTGATTGTAGAAGATTTATGCAATGATTCATTACCAGTTCATTAGATTTTCTAAGGTATTTATCAAGGGCTACCTTATAAATAGTCTTAGGTCCACCTACCTAGTTCTAACAGAGCCTGAAGAAGAAGAAGGATTTATCCTTATAGTTGGCCCAAGACTACAGTCAAGTGCATCCACCATAGGAATTAGCTAACCTTAGATGTATTGGTCTAGTTTCTTAGTTATTTCCAAAACTATTAAATCATAAGCCAACAAAATGGCGACTCTACTGGGGAATCAAGTTGTAAATGCTTGATAAGGAGCTGAAATCTTTGATATATTTTGCATATTTGGTTTTGTATGCAAGGTTTTGTGTTTCCCAGTGATATTTTAACCAAGATATCAGTAGCTTTGAAGGTTGAAGAAAGATTGTATTCTCACTAATGTTTCCATCATCAATCAGTTCAGCTAGAAGTGCTTTCAAAGTGTTGTAGTGTTAGAGTCCAGAGTGAACAACATGGTTTGTTCTCTATTTTTCAAGATTGTAAATCTATAAAAGTGGTTTGATGATCTTTTTTTTCCTACCTTTGAAAGTTTGGTTCATATTTTTTCAAGTGACAAATCGTGTTTTATTTCTCATATCTATGAGTGGTGACTCTGTCTTTGTACCAATGTATCCTAGTTGATTTCATGTTTTAAAAAGTTGAGGGACTTTCAGTTGTAGGGCAGATTTGAAGCTCTTGTTGGTTTCTTGAAAAAGAATTGTGCTTGACTAAGGTTCAATATTGTTGCTTCTGTTGGTTGAAAGAAATCTAAATGTTCGAAAGTAGATCACTATTGTGATTTATTTGTCCTTTTAAAGAAGGTGGCGTCTCTACAAGGTTTTCATCAGTGTGTGAAAGAGTATCAGTTCACTCCAGTGCCAGAATCAGTAGAGGAAAGTTTTTGCATCAACATTGAAGGTATTCTACTTTTCATGAGTTTCATTTTCATGAAAGATTGAATGTTAAAAGAGTCAGTACCTCTATTCAGTGAGTTTTAGCACTAAAGAAAGAGGTGAAATTTTTATTTTAAGATGGATTCAAACATTAGGTCTAAGGTTAGTTTGCAATTTTCTAATAGTTTGACAACTATGGTAAGTAATATTGATATGTTGAATAAGCAAGTTCACAATATGATTGTCAATATAGTTAGAGGGAAAATGGGAAATATTTAGGGTCTAAATATTCAACAAGTATATATAAAGTTTAAATCAGCAATCAATATGATGGCTTTGTATTCTAGACCAGAAGACTCTTCCTTTCCTAGTGTTTTCTTAGATGTTATAGTACCTGATTCAGTTAATTGGCCAGCACCTATAAGGCTACAAGAGCTTTTACAAGTTGAGAGGTTCATTAAGGAGATGGAAAGTGATAATGATAGTGTCCATAATGTGTCTCCTAATAATGATAATACATGTGTTGAAAGTCATGGTGATCATGAATGTAATGAATCTATAAATGATGATAATCTATCTTCTAGAGGTGACGAGATGGATTCATCTTTTAATGAGTTAGAAGATTGCAACCAGCATAAAATAGACAGATATGAAATTGAAAATGAGTCTTGTGACAGTGAATGTGAGATTGAGGAAGTTTGTAACAAAAGTAGAAGTGTTGATTGCCATAATGAGAATGAATGTTATAATGATTCTGATATTTTAGATTGTTGTACTAATGTTACTACTGCTATGAGTTCTTCATGTCATCCAGATAATAGTCACAGCCAAGAGAAGATTTGTGAGGAAATCTTCTTGAGCCCTAATGAGATTTCAGATTTGTTGGCTCTTGATTTTGGTAAATATGTAAGTACTTCTAAGAATGTCTATATTTTCCCTCATAGTTTTTCTTCATTTGGTCAAGTCACTTCCCCAATGTATGATGAGTAAAAAGATACAGAATCTGAAAGATCTTTATCAAATTTTGGAGTTGCATATAGTAATACCTCAGATGTATGTGCACATGACAACTTGATAGATGAAGGGGATGTGTTTGAGGGAAAGCTTTCTACCATCTCAATGTTTTCTCATGCTGATGATTGCAATAAAATATGTTTTGATACTTCAGATGAAGAGGAAAACATTAAAAATAATGTTGTTGATTCTGATTTCCCTTTTATTACTGACAAATCATGTAATAAGACATCTTATTATTCCAAGGTTCCCTCTAACAGTTTGTTACATGAAGACAAAGTTTGTGATCAACAACTTTTGGATCAGCATTTTTAGAACAATTTTTCAGACTTGGTAACTAACCAAATTTTCTAGTGTGAAGAGTTTTCAATGAGTAGTAAATCTAATGTGATGAGTAATATCACTGCAAAGAGGCAAGGATCAGATTTCACATATCCTACACACCCGAATACACAAGGTGAGTTGCATTTTCTTGACATATGCAACTTGGTAAATGAAGTGGAATATAAACATTTTGTGTTTCCTCTTGATTATATGCATCCATCATGTGTTTATGATGGTTCTTAGTTTGATTTTTATATTAAAAACATGTTGATATGCAATTTCATAGTGGTCAAGGTGATGCAAGTAATTCAAGTTTTTATATGCACTATGAAAATGGTTTTGTTTCACCTGATCCATTAATGAGAAGATCTAATGTATCTGGTGAAAGAAAGAGTAGTCAATTTTTTAGTTTACCTAAAAGAGATGTTAATGAGAATTAGGTATAGGATAGGGGTAGGGAACTTTGAAAACTTTTTGATCGCTCGAGGTCGCCATCTTGTACAAATAGAATAGTTTCCTTGTTTTCAAAATATTGTTCGAGAAGTTCTTGAGTGGTCTTCTTCATCTAGAGATCTAATTTCTTGCCATTCCCACAAGGGGCATGCATCCCCAAATAGACCCTCTCTTGGTGCTCAAAATTGCATTTACATTTTGAGAGCCTATTCCAAAATTTGAGTTTCTTTGAGCCCCCTATGAATGCTTTTCATGCATATGTACCCGGTTGTTCTCTTAATTCCTAAGTGGTGTTTTATGTTTCTAACACCCTTAATTCAGCCTAACCATGTGTTCCATGATGATAAACTGAATTTTCATATCATTTTGCGAAGTTCCATTTTGAGCAATGTTAGTTCTACATTTTCTGCCCAAGTGTCAAATAGTGATCAGCGGGCATGTTTGCATTTGAATATCTTGCATCTAGTTATGTTTCATGACTTGCTACTTTGAGAATTTTTAATATGCATAATAGGCAACCTATGTTCCAAGTTTCAAGTCATTTCAACATTTTTTGACTAGGTTTCGAATCCCTCAAAGTTGGTCAATTGCATCCATTGTAAATCTGCATTTTGTTCCTATTTTCGAGTAGCCCTTTTTGACCAATTATATCTTTGACCTAGTTGACCCAAATGAAGAAATTCCTTTTGCATCATTTTCTAGAGGTCAGACACTTCATATATCAATTTTGAGATCATGACGAGTCTGTTTGATCAACTTGCTAAAATGCTTAAAAACCCAGTTTACATTGTTTTGTTATTGCTAGAGTATCCAAATTGATCCATACCCCTATTTGGCACATTATAACTTTGATCCTATGAATAGTAAGCCTAGACAAATTGTACTATCCTATTGTCTCTTGAAAACCCTTGAAGTATGCCAATTCTCAAGTCATGACGAATCCATACTTTTTGACACATTTCCCAGTTAAAATTTCCAAGTGCTTCTTTTCAGAAATTTGCCAAATGCGTCCTTTGATTCATCATGAGCCCAAACCAAAAAATTATATTCTCCTCATGGAAGAGAACCTATACCCTAGTTTTCAAAACCCCAAGTGATCAATAACTCAGTTTATAATGCCGAACCCAAGCCCAGTTTATGCTTTTTAACACTATGCCTACAGGATAATTAAAGTATGGATGTTCGGCAATTAAAATCCTTTTACTGTAAATTTGTCATGGGCTTAAAATTTTCAGTATGATAGAATGTTAGGATTGAACACTCATGCTGATTTTCATGGCCTGGTTACTTAATTGAGTTAGTTTTTAAGGCCAGATGGCGGGCCTCCAGACACAAATTTCACAATGGTGAGGAAATGATTAAAATGGAGTTTTAAAGTGATGTTGTAGTGATTTTTTTTAATTCCAGTCATTACAATGGGGTCATGGGATAAAAATGAGGATGTGAGTTGTTTGAAAAGCAAAATTTTTTAGCCGGACCCACTTTGGGTTCCGACTAATTTCTTCAGGCGTGGGTGATTTTGAATATCAAATAAACGTTATCATGATTCAAATTATTTGAATGCATGATCATAGTTCTCAAATGAAAAGGAAGCATTCCAAATAAAAAAAGATATAAGTGTGACTAGAAATACTTTAACCAAGCATGGAAGTAATGCTTTGAGCTTCCCAAAGACAAACAGGGATCACCCATGGTTTCTAAAGGTGAATGATTCACGTTTTTTGCAGCAAGCAATGAAGAAAAGACCATCTGTGCATAAAAAAGGAAGCAACAACCCACATTTTTGAAGCCCGCAGCTTCTCCAAAGGTGCATCCAAATTTTTAAAGGGGGCTGCTGCATTATAAATGCCCACGTGCACGAGAAATGACCATCACTATGAAGAGTGCAAATTCATAGCAAAAAAGAAGACTAACAGGCAGGGATCTCTACACAAAAATGAAGCTCCATTGTGGAGCTATTAATCACAAGGTCAGAGCTCCACATCAAGAATGAGCAACTCATGCCAAAGGAGCTGGAACAGCCCACGCATATGCAGCAGGGTGATCTTCTTTACAATTTTCAACGCCAATAATGACATAGAATAGTGGAAGCCGCAACATACATGGGATCCCCATACAATACATAGGAGCATGCAACATTCAAGAAAGAGCACACATGTAAAGAGATGCCACAAAAAGGAAGTCGTAGCTAGAAAAGAAAATCTAAGTGGCCCACGTTTTGGGTAGGGCACCCCACGCCAAGATGGAGCAACTTCATTCCAAACATCAAAAACTCATGCAAAGAAGGGAGGAAGGGGAGGCACCATCTACAATCCAAGTCCAGCACGCTAATGAAAACATGGCCCCCCACAACTAAAGGGATTTTATATCAGTCTATATGAGCCAACAGGTGGAGTATACAGATCCATGAGTGCAATATAGACACAATACTTTGCATTCAAAGGCAATATTAATACAGAATGCAATAGCTTGGTGTCTTATACCATATCGCTTATGGGAGAATGTATTTTTGTGTATTTATTTGAAGGAGTATGAGAACTGAGTATGTTTAAGGCATGGATTGATTTGGATGCATGTCTTTTTGACTGATGGGACCCTCTTGGCCATGGCTTAGTTGGAGTCAATGGAAATTTTGACTCATTGAGCACCCATGTTATCATGAAATCATGGGTGAAGTTTGGAGGAGTTATGACCCTACGAAATTTGTAGGATCGTAAGTGGAAAATCATGCCTTTAAGATGCTACGAATGCCCCTTTTTCATGAGATCAAGAGGCCCCTAAGCAAGACATTCGATGATGCAATATGGAGCCTTAGCATGTGGTTGAGAGCCAAATTTGGAGGGCTCTCCAATGTTACAAATTTTCTCATTATTGCGAGATCGATAAGAATAAAGTGGGAGGCCTCGATGCTACGAGAGATAATAAGAGGATTCTCAAGATTTAAGATATTAATAAAATATTTTTATTAATATCAAGTGATCGGGGATTGAGGATTAATTAAATATTTAATAAATATGTTGCCATATTGTCGTGAGATCGAGAAGCTTATTCTAAGAGATACGATCATACGACATTTCAATATGTTGTATGATTGTAAATGGAAAATTTCAAGGGTAAGTTGGGAAAGTCTTTTTTTTCTAATAAAGATATTAAAATTTAAAATAATAAGCCATCATGTTTTCTCTGATGAATGATGAAGTGACAAGTGGACATACGGAGATAGGGGAGTGGTAAAATGATTATAAAAATCAAAATTTCAAAAGATTTAAATGCTCATAACTTCAAATTTAAGGATTTGAAATATTTTTAAAGTTTTATATAGTTTAGACTATATAACTTTTTAAATTTTTCATTTTTACATTCTCTGTTCAGTTTGGGAGTTAGATTTTTGAAATGGTCTCAAGGGGGCATTTTTAATCCAAAATTTATAGTGTAATATACTGTCAGAACCGAAAAAGAGTGAATTTTCTATTTTTGCAGTCGAATTTTGTGCAGCTACATGAGGTTTTCTATTTTCAGGGACTTCATAGTGAAAAGTGAAAATTTAATGTTGCAGATGAAATTTCAATCAGATATGGACATAATTTTATCAAATTTTGCTTCTCTAGAAATTTGAAGGATGAATTGAATGCTTTTAAAGGTGGTTGAAGCAATTATGTTTTTGGCAATAGCACAAGTGAATTTCAAGGCAAAGCAAATGTGACATTTTGAAATCAAATTTTTGGAGCCTTAGTATAGATTATGATGATTTCTTGATATTTCTCCATGAGGTACTTTGTAGATTTTGTAGGTGAGATATATTAGATATTTTGGCATCATTTATGGTTTTTGATTGCAAGCAATTGAAGGAAGTTTAGTTTCAGCAACTTCAGATGGAGGACATTTTCAATGGGACACATGTCAATTTCATATTCCAAATTCTGAAATATCTTCTCTCCTATATATCTTTCTTTTCTACTATTTGTAAAGGTTCCAATTCTTTGAAGATTTTAGGAGGATGTAAGGCCAGTCTGGTTCCAATTTCTTGAGATTTTCTCACAATTGCGATACCAATTTTCTCAGTGTTATCCTGTTGTGAATAGCATATTGTATTCCTTTTGAGGCATTTGTTATATTACACAGTCATTCTTTGTGTATTTTTTGAGTTTTGATATGCAGATGATGTATTGATTTCAATAAAATTAGTGCAAGAGTTTCACCTTTCTTGGTTTTATTATGATTCTCATCTACTTCTTCTACTATCTATAATGTTTTGTGTTTGAGAACGAAGAGCTTGAACTCAATTGCAATCTTGAAAGGTTGTATGTTAGGATGAATTTTGTAGTGGAACAAAGATCCATGTAAATGCTTGTTTATACTGATAGAGTTACAGGTTACACCAGAAGGATTTCATCATAAGTATGAGAGTTGTTATGGAGATTGATGTTTATTTGCAAGTCAAATAGATAGATCATATGCCTGAGTAAATGAGTATAATTTAGGTATCCGTCTGCATGTTAAGGTTTAGTTGATGCCCAATGGATAAGGGACTAGTCAGCTTGAAGGATACGTGTTCTCTATTGTTGCATACCTGGGTTATGTTGAGATACAAATCTTAATCAAATATCTTTCCTTTTGTGTTTAAGAATTAAAAGAGTTTTCCCTCACCTAGTTTATGAGGTTCATGTGCTCTATTATCAGCTATTTCACCCATGAATGCTTGCATAAACATAAGAAGATTAGGAGATTTTATCTATTTTCCAGATTTAGTTGTATGCCTTTACACTGGTACCATATAAAGAGTTTGAGGTCCACCTGCCTAGGTCTAACAAAGCTTGAAGAAGAAGAAGGATTTATCCTTATAGTTGGCCCAAGACTATAGTCAAGTGCATCCACCATAGGAATTAGCTAACCTTAGATGTATTGGTCTGGTTTCTTGGTTATTTCCAAAACTATTAAATCAAGAGCCAACAAAATGGTGACTCATCTGGGGAAACAAGTTGTAAATGCTTGATAAGGAGCTGAAATATTTGATATATTTTTCATATTTTGTTTTGTATGCAAGGTTTTGTGTTTCCTAGTGATATTTTACCTAGGACATTAGTAACTTTGAAGATTGAAGAAGGATTGTATTCTCACTAATGTTT
The DNA here is from genome assembly GCA_028749045.1 of Cupressus sempervirens. Lineage (NCBI taxonomy): Eukaryota > Viridiplantae > Streptophyta > Pinopsida > Cupressales > Cupressaceae > Cupressus > Cupressus sempervirens. The sequence continues at coordinate 37,766,738 of CM053790.1, forward strand.
CCATCATCAATCAGTTCAGCTGGAAGTGTTTTCAAATTGCTATAGTGTCAGAGTCTAGAGTGAACAACATGGTTTGTTCTTTGTTTTTCAAGATTGTAAATCTATAAGAGTGGTTTGATGATCTTTGTTTTCCTACCTTCGAAAGTCTGGTTCACATTTTTTCAAGTGATACCTCAGATGTATGTGCACATGATGACTTGATAGATGCAGGGGATTTGTTTGAGGGAAATTTTTCTACTATCTCAATGTTTTCTCATGTTGATGATTGCAATAAAATATGTTTTGATACTTCAGATGAAGAGGAAAACATTGAAAATAATGTTGTTGATTCTGATTTCCCTTTTATTACTAACAAATCATGTAATAAGACATCTGATGATTTCAAGGTTCCCTCTAACAAATGATAAAATTTAAAATTAGCATGGAATTGAAGACTACCTATGCCATGAAGAAGAAGGACAAGCTGCTAAAGAAATTGAAAGAAAAACTTTTAGAGGGTGTCAAGGAGGAAGAGGAAGAAGAAGATGATGATGATGAAGAGGAAGAAGAAAAAAAAGCTCAAGAACCTCTAGCATTGACACAAGGCATGGGAGAAGATAAGGAAGAGGAGGAAATTGAAGGTGTCAAGGGAGAAGAAGCCAAGGAAGCACCTACTCTTTCCAAGTCAAAGAAGAGGAAAAAATAGGTACAACCAGTGGAAAGGACAAAGAAACTTGTCAAACCAAGGCAACTAAAGCTCACTACACCTACAACTAGAGCCATCACATATGCTACAACACAAAAGGATCAAGAAAAGAAAAAGAAAATAGAGCAAGGAGGATATGAGAAGGAAGTATGTGGCTCAACCAAATTTAGATGAAGAGAAGATAGAATCAGATGACAATAGCCAATTCAAGGTGGTGAGTCACAATCCTCTCTCAGATCTTAAAAATCTATGTCAAAATGTTAAAAACAATGCAGATTTATCAGGTTTTAGTCATGTTGGTTTTAATAAATTGGGTAAAGAAGAGAAAAGTCAAGTGGAAGAGGCATTATATGCCATGATGTCAAAGTTCAAGACCACACCACTAGAATTTTCCAACTCGGTACCAAAAAGTCTATATGATATGGTTGAGCAAAAATGGCATTATTGTCAAAATTTGGAAAGATAAATCAAGGAGACAACACTAGACCAAGTAATGCTAGAGTTGACTAAGGGAAAAATTGCTAAGGTAGTAAAGAAATATGCAGTTAGGTTCACACCTAAATACAGAGCCTTTAGCATTCTCCAAAATAATATTGAAGATGTTAAGAAATCAACACAAATATAGAAACGCATTTATGGTTTAGCCACTATCAAGAAAGGAGAAGTGAACCCTTCAAATGGTAAAGATAATGCTAAAGATGATGATAAAGATGATAAATAAGATAACATAGTTGGAGGAGAGATAGAAAAGCAAGAAGATGACAAGGCAACAGCTGAGCAACAGCAAGAAGAATAGAGTGCACATGACACACAATTGTTGACTGTATGTCCTCCCCATGACACAACCAAAACTATTGAAACTATAATTCTAAAGGATATTTCTAATATGTTAGCTCAATAGAAGGTTTAAAGAAAATATTAGATCAATCTACATTGCAATCCAAACTATGTAACAATTCTATATTGGTTAGTATAGAAGAACTAAAAAAGTTAGTAATTGATGTCACAAGGGAAAAGGTGAATCCACAAGAACCACCTTCCATCATCCCTTTAGTTACTAATGTACAACCTTTTATCCAAATGATAGTAGATACATCTAACAAGGTTGATACAATTGAGAAGAAAATAGTAGAAGAGAAAGACTATCACTGCAAGACAACAGAAGGAAATAGATAGATAGATTCATTTGTACCTATAGCACAAGAACAAGGTGCAAGCCGCATCATAGTGATAGACTAGGGAAAGCCTAAAGAGACAAAACCAAAGGTGAAGGAACAAGTGGCCATCCAAGCACTAGTATATTTACCAACATCTAGTACTCCTATACAAACTCTTCAAAACTCGAGCGCAGATGCTACTCCATTACAGATCTTAGTGTCAAGCCCAAGGTCGTCAAAGGTTGAAAAGGTAATAAATTATGGGGATATAAGCCTTGATGAAGAAATTTTTATTCCAAAGTATGATTATGATACTATGACATTGGAACAAATAAGCATTTTACAACAAGCCCTAGAAAGGAAAAAACATCAAGAAATGCTTAGGAGAGAACATAGGTAGAAGCAAGCACTTCTAGATGTGTTTAGTTTGCCAACTCCTGAAGAGACCAAGCCACTAATAGAATAACTAACAGATATAATGGAGAAGGTCAGTAATGAATACATTGATACGAATGCAAAACTATCAAAATGGTCTGAAAAGAAGTTTCAAAGTAAGGTAAATGAGAAAATATCTAGTGAGATAGCACTACAAAAAGTTGCATTGGCAACCAAGGTTGAGGATGTGAAGAAGGTACTTGAGAATATATTCTTATTTTACACAAAACTATGCAATCCTACACTCTATACCCAAGAGACTAGAAGTCACATTCTGAGCCTAGAAAGTCAAATATCTGTATCGGGTGCAAGATTACCTACAAATCCAGCTCAAAGTGAGAAGCATTTTAGAAAATTGCTTCGAACACAAAGTTAGATAGTTATCTTAACAATAGATGAGGCTAAAATTAGAGCGAAACTGACAATCATACAAGCTACCCTGACCCCACACATAGAGATAGTGCACAAGGAGCTAGGCTATGTTGAAACTCTACTAAAGAAAGACCCATTTATTTCTACTTTAGATGGTCTAGTACACCTTGTATCAAGCTTGCAATCCAAATTAAGTCATTGGATGTTGCATGTGATAACTTGGATGTAGCCCTCAAGATCATAATGGATGTCCACAAATATTTTCTAGACAAATGCACCATAGGTGTATAACCCATTTGACATAAGTGTCAAAAAGGGGGAGAAATATAATATGGGGGAAGTATGAACAAAAGGGAGAGAAATAAGAAAGGGGGAGCATAGCAACAGGGAGAATAAAATAGAGCAGAGATATATCATTGGGGAGATATATATTTTTTGGGGGAGAAAGTAGCTAAGGGAGAGCATTTCAGATGAAAGAGTATTGGTAACACAATGCATTGAAGTCAAAGTGTATCAAGAAAGACACATTCACTCAAAACAGAGCACAAATTTTGAATACAAAACAAACATATTAACTCAAGGGGAGTTATCAAATTTTGAGGTATACAAGTTATTGCAAAATTTTGTAATTTTAAAGTTTGGTATATAAGCCGAGTCATGGATATGTTATGCTTGAGAGATTAAGGATGATAATGTATATTCAAGTGTTTTTGTCACTCATGTCAACAGGGGAGATTGTTGACCTCATATTGGTTTTGATAAATTAGTGTCAACACACTTAAGCCCTTTACTTAGTTCATGTTGAACTAGTAATACATGTTGAGCACATGTAAATAATAGTCCATGCCAAATTGCAATGAGTTCTAACTCACTCATGTGCCAAGCCACTCAGGTGCCAAGCAGATAGACCATGTTGAGTGATTCAAGAGCTGAGTAAACAATGGATGTTGAGTAATATAGGTGTTGATTCATAGTATACAGAATAGTGCATGCTGAGCATCAGAGACTTCAGATAATGAGTAAGATAATTTTGACATATTTATTTTTAATGGCAGAAACAACTATGTAAACTATTTTTGAGCTTACCTAAGATTATATTTTGATATTTTGGAGATAAGGATGAATCTCTATTTGGATTCCCTATGCAATTACATGTAGCTAATCAGAAAATGGGAAGGATTAAGCAGCAAAAATGGATGAATCTCAACCATAGATTCATACCTAACCCTAAGCCACCTAATTCTTCTTAAGGAGGATAAAGCCCTAAACTCTTTATGGGTAGAGAGAGAATGGAATGGAATGTTTAAGGATTTGAAGGAGTGAACAAGATAGTTTTTATGTAGAGCATTCAAGGTGACTTAGAAGTTATGAAGAAGGAGTGAATTAAAAAATCAATTAGACAAGAATAGAGGATAGAGAAAAGGATAGAGCATTGAGACATTTGAATGTAAAGGATCAAGAAGACAGTATTTAGAGGTGATATGTTATTAGGAAAGCAAGTGCAACCGCAGGATCTATGTTGGAACATTTTAACAGGTGATTTCAGTAAAATCTCTTAATATAGTAGTCCTAATAGTCTATATGAAATCCTTTAATAGGGTGCTTAGTTTTAAGTTGAAGTCCTCTAACAAGGCACACTTCTAACAAGGTTTTAAAAACCTCTAACAAGGTGAGACCTAACAGTCTTTGTAAGACTTTAACCAGGCAGGCCTTTCATGGGGTAGATTATGTTTCATGGTCAAAACATTGTAACCTTCATTGGATACACTTTATTACTACAATAGTGAAGATTTGTGGGTGTCATCCCCATCCTAGTTTTACCTTTTCACTTGGAGGGTTTCTAGGTAATCATATTTGGTGTTATGTGTGTGAATGCTTACATGGTTATATGATTTAGATGTATATGCTTTACATGTTAATTCAGTTTACTCATTGAATGCATGAGGTAGATGTATGGTGAAATTTTTATGGGTCCAGGTTTAAACTATTGATTCACACCCCACGTCTTAGAAGTTTACCTTTCTTATTGTAATTCCAACAGATGTATCTCATTAACCAATGAACTTATATGTGACAAAGCTTATTGATTTGAAGGACTAACGCACAATCTACTAAGTGTAGTACAATTGAATGAAATTGAATTCAAGGAAGAATTTATGAATGGGAAGGCCAAACTACTAGATGGAAAAGGAAATTTGGTTGGATCTAGAAAACAAACAAAACGAAATTTTATTCTATCTAGATTTTAGTGAAATTTCATGTTTTATTTCTCAAATAGAAGAAAGTTGGTTATGGCACAAAAGATTAATTCATGTGAACTTTGATAACATAGTTAAAATAAACAAAAATAGGATAGTAAGAGGTATTCCTAGCTTAAGGAAACTTGATATGGGTCTATGCAAAAATTGTCAAATTGGTAAGATGGGAAAGACTAGTTTCAAAAGCAAGAACTATCATTCTGAAGAAGTCTTAGAGCTTGTGCATACAGACTTATGTTGACCTATTCGAATAGAGAGTTATAGTGGAAATAAGTTTTTCATTATTTTTGTTGATGACTACTCTATAATTATGACTATAATGTATCTAAAAGAAAAATCTAAAGCTTTTCAAAAATTCAAGTGGTATCTAGCAAGAGTAAAAAAGGAAACTGGAAAGAAGTTAAAATGTTTAAGATTAAACAAAGGTAGTGAATTCATTTCTAATGAATTCAATGAATTCTATATTGAAAAAGGATTAAGAGACAAGTATCAGCCCTTGGTACTCCTCTGTGTAATGGTATAGCTTAGAGAAGGAACAGATCCATCATGGATTGTGCAAGAATATTGATGATAGAAAAAAATGTTGCAATCAAATACTGAAAGGAAGCAATCAGTACTATAGTGCATACCTTGAATAGAGTATAGTTGAAGAAAGACTCAAATCAAACTCATTTTGAAATATGGTATGGCTACAAACCTAATGTAAGTTACTTGAAAGTATTTGGCAGAAAATGTTATATCTTGAAAGAATCTAGGAAAGGTAAATTTGATATCAAAAGTGATGAAGGCATATTCCTAGGATACTCCTGTTAGAATATGATAAGATTAATAACCCAGAAAACTAGTGCAAAGAGTAAATATCTAAACTATGAATGCAAATGATACAAAATCAAAATAGAATCATAGAGTTAGTCTCCAAAAGAGTAATGCAAATGCTGGAAGCAAAATAGCATTAAGAGGATGCAAAAACAAGAGATACAAATACAAGCCAGGTAGCATGCTTATATAGGCTAGGAAGAGAGAGGAGGTGGCAACACCAACCAATGAGGAGTAACCATCTATCGGACTAAAGATAGCAAAGTATCTTCTCAAGATAGCTAATGGATGCTCACATGTAGGAAGGTGACACCTCACAAGCATTCATCTAATAAGACATGCTTTATTAACCTAAGCGAGATTATTAAAAGTGTAGGAAAAACCTAGCAAAATAGGAAAAATAAAAAACTACACTAACACCCCCCCATAAGTGAAGCTTAGGTGGATGTAGAAATGGGTCCCGACAAGTCAAGCCTAATGAGGTACCCATGTACATAAAATTCCCTCAAAAGAGAGAGAAAAGAGACTCCCCAAAGAAAATTAGGACTCCAAGTGAGAGGAAGAGCCCCCCCCCCCAAAAGATGAAGCATCATACACCTCCACCAAAGCTTGCAAATTTTTTCCGGTAGATCCACTTATATCGAACAATTTTTCTTCCCTTAGGAAAAGGGACAAGATCCCAAGTGTGGTTCCTCATCAAGGAACTATACTCTTCCTGCATAGTTGTATCCCACTCAGAAATACGAGGAGCCTCATGAAAGGACTGTGGATTTGAGACAGTAGCAATGAAGATATGTAGAGCATCCTGGAATGGTGAATGAGTCTACTTGGTGTCTGATGGATCCCCAACCCAATCACCTACAAACTGCAAGGTCTGTCTAGCACAAAGTGGACCAGAAGATTGAGAATCTAGAGGAGAATCATCAACCTCTAAATGATGACTAGGAGAGGAAGGAGGTGAGTCCTCTGAATCACTCACTACATCAAAAGTGGAGGTAGAAGACTGCTCAAGTGAATCTGACCCATTAGAAGATCTATCATGTATTCCAAGTGACTCCAATGTCAAAGTAGAAGGCAACCCTGTGACCATGCTCTGCTGGTTAAGCTAATGCAAGTAGTGGAAGTTAAGATGGCCAAACCGCTCATGCCATAATCTGCTCACATCATTAGAGTGAGTGAGTGAAACAGTCAAAGGAGGATCAGGAACAAAGTGAGAAAAAATATAGAGTCGTGACTAATGATCTACTCTCCCAACTGCAATTGTAGAGTCATTGTGCAACTCATGTATCTCCACTGAATCGGGAGTGAACTCAACCCGCTTGCCTAAACCTGTGTGAGTGACCTGGTGTACCGATAGGAGATTAGTTGACAATGAGGGTACACAAGGAACATCATGGAATGTGCCATCCCCCACATCAACAGACCCTCTCCCACTCACCTCAACAAGAGTGTTATCACCCATCAAAATAGAAGGCATAGTACACAGCTCCAAGGATGCAAGTTCTTCCTTAGATGAAGCCATGTGGTGTGAAGCACCCAAATCAAGAACCCAAGTGGATGGTGAGGAAGCAACTGCAAAAAGGGCCTTGCCCTTTCCTTTCGCCTTGCTGTTTTCTTTTTCCTTGTTAGACCCTTCATTAGAACTTTGTTTGATAGACTCAGGAACACTGATATTATTCTCCTCAAGAATGTATGTGAAGTGATCAAGTTGTTTCTGCAAACATTTATGTTCATCATGACCAGGTCTTTTACAATAGGCACATTTGACCTTTTCTTTCTTAGGCTTATCACCCTTAGAAGATGGTGTATCAATAGTTTCTTTTGAAGAAACCAGCATCTGATCCTTCTTCTCCTCGCTATTCTTTTTTTGTTTTTCCTTACTATTGTTGTTACTACTTTGTCCTTGTTTTTCTTTTGTGCCTTGGTTGGCAGCCAAGGCATGTGACTTAGAGGACATAAGAATGCCCATCTAGATTAGCTTGTCCTATTCTTGAGTGAGATTGACAGAAAAATCATCTAAAGATGGCATGGTGAATTGAGTACCAAGTGCACCCTTAGTAGCATAGAAGGTAGAGACAAACACAGAATATTCTGAACTTAGCTTAGAGAGAATACTAAGAATCAGTTGTTCATCTTTCTTTTTGATTCTACATTGTTTTAACTGCAGCCTTAGTGATTTCAATTTGGTGAAAAAATCTTGGATTGTGTTGAAATTGCCTGGACTCAAACTAATTAATTCATTTTCCAACATATGACCCCTCATTGAATCTTGTGTGCCAAATAGTGTTTCTAGCTTTGTCCATACTTTATTTGGTGTATCCAAAGGCTCAATGTGAAATAGCAAGTCAGGAGAAACAGACAAACACAATATTCCAAATGCCTCATCACATTTGTTAAACCACTTAGGCTTATCTTCATCTTTAGCAGGTTCAGTTTCAAGTCCCATAGTTATCCTATTTAATCCAGCTTTCCTTAAGTGAATTGTCATGTGTGATTTCCACTCAAAGTAATTGTATGGAGTTAGGATGGGCATATTTGTTTGATCCATGATGAAGAAATGCAGAGAAGAAATGCTAGAAAGAAGAGAACCCGGCCACAACAATGCCTCCCCCCCTCTTTACTCAATCAAAGAACCCCCCAAAGAAATATGATTTGGCACTTTATTTTAGTGCGTTTACAACTACCACTAGAAAGAAATACTTAGTGTTCTTGATTTCAATGCATTACAAACCCTCATGAAGAGCATATGCTAAAAGTGAAACTTGGGAAAAATAATCAAGAAAACAAATAGCACCACTGTGATCTACTCGAAAAATCATGCACTTTCAAAAAAAGAATCACCTCGATACAAGGTCGTATGAGAAAGTTATGATCCTCCGAAATTTTCAAAATGAGAATTGTGCATAGTCATGGCTGAGAATCTGCAATTTCTAAAGAATTCATGCATGAAAATCAAAAAAACAACTCCACTAGTGGATAGAGCACAAAAAAATAGCCAAGTTCATAACAAGAATCATCAAAATCGGAGTATGTATGAGCAAGAACGAGACATTTGAAAACTGCATTCAAATCTGCGACTGTCAATGGAGAGGGGTATGGTTGTAGCTTTGCATGCTCGATTCTACAAAATATACAGCTTGCATGCAAAATGTAAAAGATACCCAGATGGTTTTTTGGGCCTGCAAATAAAATTCAAAAAGTGTTTTTCTTGCTGATGTACAGAAGATGTTGTTGTAGTCTAAATCAAATGCCTTTAACAATAAAAAATGGCTCCAAAAATCAAAAAATGACCCCAGCAACCAGAATATGACATCCAAATGCTGGATTAGCTTCCTAAGTCCATCAATGGCATGCTGGAATCTGCAAAACTAATTGAAAACTCCAAATATGCAAGTTGGTTGTCAGATTTGAGATTGAAACCCTAGAGAAAAACTATTTTTGTCAAGACTTTTCTGATTCTCAGGATCATCCAAAGATTCAAGAGAAGAGCATACTTCATTTTTCAAAAAACTACAATAAATTTTATTTGCCCCCCCCCCCCCCCCAAATCTCTCAAATAAGAAAACTAAAATCTACTCTTGCACATAGAAAAGCTCTAATACCATGTTAGAATCTGATAAGATTAATAACCCAGAAAACTAGTGCAAAGAGTAAATATCTAAACTATGAATGCAAATGATACAAAATCAAAATAGCATCATAGAATTAGTCTCCACGAGAGTAATGCAAATGCTGGAAGAAAAATAGCATTAAGAGGATGCAAAAACAAGAGATGCAAATACAAGCCAGGTAGCATGCTTATATGGGCTAGGAAGAGGGAGGAGGTGGCAACACCAACCAATGAGGAGCAACCATCTATCGGACTAAAGATAGCAAAGTATCTTCCCAAGATAGCTAATGGATGCTCACATGTAGGAAGGTGACACCTCACAACCATTCACCTAATAAGACATGCTTTATTAACCTAAGCGAGATTATTAAAAGTGTAGGAAAAACCTAGCAAAATAGGAAAAATAAAAAACTACACTAACAACTCCTACAAAAGTAAGGCATACAAATATTTAAATTTATCTACTCATAAAATCATAGAAAGTGCACATGTGAGAATTGATGACTTTGTAGAAAAGAGTGAAGAAGAAAGCAACAAAGAGACTGAAGACTATAGAAGATTTGTTTATTATGAACCTGATACTCTGCCAAATCTATTTGGAATAAAGGAGGCCTCACCTACTAAGTCCCCAAAATCTCCAATAGATATTGAGTTACAGATAATGCAACTTGAGTCATATCTTGAAGGACCTGAGTCATAGTCAAAAGCTACAAAGCTACTAAAAGAGCAAAGTAAGCCTGATGGACCTGACTCACAGACAATGGGACCCAAGCTTAAGACTAAAGTTCATGATGAATTAAATGAACCTAACTTCAAATACAAAGTAATTGTGTAGTAAGATATGTCAAAAGGCATCATGCACTTAACAAGATCATTGGAGACAAATCAAATGGAACAATGAACAGAAACAAATTGAAAGGTACATGCTTACTTGTTGAATTTGAACTTAGAAATGTTAAAGATGCTTTGGATAATAAATGTTGGATTGAAGCAATGAATGAAGAAATAGAACAAATAAAGAAGAAAAAAACTTGGACTCTTATCCCTAGACCCAAGGATAAAAATTTAATTGGCACAAATTGTGTATTCAGAAATAACCTAAATGAAGATAGAGAAGTTTCCAAAAACAAAGCAAGGTTAGTATGTAAAGGTTATCCTCAAGAAGAAGGTATCAATTATGGTGAAACTTTTTCTCCTATTGCAAGATTAGAAGTTGTTATACCTTTACTAGCATATGTAGCACACAGAGGATTTGAATTTTATCAAATGGATGTAAAATCTACATTCTTGAATGGAATTCTTGATGAGGAAGTCTACATAGAACAACCTAAAGGTTATGTAGATCCTAGCAAAAGAGATATGGTCTGAAAATTACATAAAGAAATATATGGTCTCAAGCAAGCTCCCAAAGCTTGGTATGAAAGACTTCATAACTACTTGGTACAAATTGGTTTTCAAAGAAAAAATGACAACAATAGTTTATATATCAAAGAAGGACCAAAAAAGAAGATTGTGTTGGCAGAAATATTTGTTGATGATACTTTATTCATAGGAAATGATGACTTATACAAGGAATTTTTAGAAGAAATGAGTAAAGAATTTGAGATTTCTATGTTTGGAGAGATAAAATTATTTGTTGGATTGTTGATCCAGGAAAAGAAAGATGGTATCTGCATTACTCAATCTAAATATATCAAGGAGATACTAAAGAAATTTGGAATGGCAGACTCAAGACCAGTTGGAACCCCTATGTCTATTGGACATAATCTTTCCAAGAATGATGATTGCAAAGAGGTAGATCAAACCACATACAGATCAATGATTGGAATATTACAGTATGTAGTGCATATAAGGCCTAACATTGCATTAGCAATTGGTATGATGGCAAGATTCTTAACAAATCCAAAAAAAATCACATTATGGCAATCAAAAGAATCGTGAGATATTTTGAAGGTACTAAAGAATATGGTTTATGGTACAAAATAGGAGGCAACTTGGATAATATTCATAGATGTTGATTGGATAGGAAGTATTGATGACAGAAAAAGTACCAACGGTGGAGCATTCTTTCTAGATAAAAGACTAGTATCTTGGACAAACAAGAAATAAATTTTATTTCTTAGCCTACAGTAGAGGCAAAATATGTGGCAGCAGTAGTTAATTGTTCTAATATTGTTTGGTTCAAACAATTTTTGGTAGGTATGAAGATAGAAATCAAAGATCTAGTGGTTATATACTATGATAACACTAGTGCAATTAATATATCAAACAATTCAATGATGCATACCAAAAAAAAACACATTTCTATAAAATATCATTTTTTGAGAGAATTGGTACAATAAAAAGAAGTCAGATTGGAATATGTCAATACTAAAGAACAAATTATAGACATATTCACCAAGCCATTACCTAAGGATGCATTTATGTATCTAAGAAGTAAGCTATGTGTCATTCCCCTATTTGAAGCCCACTAAATGAAGCTTAGTAATATATCAACCAGAGCATGTTGAAGATCAATCAGTTGGTGTAGTATTGACAAAGGGCATATTGCAAATGAATTAGTACATAAGGTACATTGATATTCAGTGAACATTATCTTTGGTATGAGATGTCAAAGAGGGATAAGTTTTATGTCATATCTCATAGAAATTTTATAAATACAAAGAGTAAAAGATGTCAAAAAGGGAGAAGGAACTTGGTCTAATATCAAAGATAGATTTTACTATCAAAATTTTTCTGATAGAGGTAGAAATTGAAGGCAGAAGGAGTTCATACTGATAGAGGGAGTTCTCATGGATGAGAATTAGAATGAAACTAAGGATATATTCCTTTATTCTTACTCTAAAAATTTCATTTCATTATGACATGTTGTGTCGCCATCAATACCGAAGAAGGAGATTATTGAATACAATTGATTAATTGTGTATTTTCTTTGATGTTACAAAAAATGTCATATCATCACCAGTTAGTGTATGCTGAGCTCACTTTGGTATTGAAGATAGTTTTCTAAGTCTTCCAAGCATTCCATAGTTTTCCTAGTTCAGAAGAAAGTATCTACCAAGTTCACTCGAGTATCAAAGAAAAGTTTGTGAAAGTTGAGTGTTAATCAAGCTCGCTCAGTTAATGAAGGAATTTTTGGATGGAACTAGTATTAATCAAGCTCACTTGGTTGCCAAAGGAACTTTACAAATATGTAGTGTTGACCGAGTTCACTTGGTTAACACAAGAAAATCATTTGTGAGTTAGTGTCTACAAACTAGGGTCAACTAATGAAATATTTTCTTGTTTTGGCATATTGAGTTCAATTGATTGTCTATTGGTTCTAGCTGACTGAGAAGATGAATAATAATTATTCTAAGTTATTTTCAAGTCAACTTGACAATATGAAAGATATAAATATAAGGTCAATTTGGGGATTAGAAAGCATATGACAGTAGAACATACTTGAATATTTGATAATGTCAAGAGGAAGTGAATTAGAAGGATAAAGAAGAATATCCTTGTTGAGATGCAAAGATATATTCAATCAAGAAGGATCAAGTATACAAGCTCAAATTGAGATCTGTAAGCAACAATTTAATTGCATAAGGAATTAGGTCATCTCATTATTAATCTCTAACCATTGTAGCAATGATCTGAATCTCTTAACAAAGTTGGCTTAACAGCTATTTGTAAATCCTCTAACAAGGTGGCATTTCTATTGAAGTTTCTAAAGACCTCTAACAAGGCCAGTCCTAACAAAGTGATTGAATCCTCTAACCGAGTCACACCTAATAGTGTGTTTTGTAACCTTTTAATAGATTTGGCTCCTAATAGGGCTTACTTTAGAAGAGTAAAAATTTGTAACTAGTTGCAATTGGTGGTTTTTCCCAAATTGGGTTTCCATGTTAAATCTAGGAGTCAAGTGTGTTCATGCTATTTCTTTTATGTGTTTGCAACTAGGTTAATGTAATATTAATCAGAAATAATATCTCAAAGTTTTTGATTTGATGTATTTACCAAGCTATTTTATTGTTTATTGAGTTACAACATTTTTCTGTATGTTTGTTGAGCATTAGCAAAGTTAAGTTTTCACAAAGTTGTTTTTGTACTGACATCTAAGGGATCTAGGATTTATTTTAGTTATAACTAATTTGCCCCTCCCTTCTTAGTTTCTCCTCTTATATTTCCAACAAAGATACATTTGAGCACTTGAGAGGTATGGTTGGGATTATGCCCCTACCTACTTTAGAGTAGATGACGTAGAGATTGCACCAGTCTAGTGGTATAGAGCACTATTGTTTAATTAGACTAAATGGTGGTGCTTCTTATATGGGGGAGTATTTGTGATGAGCATAGTCATTAAGAACTCTTAATAATAGGGATAACTTTAAGAAATGCTCCCCCGCCCCCCCACCCCCCGAGAAAAATATGTAAAATGTTGGCAAATATAACATTAAATATGGAGGAAAAATTTCCAATAGAGGGCGATTTTTTCATTTGAGGCAAGGGAGAAAATTATTTTCTATTGCCGAAATTTTCCTTTTTGAATCAAAATCTAATAATAACTATGGAAAATTAAATTTATTTATTTTTCAATGCAAATAAATGTAGGCAATTTATTTTTTCGTTCATAAACATTTTCAATGTAAGAGGAAAAGTAATTATTTAATATAACACAAAATACTAATATAGTTGGATAATATGTCATTTTCCAAAGAGAGATTATTTAATTTTTTGGTGAATTTATAGAGTTGCAAGTGGTCCATGGCCCACATGCAAAGTGTACACTGAACAATATACTTGTAGTATGCCAATCCATTAAGATTCAATTAATAGTGTACACTTTTTTATTGCCAACTTGGTCATCATCACGTTTAATGTTGTCATTTTTATGGTGAAAGGAATTAATTTGGACCGTTGATGTTATATAGATCAATGGTCTCAGCTCTATTTCAGGTCAAATTTTAAAGTAGTTGGCTAAATGAGGATAGTTGGAGACACACGTTAGTAAAAAAGTAGGTGATGCTCAACCTTAGGCAAAATTGTATCTTATTTTAAGGGCGAAATAACATTGTCCAATAAGAAAACATTAGGGAAACGCTGGCGAAATTTTTAAAATAATTGTGTTCTAAATATAGATTACATTGGCGATTGGACTAAGATTTGGACCAATTATGTGTAAACTAATGAACAATTAGCCTTGGATTTTGACCCAAATTATTTAATATCTCGGTGATATGGTTGACCCCATATGTAGGTCTTATTTGCCAAATTGCAATTTCCCAAAGAGACAGAATAGCCAATTGGTGAAGATTCCCTACTAAAAAAATCACTGCTTGATAATTAGTCTTGAGAAGTGTCTTTGGACACTTGGGATGGTTGTGCTGAAAATATTATGATAGGCTAAGTTACTGAGAGGGGAGGTGTGAATCAGTACCTAATAAAACTTTATCCTTAATTAGCAATTAATACTTCATGTATATTCTGATCTAATTATATGCATGAGAAAATGAAAATATTAAAGCACTCATAACACTTTAACACACAAGATTTGATGACCTAGAAACCTTCCGAATAGAAAGTAAAACTAGGGTTTGGATGATGCCCACAAGCTTTAGTACTGTAGTATAAAGTTGGCATGTTAAGGATTACAATGATCACTTCTAATGATCTGCCCTATTATGAGCAATAAGGACTGCTACGTCCACCTTGAAAAAGGATTTACAAACATACAATGAAGTATGCACTCGATAAAGAGATTTACATAAGACTGTTAGATCTACTTGTTAAAGAATTTGACTAATCCACCTCTTAGGATGAAGCAGTAGCTGATCTTTGATCTACAACTTGGTTTATTAAATGAGATTCCTCTAAGTGTAAAAATCACCTTGTCATGATAGATAAATCTTTGTTGCTCTATATACTGTTGTAGCCTTTGTAATTTTCTCTTCTTCTCTTCTTTGATTATATATTACTTCTCTTCTATGATTTAGATGTGATACAATACATTACGTATATACCAATCCAATTACACAATTACAAAGTTAGCCACAATACAAGTTTACACAAATATTACAAAGTCAGCCAAAGTGTAGAAACTCAGGTTCTGAAGACTAACTCGATGAGCTTTTGATACTTGGCATCCACTATTAATTCTTGACATCATCATGCACTTGGTAGACATAGAAGCTCGATCTATACTTATCATTTCCAAGTAGTCTTGAACTTGGTTTGCACTCGTGACTTGGCGAACACTATGAAACTTGGCATATAAACTAAATCACTTGATTCACACTGCATAGCTTGGTCAGTGCTATCACCTTGAGCTTAGTATAAACTAAGTCACTTGGTTAACATTAATTAGCTTTGTTAACACTAGACTCACATCACATCAACTGTGAACTTGATAAGCACTACACAACTTGGTTTGCACTGGTAAACTTGACATACACTGAGATGCTTAGTTTATACTACTGATCATCAACTTTGCAGTAACTTCTCAATGCAAACTAAAATCTGTCCAAAGGACTCAGCAGCAACTGTAGAACTTGGTAACAACTAAAATGCTTGGTTAACACTATTAACTATACAATATGCCTAGTACAAACTTACAATCTAAATAAGTGTATGTCACTAATAACAAGCATGACTGGAATGTCAACAATCTCCCCTTTTGGCATTAGTGACAAAAACACTTATTAGTCAAAATTGAATTCAAGAATGTTCAACAACATCTTTATCCATCACCTTACGTCTTCAACTCGGTAGAGTATACTCTTTTTGAGATTTTTCAAATTTGATTTTGTAAGAGATAAATTTATATACATGGTAATGCTCCCCCATACATAATTTATAGTATACTATACATCTTTATACAATTATACATCTAAATATATCTTTTCCAATCTTCTTTCAATTTTCTCCGCCTTTCTCTTTTTTTTCATCTTATCCAATCTTCTTCCCCTTTATATCTTCTTATAGTTTCTCCCCATTTTTGACATTAATGCCAAAGATTTATGCAATATGTATTTATACAATAATGCCAAAATGTGACGAGAAGGCTAAATGTACTTTCAGGATGAGCGCCAAAGTCTTGTCCCAATTCTCTTACAAGACCTTGCATGTGTGCAATGCAACCTGCACTTCTACTAACAATTCAATCATGTGGCATGCAATAGAGAAATTATTGACTTGGATGAGTATTTTTTATTGTTCAATGTACTTCTACAGTGCATCCATGTTAGGGAGGATCATATTTTGAATATCTATCAATGTAGATCTAATTTTTGCTTCTTCTAGTAGCAGTTCTACCTACATGTCTATTAGAAATCTGATCTTATTGAAGTGAACAAAGCTAGAACTCAGGTCAACCTGTAATTGCTATGCAATTGCCTTCATATCTTCATCAATTTTTAATCATTTATCTCTTATCTGTTTTGTGAAAATTGATGTATAACATAGTTTACCAAAATGTAAAGATAAATTAATGCAAGAGGTTTCTAGAGAGCCTAAAATAGTAGACAAATCTACTTGATGAATGGCAATTTGTTGAGAAATAAGTTTTAAAACTTTATTCTCAAAGTTTTTCTCAGCTTTTTGCAATAATTTATCCTGTCCATCCAAATCTTCATTATATTTTTGGACATCCTCTGCCAACTCATACAAAATTGGTTGAGAAGTGTCAACCTCTATGCCTAGAGCCTCTACTAGAATGTTCTTAACATCCTCAATGATCTTAAACACTTTCTTTCTTTCTTCTCTTAGCCTTTGCTACTTGGCTTTCTTTTGAAGAAGTTCACCAAAAGTTTGCATCTGATCTGGATTTAGATTTGAGATGTTCCATTTAGGAATGAAAATCTCCTCTTCAAGATCTACATCCTCCTCCTTTTCTTTGCCTTTACCCAAAAAATTTGTGCCCGGTTGAGGCTTGGTCTCAACTATCCTTGCACTTATTGCTTGCATACTAGGAATGAAAACAATTGTGGAAATAGTAGCACTTGTTGCAAAAATGGATACTACACTCTATGAATATTGGTGGTAGGAATACTTGATGTGGAAAAAATTGATGTAGAGGGAAAAGCTTGCTACTCAGTAGATGAAGTGTTAGGCACTACTATTATTGAAGTACTGAGGTGGATTGGTGCAAATATTGATTGAGTGCTTATGCTTGCAATGCTGGTCACAATCAATCCTACTAAGGTTGTCTTTGGGCTTGATCTTTTTTTCTTGCAGAATGAGGAACGGGGGTTATGATCACTGCAAAGATCTTCACTAGGTTGGTCTCCTCAACATCTTCTGCATCTTCCTCGGTAGCCTCCTACTCCAATTCCTTTTCATCATCTATATTATCAAAATGAGTCACTTCTTCATCATCTTTCTCTTCATTTTTCTCTTCCTGATTATTATCATCCTTAACACTTATACCTACAAAAAAATCAATTGGTTTGTGAAGAAGATAGATATTCTTCCATGTGTTTGTAGTATTCTTCACAACATGCTCTATTTCATTCAATAAAAGAAGACAAGTATTAAATCTTAAAGTTAACTTTTCTTCATTTTTCTTCAAAGATTCTTTCACCTCCTTGTTATTCAAATTTGGCATAATTTGCCTCACTATCTGCTCATGTATATCATTTGTAGTTTGCATTGCATGTTCCCATCTTGGCTTAATTTTGTCCATTAAAGCATTAGGAATCTACTGAGTAAGTTGGTTAGTTGAGTATTTCCACTTACCCATTTTGGATATCAATATATCTTCAATCTATTTCTATTCATCAATAGTCTTGGTCCCATATTTTTGCCTTGAATTTTGTGATACCAAAACATGATTCCAATTCTTTCATTCTTTCCTCAAATGTTGGTGGAGACCTCTTGAAAATTATGTCTCCTCCTTCTTTATCTTCTTTCTTTCTGGAGGATCTCCTAGTGAACATAGTAGTGTATGTCTTGGTAGGTTTTCTAATGATTACCTTACCCTTCTTCTTTAGTGGCTCCTCTTCTTTTAACTTTTCTTCATCCTCTACTTCTTTATCCTCACCTTTTCCTTTAGTTAACAAAAGAGTGGAACTAGTTTTTAGTTTGGAAATCCTCTTCTTTCCCTTGTTAACTACCTAAGGAAGATTGATCTCCAATTCTATCTGGGCCTTTGGATCATCATAGGTGCCAAAATAAGTAGCCTTGGGATCAATTGGCTCATTTATTAATGCCTCAATTATTTCTTTGGTTTCATCAATATTTACCTCATACCCTAGAGGTTTTACCCAGTCAATTCTTGGCCTTATTGCCTAAATATACACCTTGTCACTATCTACCATGAAACACACATCATCTTTATAATACTCAACTAATTTCTTGGGGATTCAGAATCTATTATTCATTTTCTCCTTAAATGCATCAAAAAATTTGTCCATGATACTTGTGATTTCTCCACTTTCATGTGATTTCATTTCCATGAGAGTAAGTTTTACAAAAGATTCTCCGTCAAATGGTTTTCAACATTAATTAGGAGAATGGTGTAACACATCTCAACATACTTTATGAGAGGTAGATTTAGTAAAAGTGTTTTATATTTCAAAGTATGTTTGAAGTTGAAATGGGTAGAAAGAACTCTAGATCTGCTACAATCAATAAATTCTAAGGGTATTTGTGATGAATAAGTTTTAAGTTTGAAGAATGGCGAGTTTCTTTTCATCAAGTATGTAGCCAGTTAGTGAAAGTTTTAGATCTATTTCTACCAAGTGGTATGTGCCATTAAATTTTAAAGGCATTCATGGTTTCCCAAATACTATGCCATATAATCTTAGAAAATATTTACCTAAGTTTAGTGGGAACAATGAAACTTTAGCCAGTCATCATATTCAGATATTTGGCAACTTGGTTGGTGATTTTGAAATTGCTCATGAAGATGTTCAAATGAAGTTGTTTATTTAGACTTTAGAAGATGATGCTAGGGACTAGTTTTCATTTTTACCAAAATGTTCAATTTCATCCTGGGATGAATTACTTTCAGCCTTCATGACGCAGTTCGGTGAAAGAGTAAGCATCTCTAATTATTTTGATAAGTTTTTGAATATCCAAGTTGGGAATAGTGAGTTAGTTCCTAAATTTAATATCAGATTTTCAAAAGTGTTGAATGACATTCCTAAAAGTTATAAGTTGGATGATCAAGTGTATCTAGTTGTTTATCTCGGTGCATTTGATGTTTTCTGGGTAAATGATGTTCAAATAAGAAATCAATGTCATGTAGAATGTTCATATTTAAATCAAAAAATAAGTACCCTTACTATTGTAGAAAATCTTGTGGAATCTTCAGAATTAGAAACATGTGTAGATGAGGTTTCTTTTTTGCAAAGAAAAGATGATTCCATTCTTTCTAAATTGAATGCACATGTTTTTAGTATTACATCAGCCAAAGATAGAGTTAGTTCACCTGATGAATTGCATATGCAGGATTTAAGTTTAGTTATTCACTCTTCTATTGATGATTTTCTTTATGTTGAAAACATAACTAATTATGAAGAAGAAAGGTGTTCATCTCAATATGAGGATGAAGAGGCTAGAACTGATTTGTTAAGTGACAAAGTTGAATTTGCTGATCCAACATATTGTGAAGATGCATCATGTGAAGACAATGGCAAGATTTACTACTCAAGTCAAGAAGAAGATCATGATAGCATATGTCCATCTTCATGTGGATCAAATGCAAACTGGGAGGAAGAAAGTAATGACATAAGTGAGTACTCTTACGTGAGTAAAAGTATGAGTTCTTCTCTAAAATCTGAAATTGAATTTCCAGTTCAGAGTTATGTAAGTTAGCTTGAGGTTGAAGCTTGTGAAGAAAATTTGTCTACACAATATGAGGATAAAAGGATTGTTTATAAGGATGGATTCACTAGTTGTGTGGATAAATGTCATAAGGGTGCATTCAGTAATAATCAGTAGTACATGAGTGATCCTAAGATCAATGCATTAGCACCTATTAGCAAGATAAATAATGATAGATTTGCAAGACATTTGAATCATCTTAATGGAGACAATGAAAGAAACTTTGATTCATATTCTACATACTTTATTGATGGAGTTAATGATGTGTCTTCGAATGATGATTCTGATTCTTTTTCTTCACATGATGAAAATGTTCTTGACAGTGATGTAAGAAGTGGTTTTAAAGTGTACACTAATGCTTTATATGATGAATATCCTTATGACAATCAGCTTATGTTTTGTCAAGATGTTCAACAAGGATTATTACATGGAGTTATCAACCCATTGTTTGAAAAACACATGGAAGATTCAGATTTAGTTGAGAATGATCATAATAATGATACATTATCCTACTATTGTAAGAGGTCAAATGATTCTTCTTCCGATCATGATGGTAAAAGTGTTGATGAGATTGCATCTCATGAGATTGAGAATAAGGTGCTTGATGAGATTATTAATAAGAATTAGTATGCACCTTGCAATGAGTTTTATGATGAACTTTCTAATGTAAAGACTAATCTATTTGCTAATTGTGAAGAACCATTTGAAGATTATGGATTAGTTTTAGATTATGATATTGATGACATGTGTGAGTACAAGTCAGATTGCTTATGTGAATATCATCTGGTTATACAAAAGGATACACAATTTCAAGGTATGTGTGATCCCTTTCCTCAGGTTCACTATGAAGCTTTCATATTCAAGAATGATAGCATGCATGAATCATTAAATAAAGAGGATTTTCAGTTTCAATCTAATAGTTATAAGCATTCCTATCAGTACTTTCATAATGAGCAAGTGTTTGAAGATGAATCTAGTTTTTATATGCATTGTAAAAGTCGAGGTGTAGATTCAGTTTTGCTAAGTGGTGTGTTTCAAGATATTAATCTGATTGGCAAGACTGATATGAGTGATAAATTAAGTTTACCTCATGAGAATGTAGATGAGAATCAGGTTTTTGATAGAGGTAAAGGTTTTTTTTGAAGTTCGGTGGCCCAGGTCATCATTTGTACATAATCTTAGGGGTAGTTGTTTTTTCTTTCAATAAAGTTGTTCAAAGTTTTTAAAAGTTAGGTGTGTGGTCTACTTCATTCAGAGATTTGAATCCTTGTCATGCCCGCAAGGGACATACATCCCTAGACAGAGCCACTTTTGGGACTAGAAATTGCATGGTCAATTTTGAGCATTGTTGAGTGAATCAAGCCCTATAAATGCTTTTGATGAGTTTGTACCCAGCTATACTTTTGAGGCTTGTGAGGTTTTTAATGTTTCTAACACCTTTCATTCAATGTTTCTAAGTGTTTCATGAAGACAAATTGATATTTTGAGTCATTTCGTGAAGTCCCATTTTGAGCAATTGAGAATTCTGCATTTTTGCTTAATTGTCAAATGGCGATAAGAGGCCTTGTTTACATTTTAATATCTTGCACCCAGAAATATTTTGTGATTCACCACTTTGGAAGTGTCTAGTGTCCCTACCTAAGAGCCTATGTTTCAGATTTTGAGTCATTTTGAATCTGTTTGACTAGGTTTTGAATCCCTCAAAGTTGGTTGTTTATCAATGTCATGCTGATGCACTTAGTTTTGAATTCTAGGAAGCCCTATTTGACATGTTATAACCTTGACCCAGTTGACCAAAATGAGAAAATTCCTTTTGCATTACATTATAGACTTCAAAGTCTTGTTATTTTTTAAGTCTAAGCTTATGACGAATCCATTTGATATGTTTTCAAATGCGATTCCAAATGCAATTTCTATCTTTTTACTAGTGTCAGCAAATGCAAATTGTTTAGTACCCCTGCTCATGATGTTGTAACTCAAAATTCATAATAGGTGAGGTTAAATGGATTGTATCACTATGTTCTCCTCTGAAAATACTTTAAGTGCACCAAGTTTCAACTCTTGATGAATCTATTTGCACACTTTTCTAGGTCAATTCCATTTCAAAAAATCACTTTTGTGCCATTGTTTCCAATCTGCAAAATCCAAGTCGCCTAATTTGATTGCTCGGCATTTGCATCCTATTATTCATCATGAGCCAAAATCATAGATTCATACTATCCTCGTGACAAAGAATCAACACCCCAGTTTTCATTCTCCCAAGTGCTCGTTTGCCCAATTTTCAAAGCCAAATCCGAACCCAATTTGTTGTTTTCTGACATGTTTTCTTTTAGGCAGTTCTAAGAGGTTAACTTTGAAAGTAAATATCTTTTGACCTCAAATTCATCATGAGACGAGATTCGACTAGGTGCAAGAGTGTAGAACAAAGAGTTAGTATGCCAATTTTTAGATTTCAACCAGGTGTTTTGGTCAATTTTTAAGGCCAATCAACGGACCTCTTGGTGCAAATTTGACAGTTTATAGAAAATGATAAAATGAGATTTTATTGTTCGTAATGCTCAAAATCAATTCCAATCAATATTAAAAGGTTAATGAGCCAGTTTGAGGATTCAATTGTTCGGGAACAAAAAAAAAATTAGCTGGACCCACTTTGGGGTCTGACTAGTTTCTCCAAATTAATGAAATGTGAGGATTATGATAAAAGTATGGCTAGTCAATTATGACGAAGTCAATGTATAAGTAAACTCTAGTTATCTGAAGTAAACAAAACAAGAAAAAAAAAATATTCTCTCAGAAACTTGCAATGTGGAAAAAGTATATTAATCAAGTAAATGTGGGGGATGTGTTTGAAGGAAAAGTCAACATATTGGTTGAGTTTGGTGCCTTTTATACTTGCGCTTTCCTGATGGCAACTTCCATATAGAAGAATTGGTTCACAAATTTGAGATTTTGTGGGATTTAGTTTGTGATGTAAAGGTTTTTTTTTTTTTTTTTGATAGAAGGAGAAACTATTCGTGTAAAAGTTGTTAACATAGACAAACGAAGGTCAAGGATGGAATTATCAATCAAACAACTTCAGGCTGATCCTTTGTTTGAGACTTTGGATACATTGATGCCTCCAGAAGGAATAAACATGGGTGTGTGAAATGCTAATATTGGTATACCCAATGAACAACTACTAGGTTTAGAGAAAATTTGTGAAGAACTTCATCAGGAGGAAGGGATACCAAGCATATTATAAGTAACTCCAACCCACACCCATGGTAGTTAGCAGGAAGTCATGGTAAGGAAAACAAATTAAAGTGCCAATGCATTCCAAAGGGAGCCGGCCAGTTAAAAGTAATGCAGTCAAACAGAGTGCTTACACATAAAGAAGGGGCAATGAGATTTCGAAAAAGACCAAGGATGAAGCCCATGTAAAAGGACCAACAACAAGAGAATCCCACTAGTTGGAAATGGCATCATAAGGAATAGTTCACATTTTAGTAGAAAGAGTAGATACAATGTAAAATAGGGCAGTTCAAAAAGACGAAGCAAAGGGGAGCATGTTAAAAGGAAAGTCGTCTTAAAGAAGAAGCCATAGCATGACAAGAGAAGGACATGAGCAGATGAAGGAGCTTATAAGTGAGAAAGTCAGCATAGTAGGGGTCCACGCCAGTACGGAGGAGACAAGGCAGCATGAAGAAAGGAGCCACCATTACAAACAGGAAACTCGCATGAGAAAAGGAAGCCTATAGCAGGAAAAATGCCCACACTAGCAAAGCAACACATGCAAAAAAGGAAGTCGCCATGTCTAAAAAGCAACCCATTCATGCCAGGAGAATTCGTAGACTAAATTAGACAAAGGGAGCCCTATAAAGGAAAATTTACATATAAAAGGAGTTAGTGGCACCAGTTAAAGCCGTGGATCAAAATGGAGAAACCTTTTCTAAGGCATATGAAAACAATTTAAAAGGAGCCAATGTAGATGTTGAGGCAAGTTCAACATAAAGAGGAATCTGCAATTAGGGAGAACAAACTCAAGAGTCTAAGAAGCCACGGCATGGTCTTGGAATCATACCTAGTGATGGAAAGAGCCATCTAGGAGCACACGACTTTGAGACAACAACCCATGCCATGTAAAACTTGAATGGGAGCTGACCTTTAGAGCCAGCAACATTTTTTACAAAGGAAAAGCATGTTTAGAGAAAAAGGAAGCCCACATAATCACACACAGACATAGAAAGAGCCACTTTGTAAAAAAGAAGGTGGCATGTGTGGAAGGGGAGCAGACCAATATACATATGCAGGAGCAACAAAGAACAATCAATTCACATATAAAGGAAACCTATAGTAAATGGTAAAGGCAGCACCATGATGAAAAATAGAGGTAAAATCCATTATCCCACATTCATTTTGGGAAGGCTTAATTTTGTGTTTAAATGTAACATCGCACACGATATGGAATGTCTTGAAGATAACAGCTTTTAGAAGCCACGTGATGTGTGGTGGGTCTGACTCTACCAACTGGGGAGTTACATAGAGCATAATTTTAAACAAACATGTAAGAGCACTGATGTGGCAAGATGTGCTACGATCGTTTCAAGTGTCCAAATCATGTGGTGGGTGCAAGCCTGCAAAAGAAAGTTGCTCAAGGTTTGAAAAGTGTAGAAATGTGGCATGTCACCAGATGGCAGTGAGTCCCAGCTAATGATGAGGTGGCACCATAGGAATAGGTTCAGATGCTACCACATGGCAGACCCAACGATGGCGCATCCCTGCAAGACAAAGATGTGCACCAGTTAAATATTGTGGGCATGCAGCACGTGACATCGAGCCCACTTAGATGGTGACGTGGTGATGATGTGCAATGTGACTAGACAGGGGTTGGCAATCAGGGAGCAACATGTGGCAGTTGGTCAAAGCTACTTTGACCTCAAACTTCAAGGGTGATGAAAAGATAAAGATTTTAAATAAAATGATTTTTTAATCATTTTATCAATGCATGTTCACATTTTAAATTTAATAGGTCTTTTTCTAAAGTTCAAACTTTAGAACATTTTTAATTTTTGAAAATTTAAATTTTAAAAGATGTGTAGTCACAGAGCCGTGGTAGAGGGATATTTTTCAAATTGAGATTTAAGGGGTTCCTAGTAAGCAAAATATGTGATGTTATATGTCACTAGAATCATGAGAAGACAAAATTTCTGATTGTGGATTTCATTTTTGCACAAGAATTCATGGGTTCAAGTTATAGCCAGAAACATAAAATTTGGGCTTTCTCAGTGAAATGAGTGAAAATTGGAAATGCAGTTACAGGTTTGGTCAAAACACTTGGTAAAAGGCCTGTTGGATTAATTTTGAGGGTATTATGCCATTCTAGTATAATTTGGCTCCAATTTTTAGTTAGAAAGAAAAATGATCAAGGATTTGATTGATCAATTATAGAGAGAGATAAGAGAGATCCTTTTCATTGAAAAGGAGGGAATTTCAAGTGGATAGATGTTAAGACACAAAAAAATTTAGGAATTCTTTCTCTCCTATATCATTCTTTCTCTCTTTCATTGTAAGGGTTCTAGTTTTTTCACTGTGAGACCATTGTTGGTTGGAAATTTTTAGTCCTTCTGTGAGACCACTTTGTTGGATCCAGAACTATGATTCCACCTTCATTCTTCAACATATTCTCTCTTGTATGAACAGTAGTAGTGCAGATTATAGAATAATCTCATATCTATTTAGGTGTTTTGTGTTTTGATTTCATGCATTTGTATGTATTGTTTCAAAGAAATTAATACAAATGAGCTAGAATTTCCTTAGTTTCATTCTGATTCTCATCTCATGTCTTAGTAATCTACAGTCTTATGCAGTCTAAGACAAAGAACTAAGACTCATTTACATCCCTTTAAGGTTGTATGTCAAATTCATTTTGTTGTTGGAACAAAGGACCAAGTAAATGCTCGATGTTTTTTTATAGGGTTGTTGATTATTGTGAGAAGGATACTTCATAAGAATGAGGTCTTTATGAACATCGATC
The DNA here is from genome assembly GCA_028749045.1 of Cupressus sempervirens. Classification (NCBI taxonomy): domain Eukaryota; kingdom Viridiplantae; phylum Streptophyta; class Pinopsida; order Cupressales; family Cupressaceae; genus Cupressus; species Cupressus sempervirens. Next base: position 37,792,890 of record CM053790.1, read on the forward strand.
TCTAATTCACAAGGTGATTAGACAGATTTGATACTTTGGTGTATGGAATATGTCATTGTTATCACATATGCATGCATTTGATTAATGAGATTTCCCAATGGTTAAGGCACTAATTAGTTGCATGATCATTTGTTATTACTACTACATATTTGGGGTTATGTTGATAATCAACATCATTAATCAAACATTTTTTCCCTTTCATGTTGAAGAACCTAAATGTAATAGCCTCACTCAACTTATGAATTTCATAGATTTTCATTTAGCTACTGTAGATTTGTGTCATTACATGAGTTATTAGGAGAAATAAGGGTTAATCTATTTTATGAGATTCAGGAATATGGTTTTGCAGTGGTACCATATTAATTGGATCTGAGGTTCACCTACCTAGGTTTTGCAGAGTCTGAAGTAGAAGAAGGGTCTAGCCTTATAGTTGGCTCGATGTCTGAAGTGATATGTTAAAAATGGGAGTTAGTTGCCACTAGATGTGTCATATTCTCAGCAGGGTAATTGGAAACCTACAACATTTTCAAACTCCAACAAGTGTCTTCCATGATTTGGTAACCACATAAGACTTAGTTACTCTTGACCTTGCTTGGTAGAGTCTGTAACCTAACCTCACTCAATAAGGAAGGTAACTCAATAGTAATTGGTACCTCTTACTCAATGATTCCTTTTCATCTTGAATCTACTTATATTAGATGTCTTCTTTAGTAGCCTAGTTCCAATTCTTCTTTGAGAAATCAAGTGGAAATGGTGGAGTCACCCAATTCTCTAGTGAATTGATCATTATTGCTCAGACTTGCATTCTCGGTAGACTTTGGAACCAATTGTTGTCTCATTTTCTTTCTGATGTTATCATCTTTTTCCTTCTTTTCATCTTCAATTTTTCTAGTATTCATATAGTTCTTGGTAAGATGACCAATTTCTATACAAATGAGCATTTTTGGTAGTATCTTTTTTCCTCGTGTGATGCTTTACACAATTCATTCCAATTTGTCCAAATTCTCTACAATAATGACATATGTACCAAGTGTTATAGTCCCAACCAAATATAACTTTTACAATTTGTTTTGTTGGATTCAATATCTTAGTTTTGCATTCTAATGATCTGTTCCCATGCTTCTTACATTTGTGACATTTTCCTTTGAATCTTGATTTTTCTTTGCATTCATTAGCTCTATGACCATGCTTATTGCAATTGTAGCATTTTCCATTGAATTTTGCTTTCCCATTGCTCCAACATTTGTTTGATGTGTGACCTATCTTACCATAGTGATTGCTAGTAGGTTTATTCTTGTGAGTTCCTTGCTTGGATGATTCACCTTCTTCTATATATCCAATTCTTGCTTTTCTTTTTTGTCTATAATGAGTTTGATTTTTCAACTAATTCATGTTTGCTTAGAATTTCATCATTCTTCCATTGGTTTTCCTTTCATTGTTTAGATCATTCTCCATTTTCTCATTCTCTGATCTCAGATTCATGATTTCTTCATTTGTATTGGTGAGTTAATTAATGAAATCTTCTTGCTAGAGGGATAGGTGCTAAATTTTATTGTTCTTTCCTTCTATCTCTTCTCTTATCTTGTTTTTCTCTTCCATGACTTCAAAAAATCTTACTGACTAAATTTATTGCTCTCTTCTTAGTTTTCTTACTTCTTCTATAAGAGTACTATTATTTTCCAATAGTTATTTGATTGTTCCATCAGCTTCATTTGAATTGCTTGAATGGATGTCTTCAATTCTTTCTTCAATGTATTGTGAATCATTCATTTGGATTGCAAGATATTTTCTTCCTTTCAAGGATTTAAAGAGTTACTCTTTTGTTTTCTTGAGTTGTCCAATAGTCGATTCCAAATCTAGCTTCTCATTGTTAATAGCCTTGTCAAGTCTAAATACCTCCATTGCCTTTGATCTTTGCTCAAGTTGTTAAACTTATCTCTAAGAACCACAAAGCTCTAATACCAATTGTTGGAAATATTATGATAGGCTAAGTTACTGAGAGGGGAGGGGTAAATTAGTAACCAATAAAACTTTATCCTTAATTAGAAATTAATCCTTCATGTATATTCTAATCTAATTGCATGCATGAGAAATTGAAAAAATTAAAGCATTCATAATACTTTAAAACATAAGATTTGATAACCTAGAAACTTTCCAAATAAAAAGTAAAACTCGAGTGGGGATGATGCCCACAAGCTTTAGTACTATAGTATAAATTTGGCCTATTAAGGCTTACAATGATCACTTCCTATGATTTGCCCTATTAGGAGAAATAAGGATTCCTAGGTCCATCTTGCAAAAGGATTTACAAACATGCAATGAAGTATGCACTCAGTAAAGAGATTTACATAAGACTGTTAGGTCTAACTTGTTAAAGGATTTGATTGATCCACCTATTAAGATGAAGCAGTAGTTGATCTGTGATCTACAATTTTATTTGCTAAATGAGATTCCTTAGAGTGTACAAATAACCTTGTTGTGATAGATAAATCTTTGTTGCTCCTTATACTATTGTAGCCTTTGTAATTCACTCTTCTGCTCTTCTCTAATTATATATTACTTCTCTTCTATGATTTGGATGCGATACAATACATTACATATAGACCAATCCAATTACACAAATACAAAGTCAGCCACAATACAAGTTTACACAAATATTACAAAGTCAGCCAAAGTGTAGAAACTTGGGTTCTAAAGACTGACTTAATGAGGTTCTAATACTCGACATCCACTGTCAATGCTTGGCATTGTCATGTACTTGGTAGATGTAGAAGCTCGGTCCATACTGATCACTTCCAAGTAGTCTTGAACTCGGTCTACATTGGTGACTTAGTGAATCTTGTGAAACTTGGCATATAAACTGAATCACTTGATTCACACTACATAGCTTAGTCAATGCTATCACCTTGAGCTCAGTATAAACTGAGTCACTTGGTTAACACTAAGTAGTTCAGTTAACTCTAGACTCACATCACATTAACTACGAACTTGGAATGCACTATACAACTCAGTTTGCACTAGTAAACTTGGCATACATTGAGATGCTTAGTTTACACTTCTGATCATCAACTTTGTAGTAACTAATCAATGCAAACTGAAATCTATCCAAAGGACTCGATAGCAACTATAGAACTCAGTAACAACTAAAATTCTTGGTTAACACTATTAACTATACAATATGCTCGGTACGAACTTACAATCTAAATAAGTGTATGTCACTAATAAAAAACATGATTGGAATGTCAACAAGTTGAAGACTTGAAGTAGTTGATTGACATAGTGAGGCTTTTGGCATTGATGTTAATGGGGGAGAAATGTACATGAAAAACATCCTCTAGGTGAATGGGGGAGATATATAGCATGAAGAGTTATGATGTTTGGGGAGAAGCTAATAGTTGTTTAGTGTGCGAACAACTGATGCCAATCTTAAAAAGATGAAAAATAGAGCAATGTACTAGAGGATTTTAGATTTGATTGATCATGAGGATTTGAAAAGATTAGAGCAGCAATAAATAGAGTATTGTTTTGGTATTCTTGGAACTTAGATGTTTTTCATCTATGTTTCCATCAATATCAAAGAGGGAGGTTGTTAGCATGAATGCTAATGATGTTCCTCTAGGGGAGTATCCTAAGCATTTGAGATCATGTGGCAATATTGACATGTTGTAATCATGACTATATTTGTCATTGATGTCAACATAGCAGTAATTCTATGAGGACTGGAAGAGTAGCAAATAAAGATCATAATTGTACAGATATCATCTTGATGATCAACTGATGAAAAGTTAAGGGAATGTTTGACATTATGTCCTAATGATGAGTTTAAGTGCACATAACCTTGGTTGAAGAAATATGGAAGTTAAATGTGATTTACAAAGACAAGTGCAGAAATAGAGTACATGTAAAGAAGTTTATGATGATTATGATTTATCCCTTTACAAATATATAATTAGGATACACAAAGTTATACAGTAATATGGGATAGTCTGATGATGACATCAACAAGTGCGTAAGTCCTGAAGTCAGACATCTAAGAAATTGTGCAGACTATGAGCTAACAATCCTATTGTAATTTTGAAATAATTAATTATCTTATTGTGGTCCTATTATAATTAATTGGGAAAGCCTCAAAGCCAACTCAAGGAATTTTTTTGAGGACTTGGTATAGAGGAACGTATTTTCCTTGATTGTAAAATGTATGGAGATGCGAAGTTATCAAGGAAGTGTGAACAAGAGCACAATATTTTGTAAATGTGAGGAAGCGATCCAAGGGATTATTGAATGATCTAGTATCAAGGTTAGAAGGAGAAAAAGTATAGTTGATGCAAGATCATCATGGGTGTAAGGGAAATCTTGTATCACCCAAAAATATTTTATTTTTAGTCTTTTCTATTTTAATAAGGACTAGTAGATAGGGTGGTTACTATTTATGGAAACTTGCTATTTTTAGTAATTTTTTCATATGAGTTCAAAATATTCTCATTTTCTATAGGAAGGTTCATTTTAGAGATATAAGCCTACCATAAAAATCACATTGATTCAGCTTAAGTAATAGAGAAGTTATTGTGGATTTTCAGTGGAAACATTTGTAGACAAATCTTTAGGCTTACCATTGGAGGCCTTAGAGTGCATGGATGAAGTCTAAAAACCCAATGAAAGGGTGCTAGCACAATTTTGAGCCTGTAGATCATGAGATGGCATTTGCAAAAAGTGGTTATAATAGCCACTCGGAGCAACGGTTTGTGAGTTATGGCCTTCCAAAGTTGGGCTACTTGAAATTTCTAAAATAATTGTCAGAGATGTATTTGGCCAATTCTATATGTTTTGTTAGGGTCTGTCAGCCCTTGGTATTAAATTTGAGCATCTAGAACCTTCCTGGGCAGCATAAAATTGCCTATTTAAGAAAGCCCTGAACATTGTCTATGACAACTCTTGGTCATAGTTCACAGCATACCTTGCAAATTATTGTACTAAAGGTGCCCATGTGGGTTAGCATATTGTATTTATAAATTCTATAATTTTGCATTTACAGTGCAAATAGGAAGTCCATATTCTATTCTCACATTTGTTATTATTTCTTTGTTTTTGTTATGAGTTTATGGTATTCAGGGGAGCACCTTGCATCAAGTGGTATCAAAGCTAGATTTCTTGGCTATGTATAGATTGCTAACTGTGAGGTAGTTCATAGTAGGACCGTGGTTTGGGCTGAGCTAATAGACAAATCACTAATTATGAGGTAGTTTACACTAGGGCTTCAGCAAAAGCGTGAGAAATGCCTCCACGAAGAGAATGTAGCAAAAGAGTTGTAAGTGTTACACCTAAGGGTTTTAGAGCCCTCCAAAGATAGATGCAAGTATTGGAAGAAAAAATGCATAGCAGAATAAATCTTCCTGTAAGAGATGAAAGCAAGGATAAGGATGAAGTAGAAGAAAATGTCAGAATAGAGGCAATTCTAAACCCAAAGGAAGAGAGGCTTTTTAGGGCCATCTCCAAGATTGGGAAAAGACCTAAGTTTGAAGTTCCCACATTTTTAGAAAAAATCTAGAGGAGCTAATCAATTAGATCAATGAACTAGAGGAGTTCTTCAAATATGAAGATATTGAAGATCTTGATAAGGTCAAGTTTGTGAAGGAAAAACTGGGGGTACATGCAAAGATCTAGTGGTAGGAGGTTTAGTTAGAATGAAATAGAAAGAGAAAGGACAAAATCACTAGATGGGAATAAATTGTAACTAAAATGAAGTGACAATTCATTCCTATGGATTATGAGCTTGATCTATTGAAGAAAATTCAAGGGTTGAAGCAAGCGAGAAAATTTGTTTAAGAGTATGTTGAAGAGTTCTATTGGGTTCTCATTATTACTATCCATTCAAAAGCTAATAAGGAGAAATTCACCCATTATCTTAAAGGGTTAAGACCAAGCATTTAGGATGATTTGAGGCTAGTTCGAATGAGTGGTATTGAGGAGGCATACTAGTTTCCCTTAAGAGTTGAGGAGAAACTGAGCAAGAAGTTTGACAATAAGAATAGTGGAAGAGGTTGTGGTGGAAGATCTAGTGGACGATCTTATGGTGGTCATAATGATGATCAAAAGAAAAAGGATGAGGTTGGAAGTAGCAGTCAGTACTAGAGGGGAAATAATTTTAATCATTTCCATGATCAAAACAATAGAGATCAGGGAGGAAGAGGTAGAGGACAAGGATCTGGAAGAGGAGGCTTCTGTGGGAAATGTTTTCACTATCGAGAAGAAGGGTATAGAGCATTTGAATGTACCCAATGCTAAGGAAGGATAGATTGAAGAGAAAAAGGGTAGGCTAGAGTTGCACATGTTGATGAAGATGTCTGATTCTCACATTCTAAAGATGCTGAAAGAGGAGAACTCCTAGTTAACGAAAAAGTCATATTAAGTGGTGAGAATGAACCTAAACAAAGAAGGAGCTTGTTTTGCAAAAGGTGCAGATGTGAAGATAAGTGTTCTGATATGATCATTGATGGTGGAAGTACTAAAAATCTGGTATTAGAAATGATGGTCACCAAGTTAAAGTTGAAGAGGCAGAAACACCCATGTCCATATCATATTTCTTGGGTACAAGATGACCACAAGGTCATGGTCAATGATCAGTGCTCAATGAAGTTCAAGATTGGAAGCTACTAGAATGAGGTACTATGTGATATCATGCCGATGGACATATGTTATATATTGTTGGGTACATTGTGGTAGTTTGATAGGCATATTGTACACGATGGGCAAGAAATACCTACACTCTAACTAAGGATGGAGTGAAACATAAGTTGAAGCCATTGAAGTATAAAGAAGAAAAGGTATGTAGTGTTGTCTGAATATGTTTTGTTGATGGAAAAGAGTTTCTTAAAGGTATGAAGCATGAGCATATGTGTTTTGCTATAATTTCAAAAGATAGTAAAGTAGAAGTAGAGGAGGTACCTGCAAAAGTTGCAGATATGTTGGGAGAGTTTTCTAATATTATATCAAATAATGTACCTAATGGATTGCCCCCAATGAGGAAGATCAATCACCAGATGGATTTGGTTCCAGGAGCTAGCTTTCCAAACAAGGCAGCACACAGAATGACACCAGCAAAAAGTGAAGAGTTGAACAGGCAAGTTCATGAGTTGTTGTAGAAGGGGTTAATTCAAGAGAGTTAAGTCCATGTGTTCTACCAAAAGTATTAGCATCAAAGAAGAATCGAGGATGTGCATAGATTCCTCTTCTATCAACAAGATCACAATAAAGTATAGATTTCCATTTCCAACGATGAATGATATTATGCATTACTTGAGTGGAGCTGAGTATTTCACAAAGATAGATCTGAAGAGTGGGTACCATCAAATTTGTATCAAAGAGGGTGATTAGTGGAAGACCACTTTCAAGACAAGGGAAGGACTATATGAGTGGTTACTCATGCCTTTTGAGCTAACCAATGTACTAAGCACTTTCATGAGGCTCGTGAATGAGGTACTGTAGGAGTTTCTAGAAAAGTTTGTCATTGTTTACCTAGATGATATATTGATCTTTACTAATACATTGGATGAGCATTTGATTCATATTTGAAAGGTGTTTGATAAGTTGAGGGAAGAAAAGTTGTTGATAAACCTAAAGAAGTGCAATTTTGTAAAGAAGGAGTTGGTGTACTTGGGATTTGTAGTCTCAGAAAAAGGTCTGAAAATGGACCCAAGGAAAGTGAAGGTTATCCTCGAATAGCCTACTCCAAGGAGTGCAACAGAGATAAGATCTTTTCATGGACTGGTTACATTTTACAGAAAGTTCATAAGAGGTTTTAGCAATATTTGTGGACCCTTGACTAAAACAATGAGATGAGATAGGAAATAGTTTAAGTGGATTGTAGGACAAAATAAGAGTTTTAATTTGTTGAAACAAAAAGTTACTGAGCAACCTATTTTAACACTTCTTAATTTTAACAAGGTGTTTCAAGTAGACTATGATGCTACTGGTACTACAATAGGAGCTATTTTGAGCCAAGAAGGTAGACCTATTGCTTATTTTAGTGAGAATTTGAATGATGCAAAAAGAAAATATTATGTTTACGATCAGGGATTTTATGCTATAGTTCAAGCTTTGAAGAAGTGGAGACACTATCTTCTTCCTAAGTAGTTTTTTTTGTATACTGATCATCAAGCTGTGCAATTTTTGAATAGTAAAGGAAAATTGAACCAAATGAATTTAAAGTGGGTTGAGTTTTTGCAGAGTTATACATTTGTTTTGAAACATAGGAGTGGGAAGTCTAACAAAGTTACAAATGCTCTTAGTAGAAGATAAATTTTGCTGATAGAAATGCAGATAGAGGTGGTTGGGTTCAAGGAACTCAATACGCTGTATCCAGATGATCCTAATTTTGGTGAAGCATGGAAGGCTTGTACAAACCTATTACACTTGATAGAACAAAGTGGTTGGATTTTATGATCTAGTATAATATGTTGATCAAAGGAATCCATTTGTGCATGAGAAAGAATCTCATCAAGGAGAAGCATAATGGATTATTGGTTTGACATTTTGGTAGAGATAAAACTATAGCTTTGGCTGCTGAAAATTATTACTGGCCATAGTTGCAGCAAGATGTGATGAAGTTTGTACAAAGTTGTAGAGTATGTCAGATGGCGAAAGGAGTGAAGAAGAATATAGGGTTGTATCAACCATTGCCTATACCCGAGAAGTCATGGGAGGATGTCAGAATGGATTTTGTTCTTGAATTACCGATGACACAACACAGGCATGATTCTTATTTTGTGGTGGTTGACAAGTTTTCAAAGATGGCACATTTTATTCCTTGCAAGAAGACTAGTGATGTTGTTCATGTAGCAGAGTTATTTTTTAGAGAAGTGGTGAGATAACATGGTTTGCCAAAGAGTATAGTTTTAGATAGAGTTACCAAATTTGTTGGGTATTTCTGGTGTACATTGTGAAAGAATTTGAAGATAGATTTGAAGTTCAGTTCATCACATCATCCACAAACTGATGGATAGACAGAAGTTGTGAATCACAGTTTGGGAAATGCTTGGTTGGAGATAAACCAAAACGATGGGATACTATTTTACCATAGGAAAAATTTGCATATAATAATTCTATCAATAGGAGTACTAGTAAATCACGATTCCATATTATATATGGGAGTAGTCCTACAAATTCTTTTGAATTGAGGCAGTTGGATAAAGGAGAGATAAGTTGTGTTGAAGTAGAAGATTTTGCTAAACATTTGAAGAACATCCATGAGGAGGTGAGGAAGCACATCATAAAGATGAATACACAGTATAAGGCTAAGACAAATGTGAAAAGGAGATATAAGAAATTTTAGATTGGAGATGAAGTCATGGTTCATTTGAGAAAGAAGTGTTTTCTAGTGGGTACATATAATAATCCGAAGACGAAGAAGTTTGGACCATGCAAGATAGTGAAAAGGCATGATTTTGGAAATGCGTATGAAGTAGAGTTGCTTACTAAATTGAATATTTCACCAGTATTTAATATTTCGTATTTGATCGAGTATTATGAAAGAGATAATGAAGATGAAGTTGCAAAAGCATAGTGGAGAATTCCAACAGCTAGTTCGGCTACAAAGGAGATTGAGGAGATATTGGATAGTCATGTTAGCAAAAGTACCAGAAACAAAACTTATGAGGAATATCTGGTCAAATGGAAAGGGAGGCCAGTTGAGGATTCATCATGGCTAGCAAAGAAGGATGTTATCTATCTTGGTTTTACTCTAAACACTTGAGATGTGATGGGGTCACTTCTCAAATTACCCTGTGGGTCTGATGCAGGAGCATCCTAGGTGTAAGGGCAATCTTCATTCACCCAAAAATATTTTATTTTTAGTCTTTTCTATTATAATAAGGACTAGTAGACATTGTGGTTACAATTTCTATTTATGGAAACTTGTTATCTTTAGTAAGTTTGTCATATGATCTTAGAATTTTCTCATTTTCTATAAGAAGGTTCATTTTGGAGATATAAGCCTACCATAAAAGTCTCATTTCTCTAGCTTAAGCATCAGAGAAGTTATTGCAAATTTTTGGTGAAAAATTTTGCAGAAAAATCTCCAGGCTCACCATTAGAGGCCTTAGAGTGCCTAGATGAGGTACAAAAACTCAATAGAAGGATGCTAGCACAATTCCACATCTATAGATCAAAAGCTGGCATTTTTGAAAAGTGGTTATAATAGCCAACTGGAGCAATGGTTTGTGAGTTATGGCCTTCTGAAGTTGGGCTACCCAAAATTTCTAAAATAATTGTCAAAGATGTATTTGGGTAACTCTATATGTTTTTTTAGCGTCTATCAGCCCTAGGTATTAAGTTTGAGCATCTAGAACCTTCCTAGGCAGCATAAAACTGCCTATTTAAGAAAGGCCTAAACATTGTCTAGGATAGCTCTGGGTGATAGTTCATAGCTTGTCTTGCAAATTATTGTACTAAAGGTTCCCTTGTGGGTTAGTATATTGCATTAAGTTTGAGCATCTAGAACCTTCCTGGGCAGCATAAAACTGCCTATTTAAGAAAGGCCCAAACATTGTCTAGGATAGCTCTGGGTGATAGTTCACGGCTTGTCTTGAAAATTATTGTACTGAAGGTGCCCATGTGGGTTAGTATATTGCATTTATGAATTCTATAATTTTGCATTTGTGGCAAAATTAAGAAGTCCATATTATGTTCTCACATTTACTATTATTTCTTTGTTTCTATTATGATTTTATGGTATTGAGGGGTGCACCTTGCATCACTAGTTAAGAGCTAGTGATGGATAGACAAAGAGGAGGGAGAAGTAAAATTCATTTCTATTATTCTGCAAGGAATAATACAAAGATCATTTGGATAGTGGGTTCATTGGTCTTAACCTTGAATTTTTTTGGGTAGTGGGTCCAGCTGTCTTCTACAACTCCTAATAGGGTTGGAATCTCGTAATAGGGATTCAAAGTCTCCTAATAGGGATTGATATGTACTGAATGTTGTTATAGACTCCTAACAGGATCCATCCTCTAATAAGGAATATTTATATTAGTACATAATCTTGTGGGTACCATCCCCATCAGAATTTTCCCTCTAATCAAGAGTTTCCCTAGTTAACATATATGGTGTTATTGTGCATGAGTATCTTCTTGTGATTTTTTATTATATTTCTCATATGGTTAAGATTTAATAAGGTTGATAATTATGATAATAGTTGAGTAACTTATTCACCCCCACCCCCCCATATTCACCTAGAGATTTTTTGTATGCAAATAAAGATGAGGAAACTGAGGAAAGATTTCAGATTGAAAGTGATGATGAGGTAGGATTTGTAACCATTAAAGAAGATGATCTTGACATAGAAATTAGAGAGGAGAAAGCTCTAGTTTCTCAAGTTGAAAAGAAATTTGATTGGATAATAGACAATGCATGTGTATTGCATAAAATGTAACTAAGGAATAAACAATAAGCAACTAAAGCCTATTCCTACATTTTTATGCAAACCTCAAATATAAGTGATGTGGAGAACCATGCAAGCAAGTGTGAAGAAATGAAATATGAAATAACTCTAAATTATATTGAACACAACTTATGCAAATGAAAACCTCCAAGATAACATATATATGATGTTGTTATTGTTGGAATGTGGTTGCTCACAAATCCTACAACATAACAATAGGTTGAATCTTTCTTGTAGAAACAAGGAGAAGTTTCTTCTTTTAAAGGAAATGAGATGAAATGCACGGTTGAGAATCAATGTAAGATGGAAGGCTAGGATTTCTTAGGATCGATGAGGTATTAATAAGGTGGAGGCCAAGTGGACTCGATGTGGATTAGAGTTTTGACCATCCAAAGGGGGAAATATGCTCACATAGGTGTGAGCAACCTTTGATGTGATGGGTTTATGGAATGTGTAAGAGATTGAAATCTCAAGGTTTTTTGACACATGTGTGGGAAACTTTGGTTCACATGTGAAGGGGGGGAAATGTGTAAGAGTGTAAGAGTCACATGTCACATGTGACGAGGGATTGCTAATCCTTTGATTAGGATTGTGAAAATGATTAAGAATGTGATTAGATGGGGAACTAGGAAAAATTAGTGGGTAAGTGGATTGACCTAGGTTAGAAGGATGGGTTAGGTAAGGAAAGTGAGGTTAGGTGAAGGTTAAACTTAGAAGCCATGTTCTCAAATAGAATTAAATCTAATATTTAATTACAAGTGGAACTAAAAGAGATTAAATAATTCATTTACTTAATTAAAATGAAGGATTAAGATGCAAGCAGGATGAGGCGGAATAGTCTATTATTAAATAAATGTAAATTTATTTAAATCAAGGATGGGGGAATAAAGACGAATGTAATTAAATAAATGTAAATTTATTTAATTAAAGGTAAGATCAGACTAAAATTAAATAAATAATAAATATCTATTTAATTGGTCAGGATAATGGTATTTGTGTTCAATTGGACAATTTTAGGTGTCTACTTGATGTTCGTATCACATGACTGGTGATATGAACAAGTTTGTTGAATTTAGGAATCATGATGGAGGTATTGTTAGAGTTGGAAACAATGTATCTTGTCACATTACAAGGATAGGATCTATTAATCTTGATGGAAATACTAACACTAGTGATGTTTACTTTGTTGATGGTTTGAAACATAATATTGGAGTGTTGGACAGTTGGTAGATAAGGTTATTAGTTGCAATTCATAGAAAAGACATGCATTATCAAAGATAAAGATGGTAAGTTTATTGGAGTAGGTACAAGATCTAGAGGTAATGTATTTTAGTTGAATCCCACTAAGATGACATGTTTTGTTGCTAAAGTGGATAACAGTTGATTACTGCATAGGAGCTTTTGTCATATAAACTTTGATAAAATTGTGAAGGTTAGTAGTGATATTTCTAGTTAGAGATTTGCCTAAGATAATGAAGCCTATTAATGTTGTCTACAAAGAGTGTATCATGGATAAATAGAATAAAGTGTCATTTCCTAGTAATAAGTACACTACTACAGAGAAGCTAGAGATTGTTCACACAGATTTGAGTGACCCTACCAGGACTAGAGGATTCTATGGAGAAAGGTATTTCATGATTTTTGTTGATTTTTTCACTAGAATGATGTGGGTAGAATTTCTTAAAGAGAAATTTGAAGGATTTGAGAAGTTCAAAATATTTAAGAATAGAGTTGAGAAGGAATCTAGTGTTAAGATAAAATGTTTAAGATCAGATAGAGGAGGAGATTTTACCTCTAGAGAATTCAACATATTTTGTGAAGAGAATGGAATCAAAAGATGGTTATCATCATCTAAGACCCCTATAGAAGAAAGAAGAAATAGTTTAGTATCAAAGGCATCAAGAGCAATGATGTTTGAGAGCAATGTATCCAAGACATTTTGGGGAGAAGTAGTCAATCAAGCAGTATTCACCATGAACAAATTACAGATTAGAAAAGGTATGAATAAGGCTCCTTATGAATTATGGTTTGGTCATACACCTTTATTAAATTATTTCAAAATCTTTGGAAGCAAATGTTACATAAAGAGAGATGATGATGTTGGTAATTTTGATTAAAGAAGTGATGAAGGTATATTTCTTGGTTATTCATTGAAAATAAAAGCTTACAAATTTTTTTAATAATAGAACCAAGACAATAGTTCAATGTGAAAATGTAAAAGTTGGTAAAAAAAAATTGGATTTAAGGAAAAGACGATGGATTATAATTTTGATGAAGAAGAAGAAAATACTAGAATTATTAGAGAGAATGTGGAAGTTTTCTTTGAGACTAATAATGGTCTACAAAATGATGTACACATTGTTGAGAAAAGAGAAGACTAGAGATCTAAACCAAGAGAAGAGATAAGAGTTGAAATAGAAACTCCTACCTTTAATATGAACATGATAAAGAATCACCCACCAGAGAAGATAATTGGAAGAAAATAAAAATGAGTGATGATAAGAAACAGAGTTAATGAGGGATTATGTTTGATTTCTCAAGTTGAACCTAAGAGTGCAGATGAGGCATGCAAAGATGATCATTGGATTCAAGCAATGAAGGAAGAATTGGATTAGATTGTGAAGAATCACACATGGGAATTATTTCCTAGACCTAAGGACAAGAATGTTATAGGAACTAACTATGTATTTAGAAACAAGATGAATGAACAAGGTGAAGTTGTAAGAAACAAGGCTAGACTTGTATGTAAAGGATATTCATAGTAAGAAGGAATAGATTATGAGGAAACATATGCCTCCATAGCCAGAATGGAAGCAGTGAGAATGTTCTTGGATTATGCAAAAAATAAGAAGTTCAAAGAGTATTAGATGGATGTCAAATCAGCTTTTCTAAATGGAGAACTTGAAGAAGAGATACACATTGAATAGTCTGAAGGATTTCCTTTGACAGAAGACAAGGATATGGTATGCATATTGAAGAAAGCTCTATATGGTCTAAAGAAAGCACCTTGAGCCTGGTATGCAATGTTGGACAAGTATTTGGAAAATATTGGATTTGTTAAAGGTACGAAATATAGTAACTTGTACTTGAAAGAAATTGAGAATGGTTTTTTGATAATAGTAATATTTATTAATGACATAATATTTGGAGGCAATGATGAAGCAAGTGATAAGTTTGCTAAAGAAATGAAGAATGAGTTTGAAATGAGTATGATAGGGAGATGAAATTATTTCTAAGTTTGGAGATTGTGAAAATTTAGTGTTAGCATTTTCATTTCACAAGCTAAGTATTTGAAAGACTTGTTGAAAAGATTTGGCTTGGAAAATTGTATGTCTGTTGGTACACCAATGATAAGTGGTCACAAGTTGTCTAGCAAGGATAAGACACCAACAATTAAGTAGAACAAGTGTGAATCCATGATTGGAGGTTTGCAATGTATGAATCATAGTAGACCAACTATAGAAAATGCAGTTGGGATTGTAGCTATATTTCAAGCTAGTCCTAAGGAGTATCATTATGTAGAAATAAAAAGAATATTCAAATATTTGAAGGGGATGTCTAATTATGGGATATGGTATGATGGATCTAGTGATTTCACTCTATGTGCTTATACTAATGTGGATTGAGCAAGCCGTATGGATGATAGGAAAAGCACCAGTGGTGGAGCATTCTTTCTTGGAGGAAGATTGGTTTCTTGGCTAAGAAAGAAGTAAGATTGTATTTCACAGAGCACAATTGAAGTAGAGTATGTAGCAGAAACAAATGCTTTTAATTAGGTCATGTGGATAAAGAAAATGTTGAAGGATATTTGGATAGAATTTTAAGAACCTATCATCATATATTGTGATAACACAAGTACAACAAGTATGTCTAAGAATCTTGTATTACATTCTAAGACTAAACATATATCTATTAAGTATCATGTTTTGAGAGAGAAAGTAGTAGAGAAAGAGATCAGATTGGAGTATATCAATACTAAAGATTAGATTGTAGATATCTTTACTAAGCCCTTACCTAAAGATACATTTGAGTACTTGAGAGGTATGCTTGGGGTTATGCCCCCACCTACTTTAGAGTAGATGATACAAAGATTGCATCAGTTCAGTGGTACAGAGCTCTATTGTTTGACTAGACTGAATGTTGATGCTTCCTGTATGGAGGAGTATCTGTAATGAGAAGAGCCATTAAGGACTCTTGGTAATTGGTCTTAAATAGTGTCTTTGGACACTTGAGATGGTTGAAGACTTGGAGAAGATGATTGACATAATGAGATCTTTTTCATTGATGTCAATAGGGGAGAGAATGCATGAAAAACATCTCCTAAGTATGAATGGGGGAGAATAGAAGTGTGTATGGAAATCTCTACTTTATTAGGGATATTTAGAAATATTTGTGTAAGTAAGGAGAAGGAATATCTCTATGGAGGAGATATATAGCATGAAGAGCTATGATATATTGGGGAGAAGTTGAGATTTTTTAAGTGCATGAACACCTTATTCCAATCCTAAGAGTTGCAAAACAAAGTAGTGTTCTAAAGGATTTTAGATTTTATTAATGAAGAGGATTTGAAAAGATGAGAACAACATAGTATTGTTTGGTATTCTTGAAACCTAGATGTTTTTTTATCTATGTTGCCATCAATGCCAAAGGGGGAGATTGTTAGCATGAATGCTAATGATATTTCTTTGGGGGAGTACCCTAAGCATTGGAGAGCTTGTGGCATTATTGCCATGTTGCATTCATGACTATGTTTGTCATTGATATCAATGTAGCAGTAATTATGTGAAGACTAGTAGAATAGTAGATAGAGATCATGGTCGTATGGACATAGTTTTAATGATCAGGTGATGTGTGATTAAGGAAATGTTCCACACTATATCTTGATGATAGGGTTAAGTGTGTGTAACATAAGTCATAGTGATATAGAAAACATTCATGATTTATAGATAGAAGTGCAGAAATAGAGTGCCTAATAATTGTATTTTATCTTTTAATAGAGGTATAATCAAGGTACATGAAGTTATGCAGTGATAGAGGATAGTCTAATGATGACATTAGTTGAGTGTGCAAGTCATAAAGTCACACTTGTGAGAATTTTTAAAGACTATGAGCCGACAGTGCTATGTGCTTACGAAATAATTAATTATCTTATTATGGTCCTATTATAATTAATTGAGAAAGCCTCAAGGCCAACTCAAGGAATTTTTTTGAGGACTTGGTATAAATGAAAATATTTTCGTTGATTTTAAAATCATGTGGGAAATGCGAAGTGTTCAAGGAAGTGCAAACAAGAGCAGAGTATTTTGTAAATGTGAGTAAGTGATCCAAGGGATTATTGCATACGAAGTTTGTGATCTAGTATCAAGATTAGAAGGATCAAAATTCTAGATGATAGGATAGAGAAAGAGGAAGAAGTACACTTCAATTCTATAATTTTATAAGGAATAATATAGAGATCATTTGGATAGTAGGTTCATAGGTCTTTCCCTTGAATTTTTTTGGACAATGGTTCTATTTGTCTTCTACAACTCCTAACAGGGTTGGAATCTCCTAAAAAGGATTCAAAGTCTCCTAATAGGGACATATATGTATTGAGTGTTTTCATAGACTCCTAATAGGGTCCATCCTCTAGCTAGGAATATTTAGATTTCCTTCTGATCAAGGATTTTCTTAGCTAACATATCTAGTGTTATTGTGCATTAGTACCTTGTTATGTTTTTCGATTATATTGCTCATATGGTTAAGATTTGATAAGATTGATAATTATGATAATAGTTAAATAATTGTTTCACCCCCACCCCCCCAACCCCTCTCTCAGTTATATCAGTGGACTATATTTTATAACAGGTCACACATGTGAGAAGTTATCATGAGTGTGAGTCGACAATGTTGAGTAATTGTAAAATAATTAATTATCTTAAAGTGGTCTTATTATAATTAATTAGGAAAGCCTCAAGGCCAACTCAAGGAATCAATTTAAGGAAATGGTATAAAGGAAGGTTATTTTCCTTTTGGTAAAGTGTGAATTTAATGTATCAAGTGGGAAGTGAGCAAACAAAAGTAGAGTATTTGGTAAAAGTGAGTAAGTGATCCAAGGGATTATTGGATGCAAAGTTGGTGATCTGATATTGAGATCAGAAGAGGAAGTCTAGTTGACAAGACAAGGGAAGTACATGTATAGTTCATTTATATTATTTTTCAAGGAATAATATGGAGATCAGTTGGACAGTGAGTTCATTGACCTTACCCCTAAATTTTTTTGGACAGTGGGTCCATCTGCCTTCTGTAACTCCTAACAAGGTTAGAATCTCCTAATAGGGATTCAAAGTCTCTTGACAGGGACTGATATGTATTGGATGTATTTCATTGACTCCTAACAAGATCCATCCTCTAACAAGAAACATTTATATTAGTACATCATTTTGTGGGTACCATCTCCATCAAAGTTTTCACTCTAATCAAGGGTTTCCCTAGTTAACATATCTAGTGTCATTGTGTATGATTATCTTGTTATGGTTTCTAATTATATTGTTCACATGCTTAAAGGTTAATAAGATTGATAATTATTTTAATAGTTGGATAACTGATTCATCCCCCCCTCTTAGTTAGATTGGTGGACTTTACTTTTTAACACCACAATCTCATTATGAATAAAGGCACTGATGTCCTCATTCAGTATTACTCTTGGTGGTAGTGGTGATAGGACTCTAACATTGTCACCTATGCTTAAATCTACTAGATAGACTTTGACTTCTAGCTCTAGCCTCTCTTTGATGCTCACAAAAAGAAGATTTGTGTCTATGGATTTCATTCTTTTAATAAAATTCCTTTACAAAGAGTATGCAAAGTAAATTGTGTTTCCTAATATAACTTCTAGGGCAAAAAATAGCTCAATTAAATTTACCTCAATAACACATGCATAAGTTGCTTTAGATTTTTTCTTTTAAACTTGGTAATTTCTTAGAAAGGAAAGTGTCAAATGAATTCCCATTTACAAATACTTGTAATCTGAAAAATAAGAAAATGGTTAACTATGCAATTAATTCAATTCATCTACAATAGTAAATTTTCTTTGATAGGCTCCAACTTCATAGAGTTTATCTTTTTGTTTACCAATAGTGTTGTACTTATTCATTACAATTCATTACCTTATCGGGGATGTAATAGATTTTTTCCATTGTAAAATATCCCTAAGCAGTGTCCTTGCTATCTTAATTTGAAGACATACCTTAGTGGATTGAATTTGATGTTTTATTATTGGTTACATTCTTATCTTCCTTATTATTCCATACTTTTTTTATGATATTTCTCGGTGTTTCATTGTTCACATAACTCTTATATCCATAGTTTGTTGATATTTGTAGATTTGTATTGTATTACTATATTTGTGGTAGGCATAAAATGATGTTCATGTGTTTATGTTCACATATCTATACAAGTATTCTCTTTCCATATGTCATCTTTTTCCATAGTTATTGCATTATATGTTTCTTGCCTTTCTTGTTGGTAAAGTTTTGTTCCTACAATATTTAGCCTATGACCAAATAGATTGTAGTTATAGCAATGACCCATAAAAGTTCTTTTTGTTGATGTTCTCAATGTTCTCATTGTGCAGTCTTTTTCTTTGTGTCTAAACTTATAGCAATTATAGAAAAGACCATTAAAGGATTCTTCCAGTGAGATGTTTGATAGTCTACTTCTACACACATTAGTTTTATGTCCTAGTTTATCATAATGATAGAATGTAAGTTTCTTGTTCTGAGTTTTTCTTGATTGAGATGTGTTTTCTTCACCATTTTTAGATGATTTATCAATTTCAAATTTATTGTTATCGGTATAACCAAGTCCGATTTTATCTCTTGATTCCCTTTATCATTTTAATTGTCCATCAATCTTTTCATACTCAGATATGATGCAAGAGCATCCTAAGGTAGTTAGAAATCCTACATATTGGAGTTATTTTGGCTTTAGAGTTGAGGGCTCAGTCGATTCATGGTGGCACTCAGTTGTTGAATGTACTTGGCATACATTGGGAGCTCAGCTTATACTATATGGCTAGGTTATTCTTGGTTGCAATATTGACCGAGTAGCTCGATCAATAAAGGGGTTCAGTTGCTAGAGGACTTGACACATACTAGTGTTCAGCAATGCTTGTGTGAGCTTGATGATGCTTGGTGGTTTTGCTAATACTCAACAGTTTGGTGGTTCTTCTGATGCTCGATCATGTCTTGGTCTTTCTTTAACCACGTTGTCTATGATTAGTTTCTAGTTTGAGCTGACCTTTGCATTTAATTTGGTTATATGTATTCAATGGTCATTGCAAGCTGATTTGTGGCTTAAATATGTATTTAATGTAAGGGTTTATTTAATTTCTAAAATTCTAAGCCAACTTGTGGCTTAGTTGGGTAAAAATAAGGGGTCTTGTGAAGTCCTAAGTTGTGATCATCCAACTTGGAGAAGAGGATGAAGAGAAGGATCAAACTTTGAGAAGAGCTAGGGAAACAAGGAGATTTCTTGGTGGGCTTGCAAGCACAATTTTAGATCTTCCTTGGTAGTTTCTAACAAAGGGATGTTGTGTTATAGATCTAGAATATCTAGAATTTGGGTTGGATCTTGAAGGATCTTGTAGAACTATTACTTTCTTTGTATTTAGCTATAATTGGGAAGGCCTTACAACCTGAAACATTGCATGTAACCATTTATTTTTTGAATAAAGAGTTTTGTTTGGTATCAAATCTTATTTCTTGTGTTGTTTTTTCATTGTGTGGTTATTTTTTGGGGGCTGGGACATCTCCTATAGGGATTCTACTACATCAAGATCAATTTTAGTAAGCTTCCCATTAACTTATTGTTTTATCTTCAATTTTTTTTGACAAATCATCTACTTATTTTCTCATTTTTTCATTCTGAACAATGGCTTGTTAGTTTTCCTCATTTGTGTCAATTATATATCCATTCAATGTATTATTTTTTCATTGTAGTTGAATAATAGTGTTGTCCCTATCTTTAGTTCCTTTTTACAATATTTTTTTATCAACTTTTACTTTTCCTTTTTTATCTTCAATGTTCTTCATTTTGTTTAGCATTTCAATCATCCTTAAGGCTGGGCTTTCAAGTTCTCTTTTTGCTTGTTGTAGGTTTTCTTCAAGGATAGTATTTCTATCTAATAGATCAACTACTACAACATTGGCTTCTTCTGAGCTTGTATTGTTTTGAGAAAGTTCTTCAAGATGCTCAAGAATTGTTTACAACCTTTTTTATAGTTCTTTTCTTTTTGCAAATGAGACTTTCAACTTCTTTAATTTATCATTTTGGGCTATAGCTTCGTCTAGGGCTTATTCAAGTTGTCTTTCCCTTTTGTACCTTTCCATTTTCTAGATCTACTCTCAAGTTGTCAAACTTTCTTTCAAGAGAACTTACTCTAATACCAATTATTAGTTATAGGTAGAAAAGGTTAAGTACTGAGAGGGGTGGGGGATGAATTAGTACTTAGACAATAATTCAATTTTTCACCAGTTAACTGATAGTTTGTGACAATGTTGTTCTAATAATCTAGATCAAATCAGTATCTTAAAAACTTAACCATTAATAATCCATATACATGAAAGTAAACAATAATTCATGAAAAAAAAATCACACACATAACACAAAGGTTTTGGTATCACAAAAAACCCTTGGTCAGAGGGAAAAATTATTGTGGGGATGGAACCCGCAACTTTTTCATTGCAATTAACAAGGTTTGTCGATTAGGCATACATTGGTGTTTCCTTCTAAGAAATTCACTCTGTCAAGAGTGACCAATACTATACTAATTATATCTCTAGCCTATTAAGACTACTCTGCTAAGAGATTTTACCTTGTTTGTCTAGGCATTCACCTTGTTAGAGGTTTTAACAAAAGTTTATAGATGAACTTGATAGACCTGTGAAAGACTCTTCAAATCTTGTAAAAGCTTATTAGGTATGGTACAAGAAAAATTGACCTACCTAGTGCTCCTCCTTAAGCTTGTCAAATCAGCTTGTTTCTTTCCTTCTTAGTTAATCTCTCTTTCATTGTGCTTCTTGTTAATTGTATCTTCTCTCTTATTCTCTATCTTCTCCCTTAAATCATTTCCTATCAATAACTCTAACCTTAATCTTGACGATAGATCTTAGGGTTACATCAACTCAAAAATTTCTTCATAAGCTTTCTTTGATAATCTCATTTATACTTCTCCAATAATATATCTTCACTAATATCTTATTATTTTGATAGTAACTTCTTCTATACTCCGATAGTAACTTTTCCCTTAGAAAATTTGACATCAATGACAAAAATTTAACTAACTCCATCAATTCTCCAACATGATAGTGTAGGTTGGTGGCATATGAGTGTATTTGTGTAATGTAGATGTACAAAAGAAGATTTGTGTCCTTGATTGCATAAGTGAAGTGTTCATTATAGTGCAAAGCATTGAAGACTTCAATATACTATCTACCAAAATAAGTGAGCCAAAGGTGAAAACATATCTTCCAATTGTGGTGTGGTTGTATATCACTTGTGCATCTAGTCTTTCTTATCCTTCTTTATCTAGGTAGTGAGTCATCTAATAGTGAGCTTCCTTTGGGCATTGAGTCTCTAGAAGTGATCCTTTATTGTAATCCACATTAAAAGGGTATAATATATTTGAGAATAATTTGATCCATAGTTTTTCCCTTTATAGGGCTTTCCAAGTAAATATGGTGTTTCATGTATTCATAGTTTTATGATTTTTATGTTCATGTCACACTCTTATGTTTGGTATTTTGTTTCGAGTTTGTATTATAGTTAGCAATTATAAGAAAGCTTAATTTATTATTTCAATATATTTATTTGTAGAATAATGTCTAATGACTCAACAAAAACTTTGAATTATTCTTTCTTTATTAAGCCCTTTTCTTTCTACCCTTTCATAGATTCTATTTTGTTGTATGTATGGCATTGGTTTAGAATTTTAATGAAAAATATTAAGCTTTAAAATGAAATAAATGATTTATTTTTGCATATGGTAATCTTCCTTTTCATACTTGTTGTTTTGAATGATGTAAGAACTAAATTCCCTAACATTGCCACATAATCTAATAAATCACAAAATGTGGAATTTAAAATTTTGAAAAGTCAAATGTCGACTATATATATAGGCACTAATTTCCATTTCATCAAAGTTGAATATAATTTTATAGTGACATTCAAACAAGTCACAAAGAAGAAACATGTTATCATAAATATCATAATATGAACATAATTAATGTCATTTATTTTTAATACAAACTGAGCACATGTCGAAACTACAAAAACATAAGATACTGATATATACATATAACGCATTGATCTTATGTCACGACTATGTCGACCTGCATGTCAAACATAAGCATAGCATTAGTACATCATATGGTATAAATTGTATGATAACTTAAAACATATAAATAACATGCCATTGAACCTTAGTGTGCATCTGCATGTAGTCATTTCTCCATGCCGTTGGAATGTTGTCCATCCACTATCATGAGACAAAAGAGTGGTCTAGGTGCTTTTACCACCCAACCATGGAGTGGTTAGCTCCATGAGGTTCTCCAGTTAAGAAGAAGTACTCGACCCTGGCACAAGAAAGCTAGCAACTCAGCACAATTGGATCAAAAAGATCTAGTGCAACCAAGTGATCTAATCTACTTACACCTATGTCTAGTAGATACATTCACAAGGATATGGAAAAAGGACAAAAATAATAATAATAACCAATGCATTTCAATCATATCCATATATATTTTATCGAGCTCAGCTAAGCATCATGAACCAGTTTAGTGTAAAAGACTAGCAGGTAATACGTATGGAACACTAACTTAAGTTTTCCAATAATTACCCTCCTCTTTGATCCCATATTCAACACCCTTTTCCAAAAGTCAATTTGATCCAAAAGAATCATCCATTAACCTTATAAACATCTATCTAAAAGAAAAGTTCTTAAAGCTTGAATATATGTTCTTTAATTTTCCAAAATTCCTTAATGATAATTGCATGGTTAAGTTAAAAACATAATGATTCTAAATTTATCTATTTTTCTAAGAAAAATGTCACTCTCTACAGATAATAGAAAACTAAGCTAGACAAAATTTCAATTCTATAGCTTGTAAATAAATCTAGCAAAGTTTGATTATAAGTTACATTAAAACTTCCATTTATTTCAAACAACAATACCAATATCATATCTACCAACATAATTTAGATTTACAGCCTCCTAGCTTTACACTAGGGTAAGTGCACCAAGTTGTGGTGCCAAAAAGGTGACACGTTTTTTTTATTTTTTCTAATTTTCAATAGCACACACGTGCTATGGCTTGGGTAACCTGAGCCATAGCACGCACATGCTATGGTTTGGGTAACCTGAGCCATAGTGTGTACACACTAGAGTGTGTATGCACTATAGCACGTATGCACTTTATAAAAGACCAAATTATTATGAATGGGCTGCATACCCACAACCCATTCATTTTTTCTCTATTTTCCTACTTCCCCTCCTCACAGTGCATATACGGATTGAAAGAATAGAAGGTTTTTGCCACCCGCCTTGCCAATATGCCTCCTCACCATCGAAGTTCAAGATCACGAGCATGTCATATGTTATTTAACTTTCTTTTTGAATTGTTTTATATGTTTTTTATATTGTTTTGCAAGTTTTTTTTAATTTTTCTTCAAATTTGTTTATTTATTTAGATTCCAATTGATTTCTTATCACAAAATGTAAATAATGAATCAAAAAATCTCCAAGAAGATCAAAACCAAAACCCTCAACAAGATCCAAATCAAAACCCTCCACAACAAGAACAACAAATTCTACAACCTAAACCAATTGCAAGACCTCCTTTTGGCAAACAAGAAAACATAATAAATGAAATAAAAAGAGGTAAAAATGAATTAGAAGCACTCATTGGTAGGTTGAAAGCTTCTGGACAAACCAATCCAATGAGAGCTCAATTGGCATCCTCCCTCGAGTCCATTAAGACCCACGTAGGTTCTGTTAGTGGTTAGTTGGAAATTTGGCAGGTTAAGAGGGATGAACAAAAAAGATATTATGCAAATAAATTATCATATCAAGATGTTAAAATATATATATATATACCAAAAGGGAGGATTTTTGCATTATTTAGAAAGTTTGGTGAACAAGATACTATTAGAGAGAGTACTAAATGGTTCCCCATCCATTGGTGCATACATGATGGTATTAGAAATAAATTTTGGGATAGATGGTGGATGGTTTTTGATGCCCCTTCTTGCAATAATCACAAGGTCACAATGTATTTCTTAAGGAAATTATATTGTGAGTTTGTCCTTGGGGAGATCCCCAATTATTTTGATATATTAGACTCTCAGGGTAGAGGTGGAGGGTCATCATTTGAGAGGTCGGGGGCATGTCATGACTCTAATGTAGTTAGAGCACCTATGGTCAAGCCACAGGGTGAACATGTGACTATTCCATCAGTTGTGAAGGAACATGTAGAGGCCAATGCTTTAGGTACTATTAATGCTTTCACATAGACCCTCATTCATTGCACGAGTCCATTAGTTGAGGAGAAGCCTTTTGCGCATCCTGATTATGGAAATTTGGCAATCATGTTGGGGATAGTGCAGATGATGAATCATCACTGATCAACTCCTAAATGAGACATTTGTCATTGACACATAGGTAAATTACAATTATAATAAACTAATTTAATCACATTTCATATGTATAGTGAATGATTAATTAATTAGTATCTATTGGCATTGTTCAAAATTTAGGGTTAGAGCATTGGTGGCCCTAGTAGTGATCCCCTAGCTCCATTTTTCATCCTGTCAATAAGTCCAAAGGTATGTATCAATTTAATCATTTAAATTAATACATATATTTATTAAGTAATCATATTAAGGATTGAAAAAAGAATTTATGCATGTGCATCAGTTCTCCATAGGACCGTCGACATTCACTACGGATGAGCCTAGATGTGATAGGAGCGTCATAGAGGTATATTTGTTTCATGAATTCATTTTATTATATTTCTTTCATGTTTCATGTTACATGTAGCATGTATTGTATGAAATTTAGTTCTTGACATTTGAGACTCCTCATCTTTGGTAGTCCATCAATCATGGAGTGGCTGCAGCTATGGCTAGTTCACAACTATTGACTGAGGTATGAAAGAATTTTCTTGATTTTAGTTGTTTATAATAGTCAGTATCAAAATTTCTAATGTTATTTATAAGTGATTATATTGATTAAATTGTTGTAGGATCTTGTCACACCTGATCGTCCACAAGCTGCCTTCGAGGTGGACTTGTAAAGTGACTATTTGATGGCTATAAGAAAATAATTAGTTTTGTGTGTACATATATTTGATTTCAATGTATAATAATTATTTATTCATATCTACTTTGTTTGTATCAGCTCAAGTTAGAGAAGAGCCTCAACAAGAGGATGAGCGAGCATGTGAGGAAGACCCCATCATCGCCACCGTCTCCCTCCACACGATGACCAAAGACCTCTAGAGACTTATTTCCTTCCCCTCATGGGGAGGAGAAGATATAGTTGATAGACATACATGTATAGGCATTAGTGGACATATATGTTGGATTTTATGTCAGTGGACATATTCAATATACATTTGATGTATATATGACATTTTATATTTGATGCATGACATTATTAGACTTATGAAATTATTGGTTAATATATGACATGTTTGTTCATGTATGACATTATTGGTTATCATAATATATTATGTGTTTGTTAATGTATGACATTATTGGCTATTATTTTATATTATATGTTTGTTCACGTATGACATTAAATTGGTTATCATAATATATTATATGTTCCTTCATGTATGGCATTATTGGTTAACATAATATATTATATGTTTGTTCATGTATGACATTATTGGTTACCATAATATATTATGAGGTTGCATATGTACTTGTACCCACACCCCTAGTACTCATACCCACATACCCAAGTATCGGGTACTCGGTGGAGAGCATCATAACTAAGGACCTTGATTGAGATTTTGGGTTATTATTTTCCATTCTTTGTTTATGTATCAGCTTGTTGCTTATCAAGCTCAATTCATTACTTAATTAGTTCGAAACTTTGATAGAATATTGATTAACAATAAACTTTATCACTGTTTAAGCATAATTTTATCATTTCCAATATGTCATCATCATATGATTTACGATCTTGTTCCTGTTTAAAGTTTTCCTTCTCTATTATTTGTTTATCAAGCTTAATTCAATACCTAATTAGTTTGAATTTTTGATACAATATTGATCAAAAATAAACTTTATCAGTGTTAAAGCTAGAAATGTATCATTTCCAATATGTCATTGTCATATAATTTATGATCTTCTTGTTCATGTTTAAAGTATGCCTTCTATGTTATGCATCTAAACATCTATCATAAATTATTATTACAAACATATAACAAATCTGAAACTGAAAACAATACATTACATTTGCAAACTTTATCACTATTATTGATTTGAAAAATCATTGTCATGACTCATAAATTCAGCTTTTCTATAAATATAAAAGTATAATTAAAAATAAAGTTTGACATACCCAAGTACCCCCATCCCCTATTATAAAAAAATAGTTGTACCCGTACCTGTACCCATACCCGTATCCTAAGTACCCCAAGTACCCCCATTCTTGTGCAACCTTGCATATTATATGTGGATCGTAGTGTTTTCTATACACCTATGTGTTCTATAGGATCTCTTGCTACTTAGAACATCTTCTCACCTTGCCCTACCTCCTCACCAGGGTAACTAATCCAAACTTGCAGCATCACTCCCTTACTCTTCTAGGAACAGTATCCCTCCAAAGGTTTTATAGGTCTACTAGGGTACCATAGCACTCCCTAGTCCAATAAAGGTTTCTATGATGTCCTGAGGTGTTATTGGAACACTTGTACTATGCTTGAATGAATAACAACAATGGGTTTGTACCCAATTTCAAGATTTCTTCACAAAAGGGCTACAAGGAGAGCCGCTAATTAGGCCTCCACCTAGATTTCTAGGGCCAATAGCTCCTCTGTGGTGCAGGAGAATCCACTTTACCTTCAAAAAACACTATAAATATTTCAAACTAAGGTCCTTGTGGCCTTTTTTCATGCTTAGGAATAATAGATTTAAAATTGGATCTCATTGTAAGGCCATAGTTACAAGATTGGCATTTTAAAAACCCTTCTCTAATTGTTTGTCATTAATGATCTGAGGCATAGGTATTTACATGTTTTTCATGTTAACATCCTTTAAGTATCATAAAAATAAGGTTACGACCAATTATGGCCACTAGATATGAAAAATTGCAAAATATGTAAAAATTGCTCTAAAAGTTGTCAAAGCAACTTTGAGCAACTTCTTTAAAAGTTCCTAAAACTTGTAAAATCCTCTCCCAAATGTCTATTTGCTTCAAACCACTCATATAACCATTGGTATCATCCTATATAAGCCCTTATAGGCAGGTGATAGGACTGATATGTAATTTTGGCATTGAAAGCAATAAAATTAGTATTTTTCCTTGCATAAACACGTGTTGTAGACCTTGGTATAGATGTGTACAGATGATTAGAGATGTCTTAGTGGATCTAAAATTTGGGTAATTTTATCTATTTCATTTTTGAAAAAGCTTCATGTTCTAACTCTTCATATTTTTAAAGTTATTCAATTTTTATTGTCGACTACCCAGAAATCAACCTACAAATCAACTATTAGAGTAAATAATTAATTATTTATTATATTTACTTAAGCTTACTTAGGTAAATGCATTTATTTAATATTTTATATTTAATGCATGTAGTGGTTAATTGTTGACAACACAGGAGTCTGTTCCCTTCTAGCATGTTCCACCTTTTGTGGATATATCTTGAGTTGTCATCCTTATCTTCTACCACCTTCCAACTTGTTCTACAAGCTTCCATGAGATCTTTATAAGCGGGCTCCCTCATTGTACTTTCATAAGGCATTGTGCATATTGTAAATACATTTTCTTCTTGTGTTTACACACATTGTCTCTCATGTCCATTTAGGGTTTTTCCCTTGCTCCATGCTCTTCCTCTCCTTGGCTTCTCTTTGATAGGTTCTCACATGCAGGTGATCTTGGGCATCTTCAAAGTTGGCTTTCATCAACTCCAACATGATATCAGAGCCTTCTTGCTACTGCTTGGTTGAAGATTTTGAAGTCATAATTTGAAGTCACAAACTCTAGTTTATTTGTGCATTTTTTCTTCAAATCAAGGGATCAACAAATTTTTGGAGCACATTGGGGCCAAACGGACATCACCATTGGATCTGAAAGGCTATTTGCAGTCAGAATTCATATAAACCTTTTCAATTTTGGAGACAAAGCTCCGGGAGGCAAAAAAATTTCGTTCTAGGGCTTCCGTACGAACCGTACGAATGATCTCGATGATTTTTTAAAAAATATATATTATTTGGGCATGCCACCAACACGCGGCCCCTAGCAGCAACCCCCGGCAGCGCCACCCTCTGCACACGCAACCTACACCGCAGCCCAGTCACCGCCCGAGCACCGCCACTCCTGCACCTCCACCGGCGGCAACCGCCAGTTAACGCCCCTCCTCTGCCTGTTGCAGCGTCTTTTCTCGCCTATTCTTTTCCCGCCTATGTGTGCACTTTGATAGCTCATAACTCAGCAACCACAGCACAGTCAGTAGGTCCGGCTCAATAGGTGACACCAACAAGCCACTTCAGCATTCTTTGTCGCGTCAGCAGCGAATCAACGCTTGACACATGGCAAGTCTGCCATGTGGCCTCTGCCACGTCCTCTGATTCACCACATGGCATCCACATGGAACTACCATGCGACACTCTTTTTTGTGATGACAGCCTCCAAGCTGTCAATTTTAATGCAATTATGGTGGATATTTTGAGTGTTTTAGGCCCGAGGATCATTTTCCTAGCATGGTTTCCTTTGTTTTGAGATGTATTTTATTTTCTTGCAGCTCTTTTTCAGTTTTGATCATTGTAGCTATCACTTTGAAGCACTTTTATGTATTGCACTGAGATAAAGTGCCACTTTTGCATTCCAGGAGTCATGAACATTGTTTTTGAGTCAGTTGTACATGCACTATTTTCATAAAGCACCATGGGGGGATAGTTGTTTGTTGTTCTAGGAATTCTCCCTTTGTCAAGTGAGTATCCCTTCCACAAAATTAGCCCCATGCAGAGTAAGTTTGATCGTGTCTTTATAGGTGTCTGTACCTCTCTTCCTCTCTCATCGTTCTTGGTTCGTCTGCAGGAGACTTTGGCCCACCTTTTCAGTTGCCTGTCATCACACCCCGTCTGCATTAAGGGGGGGTTATGTTGTTTTTCTAATGCATTCGTGGTTTGATAGTGTGAACTATGTATTCAGTGGTTGATCCTATATACAAGGCGATTGCAGTGGCTGGCTACCTATGCATTTCGGTGAGATGGATCATCTACCATATATACATGCTCGTTTCATGCCTTCTTCTTCCATGGAGGTTCTTCAAATCAGCAGTTTGATAGATTTGTGGCTTCTTCATGCTTCAGTGATGCTTTTCATGATCACTCCTTGTTCCTGTTTTAGGGGACATTCCCCTAGTTGGAGGCTTCTTCAGTTCTTCACTAGGTTACCTCTTTTTGGGGGAGGGTTTTTCCCACGTGGTTTTCTCTCTTTCCTCGTTTTACAGAGGTTGCATTCTCTTGCATTATACTTGGGTACCTAACATGGCCTCGTTGCCGAGATCCATTCTGCATTCATCTTAGTTTGTGAGCTTAAGGCATTTCCCTAAGTTGCACTTAAGGGGGGTGTTAGAGTAAATAATTAATTATTTATTAATTATTTATTCTATTTACTTGAGCTTACTTAGGTAAATGCATTTATTTAATATTTTGTATTTAATGCATGTAGTGGTTAGTTGTTGACAACACGGGAGTCTGTTCCCTTCTAGCATGTTCCACCTTTTGTGGATATGTGCTGAGTTGTCATCCTTATCTTCTACCACCTTCCAGCTTGTTCTACAAGCTTCCATGAGCTCTTTATAAGCGAGCTCCCTCATTGTATTTTCATAAGGCATTGTGCATATTGTAAATACATTTTCTTCTTGTGTTTGCACATATTGTCTCTCATGTCCATTTAGGGTTTTTCCCTTGCTCCATGCTCTTCCTCTCCTTGGCTTCTCTTTGACAGGTTTGCGCATGCAGGTGATCTTGGGCATCTTCGGAGTTGGCTTTCATCAACTCCAACATCAGCAAATTGCTAGGGCTGGGTTATTTTGGCATATTCCACCATGGTAAATTGATGCCCTTTGGTGAAATACAAGGTGTAATAATGTACTTTCATATTTTTCAATTTTTTTCTAGAAGATGCAAGGAGGTGAGTTTGAAGCCATACCCTAGGTGTGCTTCATGAAGAGTACACCAAATCAACATTTACAATAGTCCTTCTAGATTGAGTTCTTGGGTTCACTAGAGGATAAGATACTAGAAATTTGCCTCATTTACATGTCCCCACATGCCCTAATTGTTGGATTGTATTTTGTCTTTGTAGAAAGTGTACTTGCAGTGCAAATGGAGCTCTAATTAGGCCTTCAAATATAGTCTAATGTTGCAATAGCAACAACCTCCATTCTTCTCCATGCTTGGGCACTTTGGCATGTTTTATAATACCCAAAAGGGTATCCAAATCACTATTCAAGTCACCATGTCCTTTGGAAGAATCCCAATTTACACCTCTTCCTCATTCTAGGAGGGCTACAAGCCAATTTAGTGGTTTTTGAAAGCAACTTCATACTATAAGTTGTCTTTGATGAAATGAATCTTGGATTCATTTTTTTTAGGACCTAAATAGACCATATCAATTATTGTAGGCCACCCCTAGTCTTTGTATTTAGTTTTTGGTTTTTGATCCCTCTTTTGGCTAAGAGAATCCAATAGTGCATATTGAGTTTTTGGTGCTTAGTACTTGGGTAGACCTAGTGATTAGGTTACCTTGTCTTGTGGGGTTTTGATAACCTTCCATTAAGCCCATATCCATTCCTATGATAGGTGTTTGGCACTAGGACCCTTCACCTTGGGTGTTGAGGGAATTTGAGCATTTCCACCATTCCTTGTTGTTTGAAGACTTCTAATGTGTACTGCTACATCACTTTGTCTTAAAGTTTCAACACCTCTAGCCTTAAGAACAATTGATACATAAGACCCATGCTCAAGCATTTAACCCTTAACGGATGAAACAGAACATGCATTAAAAAAATGTATTATAGCAAGAAATTCAATCCCATGGGAAATAATGAGGAAATTAGTTCCACAAGGGTGAGTGAATATTAAATGTAAAGTAAAAATATTGATAGCTCAAAATTAGTTCTCATCACCTAAGGTGTGACAGGTAGATGGATGATAGCCAGATAGGAGTGAGAAAAGAGAATTTGCAACACAGGTAGAAATAGAACAACATTTTGCCATGGAATGCTTAGCATACAATGACATCTGCAATAGTTATCGGGACATTCTAAAAATTGATAATTTGAGCACATT
Organism: Cupressus sempervirens; assembly: GCA_028749045.1. Taxonomy (NCBI): domain Eukaryota; kingdom Viridiplantae; phylum Streptophyta; class Pinopsida; order Cupressales; family Cupressaceae; genus Cupressus; species Cupressus sempervirens. Next base: position 37,824,901 of record CM053790.1, read on the forward strand.
GTTTGAGGAAATAAAGTTGGATAAAACAACAAATTCATTGATCAAAATTCATTGCCGAAGACTAGATATAAAGATGAGATTACAAACTATATAAGGCTTTGGTGTCTTTCTTTTGTGGAGTGTGTTGTTTTTGGGTTCCATAAGCTGCTTTGGCATTGTGGACATTATTAACTTTTTCATTCATTCTTTCAAAGCATATTTTGACATTAATTATTATTATTTTTATCTTTTTTTGTGTTTAGTGCAAGGATATATTGAAAATGAAGACTGGTTAGGAGCTGGTTGTTTACAAATTGTTTGTGGGGGTCCTGCCAAAGCCATCAAACCATGAGAGCTTGTGGAAGTCAGCATCTATATATTTTTAGTATTCTATTTGGAAAATTTTCTTTTTTTTTGGGGTAACATCTAGTTTAACTTCCATGATGAAGGGGAATCTCTCTTGTCTATGTCATAAAACACTTCCACCTGGAATTGCCCAACATGTTGGAGTAGGTCTTTTATTTAGTTTGAATATTTTTTCTTGTCTCTCAAATGGGTACGTGCATTTATCACTCAAGCACATTCCATTCAACTATTGTTATTATTTTGTGTCATGAAATCTTTAGGTGTTGTTAAGCCATTTTGGATAGCATGAAATCCTAAGTAATAAAGCATGCATATTATTTTTGTTTATTATTCTTTTCTTGTTTCCATAGCTATGTGACACTTAACTTGTTTAATAAATTAATATTATAGTCAGAAGGTTTGGAACTGATTGTTTGGGAGGTAATATTGTAGCGGTAGGGTTGAAATTTTGTTGCTACAATAATGTATTAACTCATAGACCTATATTTCAATGTTTCACAACCTCACATAGGGTGGCCTCCAAGTTATAGGCTTTTTCAATTATAATTAGTCATTTATTTATTCACTAGTGCAGGATCCCTCTGCAGTAAAGAGGTTTCAGACCAAAAAACATTTAATAGTGTTGGTTGATTACTATTCAACTCATTGATTACTCTACTTACCAAAAGATTGTCATCCAAATTATGAATTACATGTAACTGGATTATATAATTTATTCTCCACAAATCCTATTCAACCATTATTATTATTTAGTTTCTTTTAAAAGCTTGAACTATTATTTCTATGTTATAGCTGAAACTAAAACATGAGTAAATGTTTCTTTGCACTAATTCTTAATTTATTAGGTTTCCTAGCTGAAGAATGATGGTGTTGAATGTGTAGGATGTTTTGGTTTCTTTTGCATGCACATTACAAAGAATTTTTGAAAATATGTAAAACAAGTCAGGGATGTCAAACCTTACAACGAATTTGGTCTCATGGAGAGGCCTGGAACTCCTATGTTTTTCATCTAGAGGTGGCCTCATGAAATTATGTAAATAGCTATTCAGTTTTTCTTTCCGCCATTCTGACAAATTAGTGGTTATAATTTTTTGGTAGGAAACTCTGTAGAGTCATTGGAGAGGAGGCTTCAGCTGTGCAACCACCCCATTGAGAATTAGAGGATTTTGTCCCCAAATGGAAGCTTTATGTGTGGTAATTTTTAATGAATACAAGATTTGGGACATTGTAGTTGTTAGATAGAAGTTTTATGTTTCATGAGGACCCTTTAATGCATCCAACTAATTTTATTTTCAGCACCACCCACTGAGAAAATTATTGTGCACCCACTTGCATGGGAATAGTGCTTAGTTTAGGTTTCTTAATCTCTCCACATAACATTCAAGCCTCCTACAACAATTTTTCAAGTTTTTGCAACCAAAATCATTAGTTAAATTCTATCTAAAAAACATTACTACACCAAAGTTACTATATGAGGAAAAACTCTTCAAACATTTGAGCAGATGCTGCAAATTTTTCTTTCACCTATTTTATTTGGGGTCAAGGATAGTGCCTAGAGGAAATGCACATTGAGTGGACTAAATGTTAGCAAAAACATAATTATGAATTTCATAGGCTAAGAACCATACCAAGCTAGAGAAGATGAGGGGAAAACAAATAATAGAATAAGTTAGATGTTAAACTTTAACTACAATGCATAGTATTATTATCCAAGAGGTACAATCTAAGATGTCGTACATATTGGTGCCTAATATATTCCCCTAATCTACCACTAAGCTAGGTCCTAGAGAATGACAGCGCCAAATATGTCACTGCAACTGTTTATAGTTAACAAATATGTTAGGGCAGGTGCCTTTGGACATGTGTGGCAAGTTTTTAGAAGACTTACATTGTCATGTTTTTCTGATGTGTCCTTTAGGTGATGATTGTGTTGTTGACAAAGCAATAGAGGGCTTATCTTAGTACAGACAGAGTTATGTATCCCTAAGTCCCCCAAACCCTTGGGAACCATTAATACCCATTGTGTCCAATTGCAGAATGAGACATGGAGATTTCTGAGCAATTTGAACTTTTGTCTACCCCTATCCTTTGGAAGGAATGTGTTGTGCTTCCATCATTAGGAAGAGGGTGTCTCTTTTTGGAAAACTTAGATGTTGATTGTTGATGATCTAGTTACTATTGGTTGGGGTGGCACATAGAGGATTGAGTTCAATTGAAAATAGAGCCTTTGCAGCATTGTAGATTTCAATCGAAGTGACTAGTATTGGCATGAGAGTTTTGAATTGAAAATAAGGTGCATAACAAGCTAGGCAGGAAGATTGAGCTCAAAGGTGGTGTCTAATCCTACTTACTTGGTGATGTTATAGGACTCACAATGCAGTGGACAAGCTTGTGGTGCTGCCTATACTTGGTAGTTATGTTCTACAAAATGGTTTGCATATATTTTTGTATTTGTTTAATTTGTGTGATGAATTCGATGGCTTTGTCAAATTTTTCTTAAGATAGAGTAATTGATGCTAAGGATAGTAGCATGGGATAAGCCCTATCATTCAATTATAGAAGTTAAAGTTGGAGTAACATGGAAAGGGTTGTGGTTTGTAGATTTAGGAAGACCTTTTCCGTAGTTATGCTTAATGAAAAGTAGGCTTCCATCCCATGTGTGCTTCTTGAAGTAGTACATTTGAAGAAGGTGCAATATTAATCCTTTTACCGAAGGAAGTAGATCAGCTTTATGCCTTTCAATGACCAAATTGCCATGTGGGGGTGTCTCAAAAACATGAGGGATTGATTAGAGATTGTGGTACTTTGACTTCATTAGCAACTCAACAACATAAGTTTCAAAATTCCATATTCATCGGTAAAAACTATAGTTGTTGTTCTCTAATCTAACAAAATTTGCAAGTTGTGAGCATTTAGTATTGGCCATGTTACATCTCCTTAGCACATGATCTGTCTACCCCATGATGAATAGCTATTGTTGAATCACTATTTATTTTTGCCATAATGTACCCACCAATCCATTATGTCAACATATGCTAAGAAGGGAAGGGCAATGTTTGATAAAAAATGTTGGTTGACCATCATTTCTATGATTGGGACTTTGTTCTATTCTTCCATTGTTCCCATTCTATCTGCTTAGTATATAATTCCCTCCATGTTTTGCACATCTGTTTACATATTGTTCCAAATCTATCACCGTCCTCCTCTCTGTTTTCACCTAATTTCACACCATGTTTGCAAGCTTCCATTATTCAAATGGTTGTTTACATTTTCAGTTTGGCTCTGATACCATGTTAAATTCCAAAGATCGATGATGCAAATGTAATGGCACTGCCTATTCAAGGTATGTGTGTTCCAAATGCAGCATTCTCTTAGATTTATATATAGAGAGAATAGGCCATGAATAGACATGTCCCTTCATGGGATATGTCTATTCATTAATCAGATAATTAATAATAATAACTGTATATATGTATATATGTATGTATGTATGTATTTCTCATATAACAATGACCTCATATCTCAATATAAAGAACACACACACACACACACACACACACACACACATATATATAAATTATATATAGGTTTATCTAACCAAAGCTATCAAACATTGACAAATTGAACTATTTCTAGAGGTAAGATTGATTTCGTACAAGGCATGAGAGTTGCCATCTTAGAGAATCTGTCTACTGCAACATACTTAGAATTGCTGCCCTTTTTGTAGTTGGATAACTAGATATGAAGTCAATAGAACTAGATTCCTTCGTAATGCCTTTACCTTATGCATTGATTATCATTAACATTGTTTTGAAAATTGTAGTAGTCTTTTATCTGAAACCCTTCATGAATATCATCTCCCTTAGTCTATGACATACATCCCAACTAATCATTACTTGGAATGTAACACAAAAACATAGTCATTCCCTATCATATTCAAAAAATGTTCTCTACTTTGATATTTATTTACCATTATCTACTCTTTATTTGCATATATCATATGATTTTCTTGGCTCTCTCTTTGGAAAACTATCCTCAATGCATTGTGTAGAGTCTATTCACTTATTGTCATTCTAAAACATACTTTTTGATGGGAAAAGTTTAGGGTAGACTACCTAGTCTATGCTACTGATCCACGCTAGGATCTTGGTGTTCTCCTAACACCTAACTTGGTCTATAGGATTTCCTACAACTTACAACATCCCCTGACCTTCCCTAACCTTCCCACTTGGTGAAATTATCAAAACTTGCTCCATGACTCACTTATCCTACTAGGAGTGCAATTCTTCCAAAATACATATGTAGGTCTACCAAGGTTCCACAATAATCCCTAGTCCAACCAAGGTTTTTATGAGTTTTAAGGTGCTATTGGAACACTTTTAGTATGCTTGAATGGATGGTAACAATGGCTTCATACCCGATTTCTTGGTTTCTTCACAAAAAGGCTACTAGAAGAGCCCCTAATTAGGCCTCCACCCGGATTTATAAGGCTAATAACTTATTATCCTTAGGGATTCATCAAACATGGCCTTAAGAATATTTGTTTAACACAATCAATACTCAAATATTTTTGAGCTTTTAGGCCACCAAAAATTTGTACAACAATAATGCAAAAAAATGAGGGTTTTGGGGGTTTTGAGGGCTGCTTGTTGTCCTCAACTTTCAAACACCTTATTCAACTCATAGAAACTTCTCCTCTTCAATAAATAACCTTGTTATATCCCTCTTGAATACCTCCAAAGGGAAAATCCTGAATCTTTATACTTTTCTCTTGAAAACTACTTCTTTGTTGATTGCTCCTAGTCGGGCATTGCCTAGCTTGCCTAAGGCTTTGTCAAACAAATTGTAGTGCCTGCCCCTAGTTTACATTTTCGAGCTACATTTCTGATATCATTTCCAAACTCTTTTAGGCCAATTTATGTTTGATGATTAGTATTATTATTTTAGATACTATCATATGTTGTTTTACACTCAGTTTAATATATGATGAGATTATTTGGTACTCTATATTTCATGCATGTATGATGATTATTCAATGGTTTCAGTTATCGATGATGATTAGTTAGATGGTTTATTATTCCATGTGCTTCTTATGGATACTTACCCCATACTGCATGTGTATGGTGTGCGTGTTGTTTTATTTATGTATGGTGTTTCTGATGTGGTTAAGGAAGGGAGTCGTAGTCACCTACTAGTCGGGATCTACACAATGCACCACTTCCTGCCATTGTCTATTTAGCTTAGAATATTGTGTTTGTACATGCATGGATTTTATGCAAGTTGCAGGTATCGGGTATCGACTTCCCTGAATTGTCAGGATGAGCGAACCCTATCGCACTGTCTCAATGGTAAGAGAGGGGAGATAAACTCTTAAGTCTAAATCCTAAACCCTTTAGCCAATTGTCCTAATTGATAATTAGGACAAGTGTCTGAGTTAAGTACCCTCCGAATGCATCAAATGATGTAATTTCGTGATTATAACCCTTTTTGTTGTTTTGGTATGTATTTCTCTATGATGGGTTTTCGTATGTTGCTTTATGAGTCCTTGGTGTATTTTCTATTAATTAAGTCTAATTTTTAAAAAAAAAGATTAATTAATGATTTAATTTAATAGAGAATTATTATGATATCTTTATATTTAATTAATTAATTAATTAAATAAAAGAATTAAAGTTGGAGATTAAAGTTCAAAGATAAATTTAGAACAGGATAATATTTATTTAATTTAATAATAATATATTTGGAGTCATTTTTAAATAAATGCTAAATATTATTGTTATTTAAATTAATTAAATATGTTATCAATTAAGTTCTAAAATAAATTAAAAGTTGAAAGATATTAATTTATTAAGAATTCTAGATCGCATGATCTAAACATGAGTTTAAATATAAGAATTAAATTAAAAGATTAAATTATAAGAATTAATAATGTTATTTTAATTTCTTAAAAGTGCACATAAGATTAAAGTAATAAATTAATTAAGAATAGAAGTCAAGTGGAATTTTAAATAAAGTTATTTAATAATTCAACTTAATGTGCATGAAAGTTGAATGCAAAAGAATAAGAAAAGATAATAAAGGTTAATTTGGAGTTAACTGAGTTGTGCAAAGAGTCTTCTCGGGTAAACGCACAATTAGTGCCCCGATTTGAGGAGAAATTGCTTATCACAACTTTGGGGGTTCATTTTTGAGATAGACGAATTTGGACGGGAATTTTTGGGAGACAATTTTTGGAAGCAAATTTCAGAAGGCTGATACCAAGAAAGTTTTCCAGGAGAAGGTTATTGAGAGGAGCGAATTCGCATACAGTTCCTGGAAATTGCATAATAGCATCAGGATCAGGTAGGGTCTTGTGTTTTTTATTATCCATTAAATATGCAATTATCCCTTCCTGCCTTCTTCGTGTCTGGGGTTTGTAGATCTGAATTCTCTGTGATGAAAGTTTTAAGCTTTCAATATTGTGAAGTTATTAATTGTTCGTCAATAATTTCTGTATCCATGGAGACTGGATGAATTAATTAGAACCCTTGTTTTCTTGATTTAGAAATTAAGATTTAATTTAGTAAGGGTTTTGTTTTAATGAAATTGAAAGTTCTAGATATAAAAAATTTATATATATATATATATATATATATATATATATATATATATATATATATATATATATATATATATATATATATATATATATATATATATATATATATATTCTTTAAAAAAAAAATTGTTTTATTGAAAATTAAACAAAACTAATTTTTAAAATAAAACTGGATTTGTTTTATTTATATTGAAATAAAATATATATATATATATATATATATATAAATATATATATATATATATATAAATATATATATATATATATATATAAATATATATATATATATATATATATATATATATAAATATATATATATATAAAATAATATATAGTGGGGGGGGAGGGAATCACCCCGTACCCGCCCCCCATTGTCGGAGGCCGACAGTACCTACGTCGCAGGTACTGCGACGGCAGGTACAGAGTACTTGCTGCCGCAGGCCCTGCGACCGCAGGCCTGCGGCCAAGCCGACGGGCTATAAACGTTTGTTTTAATTTTAAAAAAATAAAAACAAAACAACTTTGTTTAATTCATTTTTTTTTATATATATATAATTTTAAATTTTAATTTTTGTAAAAAAAAAATTTATTATTTAAAATTTTTGATTAATAAAATTATAATATATTTTAAATTAATAATAGTTTTAACTTTATTAATATTTAATAAATAAATATTAAATGCATAAACATAGTTGTAAATATTAATTTATTAATTTTGGTATAAAATTAATAAATTAACAATTAGTGATTAGATTAAGATAAGTAAGTAGAACAGGCAATTATTGATTAATTTAATTAGTTTAATTAAGTTAATTAATAATGAATATTATTTGACTAAATTATAGATTTGGATTATGTATTTAATGAAAGTTATTATAGAAATGGGTTATTCGTAAAGGGTAGTTGTGAAAACTTTGTTACTTGAATTCGACATTAAACTGAAACATAAACCTTACCTTAACTCAAATAATATACTTTCAAATCCAATCTCTGAGACATTGATGTTGTCTTTGTACTTTGAATGTTTTGGGGTTGGTTTAGCGTTGACCAGTTTAGGTTGTTACCAGAGGCTCGGGGGTTGTGAATGTGATGTCATGATGAATTGGTCTCGATCTTTCTTAACCCGACCATGGTAATGTGATGAAGTGCTCTATGACATGATTGTGTTTACTGTTTGTTATTTCTTTCCAGTTTCCTTGTGTGAAGCTGAGGTGTATGTATTTGAGAATACCTAACTTAACCATTTCTGAGTCTCGATCAGTTATACTTGTATTACTTTCTGGTTGCTCATTGGAGAACCATTGGATTTTGTGACGTATCATTGATGCCTTCAGTTGCTGATAGAGAACTGTCGTGATTACATGATTACTATTTGATGTTATCTGTTGCTCATGAAGAATTGATGTAATTTTGTGGATTATCTTCTTATGATGTTTTTCAATTGCTCGTATAGGACTGAGGTGGTTTTATTATGATTCTTTGATTTACGAGTTCATGAGCTAGGGTAGGTTATCTATGTGTAGAGTCAGGAAGTGGCTTGCAATGGGGGTCGAAGCCCTAAGAGGCTGCCTTGAGAAACCCATTGTAAGTCATTTTTAATAAGTGAAAACATTTACACTAAATGAGAGAAAATGAACCTAACAAGATAATTGTATGTTCTCTCCCATGCCATGAGTGCTAGTACAGACTAGGATGGGGTAGAGAGGACGCTTGGTTACGACCTTGCATTCCATAGTATGCCTTGTCAGTACGAGAGGATACTAGTGGCCGCAGGATCAGTAGGGACCCGGGATTCCTAAGGGATTGCTCGGGTAACTTCTACGTGACTTTTGCGACGACACTTTCCCGCTTGCATATTAGGTTTCCTACGTGTCTTGTGGTACCTCTGAGATTTAGATATCGATCTTTTTAGGAACCCTTGAGTTAGCATACTTATAGGATTTCCTGGACTTAGAGAGTATTTATGATTATAGGTTTCATTATCCTATTTTGGACTTGAGACTATCTCCTCAGCGCGGTGGGAGTGGACCATTTAGGTTCCACGCGGTCGGGTGGTAGTGCTTTTACTCTTACCATTGAGATTCGTTCCATGGTCACCGTGGCTGGAGATTTCGTGATTGGCATTTACCTTCACTATGTTCTTGGATTATTATGATGGATGGTTAGATTTTATGATAGATGTTTTATCATTATGGATGTATGGATGTATCATGTATGGTGAATAGTTTCATATATTTTTACTGTACTTTGTATCATGGATTTGAGGATGTTGTATCTTGATCTTTACATATGTATATTCTTTTAAGCCTTTCATACCCTGTGACATGTACAGTGGATGATTGAGCATTCCGAATTAATTTGCCAAGGAGCATTCGGATCAAATGTATATTATGGACATTGGAGTTTCTGATTATTCTTTCATATGTATGTGATAGTTGTTAGACTTAGAATTAATTAAATTTAAACGTGACTCAACGTCTTGGGATCTTTAAGAAATGTAACTTACAATGTATGTTTGTCGATGATTTCATGTTATTGCTTCCACTACTATGTGTTTGATGTGTATGTTATACTTTCTTACTTTAAAAAAAATTTTAAAAAAATTGTTTATTAAACTTAGTGAAACTTTAGGTTAATTCTTTTGGATACCTTGGCGGGGCGTTACATCTGGTATCAGAGCCCGAGTTTCTACATTGGGAGCTCTGGGTATATTGGAACGCCACGAGTGTTAACTAGTTGAACAAAAATGGAAACTTTAAACTATCATGTGTATCTCTTTCAAACTGAAACTTGAAACTAGTTGAACTGAAACATTATGTAAACTATTAGTTACCTATTTTTCATACTTCAACACTTAGACTTCAAAACTGAAATTATACTTAAACTGAAATTATAGGTAAACTAAAAATTGAAACTATCTTGTTTGCAAAACATGTGCCTTTTATCTATGTGTTTCAATAGTATGTTTCATGGTTATTTTAGCATCTTGTGTCTTGGATATTATTGTAGGATGGTATCTGGGATGAGATCTTCCGTTAGAGGCCGTAGCCTTGGTCATGGCAGAGGTTGTGGACGAGGCAGAGATGTTAGTGTTCATGAGTCTATCCATGAGAGCCCCATTCAGGAAGAGAATAGGGAAGAGCATGTCAGTGAGCATCAGGAAGAGAACCACGAAGAGGGACATGCCGACTCTAAGGAGGTTGATCTAAGGCAAATGATGCGAACCCTTATTGATCACTTACCTCTTGTTCTTGAGCAGGATAGAGCACACCAGGTTGGACATGAGCATAGACGCAGATCTAGGAGTCCTCAGAGGGATCGACATAGAGCCATAGTATCTTCTCAGATGAAGGACCTTCAGAGGTCCAAGATCAAGCCCTTTAATGGGCAAGGTTCTGGGTATGTAGCTGAGTAGTGGCTTATTGCCCTTGACAAGATTTTTGCTATGTAGGACTTTGACAGTAATGTCAAAGCGAGGTTTGCCATTACCAATCTAGAGTTATTTGGAGCCACCTGGTGGACTATTGAGGAGAAGAAGTTGGGCATTGACATGGGTAGTGTCACTTGGGAGATTTTCCTGGAGAGTTTTCATGAGCGATTCCTACCAGAGGAATGGAAGCAGCATAGAGCAGATGAGTTCCATAACCTGAGATAGTTCACTATGACCGTTGTAGAGTATGAGCGCAAGTTCTATGATCTCATGCCTTTTTTGGGATTCAGTGACAACCCAGCATAGTTGGCACAACATTTCATTCGAGGCTTGAACAACCATTTTATTGGGGGTGTTAAGGTATTTGAGCCTAAGACCCTCAAGGATGCGGTACATCGAGCTATCCTGGTAGAGCAGAGTGTCAACTTTGGGCAAGGAGGATTTGTGGGAGCGCCTACTATAGCAGGATCTAAGGGCAACCACAACTCCGGTGGAATCAAGAAGCCTCCCTTCCCTAGGAGGAATCAATATTCTCAGCAGCATAAGGGATTTTACCCTCAGGCAAAGAGTGGTGGTGGTGGATCCAACTCTAGGATCAATCGCAATGCTCAACGTAATAGACAGAATCAGCAATCTCGGCCTGCACAGAGTAGCCAGTCTTTTGCTAGCAGGGGTAGCCACCAGCGGTCGAATGCACCACCTATAGGGAGAGGATCTGGTAGAGGCACAGGATGTTATTCATGTGGACAGATTGGTCATATTGCAGCATACTGCCCACAGCGAGCATCTCAGTATTTAGGACCCAGGCCAACAACATCTGAGCCTACAATCGAAAATATAGGTGGATCTCATAGAGTATTTGCAGCGGTGGATCACCGTCAAGCAGATCATCAGGGGATAGTAGTTGAGACTATAGGAGCTATCCGAGGTACACCTCTCTCTGTATTATTTGATTCAGGTGCTACAGATTCTTTCATTTCTCCATCTCTAGTTGATAAGTGTAAGCTGGAGTCGGTTAAGCAAGATCATGGTTGGCAAGTGGAACTAGCCTCAGGTGCTAAAGTTTCCACAGATTCTGTAGTTCATAAGTGTGGACTTAGCATAGGAGGGTTTGAGACTTCAGTCGATTTTCGAGTTATTCCTCTTGGCTCCTACGATGTGGTCTTAGGTATGGATTGGCTTGGCTCTCATAGGTCTAGTATAGACTGCAGAAAGAAGACCATTATGTGTCAAGATGACCAAGGGAAGGATGTTGAAATTGTGGGGATACTGAGGCCTATATCCCTACGGATGATCTTCGCTATGCAACTAAAGCGAAGCTTTCGTAAGGGATGTCAGGTATTTGTCGTTACGGTAAATGAGCTTGATGAGGAAGACTCTACGAGGAAGACCCTAGATCACCCTATTTTACAGGAGTATGCTTATGTCTTTTCGAGTGAGATTCCAGGCATGCCTCCGAAGAGAGACATTGATTTTAGCATTGAGCTCACTCCAGGAGCGGAACCTATCTCTAGAGCTCCTTACCGTATGACCACTCAAGAGATGAGTGAGTTGCGGTTGCAGTTAGAGGAACTTTTGGCCAAGGGTAGTATTCGACCTAGTGTATCACCATGGGGAGCTCCAGTGCTCTTTGTGAAGAAGGATGGTTCTTTGCGCCTTTGCATTGATTACAGATAGCTGAATAAGGTGACAATAAAGAACAGGTATCCTTTACCAAGGATTGATGATTTATTTGATCAGATCAAGGGGGCTACAGTGTTCTCTAAAATTGATCTTAAGTCAGGATACCATCAACTTCGCATCAAGGAGGCTGATATTCATAAGACCGCCTTCTGAACTCGCTACGGGCATTATGAGTTCACAGTGGTACCCTTTGGGCTGACGAACGCTCCATCAGTTTTCATGTGCTTAATGAATGGGGTGTTCCATTCCTATCTTGATAGATTTGTTCTTGTGTTCCTTGATGATATTCTGATATATTCTAGGTCCCAAAAGGAACATGAGGAACATTTGAGTTTAGTTTTGCAGTGCTTGAGAGATAATCAACTTTATGCCAATGCGGCAAAGTGTGATTTCTTTCAATCAGAGATACAATATTTGGGACACGTTATTTCAGGCGAAGGTATCTCTGTAGACCCTGCGAAGATCCAGGCAATAGTAGATTGGCCTGCACCCACTACTGTGTCGGAGATTCGTAGTTTCATGGGTCTAGCTGGGTATTATCGTAGATTTGTTCAAAACTTCTCCAGAATAGCACACCCTATTACCTCCCTTCAGAGGAAAGGAAAGAAGTTTCTTTGGACAGAAAAGTGTGTAGAAGCTTTTCAGAAACTCAAAGAGCTTCTGACCAGTGCACCGATCTTAGTAGTACCTGATCCAGAAGGTGATTTCATGGTGTGTACGGATGCTTCCCTTGAGGGTATTGGAGCAGTTCTAATGCAAAATGGTCGAGTGATTGCATATGAATCACGCAAACTCAAGGATCATGAGTTGAATTATCCTACACATGACCTTGAGTTAGCCGTAGTAGTTCATGCCTTAGTGAGATGGAGACATTTCTTGTTGGGACATAGATTTGAACTACATAGCGATCATCGTAGCCTTCAGTACATATTCACGCAGCCTAATCTGAATGCTAGGCAAAGACGTTCGATGGAGTTTTTGTGCGAGTATGACTTTGAGGTAAAGTATATCCAGGGGAAGGAGAATGTTGTATCTTGATCTTTACATATGTATATTCTTTTAAGCTTTTCATACCCTGTGACATGTATAGTGGATGATTGAGCATTCCGAATTAATTTGCCAAGGAGCATTCGGAACAAATGTATATTATGGACATTGGAGTTTCTGATTATTCTTTCATATGTATGTGATAGTTGTTAGACTTAGAATTAATTAAATTTAAATGTGACTCAACGTCTTGGGATCTTTAAGAAATGTAACTTACAATGTATGTTTGTCGATGATTTCATGTTATTGCTTCCGCTACTATGTGTTTGATGTGTATGGTATACTTTCTTACTTTTTAAAAAAAAAAAAAAAATTGTTTAGCAAACTTAGTGAAACTTTAGGTTAATTCTTTTGGATCCCTTGGTGGGGCATTACACAAATGTTTGCACACATTTTCTAGGCCCTTGATTGCAAAATGTTACACATTATGTTCTGTAGTCTTGGAATCCAAAATGCCATGGAAATCCCATGGTGGAAACAAGAGCTACAACCCGTTCATTGTTGAGAACTCAAAACTGGACAGCAAATAGTGAACTTTAAAGAAATTTATAGAACCTTATAAAACTTGATTACAGATTTGATATAATGCATAAATAATGAATAATATACAATACACAAACTATATCATCCAACCAAATCATATTCACAATGTGAAAAAAAAAAAATCAAATAAGGCAAAAATCAGTATTATTGCTAAAAAAAATATGCACAAATTGTTGAATCCATACAGCAGCAGTATCAAGACAATAACCGCATTTTGTTTAGGGTTTTATAAAGCCTAAAATAACATCCCTTTTTTTATTTCAATAGGTTCAAGGCTTTATGTTAAGACATTTTACAAATTAAACCTTTTCTTTAACAAAGGACAAAGTTGTTGAGCAACTTTTAAAAGTTGCTGCAATTTTTATTGCCTAAGTAACATTACTTGTTTCCACATTTAGAGATCATTACTAGGTCTTCCCCAAAAATCCTTAGGATTTAAAAATTTCATTAACAGTTTACAAATATATCATTTAGGAGCATGTTAATGTGACTGGTATTTTTGAATGATAATGCAAGAGTTAGTGAATGTATTCTTTGCTATTCACAAATATGATATTACATAAGATAAGATCCTTGAGAAACCCTCATAATGATGCAAAATAGTGATCTCTATCATTCCTTTGATATTTTTGATACAATCTCATAAACCTATGGCACATTAGAATATGTGCCATATTAAACCTACCTCTAATAAACCCTTAAGATCATGAGTTATGACAAGGAGGAAAAGTTATGAGCCCTTTAGAATCTTCTCCTTCTACACATCACACCATGTTTTCTCCATGATATTTTCAATGTGGGGGAGATAAATAGAAACTTATGAACTCTTGTAAGCACCTTAATGTGCCATTATCTTTCTTAGGGATGTTTCGGTTCGGCATGCTTGAGAATGTTCGAGCGCTCAACAAGATGGGATGAGGTTGGGGTTAGTGTTTACCTAACCATCTAGAGCTAATGAAATAGACAGTTTGATCCCAAGATGAAAGGTGAGAAAGATTTGGCAGTTGGCAACTTTGTACTGGCCAATACTACAAGTTTTAGCATCACCCAAGATAGCATTGCAAAATCAAAACAGTGTAAGATCTCCAAAAATTGAGAGAGGTTATCATAGGTCTCTACAACATAGTGCTATAGGAACTAGAATCATATCCATACATCGTACGAGCTCTGAGATATGCCTCATCAAAAATCACTGCCCTATGGCATTTAGTGACCCTTAGGGACATTTTGGTTCGACGTGCCCGAGAATGTTTGAGCACTCAATGGGATGGAATAAGGTTGGGGATAGGGTTTACCCAACCACTCAAAGCTAATAAAATAGATAGTTCAATCCCATGATGAAAGGTGAGAGAGATTTGGCAGTTGGCAACTTTGTACTAGCCAACACTACAAGTTTCAGCATCACTTGAGATGGCATCAAAAAATTAAAATAGAGTATGATCTCCAAAAAGTGAGAGAGGTTATTGTAGGTCTCCACAACATGGTCCTATAGAAACTAGAATCGCATCCATATCTTGCACGAGCTATGAGATATGGCCCATCAAAGATCATTGCCCTATGGCATTTAGTGACCCTTAGGGATGTTTCGGTTCGGTGTGCTCGAGAAAATTTGAGTGCTCAATGGAATGGGATGAGGTTGGAGATAGGGTTTACCTTGCCACTCAAACCTAACAGAATAGACATTTCAATCCCATGACCCTTTTTCCACTAAGTTGCAAATTTGAGCAACTTTTACAACTTTCAACAATGCAACTTTGCACAAAAAGTGCAATTTTTACATTTTTCAGTTGATTCCAATTCTATGACTTGGAAAATATTTTGAAACATTAAAATAAATTATTTCTAAATACTCAACCCTTCACCAATTCCCAAACTCCTGCAAAGTTGTTAGCATTTTTGCAATTTTGCTTTGACAACTTTTGCAATTTTTTGCAATTTTTGACATCTTAACTCCGAGATGCCTAAAACTTAACCTAATGACCCTAAGAACCTTTATAACCTTCTAAGAAATATAAAAATCCTTTTTTCCTTGAAAGATCACCTATATTGCTCATTTTTATACCTAAAAAATGGCCCATAGTGTGACAGCAAAGACTTGGTCCAAAACAACCATTCCTCATCTTTTGATATGTTAAAGAGGAGTGAAATTGGTATCCTAATCTTCAATTTATTTTCTTGATGTTATGAAAAAATGTGGAGAAAAATGAAAGAGGACAGCATTTTATGCTCGAGTTTGTATTAGAATTATCATTGTTTCCTTAGCTAGTGTTTTTCATGAGTTAGAGTATAATAATCTATCTTTTGTTATGATTGAGTTCAATATTTTAGTGTTCTTGTTGATTAGTGTTGAAAATGATTCAAAATTTGAGTTAGTGATGATATGAAGGCTCTAAATGGTATTCATTCTTCTTGTCAGTGTTCTTAGATCATGTTAATCGTTCACATTGATTGAGAAGACCAAATTTTTATTTATTTGGTGGTTTTTTTGTGTTTATTTATTTAGGGTCTAATTGATTTGATGAAGCAATAAGTTGTGATTCTTGGTGCTACTTTGATGATACCATTGCATGTTTTTGGTTATTCATTTAGGTCCTATCCAAGTCTTGGACGACTTGATTTGGATAACGTTATTGATTAAACATAATATTTATATCTTTTATTGTAATAGGCATTAGCCAACCTTGTTTATGTTTAATCTTTATAACATGTATAAATGAGATAACATTTCTATAATTGAAAGTATGTTAAGCATGCAAAGAATGTGCAAAGGAAATATATTGTATCCATTTTAGGAATAAGTAGAAGTTGTGCTTCATTGGATTTCTCTTGGTATTTGAGATATTTATCTTTTTGGTTGTAATGGACATTATGTCCACTCTCTTGTAATCAAGATTATATCAGTGAACCCAACTAAAGGCAAAATCTAAGATTTATTTTAAGAAATGTGCTCTACATAGCGTGTCCATAAATTGGGTCATATGCCTCTAGATGTAAGTGGATTGATTTTTTTCTCTATTTTTTTTTTTTAATTAGGAGTGCTTTTTCAATGTACAAATATCTTGTGGTGCTGGCTCCCACTAGGTTTTCCCGAATAGGTTTCCTCAAGAACATATACAATGTTATGTTTTATGTATTATGTATTATGTGTTACAAATCATGTATTATTGTTTATCTTTTGGATATTTGATTTATTTAAGTGGTTGGAATTATTATATTTGGCATACAACTGAATCACCCCCTCCCTAAGATGTATGTGTCTCTTCCTGGGCCTAAAAATTGGTATTATTTCCTTTTGAAGATGTTTGATCATTGAACATGATATTTGACTTGAAAAGTTTACAAAATGATGGTCCTAAATTTGATAGAACCAACAACCTGATTTGGAAGAATGGTATGACTATTTATATGATATGTATGGGAGATGAATATTGGGATATTAGTGAGAAGCCTTATGATATACCAAATGATCTATGAAATGCTACTACAAATCAAATGAAGCAACTCAAGAAAAACCATGATAGAAAATTAATATTTGATTAGTGCCTTGTCTAATATAGAGTATTCTCACATCTATGGATCAATGATAACCCATGAGGCCTAGTGTTGGGACTAAAAATTGCATGCTTCATTTTTAGTCACATCTCGAAAATTGTGAGAAATTGAGCCATATAAGCATTTTAAAATGACTTTGTTCCTGGCTGTACCTGTAAGGCCGCAGAGGTGTTCAATGTTTCTAACACCCACCTTTTAGTCTGCCTAAGCATTACATGAAGTTAAATTGAGATTCCAAGCTATTTGGCAAAGTTATGTTTTGAGTTGGTATGAATTCTGCATTTTACCCCGAGTGTTAGACAGCGACAGAAGGCCATGTTTGCACCTGAATATCTTGCACCTAGAAATGTGTCATTACTTACCGCTATGGGAGTATCTAATATCCATACATGAGAACCTATGTTTCAAATTTTGAGTTGTTTCGAGTTCGTTTGATTAGGTTTTGAATCCCTCAAAGTTAGTCAGTTATTGTTTTCAAACATTTTCACTTTGCACACATTTTTGAGAAGCCTTGTTTGACATGCTATAACTTTGACCCAGTTGACTAAAATGCTAAATTTCCTTTTGTGTTGCATGGTAGATGTCAGAGACTTCCTATGTTTCAATTTTTGAGTCTTGACAAATCCATTTGATCAATTTTCAAATGCAATTCCAAATGCAATTTATGACTTTTTACTGGTGTCAGCATTTGCAAATCGATCGGTACCCCTGTTCGAGATGTCATATCTTTGTGTCCGTGATTGGTCAAGCCAAATGGATTATACCCCTATGTTGTCCTCTGAAAATACTACAAGTGTGTTAGTTTTCAAGTCCTGAAAAAATTGTCTTAACACTTTTCTAGGGACATTCCATTCGTAAAAAATAATATTTTACTGATGTCCACTATCTTGTAAATCCAGATAGCCAACTTTAGATGTTTTGCAAATTTGACCTGTGATTCATCATGAGCCCAAATCACACAATCATATTCTTCTCATGACAAAGTACAAATGCCCCAATTTTCAAAACCTCAAGTGCCCATTTGTCCAGTTTTCGAGGCCATTTCCAAACACACTTTCCAGTTTTCTAACATGTTTATCTGCAGGTGAATTTAAGTTGGCAACTTCGAAGCTCAATATCTTTTGACCCTAATGTCTTCATGCAACGAGATCTCGCAGGCCTATTGAACATGCTAAAGAGAATAGAGATCCTTAGTTTCAGAGCCCAGTCAAAGGTTCGGGTCAGTTTTTAAGGCCAGTTAAGACACCTCCTCGCACCAAATTCATGGTTTGCAAATCAATGGTAAAATAGTTTTTTGTTGATTAATCAGTGGTTGAATTTGGTTCTGATCAGTTTGAAGATCTCTGTAGATCAGTTTGGAGTAGCAGTTGTCCACAAACAAAAAGTTTTTAGCCGGACCCACTTTGGGGTCCAATTGATTTCATCAGACAGAGTAAGCCTAAGAATTGAAAATAATGAAGCTTGAGATGAATGTTGCACGTGAAAGAGGATGGAAGGGCAAGTTCATTAGAAAGGTCGCATCATTAGGCCTGGGATAAACAGGAAGAATGGGAAATGTCCTCTTT
This sequence comes from Cupressus sempervirens, assembly GCA_028749045.1. Classification (NCBI taxonomy): domain Eukaryota; kingdom Viridiplantae; phylum Streptophyta; class Pinopsida; order Cupressales; family Cupressaceae; genus Cupressus; species Cupressus sempervirens. The sequence continues at coordinate 37,843,664 of CM053790.1, forward strand.
CTCCATTGGAGGTGGGCATGATGCTTAGAGGTATGGGATTTAATAATAACACATTGATATATTTAGCATCTGGAAAAATATACAAGGCAGGGAGAAGAATGGATACCTTGTATAAACTGTACATTGAGTCGAGGATTACCACCTTCTACTGGTTATATAATTATTGAAGCAAATGGTGGCCTGAATCAGCAGCGCACATCAATCTACAATGCAGTAGCATTGGCAAGCCTTTTGAATGCAACCCTTGTGATTCCCACATTCCACTTTAACAGTATTTGGCAAGATCCAAGCAAGTTTGGAGATATATATGATGAGGAACATTTCATAAGAACTTTGAAAGATGATATGCAAATAGTGAGAGAGCTCCCACAAGATTTAATGGAGAAGTTTGGCTACAATACAAGCAATATCTTAAATTTCAGGATTAAGGCTTGGTCTTCTGTTGATCACTACCTGTGAAAGATTCTTTCTAAATTACTTGATACTAGTGTGATCTGGATATGTCCATCTGCAAATCGATTGGCATCAGAGGTCCCATCCAACATACAGCATCTCCGATGTTTGGCCAATTATGAAGCATTGAAATTTTCTGAGCCCTTTGCTTCGCTTGCAAAAAAGTTAGTAAAGCGCATGACTAAGGCAAGTTCCAAGCATAATAGGAAATATATATCTATTCATCTTCGGTTTTAAGAGGACATGGTAGCTTTCTCATGCTGTATATATAATAGAGGAGCCAGTGTGAAGAGAAAACTACCCATGTGAAGTAGAAAAACAAAGGTGCCCATGACTTGAAGGAATTTGAACCCCACGCCTACGGATTTTAGGTAAGAAAAGATGGAGTCTCATGCGGCATAGAGAGCATCTAATGCGACAGATAAAGCCTGCAAGGTAAAGTTTTTTCAAATATGTAAGCAAGAGACATGGCAAGAAAAACTCCATGAATAAGAAAATCCTCATGCCTAATAAAGAGGCAACCCATCCACAAATTTGCAAAAAGAGATGCCCACCTTGAGGAAGAGAACGCAGAGTGGTGTTTAGCAGGGGACACCCTATGGCTTAGAGCAGAGGACGAAATAATTAAAATGGAACAAGCCGCTTCTTAGCATATAGAATAGAGGGAGCTCAGAGCCACATGCAATGTGGAATGAGTAGAATAGAAGCTCACGCAGGTCAAAATGAAAGAATGACCACGCAAGCAAAGAACGCCCATAGTTCCAAGGGAAAGCAGAGAACGTCTGAAATGTTTGTCCCACATTGATAAGTGGATGTGAATTTTAGAATTTAAATACAATTGCACACACTTGCTATAATGTCTAAGGACAACGGGCTATTTTGTAAGCCACTCATTGACGCAAGAGGGGCCCCTTATCCGGCCAGCTAGAGGCAAGAGATAAATTTTGATACGCTAGCAAAGAGGTGACATCAGCAGAGAGTTTGAGGCAACCGAATAATCCAAGAATCCAGCACCTCGCTACTTTGTTAGCCAAGAAATCTTGAAAATCTCAGCTAGCGACATAGCAAGGTCGTTGAAAAGCTCCAAAATTTGGTAAGAGTCAAATAAGCCTGTGGGTCCCACGTATGGTGCAAGCAGTGAATCGGGTGGTGACAAGTGGCAGTGATAGAGTGACTAAGTGATGATGTGGCGAGCAGATCTTGAGATGCGCCAGATCATGCCACGTGGCAGATCCAAGGGTTCTCACTACTTCACTAAGGCAAACTTGCTCACCGGTTAATATAGCGAAGTAGCATGTGTGACATGGCATCCATGTAGCGTGCTAATGTGGTAGTGAGCTGAACCAATCAAAATCTGACACATGTCAAGGTTGGTCAACATGGTTTGACCCAGATAGAAAGTGGTGGGAAATTTGTGAGTTTCCAAATTTTAATATTTTATTAATTTCCTCTCAAACTCACGTGAATAACATTTTAAATAAAGTCTTAACTTTAATATAGTTTGAACTATATGTAAAGTTTAATTTTTGGTAAAACATATGGAAGCCATGAACAGAGGCCTAATTTTCAAATGGCCATATCTGGGGCAATTTTTAACCGAATTAGGTACTCCAATATACCGTTGGAACCGAGAGAACTTGAACTTTCCAAATATAGAATTTTTTTTTTTGCATAGGTGCTTCTTGGTTCAAGTTATAGGACAATTTGTGAAATTAGAGGCATTGGCAACAAAATAGGTTGAGTTTTCCATTGAGCACCTGAATTGGTTAGGGGGCAGATTTAAAAAACTTTCTAGGATCTGAATGTGGAATCAATTCTCAGTGAATTTTCAATGTCATAAGATTTAACTGATTTGTTACTTTTCCCCGAGTTCTGTTTTACACCAAAATCAATTACTTTTCTCGTCATCAGATTTTGAGATATTTTGATGCCTTTGAGAGGTGGAATGAAGAGGATCTAATATGTAGTTATAGAGAGAAGTTAGAAAGAAGCTTTGATCTTCTTGGGAAGGATTTCCAAAGGGACAAGTGTCAATTGCAAATTGAATCCGAAAATTGCCTTCTCCATACATATTCTTTCTTCTCTAAAATAGGTTGTTGGTTGGTTTTCTATTTCTAGTTCTTGGAGCTCTACTTAGGCTATGAAAGCCACACACCCAACATTTCTCTGTTGTATTAAACAACATTTCATGTTTTATGCAAATAGTTCTAGTCTATTAGATGATTTATGAGTTATTTTTTGTACATCTTTCATGTATTCATTTTCAAGGAGAATGAATAAAATACAGCAAAGGTTTCCAAATTCAATTTGACTCTTGTCTCTTGTTTATGGATCTATAATCTTTTCTAGTTTGTGATCAAGGATCATAGATTAGGTTGCATCTCGTTTAGTGATGTATGTGATTGAAATATCTTGTTCATGGAACAAAGAGCCATGTAATTGCTTGGTGTTTATCATAGGGTTTATAGATTTCATGAAAGGATTGTTGGAGTATGAGATTCATTTTTGATGCAGATGTCTATTCACAAGGTGAAAGATAGATCAGGGATCTTGATGTAGGGATTATGTCATAGATTTCAATGAGATGTACAGTTGCAGTTCATTTAATTATCCAATAGATAAGGCACTGATCACAGATAGGATCATTAAATTTTGTTGTTCATACCTGGGTCTTGTTGTCATCAACATATTAAATCATTTTCCCTTTTATGTTGAAAGCTATTCAATGTTAACCCGCACTTAGCTTGCCAGTTTCATGAGTTATGTTCTTAGCTATTTCATTCTTGTGATTTTTGGTTAAGTATAGAAGATTTAGGGGTTTTTATCTGCTTTACATTAGATTCAGTGTATGCTTTGATAACTGGTACCATATAAAGAATCTATAGGTATACCTGCCTAGGTTTTGCAGAGCCTAAAGTGCAGAGGGAGTATAGCCTTATAGTTGGCCCAGGTTCTTGGTGAAGTGTGTCCATTATTGGAGATAGCTGCCCATAGACGCATTCTTTTCTTGCATACTTGGTTGTTCAAACACTATTAAATCAGGAGCCAACACAAGGAAAAAGCTAGAAACTATTTTTAAAGGTCACGGGTATGTTAAGCAATCTGAGTTGTAGGGTCTTTAAGGGAAGTATGAAGATATAAGGGTGACTAAAAGTGAACTATTTCACTATTTATATAGAGAGTGAATGATATAGTTTGTTCAATGATAAGTAGAGATGGAACCTTAAGTGATGATGATGAACATGAGTAAAATTATGAGATCTTTGCCTACATGTTACAATGAAAAAGTCATATCTATTTAGAAATTAAGAACTATAAAACAGGTTTCAAGAGAAGCTTAGGTTGGAAGACTTTTTTTTTTCTATGAGATGACTACTCTTGGTAATGAGCTACCAAATATTGAAACTACACTCAGATCCAATATTTATAAGGATAAGGAGGAACTTTTGAAATATAGTAGCTATGCTAAGTGTAAGAATTTGCTCAAGGGAAAAAATGAAAATGACAAGATCTAGTAAGCTCAATCAATAACACAAATGAGAGAGATGAAATGATTTGATCATTAAATGACTAGATTCAATTATTATCAATAATAAAAATATTTATACATTCAATACACATAGATCTTCATAAATATATAGGTAATGCTTGATAACTAGGAGTGCTGCTAGTGATAACCTATCAACTAGACAAGGTGTAATCACATGTCACCTAAAGGTGGAACATAATCCATTGTACAACAAAGCATGTGTAACATATGAAACAATGAGAGAAGGATAATGTGGTAAGAACACAAAGGTGGATATCACAAACAAATAGGTGTGAGATGACAATAAGTGCATGTGGAATTCTCCTAAAATATGTGCCAAATAATGTGTTAACTCCTACAAAAACTAATATGAAAATGTTGTATCCTAAGTAAACATAAGTAAAGTGTAATTAGTAACTAATTCCACCAATACTCCTCCCTTCAGCCCAACTTGTGAGAACATAAATATGATTATGTTTAAAAGGAAGAAGGAAGGCTACAAATAAAACATTGATGAACCACCTATGATTATCCTTAAGGGTGTGGATTCTTCCACACAATCACAACCTTGCAATCTTTAGACTAAGAGTGAAAAAACATAACAACAAATAAAAGATAAAAACATGTTAGTCATAATATCATTATTGGTAACAATGTTCCAAATGCAAAGAATTATTTGTTTGAGCTTCTAGCAATGATCAAGTGGCTTACTGAATGGCTTGATGAGTCTTGGAAACTTCTCCCATTGTATCGTTGCTTTCACCAGTTTGAAGTTTCTAGTTGCATGCATACAATCATGACTTTACATCACAAAGCATTCACATTCTAACAATTTTCATGTTCTTTCATTACATTTTGATCTAAACAACAAATTCTAAACTTTCACTTATTCAAATGACTAATCTGAAAATTGGTCCTATTAAAGAATCTAATATAAATTCAAATAATGTATCTAGATTCTAAACAAATCAAAACATAAAATATATAATTTAAACTTATCTCATCGCTTACACATAATAACAATACCCACCTTGTCATGTGGATAGTCTTGGGGCAGAGGTTGCAACATTGCATGTGGATCCAATTGATCACTCTTTCTCTCTATCCCTCTCTCCCTATTCAATCTAATGAGCCAACTAGATCTGCTCTACATTTTAATGTCTCAAGTATTGCCTCATGGTCATGACTCGTGAACTTTCCAAAGAATCTTATTATGTGGTTTTCCACCATATTTTATCAAGTGGACATTCGATGTGACAACAAGGTTTGAATAATGAAGAATCTTCCTCTTTTTTTTCCAATCCTCGAATAATCACAAGTTAGGCTTCTTCATAGAATATCATCTAAGCCATGTGTCGATTACAACCACCACACTAACATGGTACTCTAAACCTTCACCATCTAGAACCGAGCGATCCAAAAAAAAATTGGCTTGGACATAGTGACACAAATAATAATATGTCCCTTCTTCATTGTCTTTAGGTGCTATAACAACAAAAACATGGCCTGTAGTAAAAAATGTACAAAATACGGTCATTAATTTAGAAAATACTTAGGTAAAATTTATAAAGTTACATATTGAAATTAAAAAGATATATAAATATATATATATTACCAAGTTGCACTAGATCAGACAAGCGGTCATAGTCAATAGACGAATCCATCTCTACCATTTCCAGTGCTTGTGGGGGACGATAGGTGTCAATTGGGTCCAAAACCTATATATCCCATTTGTCCACCCATTCAATTGAGTCACAGTCATCCCAATTTTCCTCTGCACATGATGGACAATAGCATGTCATTTTTCGTGTGTAGATACTCCATAAACCTGCATTAGAGCTTTTAAAAGAGTGCAACTCATTGGATCCTATTAGTGTGTAACAATCCTCATATGGTGCAATTTTAGTATTATCTATCAACCAAAAAAATCTACAAACCATAGACTCACCTTCCTTACTTGGACCCATTGTAGCATTACACCACTGGATGATGGATTTTGCATCTATCAATATAGCTCCATCTTTGTACTTTAGTTCTTCACAAGCTAAGGATCTTTTGATGCACATTCCTGTTGGATACAAGTATTCAAATTGTGTGTTGTCTTTGATATCAAAAAAATGTCATATCAATCATCGGATAGTGTCTACCAAGCTCAGAAGGTCAGCAAGGCAAAGGACAGTGTCTACTAAGCTCAAAAGGTCAACAAGGCAAAGGACAGTGTCTACCGAGCTCAAAAGGTTAGCAAGGCAAAAGATAGTGTTTTTCGAGCTCAGATGATCAGCGAGGCAAAAGGACAAAATCTACTGAGCTCACCCAATCATCAAAGGAAATGTGACAGAAGCAGTTCTTATTGAGCTCACTTGGTCATCAAAAGGAATGTGGAAGAAGCAGTTCTTACCAAGCTCTCATGAAGGAATTCAGTTCTTACCGAGTAAACTCAGTAGCCAAAGGACTTTAAGGATATTGCAATATTAACCGAGTCAAGAAGGTTAAATCAAGAAATTTTTGGATGCAGTATTTACCGAGCAGGGTCGGCCAGTAAAGGATTTCACTATTTTATGAAATAACATTTATCTGTTTAGAGTAATATCTATAGCTGACTGATGTATGGTTTATTGGTAAATGTAACATGTAAATGGGCCGACTTGACAATCAGTCTTCATATCACATTATTGTGGAAGTGAATTTGAAGAATAACCAGAGGTCATTGAGGAGCAGCAGAGTCATATTTGATCAAGGAGGATCTAATAATGTTGAATAGAGACTTGTAGCCAACAAATTCAATTGCATCTTGTTCATGTCAATTCATTGTTGCTTTCTAACCATTGTAGCAGTGATTTCAAATCTCTTAACAGAGTTGGTTTAACAACCATTTTGTAAATCCTCTAACGAGGTGACAGTTCAGTTGAATTGTTCTAAAGACCTCTAGCAAGGCCACTCCTAACAGGGTGATTAAATCCTCTAACAGGGTCACACCTAGCAGTGTGTATTGTAACCTTTAATAGGGTTGGCTCCTAACAAGGCTCACTTCAGAAGAGTGAAAAATTGGTGACTAGTTACTTGGTGGTTTTTCCCATATTGGGTTTCCACGTTAAATCTAGCGTCTCTTGTGTTCATTTTGTTTTCAATTGCATACATGTTTGGTTGAAGATAAGTAATAGTTTATTTTATTGAGTTACAACATTTTTTTATGTTTACTGAGTATTAGCAGTAACTAGATCTTTAAGACATCTAAAGGATTTGTGGATTAATTTTTGGTGAGTAACTGATTCACCCCCCCTCTCAATTGCTCTACCTTTAATTCCAACAATGCCTACACCATCGTGCTCTTCTTTCCATGACCAGCCTCTATGAAATTTCACATATATTGAATTCTACACAACCTCTGCATCCTACTCAACCAATAGAACATCTGTGCATTCTTAAATTGAGATGCACAATTGTTTGACCAAATAATGTGTTGATGATATGTTATGCCCCTATTAGCCAAATCTCCATAAAATAGTTGAAAACAACCATGTACTTGAACATCGTAGAATGTGATCGATCATCACTGATGTAAAAATGGTACTCCCTCAAAATCTTCCTGTCATCCTCTGTACTTGTAGGTGAATGCATGAATGTTATGTGAACAAATATGGAAACCTTTTGAGAAGTATAATACTTTTCTTGCACCTCATTTTTTGGTTGTAGTGTGTAGTTCTCTACGAAGTCTACAACTAAAATAATGGTATCCAGTGAAAACGTATCCTTGCACAACTTGAATTGCAAATCCAACCATCGAACTCTATGTGTATGGCTTGCATACTCATAAATAATCTTTTCATGAAAAATCTTCATGAACTCATACACTGGAATCTTTTTAATTACTAAATCACATCTTTTACCCAATTTTCCATCTTTTAGAGCATATGTCACTATCTTAAATTTTTCGTAATCTATTATTTCATTTCCAATTGCTTGTGTACTATTCATAGGTTGACAAGTTGATAAAAGTTGCAAAGAACCACAAAATAAGCATGATGTCTTGTAAAATTGTTGGTCATCCCCTATTTCACATAAAATGTTGGATATGAATTTCCTTGAAGATCTTGGTGGCTCATTCATGTCACAATCCTGCAAAACAAACTCAGAATGCAAAAACACACATATATGCCTTAAAATATCAAAATGGTTAGAAAATTCAATATGTATCCTACAACAACAAGTTGTATGTGTGTGATTTATCTTCACATAAAAAGGTTTACCCATCTCAAAAAATCTCTGACTTATTCAAATTTGAGGATACATACCAATAAATTTTGCAAAAAATTGTGTTTGAATTGAGTCCAAAAAATGTTTCGCATGTGGGTCACAATTTTGCCTACCAATCCTCCTTCTTACAACATCTCTTTGATTAGGGGAAACACATGTGTTATTTTTCAAAAAATCTTCGATCAACGATTTCAAAGCTTCACTAATTTCTTTATCCTTTCACAGTAGTCTACTGCTAAATGTCCATAACTCATTTTTTGTTAGATCTTCCAATCTCTCATGTCTTAACATGGCTCTCCTTAGAGTACCTCTACCAATTTTTAATTTTTTTCTTGTCTTTCTCATCATTCAAGCTTTCTTCATTTGGGTACTTACTATTGTTGATGTAAGTACTCATCTTGTGATATTACTATCTTTGGTGTGTGATTTAGAACCCACTTTGTCATAAGCACTCATTAGATCATTTACAATATTTTTTTCATTTGAATCGTCCATTGTTCTTAGCCAAAAAATCTTCATGATAGGCCTAAATTTCAAATTCCTCATCATTTCAACAAATAATTGGCATTGACCTATAATATTTAATTTTTTTAAAAATAATCTCCACATACGATTAACTTTTCTTTGACAAGTACGCTTGTTAATCTTGTTTAGAACTGATTTCAAAATGTTAGTATCAATATCAATCAAATATTTTGGTCTTCTAAAATGAATTCTAGAAGGTGTTATAATCTCTTCCATTCTCTCAACATTTTGAACATCAACATAAGGTTGAGTGTATTGTATACCTTAAACTAAAGATGGCCTTGACAATAAGATGCAAAAGATGGAATATCACCTACTTGATATGTTGATGTTGTGCCTTCAACATGACATGATGGAGTGTGTACATCATTGGATCTACAAATTAGTGTCTCTTCAACATGAGAGGATGGTATGACTTCGACATTGGAAGATGGTGTAGCTTCACAATTCAATTGTCTTCTTGAGCGTAATAGTCTCATTCGTTCTCTTTGTCTTTCCAATTCTTCCTCTTTATTTTTTTGTATCGGTGGATCTTGATCCTCTTTGAAAGTCAATTCTTCATTATTGCTTTGCAATTTTCTTTGTTCATGTAGTAGTTTCATTTTATCTCTTTTAATTGCCACATCTCTCTCCCTATCTTCATTTGTTTGAGTTTTTGGTTTCTTCCTTGGCATGATGATGATTTCTACATGTCAAATTATTCAAACATCTGAATTGCTTACAAATCATTCAAATACATATAAAAATTATAATTATTTCAATGAATACACAATATATATCAAATAACTTGTCAAATTTCTAACCATTTTGAAATAACATTTCATTCAAACATACAAATTTCAATGAATTGACTATATATTAAACAACATGTGAAATTATAATAAAATTTGTATCTATATATTAGCAAACAATATTTAAAAAGGATTGCACTAACCTTTTCTAAAGAAAGAATATTCAAAAAGCCTTCAAATAGCGTACCCAATGATTGAATTTGGTGTTTGCTAGCTTCAAAAAGTCTTCAAATAGTGTTTGCTAACTTCCAACAACTTGAAACTCATGTTTTCTATCAGAACAACAGAATGCACAATAGAAAAAAAAGTAGAGAATGGATGAAATGGGACCCAAACTTGCTTTATGATCATTTTTGGGTGATTTGACATAGTGCATACGCACTATAAAGCGCGTACGCACTATGTCAAAACTCATCTCTCCCTATCCCACCATCCCCCATCCCCTACTCTCTCTCTCTCCCTACTCTCTCTCTCCTCTCCCATCCCCTACTCTCTCTCTCTCACTCTCCCTCTCCTACTCCCTCTCCCATCACCTACTCTCTCCCATCCCTTACTCTCTCACTCTCTATCCTTTCCCATCCCCCACTCTCTCTTGCTCTCTCTCCTCTCCCATCTCCTACTCTCTCTCCTCTTCCATCCCCTGCTCTCTCTCTCCTTCTCCCACCACCTACTCTCTCTCACCCTCTCTCCTCTCCCATCCCCTACTCTCTCCGTCTCACACACTCCCATCGTCCCTTCTCTCTCTCAGGCTACTCTCTCTCCCATCCTCTCTCTCTCTCTCTCTCTCTCTCTCTCTCTCTCTCTCTCTTCCTCCCTTTGCCTCCCTCCCTCTCTACTCTCTCTCTCCCATCCTCTACTCTCACTCTCTCTATGTCACCCCTACTCTCTCACACTCTCTCACACTCTCCCATCCCCTACTCTCTCTCTCTTACACACCCTCCCATCCCCCTCTCTCTCCCTCTCCCACTTCCTCTCCCACCACCTACTGTCTTTCTCTCCCATGCCCTACTCTCTCTATCTCTCTCTCCCCTCTCCCATTTCCTACTCTCTCTTTCACACACACACCCATCCCCCCCTCTCTCCTCTCCCATCCCCTACTCTTGTCTCTCACTTGCTCTCCCTCTCCCACTGCCTACTCTCTCTCTCTCACTCTCACTCTCGCTCTCTCTCTCTCACTCTCACTCTCTCCCTCTCTACTCTCTCTGCCACCCCCTACTCTCTCTCACATTTTCACACTCTCTCCCATCCCCTACTCTCTCTCTCTCTCTTACACACATTTCCATCCCCCCTATTTCTCCCTCTCCCACTCCCTCTCCTACCGCCTACTCTCTCTCTCTCCCATCCCCTACTCTCTCTCAAGCTACTCTCTCTCCCCACTCTCCCATTCCCTACTCTCTCTCTTTCACACACATGCACTCCCATCCTCCTCTCTCTCGCTCTCCCTCTCCCACTCCATCTCCCACTGCCTATTGTCTCTCTCTCCCATCCCCTACTCTCAATCTCTCTCTGTCATCCTATACTCTCTCGGCCACCCCTACTCACTCTCTCACACTTCCTCTCTCTCTCTCCCATCTTGTACTCTCTCTTTGCCACCCCTACTCTCTCTCTCTCACTTGCTCTCTCTCCCATCCTATACTCTCTCTGCCACCCCTACTCTCTCTCACACTTCCTCTCTCTCCCATCTCGTACTCTCTCTCCCACCCCTACTCTCTCTCACTTCCTCTCTCTCTCTCCCATCCCCTACTCTCTCTCTCCCCTCTCCCATCCCCTACTTTCTCTCTATCTTTGTCTCTCTTACACACACACAACCATCTCACCCTCTCTGCCACCCCCTACTCTCTCTCACATTTTCACACTCTCTCCCATCCCCTACTCTCTCTCTCTCTCTCTCTCTCTCTCTCTCTCTCTCTCTCTCTCTCTCTCTCTCTCTCACACACACACACACACACACACACACATTTCCATCCCCCCTCTCTCTCCCTCTCCCACTCCCTCTCATATCGCCTACTCTCTCTCTCCCATCCCCTACTCTCTCTCAAGCTACTCTCTTCCCCCCTCCCATTCCCTACTCTCTCTCTTTCACACACATACTCCCATCCTCCTCTATCTCGCTCTCGCTCTCCCACTACCTACTCTCTCTCTCTCTCTCCCATCCCTTACTCTCAATCTCTCTATGCCATCCTATAGTCTCTCTGCCACCCCTACTCACTCTCTCACACTTCCTCTCTCTCTCATTCCCTACTCTCAATCTCTCTCTCTCCCATCTTGTACTCTCTCTTTGCCACCCCTACTCTCTCTCACTTCCTCTCTCTCCCATCTTGTACTCTCTTTTCCACTCCTACTCTCTCTCACTTCCTCTCTCTCCCATCCCGTACTCTCTTTGCCACCCTTACTCTCTCTCACTTCCTCTCTCTCCCATCCCCTACTCTCTCTCACTTCCTCTCTCTCTCATCCCTTACTCTCTCTCTCCCCTCTCCCATCCCCTACTTTCTCTCTATCTCTATCTCTCTCTCTCACACAAACACACATAGCCATCCCCCCCTCTCTCTTGCTCTTGCTTTGCATCTATTCTTCCTTATGTATGCACTATTTAGGTCTCAATAGTGTGTGTGCACTATAGCGCACACATGCTATTGAGGCCCAAATTCAAAAAGCTTTAAATAGCGCATGCGTGCTATTCAAAGATTTGCACTAAACCAAGCCTAAGGCTTGGTTTTTCCTTGGAGATCCAACCCAAAGGTTTGGAGTCTATAAACTAGTCTGAGATGTGTTTTACTGCAAACATACAAAAAATGATTGATTTTTCTTGTGTGCTCTCCTTCAAGATTCCTCATGGTTGAGCATCGATAAGATCAGGTTACATGACATTATAAGTCTCGGTGTTAGCTATATAACCATATAATTTATTTTTAATTTGAACTATTTCAAGCCTTTCATCAATAATTTCTTTTGAATGTATGTCCTTTTTTTGTCAAAAACCAACATGTACTAATTGGGCTATAGATTTTAGCTCGTTCATCAAATTTTGTAACAACTTAGTTCTTAAGAAACTAGACTCCATTCTACACACTTTGAAAAAAAGAAGTTTTGATTTTAGATTAGTTTTCAATCATTTCTAGGGGGAGCACATAGATATTTCACGTTTTTGGGATGTGTCTAGTTAAAAAAATTCATTAAAAAAAAATATACATTATAAAATTACCTGAAAAATCTAGGATAAACTACATAGTGTTAAGTAACTTTTGACTAGAGCAATTAAAGATTTTTTTTTTAAAAGTTAAAATTTTAGGGGGGGCACACTTTGTATTATGTTATGTTTTTTTGGAATAAATAGTACCAATTTCTATGGTCCCCTTTTTTGAAGACCTAAAAGTAAACCATTTTGAAAAAAAAAATTAGTAGTTTAGAAACTAGATTCAAAGGACTACTACTTTTGTTTTTGTCATGTCTTAGAATTTTGAGTGTAACTATCTTCAAATTCTTGTTGAAGATTAGAAATTACTAATTTCAGAAAAAAGGTGTCCACTTATACCCCCCTTTTGGCACCACAACTTGGTGCACTTATCCACTAAATTATATTAAATTTTTAACCAATGGAAGAAAATTTAATCTAATTATAAAACCAGCATTATATAAAATAAAACATCTCCCACAACCGATGTAGTATTCAACTAGTCAAAAATCATAAAGAAATTATTTTGATACTCTACAACAGTATATAAAAAAATCATAAGGATTCAGCATTCAAATCTAAGAGTGGTACCAAAGTCTTCTACAAAACTACGTTTTCATTGCCAGTCTCGTGATAGGTGGAAAACTTTAATATTTTATGACAAGATTATCAAAATAAAATATTACTACAACTTGGTTTTATTTTATTATTATTTTTTATTCACAACTTCTATATAAATGTTTATATATAATTTAATTTTCCTTTTGGGCCAAACTGACTATTGTAATAGTCCTTTATTTAAACATGTTTATCTTTAACTTAAGATTAAGCCAATTATAAAATGAACTCTCCCTAAGTAATGGAGCAACATTCATGACTTAATAAAGCAAAAGCCAAACAAAATATGGCAAGATAATGTTTATTTCTTTAAGCATTTACCTCTAAACATCTAGTGGCATGCTCAACCCAAAACAAAACTATGGAAAAGTTAACTATATTTGCTATCGTTTTACTTGTTTGTTCAATATCATCAGTTCATTCAAGTTGTTGAACATTATATTTAATAATTTTCTTCTACTCAAATAGCTGAAAGTGGAAGTAAGACATTTTGCCAAGATATGTTGTATAACAATTAGTGATAGCCTAAATAAAATTGATTGTGTTCTCACACTAAACAGTATTGATTAATCAAAGGAAAATTAACGCATTTAGTCCTTCTAATGTTTCATATGGAAATTGCCTTGACTAAAGATGTTCATCATTGTTTTAAAAAGAATAAGTTCCTTATTTACAGGTGTATGGTTTCTCTCAGGATTCTTAATTCAAAATAGAAAAATAGAGGTAGAAAAGTTTACTGTAGAAAAGAAGTACTTGATGTGCCTCTAACCGTCACTTAATAGCAATAATTTAGCTTGTAAATAAAGAAAAATACATTCCATTTAAGTTATCTGTCAACTAAACAGAGTACTATTAACAACATATATAAATCATGAAAAGATTTGCAAGGGAACCTATGACTTGTGGTTAAGACTCTTGTTGATTTTGAATGAATCTCCTACCAGCTCTAGCTAACACCTGCTCTCCTAGCCACTCTCCTTCACAAAAAACCAACTCCTCTTAGTCCTTCCGCAATAACCTCTGTTTCCCCCTTGTTTCCCCAATTCTTAAACCTCTCCCCTCTGCTGGAAAATACCATGGAAAAAATAAAATCCCCCTTCCAAAGAAAAATGTCTCCCCTTTAATAAACTCCTACCCACTCTCCGCATCGTCTCTCTCATTCCCCTTCTTTAGCAACTAACATAATAAGCATTAAAAGCAAAAACCACTTCGCTAACAAATTTTCAAAATACAAATAGTTTTATTTAATTTGTAATTTACTAATTGAAGTCTACCATTTTGAAAATAGAAAAACTATTAATTACCATTTAATTTCCCAACTAACTATTACCATTTCAATTTCACAATTGTAATTACTAAGGGAAAATAAATTGAGAGTATAATACTTATTTTAAAATCTAAATTATAATATTTCAAAATTATTGGACAATTTATGAATTCAGTTTACCACTCTATATGTATGTACAAATCCATATAATTAAACTAGATGTAGAAACCAAGCATATAACTTATTCAAAATAAAATACATCAAGAGTGTGTGTGCGACTACACCATACAAATTCTGAGCCAACCCTATCGAGGAGCTAAACTCCTCTACCTCAACCATTCTTCCGCCTTCAATACATGCACACTCACAACTTGACATCATCCATTGAGTCAATAATGACATCACCATGATAAATAAATAACATCTTAAATACGAACTTTTCAAACATTCATCATACATCATCAAATATAAACATATAAAAACAACGGTAATTTTATCCATCATATCAAAACTCATATGATCAATTATATAACAAAATCACTATATCGACAGCAAGTAAAATTTTATCCATCTAATATCATCGACTAATAAAGTCTAAATAAAAATATAAAGGTATTCGACTCAAATTGAGTTATACATAGTCTTAGTCAAAAAGTCAATCAACATAATAAGTCTAAATAAAAAGCATGTCAAAATTTGAGTCGTGACAAATGATATGAAGTTGCGTCTTGGATACTAGTTTTATGTTAACACTAGGTGAGTTTATTTTTGTGCTTTAGTATTCTATTAATCATATACCACATTGTCAATAAGTTGGCCAAGCATCCTCCCATTGCCAATTTTTAGTAGTTTTTTAATATTTTCACGTTATTTGATTATACTTGATAGAGACTTTTTAGGCTAGCTACCTTTTAAATATGGAAATAAAATTTTTGGTTTCACTTTAAACATTTAAGAACTTGTAGGTATATTAATTTATCAAACCCTACATCAATAGTAGTAGTATTTAGTACTAAAGCTATGAGACCATTCTCTTTTCTGAAAGGATTTCAGGTTATTATTCTTCTAGAATAATGCATTGAACACCAAAGAACAAATACCTCTAGAAAATATGAGTGAGAAACTAAATTGTAAGAGTGCAAAGTCTCATATCCTCCATAAAAAAGCCAATTATGAAGAAAAATCCAATGATAGTAATCTTACATAGCTTGTGAGTCTTCAAGTTTAGTAAGATAAAATATATCCTTCTTTGAGATTTCACTTAAGATAATAAGGTAAACAAAATATACCAAGTTTCCTAAGCCTACAATCCCCTATTGAATTTTCACTCTTCTAGTAAAACTCTCAGGATTAGATCTCTTCCTATTGAAGTCATTATCGACTAAACTTTTAAAAGAATCTATAAGAACCAATATCTTTTGAATGAAATATTATTGTGAACCTCTCCTCTACCAAGACAATTTAAATTTTAACTCGAATACATTATCACTTCTAAATTTTCCTTACAATCTATTTACTCCTTGTATTTTATTCAAATAACTATAATTTATAATATATTAAGCATAAATAGATTATTTTATATTTTATATTAAAAAACAAATAAAATGAGTATTCTCGCACTTGCAGTAATGACTTGCCTATGAATTTAAATACACTTCTTCGAATAAACTAAGACTACTTTTATTGCATTGAGCAAATAGTAGATTTATATTATATCTAACAATTAAAACGAATCGTATATATGATTTTATTTGAATCTATTTATATTTTTAATGCACTCTTTACATTTTTTATTATAATTTTTATCTTACAGTGAGTTAAAATAATGTATCTTTTGGCTTAAATTGTATAAATATTTTTAGTTGATGTTTCATATCACATTGAGTGGCATATCATCACAAATAGGAATATGTGGGATTGGAGTGTGTAAATAGAGTTAAAAAAGAGGAAGTAAAATGAACTTTACACTAGCATTAATTTTCAATTGAAAAACATGACCAATTTAACATGGAAACTTCAATCACTTTTATAAATTAATTATGGAAAACTCATATCAATTATGCTAGAGAATCTAGGGTTACATGTTGAATAATTGGTTCTAAAAGAACTAGATAAATTACAAATTAATAAACGTTTTTTTATTATAACATATTATAATCGTCCACAGTTTCAATATAAAAAACAACTATTGAAATCCAAAAACAGTGACATGTTTATTTTTATTAATAAAATGCTTCTTTCAATAATAATAATAAAAACTGCGGGAGAATTTTATTGTTTTCCACGATAAACGTGACCATGATTTTAGAGGGGTGAAACTCTTAAAAAGCGGGCAGGGCCGTGGAATAAGACGCGTGACCCAAGATTTGTGTACACGCGAATATCTTTCGGGAAACTGAGGTTCCGCAAAAGTTAATGCACGTCTTCCAAGAAGAAGTCAGGGATGGCGGTGTACGTGTAATCAAATCGTATTATCACAATCCCCCCTTCTGTATTGCCACGTACCGCTTGTCTAAAGGGATTTGACATTTCCCATTCCTTCTTTATCTCTCCAATCATCAATGAATGTCTTCACACCCATGCCCCACTCTCTCTCCTCTCACGTCTTCTCATTGTTTTCTCCAATATCTTATTACCTTTTACCAGAATCAGGTCATTTGATTCTTGGGGTTGTGTTTCTATATCTAATTATTTGTACATCTGACTTTGTCCTATACTTTTGTACATATGAGTTTAATAAGAGAGGTCACTAAGTTCTAATTTTCAAAGGTTTTCAAAGACGCACACTAAGGGACCCAATGCTACCACCTTGATCTGGAACATACATGTTGATGTTTTATGATTTTGATAGTCAGATCATTGAATTGGAAGAGATCTTTTGCAAACTCTTTAGTGCTCATTTTGGTCAATTAGTCGTTACATTTATTTGGCTAAGTGAGATGTACTACTTTTCCAATGTTAGTTTCTTCAATCATGAAGCATAGCTAGCCGATTCTAAGAAGATTAGGTTAGGTATATTTTGTATTAGAAATGCAATTAGATATCTCACGTACTCTAAATATAGAAAGTTTTGTACTTTAGAATAGATCACTTAATAGTATAGATCACAAAACTATATTTCAATAATACACTCTTACGTCATAGAGATATGATATATTGCTTGTAATGTATTATAAAGAACATTCATCGAAGAATTACATTAACACAATTGTCAAGAGCATTTTATATCAACAATAAGGGCACCTATACTCTTAATGGAAGGGAAGTTGTTATGGACTTTAAGGCATCTATACCCTTTATCTTGCATTCTTACACTCTCATCCTGATGATGGATCATCGAGTATGATCTGAAATGTTGATGCTTAAACATTTGCACAAACATTTGCACACAATCTCACCCCAAAAATAAAACTAAACAAGAAACTTGAGTGTTTAAGAATTAAGCTTTCACATCTTGATGATGGATCATTGAATATGATATGAAACACTAATGGCAAAAAAACTTACACACATCTTATATGTCTAAGAGGGGTGCTCTTGGCCATATATCTAGCAAATAACTTGGTATCCTTATAATTTTAAAACAAGAAAAATGACAACCTATGTCCCATGGAAATCGTGTAATATTAGAACATATTCTTGACAGAACATATTGAGAGCATCAAGACAAGTTGAAAAGTAATGAATGCAGAGATTATATCCATGGGCATAAACTAAATCCACAAGACATGTCGAAATCACACTCACGTGATGGAATTTAACCTTGTAGAAATGAGGTGGAGGGATAGACAACCATTGATTGATTGTGAAGTACTTGTATGATATTTGTTGATTTTTATGGATCATTTACAAATCATATTGTCATATTGTCATTATTTTTTTGGCTATGTGCATCCATTTTCCAAAGTATTTAAATTATTCACATCTATTACAACTTCACCACATTCAACCTTGGTAGATAATGTATATAAAGGTTGTATACCAAACTCCATTAATTTATGTACAACCATATTTTATCCATCCTTGTCTTTTGAAAATGATGGTTAATGTTCCTTTTCATTTTAGTGAACCCTTCCATACGTACACCCTTTTATGTTGCATACTATAATAGAATTTATTATTCAAACCCAAAAGTGATTTATTTGCACCCCCTTCCCCCGTCACGCACGCGCGCGCGCACACACACACACACACAACACAACACTTGTTTGTTTATCCCACAGGTTTAAAAAAAAAACAAATCTTCCTTTATGAACTTAAATACTTGTCTTAACCCTAACACGACTAGCATCTCAAATGAAAATGACTCCCTTTCTACTATTAATACTCATAGTGCATACATTAGAAAGCACAACAAAGAAATCAAACTTATTATGTGATGCTTATGTGACCAAGTAAGATTTTTCCCTCACTAGAAAATAACTTATTAAGGTTAAGCTTAGTATTGCATAAATTTAACAAACTTAGCTACTTCTTTGCATTGGCAAACAATGATTATTATTTATGATACATATACTATGTATAATATTTAGATTCTCATGGATTCTACCAATGATATCTCTTCAATTGTCATTTCATCCATTTTCCTATTGTCTTGTAGCTATCACTTCTATGATGTCTAGTTCCCATGTTGTCACTCCCACTATTAGCCTTTATTTTTCCACCTCCACATTTCCTTCCATTAACATTCCACTTTCCTTGCATTCTTATAGACCTACTTGTTCTACCTTCAATATGTTAAATTGAAATAATTTATCAACTTAAAGAAGAAAATGAATACTATATATATATATATATATATATATATATATATATATATATATATATATATATATATATATATATATATATATATATATATATATATATATATATATATATATATATATATATCCTTGTTATTGTTGTGGAGTCTAATCAATCTCCAAGTGGGAGATTGTTGTGATGTGGAGCCTAAAATGACTCAAAGGTTCATTCGATGCAATTTCCCTCCATATTTCTACAGGGGTAAGATGGGGTCAAGGGGCAGCGCCCCTGTGGGGTCCTGTGGTAGCACCCCGGGTGCACTCCCTATCACAGTACAGGGTGGGATCGAGGGGCAATGCCCCTATGGGGATTTTTGGGGGCAACCCCCTAAAGCCAAAAATGACCTTATATTGTACAAGGTGTCGACTACTATTTTTCTATTATTCTAGCCCTAATTTTGTAAGCAGCAAAAAGCTTGTATAAAAATGCTTAGGGTTAGGGATTTTCATAATGGGTGATACAAAAATTGGTTCTTACGGTGGTATTGAGTTGTAAGGGATTACAGATTGTAATTAGGTTGTAATCAGTGGATCATAATAATATTGGACTTGTTGTTGGTGGACGTAGCCTGGGGATTGGGTGAACCATGTTAAATCTTGGTGGCTTGTGTTCTCTTTTATGCGATCTACTATTTTTTGGTATTGGTCATATTTTCATGTAACTGTTATTTCTATCTGAGGTTAACCCTAACAATCCTAACTCTATTATATATAATATTCCATATTACATATCTCTTGCATTTGAATTTGTTATCTATCCATTTTCTCATGCTTTATGATACATTGATTTAAGTTATATTAAGAAAGTGTGATCAATCACAGTGTTCTCTTACAAGCTCTTAAGGTTACATATTTTTTATATGAAGATAAAGTCTTGACTAAATTATTTCCATGAAACTTTAGGGAATATGATATTAAGTAATTCTATTCCTTGGTGCTACTATTTTTCATTGTTTGATGACTAGCCAATTTCCTTATGACATCTTAATGTTAAAACAATCCATACTTCTTGAAGGACTCTTTTGTCCTATTCAAGATAGTGTTTACATGGATAGTTTGACTTCGTAAATGCACATGTATGAAATGGTGAATTCAAATTGCTCAAATAAAATGGTTTAAAATAAAGGGATCCCCTACTACACAATTTTCAAAGAATGATATATTTCATAAAGGGATTCAAAAAAATACTTTAAAGCTTTTTCCAACTAGGTGGTTGATGTTCAAATAATGTCTTTCCATCCCCAAGGGCTCAGGAAATAAGAAAGTCTTGGTGAACTACTCTATGACGCACTTAAAACCTTCCTAATAATTTTACATTCTTCCTCTTATAAAACTATTTAATCCCTCTAGAGGAAATTCTAAGAATTATAATAAATATTTTCTTTCATATCACCCAAGATGTTGAATTAGTGCCCTAGATTGCATATTTCAACCTCAAGACAAAGAATATGATAGCTAAGAATGTATGATTCCTATGAATGGGTGTTTGTGATGTGTGAGATGATTTACAATCACTAAGATAACCCAAGAGGATTTCTATTACTGTATAATGTCATCTTCTAGTGTTGTGGATGAGATAGGAAGGAAAACGTCTAGTGGATTAAAGGGCACCAAGAGGATGTAGGTTGGATTATCAACAAAGGATGTATCCTCTATAGTGAATGTCTTTGGGATTTAGGAATCTTGGTATTTATCTTAGAAGGAAGTTATAAGATGTCAGAGAGAATAAACAAATAAACATATCAGCTATATTCTAATATAGGCCCATATATGAGCTATATTCATTTGCAAATATCATGAACCTATCTTGATTCAATCTGCATACATTCTTGAGTGCCAATCGTAGTTCTCAATTTGGTCATTCATCATCTAAGGTAAATTTTGTGAGTATGGAATTGAATCTTGAACATTTTAATTCATATAGAAAATGGTTGTTGAAGTTGTAAAATATAATTTTGGGTTTCAACCTAACATAATTATCTTGAACTAGTGATTATGTGTTGTTCACTTGAGCTTGAAATTCATTAACATCAATCCAACTCATTCATTTTCAATTTAGTCCATGAAAGATTTATCTAAAACATCAATTCAACTTCATGTTCCTATTTGTTAGCTTGTGGTGACTAATCAGGTAAGTATTTGTGCAACTGACATGAAAATTTTATTTTATAGTCAACATGTTGTAACTAATTCTAACCCTAATTTTGTAAGCGACAAAAAGTTTGTATAAATTTTCTTAGGGTTAGGGATTTTTATGATGTGATAGTGTTTTAGTAGCTTCTTGTAGTGGTATTGAGATGTAAGGGATTGTATTTTGTAATCAGATTGTAAACATTGAATAATAAGAATATTAGACTCGATGTTTGGTGGACGTAGCCCAGGGATCAGGTGAACCACATTAAACCTTTATGTCTGGTGTTCTCTTCTATGTGCATTAAGCTTTTCTGATATTGGTTATATTTTGCATGTAATTGTTATTTCTGTCTCTTTAATCCTAACAATATTTAAAATAATTTTCAAGGAGTGACATAGAATGCTAACATTATATTGAAAACCTATAGCATCTTAAGCATCATTGCACAATTGCTTACATGTTATTTAAGTATCTGATTAAATTATTGAATCAATGAGCTTTTGAACAAACAAGAATTATCCTATCTTAGAAAACACCTAAACAATCTTTGTTGACACCACCCCTTTTGAAATATAGATTTCATACATCAACACAAACTTACTAGGAGCAAGTTCTATACATCAAATTTAATATTGTTCATATATTTTTACATAGGTTAAAACTTACAAGTGTGGAACTAAAGTAAAAATGATACAAAGACAAATGACATGTACACATTCATTTGATCATTCTTAAATTTTGACACATAAAGTAACTTCACGAACATCATTAGTAAAAAATATCCCCTAGTTAACGTGGTTCCAACAAATTCCCTCACCCAAAACTATCTAGTTATCCCATGTATGCTCAACAACCTTTAAGTGGAGACTCTTCAAAAACCAATTAATAATAATCTCACACTTGTTGATGAAGATCCTTCCTACTCGAATTGCTTAAATTATGATATTGCTATCCTATGTAGCTTTTTGAGTCAAATTCATTGACCCATGTTTCATGACCAGTGGTTCACACAAACTCATCTCTTATGATACTAAATGACATGTATAACACTCATTACATTTACCGCAATATACAGGTGCTAATTGCAACAAATAAAACTCTTGCAGATGATAACAACACTTTAAAAGCTTAAATCTCAACGTTGCAAGAAACACTTTTAGCTGGGAAGCTTGAATGGCAGAATATGAAGGATGAATGGAAAAACCTGAATGTGACATTGGAAACAAACAAGGTCACAACAAATACCGAGTCATCTCATAATAAGGAGAAAACGATTCTTCACACTAGTTTTCTAGGAAAGGTAGATGGTGAAGAGAAGAGAAGGAGTTTTGCAGAAGTCACCAAAACTTGGGACAAAAACAGCAAACACCCTGATATGGCAAGAGAAGAGGCAAAGATTCGTGTGAACACGCAAGACAAAGAGGTCAAGGAAAGGCAGCTTAGGGCATCCAATATAATTATCAAGGGGATAAAAGACTATGGGGAAGGCGAACATACCCTTGACCTAACGAGGGATTTCCTACAAGATGTGCTGTTGTGGCAAGGACAAATCTGCCAAGCTTGGAGGGTTGGCAAACCACACGCTGAGAGAAATAAGCCAATCAAGGTAGTCATGCTCAGCATTAGCGACAAACAAAATCTACTTAACAAAAAACAGCTTTTGTGGGGTTCTCGCTTCGTTTTAGAGGAGGATTTAACTATGAGACAGCAAGTAGAAAGAAGGATGGAAATGGAAAAAATCAGAACAGCTAGAAATGAAGGCAAAAGAGCTTGGATGTTCAAGGGAAAAGCAGTTATTGCTCATTTTGGCCACCGCTACAATGAAGGGCAGCAAGAAGGCAACAAAGGTGCAACAACAAACACCCTAACAGGCAGCGATACAACAAGATCCATAATCACACCTAGCGATAATAACTCAACTTTGAGTCTTTCGCATCAAAATAAATAGCAATCAAGCTTAACCCAGGCGTCCTTAAGTTTAGTTTGTTGGAATTGCAGAGGTTATCCATGGAGACATGGGCCTGGGTTAGGGCCTATTGCGGAAGGCAAAGACATTATTTGTCTCATAGAGACACATGAGCATGAGGGATGTAAGACCCCATTGTTTGAAGGCTACTGGAAGATGGCAGTGTGGAATGAGGCAGCGGGAAATGGTAAAGGTTATGGAGGTATAATGGTTCTAGTAAAAGAAAAAGAAGGTCGTGTCATTCAGCTGGAAAAGACTGATTCTAATAAACAATTTATATGGCTCAAAATCGTGGAAAATAACACTCTTCTCAGGATTGCAGCTTGTTACTTTGCTCCACAAGTATCTAAAATTTATAAAAAGTGTGGTTTAGATCACAATGACCCTTATGCTACGTTAAAGAAAGATGTTGCTATTTTTTCACAACGTGGGGATGTCCTTCTCGTTGGAGATTTCAATGCTAGGACAGCAAATTGGCAAGCAAGTATTTTTAGCTCCGAAGTAAATGATAACCCTATTTGGCTCACAGAAGAGAGAAATCATCCATGGGATAGAATATCCGAAGATGCTAAAAGCTGCAATCATTTTGGGGAAGAATTGATCACTTTGTGTGGCACATTTGATCTAATAATCTGTAATGGTTTGGCTAGATGGGCTAAGTCGGGCAATTTCACTTGCAACACATACAACGGGGCAAGTGTGGTAGACTATGTAATTTGTTCGCAGCATTTGTATAACAATATTGAAGAAGTTGAAATTGGAGAGCACATTTGGGATCTCAAATCAGATCATAGACCACTGTACGTAAATTTGTATTGGGCAAAGGATAGACGGATTGGGGCAAAAATCCATGGCCCTCAACACCCACCTTCTCAGGGCAGAATTTTGTTAACTTCAGAAAATAGTAACACTTTCAGGGCTGCTCTTGAGGAACTTTGTATGGGACACCCTATGTATAAGCATGGTGTTAATAGTCATGATTTATCAAATCTGATTCACAAGGCTCTTTCAAAATGCAAGAGAGCAAAAAATAGAAAATCTGAAACTAATTGTTTTCCAGCCAATGCATGGTTTGATAAGGAATGCAAGAGGGCTAGGAGAAATCTAAGGGAGTCAAATAAAACTAACCTTGACATTAAGACCTACAAACAGATCCTAAAGAAGAAAAAAATCGATTTTATGTCCACAAGGAGAGAGGAGCTAATTTTCTTGGGCAGAAATAACCCCAAACGTTTTTGGAAAGAACTCCAACCAAGGAGGAAGCAAACTGAAAATAATATTACTGCCACCCAATGGTTTGATTATGCTAAGAAACTTTATGAACAAGAGGGTGGAGTGGGACAGCCACCTTTGGTCAATGATACCACAAATATTTTTACTGTGCAAGAGATAGAGACAGGGATTAAGAAGTTGGGTGGAGGCAAAGCAAAAGACCTTGTTGCGCTTCAAGCTGAATATTTGAATTGGGGTATGAAAACTCTTGCACCGCACATCACTGAAATCTTCAACAAAATCTGCCAGGAAGGGTTTCCGAAAGATTGGACAATCAGCCTTGCAATACCACTTTTTAAGAGTGGTGATGTTAACAATCCCTCCAACTACAGGACTATAATGATCAATCCCCTCTTTGCTAAACTTTTTGGCAGTATGATAGAAACTAGGATCAGCAAATGGGCAGAAGAAAATCATAAACGTGCTAAAGGGCAAGCTAGTTTTAGGCCAAAGCACTTGACAGTGGATCACTGTGTCACTCTGAGACACATTATTGAAAAAGAGTGGGAGAAAAAAGAAGAGGTTTTTTGTTGCTTTGTTGACTTCAAAAAGGCTTTTGATACCGTTCCGAGAGACAAGCTTTGGTTGAGGATGGAAGAATTGGGGATTCCTAGGCATCTCAGAGCTGCTGCTCATAGAATGTATGAAGAGGTGAAAGTCAAAATTAGAACTTCAGATGGCATTTCAGAATGTTTTAGGAGCGATATCGGGGTCAAACAGGGCTTCCCTTTATCCCCTACTTTATTTGGTTTATATATTGACAAACTGGAAGAGTGGTTAAACACGCAAGAGCGTGAAGGCATTCAGCTAGGGGAATTTGTTATAAAGCTACTCCTATATGCGGACGACCTCATTTTAATTGCCAAATCTGCTTGTGGTTTGCAAGACCATCTATCTTCTCTTGAGTGCTTTTGTAGAATGGTGGGGATGCAAGTCAATATCAGCAAAACCAAGGTTATGATTTTCTCTAATAATAAAAAACAGCATCAACATGAATTTTATTACAATGGAAGTGTTCTCGAAAAAGTTGCGGAATATAAATACCTTGGCATCGATTTCAACAAAAAACTAAGCTGGTCTAGCTGCAGGTATAAAAGGACATTAGGTGGATGGAAGGCTTTCTACGCTCTTCAGAATAGGTGCCGTGAAGCGGAGTTGTGGGATTGGAAAACTATTCAAACCTTGTTTGGTCTTCTTGTGTTGCCAGTTGTTCTTTATGGGTGTGAATTATGGGCCAGTAGCACTACTATAGCACAATGGAAACAAATCGAAGGAATCCAAAAGCGCTTGATTACAAGCAAGTTTAAAATTAAAAGCACTGTTCCATATGACATCATGCTAAGTGAAATGGGGGCTGCGCCTATTGAGGCACTTGCTATGGTTCGCCTTTTAAGCTATCTAAAAAGAATCGAAAAAATGGAAGAGGATAGATGGCCGAAAGTTGTCTTTAGTGACACACTATGTAAGCGAAAAAGGACATGGATGCAACAAAACATCAAGTGGATGAGTAAATGGAATATTCATTTCAATATGTGCCCCACGAGTAATAAAGAAATAAAGGTCTTTGTTATGGAGAAATTCTACAAGAGAAATTGGGGAAGCGAGATTGGGAGGAAGAAACTATATTATATAAATGAGTTCAACCCCACTTGTGATCAACTCGAAAAAGTGTACATAGGAGCCAACATTTCTTGGAGAGCTAAAATTCTTATTGCTCAGCTGAGAACCAACTCTCACCAACTTCGTTGTGAGACCGGGCGTTGGAAGAGGCCAAAGGAGGCTTGGGAAGAGAGAATTTGCAGATTTTGCAATTCTGAGAAAGTGGAAACTGAACAGCACTTTATTCTAGAATGTGAGGCCTACAAGGATAGCAGGGATAAGTTTGCGGATACTATATGTGACAGTTCTTGGCATAACCTGTTCAACGAAGAGTACATTGAGCAATTGGGGGGGCTCATCATTAGTCTACACAAGAGGCGAACAACGCTACTTAAGTCTGCTTAAGTTGTCTTGCTGTCCCATAGGCTATTTTTGGCCTCGTGGACGTTAAAATTTTATCTATCTATCTATCTATCTTTAGGTGATACTCACAAGGGTGAAGCATCAGGGCTTCTTTAAAGATCACCACAATCATTGTACTTAGATGACGTTGACAAAAATAAAATGTCAAACCTTCTTGACACATCGCCCATCAATATTACTCTAATTCTAATACACTTTAACTATAAAATATCTCTAAAAAAATTAAGCCTACTAGAACTGCCCACCCTATATGCTAACTATTACTGAAATTGATTACTCACTACATTAATGTTTATATTTGATCTTATCTCAACTTTTGAGGTGTACCACTTTGGTCAACATTACGTTTGATTTTACAAGAATTGGGACCATTAAGAGGAGTCAACTAGTGCAAGCGACAGAATGAGTAGTTACCACAAAAGGTAAAAACATGCAACACCGGGGGCCATGCAAAACAGGTTATACGTAAAAGAGAGGAAAAACAAGAACTAGAGTAATTACCTAGGCATCTGTTCAATTGGACAAACGTATGTTTAAGGCAAGAGAGGGAAAACAAAACAGGCCCAAAAAAAGAGGCCATTAAAGCCCAAGAAAAAAACACTGGTGAAACTAAAAACTAAGTACCTCAAAAACGGTGTAAGAATGCCAAAACTACATATGATAAGCCAACGTTCTTATCACTCAATCAGACGGTAAAACCAAGTGAGAGAAACAATAAAAAGAAAACTATTTTCCTCTCTTTTTATGGAATAGGGTAGTATAAATGTGAAAATCAGTTTAGTAATATTAAAAGATAATGCCCATCCCCAAGTGAAAAAACAATAGTGTAGTGAAATGAGTGGAGAATCAAAATCAGATGTGCTTTGTTTAATGCAACTTTATTGTGAAAATTTCTATGAATCGGCTCCATGGAATAATCAACCTTCATACTTTATTCTTTTTAGGAACATGCAAAAGTATTGTAAGGCCATAATGATGAGATTTGATTGTTTGGTGCTTGTTTCTTTCACATCCCTATGTGAAAGAGATTTCCAAATCATGAACCTCCAAGCTCTTGAAAAGATAGGGAGGACTTTTGAAAAGATACATTGATGGTAGAATGTTATGTGATCTAGTGCTAAAATCTTAGTTTTATTTTAATAATTTATAAAATAAAAAATAAGAATTTGCACCAAAGAGGTGATGATTTTGTCATATTATTGCAATAAATTATAGAGAAAGAACACTCTTATTTGGACATTTTAATTTTTGGCACTTGCTAATCTCTAGACAAAATGCACCAAAGACAACAAAAAAAAGTCAAACGTGATTCTTTTTTTAGATTCACAAAAAGACAACAAATTTTTCTCTAAAATTGTGTTGTTTTCGATCACAAAATATACAGATCATGAAGATCAAATATTGAAAATTTCAAAAAAAATCATTGTGTTTTCATTTTTTTGAAATTTAGTCAATGGTGCAATTTGTAGGGAGGATAGTCGCATCCTTAATTTTATACATATATAGAGTTTAAATTATACATTAGATTATAATGACTTTTTTATTGTCTTCATATGCGAGTTGACATTGTGTTTTCATTTTTTTTGAAATTTAGTCAATGGTGCAATTTGTAGGGAGGATAGCCGCATCCTTAATTGTATACATATATAGAGTTTAAATTATACATTAGATTATAATGACTTTTTTATTGTCTTCATATGCAAGTTGACACCTCAAAAAACATTTATTGATTTTGGGTATTAACTTCTTGTATAGATTGTCAAGTGTCAAAGGATAAAAAAGTAGCCATTTCAAAGTGTCATTGGATACCCACCATTGCAAGGCATCATCCGATACCCACTCAAAGATGCACCAATAGTTGTTCACTAAAAAATGTCAGTACTCGTGGCCAAATGTCATAGTAGTCGTACACATTTTTTTCAATAGTGGTACACAAATGGGCCAGCTACTAGCCATAAAAGCTAAACACTCATCGACTATTGATACATATGTTATCATTTTTGGTGCTCCCTCAAATGAATGTTCTTTCTCTTTGGTAAGGAGTTGTTTGATCCAACTGGGTGCGTTGACCCATCCATTGGAGCCCCCTTTGATCCAGTTCATTCCACCCATGAGGCACATAGCCTAACCTATTATCATTATCATTTTGTTAATTTATTAATCTAATTGGAAGAGGATTATAACTGGATAAGCCTTATTCATTTTTGTTGGAAATTAGGAGTTGATGGTTTTCCATTAGACTTATTTTATTAATAAGATTTATAAATACTTTAGTCACTTAAGCTTAGTAATTGGAGAGTCACTACTCTTAAACATGCTTTAACATTTACAATATGCTATTTTGAAGTTTATATTGTGATATTAGGATAGCCTAGTCTCTTTATGGATTGGTTTTTTTTTTTCTTTTTTTCTAGAATTACTTCTAGTGTTTTTAATTAAGTGACAATAGGTTTTGAAGGGATCTTGAACCTACTACATAGTAAGTTTTAGAAACATGGACTTGAAACCCACACTAAAAGATATGCAATAAGCTCCATAGAGAGAAATAGAACATGACAAAGGCAGAGAAGGGGGTGCCAAACAACTTGCAACCTCGACAAGCATAAGATGGTAGTCAAGAAAAGTATGTTGACGCAGGGCAGGGAAGATAAATAGGGCCAAAGCCTCACCAAAGTACCTAACCAAGCCTTCTTAACTCAACACAAAAGGACAACAAACAAAAGGAGAGAAAGCGATGCAGATCTGATTCATATATTCATTCAAGGTCTTGATACATGCTAGGTTGTGAAGCCTTCCTAGTTGCAACCGGTAAAAATAAAATAATTACAAAACTTTCTTCATACGTGTGAGATCTGTGATTTCCATAATATTATCTCTCACCTTTCTATCTCCCAAAAACTACTCTAAACCAACAACATCACTCCCTATATATACTAGATGGAATGACTCAAAGAACCTTCTAGATCAAACATAGGAGAAAGCGATGACCCAAAAATAGGTACACATCCTTCCCAAAGAGAGACCCATTTATTTTATGATGAGTCATGACCTAAATTACATGCACAATTGACTTAGAAAGAAAATCCAATATGGAAACCACTCGATGAAGTAAGGAATCGAGCAACAACAACCACGATCAAAAGACGTCGAGCCAACTCAGTGACAACAATAGCTGACCAACTCTGTGATAACAACATTATATTGAGCATGTGAAGAAGATACCAAGAAAACTAGATAGAGGTTACTAAGCACAATTGCCAAGCTACTGAGATACAAGATTGCCAAGAAACCCAAGATGCTCTTGCATTAGACATCTGGGTTGAAAAGAAATGATTCTCCAAATCATGTGGGAAGTTCAACCTGAGTTTAATCCAACTCAAGCTGAGAAATCCATGTTGAATCTTCAACTGGTTTGATCTTCCATTTTACTAGATATTCCATGTAGTTCATTCCTCTTGTGCTTTTACGAACTCTCTATTCCACAATTTGTTCAACTTACTCCATTTTCTTCTTAGGATAATCACTTGGTACTACCACTTCTTCATTAGGCTCATTATATTCATACAAATACGTAATGTTAAATATAAGTGATATATCCATGTCATCAGGAAACTCCACTTCATATGCATTTCCACTATCAACTCTCTTCAAGATTCTGCAGGGGCTAAATTTCTTCATTTTCAACTTGCTATATGTTCCAATAGGAAATCTCCCCTTCCTGAATGCAACTCAGTTCTTGAATGCAACTCAACAATCACTGATACTTGTTGTTGTTGATTTATAACTTGGTTCACAACTTCATCAGCATTCATGTCTTCATAGTAGTACATGAACGTTTTGTAGTTTTCAAGTTCCTTTTTTGGTTCATCTTCATGCACTTTTGTATATTCATCAAATTTCACATTTTCACTTTCCACACCTTTGTTAGTACACTTATAAGCTTTACTTCTTATGGAATGCCCTAGGAATGTACCTTCTTCACTTTTTGCATCAAATTTACCATTCCTATTGTCCTTAAGAATGTAACACTTGCTTCCAAATACCTTAAAATATTTTACATTGGGTGAGTATCCATAACATAGTTCAAAAGGTGTGGAATTTGTACCTTTCTTGACTTGTACTCAATTCAAGGTATAGACAGTTGTACTTACAACTTCTCTCCAGTATTTCAAAGCAACATTCTTCTCCATCATTAGTGTTCTAGCACATTCCATTACAAATTTGTTCCTCCTTTCAGCAATCCCATTTTGTGGAGGGGTCCTAGATGCAGAAGTTTGTCTTTCAATTCCTCTGTCATTACAAAATATCTCAAACTCATTTGATGTAAATTCTCCACCTCTGTCAAATCTTAGAAATTTCAAGCTTTTACCAGTCTCCTTTTCAACTCTTGCCAAGTACCACTTAAACATTTGAAAAACATCATATTTTTGTTTCAAAAACATAACTATCATCATCTTAGAATAATCATCAATAAAGAGGATAAGTACTTGTCACCTTTGTAGCTTTGCACATCAATTGGTCCACATAAATTAGTATGAACTAATTCCAATTTTTTTTTGAGGAGTGAGTCTTACTTTTAAAACTAGATTTTGTTATCTTTCCTAACTGACATTGTTTGCAAATCACATTATTAGGTTTCTTCAATTTTTGCAAACCTTTGACTCTTTTCGTGTTACTGATACTGACTAAGTTATCAAAGTTAACATGACATAACCTCTTGTGCCATAGCCACACATCATCAAATTCTACAATAAGACGAGTAACATCATTCATGTCAAGATAAAATAGATTACCTCTAGTTTGATCTCCATTTCCAATTAGTTTTCCATCAATGTCATAGATCTTAGCCTTCTTGTTATCAAATTCAACTTTACAACCTGTACTATTCAATTGTGACACACTCAAAAAGTTATAGTTAAGTCCTTCTACATAGTAAGCATTGTCACACATGATCTTTTCTATTATTTTTATTGATCCTTTACCTTTTATTAGATAGGGTGCATCATTACCAAATCTAACACTATTTCCATTGTAATACTCAAGGGTAATGAACTTACTTTTATCTCTGGTCATGTGATGTAAACATCCACTATCAATTATCCATCTGTCACTTTTGTTCACATAAGATATTAATGTAGTTGCCTCATCTTCATTAGAATCATCTTTCATAGTTACATACACAACTTCATCATCATGGTCATCAGATCCATCTTTTGATTCCTCTTTAGCAATGTAGCAAACCTTCTTTCCTTTTTCTTTATGGTCTTTTTTGTTCTCATCTCTTTCACCTTTGTGTTTATCTCCACTTCTATTGTTCTTCTCCTCTAGACACCTTGTAGCAATATTACCAACCTCATTACAATTGAAACACATGATAGATAACTTACCTTTGTGTTTCCCTTTTCCTCTGTGAAATCTCCTAGCCAACAATGCTTCAAGCTCTTCTACATCATCTTCATTTGTATCACTATCACTAGCAACATGTTTGACCTTTTTCTTCTTCTTATCTTTAGGTTCTTTTAGTGTTAGCTTAGCTTTGAAAGCAAATTAAACATGTTCATTTTTGAAATTATCAAAATTAGAAAGTTCAAGTAGTGAGTCTACCCATCAATCCTTCAAGGGTTAGATTACTACCAAGAGCACACCTTAGTTATTGTATGGCAGAGAGTCTAATAGTATAAATAGGCAACAAGGTTCTCAATACTTTATTGATTATAGTCTCATCTTCAATAACACTATTTTCTCCTCTGATAACATTCACAACATCTCTAGTTCTTGTACAATACTAGAATATAGTCTCACCTTCTTGCATTCTTGTGTCATTGTTGATATCAGATTGGTTTTGACAAGTGAGTATCAACACACTTAAGCCATTTACTTAGTTCATGCCAAACTAGTAATACATGTCAAACACAACATGTAAATATTAGACCATGCCGAGTTGCAATGAGTGCTGAGTCACTCAAGTGCCCAGCAGATAGACCATGACGAGTGATCCAGGAGCCAAGTAAACAGTGGATGTTGAGTATTGTAGGCGCCGAGTCACAATATACAGAATAGTGCATGTTGAGTAGTAGAGACTTCATATGTCAAGTGACATAGTTTGGACATATTTGTTTGTAATGGCACAAACAACTATGTAAAACATTTTTGAGCCAACTTAAGATTATATCTTGATATTTTGGAGATAAGGACGAATCTCTATTTGGATTTCCTATGCAATTACATGCAACCAATCAGAAAATGGGAAGGATTAAGTGGCAAAATGGATGAATCTCAATTGTAGATTCATACCTAACCCTAAGTCACTCAAGTCTTCTTAAGGAGGACGAAGCCCTGAACTCTTTATGGATGGAGAGACTATGGAATTTTTAAGGAATTGAAGGAGTGAACAAGATAGTTTGCATACAGAGCATTCAAGTGTCTTAGAAGCTGTGAAGAAAGAGTGAATTAAAGAATCAATTTGAGAAGAACAAAGGATAGAGAAAAGGATACAACATTGAGACATTTGATCATGAAGGATCAAGAAGACATTGTTTAGAGGTGATATGTCATCAGGAAAGCAAGTGCCAACCATAAGATCTATGCTAAGACATTTTAACAGGTGATTTCTGTTAAATCTCTTAAGTAGAGTAGTCATAACAGGTTGTATGAAACCTTTAATAGGGTGCTTACTTAGTTGTAAGTTGAAGTCCTCTAACAAGGTGAAACCTAACAGTCTTTGTAAGCCTTTAACGGGGTAGACCTTTCACAGGGTAGATCATCTTTTATGGTTAGAACATTGTAACCTTCATTGGATACACTTGATTACTGCAGTAGTGAAGATTTGTGGGGGTCATCCCCACCCCAGTTTTACCTTCTCACTTGGAGGGTTTCTAGGTAATCATATCAGGTGTTATGTGTGTGAATTCTTACATGGTTATATGATTTATATGCTTATGCTTTACATGTTATTTCAGCTTACTTATTAATGTGTGTGATGAATGAATGGTGAAAATTTTATGGGTCCAAGCTTAAACTACTGATTCACACCCCCCCCCCCCCCCCCCCCCCCCCCCCCCGCCCCCCCCCACCCCCCCAAACAAAAGTTTACCTTTCCTCTTGTAATTCCATCAATTGGTATCAAAGCCTTGTTCTCTAAAAGAGAAGCTTTGCAACTTTGAGGAAAGATCTTGAAATGGAAGTCTACAAGTTGGGAAAGATAATTGAAAACCAAAAGATTGAAATACATCTCATAGAACATCAATTGAATGAAGCAAGAAAGGAACTAAATAAATCCTTGAAGAGAAGGAAAGAGATTTCTATTGTGGATAATAACACACTATACAAAGAGATAGACACTACCAAGCTATTTGCAGATGGTGACTCCAATGAATTTGATGCAGTAGTTGCAGATCTAAAGAAAAAGAATAGAGTCCAAGCTGAGGAAATCAAAAATCCCAAGTTAGAACAAGAATCACAAGCTATACTACTATGTGAGGTGACTAAATAGAAGAAGAAAGCTATAGAAGAAAAAGCCATGATTGAAGAAGACAGAAGAATTATGGCCAATAGATTGGAAGAGAAGTCAATAGAGTTAACCAAGATCTCCAACATGTAATTGTATACTCTAAGTCAAATTATGAATGCCAACCATGAATTGAATGTCAAGGACATTGAGATAACTACATTGAAGTTGTAGAATGAACAATTGCAGGGTGACCTAAAAAGAGAAAAGGAATTTGCAAAAAGTTTCAACAAGCCAAATGAAGCCATCAAATACTTTGAGCAATTATTGAGATCCCCTAGATCCAACAATGGTACATCAAGACTAGGCTACACAAGCACTGAAGAAGGAGAATCATCCAAAGTTGTAGAAGAAAAGAACATCAAAGGTAAGAATTCCAAACCTACTTCTCATAATTGTGGTAAGAAAGGACATACTGCTAATAGGTGCAGGAGCAATAATACAAATCCAAATGTCAAGCCTAAGAACCTGACTCATTGTCATAAGTGCAACAAGCAAGGTCATCAGTCACATGAATGCAGAACCAGGACCATGCATACACAAAGATTTGAAGGATATTGCTACAATTGTTAGAAGTATGGACATAGAGCTTTTGAATGCAAATCCAAATCCATGTAGTCATCAAACAAGAAAATGAAGGTAAGAAATAATGGGAACTCTTACAATTGGGATTATAACACAAGATATAGCTGTCATTATTGTCAAGAATATGGACATGTTCCTGAGAATTGTATTAGGACACACTTCAGTGGCAATTACAAAATATGGTTAAGTCAAACTACATGTTCTAGCTATTTGAAGATAGGTCACATTAGTAAATATTGTCCAACTAGATCAAAGGCACCAAGTTGTGAATTTGATAAAGGTAAAGGCAAGGAAGATTTTGAACACATCAGAGATGAGATGAATAAAACTTGGAAAAAGAAACATGTTTGTAGCACATCAAATGGAGAAGGTATCACTTCACCCAATGGATCAAGTGATCACACCTCATCAAGCTAGGCAAACAAGAGGTATGTGGGACTAAAATTTAAAGGTTATATAATGTATCAGTTGCAAAAGGAGATAGTATTGAAAAGAATACATTAGTATGAATAAAGATGCAAGATGTTATTAGAAACTCAAGACAAATCTTTAAGTTTTTCATGTTGTTATCGAGTATGAAAAGTTTCCTATATGTGTCGAGTGGAATGTTAGTTGGTGCTAAGCTCATAGTAGCTGCCGAGTGATGGAAATTGTTGAAATATGATTGAAAAGATCATTATTGAAGAAGGGAGATTGTTGATAAAGAATGTTTTCAATCATTTTTTTGTCACTGATGTCAAACTTTCTATTTGTTGGAATGAAAATTTCTTGTAAGATCCAAGTACTATCACTTAGTTGATTGATGAAGAGGATTTAATTAATAAGATGTAACAAAAGTACCTAAGGGAAAGGTTGAGTTATGGTTTTGTAATGAAGTACAAGGACCAGATAAGACAATGGTAAAATGATGTATTGATAATACACTTGAAGATATAGAGGTTGGCCACACTTAGAAACTTTGGAAGAATAAGTTATAACAAAATTGTCTGCAAAGCTTGACTAAATTCATCTATGGGTGCCGAGCAAGTTAGTTCATGCCAAGCAAATTATCAGAAAGTGTCGAGCAAATGCAAAATCTAGTGTGTGCCAAGTGAAACAGAAGGTGCCGAGCTAGACAAAAATGTAATAGGTGTCGAGCATTAGTAAAACTTAGTTGATGCCGAGTGAATCCATAGTAGGTGCTGAGTAACATAGTAGGTGCTGAGTAACACAGTATGTGTCGAGCATCAAAAAGTCAATATTGTCAAGCTGCTGCATTATTTGAAAAGTTAAAAATTTTCCAGATCTGAGCTGACAAGTTTGTTACCTTGAATTTTGTGAACTAGATAGAAGATAAGGATGATGAGCTGGTGGCACAAAATTTTAGGTTAACCATTTTTGGGTGAATTCAGGAGGATTCCACATGATGTTTCTAGAAGAAATGAGATAAGGGGAAGATACATTGTATCTTACCTAATCCATTCAAATCCAAGATAAGAGCAGGAAGATTAGAGCGGGAAAAGTATTCAAAAATTCTATTTAAGGAGTTATAGGTCAAGAAGCAAGAGTAGATGGAGAAAGTGTGTGGTGTTAAGGAGAAGGCATCGAGAGGGAGGAACAAAGTACATAGACTCTACTTCGATAGGTGGCCACAAAGGTGATTGCATTGCCACAATGAGCATGGAGACTCAAGAAGACAAAGCTTGAAAGGAGAATAAGCTGTCAGAGTTGTAGAGACTAAAAGCCAAGAAAATTTGTGAACTAAATTGAGATCTAAAATTTGCAAGTGATGTTGTGAGTTGTATTAGATCAAAATCCCTTATTGTTGCTCTCTAGAAATTGTATCCGTTAGGGAAAATCCTATGGACTTAGGTTGGTTTAACTACCATTTTGTAAATCCTTTAACAGATGACATTCCAAGTGAATGTTCTAAAGTCCTTTAACCAGGTCCACTGCTAATAGGATGGTTGAAATCCTTTAATAGGGTTACATTTAACAGTGTGTTTTGTAGCCTTTAACAGGGCATCACTTCAAAAGAGTGAGAAAGGAGTAGCATGTTACTAGTGGTTTTTCCCAAATTGAGTTTCCACGTAAATCATTGTGCTATGTGTTGATCTTTCATGTCTTATTAATGCATGTTGATTTATTAGTAACTTGCCAAGAAGATTGTTTAGCTTGGATGCATGGTTAGTTTAAATGGGCTTACTATACTTAATGAAAAAATTTATCAGGACATTTGGACCTTGAATAACTGATTCACCCCCCCCCCCCCCCCCCCCCCCCCCTCTCAATTATTATAAAGCATTTCTAACAATTGGTATCAGAACCATCTCCCAATTTGGTTTAAAGGTACTAGAAGTAGAAAAGATCAAGATGTCTAAGAGAGAAGTTCCCAAGCTCAACAGAGATAACTTCACTGCATGGAAAAGTTTAATGAAGTTGCACCTTGGATCAATAGGTGATCATGCACAAACCTCAACTAAAGTGGAACATGTTGATCCAGCTAGTGTCCCTATTGCAGAAGATATGAAGAAAAAGGAACACAATCATGCAATGCTGGAGATTGCCTCTGCTCTCAGCTATGCTAAATTTGATGACATCAAAGGATGTACCTTTGAATTCAAGATGTGGGAAGCCCTGAAAAATATTTATGGAGGAGATCATAATGTCAAAAGAGCAAAAAGAGAAAGTCTTAGAGGAAAGTTTGATGACATGAGAATGGAGGAAGGTGAGAACATTGCCCAATATGCCTCTAGAATAAAGGAAGTAGTAAGTGCAATAAGAAGTTTGGTTGGTCATTTAGAACATTGCCCAATATGCCAATTCAAGGTGGTAAGTCACAATCCTCTCTTAGATCTTGAGAACTTATGTGAAAATGTCAAGAGTAATGCAAATTTATCAGGTTTTAATCATATTAATTTTGATAAATTGGGGAAAGAAGAGAATAACCAAGTGGAAGAGGCATTATATGCCATGATGTCAAAGTTCAAGAACACACCACTAGAATTTTCCACCTCAATACCTAAAAGCCTATATGATATTGTTGAGCAAAAATGGCATCATTGTCTGAAATTAGAAAGACAAATCAGGGAAACCACACTAGCCCAAGTAATGCTAGAGTTGATAAAGGGACAAATTGGTAAGGTAGTCAAGAAATATGTAGTTAGGCTCACACCTAAATAAAGAGCCTTTAGCATTCTCTAAAATAATGTTGAAAATTTTGTCAAGAAATCAACACAAATATGGAAACTCATCTATGGGTTGACCACTGTGAAGAAAGGAGAAGTTGACCCTTTAGAGGGTAAATATGATGATAAAGATGATGACAAGGAAGATGATGATAAGGAAGATGATGACAAAGATAATATAGTTGGAGGAGAGATAGAAAAGAAAGATGATGACAAGGCAACAACTGAGCAGCAACAAGAAGAACAGAGTGTGCATAACACACAAGTGCTAAGTGTCAGTCCTCCCCATGACACAACCAAAACTACTAAAACTATAACTGTTAAGGATGTCTCTGATCCATTAGTTTAGAACATCAATCCTCTTACTGTAGAAGATTTATTTAAAGAAGATCTTAGATCAATCTACATTACAAGACAAACTATGTGGTAATCCAATTTTGGTTAGTGTAGAAGAACTACAAAAGGCAGTAACTAATGTCACATTGGAAAAGCTGAATCCACAAGAACCACCTTCCATCATCCCTTTAGTTACTAATGTACAACCTTTGATCCAAATAATAGTAGATACATCTACTAAGGTTAATACAATTGAGAAGAAAGTAGAAGAGCAAGACACAACTATAGGACAACAAAAGGAAATAGGATAGATAGATTCATATATACCTACAACACATGAACAAGGTGCAATCCAAGTCATAGTGATAGACCAAGGTAAGCCTAAAGAGACAAAACCAAAGGTGAAGGAACAAGTGGCTATCCAAGCACTGGTAGCTTTACTAACATCTAACACTCCTACATAAACTCTTTAGAGGCCGAGCAGATGCTAGTCCATTGCAGATCTCAGTGCCAAGCCCAAGCTCATCAAAGGTGGAAAAGGTAATACATTATGGAGACATAAGCCTGGATGAAGACATCGTTATTCCAAAGTATGATTATGATACTATGACATTGGAACAAATAGGCATTTTATAACAAGCCTTACAAAGGAAAAAGCATCAAGAAATGCTTAAGAGAGAACACAAGCAAAAGAAAAAACTTCAAGATATCAAGGACATCTTTCTAGATGCATTTAGTCTGCCAACTCTTGAAGAGACCAAGGCACTAATAGAACAACTGATAGATATAGTGGAGAAGGTTACTAATGAAGACTGTGATACAAATGAAAAACTATTAGAATGGTCTAAAAATAAGTTTCAAGGCAAGGTAAATGAGAAAATATCTAGTGAGATAGCACTACAAAAAGTTTCATTGGCAACCAAGGTTGAGGATGTGAAGAAGGTACTTGAGAATATATTCTCATTGTACACAAAACTATGCAATCCTACACTCTTCACCCAAGAGACCAAAAGTCACATTTTGAGCCTGGAAAACCAAATATCCGCATTAGGTGCAAGACTATCTACAAATCTAGCTTAGAGTGAGAAGCATTTTAGGACATTTTTAATGTCCGGTTTCAGGGCATTAGATATTTCCCTTATGAATTGTATAAATTTGATAATACTCCATATGATATCATCTTCAATGTTTGAAATTATATATATATATATATATATATATATATATATATATATATATATATATATATATATATATATATATATATATCCAGTATTTCATAGGGTCATGTCTTTTTATTAATAATAATAATATATGATTATATATTATATATGAATCACTTAATTATTTATAATAATATTATTTTAATATAGATATAATTGTCATATACTATAGTACATAAAATAGTTGATATGTGTGTGTGTGTGTGTGTGTGTGTGTGTGTGTGTGTGTGTGTGTGTGTGCATTAATTATTTATAGCATGGCAATTAAATATCTAATTATATACATAAATACATAATAATATTCATATATATATATATATATATATATATATATATATATATATATATATATATATATATATATGTATGTATGTATGTATGTATGTATGTATGTATGTATGTATGTATGTATGTATAATTAATATTTATAATTATATAAAATATAACAATTTATATTTGTATCATTTTTTTTAGAGAGGGGTAAACACTTTTGACTTGGAGCTATGAACCAATGAGGCCACAAACAGGGGACCTCATCCCTATTAGATTTGAACCTTGATGGCAAGGATAACAATTCAACAACTTAACCATCACAACATGCCACTATTGGCAATTTATATTTGTATCTTAGTATAATTATAATATTTTATATAAATTAATAATATGTATAATACTTATTATTAGTTAATTTATATGCTGAAATGGGGATATCACAGTCCTCCCTTCTCGAATTTTCTTGTACTCAAGAAAAATCATTCCTACACAAAATCCTTCATAGATATAAACATACTTGCATACAAAAGTCCTAAAAGATTTATGAAATATAGATCTTAATGAATGAAAATATGAAGCAAACATGATGCAGACAGATGAAGACATGAAGCAAACACAATGCAGATAGATGAAGACATGAAGCAAATATGATGCAGACAGTTGAAGACACATGTTATGTAATTCCTTGATTGTGAACCTACAACCACAAAATATTATTAGTACACATTTACATATAAATTTTTCTTTCTGGGATTTCCTTACATCAATCCCTTGACAATGTATTTACGGTCTCGATTTAGTTACTTGTCAATCAAAAGTATAGTTCATTTATTAACTCATCATTTCTTGAGGAAGGAGAAACTATAATAGGGTACCCTATTACCCAATCATGGGCCTCATCGTTCTCCCTCATTATTGTTATCTCTCTCCGATCATCATCTCCAAGATAGTGCCTTTGTATGATGTACCCTGAGGTATTCACTCCATCGTACACCTTACCTAGTACCCTTGGATGATGCAGCCCAATGCACATCTCAAACATAGGCCTTACCTAGTACCTCTGAGTGGTGTCACCCAACCCATTCTAGCACAGGCCTTATCTTATCTTGGAAGATGATAACCTTATTGATTTTACTTAATAATATTATTTGTGATAATGATTGAAAACTAATCTCTCTTAAAATTCAATTTATTAGAAATTTGAAAACTTGACTCTATTCAATCATTGTTTAATTATAAATATCACATTTGATAATAATAATAATAATAAATTGATTATTTCCTATCAACTTGAACATCAATCTCATTTTATTATAACTTATTCAATCAGAATATTGATAGAAGGTGTTAAACTATTCAATATTCATCACAATAATAAAATGTATTAATAAGAAAGGCACTAACAATTATTCCATAATAACAATATATGTAGAAAATATATAACTTACCTCCACACCTTATGTGATGGGTGATGATGTAGGAGTGCATGATGGTCTTTCTCTCTCATTCCACATTAGAATTTTTATATTTTAATCATATACCTTTTACTAATGTTGATATGACTTTGATTACCTCACAAATGATTAGATGATGTCCTCAAATAGGATCTTCTCTAAGTCTATGCCTTTGTCACTATAGTCTTGTTGTTGCTATTGAATGTACACTTTCTTCTTCTTTTATTTATTCACCATCTTTTGCCTCTTTCTTTTTATTTATTGTCACTTTCCACTTACTATGTAATACTCAGGT
This sequence comes from Cupressus sempervirens, assembly GCA_028749045.1. Classification (NCBI taxonomy): domain Eukaryota; kingdom Viridiplantae; phylum Streptophyta; class Pinopsida; order Cupressales; family Cupressaceae; genus Cupressus; species Cupressus sempervirens. The sequence continues at coordinate 37,885,312 of CM053790.1, forward strand.
TTGTACATTCTTAGGATTTACCAATTTCCTTAGATTACAAGAGACTTCCTTTAAATAAGTTTGTTATTCTCTTTTGATTTCCTAATTACTGGGTTAATTTACAATCTAATGCTATTGAAAACCAACAACTGAAGTATAACCTTCTATGCTAGTTATGCATCTTTGTCTGATCCTCCTTCAATTGTTGAAGATTATTGCTATCAGTTTATATACTTCTTTGGGTGATGGATATCTTTTTCTATGTGGAAATACTACTTCAGAGTGTCATCGATTAATTGATATTTGATAACCACAATTGCTTTAGAACTACACTAGATCACACCAAACACCTCTCAATAATAGGAGGAGGATGGCCTAAGGAACAAGTGTCGAGATTCATTCATATTGGGCTTTTGCGTGTTCAAGATAATGTAGCACTCCGTCCACCCATTTCTATTGTGATTCTAATGTTTTCAAGTAGTTCAATGCATTTTCCAATTCCAATAGAGCTCAGGTTCTTAGTGAATAGCAAAATCTTCCTTTATTTGGTCCCATGTCATTCAGATTGTTATATCCAAGATGCTTTAATATAATCAAACAAATATTTGGGATAATAGAAATAATTTTAACTTCCTATATGTTTTGTTAGTTGTCTAACTCTTGGTACACCTCATGTCATAGCCAACTAAGGGATTGACAAGTTAATTTTCAATATGTTTCACATTGTGTATGAGAGGTCTAGGGTTAATCTATCTTCATTGGTAGTTATAATCAACTATTCATATTCAGTGCCCATTTTTCACAAAATATTTCTCATACTTGAGCCTTCAAGGATCATGTCTATTTAGTATAATTGCATTCAAGGAGTCAAAAATAAGTGCCTCATGGGTCTCCTCCATTCTTTGATCTGTACCATTATCTATGAAAATGAAATCTCCAAGGATCGAGTAAATTAATGGAGTCTTCTTTTCAGTATTTCTAGCAACAAAATACATATAGGAAATGAAGGGACTGCGAATTTGTGATTCCTAGAATCTTATTATGGTCCACTTCCAAGTTTTTACTTCTATAGCTATCTACATATTGTTTGATATGAATAAAATTAATCATATTCCCTCCTTATTCGATGGAAGATATTGTTTTGTATATGGTATCTTGTGCACTCTCTCCTTATTTTTTTGCATCTCATGTCCACCTCCTTGTTGTTAGTTTAATGATGATTATTTGTAACGTCTCAAAACATCATCTCTACTACAAATATTTTTTTATTCCTGATTTATCTAAATCACTTCATTTTGTCATAAATTTTGTAGTTTTAATAGCTATATCATAGACTGGCAGGATCTATGCTCTGATACCACTTGTAAGGTCCCATTTTAGGGCATTAGATATTTCCCTTATGAATTGTATAAATTTACTCCGTATGATATCCTCTTCAATGTTTGAAATTCTATATATATATATATATATATATATATATATATATATATATCCATTATTTCATAGGGTCGTGTCTTTTTATTAATATTAATTATATATGATTATATATTATATATGAATCAATTAATTATTTATAATAATATTATTTTAATATAAATATAATTGTCATATACTATAGTACATAAAATAGTTGATATATATATGTATATATTAATTATTTATAGAATGGCAATTAAATATCTAATTATATACATAGATATATAATAATATTCATATATGCACATATGTGTGTGTGTGTGTATAATTAATATTTATAATTATATAATATATAAACATGTATATTTGTATCTTAGTATAATTATAATATTTTATATAAATTATCAATTATTAATATTATACTCTTTATGTATAATACTTATTATTAGTTAATTTATATGCTGAAATGGGGATATCACAATATTGCTTTAGACACAAAGTCAATTAGTTGTCTTAATAGCAAATGAGGCTAACATTAGAGCCAAACTAACAACCATTCAAGCTACCCTCACCCCACATATGGAGATAATACACAAGGAGCTAGGCTATGTTGAAACTCTATTGAAGAAAGACCCCAATCTTTCTACTTTAGATGGTCTAGTACACCTTGCTGCCGAGCTTGCAATCCAAATTAACTCATTGGATGTTGCATGTGATAACTGGGATGGAGCTCTACGGATAATAATGAATGTCCACAAATCTTTTCTAGACAAACATACCATAGGTGTATAGCCCATTTGACATAAGTCTCAAAAAGGGGGAGAAATATAACATGGGGGAAACATAATATGGGGTAGTATGAACAAAAGGGAGAAAAATAAGAAAGGGGGAGCATAGAAGTAGAAATATATCATTGGGGTGATATAAATTTTTGGAGAAAAAGTAGCATATATTAGCTAAGGGAGAGCACATCAGATGAAAGAGTATCATTAACACAGTACATTGAAGTCAAAGTGTATTAGTAGAGACACATTTACTCAAAGGGAGCACAAAATTTTGGATACCAAACAGATATATTAACTCAGGGGGAGTTATCAAATTTTGAGGTATAAAAGTTATTGCAATTATGAAATTTTGAAGTTTTATATATAAGCTAAGTCATGGATATGTTATGCTAAAAAGACTAAGGATAATATTGTATATTCAATTTTTTTTGAAACTCATGTCAAAGGGGGAGATTGTTGATCTCAAATTGGTTTTGACAAGTGAGTGTCAACACACTTAAGCCATTTACTTAGTTCATGTTGAACTAGTAATACATGTCGACCACAACATGTAAATATTAGACCATGCTAAGTTGTAATAGTGTCGAATCACTCATGTGTCGAGTAGATAGACCATGCTGAGTGATCCAAGAGCTGAGTAAATAGTGGATGCCGAGTAATGTAGGTGCTATGTCATAGTATATACAAAATAGTGCATGCCAAGCAGCAGAGACTTCATATGCTGAGTGACACAATTTTCATATATTTGTTTGTATTGGCACAAACAACTATGTAAACCATTTTTGAGCCAACTTAAGATTATATCTCAATTTATTGGAGATACGAACGAATCTCTATTTGGATTTCCTATGCAATTACATGCAATCAATCAAAAAATGGGAAGGATTAAATGACAAAATGGATGAATCTCAACTACAGATTCATACCTAACCCTAAGCCACCTAAGTCTTCTTAAGGAGGATGAAGCCCTAAACTCTTTATAGATAGAGAGATTATGGAATGTTTAAGGAATTGAAGGAGTGAACAAGATAGTTTGCATATAGAGCATTCAGGTGACTTAGAAGCTATGAAGAAAGAGTGAATTACATAATTAGTTTGAGAAGAATAGAGGATAGAGAAAAGGATACAAAATTGAGACATCTGATCATGAAGGATCAAGAAGACATTGTTTAGAGGCAATCTGTTATTAGGCAAGCAAGTGCCAACCCTAAGATCTATGCTGATACATTTTAACAGGTGATTTTAGTTAAATCTCTTAAGCAGAGTAGTCCTAATAGGCTGTATGAAATCCTTTAACAGGGTGCTTACTTAGTTGTAAGTTGAAGTCCTCTAACAATGCACACTTGTAATAGGGTGTTGAAATCCTCTAACAAGGTGAGACCTAACAATCTTTGAAAGCCTTTAATGGGGCAGACCTTTCATAGGGTAGATCATGTTTCATGGTCAAAACATTGTAACCTTCATTGGATACACTTTATTACTGTAGTAGTGAAGATTTGTGGATGTCATCCCCACCCCAGTTTTACCTTCTTACTTGGAGGGTTTCTGGGCAATCATATTAAGTGTTATGTGTATGAATGCTTACATGGTTATATGATTTAGATGCATATGCTTTACATGTTATTTCAGCTTACTTATTAATGTGTGTGATGAATGAATGGTGAAATTTTTATGGGTCAAAGTTTAAAATACTAATTCACCCGCCCTGCAAGAAGTTTACCTTTCCTCTTGAAATTCCAACAATTGAACTTTCCTCTTAGAATTTTAGCTCTGGTTCTCAAAAAATTCTTGTCTCCTCCATAGATTATCTCTATAGCATCCCACATCTTCTTAGCAGAATTGTATCCTTTGATGTTATCAAACTCTGACTAGATTAGGGCAGATGCAAGCTCTAACATTGCTTGATTACAGTGTTCTTTCTTCTTATTCAGATCATCAACAATAGGGGATCCAACAGGATCAACATGCTCAATATTAATGGTACATTATGCATAATCTCCAAGACCTCCTAGATGTAGCTTCATCAAACTTTTTCATGTAGGAAAATTTTCCTTGTTTAGTTTGGGCACCTCCTTTCTATACATCTTAATCTTTAGCTTTTAGTACCTTCAAAATATTTCCTTACAAGCACCAATGCTCTAATACCAATTGTTGAAATACTTAAGAATAACTAAGAGGGGGATGAATTAGTTATCCAAGGTCCAAATGTAAAAATAAAACTTTTCAGTACTTAATAGACTCATATCCATAAAACCATATCATGCATGCATCCATTAGAATATCTAATACCTTAACTTAGTAGGTCACTGTCCTAGGTCAAAATAACTTTACAGAAATGTGAGCATGAAATACCACAAACTTATTCATACAATTTGATAGAAGGATTTTACGTGGAAACACAATTTGGGAAAAACCACTAGTAACATGCTACCCATTTTCAATCTGATGAAGTGATGGCTCATTAAAGGCCAACCTTGCTAAAGGTTACAATACACACTGTTAAATGTGACCTGGTTAAAGGATTTCAATCACCCTGTTAGGTGTGAGCCTTGTTAGGGAACTTTGGAATATTCCATTAGAATTTCACCCATTAAAAAGATTTACAAATTGACTATTAGGTCAACCTTAATCCAAAGGATTTATCTAGACTAATATAGTTGTTAAAAAGTAACAGTAGAACTTGATCTTATAATAAAACACAACTCACTTGTAGATTATAGATCTCTAGTTCAGTCCTCCATTCTTCTTAGCATTCATCCTCTTAAGCCTTCTTGCTTTGTATGCCAATTGTAGACTCTTCTATTTGGTTACCATATGAAGCAACACCTTGGACTTCTCGTCTTCCTTAGGTTCTCACACATGACAAATGTTTCTTCTAGCCTTCTATCTCTATAAATAGATAATTTAGGTCTTTTCTCACTTAAGCACAATCATCCATTTTAGGGTTAGGTAAGATTCAATGAATCTAGCCACTTTTCCATTTTAGTCCCTTCTAGAAACTTCTTCTATAATCCTCTTTGAATTCACCTCAAAATAGTTTATCTTGAATTTTGTACCACTAGCTCATCATAGAAATATTCCACATGCTTCACACAATTCAAGAAATCAACTTTGTCAGCTCATATTCATCAAATCTTCAATTAAACTCTTCTTACTATCACTCGACATCCACATTTTTCACTCGGCAATAATAGTCTTTTGATGCTCAGCCAACACTAGGTTGCTCGGCATTAACTAAATCTTCCTTGCTTGGTCACTACTATTATTTACTTGATGCTCGGTGCATATTATATTTTTCTAATGCTCAACACTTACTAACTTTCTAACACTTGAAACATACTAAATTATTCTTAGCTTGAACTAAGTTTTCTTAGCTTACACTATTTGCTTGGCCAGGCTTGGTAGACACTTTTTATGAAAACTCTTCTTCTAGGCTTAGCTTAAGTAACCATTTACTTTAGCCTTAAGTAGATCAACAATACATAATATCATCAATGTCTTACTTGGTCTTAGTGCTTCTTTTATATACCAAGTAACTCAACCTTTCTCTAGGTTCTCTTGTTATCTTATCTTTTCAAATCCTCTTCATCAGCCAAATAAATGATAGCATTCAGACCGAAAAGCAATTGTCTCATAGAAAGTAGTAGGTTTGACATCATTGACAAAATAATGATTGTTCCATGATAGGTTCCATACTTCAAACAATCTCTTTTTAACATTAAGTGTGCCATCTTTGAAAATCTATGTACAACAAAAATATGGAATCATTACCTCTTGCAGTCATCCATAAGCCAAGAACAAAATCCATTCTTATATCACTCCAAGGTTTCTCAAGAACATAAATTGGTGTATACAATCCAATATTCTGACTCACTCCTTTTGTAACTTGACAAAATCAATATTTCTTCACAAATTTCTAAACATCCTTATATAACTAATATAAAAAGTGCCTTTCCTTAAGAAAATTCAATGTCTTATTAATGTCAAAATGTCCATCAAAACCCCTACTATGCTTTTCTTTTATTAGATTAGTTCTCATTGATCCCCTTGGTATACATAACTAAATTCCTTTGAACAACACCCATTTTTGAATAAAATAATCTTCCCACTTACTTGGTTGATCTGAAATAGGTGCAGATGTGGGTGCAAAGCACTTCCTCTACGGCTCAAAAAAGTCAAGACCAGTCCCATTCAAACTCTTCATATTATAAAAACCAAGAACCTTAATCCTTATTTAGGCCATCAAAGATCTTCTTCTACTCAATTCATCAACAACTTGGTTAGATACTCCACTTTTATGCTTTATAACAAATGTGAAATTTTTCAAATACTCAACCTATTTCATATGTCTTTGATTCAACTTATGTTGACTACCTAAAAATACTATAAAGCCTTATGATCAATATACAACACAAAATCCTTATGAATCAAATAATGTCTCCATTTATTCAAGGCTTGAACAATAGCATAGAACTCTTTATCATACACATAATACTTCATTTTTCATCATTCAACTTTTCACTAAATAAAGCAAACTATTTACCTTCTTGACTCAACACAACTCCTATTGCACTACCACTTGCATCATATTGAAATTGAAATACTTTGTTGAAATCAAGTAAAGACAAAATAGGTAATTCAACAACCTTTTATTTCAAAGTCTCAAAACTCTTATCATCTCTACATGTCCACTTGAATTCTCTCTTTTATCTCCTCTCACAGTTTTTGTCAAAGCATTGCAAATTGAATTGAATTTTCTGATGAAATTTCTGCAAAAACTTTCCAAACCATGAAATGATCTTACCTCATTGAAATTTTCAGGTGTAGGCCATTCAATAATTTATTTAACCTTCTTAGGATCCATCTTCAAACCATAATCTAAAATCACAAATCCCAGATACACAAGCTCCTCTTTCATGAAATTACACTTCTTCAAAAAAATTTTAAAAAATTCCTCTTTCAATCTCTACAATACCTATCTAATGTGAAAAAAAAATCTTCTATGGTTTTACTAAATATTAGAATATCACCCAAGTACACAATCACAAATTTAACCAAAAATTTCTTTAGAACTTCATTTATTAACCTAATAAAAGCACTTGGTGCATTAGTTAAACCAAAGGGAATAACCAACCACTCATACAAATCTTCTCTTGTCTTAAAAGAAATTTTCCATTCATCGCCTTCTCTAATTTTGATATGATGATAGCTACTTTAGGTAAATCTTTGTAAAATATCTTGCTCCACTCAAACAATCCATTATGTCATCCATACTCGATATAAGAAACCTATACTTTACTATTATCTTGTTTATAGCTTGAGAATCAATACACATTATCCATTCTCCATTCTTCTTAAGTGCCAACATGACTGGTGTTGTACATGGACTCAATCTTTCTTAGATCAATCCCTTCTACAACAATGACTGAAATTCTAAGTTAAGCTCTTCATTCTTGGATGGTGTCAATCGGTGTGGTACTTCATTTGGAAAAATAGCTCCAAGAATCAAATCCATACAATGACTAATGATTCTCATCAGTGGAAAACCATCACATACATTATTTGAAATGACCTCCTTGTACTTTATGAACAAATCTTCCAATTCTACTAGAACTTAGTTTTCTATTTCTTCACTCAGTTTGTTAGGAATTATAGTAAAACAAACATAATTCTTCTTTGGATTCTTAACAAATTGTCTACCTGAGCCATCAACCAAACTTTCAAAGATGTACATATTTCATCAATAGATTCTTCAATCGAAGGTAACAATATTTATTTCTTTCTATCAACCTAAATAGTATATTTATTGAATCTTCGATCATGTACAACATGTCTATCATATTGCCAATGTCTACCCAATAGAAGATGACAACAATTCATAGGCATAATATCACACAACACCTTATCATAATACTTTCCAATTTTTAGATTCACAAAACATTGGTCACTTACCATTAGTGTATGTGCATCCTTAATCCATGAAATCTAATAGGGTTTATCTATCAATGATCACTTTCCAAACTTTATCTGGAACTTCACATATGGTCTTGAATAAATTTTTTTTGATCTCTAAGCCCAAGTTTCCTATTAGTGTCCACCACTTAGTCATTTCCAAGGCAGTGTTGGACAGTCATCACTATGACTAAGCCATCCAGAGAAGGTAGAGCTACAAAGGACTTGGTTATATTTTGTCATATGTCAAGAAAGTCAAATGTTGCTAAGTAACACATAAGAGAGATTGAGCATTTGGAAAGTTAATTAATGCCAAGTGAGTTAGTATATGTCAAACATATAGAAGTCAAGTGACACCATGAATGTTCGTTATGACCAAGCATTAGAACATTCAAGTACTAAGTAAACCATGTTTGACATATGAGTTTGTAATTGCACAAACTCTTGTGTAAATCATTTTAGCAGACTTCTACATGATATTTAAAGATTGTCCGGACAATTAAGGAGCAGATTACATGTTTTTTCAGAAGGAATTAATACCGAGAAAAGAAGATTAGCCAATCAAAAACTTTGAAGGGTAAAACGAAAAAAGGATTAAATATGGATCTTTGATTATAATCTAGAAATTTCTATGATTATCTATTTAAGAAGGGTTCCAACCCTAGGATCATAATGATGAATGGTGAAGCATGAAGGAGCGAACAAGCTAAGTGTAGAAGGAAGGAAGACTAAGTCTAAAAGAAAATCAGATAGAGCAGCCTAGCAATGAAGGACAAAATAGAGCATATCAGATAAGGAGATTAGATTGAGATTTTAAAGAGAGGAGATCCGTAAAAAAAATTCAAAGAAAACTAAAGGATCAGGTACTAAATTAGTTTTGAAAAATTGAGTTAGGGAAAATCTTTTAACAAATAATGTCTTAAAATTTGTATATATACTTCCTTTTTCTCAATTTAGGGTCTCCATTAATGTTGTGTAGTCAGGTAGGTGGAAGCCAACTGTCTTGATATATATTGTGCCTTTGAACCAGGTTTTCACTATACAACTCGGTCGCTTCCATCTAACTCAGCCTATACATCAATTTAGCTTTTGAAGTACTTGGTCCATATTGCAATGCTTAGTTAATGTAGACAATTTTACTAATGTTCAATAGTAACTGTGTACATGATTTTTTTGCACTAGTCCTTTCATAAATTTGTTCTTATGCATCTTTACTTATGTGAATATGAACTTTAGCACATTTTATGTTAGGAACTGATGTAAGATGTATAATCAAATATACAATTCCTTACATAACTTTCGTGCTTAGTTTGAAATGATATGATCACCTTCTCCATTGGATCAGGTGATTTAAACTCCATTTGTTCCACTGCTTCCATCTTCTACCTTTTTCTTCCATATTTGATTCATCTATTTCTTTTTTTTTATCAATGTCCACTTTCCCTTTACCCTTTGTGCTGTTGTGATTTGATGTTGGTACTTGAGTTCTATAGTGTTTTCTTGAATGTCCAAACTTGTGACATTTGGAACATACATTGTTAGGTGCATGATTATGTCTTGAATTAGTTTAATAAGGTTTTTTCTATGATCTACATTCATATGCTCTATGTCCATACTTTTGACAATTGTAATAGTAGCCTTCAATTCTAGGTGTAGTGGATGCATTTTTCATTCTTGATCTACACTCATGTATTTGATGTCCTTGCTTCTTGCAGTAAAAACAATAACCAGTAAACTTAGGTTTAGGATTTTTCATACCATTTTTTCTTTTGTATATGTTTGTAGTATGACCAATTTTTCCACAATGATAATATGTTGGTTTTCCCTTTGATTATGCATTTCTTGATTCTCCACTCCTAGATGATTCTCCTTGCTTGGTAGATGGATTTCCTGATCCAAAGTGTTGCCAGATGACCTCATTATTTCTTCAAAATATTTCATTTCTTCATTTGTCTTGTTGAATCTTTCCACAAATTCTTTCTTAGTTTTCAATTCATTCTTCAGTAAGTCCTTCTGTGATCTTAGATTTTCTATTTCCATGTCCTTTCTATTCAACTCCTAATTTGCAAGCATCAGTTGATTCATCATGTCACATTGAGTGTTTGTGAGATTTTGTACATCAAATATCCTTTCTTCAAGTCTAGTTGCAATGTTCCTTTTCTCTTCCTCAACTTTCTTCTTTTGCTCAGTTACTTCACATAGCCTTACTAATTGAATCCCATGTTCCCTTTTTAGTCCTCTGACTTCTTCATTTATGATTTTTTTATTTTCTAGTAGATATGTAGATGCTGAATTACACTCACTTGAACTCATTGTTTCAAATAGTCCTTTAGTTTCAACTTTTTCATAATGAAACTAATTTTGTAGAATGGCCAACTCCTTCCCCCTTTCCACTGATTTCTTTAGTTCTTGTCTTGTTGTTTCAATTTTTTGCAGTATGATCTGGATGTCAATCACCTTATTGTCAATAACTTTGTCCAAATTATAAGCCTCCATCTCCAAGATCTAGTTGTTAAACTTCTCGAAGAGAACTCAACTTCGATACCTATTGTTGGAAGTCTCAAATGGAAACCAAGATATTGAGGGGGAGTGGGGGTGAATTGGAATTTGTAACACTTTGAACCTTTTAACAGTTCATAGTGCATTGACCACATTTACCATCTCATATCCAATTGCATGCATAACATAAATAATCAAATTGTAATAACATATAGATATAATCTATCAATAACATGCATGAAAAGTAATCACATGAAACAAACATTTGGTTACCCAGAAACACTTCAAGGTGAAGGTAAAATTGAGGTAGGAATGACACCCACAAATCTTCATGACTACAATAATAAAGTTAACCAGCTAGGGTTACAATGTTTGACCATATCCAATAATCTACCCTTTGAGGGGTCTACCCTATTAAAATATTTTGATGTTGTTAGATCTCACCTTGTGAAAGGATTTTACACTTCCAAAAAAGTAAGGACTCTGCTAGGAGATTTACAAAGATCTCTTAAGACCACTCTGTTAAGAGATTTACCCTATCTCAATGTGTTAAAATTGGTTCAATACTTGATCCTTGGTCTACTCTGATAAATTTTTTTTGGATCTCCTCTCTTCTATCTGATCTAATCTCTAATCTAGTTTAGCTTTATTGTCCTTCACTACTTTGACAAGGTCACTTTTTCTATTCTGGAATAACATAACTCAACTCTTTTGCCTTCTTCACAATGCTCACACTTTTACACTTAATCTTCTCTTATGATCACACAAATAGCATGTTCCCTCCTCCTCATCACCATACCCTTATCATCTTCCTATATCCAAATTGGTTTAGATCTTCTCTATTTAAATATTCCATAAAGATTTTTCTAGATGCTTCCTTATTTTGCCTCTTCATCTAATTGGCTCATCACAAAACATAGGGATATGTGATCCATGCAATAAAATGTGTAATAACCTCTATAAAAACCTCTAAAAGTATTAAATATATTGTCCATGTTGGCCTAAAATGGTTTACCTCAAAGGTTGTATTATTCCTAATTTGAGTGTCAATTGTACATTGCTCGACACTTACTATCTCTGACTCTTGACATTCACTATATATACTACTGATGATCAGTCTCTACTATGCTTGACACCTTCTATTTAACTAAACATCAATATTCTCAAATTGCTCGATAAACATTAGACTCAGCTTACGTTAAAACTACTTGGTGGCCAAACACTTTCTCAGCTCATATAAAGCTTGATATATATGTTTATTTACCAGTCTATCTCATGACTGGGCCTATATAAAGTAGGTTAGTTGTAGTAATGACCTTCTAACTCTTCCTAGTATATGACTAAGTCTTTGACACTAATAGATAATAATAGCTAGAGATACCAACAAAGGCTTCATTATGATTGTTAGGAATTAGATTTAGTAGGTGATTGGGTTGGTGATGCTCCAAATGAGAGAGGAAAAAATTCATAGTTTGAGAAACATATAATCATTGCTATAGATTCAAATCCACAAACCTTTTAGGAACCTTCTTGTATCCCTAAGTGGGATGATGTTATAAAGAGGATTTTATTTCCTTAGAAGGAAATTATTCTTTGTATTTAGTCCCTCTTCCTAAGGGAAGACAATTTGTTCAATACAAGTGGATCTCTTGAACAAAATTTTTCCTAGATTGTTTGGTTGATAAATAGAAGGATCAACTAGTTTCCAACAGAATCTTACACATTCTTGTAATTAACTACTTGGATACCTTGGTGCTAGTTGTAAAGATGAATTCTATGTTACTTGTCCTTTCATTGTTGCATCACATTACTAGGAAGTTTATCAGATGGATATAAAGAGTTATTTTCTTCATAGTGACCTTCAAGAGGATATCTATACAGAACAACCAAAAGGGTTCATTCAAGATCCTTAACTTCAAGAGTCCCTTTATGGCCTTAAACAAGCTCCTCAAGCTTGGTATGCCAAGATGGACTATTAGAAAGTAAAGTCCACCAAGATAATTGGGAGGAGGGGGCATGAATCAATTATCCAACTATTAAAACATTTATAAACCTTATTAATCCTTATCCATATGATTAGTATAATCAAAAACCATAAGAAGATATTGATACATAATAACACCAGATATGTTGACTAGAGAAACCCTTGATCAGAGGGAAAACCCTAGTGGGGATGATACCCACAAAATGATGTACTGTTATGAAAGTTCCTTGTAAGAGGATGAACTATGTTAGGAGCCAATGAAATAAATTTAGTACATATCAGTCCCTATTAGGAAACTTTGAATCCCTATTAGGAGTTGTAGAAGGCAGAAGAACCCATTATCCAAACAACTTTAGGGACAAGATCACCAAACCGAATATCTAGTTGATCTCTATATTATTCCTTGTAGAATAATAGAATTGAATGATCTTTGAACTCCTCTATCCTCTTGACCAAAAAAATCCTCTTTTGATTTTAATACAATATCACCAACTTCGCATCCAAAGAATCCCTTGGATCACTTACATCCATTTACCAACTTTGCATATCACTTGCACAATTCTCATTTTCACTCTTACTCATCAATTACACACTTCATCATAAGGAAAATGACCTTCCTTTAAACCATATCCTCAAAACAATTCCTCGAGTCAGCCTTGAGGCTTTCCCAATTACTTATAATAGGACCTTATTAAGATATTATAAGATATTACATCTTTTCATAATTACAAATCATTGTCAGCTCATAGTCTTTACAACTTCTCATATGTGTGACCTCTAACCTTATGCACTTTCTAACATCATCATCCAACTATCTATTATCACTGTATAACTATGCTCACTATGATTCTATCACAATTAAGAGATACAATCCAAACATTAGAAACTACTAGGTAGTAAAGACCTAATACCAGAATGAACAAGATAATAACAAGCCTAAGGGTTAGCTACTTCCTATGATCAGCATGAATTTCTTAAGGTCTAGACCCAACATGAACATAAACTCAAGGATTCTCTACTCTTTTGGCTTTGCAAGACCAAGGCAGGTGCACCTTAGGGATGAAATGGTTATGATTTTTTATATTTTCTTCACACTTCACTCATTCACTAATTATTATTTCATCATACTCTTCCCTTATAGCAGATATTGGTCACAATTCTTCTTGGTTTTGCAGATAATTCTTGGTTACAATAGCTAACTATAACACACAAAGATTTATTGCAAATAAGCACTAACCAACAATTTAACTTTTTATACAAAAAAGTAAAGATTGATTTGAATTTTTTCATAAAAATTGTGCTTGATGCAACCCCATGTTTTCTTCAATATGAAGCTGAATAAATGATCAGTGCCCTATCCATTGGGATTTAGAGTCTACCTAACAAATTTTGAACTAATTAATTTCCTTACAATCAATTATATCAACAATTAACCCTAAACCCCATTCTTATGAATATCCTTCTTATATGACTAGAAATCCTACCAACTTATCAAAGCATTTACTTAATTCCTTGAATTAAAAGCAACATTAAACTAATATACAATGTATCCTAGTTGCATTAAATTGCATAAACCTTGCTCATACAATCCCAACATAACCAAAACATAACAATGGAGACATAATTTAGAGAAAGCAAATATGAAACATTCCCTTTGTATTATTCTCCTTGAAAATCATACAATATTGATGTAAACTCATAATAACTCAAGACAAGACAACATAATCCTTTAGTCTTCAATGTATTATCAGATCTACAAAGATGAATACATCACAAAATTGACACAAAGATCGACTGGACTGAATGCAAATAGCATAACACTAAAAAATACATGAAATTCAGACCTCAACTCCACATCTTGGAAATCCTTTTATAGAAAGGATTGCAACAAGCTTTAGATGTTAGGACACTTGTCAAAATTTAATAGGAAAACAAACAAAAAAATATTTTTCATTTAGTTACAATAAAAAACATTCTTTGTATTTGGATCAAAATCCAAGACGCAGTTGCAAAATTGGCAAGTGACATTATCAACATGTATATCTTTAGCAAATTTGGATTGTCTCTAGCTCTTTTCACCATCCATGCCTTTTCTCTATCCTTTATGCCTTTAATTGCATCCTAACTACACCTTTTGTTAAACTAATCATTGTCATCAGATGGTAGGGCTTTGATGTCTGCAATGAATTCTCACATAGCTATATCTATATCTACATCCAGCCAGGTGGCATTCTTAACGACATCCAACTCATCTAAGCATTTGGTGCATTTAGAATTTGTTATTTCCTTAACTTTAGTAGTCACTTTAGACATTTCTACCTCTATCTTGTAAAGCATGTCAATCATATCATAAACTATTGTGACACTTGGCTCATTGTTGCAGTAGGATAAAAACTTGGGATGACCAAGAATATCATCAAAATAAGTTGACAACTCTATCTAGTCTTTCATCTTGCCATCATTATCAAAAATTGTAGGAACCAAACCAGTGTTCTTGCAATAATTGTCTTCATCTTATTTTGGATCAACTACATTTTCCCATCAAAGAAACCATTTAGATCCTTTACTTTATTTATCATTTTTCTAGTGTTTACAATTGTTATCTTTGGTAAGTCTTTCTTTTGTGCTAGCATATGGACAAAGCTATTAAAAAATGGAGTATATGGCTCCCATGTGGTGAAAAGTGGAGATAACATAGCAAGAGCCTCTAAACACCTATACTCTACTTCGTACAATGTAAGATAATTGTTGTGAACATTCTGAGATATTGGCTTTAATGCATTTATCTTGTAAATCAACAAGTTTTTCATTGTTCTAATTTTTGTATCCTTGCTTGCTTCTAGATCTCCCTCATTAATCTCCATTTCATGGCTTGATGCCTCCCCTATTTTAGGTGCCTAGTCTTCTGTCTGCACACATTTGTCATGGACCTCTATAGCAATTCTGATAGTATTCTTTAATGATGCTACTTCCATTTCTAGCTTGATAGTCTTTATTTCCAAGATGTATGTTTTCTTCATTTCTTCTTCATAGCTTCTTCTGGTTTTAATGAATTTTTCATAAGCACCTTCTAGCTGAGCCTTCAAAGCATCCATTTTGTTCTTGCCCATATATTTGATCTCTAGAGGTAGAATGCACATTCCAAAAGATAACATTCTCTCTAGGGGATTCTTTGATCTCCATCACAATAAGCTTTTCATGCTCTAGATCTAAACTCCATATTACCATTGTTTGAGCATCTATATTATATCCTTACCCTCTCAACTCTCCATACTGATTTTAATCTTCAAATGAGATTGATCTCTTATTTGGTCAAGTAGAAAAGATGAGCTAATATCCCATCTAGGAAAAACAATCATGCCATTCCTTGTCACCAAGTCTCTTGCTTCTTCAATAGTGAGGGTTTCACTGGTAGGATCATATTCTTGTAGTTTTTGCACTAATCTAGCAACCACTTCATCAAAATCATCTGGCTTCATTTGCAGAGCTAATTCATTCTATTTTATTTTGAACAAGAAACTTTTAAATTCATTAGATTTGATGAAGTTATCATCATTCATAAACTCGTGAGCTTCAATGATTTTATCACCAATCATTTGAGCTTCCAATTGCAGTTTCTTTTCTCTTTGCTCATCTTTTGATGCTTGAGATATTAGAAACCTCATTCTACTATTAGCAAAATATTTACTGTCCATTGGTAGAATTTTGAAGACCTTTTTTTGAGCCTTTTCTGGGACTTCCATTATCTTCTATCTTTTATTCCTCTGTTCTTCCCACTCAGAACTCTTAGGAATTTCCTCTTAAGGTTGATCTTCCTCAAGTTGATCCTCATCATCAAAAACCTCAACAACAATCTCATCATCTAAATATTCAGGGTCAATTTTCCTTCTGATTGCATCAGGGACTTATGATGGTAATTCATCAAAATTCTCCACACATTTATTCAATTTGGACCAATATTCTTCCTCGAGATAGAATCCCTTAAAGGATAGATTTTCTTTTCTCATCTCCAGTTCAAAACTAACAATGTCCCTATACTTTATCATCCTTTCCCTTCAAACATCCTTATTTAACCTATCAGCAATAACATCTTCTTTCCACATAGGTTAATAATTTATCAAATATGCATTGGTTTCCTCAATGGAATTTTACCTATTTCAAAATCTCCTACCTTATTGCATCTACACAAAAAGGTTCCCTTCTTGACACCTTTGCCAAAGTATTCTTTATTCAAAGAAATCAATTGCTAGAATACTTCTATAAATCCTAGTCTTTAGGGACATACTTGGGTAGGATATGGGGTGGCTGATGACATCCAAAAAACCTTATAACAATATATTATTCAAACAAGAAAACAATTCCCTAGTCATGTGTCAATTTATTTCCAACATCAAAGCACATTTTAGTTTTAACAACCTTTCTAACACTCCTAGGGATTCATTCAATTAATAACCCTATCATTTTCAAAACTAGATAAACAAAATCATTATAAAAAGAAATGACATTAGAATATGGGTAGAACATCTACCATACCCATGTCCATCTTTGCACTGGTAACCTTTCTCCCCATTCTTGTGTAGACTCAAAGAAGCTTTGATCAAATATATCAACATTCTTGAATTGGATTAGATGCATGATCAGGGAGTAGTGATGGAATTTAAAATTTACCAATTTTCCTTGCTGAGAATCAATAATCTCCTCGTGGATTCTATCAATGATATATTCCATAAAATCACACCTAACATTATGATTTGGGTCCTAGATATTAAAAGTCGTGATATAATGTGCTCCTCAAGCATTCATGGCTCCATCTAAACCTAAGGCTTTGTTGATTCTAAATATAGTATTTTGAAAATATCTTTGGAAGAATTTAAGGGGCACAACCTTTTCAACCTCTTTCTTCTTTAGAATGTCTCCAATGTCCTTCTTTGATGAAGGAATGTGTCTCGTCATCACCCTACCCAAGTAGAAGTTCTTATGATTCTTGAAATTTTCACTCAAATTCTCTATCTGAATTCATAGTGACATCATTCCTCCCAAGTTGAATACTTCTATGAATGTTTCTTTATCCAAGGATAGGAAAAGGCTTCTATCCTTTCTATGGAATGACTCGTTGTTAGGATTGTAGCACTTGATTAAAGCTTTCACTAGGTCTATATATACAAACACTTCTGACATAATTAACTTGCCCAAGTTCCTCACCCAAGTTCCTTACCTAAGGGTTACAAAATGGAACCTTTTTTGTTCTATTCTTGTAGAAATACCAAAAAATCACATGTCCATTTATGTCGGGAACCTCAGCATCTCTACAAAGTACATATGGGTCTTTGAAAGCATGGTCATCTACATTGTGGGTGTTGGATGAACTAGGTAAGATATGTATCCATTCTTCTATAAATGTGCTCGAAACTTTTGGCTGTGTAGCTGGGTCTTCAATCACTACTTGTGCAATTATTTCTCCTTCTCTTTGAGCCATTTCTACAATTAATTCTATCAAATCTGTATATTGAATGCTGAAAAGTCATTGGAAATCACTCTGCAACTCGCAATCTACTTAGAAAACTTAAACAATTATGAAAATGATAATGAAAATTTTTCTATCATTCAGAATTTATTTGTTTCTACAATGGGAGCATGGCATTAATGGAATTTAAGATCAGTACACTTGAAAACATATCAACTCTTGAAAGGCTAGCAAAATTTATGTTTTTTCACTTTTCGTACTTCTAGCTCATGCTCCTTTTATCCAACTTAGACATGGTTGTTAAAACTGCTTTCTGCCTTAAAACTGATAGTTGTAACTATGCAAACAAGGTTACCTTTTGATTTTTCACAACCTCGTATCTTATCTCCTCAACTATTGAATCTGGCTTGCGATGTTGCAATTACCTTCATTCGCTCACTCACAGCTTCATTTTACTTTATCTTCTTGACCACTTGATCTGATGATGAATGTTTTATTTATCATTTCGTATTTTCATTCTTGTTTACACCCTAACATATTTTATCCTTATGATGTTGTGATTCTTTATATTCTTACCTAATTTCTCCTTCATGATTGTTAGAGAAGATGCTCATTCTAACTGTGTGATGCTGCACCAAGCATTTTCCTTTAACACTTTCCTTATCTTGCAACATCACAACTTAATATTCTGGTTGTCTTTGGAACCATGTGATCATGTGATGAACACTTTCAAATACAATAATTCCTTTGTTCATACTTTCACATCATTATTTCTTTACCTTTACTCTTGACTTGTGAAGATGCACTTCACTATTTTCTTTGACCATTATCTCTTTTTGTAGCTTTCCCACTTAAATTTTAACTATTATGTAAACCCTTGTGAACTTGCAATAATATTTAACCTTATCCATTCTTAAATTATCTTTGTGTGTTTGCAACATCAATTTGGAAACTAAAATTAAACCTTGTGATAGCACGATCCAAAGCATTCACCACTTCGTAGCCTTTACTCTGAGTCATTCATTAACTCAAGAAATGTTGCAATAATATAAATCTTAACTATATGGTCACAATCACTCCATTACAACTTAATTATCAATTTTCATCAAACCTTTACTAGTTAGTGATAACCATTTCTTCTAACTGATAGGCATCCTTTACAATTTTGTAACCTAGAAATCACCTTCATAACTTAACTGTGTGATCATGAGAACAGGCTTTACCTGACTACCCTCTTTCCTTCATTGTTTTGCATCTTAAACTCTTTACTCAGTAAGTAACCCTATGATGGAAAAATCATAAGCTTTTGCAATGTCACCCCATTAACCCAAGGCTTATTTAACTCAATTGTGAAGATGTGCTTGGTTATAATTCTTAACCATCAATTCCTTTTTGTATCCTTGGGGCTTAATCTTCACAATTTATTTGATCTCCTGTGATGTTGCACTGACATCTTTGCTAACTATTTCCTTATATTTGCATAGTTGTAACTTAAGATATCATTAATGTTTTATGACTTGCAACCTTGCGATGACCATTTGAACTTAACCTTTTCCCTTTATTGTAGTGTCACCACTTAATTGCATTAATTCAAACATGGCATGCGATTGTACACTCTTATTTCACTCATTTGCACCTCCAACACTGATGTTTTTGTTAGCTATTGTAAAATCATGCTGAGCTCAGAATAGACTATCTCACTTGTTCACAAACCTAGAAATGGTTAGTGAGAAAAGCAGAGCCATGTTACGATCATAGAGACTTCACAACATTGCAACTTAAAAAGATAAGAGATCGTGAAATACCAAGACAAAAAATTAGCTTAAAACTTAGTGATATCAAGATATAATAAGGCTTTTCACATATCCCCTATTTAAAAGGCAAATGTATTTTGAATGAACTCAAATGACCTAACAAGACAAAAATTTTGACCTAGGGTTTTTTCATGAGGGATAACATAACTTTTAGAAACCCTAAACAATTTAGACTTAATTATGTTGGACTAACCACCAATGTTCCCCTTCAAGATTCGTGACATGGCTTAATCACCTTTTTTGATCTATAAGTCTAGTGGTTGTATTGGTCATTAATAGGTCGATCTTTCGGTGCAACATCAAACCTAGCTTGTAACAAGTGGTATTAGAGCTTGGTCATAGGTTTGAATCTCCTCAGGTAACACTGAAGGGGGGGATTGTTGGACTAATTGCCAACATTCCCCTTCAAGATTTGTGACATGGCTTAACCACCTCCTATGTTCTATAAGTCTAGTGGTTGTATTGGGCACTAACAGGTTGATCTTTTGGTACAATGATAACCCTAGCTTGCAACAATTTTTTTTTGATTTTCACAAAATTTTCATAAAATCTAGGTAGGTGAAAAATCAAGCCATTAGTACCATTAGATTGATGCACTTTTTACATCATTTACTCAGAAGTAGGAAAGGGCATTGTTGGAAATGACTGAAGAGATCATACATAAAAGTAATGGAACTGGTAAAGAATGTTCTCAATCATTGTTTTGTCATTGATGTCAAACTTGCTACTTGCAGGAATGAAAATTGCTTTAGTGATCCAAATACTATCAATTGGTTGATTGACAAGGAGGAGGCAATCAATAAGATGTAACTAGAACACCTAGAGAAAGGTTGAAGTTATGATGTTGTAATGAAGTAGAAGAATCATATAAGCCATTGATGAAAAAGTGTATTGATGACATACTCTAAGACACAAAGAATGGGCATACTGAAACATATCAAAGATGTAAGATTTTAGCTAAGTCATTTGTAAAGCCTAAGTTCATTAGAAAGAGAGAGCCGAGCAGATACAAGTGCGAGGAAGAAATAAGTGCCAAGAAAATACAAGTGCCGAGTAACATAGAGGTGTCGAGCATCAATAATCCAATAGTGCCGAGTTGCTGCATTATTTCAAAAATTGAAGATTCATCAGATCTAAGCTGACAAGGTTGTTATCTTGAATTCTGTGAATTAAATAGAAGATAGGAATGATGAGTTGGTGGCACAAAACACCATGTAGAACATTTTTTGAGAATACAATTGGACTCTAGATGAAGTTTCTAGATAAGAGCAAGATATGGGGTAGATACATTGTATCCTACCTAATCCATTTGAAACCCTAAAATTGGAGAGGGAGAATCGAGCGGCAAAGGCAATCTAGATTTCTATTTAAGGAGTCATAAGGTCACAAAGAAAAAAAAAGGAGAAGAGATCAAGCATGAAAGCATAAAGTGCTGAAGGAGGTGCTAAGAAGTAAGAAAGCACAGTTACTCTGCTTCAACAGATGACCACTAATATGGTTGCATTGGTATGATGAGTAAGAAGACTCAAGGAGGTGAAGCTTGAGATAACAAGCTATCAGAGCTGAACTAAACTGAAGTGTGATATGAAATCTGCAAAATATGTTGTAAGTTGTATCAGATCAAAGCCAAGCAAAAGGAATGAACTGAAGTGTGATCTAAAATCTGCAAAATATGTTGTAAGTTGTATCAGATCAACAAGCCATTATTGTTACTTTTTAGCAATTGTAACAGACAAGCCAAGAAAAAGGACTGAACTGAAGTGTGATCTGAAATTTGCAAAATATGTTGTAAGTTGTATCAGATCAACAAGCCATTATTGTTACTTTCTAGCAATTGTAATAGATAGTTTAAATCCTATGGACTTAGGTTGGTTTAATAGCCATATTGTAAATCCTTTAGCAAGGTGACATTCCAAGTGAATGTTCTAAAGTCCTTTGATCAGGCCCATTCCTAACAGTATGGTGAAATCCTCTAACAAGGTCACATTTAACAGTGTGTTATAAGCCTTTAACAGGGCATGCTTTTAACAGGGCATCACTTTAGAAGAGTGAGAATTAAGTAGCATGTTACTGGTGGTTTTTCCCAAATTGGGTTTCCACGTAAATCACTGTGTCATGTGTTGATCTTGCATGTTTTATCCTATATTAATTTACTGTAATTTGCTAAGATGATTGATTTAAGCTTGGATGGATGAAAAGTTTATGGGGTCACTATAATTTGTGAAAAAGTATTATTAGGGCATTTGGACCTTGGATAACTGATTCACCCCCCAACCCCCCCTTAGTTATTCTAAAGAATTCTAACAATTGGTATCAGAGCCAAACTGCTGATTCAGTTTAAAGGGACTATAAGCAGAAAAGACTAGAATGCCTAAGAGAGAAGTTCCCAAGCTCAATAAAGACAACTTTGTTGCATGAAAAAGTTTGATGAAGCTAAATCTTGGATCTATTGGAGATTATGCCCAAAATTCATTTGTTACTGAACATGTTGATCCAACTGGTACTCTTACTGTAGAAGATTTGAAAAACAAACAGGAACACAATCAGAAAATGTTGGAGATTGCTTTTGCACTCAACTATGCTGAATTTGATGATATCAAAGGATGTGACATTGCATTCAAAATGTGGAAAGCCCTATCAGACATCTATGGAGGAGATCAGAATGTCAAAAGAGAAAAAAGAGAAAGCCTCAGAGGAAAGTTTGATGATATGAAAATGGAGGAAAGTGAGAATGCTGTTCAGTATGGTGTGAGAATAAAGGAAGTGGTAAGTGCAATAAGATGTTTGAGTAGTCAATTGGATGAAGATACTGTTAATAGTAAGTTCTTAAGAACCTTGCTCCCTATCTATGCTATTGGAGTATCAACAATACAAGAACTGAGATGTGTGCCAGGAAATAATCTAAGTTATAGTGGGAAGACTGACTGCATTTGAGTTATCCAACTTTGATAACTACAAACTTGAGAATGTTGAGTTTTCTTTTAAGGTCAATCTATCACTGAAAGATATTGAATAGGTGAAATCAAAAAAAGGAAGAAAAATGAAATATGTATCCAGTGACAGTAGCACTGATGAGGAAGATGTGGAACAATTGGAAGCATTGCTACCTAGAAGATTTCACAGAGGCAAAGGAAAATTCAAAGGTAAGGTGCCTGTCATTTGTTTCAATTGCAATGAAGTAGGACATATTGCTGCAAGGTGTACACCAAAAAAGGAATACAAAGAAGGCAACAAGTACAAATATAGAAGAGAAGATGATAAGAAAGATTACAAAGACAAAGGCAAGAAGTGTTATATTGCTGAAGAGAATTCTAATGATAATGATGATGAAGTTGTTTATGTAGCCATGAAGGATTAGTTTGATGAAGAAGAACCTATAGCACTGGTAACATGTATGAACAAAAATGACAGATGGATCATAGACAGTGGATGCTCACATCACATGATAGGAGACAAAAGTAAGTTTGTTAACTTTACTTAGTATGATGGAAATAGTGTTAGATTTGGTAATTATGCTCCATGTCATGAAGCTCATAGAACAAATTTCATGTGATAATGCATACTATGTTGAAGGATTAAACTACAATTTGTTGAGTGTCTCACAGTTAGGCAATGTAGGATGCAAAGTAGAATTTGGAAACAAAACTACAAAAATCTATGGTACTGATGGTAAATTGATAAGAAAAGGAGATCAAGCAAGAAGTAATCTTTTTTATCTTGATATGGATGATGTTTCTTGTTTTTTTGCAAAATTTGATGATGAATGGTTATGGCATAAAAGGCTATGTCATGTCAACTTTGACAATCTGGTCAATATCAGTAAAATGAAGAAAGTTAGAGGTTTACCAAAATTGAAGAAACCTGATAATATCATGTGCAAACAATGTCAGCTAGGAAATATGACAAAGTCAAGTTTCGAAAATAAAAAACATACATCTAAAGAAGTGCTTGAATTAGTTCATACTGACTTATGTGGTCCAATGGAAGTAAAAAGCTATAAAGGAGATAAATACATAATGTTGTTTGTTGATGACTATTCCAGGATGATGATTGTTATGTTCTTAAAGAAAAAATCTAATGCTTTTCAAATGTTTAAGTGGTATGTGGCTAGAGTTGAAAAGGAAAAAGAAAAAAGTTTGAAATGCTTGAGATCAGACAGAGGTGGTGAATTCACATCAAATGAATTCGAGATATTTTGTAATGACAAAGGAAGCAAAAGAGAAACGTCAGCTCCTAGAACTCCCCCATAGAATGGAATTGCTGAGAGAAGAAATAGATCTATGATTGACTATGCCAGAACATTAACGATGGAAAAGGTTGTTGCTCTAAAATATTGGAGAGAAGTTGTAAGTGTAGTTGTTCATACACTGAACCGAGTACAAGTTAAGAAAGGTACTAATACAACACCTTTTGAATTATGGTATGGTCACTCACCCAATGTAAAACATTTCAAAGTATTTGGTTGTAAATGCTTTATCCTTAAAGATTCTAAAAATGGAAAATTTGATGCAAAAAGTGATGAAGGTATATTCCTTGGTTACTCCACTAGAAGTAAGGCATACAAGTGTTTGAATACTAACACCGACAAAATTGTAGAAAGTGCAAATGTAAACTTTGATGAGCATACATAAGTGCAAGCTAAAGAACCAAAGAGAATGAACAAATACAAAACCTTTGTGTATTCTTATGAAGGAATGCCTGTTGATGAGGATGCTGTCAATCAAATTGGGATTCAACAACAAATTTTAGTTTTAGCTGAGACACAACTAGTGAATGCCGAGTTACATTCAGAAATGAAAGAAATGCACATTATAGAATGAAAGAAATGCACAATCTGATCTTGAAGTCAGTACACATGAAAGAGATGAGGAACAATCTGACAACTCAGTGCATAGTGACCCTAAATTTGAAAGATCAGACATGGAAACAAGGACAAAACCAAGATTATCCAAATATGTAAAAAGACATCACCTTGCTGAACAGATAATTGGTGACAAAGATGCAAGACCAATGACAAGGAACAGACTAAGACATGAATCATGTCTAATTAGCAAATCTGAACCTAAGATAGTATATGGTGCATTACAAGATGATGACTGGTATAAAGCTATGGAAGAAGAGATTGATCGAATAAAGAAGAACAAAACCTGTAGTTTGGTTCTCAGACCAGTTGAAAAGAATGTGATTGGCACCAAGTGGGTATTCAGAAACAAGTTAGATGAGAATGGCAAGATTACTAGAAACAAAGCTAGACTAGTATGCAAGGGTTATGCTCAAGAAGAAGGATTAGACTATGGGGAAACATTCGCCCTTTTTGCTAGAATGGAAGGAGTAAGAACTTTACTTGCATATGCTGCATATAAATATTTTAAAGTCTATCAGACGGATGTAAAATCTGCTTTTTTAAATGGTATACTAGAAGAAGAAGTCTATATTGAACAAACGGAGGGATTTTTTGATGAAAACAATAGGGATATGGTTTGTAAATTACATAAAGCACTCTATGGTCTGAAACAAGCACCCAGAGCATGGTATGAGAGACTTCACAAGTATCTAGTACAAATAGGATTTGAAAGAACTGATGATAATAGCAAAATGTACATCAAATCAGAAGAAGGTAAGGATATTATTGTATCTGAAATCTTTGTGGATGACATAGTTTTTGGAGGAAAGGAAGTTCTTTGCAAAGGCTTTGCTAACAAAATGAAACATGAGTTTGAGATGTCTATGTTTGGAGAGATCAAATTTTTTGTTGGATTGCAAGTACACCAACTAAAACATGGTATATTTGTGACACAATCAAAGTACATCAAAGAGATATTTAAAACATTTGGATTGGAGGAGTCCAAACCAGTCAGCACACCAATGGCAATAGAAAATAAGCTATCCAAAAATGATGTATCAGCTGAAGTCAATCAAACAATGTACAGATGCATGATTGAAAAACTACAATATGTTGTACATAATAGACCAGACATAGCATTAACAGTTGGAATAGTGGCTAGATTCTTTGCTAATCCCAAAGAAAATCATCTCATTGTAGTAAAAAGAATAATGAGGTATCTCAAAGGAATTGATAACTTTGGTCTATATTACAAAAAGAATGAGAAGTTTGAGCTCAATGCATATACAGATGCAGATTGGGGAGGCAACATTAATGACAGAAAAAGCACAAGTGGAGGTGCATTATTTTTAGGTAAAGGGCTAGTTACTTGGACTAGCAAGAAATAAACTTGCACATCCCAGTCCACTGCAGAATCAGAATATGTGGCAGCAGCAGTTAATTGCACAAACATTGTGTGGCAAACACATCTATTGAAAGGAATGAAAGAAGAGGTAACTAAACCTGTGATATTGTATTGTGATAACAAAACTGCTATAAACATATCCAAAAATCTAGTAATGCATGCAAAAACCAAGCATATTGCAATCAAGTATCATTATTTCAGAGAATTGGTAGAAGACAGATAGGTGAAGTTGGAGTACATTCACACAGAGGAACAAACTATAGATATCTTCACCAAACCATTGCCCAAGGATGCTTATGAATATCTTAGAGGCAATTTGGGGGTAATACCCCTAACTCAAGCAGTATAAAATAACAAGGAAGCTACCCTGCATCAATAGGAATAAATCATTGAAATATCTGAAGAATGATGCAGAGGATGACAGTAGGAGTAGACACTCCAAATCAATCACAAGCATGGTGACAGAGGGAGAAGACATCATATCTAAAGCTTATATTGTGTATATTAAAGATGCTACATCTTTGGCATTTATGTTAGAGAGGGAAAAATATGCAGAAAACTAATCAATATAAAGCAAGAGGGAGATATATAAGAAAGAGGGAGATATATGAGATCAGTAGTAAGGATGTAGCAATCAAGAAAGTAGCAGGCAATGTATACAATCTTGGTGGTAACTAAGTTGATCAATTGATCAGTTTGGTTTTCCATCAATGCCAAAGAGGGAGGTTGTTGGAAATGATTGAAAAGATCAAGAGGGAGATTGTTGGAAATGATTGAAAAGCTCATGAGGGAGATTGTTGGAAATGACTAAAGAGATCATACATAAAAAGTAATGGAACTGGTAAAGAATTTTCTCAATCATTGTTTTTTCATTGATGTCAAACTTGCTACTTGCAGGAATGACAATTGCTTTAGTGATCCAAATGCTATCAATTGGTTGATTGACAAGGAGGAGGCAATCAATAAGATGTAACTAGAACACCTAGAGAAAGGTTGAAGTTATGATGTTGTAATGAACTAGAAGGATCAGCTAAGCCATTGATGAAAAAGTGTATTGATGACATACTCTAAGACACAGAGAATGGGCACACTGAAACATATCAAAGATGTAAGATTTTAGCTAATTCATTTGTAAAGCCTAACTAAGTTCATTAGAAAGAGAGAGCCGAGCAGATACAAGTGCCGAATAGATATAAGTGCCGAGCAGAAACAAGTGCCAAGTAGATACAAGTGCCGAGCAGATACAAGTGCCGAGGAAGAAACAAGTGCCGAGAAAATACAAGTGTTGAGTAACACAGAGGTTTCGAGCATCAGTAAACCAATAGTGCCAAGTTGCTGCATTATTTCAAAAATTGAAGATTCGTCAGATCTAAGCCGACAAGGTTGTTATCTTGAATTCTGTGAATTAAATAGAAGATAAGAATGATGAGTTGGTGGCACAGAACACCATGTAGAACATTTTTTGAGAATACAACTGGACTCTAGACGAAGTTTCTAGATAAGAGCAAGATATGGGGTAGATACATTGTATCCTACCTAATCCATTTGAAACCCTAAAATTGGAGAAGGAGAATTGAGCAGAAAAGGAAATCTAGATTTCTATTTAAGGAGTCATAAGGTCACGAATCAAAAAAAAAGGAGAAGAGATCAAGCATGAAAGCATAAAGTGTTGAAGGAGGTGCTAAGGAGTAAGAAAGCACAGTTACTCTGCTTCAACAGATGACCACTGATATGGTTGCATTGGTATGATGAGTAAGAAGACTCAAGGAGGTGAAGCTTGAGATAACAAGCTGTCAGAGTTGAAGTGATCAAAGCCAAGCAAAAGGATTGAACTGAAGTGTGATCTGAAATTTGCAAAATATGTTGTAAGTTGTATCAGATTAGCAAGCCATTATTGTTACTTTCTAGCAATTGTAACAGATAGTTTAAATCCTATGGACTTAAGTTGGTTTAATAGCCATATTGTAAATCCTTTAACATGGTGACATTCCAAGTGAATGTTCTAAAGTCCTTTGATCAGGCCCATTCCTAACAGTATGGTGAAATCCTCTAACAAGGTCACATTTAACAGTGTGTTGTAAGCCTTTAACAAGGCATGCTTTTAATAGGGCATCACTTTAGAAGAGTGAGAATTAAGTAGCATGTTACTGGTAGTTTTTCCCAAATTGGGTTTCCACGTAAATCACCGTGTCATGTGTTGATCTTGCATGTTTTATCCCTGCATATTGATTTACTGTAATTTGCTAAGATGATTGATTTAAGCTTGGATGAAAAGTTTATGGGGTCACTATAATTTGTGAAAAAGTATTATTAGGGCATTTGGACCTTGGATAACTGATTCACCTCCCCCCCCCCCCTTGCCTCTTAGTTATTCTAAAGAATTCTAATAGGCATAACCCCAAGCATACCCCACAAATACTCAAATGTATCTTTAGGTAAAGACTTCATAAAGATATATGCAATCTACTCTTTTGTAGTCACATACTCTAATATGATCTTTTTTCTGCACCTTTTTCTCTCAAAACATTATACTTAATAGATATATGCTTATTCTTAGAATGCAACACAGAATTCTTAGACATACTTATTGTACTTGTGTTGTCCCAATGTATGATAATAGGCTCTAAAAATTCTATCCCAATGTCCTTTAGCATCTGCTTCATCCATATGATCTGATTACAATTGTTTGTTGCTGCTACATACTCTGCTTCTGTTATACTCTATAAAAAATAGTTTTGTTTCTTTCCTAGCCAAGAAATCAATATTCCTCCAAGAAAAAATGCTCTACCACTAGTGCTCTTTCTATCATCCATATTGCCTATCCAATCCGCATTAGTATATGAACACAAAATAAAATCACTTGATCTATCATACCATAAACCAAAATTAGGGAGATTATTCTCTATAATATTACTTAACGTGCTTCTCTAGGATCTACTTGAAATCTTGTAGCTTTACTAACTCCATTTTCTATATCTAGTCTAGTTTGAGTTAGATATTGCAAACCTCCAATCATAGATCTATACTTCTTTTTCTCAACTGTAGGTGTCTCATCTTTGCTATATAACTTGTGTTCAATTATCATTAGCGTACGAACAAGCTTACAACTTTCCAAGTCAAATATTTTCAACAAGTCTTTCAAATAATTAGCCTCTAATAGGAAGATACTGTCAATGTTCTGTACAATCTGTAGACCTAAGAAGTATTTCATCTCACCAATCATACTCATCTCAATTTCATTCTTCATTTCATCAATAGATTTGTCACTTGCTTCATCATTTCCTCCAAATATTATGTCATTTATAAATATTATGATAATCAACAATTGATTCTCAATTTGTTTCAAATAAAAATTACTATATTTCGTACCTTTAGAAAATCCCAATTTTGCCAAATATTTGTCCAATCTTGCATACCAAGTCCTAGGTGCTTGTTTCGACGATATAATACTTTCTTTAATCTGCATAACATGTCCTTTTCTTCTATCAGAGGGAATCCTTTAGGCTGCTCAATGTAGACATCTTCTTCAAGTTCTCCATTCATAAATGTTGACTTTATATCGATCTGATACACTTTAAATTTCTTACTTGTTACATAAGCCAAGAACATTCTTACTACTTCAAGTCTGGTAATAGGGGAAATTGTCTCTTCATAATCTATGCCTTCTTGTTATGAATATCCTTTGCATATCAAAATTTCTTTATTCCTCACAACCTCACCTTGTTCATTCATCTTATTTTTGAAAACCCATTTACTTCCTATAACATTCTTGTGTTTAGGTCTAGGAACCAATTCTCATGTCTCATTCTTCATAATGTGATCCAGTTCTTCCTTCATTGCTTGAATCCAATGATCATCCATGCATACCTCATCTACACTCTTTGGTTCAACTTGAGAAATAAAACACAATTCCTTATGTACTCTATTTCTTGTCATAAATCCTTTTTCTTTGATTCCAATAATCTAATCAACAATATGATTCTTTCTCAAAATTCATGTTTGGTGTAGGTGTAGTTGTTTTAACTCTTACTTCTTCTCTAGGTTCAAATCTTTTTTCTTCTCTATGTTCAACAACTTGAACATCATTCTACAAATCATTGTTAGTCTCAAAGAAAACTTCAACATTCCCAAATACATTTAGGATTATCTTCTTCTTCATCAGCATTATAATCCAACATTCTCTCTTTAACTCCAAAATTTTCATCTAATTTTACATTTGTACACTCAACAATAGTTTTAGTTCTTTGATTAAAATATCTATAAGCCTTTCTTTTCAATTAATAACCAAGGAACATACCTTCATCTCTTCTTGCATCAAAATTACCAATATCACCATCTCTCTTTATGTAACACTTACTTCCAAAACTTCTAAAATATTTCACTAAGGGTGCGTGTCCAAACCATAATACATAGGGAGTCTTGTTTGTACCTTTTCTTATATGCACTTTGTTCATGGTGTTTATTGTTGTATTGATCACTTCTCTCTAAAATGACTTAGATATATCATTCTTGAACATCATATCTCTTGTTGCTTCTATTATAGATCTATTTATTCTTTTAGCAATCCTATTTTTCTTGGGAGTTTTAGGTGTTGATAGATGTCTCTTAATTCCATTTTCTTTAGAAAAGGTGTTAATATTTTTTGAGGTAAACTTTCCACCTCCATCTAATCTGAAACATTTTATCTTTACTCCAGATTCATTCTCAACTCTATCCTTAAACAACTTAAAGTTCTCAAATGCCTCAAACTTTTCTTTAAGAAATACTACCCACATCATCCTAGTGAAATCATAAAGTACCTATCACCATAGAATCCTCTTATTTTGGTAGGACCACTCAAATCTGTACAAAAAATCTCCAATGTTGCTATGTTAGTGAACTTCTTTCTAGGAAAAGAAAATTTCTTCTACTTAGCCAATACACATTTTTTGCATACAACATTAGGAGTCTGTACAATTACTGGTAGATCTCTAACAGAAAATGTACTTCTAGCCTTCACAATGTTGGAAATGTAAATTGAGTAACTGAGAGGGGGGGTGAATCAGTTACCACAAAAACAATTCCATAGATCCCTTAGATGTCTTAAATAACTAGTTACTACTGTCACTTAGTAAACATTCACAAAAATTTTGTAACTTGGTAGATTAACTTGTTACTAATCTTTAAGCATTCACAATTATTAACATGCATGCAAAAGTAAATAACATGAACACAAGAGACACCAGATTTAACATGGAAATCCAATATGGGAAAAACTGCCAAGTAACTAGTTACCAATTTTCACTCTTCTGAAGTGAGCCTTGTTAGGAGCCAACACTATTAAAGGTTACAAAACACATTGTTAGGTGTGACCCTATTAGAGGATTTATTCACCCTACTAGGAGTGGCCTTGCTAGAGGACTTTAGAACAATTCAATGGAACTGTCCACCTCGTTAAAGGATTTACAAAATGGCTGTTAGACCAACTCTGTTAAGAGATTTAGGAATTACAATTACAATGGTTAGAAAGTAACAATGAAATGAATTGAATAAGATGAAACCGAATTTTCTGATTATAGATCTCTATTCTTAACAATTAGATCCTCCTTGATCAAATATAGCTTTGCTGCTCCTTAATGATCTTTGATCATCCTTCCAAATTCACTCTTGCAATAATCAATCCACCTCCACATTCATATAACATCAAATTCATCACACTTAAAATTTGCAAATTTGACCTCTCATATATACCATTCAAATTATCAAGTCGACTCAATTACAAGTTACAATCACATATAATCATTACCATAGTCGGCTAGAAATAATACTTAAAATAGTTAAGCATTAAATCATAAATTAACAAATTCCTTTACTGGCCGACCTTGCTAGGTAAACACTACTTTAGAAATAATTTCCTAAGTTAACCATCTCAACTTGGTTAATACTGAAAATTTTGTGAAATCCTTTGGCTGTAGAGTGAACTCGATAAGAACTAAATTTCCATCGCTAACCATGAGAGCTCAATAAGAACTATATTTCCTTTCTTGACCATGAGAGCTTGGTAAGAACTATTTTCTGCCACATTTTCTTTTTATGATTGAGTAATCTCGGTAGACATTGAATTTCCTTTGCTAACCTTGAAAGTTCGATAATAACTGTCTGGACAAGGCAAAGTTTGAGAACACTCGGTAGACATAGTAAATCTTTTTGCAAACCAACTGCACTCGGTAAGAGCTAACAAATGACCTGTATGAAATTTTTTTAGCATCAAAGATAACACACAATTGGATAATTGTATCCAACACACAATATTATCAAAATTTATGTGAAAAAATCTTCTATGTTATAACCAACTATTATCCACCTTTGCAACCAAACAAGTCATATTTGTAGGGTTCAATTGAAAAAAACATTGTACCTTTGGATCTTTTGCACTTGATTAGAAAGAAAACTCCGATGGGGATGGTACCCAAAAAATGATGTACTAATATAAAAGTTAATATGATGGACTCTATTAGGAGCCAATGAAATACATACAATACATATCAATCCCTGTTAGAAGACTTTGAATCCCTATTAGGAGATTCCAACCGTATTAGGAGTTGTGTCAACCCTGTTAGGAGTTGTAGAAGGTAGAAGGACCCACTATCCAACTAATCTTTGTATTATTCCTTGTAGAATAATAGAAATGAATGATCTTTTAACTCCTCTATCCTCTTGACCAGAAAAATCCTCTTCTAATCTCAATACTAGATCACCAAATTCACATCCAAATAATCCCTTGAATCACTTACATGCATTTACTAACTTCACATATCACTTACATAATTCACACTTGCAATTTTAATATCACCAATTACACACTCAATCATAAGGAAAATAACCTTCCTTTATACCATATCCTCAAAATAATTACTTGAGTCAGCTTTGAGGTTTTCCTAATTAATTATAATAGGACCTCATTAAGATATTAAAAAATACTCAAAATAATTCCTTGAGTCATCCTTGGGTCTTTCCTAATTAATTATAATAGGACCTCATTAAGATATTACAAAATATTACATCTTTTCATAATTACAAATCACTGTCATCTTACAGTCTTTACTGTTGGAAATACAATAGGGAAAGTGAACTCTGTGGGGGGGTTGTGGGGGGGGGGGGGGGAAGGGGGTGGGTGAATCAGTCCTTCAAAACTTTAGCCATTAAAACATTCACCACACATCCATCTCACAATTTGCATATAATTGAAATACAAGACTAGACATATTCATCCATAGCATGAAAGCAAATAACATATGACACAAGATATTTGGTTACCTAGAAACCCTCCAATGAGAAGGTAAAACTAGGGTGAGGACAACACCCAAAAATCTTTACTACTGCAATTGTAAAGTGTATCCAATGAAGGTTACAATTTTTTGATCATAAACTATGATCTACCATATTAAATTCTTATAAAGACTATTAGGTCTTACCTTGTTAAAGGATTTCAACACCCTGTTAGAAGTGTGCCATGTTAAAGGACTTCAACTTACAATGAAGTAAGCACTCAGTTAAGATATTTATAAAAAAATTTGCTAGAAACTTGAAACTTGTTAGGGCTACTCTATTAAGAGATTTTATTGATTCACCTATTACAATGTCTCAACCTTGATCTTTTGGTTAGCACAAATCTGCTAGTTATCAGATCTTCTCTTCATTGGTGTATACTTGATCCTTCTAATCAGATGTATCACTTCTATCCTCTTCTCTGCTTTCCTCTATTCTCTCTAACTGATTTTGTAATTCATATCCTTTTCACAACTCCGTAGCCACCATGAATGCTCTATCTGCACATGTAAACTTTTCTCTTTGCACATAAACTCTTTTAGGGTCTATCCTCCTTAAGAAGACCTAGGTGACCTAAGGTTAGGTAGGAATCAATGATTGTGATTCACCCATTTTTCCACTTAGAACATCCCTCAATTTGATTAGTTGCATGTATTGCATAGGGATTCACAATATAGGTTCATTCTTATCATCTAGAATCAGAAAAAAATCCTTAAGTCAGCCCAAAAATGGTTACATAGGAGTTTGTGCCATTATGAACAACTATGTTCAAAACTATTTACTTGACACTTAAAGCCTCTAATGCTCGACATCCACTATATATTCAATGATATAACTTGGCCTCTAAATGACTTGGCATCCACTATTCACTCGGCATCTAAATCACTCAGCATATACTAGCTCACTCAACACTGGAGTGACTCTGCACTAACTATTTGCTTGGCACATACTAGTGCTTGACACATATTATATATCTTGATTGGCATACATTGTCTAACGACTTATGCTCGACATACACTACTTACTCGGCATGCACTTTGTGTATATGACTAAGTGTGTAGTAACTCATTTGTCAAAACCAATCTAAGATTAATAATCTCCCCCTTTGACATGAGTGATAAAAACACTTTGTCATGCATATATAACCTTAATTTGAGCATAACACAGATAATCTATATTATTTACTCGACTCCCATACAAAATTTCAAAATTTTACAAAATTGATGACTTATTAGTCATACCTCAAAAATTCATAACCCTCCCTAAGTTGATTATTTTGTGTTGTATCTAAATCTGATACTCCTGGTGATTAAATTTTCTTCATTTGCTAGTTTACTCTCTTTTTGTATTTACTCCCCCTTTGGGTATTCTCTCAATTTCTGTCTTAATTCCCCTTTTCTTCAATATCCCCCTTTTTTGACACTTATGTCATGGGTGGCACATGTATAGTGTGTTTGTCCAAAAATGTTTGATGGACCTTCATTACAATCTGGAGTGTTGCATCCTAGTTGTTGCAGGCTACCTCTAGAAATTGAATTTGAACATCTAGCTTGGTAGCAAGGTCTACTAGGCCCTCATGAGTAGAAAGATGAGATTCTTTCTTCATCAAATTTTTTGCAAAGGCTAGTTCCTTGTACAACACCTCCATGTGTGGGGTCAACATTGTTAGCATGAATTCTGATGATACTACTTTAGGGGAGTATCCTAAGCATTGGAGAGTATTGATATGTTGCATTCATGATTGTGTTTTTCATTGATGTCAACATAGAAATCATCAATCTTGTATTGCACAATAACTAAGTAAGGGTTAAGTGATGTGTAATTAAGGAAATATTCTTGAGAGTATCCTAATGATGTGGTTAAGAGGATGAAGTATGAGTCAAAGATATACGACAATTATGTTTGATTTATTGTGAGAAGCACAAAAACAAAGCATCTGTTTGGTACTTTCTGATATTTACATTATATATTTTAGCCAAGCTATAGTGAGGTGATGCATAGTCAACTAGTGATAGAGGATAGTCAGTTGGTGATATCAATGAGTGCACAAGACATGGAGTCTTACATGTAAAGTTTTGTATAGGCTATGAACCAAAAGTGCTATTTTAATTGTAATTAATTATATACCTTATTTTAATTAATTGGGAAAGCCTTAAGGCTAACTCAAGGAATTATTATGAATGTATGGTATAGAGAAAAGATGTTTTCCTTGATTGTAAAGTGTATCAAGTATCTATTATGCATTGTATTTGTGAAGTGTGAAAAGGAGCAGAGTGCTGATTAAATGTGTGTAAGTAATCCAAAGGATTATTGGATGTTTAGTTCGTGATCTAGTTATAAGATCAGAAGGAGAAGAAGTCTGATTGACATGACAGAGTTAGAGGAAGGAAGTACAATTCAGTTCTATTATTCTACAAGGAATAATACAAAGATCATTTGGATAGTGGGTTCATTGGTCTTAACCTTGAAGTTGTTTGCACAGTGGGTCCAGTTGTCTTTAACAACTCCTAATAGGGTTGGAACAATTCCTAATAGTGTTGGAATCTCCTAACATGGATTCAAAGCCTCCTAATAGGGACTCATATTTACTAAATGTATTCATAGACTTCTAATAGGGTCCATCCTTTAACAAGGAATATTTATATTAGTACATTGTCTTGTGGGTACCATCCGCACCAAGGTTTTATTGTGTATGAGTATCTTATTATGGTTTTAGTTTACTTTACTCATATGGTTAAGAGTGTCTAAAGTTGTTATTTGTGATATTAGCTAGATAACTGATTACCCTGGCCCCCCGCCGCCCCCCCACCCCAGTTATATCAGTGGACTATATATTCTAACAATTGGTATTAGAGTTTTAGGTACTTGAAGGATAAGCTTAACAACTTTGGGAGATCGGTGGTGAGTTATTTCATGAAAGATAGTCTTGAGTCAGATAGAAGAAATTTCAACACCCAGATGATGGAGATTCTTGGTGAGTTATCATATTTGTGTAAGGAATAGAGCATTGAGTTTTCTGATTCAAAATCCTTTTGTTTCATACAAAAGAATAGAGGCATAAATAAAGACAGATTTAGATCTAAAGATGACAAGAAGATCAAGGAAGGTATTGATGTGCTTATGGAAAGAGAGCCAAAAGGTATGGAAATTATTTCTTGTTGGACATGTAAAGAGTTTGGTCATTTTTCATCTAGTTGTTGTAAGAGAGTAAGAATTTAAAGAAAGTATGGAAAGATTCTTGAATGTCTTTGATGATAAAAATAATAAGCTTGAATTGGTTAAGAAATAGGAAATAGTAGAAGAGATAGCTTTAGTAACTATTATTGATGATGAAGAAGTGGATAACTCTAGAATTGTTGGATAGAATGCTAAAGTTTTGTTTAAGACTAACAATGAATTATAGAATGATGTGCTAACATTTGAGCATAGAGGGGAACAAATCTCTAAACCTAAAGAAGAGATAAGAGTTGAAATGTCAACTCCTACTTCTAACAGAAATGTGAGAAGGAATCACCCACCTGAGAAGATAGTTGGAAGTACTAACAAAGGCATCATGACAAGGAACATAGTAAATGAGGAATTATGCTTGATATCTCAAATTGAAACCAAGTGTACAGACAAAGTAGTCAAAGATAATAATTGGATCAAATAATAAAGACTGATACATGGGAATTGGTCCTTAGACCAAAAGACAATAATGTGATAGGAACTAAATGGGTTTTTAAGAACAAGATGAATGAGCATTGAAAAGTTGTGAGAAAAAAGGCCATAATTTTTTGCCAAGGTTATTCATAATAAGAAGGCATTGATTATGAGGAAACATGTGCACCTATAGGAAGAATGGAAGTAGTAAAGATGTTCCTAGCTTATGCAATGAACAAGAAATTTAAGGTTTATCAAATGGATGTTAAATCAACATTTCTGAATGGAGAATTAGAAGAGGAGGTTTATATTGAGAAGCTTGAAGTATTTCCCCTATCATAAGATAAAGACATGGTATTTCGATTGATGAAAGCTCTTTATAGTTTGAAGCAAGCAATAAGCACATGGTATACGAGGTTGGACAATTACTTGGTAAAAATTGGATTTGCTAAAGGTATGGTAGACAACAACTTGTACTTGAAAGATACTGAAATTGGTTTACTGATCATTTTAATATTTGTTGATGACATGATTTTTGGAGGTAATGATGAAGCTAGTGACAAATTTGCTGAAGATATGAAGAATTAATTTGAAATGAGCATGATAGGAGAAATGAAATTTTTTCTAGGATTGTAGATTACACAAAATAATGATGGTATATTCATTTCACAAAAAAAGTACCTAAAAGACTTGTTGAACAGGTTTGGTTTACAAAGTCATAAACTTGTTGGTACACCCATGATAACTAGTCATAAGTTATCTAGCAAAGATGAGACACTTGCAGTGGAGCAGAAGAAGTATAGATCAATTACTGGAGGTTTTCAATATATGACTCACACCAAATGAGATATAGCAAATGTAGTTGGGATTGTAGCTAGATTCCAAGTTGATCCTAAGGAATATCATTTTGCAGTAGTAAAGAGAATTTTCATATATCTGAAAGAGACATCTAACTATGGAATTTGGTATGATAGATCAAATGATTTCACTTTGTGTGCATATAATTATGTTGACTGGGTAGGCAGTATGGATGAAAGAAAGAGAACCAGTGGTGGAGAATTATTTCTTGGAGGAAGATTGGTTTCTTGGTTAAGCAAGAAACAAGATTGTTTTTTACATAGTACAGTTGAGGTAGAGTATGTTGCAGTAGAAAATAACTATAATCAGGTTATATTGATGAAGTAAATGTTCAAGGATATCAAAATTGAGATTGAAGAACCTATTATCATTTACTGTTATAACACAAGTACAGTGAGTATTTCTAAGAATCCTTTATTGCATTCTAAAACAAATCATATATCTATTAAGTATCATGCATTGAGAGAGAAAGCAATAGAAAAGAAGACTAGATTGGAGTATGTAGGTACTAAGGATCATATTGTAGATATCTTCACAAAACCTTTTCCTAAAGAGACTTTTGAGTACTTGAGAGGTATGCTTGGGGTTATGCCCTTGCCTACTTCTGAGTAGGAGATGCAAAGAGTGCATTAGTCCAATGGTACAGAGTACTATTATTTGATTGGACTGAATTATGATGCTTCTTGTATGGCAGAGTATTTGGTATGTACTGAGTCATTGAGGATTCTTGGTATTTAATATTTGGTATTGAACAGTGTACTTGGACACCTGAGCTGGTTTATGTCTTGAGAAGTTGATTTACAATTGGTATGTAACAATTGGTATTGTGATTGACACCTTTGACATTGATGTCAATGGGGGAGAGATAGGCATGAAAAAAAACTCCTAAGGCATAGAGGAGAGTGTGCATGAAAAGTAGTCCTAAGCAATGAGGGAGATATATCTCTTTAGGGAGATTTAGAAAGTTTCATGTAAATATACAGGAATATGCACCTTTTGTATTATGAATTGTTTAGGGTGAAGTAAACAATTGATGTCTAAAGAAGAAGAAGATGAACATAGCAGTGTTCAGAGGATTTTAGATTTGATTGATGAAGAGGATTTGAGAAGATGAGAAGAACAAGCAGCAGCAGAAGTTTACTTGGTATTCGTAGAACTTAGATAGTTTTTTTATCTATGTTGTCATCAATGCCAAAGGGGGAGATTGTTAGCATGAATCCTAATGATACTACTTTAGGTGAATATCCTAAGTATTGGAGAGTATTGATATGTTTCATTCATGATTGTGTTTGGCATTGATGTCAACATAGTAGTATTTCTATTAGAGATTGATGGAATAATAGTTAGAGATCTTGTGTTGCACAATAACTGAGTAAGGGTTAAGTGTTGGGTAGTTAAGGACATGTTCCTAATGTTGGAAATAATCAAGACTAGCTAGGTTATTGAGAGGGGAGGGGTGAATCAATAACTTCAAAAACTTAAAATCAATTCAGCACTTAACAATATAAGTCATTCACCATCCATTCATCTAATCTATTGTATGCATGAGAAAGATAAACATTCATAACACATGAACACAATATTTTGGTGACCTAGAAACCTTCCAAATAGAAAGTAAAACTAGGGTGGGAATGATACCCAAAAAAATTCACTACTATAGTATAAAGTTGGCCTATTAGGGCTTACATTGATCACTTCTGATGATCAACCCTGTTAAGAGAAATTTGGACTGCTAGGTCCACATTGTTAAAGGTTTTACAAACATACAATGAAGTAAGCACTCTGTTAGGAGATTTATACAAAGACTGTTAAGTCTACCCTGTTGAAGGATTTGGAAAACTGATTCACCTGTTAGGATGAAATAGTATATCTGACTTGTAACATGATTGCTGATTAGATCTTTGAAGTACAAATCACCTCTTGTGACTGATATATCTTTACTGCTCCTTGAATACCTTGTTGAATACTTTATTCTATTGCTGATTTGCATTTACTCTTCAAAAAATTACATGTCCATTCCTTGATACATCTATCCATATATTGTAAATGATACAATACATTACATATATACCATTTCAATAATTACAATTACAAGGTTGGCTAAAACACAAGTTATCAAAACATTATTGAGTTGGCCAAATAATAGAAAACTCAAGTTCTTCAAGATGATTTGGTGACCTTCTGATACTCAGCATCCACTATGTTACTCGGCATCATCATGCACTCAATAGAAGTAGAAGCTCAGTCCATACTAATCACACAATGTATCTTGGAGCTTGGTAATGATTGGAGACTTGGTAGATATAGTGTTACTCGGTAGATACTGAATCCTTCATTTATCTTGCTATCACTTAGTAAATACTACACATCCATCACTTGGTAGAAACTGGCTTCTCATCACACAAACTGATGACTTGGTAGACACTGTGAAGCTTGGTGACCACTATCTATTTGGAGAACACTATAAGCTCAGTATACACTGCTGAACTGCACACTCACTCAGTAGCTTTAGGAATGGTTGGTGTGAACTATTTAAGTGATGAACTTACTAGGTAACCACTGAATGCTCAGTATAAACTGTAGACTGAGTGATGAGCTTGGTAAACATATAGAATCAAATAAGTGTTGTCACTAATGACAAATATAACATAATGCCAACAATCTCCCCCTTTGGCATTAGTGACAAAAACACTTATGAGCCTTATGTATACTGACATACTGAATTTTTATTTTTCAAAATTGATCTTTGTAAAGCTATTATATATACATATCTTACATATCCCCCCCATACATATGGCATAATATATACATAGCCTTTATCTGTACATACATCAATTTATTTTCTCCCTTATTATCTCCACAAGTCTCTTATCATTTCTTACTCCCCCTTTTTGACAATAATGCCAAAGAGATATGCAAAATATTCAAATAGAGACACCAAAATGTGAGAGAAATTTGGAGTGTACCTTGAGAATAAGAGCCAATGTATTATCCCAATTGCCTTGCAAAATTTTGTAGGTGGAGAGTGCCACTTGAACTTCTATAGAAAGTTCAATCATATGATCTGCTATGGAAAAATTGTTATCTTGGACCAATGTTTTTGAGTAGCCAATGTGTTTCTACATTGAGTCCATAACTGGAAGGATCATATTTTGGATATCAATTAGTGTAGACCTAATCCTAGATTCCTCTCTTAGCAATTTTTCTTGTAAATCTAACAAAGATCTCACCTTCATGTGATGTGCTGAGCTTGAACTAGGGTCAAGTTGTAGCCTTTCAGCACTTGCCTTCATATCAACATCAATCTTGCTCAATTTCTCCTTTATATCCTTGGTAAACTCGATAACATCACAAAGCTTGCCAAAAAGTGATGTTACATTGGTTAAAGATTGTTCAAGATTGCTAAAAAATGTAGATTACTCTACCTGGTTAATGGCAATGTGTTGAACAATGTGCTCAAGCACCTTATTATCAAACTTCTTCTCTACCTTCTTAATTATCTTTTCTTAGCCAAAGGTATCCTCACTGAACTTATTTGCAGCTTCTTCCAAATGTAACAAAATGTGTTGAGATGAGTCAAAATCAACACCTATAGCCTTAGTTATTATGTTCTTAGCATTTTTAATTATAGTAAATTCTTTATCTCTTTCATCTCTAAGCTGCTTCTACCTTGCCTTTTGCTCCAAAAGGTGACTGACTAGTCTCATTTCATCAACTGTGGCATTGTCCAAATCCAACTTAGGAATGATAATTTCTTTGTCCAAATCAATGTCTTCATAAATTTCTTTACTAGTAAGTAGAAGTTTTAGAGGAGTCTTTGGTTTTACTTTGAAGCTTACTTCCTTGGACTTAGAAATGGAAACAATTGTAGAAATTGTTGTACTTGCAATAAAAATGTGAATTGGTCTAGTTGAAGGAAAACTGAAAGAAGTGCCAATTGTATCCAAAACTAATGTACTATCCAAAAATGAAGTACTAATAGGTGGTATATAGATTGGAATACTTACAACTAAAGAATTGAATGAAACAAAAGCTAGTGCAATTAAAGTTGCAGTTGAAAAAACTATAGAACATGATGGCAAACTTACTGTACATGGTGCTGTAAAAGTTGACACAATTGAAGAACTGATTGTTGTGCATACTACTGAAGTAGATTTCTTGGGAGCTAATGAAGAGGGTTGTAACTTGGTAGATGAAGTGGTAGACACTTCCATTGCAGATACTTGGAGCTGTGAGGTAGCAACTAATGATTGTGTAGATGATATATCTAAGGTAGTTGCAATCATACTTGCTGAAATTGTCTCCAACCCTGATATAGTAGTTTTAGGTGGAGAGTGAGGAAGGGAAGCAATGGCTTTTGCTACTATTTTCATTAGATCATCTTCTTCATCTTCTTCCTTGTCTTCCTCTTTAGTTTCTTCCTCTTTCTCTTCATCATCAAACCTTAATGCCTGATGGTCTTGAACATCAAAAGTAACACATGGAGTGTTATCTTCTTCCTCATCATCATTGTCATCATCCTTGATTTCCACTGGATTTTCATTGGGCTTATGCAGATGATAGATGTTCTTCCACATGTTTGTGGCATCTCTAGTAACAAGATGCTCTATGTCCTTAATCAAAATCAAACATGTATGGAATCTAATCATCATTTTACCTTCATTATCTTTCATGGCTGCCTTGACTTCTGCACCTCTAAGATTGGGTAGTAACTTCCTCAAAGATTGTTCATATATATCTTTTTCTATTTGTACAGCTAATTCCCACCTTATCTATAATCTTGCCAATAATTCTTTTGAAATCTGAGGATCTATCTAATCTGGGGAATACTATGACCATTTTCCCATTTTGGTGAGTATCAACTCCTCAATTTGCATCTTCTTAGCATTAGTCCTTGTCTCAAACTTGAGAGCCTTGAAGTTTGTGATCCCTACTCCTTCTTC
Organism: Cupressus sempervirens; assembly: GCA_028749045.1. Classification (NCBI taxonomy): domain Eukaryota; kingdom Viridiplantae; phylum Streptophyta; class Pinopsida; order Cupressales; family Cupressaceae; genus Cupressus; species Cupressus sempervirens. The sequence continues at coordinate 37,928,204 of CM053790.1, forward strand.
TATCTATTTTAACCTTTCTTGGAAGGTAAGTGAGGGCTTGCTGAGCACAACTTCACCTTTTCCTTTTCCTTTTCCTTTTCCTCTTCTAGTGAAAACAACTATGGAGGCCTTTGGAGGTTTGGTAATGATTACCCTATCTTTCTTCTTTGTTAGCTCTACCTCCTTCTTAGATTCTTGTTCATATCCTTCTTCTTCTTCTTCTTCTTCTTCTTCATCCTCTCCTTTACCTTTTGTAAGAATAAGAGGGCCAGTGACAATTTTCATCTTGGCTATCTTCCTCTTTCCTTTGCTGATTGCCTGGGGTAGCTTGATTTCAAGCTCAATTCTGGCTTTGGCCTCATCATATGTACCAAAAATTGGTTGCTTAGGATTTTTAGGTTCATTCACCAATGCTTCTATGATATCTCTAGTTTCATCAATATTTACCTCATAAGGAAGAGGTTTTGCCCATGCAACCCGGGGTCTAACTGCTTGAATATATACTCTATCATAGTCAACCATGAAACACACATCATCTTTATAATCCTCAACAAGGCTGGGAGGAATCCTAAACCTATTGTTCATCCTTTCCTTGAAGTGTTCAAAATAATTGTCCATTAATGCTGTCAAAATTTATACCCACTTCTGCAATGAACTCATTTATTTGATAGAAAATAGGAACATCTTTTCTCCATACAACAGAACATTTAGATGGGAAAAACTTTTGCACATAAAAGAAAAGACATTTCAACAAAGAACCAAATTTACAAGGGTTGTTCTTTGATGTACTAATACTATCCATATTCTTATTCAATTGTTTTAGTAGTAATTCTAACAGGTCAAATTCCATGTTTTTCTTCACAACCTTGAATGCTAAATCCACTACCTCTCATGGCACACTGTTCAAATGACTAGAACTGTAAATTTTATGAGCAATTATATGAATGAAAAACCTTAATTCCACATCAAAAATAGTGCTAATTTTGAAACCTCTACCATCCCACTCAGCTAGGGTTTTTTTTGGATTTGGCTTTGCTTAGCATGGGAAGACCCATAATCTTGTGAATCATTTTCTTGGTGATTGATACTGGCTGCTCTAACCAAAATTGTTGATTGTGCACATGATTGAGAATGTATCTAATCCACTTTATCTAAAAGCTTCTTTGCAAGTGAGTGATATGGGTCAACCCTTTAGTTTCTAAGTGCTTATGCTCGGGTTTAAGTGAATCATCAACACACATCTCTTCTAAGGCACTATCCATCTCTAGGGTTCCAATTTCCTAAATAGAACACTTAAAATGAGTGTGAATATCGTTAATTAGAAGTACCTTTGGTGGAATTTGAGATTGTGTACCATTAGGGTCGAGTGCCTCTGCAACTGCTAGAACTAGCTTGAAATTCGGCGCTTTCCACTCCACACCCTTAACTAACATTTTTGAACCTCTTTTCACCTTGCTATTGCTACTACTCCCGGATGCCATTACTGCTTGATAAATGATATAAATTTTTTTAACAAATTCTTCTCTAGAAATTCACTTGAAATCGCTTGTGTGCACCTGGAAATCTCTTAAGCTCTATGAATTTTGCAGTCATGATGAAAAATGAAGTCAAATTCTACCCTTTTTGATGAAAATTCACCATTAATGCTAAGTACTATAATGATGTAGTGTGTGACAGACTATCATCCACTCACTAGCTTGGTAGAAACTTATGACTTAGTGATCAAACAAAACTTTCATTACTCCTGACATCGCTTGGTTGAGTTTATGACTAACCTTGCTCGGTAAAGCCTAATCTCATGTGATCCCTTTGTATCTGAAATACTGAATTGGATCTTCTACTTTCTTGCATTTGGAATTGCTTGAGATATAACTTGAAGATGTAGTTCTAGTTCCTCCTTCATGAATCTAATTGGAAATGGTGGAGTCACCCACTTCTTGAGTGACATTGCCATCATTTGAGCTATTCTACTTCGTAGATTTAGGAATCCACTACTATCTCATCTGCTTCCTGATGTTATCAGCTTTAGCTTTCTTCTCATCTTCAATTCTCCCTATATTCATGCAGTTTTTAGCTATGTGATCAATTTCAATGCATGTATAACATCTTACTATTGAATCCCTCTTTCTCAAGTGATGCCTTGTGCAGTCTATGCCAATGTGTCCATATTCTCCACAGTAGTGACATCTACACCAAGTATTGTAATCCCAACCAAATATTGCTTTGACAATTTGTTCAACTAGATTGAATGATTTGGATCTACATTTAGATGCCTTGTGACCTTGTTTCTTGCATTTTTGACATTTGTCTTCAAATTTTGATTACTCTTTGCATTCATTAGCTTTATGTCCATGTTTACCATAGTTGTAGCATTTCCCATTGAATTTTGCCTTTCCATTGCTCCAAAATTTGTTTGATGTATGACCTAACTTACCACAGTGATTACAAGTAGGTCTTTGATTCCTCTGGGCACCTTGTTTGGAAGATTCACCTTCTTCTTTGTATCCAAGTCCTACTTTACCTTTTTGCCTATAGAGATTCTACTCAGTTTGTTGATTCAATTGATCCATGTCTACTTGATATTTCATCATCCTTTCATTGAGTTTCTTTTCAAAAATTAGATTAGCTTTCAATCTTTCATTGATTTTCCTTTTAGAGATTAAATCATTCCTTAAGCCTCCACTTTCAGATCTCAAATTCATGATTTCCTCATTTGCATTGGAGAGTTGATTGATAAGACTTTCTTACTAAAGGGATTGATTTTGATTTTCATTGTTCCTTGCCTCCAAGTCTTCACTTTCCTTATTCCTTTGTTCCAAGATTTCACACATTCTTATTGACTAAATTTTTGTTATCTTTTCAATTTTCTCACCTCTTCTTGTAGAGAGCCATTCTTTTCTAGGAGTTCTTTGATTGCTTCATTTGCTTCATCTGAACTGCTTGAAGGAAAAAAGTCTTAAATCTTTTCTTCAACTTACTAATGGTCATTCATTTGTCTTGCAAGTTACTTCATTGTTTTCAGTGATTGATAAAGATTCTCTTTTGCTTCCTTGAGTTTAGCTATGGCCATTTCCAGATCTAGCTTCTCATTCTCAATAGCCTTGTCAAGTCTGAATATCTCCATTGTCCTTGATCTTTGCTCAAGCTATCAAAGTTTATCCTGAGAACCATAAAGCTTTGATTCCAATTGTTGGAAATAATCAAGACTAGCTAGGTTACTAAGAGGGGAGGGGTGAATTAGTAACCTCAAAAACTTAAAATCAATTCAACACTTAACAATATAAATCATTCACCATCCATTCATCTAATCTATTGTATGCATGAGAAAGATAAACATTCATAACACATGAACACAATATTTTGGTGTCTCAAAAACCTTCCAAATAGAAAGTAAAATTGGAGTGGGGATGATACCCACAAAACTTCACTACTGCAGTATAAAGTTGGCTTGTTAGGGCTTACATTGATCACTTTTGATGATCTGCCCTGTTAAGAGAAATTTGGACTACTAGGTCCACCTTGTTAGAGGTTTTACAAACATACAATGAAGTATGCACTCTGTTAGGAGATTTATACAAAGATTGTTAATCTACCCTGTTAAAAGATTTGGAAAACTGATTCACCTATTAGGATGAAATAGTAGATTTGACTTACAACTTCATTACTGATTAGATCCTTGAAGTACAGATCACCTCTTGTGACTGATATATCTTTATTGCTCCTTGAAGACCTTGCTAAATACTTTGTTCTGTTGTTGATTCACATTTACTCTTCAAAACATTACATGTCCATTCCTTGATACATCCATCCATATATTGTAAATGGTACAATACATCACATATATACCATTCCAACAATTACAATTACAAGGTTAGCTAAAACACACTTAAACAAAATATTACTGAGTCGACCAAATAGTAGAAAAGTCAGGTTCTTTAAGCTAACTTGGTGACCTTCTGATACTCAATTTCCATTACATTACTTGGCATCATCATGCACTCGATAGAAGTAGAAGCTCGGTCCATACTAATCACACAACATAGGTTGGAGCTTAGTAACCATTGGAGACTTGGTAGATATAGTGTTACTCGGTAGATACTGAATCCTTCATTTATCTTGCTATCACTCAATAAATACTACATATCCATCACTCGGTAGAAACTTTCTTCTCATCACACAAACTGATGACTCGGTAGACACTGTGAAGCTTGGTGACCACTATCTATTTGGAGAACATTGTAAGCTTAGTATACACTATTGAACTTCACACTCACTCGATAGCTTTAGGAATGGTTGGTGTGAACTATTTAAGTGATGAACTTACTAGGTAACCATTGAATGGTTGGTATAAATTGTAGACTAAGTGATGAGCTCGGTAAACATACATAATCAAATAAGTGTTGTCACTAATGACAAATATAACATAATTCCAACACCTGAGAGTATCTTGATGACATTGTTAAAATGATGGAGTTTGATTCGAAGATGTACAATAGTTGTGCTTGATTTATTATGAGTAGCACATAAACAAAGCATTTGTTTGGCAATTTCTGATGCTTGCATTATATCTTTTAGCCAAGATATAGTGAGCCGATCCATATTCAACTAGTCATAGAGGATAGTCAAGTGGTGACGTCAATGAGTGTGCAAGACCTAGACTCTCACATATAAATTTTTATATAGACTATGAGTTGATAGTGCTATTATAGTTGTAATTAATTACATATCTTATTTTAATTAATTGGGAAATCCTTAAGGCCAACTCAAGGAATTATTATGAAGATATGGTATAAAGGAAAGATGTTTTCCTTGATTGTAAAATGTGTCAAGTATCTATTATGCATTGTATTTGCAAAGTTTGAAAAGAAGAAGAGTGTTGATTGAATGCGTGTAAGCAATCCAAGGGATTATTGGATGCACAGTTTGTGATCTAGTTACAAGATCAGAAGGAGAAGAAGTCTAGTTGATAGGATAGAGAAAAAGGAAGAAAGTACAATTTGGTTCTAGTATTCTACAAGGAATAATACATAGATCATTTGGAGAGTGAGTTCATTGGTCTTAACCTCAAAGTTGTTTGGGCAGTGGGTCTTGTTGTCTTCCACAACTCCTAACAGGGTTGGCACAACTCCTAACAAGGTTGGAATCAAAGTCTCCTAACAAGGATTCATATGTACTAAATGTATTCATAGACTCCTAATAGGGTCCATCCTCTAACAATGAATATTTATATTAGTAAATCATCTTGTGTGTACCATCCCTACTAGGGTTTTCCCTCTGATCAAGGATTTCCCTAGTTAACATATTTGGTTTTATTGTGTATGAGTATCTTGTTATGGTTTCAGTTTACTTTACTCATATGGTTAAGATTGTTTAAAGTTTTTATTTGTGATATTAGTTGGATAGTTGATTCACCCCCACCCCCCCCCCCCCCCCCCCCCCCCACAATTATATCAATGGACTATATATTCTAACAAACATGACTTGAATATTTATCAAGGTAGCCCTAATATTTACATCTTGTGCATGTGATGCAGCCAGCCAACCTTGAGTAGATAACAATCTTTAAATGTGAGCCTGGCTTTGACTTGGAGATAGTGGTAGGATATTAACTATTTTCTTTAGATCTCCCCATAGCCAGTCAATAGCCCTATGTTCTTCTTGTGTGAATAAACTCACATCATAAAGCTTTATGTATAGAGAAAATATATTCTCTAACACCTTCTTTACATCTTCCATCTTGGTTGCTAAGTCAACCTATCTTAGTACAATGGCACTACAAATATTTTTATCAACTTTTGTTTGAAACCTCTTCTTAGACCATTCTAAAATTTTAGTGTTTGTGTCCAAGTCTGAATCACTGATTTTATCAACTATATTCACTAGTTTATCAATAATAGGTTTATCTTCATTAGATTTTGAGAGGCTAAATGCATCAAGAAATATTTCTTTGATGTCATATAACACTTGTCTTTTCTTTTTCTCCCTTATAAGTAACTCTTGGTTCATGTTCCTCACTAGAGCTTCTTACAATATGCTCATTTCCTCTATGGTGATTGTTGGTAGATCAAACTTTGGAAGTTTAATCACCTCATCTATGTTGACATCACCATAAGATGTACTTGCTCCAACCTTAGATGTATCAAGACTAGGCCTCAATGATTGCAATGGTGTAGCATCTACACTTGGCCTATGAAGAGTTTGAATATGAATAGGAGATGCAAAGATTGGTAGGGTAACCAATGTCTGAATTGCTATTTGTTCCTCTAGTTTTGTAGTCAAAACTAACTCTTTAGTCCTATCCTTCTGCTTCTCTATTTCTTTTTCTTTTTCACCATGTATCTATGAGATAGGTGCAAGACTTACTTCTTGACCTATATGGACTTGTGTCCCATCCAACTCAATTGTCAATATTGCTTACAATAAAGCATTTGGCACTAATGTGCTAACATTTGATGTCATTGTGTCCTTTCTTTAGTATACCACAATGGGCATTAAAACATGTGTGTTAGTGATGACACCCTATTGTACTTCTAGACCTCTTGTCTCTATAGATGTAGGGGGTATACTAGATGTATCAGTGTTGTGTTTCTCCATTGTTGATACTTTGTTAATCTCATCTATACTGACTAATACATGATTAGTGCATAATTTAGTAGCTAAATTAGAATCCTATAATATCCTTTTCAAATCATCCTCTATCAAAGTATTGATTTTCTACATTGTGCTATCAAAAATATCCTTTATCTTAATTGTGTCTTATTGACTTGCTAGGTCCACATGAGGGGGACTGGCACTCAACATATGTACCTTAGGTACATTCTAATCTTGTTGTTGCTCTTCTTCAGCTGTAGCCTCCACATATACTTCCTTCTCTATTCCTACCTCGTGTCTATCTTTGATAGATCCATCCTTGGTAATCTCTACTACTTCTTGTTCATCTTCTTCCTCACCTACCTTCTTAGGTGCTTGTTCAATTTTTTTTCTATTGTCAACCCATGGACAACTTTCCATATTTGGGTGCTCTATTTGACAACCTCATCAATATTATTCTACAAAATGTTATAGGCTTTTTATTTGGGAGAAAATCTACCATTGTATTTGTTTATGGCCCTAGTCATGGATGACTTATCCAAATCTAGCATTACTCTGGCTAGAGTTGTCTCCCTTATATTTCATTCAATTGTTAGAATGTATTGCCATCTTTGTTGAACTGTGTCATATAGACCTTTGGGTAATGAGTTGGCAAGCTCAGTAGGTGTCTTCTTAAATGTGGCCATCATCTTATGTATAGACTCTTCCACCTTATTCCTTTCTATCTTTCCAAGTTTATCAAACTCAACATGTGTGAATCCTGATAAATTTTCATTATTCATAATATTAGCACACAAGTTGTCTAAATCAGAAGAGGGATTGTGGTTTACCACTTGGAATTGAATGTTGTCATCTCTTTTAGTCCTCTTCTCATTTGATTCATCTAGAGCTACATACTTCCTCCTCTTTGGTTTGTCTTGTTGACTCTGCTCTGTAGTAGCAATAGTTCTTTTTCCTTTGGGCTTGTTAGCTTCTTGTTTCTTCTTTGCAGGTGCTCTTATGATAGCCCTAGTAATAGGTACTATTGGCTTTGCAACTTTCCTTGGTTTACTCACTGTTGGCTTCTTGGCTTTTCTTTTATTCTTTTCTACAAGTTTAGGTGCTTCATTGGCTTATTCTCCCTCGAAACCTTCTTTATGTTCTACTTCTTCTTCTTGGTCCTCTCCTTGACCTTGTGTAAGTGTAAGAGGAGCTTGAGCTGGTTGATCATCTTCAACATCCTCATCATCTTCTCCTTCTTCTTATATATCTCCTCCACCAAATCTTTCCTTTAGCTTCTTCACAATTTTTTTTTCTTTCTCACCACAGAAGCTATCTTCAAATCTATTGTAATTATTGATTTAGCTTCCTCATAATTCCCAAATGAGGTTGTAATTTTGTCAATTTCTTCTGCTAATAGTGTTGTCATGGGTTTTGATGCCTCATCCATATTGATTTCATAGGGTAATGGCCTGAGCCATCTGACCCTAGGAACAACTGCTTGTACAAAAGAATGATCAACATCAACTAGAAAAAAAAATCATCATAATATTTCTCTACTAGTGACACTGGTATCCTCAGTCTCTGTTTCATAGAATTCTTAAAGTTTTCAAAATAGCTTGTCATTATTGACTGAAAGTTGTCACCAAGTTTCTCTATGAACTCTCCAATTTGAACTGCAACAGACTTGTTGGTCTTCCAAGAAACTTTTCCAAATGAAGGAAATGTATTCTACAAATAAAATAATATGCAAACCAATAGCAACCAAATTTTCATTGTGCACTCTTTTTCTTTCTTTATGGCTCCCAGTTTTCTGATAATAGTTAGAGTTGTAACTCGACAAGGTCATAAGAGTGATCCTTCTTCACTATCTTGTAGCCTAAATCCACAACCACACAAGACACACTATTCAATCTTTTAGATTGAAAGAACTTGTGAGAAATTATTCTCACTACAAATGCAATTAGAGGATAGGAAATTGTGTCTATGGTCATCCCTCTTTTGTTCCATATAACTCCTATATTCTTCTCAATTACCTCCTTAGCATGACTTTGTATGGTCTTGGGTTTGTCAAGGGTAGGATACCCTATTACTCGTTGAATGATCCTTTTTGTGATCTTGGTAGGGCCATTTTCCAACCATACAGAGTGATAATGTATTCTTCTCATACTATCTTAATCCATTCTATTTTCAATACATTTGGAAAATCTAGGGCACGAGTTAACCCTTGTCTCTCTACAATTTTGTTTTCCTCCTTCAGCAATCCATCAACACATAGTTTTCCATACAACTCTCTAATTTCCATGTCTCCAATACTTCCAACCTTACAAGTGTAGTAACATTTTACATCTTGTATCATCAAAACCTATGGTGGTATCAATGATAAGGTCACGAGTTGGATCTCCCTTGTATGCAATCTTAAGAACAGCTCAGATGGATGGTTGTTTAACCTCATTGCTTATTAATTAAACATTCAAACCTCTTTTCCTTCCTTCCTAATGATAGTAGAAGAACTAGATGCCATTTAAAATAACTACGGTTAGCAATACTTTAGACAGTGTAACTCACCACACCATAAGCACCTTATGTATTTGATGATTAGTGTTGAATAGTAGCTAAATCTAGTTCACAAATGCTTGAATCCTTTGCTTCAGTTTGACTTATGATCTTTGTGCTCTCTTTGATCTTGAATGAATGAAAATGAGTCAAAAATTGATCATATAACCCTTAAAACTCAACAATAAATGCTTAGTGCTTACACAACTGTGAGCTCGACTATCATAGCAATTTCAACTCACTCAGCTTACACATGATTTTCACTACACTCAGAAACTACAATGATCTCGACCAATACTATCACCTTTAATAGCTTGATCTCAACTAAAGATTTTCATGCTTGACAGCAACATGAAAACTAACAAAACTTATAGATTTCTTCTAGGTTCTAACCAATACATTGCATCTTAATTCATGCATATATAATCTTTTCAAAACTTAGATTCTTGGAACTGATGTAAAATATATCATTGAAATATTAGTCCCTCATACCTTTTGATTGCCTAGTTGGGGGTGATGTGATCACCTAATCCATTGGATGAAGCGATCTCATTTGAACTTGATGTGTTGCAATCTACCTTTTTCTTCCATGTCTTGTTCATCTACACTTTGACTTTTTCAACTTCAACCTTCTCTTTGCCTTTGTTGAATTCATTGCTAGGTGCCTTTGACCTTGTTGGATAGTTTCTACTTAAGTGACTAGTCTTCAAACAACTAAAATATTTAGTTTGACTCAACCACCTACTGTAATCACTTCTAAAATTTGTTCTAATGCAATTCTCAGCAACATGTCCATACTCTTGACAATAGTGAAAACTATACCTTCTATTGTAATCCCAATTATAAGAGTTGCCAGTATGGTTTACCTTTGTTTTCTTGTTTGATGACTAGTTAGGCTTGAATCTGCACTCATATGCTCTATGTCCATACTTCTTATAGTTGTAGCAGAAACCTTCAAATCTTTGTGTGCTTGTAGTCTTGGTCTTGCATTCATGTGCCTAATGTCCTTATTTTTTGCACTTATGATAGTTACCCATGAATTTCTTCTTAGGGTTATGATTTTCATTATTACTACTATAAATATTTGTTGTATGACCTAACTTTCCACAATTATGACAAATGTGTTTGTAGTTCTTACCTTTATTCCTTATTTGTTCACCAATTTTAGATGATTCTCCTTCCTTAGTACTGGGGTATCCCAATCCAATAGTATCATTGTTAGATCTAGGAGATCTCATCAGTTTTTAAAGTACTTGATGGCTTCATTAGGTTTGTTGAAACTTTTAGCAAATTCCTTTTCTCTTCTCAGTTCATTTCTCAATTGTTAATTATGTAACTTAAGGGTTTTGATCTCAATGTCCTTACCATTCAATTCATGCTTAGCAATCATTAGTTGATTCAATGTTTCTAGTTGCCTATTAGCAATCCTTTGTACCTCTGATGTCTTCTCTTCTAGTTTGTTGGTTAGTGTCCTTTTTCATCTTCAATCATGAATTTTTCTTCCTCATCTTTCTTTTTATACTTAGTCACCTCACATAGCAATACTAATTGGACTTCTTGTTCTATCTTAAGATTTCTAAACTCTTCAATTAGGGAACCATTTTTTTCCATTAGATCTACAACTACTGCATCAAACTCACTTGAGTTTGCATTTGCAAACAATCTAGTAGTGTCTTCCTCTTGGTAATGTGTCATTCTCCTAAATATATATCTCTTTTCTTCTCTTTAATGAACACTTCAACTCATCTCTTTCTTCATTCAACTGATGTAGAGCAAGCTGGATTTTAATCTTTTGGTTATCAATAACCTTTCCTCACTTGTAGACTTCCATCTTCAAGATCTTTATTTAAAGCTGCAAAGCTTTCCTTTCTAGAGAACCAATACTCTGATACCAATTGTTGGAAATACAATAGTGAAAGTAAACAATGAGATGGGGGGGGGGGGGGGGGGGGGGGGTGGTTGAATAAGTCCTTCAAAACTTTACCCATTAAAACATTCACCGCACATCCATCTCACAATTTGCATGTAATTGAAGTACCAAACTAAACTTATCCATCCATAGCATGAAAGAAAATAACATATGACACAAGATATTTGGTTACCTAGAAACCCTCCAATGAGAAGGTAAAACTGGGGTGGGGATGACACCTAAAAATCTTCATTACTGCAGCTATAAAGTGTATCCAATGAAGATTATGATTGTTTGATCATAAACTATGATCTACCCTATGAAAGGTCTGCCTTATTAAAGGTTTACAAAGACTTTTAGGTCTTACCCTGTTAAAGGATTTTAACACCCTGTTAGAAGTGTGTCTAGTTAAAGGACTTCAACTTACAATGAAGTAAGCACTTGGTTAAGAGATTTATACAAATGTCTGCTAGAAACTTGAAACCTTTTAGGGCTAATTTGTTAAGAGATTTTATTGATTTACCTATTAGAATGTCTCAGCCTTGATCCTCAAGTTAGCATTGGTCTACAAGATATCATATCTTCTCTTCACTAGTGTATAATTGATCCTTTTGATTAGATGTTTCACTTCTATCCTCTTCTCTTCTTTTCTCTATTCTCTATAACTGATTCTACAATTCATATCCTTCTAACAACTCCTTAGTCACATGCAAACTTCTCTCTTCTCACATAAACTCTTTTAGGGTTTTTCCTCCTTAAGAAGACCTAGGTGACCTAAGGTTAGGTTGGAATCAACGATTGTTATTCACCCATTTTTGCACTTAGAACATCCCTCAATCTAATTGGTTCCATGTATTGCATAGGGATTCATAATATAGATTCATTCTTATCATCTAGAATCACAAAAGAATCATTAAGTCGGCCCAAAAATGGTTTACATAGGAGTTTGTGCCATTACAAAAAACTATGTTATAAACTATTTACTTAGGACTTGAAGCCTTTGATGCTCGGCATCCACTGTATCTTCAATGTTGTAACACCTCTGAATGACTTGGCATCTATTGTTCACTCGACATCTAAATCACTTGACATATACTAGCTTACTTGGCATTAGAGTGGCTCAACATTAACTATTGACTCGACACATATTGGTGCTTGACACATACTATATATCTTGCTTGGAATGCATTATCTGACAACTTAGGCTTAGGATACACTACTTACTCAGCATGCAATTTGTGAATATGACTAAGTGTGTAGTTACTCATATGTCAAAACCAATCTAAGATTAACATCTACAACTTCTCACTGACCTCTAACCTTGCGCACTTGCTAACATCATCATCTAGTTGTCTACTATCACTGCTAACTGCACTCATCATGATTCGATCTCAATTAAGAGATATAATCCAAACATCAAAAACCACTTATCAAGTACTTTGTCTGCTTACTATCTTCTATAATTCATGAATAACTTATGCATTTATTTGACTATTTGTACATGCACTTTTCTACTTCATGAGGACACAATGTGAAATACATCCTCAACTGTGCTTGAACTAATTATCAATACATAGTCCTTATGACCTCATTCTTCATCCTCTACTCTTCTAGTCTTCATATAAATATATTTATCTTGACATCAATGAAAAACATAATCATGAATGCAATATGTTAATCATTTAAATAGTCTCTCCAATGCTTAGTATACTCCCCCAGAGGAATACCATTAGAATTCATGCTAACATGGACTCCTTCTTTATGTCAATTGGGTTCACTTGGTACTATTCTAATATGAACATCTATATTTTGTAGTGGGATGATTAGCACAATATTTAAAGTAACATGCAACACAAGAAATCATCCAGAGAAGTGTAACACTAGATATATATCTCATGGAAACTTGATTAGAGTGAAAATCATGATGTGAGAATGATGCTCACAAATTGTGTGCTTTTTTAGAATACACTCTTTAAGGATGTTACCTAGTTAAGGATTAAAAAAACACCATTAGGTATTACCTAGTTAAGGGACTTTCCTCAAGACATGTTAAAGTATTATACCATGGTAAGAGTATCACTGTTAGAGGAATTTAAACACTCTTTTGAGAATGTCACCTAGTCAGAGGTTTTTACAATGGGAACCTTTAGGATCCACCTGGTTAAGGAATTATTATAATACAATTATTAGAGAGTAACAACTATGAAATGGTCTAGAATTTGAAATACCTCTACTAGATCAGATCCAATTAAGCATTGTAACTCAACACCATACCAAACTCTATCCTCTTTCTTGATTGCACTCATTTATTCAACTTTCTCTGTGATCATAACCTTCTCCAACTTCACATTTCTCTTGTATTAAACAACCATATCATTCTTTCTTTACCCCTACATTAAATTTTACTTAAGATTAAATTCTAAACCTAGATCCAATGATCAAGATTGATTACAATGAATTCAACCATTCATTCTTCATTTACTCTTGACTGTGTTAGCTCACATTGGATTTGTACCTTGGAGATTCCTCCAACTTCATAAGTCATTTCAACCATGCAAAAACTTCTTGAAGAATCTTCCTCAAATATATTACTTTGATTATTGTATCATTAGTTCCTTCCATAAATCACACATCAACCTTCAAGCTATCCAAAACTAATGATGGATCCTAATAAAAATTCAAATCTTATAATCATGCCTTGAATCTTTATAAACTATTTTATTCTTTCCTGATAAGCCTCTCTATTTGCATGTTCACCCATTTATCCTTTGTACCTATTCATTCAACTCACTTGTTTACTTCCAATTTAGTAGTTTCTCATTATGTACCTATTCAACTTGTCTAGTTCACATGTTTACCTGCTCTTATCAACATTACTTCTTGATAACTAAAATACCTTTACCTCTTATCATTTTAAGATGTTGTCTTTATATCTCTATCATTTAGACATTGATGAGGCTAGGATATGATCTATTTTTTCATTGCATTTTCAGTTTAATTCACAAACTTTCTAAAGACTTTGATTTTCAAAAATATGATGTTTATGATGATTTTAGACAAATGTATGCGTGATTAATTTTTAGGATCAAAATGAATATGTTGTGGAAAGATGTCATTTAATTACAAAATACTGAGAATGATGCTTTTTCTTCCTTAGCTAGGTTAGGTAGTTCTCCTGCAACAATGTGACATAGGGTAAACTAATTTAGATAGCATGTTTTGAATAAGTATTGATGTATTTTATTGCTTTGGAAGCACTAATATTTTGCAGATATAAAAGTGATCTCAACTCAACCAAGGGGGAGCCAAAGCAGTTACTTGCGTTATTAGACCAGCTTTGAGCGAAGGAAATATAGGGGTCGTGAGCTCCTAGATTACCATTTTTTTGGTGCCAGAATTAATGTACCTATTCTAATAATCAATACCATAATTTTCTTCAGTAGTTGATGAGCCTTAAATCTAGGAATTATGTTCCTAGTTAGTGTTTTCAAATAATTGGAAGCCTGTGTTTTGGGAGTGTTAAGTTTTAGTCATTTTTCAATAGAAGAAGTTGCTGAGTACTGAATACAATCTTGTTGTTCATTAGTATGTAAATTTCATCATTGTTATGAATAAAAGAAAAATTTTAAGTTTTCATCTCTGAGTTATTCTACTTCACTTCTCTGTGGGGGCCCACATAGGAAATGGACTAATTAGTTAGCATAGGATTTACATTGAGTAAATAGAACCAAGGTAGACTTTGTTGTTCCTGTAGCCACTAATAACAGAATTAGTGGACTATTCCTCCAGCATAGGTAGTTGAAGTAATTCTCAGCTATATTTTCATGCTTTGTTAAAATAGATTTGATTCTTAGCTTTATCTTAAATTTCTTGTAGCTTAAGCATTTCAATTTCCTTAGAGTAGTTCTTAAGTTGAGATAAGTTTGAAGCATATATTTTGCAAACACCATTTAAAGTTTACATCCCTAGTTGATAAATTAAATGTTTCCAAAAGAGTTGGTTAAGAACCACTTGAGATGTCCAATCTTGGGTTAAGTAGTCCATTGCTTTAGGATTCTGATCCCTTTCTTTGGCCAAGCATTTTTGGTGTCGTTGCCAGGGATGGTGTTAATTCAAACTAGTCTTTCTAGTTGATAGAGTTTAGTAGTAAAGAAGCATGTTATGCATAGAAGTAGAGACCACTTAGGGAGATTCCTTCCTCATGATAATCAGGAAGAACCATTGAATCATTTTCAACTTGAACTAGATGAACCCCAAGGAGAGAATGATGAAGATGAACCCTTTAAAATTCCATTTGTTGATAATGACACCAAATAAAAAGAATCACTCCACTTGAATGAACTTTTTGATGAGCCTGAATATCAAGATAATCCACTAGCCATTGTTATCTATCAAGCACCACCTCTTCCTCCAAGAATGGTTGTGCCTACCTTTCCTTTCCCTATCCCACCTTAGCAAGGGAACCAAAATTTGAAGAACATACCTGTTGCTGCACTTCCAAAATTTTATGGCCTTATTATAGAAGACCCTAAAACCTTTCTCTTTGAGTTTGACATTCTATGTAGGAGCTATCACTAAACAATTAATGCCCATAAGTTGAAATTTTTTCCCTCTACTTTGAAGAATGCTACTCTACGATGGTTCATGGGGTTGGGTGCAAATGTTGTAGCAAACTAGACTGAAATGAGTAACTTGTTTCTTCAAAAATATAAAGAATATTGCAAAGGTCAAGATATGAAGGGGGGTGATATTTTTAAAATGTCATAAAAAGAGGGTGAAACTTTGGAAGACTATGTTTCCAGATTCTTTTTTAATGTGCAACAAAATACATAGCATAACCTAAATGAAGAATCTAAAAAGCATGTTTTTTCTGAGAGGCGTGCAAGAAGAAAGCATGGAAGCCCTAGACCTAATGGCAAGAGGAGATGTTACACAAAAAACTTGGAATGACATCAAGGAGATATGTCAGAACTATTCAAGAGCTACTATGAAGAAAGGTAGAGGATAGAGGAGCCTACCACATAAGACCAATGGTGGGTCAAGAGTGTCAAAGATGGAGTTATCTAATCTGCTATCTGACTTCAAGAAAGATATCGTTAATGATGTTGCTACTTAATTGGATACCATGCAAGCCCAAAGGAAAAAGGATGAAGTTGATGCCATGCTGACTGAATTCTACTCTTTTCGTAGAGAAAGAAATAAAAACTGCACATGCAAGACCATTGCAGTAGTAAATGCACAACCAATGCCCACTGAGTTTAAAGAAATTGATGAGGATATAGGAGAAGTGATTTATGTTGCTCAAAGGGGACCATGGGCTCAGAGACAAGGTATGCCTCAAGACCCTCTAAATAATTATGGTTATAATAATAATTAGTGGCAAGGTAATATTCCCCCAAATTGTGTCCCGCAAGGATAGAATTGGAATAATAATTGGCCCAACCAACAACCTTAGTATAATCAAGCCTACCATCAACCACCTTAGTATCCCTAGCAAAATACTCATTGTCCTCAACAAAATAACCAATATCCTCATTGGGTCCCTAATCAACAACCTCTATATCAAGGGAATTGGCAACAACCACCTCAGTGGGGGCCAAGCCAATCACCTCAGCAACAAGCCCTAATGCCTTCGCCTCTTGTAGCTAATCCTATCCCACATAAGCAACCACAACTTCTTGCTTAGCCAACACCAAATTTCAACAATAAACATCAAGGTTATTCTCTATAGGTCAATGATATTTATCTCAGGTCCAGAACCAAGTTACCTGCATCTAAAGGACCTATTATAACTGAGGTCATTGATACTTAAAATAGTCCAACAAGTCAACTAGTTGATGTCCCAATTTCCTTATCTATTCAAGCACCTACTCCTCCATTTCCACAAAGGTTAGTTCCTGCAACTCCATCCAAACCAAACCTTGCAGCAATTTATCTTCTAGACCAGCTTAAGCAATGACTATACAGATTCCCTTATTGGATGTGCTTAAGGAGATTCCCCTTTACATTAAAACCTTAAAGGAAGCATGTGTCAAGTAGTCTGCTAGAAAGAAAAAGGATCTCCTACTATCCATGTGTTGGGACAACTTTCTAATTTAATGTTGAGCAAAGCCCTAACACCTAAATATTTTGATCCAGGAAGTCATGTTGTTACCATACATATAAATGACATCCAAATTTAGAATGTTTTGATTGATTTAGGAGCATCAATTAATGTCATGACTAGATAAGTGTTGTTAATACTTTGCATTATTGGATTAAGGGATACTCCTATAATACTCGAGTTAGTAGACAATTCAATTGTCAAACTTGATGGTATGATATAAGATATCATTGTAACCTTGGATTCCCTATATTTTCCTTTAGACTTTATTGTGCTGTCACTAAGAGGCACCCTTGGAGGATATCCATTAATCTTAGGAAGACCTTGGTTGGCTACTACAGATGCATGCATTGCATGTTGATCAAGAAAAATGACAATATTAGATGGTACCAACACTAAGAAGTTAACTTTGTACTCTCTCGAACAACCTCAACTAGATTTTGACCAAGTTTCTTTGCCAGATCTTGGTGATGATCTTCTAGAAGTTAATTCTATTCAATAGCTCATGATGCTAGAAAGAAACCCATTTTTTGTGTACTAGGAAGAAGATGATATATTGGCAGCAATCCTTACTAATCAGTATGATTCTGAGTCTACTTCTGAAAATCCCACTAGCTCCTTGCAAACTATATTGCCTAAATGTGATGCACCTCAATCTCCTGTAGCACCTGATTACCTTCATACATTATTACCCTATGAAATTAAATCTCCATCAACAGCAGAGATTTTAATGATGGATAAAGTGAATAAAATAGAGATTGCTATAAGAAAAGAATTAAATATCAATAATGAACTTACTACATCTCAGATGACAAGTACCATTAAATTATTGCAAAATAGTCAACAAGCCTTTGCATGGGACTATACTAATGTGAAGGGTTTAGATCCTAGTCTTTGTACACATAGGATATTTATCAACTCTGAATGTAAGCCAATAAGACAACCTCAAAGGAAAGTAGACTTAGCATTAAAAGATATAGTCAAAGAAGAGTTACAAAAAATTCTTAATGCTGGACTTATTTATCCTATTTCTAATAGCCAATGAGTTTCACCTTTAGTTATTGTTCCAAAAAAAGGAGGAAAATGGAGAGTATGCGTAGACTAGAGGGAGCTTAGTAAAGCCACTAAAAAGGATCACTTCCCTTTGCCATTCATTGATCAAGTACTGGATAACTTAGAAGGAAAAAGATATTTCTCATTTCTAGATGGTTTCAATAGCTAATCAAATCTAGATTTCTCTAGAAGATCAGGATAAGACAACGTTCACCTATCCATTGAGAACATTTTCCTACTTTGTCTTACCATTTGGATTATGTAATGCACCTACAACTTTTCAGCGAGCAGTACTTAGCATATTTTCTGACATAGTTGTTGATTGTGTTGAGATTTATATGGATGGTTTCATCACTTATGGTGACACATTTGAACAAGCTCATGCTAACTTGGAGAAGGTGTTAAAAAGGTGTCAAGAATACAACCTTTCTCTTAATAGTGAGAAGTGTTATTTCATGATGGAAGAAGGAGTTGTTCTTGGGCACTACCTTTCCTTTTTTGGAATTCAAGTAGATCCTGCAAAGATTGTTGTCATTACTAATTTTCCAATGCTAACCAAGTAGACTAATGTTTGAAGGTTTCTTGGACATGTCGGATACTATAGGAGATTCATCAAAGATTTTAGTAAGCTTCCTGCTCCTTTGTATAACCTAATTAAGAAGCAAGCTGAGTTTGAGTGGACACAAGACTGTGTAAGTAGCATTCCAGCAATTGAAGGATGTTTTGACAACAACACCTATTCTTAGGGGACCTAATTGGAAGCTACCTTTCCACATTCATATTGATACATCAGACACTTCTTTAGGGGAAGTTCTTAAACAAAAATAAGGTATTATTGAGCATGCCATTTACTATATTAGTAAGAATTTATAGGGTGTTGAGTTGAATGATACTGTCACTGAAAAAGAATTACTTGTCGTTGTGTATGCACTTAATAAATTTTGGCATTATATTACAAGCTATGATGTTTTTATATATGCTGACCACTCTACTATAAAATACTTGATGAATAAACCTGCTATCTCTGGTAGGTTAGCATGTTGGCTACTCCTTATGCAAGAATTCAATGTAAAGGTAATAGATAAACCACACCGAGCCAATGTAGTAGCAGATTTTTTGTCATGACTTCAAGTACCTAATGATCCTATAGCCATAGATGACAGTTTTCTTGATGAGCATCTATTTTCAATAGAAAGTTATAACCCATAGTTTGCAAATATAGAAAATTACCTTGCTACAAGAAAAACAACCTAAGCAACACTGTCTCTTGGTGGAAAAGAGTTTTAATTTGTCATGGATATATGGATTGATGTTCTACACTAGACCATATCAAGTAACTTTCTGGTGTCCAAGGGAAGATGAAACTTATGATCGACATCCTACGGACATGCCATGATGAACCATGTGGGGGTCATTTTGCAGCAAAAAGAACAACCTATAAGATTTTAACAACTGGATACTACTAGCCTACTCTACACAAAGATGTAGCAAAGTATACAAGATGGTGTGATCAATGCCAACGCATGGGGAGGCCCACTAAAACTGATGAAATTCCCCTATAGCCACAAGTGGTAATCACACCTTTTAACAAATGGGGTATCAATTTTGTTGATCCAATAGAGCCCTCTTCTCATGGTAAATCATACGTCTTAGTATGTATTGATTATGCAACTAAATGGGTTGAAGCAAGAGCTATGACACATGCAAGAGATCACAAAGTAGCAAATTTTCTATATGAATGCATATTCACCAGATTTGAAGTACTTAGAGAAATTTTCATGAATCAGGGAGCTCAATTCACATCAAACCTGATTATAAAACTCATGAAGAAGTACATCATCCATCATGGTACATCTTCCTTGTACCATCCTCAAGCTAATGGTGAGGCATAAATCAAAAATAGAGAAATATAATCCATCCTCACTAAAAAAGTTGATATTCACAAGAGGGACTGAGTTGCCATGCTTCCTAAAGCAATTTGGGCTTACAAGACTACATGGAAGAGCACAACTAGATTTACCCCATTTGAATTACTTTATGGTAAATCTACTTCCATGCTTATTGAATTTGAACACAAGACTCTAAAAACTACTTTAGAGATAGATGTTGATCTTTCCAAGGCTCAAGAAGATAGGTTATTGTAGCTGAATGCCCTTGATGAATACTATAAATTTGCCTTGCACAATATAAAGATAATCCAATAGTAGCAAAAGAAATGGCATGATAAGTTCATCCATGACAAGAAGTTTTCTATTGGAGATTGGGCCCTCATATATGATTCTCATTATCAAAAAACTCCAAGAAAATTCTAAACCCACTGGCTAGGACCGTATGAAATCATTTCTGTGTTCAACAATGGTGCAGTACAACTTTCTACCATTGATCCTGTTTGCTTCAAACTACTTGTTAATGGACATCACTTAAAACTTTACCATAAGCTATCTAGTTGTGAAGAGTTCCTACAGCAATTCCAGTCATCTTATGATACTACAATTCCTGTAGCAACTACAGATGAGTTTCTCACTCATTTGTCATCTTCTCTCTAAAAACATTTCACTCATCATAATAAACTACTTTGTTTGTGAAAGTATTTTCTCCATAATAATTCCACCTCAATTCACTTTTTCTTGTCTTCCACCTGACCTCATCCTTCATCAACTTGCATGACAGTATCAAATGACAATGCAACTTACCAGGTCCATACACATACTCAAGTTTAAACTTTTTCTTAATGTGTTGTTCCATTTTTGGTTACCTTTGTCACTAGCAATTGCAAGAGCTATTGCCTAATTTAGTTGGGGGGAGGGGTATTATTATCTCATTCATTCTTTTTTGTGTGATCATTAAATGTTCATTATTATTTATATGTCATCACACGATAAAAAGAATAATGTGATGCGACTACTATCTTTATGTCTCACATTTTTGTGAATTGGTAATTACGTACTTAATGTAGAAATAAGTGATCTTTAATGCTAAAAATGTCAGCTACTTAAAACAAGTACTATCACTTGTTTTCTCATCTTGTTACAATTTTTTCCATTTTTGAAATTACTCCTATAATCACTTTGGAAGAACAATTGTGGCTGACTTGTTAAGAAGAGAACCAACTGACCATACAACATTGTTGGGAGACCCAGTTTTCTTGTTTATATTTCAAGGCAGGGGGTGGATGAATTACATGTTCAAACTATCTGCATGGAATAAGGAGCTTGTCTTAGAATTCTTGCAAATGTTGAGGGATGGTTTTGCTATAGTAAAAGGAGTAAGGGTTTCATTTTCACCTAAAATTGCAATAGGATTTAACAGAATTTCCATTGGCAAGAGAACAATTTTTAGATGCATTGGATGCAGTGTTAGCTAGAGCCCAATTTACATTGCACACAAACCCACGGCTTCAGATAGACCAGAAACAAGGTACAATCCACACATCTTTACCACAACCATTTAACAAATGTGCTATCTATGTTGTGAAATATTTCACTTGTGAGGGGAGGCATTCATATTTGCATGCCACACATTTCAAATTTTTGATTTTCTTAAGACATGATGATTGCCCTTTGAATGTTCCTCATTTTATGTATCACATTCTGTTAAAAAGAACCTCTGTAGTACAAAAAGGAACCTCGAAGGATGTTTCACAGCATTGTTTTATTAAGATAATTATAGAAAAAGCCCTTAGGAAACAACTTGGGATATCTTGGGATGATTTTGTTGAAAACAAAGTGCAAAACCCTGTTAGGAAACCTATGGAGCAAGTTGAAAAGGAAAGAGAATCTCGGGAAAACCCTGTAAACCCGATTCTAAGCTCTTCCTCAACTAGACCCCAGGAGGTCACAGAGAACCTCAATTTCTACTCCTGTGGCTTCTTCCTTTGGGTCAGGTCCAAAATCTAATAAGGGTAAGTAAAAAGTTAAAATTTCCCCAAATGTTGACTCTCCTACAACTCCTAGGGTTCATAAAAAAAAGAAAGGGAATTTACATGATACATCATTAGAACTTCCTATAGCTTCAGAGGCAGCAAAAGTACCCCTCAAGAAAAGAACTCAAAGTAGCTAATCATCTATAAAACTTGATGAGGGTATGTCTTTTTAATCCCTTGTGTTTGAAAAAGTGGCTAAAAATAAATCCTCTTCTCTTGATAAAGATAAGATCATCATTGAAGAAGGTGCAAGTGTAGAACGAGTACCTATAGCAACAAGAACATCCTCTGCCCAACCACCCATCATTTTTGTAAATTCATACAATGATAATAATGTATCTATTGGAGTTTCAAATTCTCCTCCACCTCAAAGGGAAAATTTTCATAAAGATGTGGGAATAAACTTTCATATAGTTAATACTATTGCTGAATAGATTCTTTGTCAAGGACTTGATGCTTTAGCATTCGTAGCCCAACAAACTGATCCTATGGATCCTTCATCTGAGACACATGTCAATTTTCATCCTAGTTCCACTATTTCATAGCTATCTAACCAGTTAATTTAGGAGAGGGAAGAATGGAGAACAGAGAGAGAGAGAGAGAGCTTAGAAAAACTATCTTCAATCAAACTTAGGATTTGAATGAAAAGGATGAGGATATTGAGCAATTAAGTGGTAAACTTACAAAGGTCACTACCATGATCCCTGAATTAATGTCTTGTAGCCCTCCTTCCCCTGTTTATGCTCTCTTTTTGAAAGAAAAATTTGTCAGTTATTAGATGACCTATGTAATATAGGGTAAGAGTTTAACATTGAATACTCCTCGTGAATTCTTTCAAGCCTTCCATACTGCCCCTGTAGTCATCAAAAATTTGCTCTATGAACTCTTTTCACATAATTTAGTAGTCCCTAACAATAGAGACTGAAACCCTCTACCTTATGTGGGTGATATTCAACTCAGGGCATTAATGTCTTGGATCCAAAATGAAATTAGCAAAGAACACCAAGCCCGCAAATTTAGAGAATTAGAATATGAGTGTTGGTGTAAATACATATTTACTATTTACACTTTACTTAAGTTTACTTAGGTTAATGCATTATTTTATTATATTGCATTATTTTATTATTTATTTGGTGAAACACTTAGGAGTTTGCATACTCTTAAAAGTTGTAATGTTGACAACATTAGAGTAAGAAACTCTAATTCAGCACATGGTGTCTACAACACTAGAGATTGCATAATTTACTGAGTTGTCATGTAGACAACACAATTATTTGCACTCTTATTTTAGCACATGGTGTCTACAACATTATTTTCAATGCTACATCTTTGTAGGCTTATCCTCTCATCATCACACTTACTTTTGTGCTTAATGGAGGACAACCCACACCTGGTGGACATGTGCCTAGTTGTATGATTTATCATGTTGATAATTCCTATGCATTCTAGAAGAATTCTAGAGGTTTTTATATATAGGCACTCCTAGTGTACTTTCACATTAAATCAAATACATATCAATATTTTGATCATACTATTTTTGGTCTATTGTTGTGCTTGTGCTTAAGTTTCTTGATCTTGGGTGAATTTTTCCCTAATGTAAATTCTTACATGGTATCAAAGCTTGGAGAATTTCTCTTCACATATTTGTTTGAGACCATCTTGTTATTTTAGCACCTCGACCTAGATCTAGATTATCACTGTCATTGGGAGCATCTAGAGCCAAAACGAACCTCACCATTGCATCCAGAATGCCAATTCAGTGAAATTTGACTATAAGTTTGCCTACCTTAAGCCAAAGTCAATTTTGAGGAATTTTTTTTTTGCAAATCAGCACCCAAAGGCCCAATTCACAAGTTTGGTATGATATTTTTTTAGATCTACAATTTATCGTTCATATCTATATTTAATTTCTCTATAATTTCTGTCACCATTTTACTGCAAATTTTCAAAAAAAAAATTTCCCTACGGGCTTGGAGAGAAATTTTTTTGTATAGACACTAGGCAATGACACCCTAACCCTACACCTTGCAAGGAATATTCAGTTTAATTAGCAACATATTCCACTTTATTTGATGACATTTTAGCCACAAATGTTATAGGAATCATACTTCTACATCAATTTTTAGCAAGTAAAGTCCAAATCCAGCCATGCCACACTGGATTTCGGCCAAACTCAGCAGCTGCACAATACTTCATCAGTGGTCACCACTTTGGTTTTAAACCATGCAGCTTGGTGTTTAAAAACACCATTGACTTCCTTTGTAGGGTGCATGTGGGATTAAATCCCACTGCCCCCCCCGCCCCCCCCCCCCCCCCAACATTTGCACTTTCGACCCCTAGCAATTAAAAGTACACTTCGACAAACAACTCTAGCATCTACAGACCTATCTCTAGCCATCGTTGACATGAACAACTTGCTCCCTAACATTTGATTCTCTGGCACCACGCGTCCATGCTAGGCACTACCACATGGCCAAATACAAAGCTACCATGTGGCACATTACAGGACCCCACCACGTGGACTTACAGATAGCCACCTTAGTATAGAGGTAGTATACGTACAATTGAGTAAGTGAACACATCAACACTATCCATGTCACTGAATCGGTACTCCATGTGGATAGAAACATAGTCCCTGTCATACAAACCGTACTAGTTTGTACCGTATGGTTGTGCCATGTCACTAGGAGGGCTTTTTTTGCTGATGTCAGCTAGTCATAGCATTAAATTTGACGGTCATTTGACCATCATACCTAGGAAATTTTGAACTATTGCGACAGCCATTTGATCGTCAAAATTAAGCTCGCAATTTTTTTCCCGGACCCCTCTCTAGATGCAATTATGATTTGACAATCCAACTTTGGCAAGCCATAAGTCGGTCATCCTGACTCCAAATCAGGTGCCTTTTTTTTTTATTGTGGGTAGAATTTCCTAAACTTTTAAGTGGTGCTATTCTTTTCTAGTTTTGGTGCATGAATTTATTAAAAATTGCATTTTTTGGTGACTGTACCTATCTAATCTTGCATTTTGCAACTTGAAATGCTCTGTACAAGCTCATTTCTACTAAAAAATAGGTTCTATTTTCTTTGAAAGTCTATAATTTTTTGTCTACTTTCTAGATCTGCAATCAGATTATAGGGTTGTGTGGACAAAAATATCACTTTTAGAATTAGCTATTTTTCTACATCGTATTGCTTTGATTACTTCTAAAAATTGTTGTACATCTAAGCTATAGTGCTTAGTGATAGATTTAGGCCTCGAAAGGTAGTTGTAAATAGAAAAATCAGAAGTCCACTTTGCACATTTTTACAAGTGGCCTATTGTACATGCACTACATATAAAGTGCCAAAATCATCTTTTTTTTTGAAGGGTCTTTTGATTAAATGAATGGGGGGGGGGTGTATTATGTTCTTGTGTCTCTCTTTTGTGCTCTTCTATTTTTTTGCATCATGGGTTCACCTAAAGGTCCACTTCTAATTTCACACAATTATTCTACATGGAAAGATATTGTATGGAGTAGATTAATGGAAAAAGGTTTAAATCTTTATGTTGATGGTACAATTCCCAAACCCACTGATGCTACAACAATCTCTGATTGAAAAATTAAAGACAAATAGTCTTTAGGAATTATTAGGACTTGTGTATATAGAGATCTCTTCTTCCACATTTCCAGTTTCAAGGAAGCCAAACCTACTTGGGACAAACTTGAATCATTCTATGGTAAGGTGGATGAGGAAAAAGGATATTAGATTGAGGATGACCTACTTCTATTGGATCCAAAGAATGTTGACACAATTCAAGATTATATCAACAAAGCCAATGAGTTTAGAGCACTACTTAAAGATTGTGGTAATCTCATGAAGGATGATAGGTTGATTCATCACATCCTGAAGAGGCTACCTTCAGAGTATGCTTCCTTTGTTTCGAGTTATAATACTCACAGGTTGACCATGGGAAGTGCTCTTCAAGATGATTTTTGAACAATCACACTTGGTGTATGTGGGACTTCTCATGTCATCAAAGACTAAAGCATTGGTGGCTAGTAATGAGAACCAATCAAATCAATCAGGAAAAAGTTCTAGCAATAGCAAGAAAAAGCAGTGGAAGCAAAAATCACAATCTGAGACACAACAATCCTCCTCACAGCAAGGCAATTCTTCTTCCAACCAGAAGGGGAGTAATGAAAAGAAGGAAAAAAAAATTTGTGCATATTGCAAGAAACTAAATCATGATGAGCATCATTGCAAGACTAAGAGAATTGATGATTTGGAAAACCTACTCAAGAAGAACAAAATTCAAGTGCCAAATGCTTCCAAGGATTTAACTCCAACCACTTCAAAGGGAAAAGGGCAAGCACTTATGACTAGTTCAAATTCTTCATCGGAAAGGATTCTTCACTTAGATGCCTCATATCATATGGGTTCTTCAAGGGGAGAATTTTCTTTATTGAAGCAGTCATAAGTACTATTGTCACAGAGGTTTGCACCCTTGTCCAAAGTTTTTACCTAAGCACAACCTTGTGAAACATGGAAACAACCTCCAAGCTGTGGGAATTGAACTGTGAGGTTGAGTCTCCGGAGAAGGCCGACTTCCGTTACTATCAGGGTGCACCTAACTACTCTTCGAGAGGAAAAGGGAGAAGGAATGCATGAAAGCAAATCTACATACTCTAACCTAAGGGGGTGATGCACTAAAATAGAGTGTTCAAACCAATCTCTACTCGTACATGCACTATTGAACCATCATCACACCAAAATATATACACATTTAGACTTGTTTTAATCTAACAATCACACAGAAATTAGAAACCTGAATGAAAGACAAAAGGAAAGGGAAGATTCACTTATATATCATTCACAAGCCAAAAGAGATACAGTCATGCAGGATTGTAGATCTCTACAATACACCAATCAGAGGCAAATAGTTCTTGCACTTTAAATCAATGGCTGAAGGAGATAAGGAAGAAATGTCATACAGTTCAGAGGCAAATGGAATTTAAACATGAAATTGTAGAGCAATATCAGAGAAGTCAGAAGAGAGTCGACCCTTACAAAATTTTACAAAAATTGCCTTTATAGTTAAGGCATAACTGAGATATTTTCCAACTGACATTACTCTACAACTACTGCCATTAAGTCCTACCGAGAACAATCATGCAGATCTAAAGAAAGTTCAATATGAGTATAGATCCAGATGTAATGATATCTGATCTTGTTGGAACAGGGCCCTAAGAAGACAAAAACAACGCCATTAAATAGTTCTGACTAGGTAGATGTATTGGATAAGAGATGGTGGAGTGTTTTCTCGTGTTCACTGAGTTTAGCATTTATCCAAGAGTGGTTGGCATTGATCACAAGGATCAGATTGCACAACAAACCTTGATATCCCCTATTTCTATCTCGTGAATCAATAAGATCAGCAGGTCAACCTAACTTTGGCACTAGGATGAGCCATGTGGACCAACGATCTTCTTTTATTTTGCCACTCTACAGAGTCTCCATGCGGTTGACCACATCCTCTTATTAATTGCGCCACCTCCTCAAACCCTGACCAAGACAGTCACATAACTGCTAGCCCAACTATCAATGCCTTCATTGTTAATACCTTGGTCGGGCCTGCAAGGACATGTGTCGTAAGGGTGCTTCCCCGCAATGTTTAACTTCCTCATACTTTTGTATTGCAAGCAAGCATTGATAGTCGATCTACACAAGATCAATGATCGAGAAAGATTCTCCATTCACTGCTCCTATCCATGAAAACCTAGGCCCATGGAACACTCAACATCTAACCTAGCCACCAATTGGCACCACCCTACAGCATATGAAACTAGCCTAGCCCCACAAGAACACGTGGAAATAAGGTGCTTTCCCGCATTACTTAAAGTCCTTTCTTCTTCATATTGTAGGCATGCGCCAACCCTTGATCTCATTCGAATCTATGGTGATCAAAGCTCTATAGGACTCTTTGAGAAGGGTGGGACCATGAAATCATACTAGCCACTTGTCGCAAGGGTGTATACCCGCATTGCTTAAAATCCTCGCATCTTCATCTTGCGAGTATGCACCGGCCATTGATCTGATTTGAATCTATGGTGCTATATAACCTGTACCTTCTAAACCTTTGCAAATATCTGTCATGACATCATCCAGACATGCATCACCAGGGCACTTGCCTACACTGTCAAAAAGTTTGACAAAGCTCAAAATGTGAGAAAGCGGGCACCAATAAAATCACCAACTCAGCCAGCCACCTCATCCACCCTGCGGCCCACAAGAAGAACATGGACCCATAATCCACACGTCGCTAAGGGGCTTCCCCATGATGTTCAAAGATAGCTTGTTTTGATAATGTGAGAAAGCGCCCACCGTAGATCTAGGCAAGATCTAACGACGTAGAAAGTTGCAGGCCGATGGAAACAAAATAGGAAATACCATAAATTTTAAATGCTTTTTAATTTTCGTATTTCTAGGGCATTAAAAAAATATAAAAGATGGAAAATAGCCATTGGGTGAGGCAAGCATTTAAAGTTCAAATTTTGGCAAGAGGCAAAAAATGGTAACATTTCTGGCAACTTAGAGGGGATGTGAGCTGGATATGCATAAGATCAGTGGCCTGGAACATCCATTGGTCTATAGAGTCATGAAAGATGTGGATCAATGCATTGTAAAACACTAACCTTACCTCTACAGTAGCAAAACACTAAAAATCTTTGTCTCTGCAACTCTGCAAACTTAGCAAAACACATGTGCTCGTGCACTTCTTGGAAAGTAGGAAACAACAAAAAGGGAACTACTCTAATATGTATAGAAAAATTCAAGCCCTGTCAGAAACATGCTTTGAGATAGATTCCATTGATTGGGATAGGCAAGATATCACCACCAAGCCTGCTTAATTGAAAAGCATTAGCCTGCTTGCAACTAACAATCAAATAGGGACCACTCCACAATGCATCAAATTTTGAATGTCTTCCTAGTTTTTCCCTGTTTGCATCCCACTTTAAAACTAAGTCACCCTCTCTGAAGGTTTTGACCCTAGCCTTCTTGTCAAAACTCTTTTTTACCCACTGCTGATGTGTTTCTAGGGTCTATATGGCCTGACTTATTTTGTCTTCTATCTCCATCAGCTCTACCATTCTTACTATCATGGCATCATCTTCAATTAGCTCTAGCTAGTGAGCTAGCTCTAGGGATGGGAATTCTAATGAAATTGGAAGCCTTGCTTCTTTGTCATATACCAACATAAATGGTGAATTCCCTATTGATCTCTTAGGTGTTATTCTGTTAGCCCACAATGCAGTCCTCAACTTTTGATTCCAACACCTCTGGTTATCCTCTATAGTTCTTTTCATAATCCTAATCAAGTTTTTGTTGGAGGACTCAGCCAAACCATTGCCCTAAGGATAGTAGTTTGAGGATGTGCTCAAGTAGATATTATGATCAACTGCCCATGCACAAATCTGAGCTCCAACAAAAGATTTTACATTATCTAAAATAATGGTTGAAGGGATACCAAACCTGGTCACAATTACATCAAGGAACTCAACAACTAAAGATTATGTGGCATCCTTCAATGCAACTGCCTCTATCCATCTAGTGAAGTAGTTTGTAGCAGCTAAAATCCATTTGTGACTATAACTAGAAGGAGGATTGATAGGGCCTATGAAATCCAATCCCCATTGAGCAAAAGGCTGGTCTACCTAAATGGGATGAAGAGGAAGAGCTGCAAGTTTTTTCTTACTAGAGAAGAAGGCACATTTTTCACACTTCCCCACATACCTATGACAATCATGGAATAGGGACAGCCAGTAGTAACCAGCCCTCATGACCTTCATCATAGTTTTCCTTGCTGAGAAGTCACCACCATCAGGACCATCATGAAGTCCTCTAATCATTCTTTCAGCTTGGTCTATGTCAATGCATCTTAATAGGGCTCCATTAAAATCTCTCCTGAAAAGGATACCATCAATTATGGCATAAAGAATTGACTGTAATCTATATTTTCTTCTTTTAGTTCTATCTAATCCTTGAGAGTATCCATTGCCTAATCAAAAAATTCTTCATATCATCCATCCAGTTCCTTGGGCCATCATTTCTTACCTCTTGTTGTTCTGTTAGTGTCATAACAATTTCCTCATCTGGTTCTTGAGATGATATCATCTATTTACACAATCCCTTCCCTCTTACCAACTTGGTGATCTGGTTGTCAACATCATATTCCATTACTTTAGTAATCCAGCCAACTCTCTTATCACTAATATCTTTCCTCAGAAGGAAATCTTTCACACTAGCATGGGGTACTAACAAATGAATCTTATTATGAGACATGAGGTGTCTAAACTTCTTTAAAGCTCTAATGACTGCAAGGGTTTTCTTTTCCACATAGTTGTATTTGTCTTCATATTCTTTAAGCCCTTCACTAAAGAAGGCTATGGGCTGCTCTTCATCTTTATCATTTGTTTGAGTCAAGACAAAAAAAATACTTGACTCGCCACCTAGGGCATAGAGGATGAAATCCTTTTCAAAGTTTGGATTAATGAGAGTAGGGGCTGAGGCTATGGCTGCCTTGATTTCTTCAAAAATTTTATTCCCTTCCTTTGTCCATGCAAATACCATACTTTTCTTGAGCATAGCCATAAGGGGTTTTACCATGGTTGCAAGATTAGGGATAAATCTTCTCACAAAATTTATCCTACCAAGGAAACTATGCAACCCTTTCTTATGTTTAGGAAGAGGGAGAGCAAGTATTGATTTTGTTCTTTTTGGATCAATGGTTAAACCATCCTTAGATACAATGTGTCCTAATAATTTTCCTTGATTATTAGAAAAGACACACTTGCTCAAGTTAAGGGATACCCCAAAATCTCTACACCTTGAGAACACCTGCCTTAAATGATCAAAATGATCTTCTACATTATTTGAATACACTGTGATATCATCAAGGTAAACTAATACAAACTTTTCAATCATACTTTTAAAGGCCATCTTCATTGCCTTCTGAAATGTAGCACCTGCGTTGGTTTGCCCAAATGGCATCTTCCTAATAGGGACAAGGTTTGTTATGCATGATGTGTGATTGATGGGGAAAATTATATTAGCCTTGGTCAATTTGGATAGCTCTTTTCTCATTAAGGGTTCAATTTTGGGATTCATTGGCTATTGTTTTTGTCTTATTGGTTTGACATCATCAATTAAATCTATGGTATGCTGAAACAACCTTGGGTCAAAACCCTTTAAATCATCATACATCCAAGAAAATATATCATTAAACTCTTGACATAGATGAATAAAAATTTCTTGCTCAATCTCTAAACATACCTTCCCCATGTTTAAGGATTTTTCATTAGCATTTGTGACTGAGGTGTGATCATCCTCATCAGCAACTAAGTTCATGATTCTGCCTCTTGATTGGTCATCAGGATTAAAAACACTCTCTAAAGTAATGAGACCTCTAGGCAACTTTTTGGAACTGAGGTTAATGATTTGATCACCATACTGATCCTGCAGTCTTCACTGGTTTCTATCTAAAAATTTTGCTTCATTCTACAAGAAGCTTACAATTTGTTCATCTGATTCAAACACTTGCCAATGGATGTCGTTGTCAGGGACAATATGCCTTACTACCATCTTGATTTGTTGCTTCTATTTCTCCTCAAAATTCCCTGGCACATCATGAGATGCCCCTATTGTTGCAAGTCTATCAGTATGTCTATTTTATTTTCTAGGGATGCTTTGAATATTAAATGCATTGAAACTGTCAAGCAAATCCCATACCCTATGTTTATAAGACTTGAGCAAACCATTCTTGGTGATATTCTGATTTCTCACTTGATTGACCACCAACTCACTATCTCCATACACACTTAAGGCTTGGATTTCTCTTCTTTGAGCAAGTAGGAGTCCCTGAATCAAGGATTCATACTCAGCCACATTATTAGTGCAACTAAACTGGAGCCTAAAGGAGAAGTAGTACCTTACTTTTGTAGGAGAAACCAACATCACGCCAACCCCTAATCCATTTTTATTTGTTGATCCATCAAAGTACATACTCCATATCCCACTCAAATCTTTTTTGGTCTCCACCAGATTGGGAACTAGAGCATCTTTACCTAATATACAATATGTATTGAGGCCTGTCTCAAGGGTTTCTGACATAGGATCAAATTGATGTGCATCAGCCCATTAATCTAAGGGAAAATTAGGTATCTCATCTAGAGAAGTAGTAGGCTCATTTGCTATGTCATTCTCATCCACTTCTAGGATAGTGCAATTCATGTCGATGAGATTAGTGGTGTAGGGTTTGATATAATGGAGGGATAGAGGCTCTACTCTGATTGAAGCTTTGGCCTCATATCTTGTCCTAAAAAACATATATGACCAATCAAAAGATATGTAACCACCTATTTGGACAGTGAAATCTCTTGATAGACAGATAGAAAAATGTGGCTTGACTTCAGCAACGGATATATCTTGAGTTACAGTACAACAAGGGCATGCATGTAGGGCCATTTCTACATTCCTAAGGATCCCTATAGTCTTCACAATACTACCATCCAACTGTAACACATCCCTAATAATGGGTTCATATTTCATTCCCAAAGCATCAACAACACACCTAGGCATCATTGAACTACTAGCCCCTAAATCAATCATGCAATTGTCGACTAGTTGATTCCCTATGATTAAAGAAACATAAAATTGAGGGCGTCTAACCTTTTTACTTATTTCTTCCTCCCTTGATGGCTGTACTAGGCTTGTGGCACTTTCCATGCTGGGTGGCTGATCCTTTGGTTCAATATTTTCCAATTCTTGCTGCAGCAATCTCTTTTGCATGGGTATAGTAGCAATAGCATCCCACATGCAAATATTCACATTTTTTTCCTTCATTTTTTCTACCACACTGAATGGCATGGTAGGTTCTTTGGTAGAAACCTTGGGATCTTCATTTGTAGGAGGTTGAGGTGGAATAACCTAAGGATCGTTTACATTCTTTCTGCCATCATTTTGCCTTTGCTGGTGAGGGGTATTTGACTGATCATTTACTGCTTGTTCATGGGGTATTGCATTTGAAGTCAAGTCCTGATTGGGAGGAGGAGGAGTAGCACCTTCAATACCTCTTCTCTTACTCCTAGTGTTGTGAGCAATGGAATCATGGTTTACATTACAATCTTCCTCCATTTGATGATTCATAAAGGAGCAATCATCTTGTTCCTGCATATATGAGGCCTCTTTAAATTGGTCCTCCTTGTATGACTATCTTGTTGCAGGCTCTTGGATGGTCAAAGCCAAATAAGATTCAACCTTGTGACACATGCAACGAGCATAGGAGTAGTTACAGGAGGGACAAAAATCATGATCCTGGGCCATGTTGTTTTGAGGGACTATGGCCCTACTTTGGTTCACATTTGAGGTTGAAGCATGGCTATTCTTCCTATTCTTATCAAAAGAATTGTTCCCATAATTATGATTTGGAGGCCTACCACTGTTCATAATTTGATGCTACAATTGATGAGCCTTACTACCTTGAGCTTGCTATCTTTCTAAAGTCACCACCTTATTGCTCATTTTTTGCATCACAGAGAAACTATTCTCCAGTTTCTTCCCTTGGCCTTGTAATATTTTATCTATGTTCAACATCATAGATTGCATCATCTCCTTGATTTCATCTATTCCATTTGAAGATGTGGAAGCTTGAGGGATTGGAGCGAGGAATTGTGATGTGGAAGTTGTGGGAAGAGGAGCCATTTCTGGTTGGTGATTTGGAACATCACGAAAGAAAGGCATGGGAGGCCTTGGAGCTAGCTTACCTCCTTGTATTAGGATGTTTTTTGACTTTATTGCTATTTCATAAGGATTAGGCAAGGTATCTCCTCCCATAGTTTGGATTGTAGTGGCAATGTCACTGTTGAAAGCTCTAAGGTAATGCAAGAAGGCACTACCAGGGGTAGGTTTTACTAAAGCAAGTATTCTATCCCATGTCTTTTGAAATCTATAGTTGAAATTAGTCATACATTCATGGGGGGCTCTTTTTATAGTAGTCAACTGTTCTAAAAGTGACAAATGGTCACTTTTGTCCTCAAAGTGTTTACATAGTCCTACTCCTAATCCATCCCAATCTGTTATAGAACCATGAGCCAAATCTCTATACCACTGTAGTGCTTTTCCTTTCAAAGATGAGGTTAGAAGCCTAACTGCAACATCATCTTCTATAATACCATATCTATATTGAAAAAATTTGCAACTTCTTGAATGTGTTCTAAGAAAAAGATAGAAGTTTCACTAGTAAACTCTGGTATACTTTTGAGTATAGCTATCGGTATGTCATGTCTTTGAGCCAATAAAAGGGGACTTCCACCATTAAAGGTGGAAAAAGCATGGGCTCTAGGCTATGCATATAGACTAGTGATCTATTGACATATGTTGATGGCAATCAAGGTTGAGATCTAACAGTAGGAGGAGTAGAGATAGATCTTGCAGGTGTATTTGTTACTATTGCACTCCTAACTAGTGATAAAGATACTCTAGTCTTCCTTCTTATAGCATTTGAAAATGAAAGCTCTTGGTACTGTAATTTACCTTTAGAAGATGCCCTTGTTTCAGCTTTGGGCATGAATTACTGCAACTTTTCTCTGGAACCAGATGTATTTGAAACTCAGAGTCACCAAGTACTTGAAAAAAAAGCCTCTTAAAGGCTTGAACACCAAAGTCCGTACTCTCTCTTCAATATTAATCTTGAAATCTTCCTTTTGACACTAGTAGACTTGAAATTTTCTAAATATTGTCCCACCGGGCATGCCAAAATCTATTGTCACAGAGGTTTGCACCCTTGTCCAAAGTTTTTACCTAAGGATAACCTTATGAAACATGGAAACAACCTCCAAGCTATGGGACTTGAACTATGAGGTTGAGTCTCCAGAGAAGGTCGGCTTCCTTTACTATCAGGGTGCACCTAACTACTCTTGGAGAGGAAAAGGGAGAAGGAATGCATGAAAGAAAATCTACCTACTCTAACCTAAGGAGGTTTTGCACCAAAATAGAGTGTTCAAACCAATATCTACCTATACATGCACTATTGAATCATCATGACACCAAAATATATACACATTCAAACTTGTTTTAATCTAACAATCACATGCAGATCAAAAAAACCTGAATGAATGACACAAGGAAAGGGAAGATTCACTTATATGTCATTCACAAGCCAAAAGAGATACAATCATGCAAGATTGTAGATCTCTACAATACACCAATGAGAGGAAAATAGTTCTTGCACTTTACATCAATGGCCGAAGGAGATAAGGCAGAAATGTCAAAAAGTTCAGAGGTAAAGGGAATTTATACATGAAATTGTAGAGCAATATCAGAGAAGTCAAAGAAGAGTCGACCCTTACAAAATTTTACAAAAATTGCCTTCATAATTCAGGCATAACTGAGATATTTTCCAACTGACATTACTCTACAACTACTGCCATTAAGTCCTACCGAGAACAATCATGCAGATCTAAAGAAAGTTTGATCTGAGTACAGATCCAAATGCAATGATATCTGATCTTGCTAGAATAGGGCCTTGAGAAGATAGAACTGATGCCATTAAATAGTTATGACCAGGTAGATGGATTAGATCAGAGATGGTGGAGTGTTTTCCTGCATTCACTAAGTTTAGCATTTATCCAAGAGTGGTTGGTCTTGATCACAAGGATCAGATCGCTCAACAAACCTTGATATCCCCTATTTCTAGCTCATGAATCAGTAAGATCAGTAGGTCAACCTAACTTTGGCACTAGGATGAGCCACATGGACCAATGATCTTATTTTATTTTTCCACTCCACAGAGTCTCCATGCAGTTGACCACATCCTCGTATTAACTGCGCCATCTCCTCAAACCCTGACCGCGATAGTCACATAATCGCCAGCCCAATTATTAATGCCTTCATTGTTAATACCTTGGCCGATCTTGCAAGGACACATGTTGTAAGGGTGCTTCCCCACAATGTTTAACTTCCTCGCACTTTTATATTGTGAGCAAGCATTGATTGTCGATCTATACAAGATCAATGATCGAGAAAGACTCTCCATTCACTGTGCCTGTCCATGAAAATTGGGGCCACGAAACACTTGGCATCTGACCTAGCAACCAACTGGCACCACCCTGGCATCACCTTGCAGCATATGAAACCAGCCTATCCCCACAAGGACACGTGGCAACAAGGTACTTGCCTGCATTACTTAAAGTCCTTGCTTCTTCATATTGTGGGCATGCGCCAACCCTTGATCTCATTCGAATCTATGGTGATCAAAGCTGTATAGGACTCTTTGAGAAGAGTGGGCCCATGACATCATACTAGCCACATGTCACAAGGGCGCATACCCGCATTGCTTAAAATCCTCGCATCTTCATCTTGTGGGTATATGCCAGCCATTGATCTAATTTGAATCTATGGTGCTATATAACTTGTACCTTCTAAACCTTTGTGAATATCCATCATGACATCATCCAGACACGCGTCAGTAGGGTGCTTGCCTACACTGTCAGAAATTTTGATGAAGCTCAGAATGTAGGAAAGCAGGCACCAATAGAATCGCTAGCTCAGCCAGCCAGCTTATCCACCTTGTGGCCTATAAGAAGAACATGGACACACAATCCACGCGTCGCTAAGGGGCTTCCTTATGATGTTTAAAGATCACTTGTTTTGATAATGTGAGAAAGTGCCCACCATAGATCTAGGCAAGATCTGACAGCGCAAAAAGTTGCAAGATGATGGAAACAAAATAGGAAATACCATAAATTTTAAATGCTTTTTAATTTTCATATTTCCAGGGCATTAAAATAATATAAAAGATGGGAAATAGTTGTTGGGCTGGGCAAGCATTTAAAGTTCAAATTTTGGTAGGAGGCAAAAAATGGTAATAGGTACCACACATCTTTGTAGGAGATGATACAAAAATGGAAGTTGAAAGGAAAGGACATGTGGAGATGGAAAATGGGGAATTGAAAGATGTTCTCCATGTTCCAAACCTTAGCTCTAATCTTCTCTCAATTTACCAAATCACTCACCTTGGAGATGGCAACAAAGTTGAGTTCCTTCTAGATTTAGTAATGGTGTGAAGTCTCAAAGATGATTCATTAGTTGCAGTGGGGAAAGTCAATCATGAAAAGATGCTTTATTCCTTCTCCCACTTTGTGCCTAAGTCTCCTTCACAAGCCTTGTTAACTCAATCTAACTCACAAATCAAACTATAGCATGAGCAGTATGGTCATCTTGCCTTTCACTATCTTCAGCAACTTTGCTCCAAAAATATGGTCAAAGGTCTACCTATAATCAACTTTCTAAGGGTGAGTGTTCAAAATGTTTAGTGGATATGCATCTAGAGGAGAAGTTTGATACAGGGAAGTCTTCAAGAGTGCTAGTTGTTCTTCAGATGGTTCACATCCTTTTAGTAGGTCCTTTTGCAGTGACATCAATCAACTAGGGTTACTACATACTCACTTTCATTAATGACTTTTCACACTACACATGGGTCTATTTTCTTCATCACAAGAATGAAGTGGTTGACAAGCTTCAACCCTTTAAGAGTCATGTTAAACAACAATCAAGGAAAGTCATCAAGGTTCTTAGGATGTACAATGAAAGTAGATATGTGACCACAAGACTTAAAGACTTTTGAAAACTTGAGGGTATCGATCTTCAGAATCCATTAGCATTCAATCTACACAAGACAGATGTTGTAGCATTGAGGATACGAACTCTTAAGTCCATGGAAAGTTTCATGATACAATCAAAGTCTCTTGATCCAACACTTGAAGTTGAAGCTATCAGCAGTAAAAATCACATACTTAATAGGTCTCCTCATAATGCCTTAGTTGGGAAGAATTCTTTTGAGACATAGTGTGGCAAAAAAACAGTTGTGAAACACTTTAGAGTCTTTAGTTGTCCAGCATGGGCAAACATATCTTCCAAGGGATGCAAGGCACCACCACCTAGGCCTTGTACTTCCATCACATATGAAGACAATGTTAAATCATACACACTTATGGATCTTGAGATACATGAGATCTTTATAGAGAGGGATGTACACTTTGAGGAAAGTTCACCTAGTTTATCCTCTAATCCTCTCCGCACTTCATACATTGTGAAAACTAATAGTGATACTAGTGATAGTAATTCAATAGATTTAGATATGTGGGATCCTATTGACAGATACAATGAGAGGTCACATCATCAATCCATTCCATATGCATACATTGCCACAATGATAGGTCCAACACAACAGGGTACACCTAGTCTTCCAACTCTAGCAACAGGTGATGACTACATAGCAGATATTTCAGGTTTGTTTGTGGAGTCATACATAGAAGACTTGGGAGACATCATTAATGATATACATCTTCTCTTTGATAATGACAATCATTCTTCAGTTGTTGTGAGGGCTCACTCTGACCCTCATGTCTATTCTCTACATGATCGATCTTCATAGTTTGATATGATTGTGGATCCTTATGAACAGCAGTTGCAGGAGGTCTCTTTATCATTTGAGGAGATAGTTGGTTCTTTGGGACAAGTTCTACATCCATCCTTGCCAAATCAGCACTCATTCTTTTTAGTAGTCTTGTAAGGGGCAACCATCAATATTGACATAGGGACAGTTGAGCAAGTTTCAGAGACATCATTCATCAATGGGATTGATTCTACACATAGGAGAAGCATCTAACTTGTACCTTTACCATTATTTCTTCCAAAGGGGAGGAACACTAGTAATAACTCATGGACTAGCTTCTTCCTTGGAGTAGCTATCATGGATTGGCACTCTTCATTGGGGGGGTGGGGGCGGAAGGGGGTGGGGGGACTACCTTGTCTCTCTTCTTCTTCTCTCTTATGGGGGGGGGACTTTTTCTTCTTATGCGCTTTTGTCCTTCTCATTCTTCACTATTGTATATACTTCATGTATGTTGTAATGGGGGGGTCTTGATTACTCCATCCATCCATGCATCTTGTCTTTTCATCTCTCTTTTTGGGGGAGGGTTTTTCCCATGAGGTTTTCCCTCTTTCTCTACTTTATGAGAGATTGCATTTCATTATATATATGGGTACCCTGCATTTCATCCTAGCTTTCATAAGCTTAAGTGCATTCTCCTAACTTGCACTTAAGGGGGGGTGTTGGTGTAAATATGTATTTACTATTTATACTTTTCTTAAGTTTACTTAGGTCAATGCATAATTTTATTATTTATTTGGTGAGACACTTAGGAGTTTGCATACTCTTATGAGTTGTCATTTTGACAACACTAGAGTAAGCAACTCTAATTCAGCACGTGGTGTCTACAACACTGGAGTTTGCATAATTAACTAAGTTTTCACGTAGACAACACATTTATTTGCACTCCTATTTTAGCACATGGTGTCTACAACATTATTTTGTGAGCTACACCTTTGTAGGCTTATCCTCTCATAATCGCACTTACTCATGTGCTTAATAGAGGATAACCCACACCTGGTGGACATGTGCCTAGTTGTATGACTTATCATGTTGTTGATTCCTATGCATTCTAGAAGCATTCTAGAGACCTTTATATATAGGCACTCCTAGTGTACTTTCACATTGAATCAAATATATATAGATATTCGGATCATACTCTTTTTGGTCTACTATTGTGCTTGTGCTTGAGTTCCTTGATCTTGGGTGAATTTTGCCCTAAGGAAGATTCTTACAATGAGACTCCACTTCTTCTCAAGCTTGAAGCCAAGGATGCCAGAACTATGTACTATGAATGGATGAAAATTGCTTACTAAAAATTTGGAAGCTAGATTATTCCTCCTTTAAGGGATGCATCCTATCAAGAATATAAAGCTATGGTAGAAACAGATCTCCCTGTAGAAAAGTAGGGGAATCAATGGCACTAGATAGGATTGAATGAAGACATGTAGAAAAAAGAACCTCATTCTCCATTGAATTTTATCATGGCTACTCACTGATCACTCTAGTGTATCAAGTTGGGGGGAGAAAGGAAAACTAATTGGATCCCTTTACCTTTTCAGCCTCCACTGTTGTTGTCCCCATTGCTTGCTAATCAGCAAGATTTAGAAACAGTTGACATGACAGAAGAACTTTGCAGATGGGAAAGGTACAAGGAGAATAAAGGTTTTTATTGGAACATTACTACAAGAGGTAAAGGGAAAATTACTATTTCAGATTTCAAGATGGCTGCAAGGGTGAAATATTTTATGTTTTCTTGAGGACAAGTCAAAGTTTCAGTTGGGGGGAATGATGAGGTCAGAATATGGTCTATTTTGTCATTGCATTTTCAATTTAATTTACAAACCTTCTAAAGACTTTGATGTTCAAGAACATGATTTTTATGATGATTTTAGACAAATGTGTTCATAATTACTTTTTAGGATCAAAATGAATATGTTGTGGAAAGATATGTCATTTGATTACAAAATAGTGAGAATGATATTTTTTTCTTCCTTAGCTAGGTTGGGAAGTTCTCTTGCAGCAATGTGACATAGGGTAAACTAATTTAGATAGCATGTTTTGAATAAGTCTTGATGTGACACCTTCTTTAGAAAATTGTACATGCACACCCACACCTATTATCTTGCTAACATATAAAAACAATATTGCCAGTCTCAAGATATGAAGGACACCATCAAATTGTCTAACTATACAATGATGCACGAGCATCCTAGGGTAGTTGGAAATTATGTATGTTGGAGTGGATTTTGATCTTGGAGTTGGTGAACTCAGTTAGAAGTTGGTGATGCTCAGTCAATTAGTGGTAGTTCTCAGTTTGAAGACATGGCTTAACTAAGAAGCTTGGTGACTAAATAGACTCGATGGTCTTGGGGTGGTGCTTGGTTGCTATTCTTCTCAATGGAACTCATACTTGGTGCAACTCATGATCAATGAACATGCATCTCATTGTATGATTTTTCTTAGTAGTGCTTAGAGTGTGTTCATTATGCTCAATTATTTCTATTGTTTCTTAGTGGTTTGGTTCATAAATTAGGTGTTCTCAGCTGTTTGACCAGCCAACTTGTGCATTTAGTTTGTGTTGCATTTGATCATGAAATAGATCGATCGGGGGATGTGTGAGGACCTATTCTTGGTCTTGGTTCTTTCTCCTATGTTTATTTAATGATGTTTGTAAGATGACTTAAGGCATATTGCATTTGTTTTGAATTCTAGAGTCTTTTATTTGAAATAAGATAACTTGTGGCCATGTATTAGAATGTTTAGAATAACTGAGAGGGGGGGGAATAAATTAGTTATCCAAGGTCTAGATGTACCAATTGAACAAACAAACACTTAAACAATTTCAGATCTTAACATTCAATAGCTCGGTCTCTATAGTCAACTTTTAGTAACATCAACTAGTAGTCCACTGCCCTGAATATAATAGATTTGCATACTGTAAACATTAATATTAAATCACCACAAATAACATCCACACAAGTTTGACACTAGGATTTAATGTGGAAACCCAATTTGGGGAGAACCACCAGCAACATGTCACTAATCTTTCACTCTTCTGAAGTGAGCTCTATTAGGATCCAACCCTATTAATGGTTGCAAAACACATTGTTAAATGTGACCTTGTTAAAGAATTTAACCACCATGTTAGGAGTGGGCTTGTTAGAGGACTTTAGATAATTCCATTATAATGCCACCTTGATTAAAGGATTTCAAACTAATACGATGGTTAGAAAGTAACAACCAGTTTTGATCTGACAAATAAAAGTTATGTTGCAAATACATATCTTAGTTCGGCTCAAAAGTTGATCCATTGATAGGCCTTCATTGTCATTGTATTCTCTAATTCACTTGGCAACCCTTCAAGCAATCACACTTCACCTCTTCTCAACTCTTCTCATCCTTATATTTAAGTTCTATAGTCAATAGCATCAAAAACTAGTCCAACCTTTAACAACTCTTTAAAGTTAGCCCTTGTACCTCCTTAAATAGGTAATTCTAGTATTTTTCTGTTTAAACACCATCATAGATCTTAGGGTTATGATCAAATTCAACACATATAGTGAATTTTTTCACTTTCTTGCTCATCCTCCTCTTTTCTAGAAACTTCTTCATGAATCCTTGTATAGAAATATGCGAACATGATTTCCTTTGATTTAAATGTTTCACATCATCCATCCTTATCTTCAATACACTTTCCATATTCCAAGAAATCAACTTTGTCAACTGAAAATTATGATTTCTCATAAACTATCAAAATATTGTCCCTTAGCCAACATTGTGCTCTAACACTCAGTCATCACTGGGTTACTCAGTCACTACTAAATTTTCTCCTTGGAACATATATTGACACTTAGTCAATATTGATGCTTGGTCAACACTATTTATGTTTAGCACATACTGTGTCTCGGTTGATACTAGCATCACTTGGCATATACTTCAAGTTCCTTAATCTTGTCCTCTATTGCTTGGTCAAGCCTATGCATTTGGCCAATCTCTGATCACTTCTTCAAGGCTTTAGTACATCTATCTTCTCTATTTGTAACATGATTTGAACAATCATTGTATCTTGTCAAATTCTAACTAATCAACTGTCCATTTGTAGTTTCCTCTTCATAACTCAGCCTTTCCTCATGGTTCTTTTTCTATGACCAACTTCTCAAATCCTCTTCATCAATCATATAGATGTGACATAGATCAAATAGAAAATTGTCTCACTAATAAGCTTTGACATCAATGACAACATAACAATTGTTCCAATTGTAGTTTACAACACCATGTAATATAAAAGAAGAGTTGGGGGTAGTGTTGTAGGCTGAGATAGCTAGAGAGGAGTAGCTAGGGGCAGTGAAGTTTAGTAGAGATAGTAGCTAAGTGGGGCTTAGGAAACAAAAAGGTTTCTTATTGGCTTGCAAGAACACATTTAGATATCTCTTGGGGTTTCTATCACATTTCCATGGTATTACAAATCTAGGTTAACTAGGGTTGGTTTTGATCTTGTGATGTCTTGCAAAATTGTTATTGTAATTGCTTATGTATTTTTCCATAACTAGGAAAGCCTTACAACCTGACACATTGCATAGAATCAATTATTAATGAATAAAAAATTAAATTCCTATCACATCCCATGTTGTGTTATACTTCCATTGATATTATTTAGTAGCTTGGCTAGATAGTTTATTTTCAAATGCTCCAACCTAGCGGGTGCTATGTCATGTGGTATCAAAGTAAAGGTTTGATCTAGCTAGTGACTAGAAGAGCATTGTTGTAGAGATTTTTGTGATTAATATTTTATATCCATGTTCCTGGACTTGTGAAACCCTTCCTTGTTGTTCATATAAGGTGGCAAGTTGTGATCTGACTTGCAAACAACTTAGGTTTGTCACAAGGTTCTTGGGTGGGATTTGTTGCAAAGGGTTTTCAAAGATCTTGGAAGATGGCTCCAAGAAGATTAGACCCTAGGGTGATTGCCTATCTTTGTGGTGTGGTGGAAACTATG
The DNA here is from genome assembly GCA_028749045.1 of Cupressus sempervirens. NCBI lineage: Eukaryota > Viridiplantae > Streptophyta > Pinopsida > Cupressales > Cupressaceae > Cupressus > Cupressus sempervirens. Next base: position 37,971,765 of record CM053790.1, read on the forward strand.
ATTTCAGAGAAGGTTAGATCAAATTTTATATCTAAAATGGAGTTGATGAAGAATGATATGGTCATTGAGATGATGAAAGTTATAACTTGTGTGTCGATGAATATGGGTACAAAAGATGGTTATGAAGAAACTTGTGTAGAATTTGAAGCTTCTAGATCTAGTGGAAAAGATAGAGTCGATTGGATGGAGGAATATGTGGAAGATGGAATTGGTCAGTTGGATAGATTTGGCACTCAGATTGGAACTAAAGCATAAGATGAAGGTTTCTAATTTCCTAGGTACGTTGAATCCCAAGGATCCAATTGATTGGATTGGTGAGTTGGAAGACTACTTTGAGTTAGAGGATATTGGAGATCCTCGTAGAGTAAGGTTGGCATTGACTAAGCTAAATGGACATTATGCTTTATAGTGGAAAGAATTATAGAGAGATAAAAAATAAGGTGAAATGAAGACCACTCGATGGAGATTGATGGTGGAAAAATTGAAGGCTAAGTTCATGCATGTTGATTATGAACATGGGTTGTTTAAGAGGTTGCAGAATCTAAAGTAGAAGGATATGACTATAAAGGATTATATCGAGGAGTTTTACAAGTTAACTATTAGGTTTGGATACAGATAAGTTTCTAAATTAAAGAGAGCTAGGTTTATTAATGGTTTGAGATTCAATATTCAAGATGAGATTGACATGTTGAAGATTGATTTAGTTAAGGATTCTTATTAGTAAACTCTAAAGGTAGATGATAATTTGAAAATAAAACATCAAGGTACTTCCCAAGGGAAGGAGAAGTAGGAACACTCAGTGAAGGGTAAAAAAATTGTTGTGGATGAACCAAAACCTATTTGAACAGATGAGAAGAATAAGTAGAGGTGTGTTTAAGGGTACTTTTTATAATTATGGAGAAGAGTGACATAGATAATTTTTAATGTCCTCATGTTGATAGGAAGGTCAGTGATAGAAGAACTATCATGGTGAATGAGAATGAGGACTCAATGAATAGGCCTGAGTGTTGATCTCATATTCATTTTGACAATTGAGTATCTACATACTTAAGTCATTCACTAAGATCATGCCGAACTAGTAATGCATGCCAAGTATGATGTGTATATACAAGACTATGCCAAGTTGCAATGAGTGTTGAGTCACTCATGTGCTGAGCAAACAATACATGCTGAGTGATTCAAGTGCTAAGCAAACAATAGATGTCGAGTAGTTTATGTGTCAAGTTAGAAACTAAATTCTAGTATGTGTCGAGCATCAATAATTTCAAGTGTTGAGCATCATAAATTGGACATATTTGTTTGTGATTGAACAAACAACTATGTAAACCATTTTTCAGCCAACCAAAGGATAGAATATGATCTTTTGAAGATAAGGACAAATTTGTAAGTGGATTTTCTATGTAATTACATGCAACCAATCAGAAAAAGGGAAGGATTAAGTGGTAAAAAGGATGAATCTCATTCATAGATTCATACCTGACCCTAAGTCTCCTCGTCTTCTTAAGGAGTATGAAACCCTAAAATTCATAGTGAGCATATAAGGAATTGAAGGAGAAGAGTACTAAAGTTTGCATGCAAAAAATAGACCATTCGTGGAGACTTAGAAGATATAGAGAGTGAATTGCAGAATCAATTTGAGAAGAACAAAGGATAGAGAACACAACATTGACATACCAGATCAAAGAGGATCAAGATGGACACTATATGGATTAGATCTTCAATCTAGCTACCAGAGCTAATCACAAGATCTATGTTGAAACATCCTAGCAAGTGATATTAATTAAATATCTTACGCAGAGTAGTCCTAATAGAATATTGTAAATCCTTTAACAGGGTAACATTCCAAGTGGATGTTATAAAGTTCTTTAGCCAGACACACTTCTAACAGGGTGTTGAAATCCTCTAACAATGTGGGACATAATAGTCCTTGTAAGCCTTTAATAGGGCAGGCCTTTCATAGGGCAGATCATGTTTCATGGTCAAACTATTGTAACCTTAATTGGCTACAATTTATTGTTGCAGTAGTGAAGAATTGTGGGTGTCATCACCCCCCCTAGTATTACCTTTGCTATGGAGGGTTTCTAGGTAATAATATCAAGTGTTGATTGCTTATGTGTTTACATGATTTAGATGTATGCAATTTTGCATGTTATTTCAAATTTATCTATTGAATGCATGAGTGGATGGGTGGTGAAAAGTTTTATGGGTTCATGTTTTAATTGCTAATTCACCCCCCACCCCCATCTCCCTACCTTCTCAGAAGTTTACCTTTCCTACTTGTAATTCCAACAATTGGTATCAAAGCTAAGTTTTTAGAAGAAGAAGCTTTGCATCTTAGAAGAAAGTTCTTGAAATGGAAGTCGACAAGTTGGGAAAGACCATTGAAAACTAGGAGATTGAAATACATCTCATACTACATCAACTGAATGAAGCCAAAGATACTTTGAAGAGTTCCTTGCAAAGAAGGAAAGAGATTGCTATAGCAGAAAATGACACATAATACAAAGAGATTGACACCACAAAGCTATTTACAAATGGAAACTCTAGTGAATTCAATACAACAATTGTAGATCTAATGGAAAAGAATAGAGCACAAACTAGAGAGATAAGAAATCTCAAGTTGGAGCAAGAATCACAAGCTATACTATTGTGTGAGGTGACTGAACAAAAGAAGAAATCTATACAAGACAGAGCCATGGTTGAAGAAGACAAAAGAATTTTGGCAAACAGATTGGAAGAAAAGTCAAAGGAGCTATCCAAGATCTCAAACATGCAATTGGATACCTTAATCCAAATGATGAATGTTCACCACGAGTTGAATGTCAAGGACATTGAGAGAACTACTTTGAAGTTGCAGAATGAACAACTGTAAAATGACCTGAAAAGAGAAAAGGAATTTGCTAAAAGTTTCAACAAGCCAAATGAAGCCATCAAGTCCTTTGAGAAACTACTAAAATCCCCTAGATCCAATAGAGATAGATCAGGATTGGGCTATACAAGCACTGAAGAAGGAGAATCATCCAAAGTTGTTGAGGAAAGGAACAATAAAGGTAAGAACTCCAAACCTACTTGTCATAGTTATGGTAAGAAAGGACCTATAGCTAATGTAAGCAAGAACAAGAATGCAAATTAGAATGCTAAACCTAAGAAGATGACTCATTGCCGCAAGTGCAACAAACAAGGTCATCAGGCACATGAATGCAGAACCAAAACCATACATGCATCAAAATTTGAAGGTCACTGTTACAATTGTCAAAAGTATGCACATAGAGCCTTTGAATGTAGATCCAAGTCCACATGGTCATCAAGCAAGCTAGGAAAAGTAAGAAGCTATGAAAACTCTTATAAATGGGATTAGAATACAAGATATAGCTATCAATATTGTTAGAAGTATGGAAATGTACCTCAAAACTACATTAGGACTCACTTCAATGGTAAGTACAAGAGATGGTTGAGTCAAACCATATGTTTTAGCTATCATAAGGCAAGTCACATCAGTAAGCATTATCCAACTAGGTCCAAGGCACCAAGTTGTGAATTTGATAAAGGTAAAGGCAAGGCAGATGTTGAACACATCAGGAATGAGATGAACAAGACATTGAAGAAGAAGGATGCTGGTAGTACATCAAATGGAGAAGGGATCGCTCCACCCAATGGGTCAAGTCATCACACTTCATTAAACTAAGCAAACAAAAGGTATGTGGGACTGATACTTAAAGTGTCACATTATACATCAGTTCCAATAGAAATTAGTACTAAAAATATTACATTAGCATGAGTTAAGATGCAAGAAGTTTTGGAAAATTCAAAGTTAAATCTTCAAGTTTTCATGTTTTTGTTGAGCATGAAAAGTCTTCTATGTATGCTGAGTAAAATACTAGTGAGTGTCAAGCTGCTAGTCAAAGACAGTTAGAGCCAAGTTTGTAGTAGCTACCAAGTGAGGAAAGTCTCTATAGATACTGAATGAAATAGTAATTGTGTTGATGCCGAGTTTACAATTGTACAAGTACCAAGCATTAAATGCTAAGTTTTGAAGGGTATAAGGTTGATTTTCACCTATTTTTGCCATTATAAATTCAAGCGAGAGCAAGCAAAGTGAAAAGACAATTGACAATATAGTTCAAATTATTTCCAAAGATCCTAGCGATGATCCAACTCCAGTTCACCAAATTTTTGAGGTTTTCTTCATAAGTTGAGTTACACAATTTAAAATTTGTAAAACCCTAGTTTGACATAATAGCTTCTAGTTCAAATAATGTGAAGGAGAAAGAATTTTTTGATGTTTAATTAGTTAGCAATGAAGTCAAACAACCAAATTTCAAAGCCATTCCAAACATTGCCTATAAAATGACCCGTCAAGCACATTATCAATGATTCCACCCATGGTCATAATGGTCCAAAACATGAGAAAATGTTACAATTGCAAAGTAGGAGGAACAAGTGATATGGAAATAAGGCAAGCTTATGATAAGTTGTGCAAAAATGGTGTCTTGAAGGAAGAATTTAAGATTGTGGAGAAAAAGGGTTTGACCCATGCCCTAGATTTCCACACAATTTTCAAAATAGAATGGATAAAAATAGTGTTAAGCAAGATACACGATGGATGTATATGGTTGGAAGGAGAACCAATCAATATTTCAAAGAGAATTGTTCATAGAGTGACTAGTTATCCAACCCTAGATCAGCCAAAGACCCTACGAAGTGACTCAATGGAAACAATTGAGAAGAACATAGGTGCACAATAGAATAAGCGTGGAATGACAATAGATACCATCACTGACCCATTACTTGATTTTTCTATTAATATTATTTCTCATAAATTTTATTAGTAAAGAAAGTTAAATACTGTGCCATGCGTTATAGTCGATGTTGGTTATAAAATTTTCAAGAAAGATCATACTTATCATCTTGCAGAACTTCAATTACAGTAGATAAATGAAAACCTAGGTCCCATTAGGAAGACAAAAAGTGCACAATGTAAATTTGGATCAATACTTGTGTGCATATTTTTCTATGTATAGAATGAATTCCCATCCTTTGGCAAAATAGGTTGGAAGACCAACAGATCAGTGGCTATGCAAATCAATGAATATATTGAGCAAATGGGTGAGAACTTTGAAACTATTATGACAAGTTATTTTGAAGACTTCAAGAAGTCTATGAAGCAAAGGTTGAGGATACCTATCTCCTTAGTTGAACAACACTACAATGACATATGTTTTCTTGTGGATATTGATTACACATACATTTAGGCAACAATACCCAGAGTGAGATAGTTAAGACCCCTAGGCTATGAAATCAATGTTGATGAAGCCTCAACTGCCATCACTACACTCCTAGTAGAGGAGGTTGATAAAAGTGCCAAAATATTTGGTAATTATGATGTAATCAAATCCAAATTTGAAATGGATTTGAAGACAGCCTCCACATTATGAAAGAACGACAAATTGGTTAAGAAAATCAAGGCCCAATTTGGTGAAGAAGAAAAAGATGATGAAGAGGATGAAGACAAAGAATAGGAACAAGCCCAAGAACCTCTTGCTTTGACCCAAGGCATGGGTGAAGAAATTAAAGAAGAGGGTGTCAAGGAAGCAAAGGAAGCACCAAAATAGGTAGAACCAAAGAAGAGACAGGCCAAAGCTTAGCCTGTGGCAAAGAAAAAAGCTAAAAAGATTGCAAAAGCCAAGCCAAGAAAAGCCTTCAACACCAACAACTAGGGAAAACACAAGGGCCACTACACAAAAGGCCAAAGAGCAAGCCAAAGAAAAGGCCAAGGCTACTAAACAAGAAGGGACAGAGTAGAAAAAGAAAAGGAGAAAAAACATTGAACAACCAAAGACAGATGATGAAAGAACAAAATCTGAAGATACAAGCCAGTTTAGAGTGATATGTCATCCACCAAAATCTAATCTTGAGGATCTTTGTGAGAATGTTACGAATAATGCAGATTTATCTGATTTAAAAAAATTGATTTTGGAAAACTTAGTCAAGAAGAACAAAATTTGATTGAGGAATCAATACATGCAATGATATCTAAATTCAAGAACACTCCACTTGAATTAGATAATACAATGCCTAAGGATTTGTATAATATTGTTGAAAATAAGTGGCATTATTGTTTAAACATAGAGAAACAAATCAAAGAATTCACACTAGCACAAGTGATGCCAGATTTGACAAAAGGACAAATTATCAAAGCAAACAAGCAATATGGTGGAAGGTTTGCACCCAAATATAGGGCATTTACCATCCTTCAAAACAATATTGAAGATGTTCTCAAGAAATCCACCCAAATGTGGAAATTGATCTATGGGTTAACAATTGTTAAAGAAGGAGAAGAAGATCCCTTTGAGGAAAGAAATAATGATGATGAAAACGATGATAAGGAGGAAGAAGATGTAGAAAATGATACTACTATGGAGAAGACACAAAAAGAAAAAGATGACATGGCTACAACTGAAGAGCAACAAGAAGAACAAAGTGTGCAAGACACACAAATTCCTAGCATGAGCCCTCCACATGACACAAGCATGCCTGCAGAAACTATAATTGTTAAGGATGTTCCTGATAATTCAGCTTAGAACATCAATCCTTTAGCTGCAAAAGATCTCAAGAAGATCCTTGACCAATCTACACTACAAGCCAAATTGTGTGAGAATCTAGTATTCGTCAATGTTGATGAACTTTAGAAGGCAGTAGTTGACATTACAAGGGATAAGGTGAACACACAAGAACCATCTTCTGCCAACCCTTCAACTACTAGTGCTCAACCTTTACCACAAACATCAGTAGACACATCCACAAAGGTTGAAATAACTAATAAAGTTGATTTGGTTGAACAATAATATACTACAAGAGAAGAGGAAAAAACCCACAACATAGCAAATAGGATAGAAAGACACATCTGTACCTACAGCACAAACACAAGGTGCAAGTCAGATCATTGTGATTAATGGAAGTAGACCTGAAGAAATTAAGGAAATTCCAAAGAAGAAGGAGTAAGAGGCCACTCAAGCATTGGTAACATTACCAACATTTGACACTCCTACAAAAGTCCTTCAAGAGCTGAGCACTAAAGTTGTACCATTTTCGATCTTAGCACCTAGTTCAAGTTCCTCTAAGGTTGCTAATGTAATTCACTACAGAGATGTAACTCTAGATGAAGAAATAGTGATACCTAAATATGATTATGCAACCATAACATTAGAACAGATAGGCATAATGCAACAAGCCTTGGAAAAGAAGAAATACTCAGAAAGGAGTATAGACAGAGGCAAGCTTCACAAGAAATCAAAGACATCTTCTTAGATGCATTCAACTTGTAAACAACTGAAGATTAAAAGCCACTATTGGAACATCTATCAAAAATTGTGGAACAAGTGAATAATGAAGACCAAGACACTAATGCAAAACTTTTGGAATGATATGAAAGGAAATTTCAAGGAAAAGTGAATGAAAAGATATCTGGTGATATAGCACTGACGCAAGTTGAATTGGCTACAAAAATTGAGAAAGTGAAGAAGGTACTTGAGAATATATTCTTATTGTACACCAAAATGTGTGATCCTAGACTCTTCACACAAGAAAAAAGCCATAGAATTCTCAGTCTAGAGAGAAATTTAAAATTCTTAGGTATTCAACTACCTCAAAACCCAACTCAAAGTGAGAAGCATTTTCATTCATTACTTCAATCATAGAGTCAACTAGATGTGTTAATAGCAGAAGAGGCTAATATAAGAGCCAAGTTGATTAATATCCAAGCCTCCCTTACCCCCCATATGGGGATACTCCATAAAGAACTATGATTTTCAAAAACACTGTTGAAGAAAGATCTTAATCTTTCTACATCTGATGGACTAGTTTACCTTGTAGTAGAGTTAGCAATCCAAATAAAGTCATTGGATGTTGCCTGTGAAAATTGAGATGTTGCTCTAAAAATAATCATGGAGGTCCACAAATCTTTTTTGGATAGATACACCATCAGTGTATAGATCCTTTGACATAAGTGTCAAAAAGGGGGAGATAAATAAGCAAGGGGGAGATGATAAAAGAATAAGGAATAAAAAAAGGAGATACAAGTGAATAAAAAGGGGAGATAAACAAAGGGAAAATAAATCAAAGGGGGAGCAGATAGCACAAAGAGAAATAAAGCATATCAGATAAAGAGTGTCAGCACATTGAAGACAAAGAGTATCAGCAAGAGACAAATCTACTCAGAATGGAGAATAGATTTTTGATATAGATCAGGCACATTAACTAAGGAGGAGTTATAAATTTTAAGGTATATAGTCTATTACAAAATTTTGAAAATTTTGAAGTTTTATATATAAGCCAAGTTGTGAATATATTATACTCAAGAAGGTTAGATTGATTATGTAAAGTTAAGTGTTTTTGATACTCATGTCAAAGGGAGAGATTGTTGATCTCATATTGGTTTTGACAATTGAGTGTCAACACCTTTAGTCATTCATTAAGATTATGCCAAACTAGTAATGCATGTTGAGTATGATATGTATATACAAGACTGTGTCATGTCATTCAAGTGTCGAGTACAAAATACATGCCGAGTGATTCAAGTGTCAAGCAAATAGTAGATGTCAAGCAGTTCAAGTGCCAAGTCAGAAACTGAATTCCAGTATGTGTCAAGCATCAGTAATTTCAAGTGTCAAGTATCACAGATTGGACATATTTGTTTGTGATTGCACAAACAACTATGTAAACCATTTTTCAGCTGACCAAAGGATAGAATACGATCTTTTGAAGATAAGGATGAATCTGTATGCCAATTCCCTATGTAATTACATGTAGCCAATCAGAAAAAGGAAAGGATTAAGAGGCAAAAAGGATGAATCTCAACTATAGATTCATACCTAACCCTAAGTCTCCTAGTCTTCTTAAGGAGGACAAAACCATAAACTTCATAGTGAGCATGTAAGGAATTGAAGGAGAAGAGTAGTGAAGTTTGCATGCGAAAAATAGAGCATTCATGGAGACTTAGAAGATATAGAGAGTGAATTATAGAATCAATTTGAGAAGAACAAAGGATAGAGGATACAACATTGACATACCAGATTAGAGAGGATCAAGAACGATATTATATAGATTTTATCTTTAATCAGGCTACCAGAGCTAATCACAAGATCTATGTTGAAACATCTTAGCAAGTAATTTTAGTTAAATCTCATAGGCAGAGTAGTCCTAACAGATTGTTGTAAGTCCTTTAACGGAGTGACATTCCAAGTGGATGTTCTAAAGTCCTTTAGTGAGGCACAATTCTAATAGGGTGTTGAAATCCTCCAACAAGGTGGGACTTAATAGTCCTTGTAAGCCTTTAACAAGGCAGGCCCTTCACATGGAAGATCATGTTTCATGGTCAAACCATTGTAACCTTAATTGACTACACTTTATTGTTGCAGCAGTGAAGAATTGTGGGTGTCATTCCCACACTAGGTTTACCTTTGCTTTGGAGGGTTTATGGGTAATCATATCAGGTGTCAAATGTGTGATTGCTTATGTGTTTACATGATTTAGATGTATGTGCTTTTGCATGTTATTTCAAGTTTATCTATTGAATGCATGAGATGGATGAGAGGAGAAAAGTTTTATGGGTTCATGTTTTAATTGTTGGTTCACCCCCCCCACCCTTCTCAAAAGATTACCTTTCCTACTTGTAATTCCAACACTGAGGTTGAAGAAAACTTGTTGGTTTAGTGATTATTTCTCAGTAAGAAGGTTTTGGAACCTTAACAAAGGAGGATTTTTTTTGGGACACAATGCAAGTCTAGAGGTAAATGTTGGAATATGATTGTGGATAGTGGTAGTATTGATAACCTAGTTGCTGAGGAGGTGGCTCAAAAAAATTGGTTTGAGGAGAGCGAGACACCCATGTCTTTATGGGATTAGTTGTTTACAAGATGAATGTGTTTTAGAGGTGAGGGAGAAGTGTCTTTGTTAATCTCTAGATTGGATGGTATGTGGACCAAGTGTTATTTGGATTTAGTGTACATGAGCAGTTTTCACATATTGCTTGGTAGATCTTTGTAGTATTATTGTAAGGTTGTACAAGATTGTGTCAAGAATGTATTCACCTTTGAGAAATGTGGTAGGAAGCTTTCTTGATTTATTTATGGGATGTAGAGCTTGATAGGAAGGACCTAAGTTTTAGAAGGAAAGTTGAGTTGAAGGATTCTCATAGGGGTAGCGATTAGTGTGGAAAATAAACCTATGGAAGACTGAGACAGGATGTGGAAAGGCAAGGTAAATAATTTTTTTTTTACAAAAAAGGATTTACAGAAGTGGAATATAGGAAAGAGTGTACAAGTTGAAGGCTTGGAAGACTTGTATGTGAAGAATTAGTTTGGGGTTTATGTGTTGAATCCCAAAAGATGCTTGTCTAGCTATGAAGAACATTTATTTTACTTGAGGTGTCTAATGCAGGAGCATCTTGGGGTAGTTGGCAATCCTATATGTTGGAGTTGGTTTTGATCTTGGAGTTGGTGAACTCAATTGAAAGTTAGTGATGCTTGGTCACTTAGTGGTAGTTCTCAATTTGAAGATGTGACTTCACTTATGAGCTCAATGACTAAATGTACTCGATGGTCTTGGTGGCACTCAGTTGGTGTTCTACTCAGTGGAACTTGTGCTTGGTGAATGTGTAACATGTAGTGGATAGATTTTCTTGGTAGTTCTTGGAGTGTGTTCGACAATTTTGATTGTTTCGGTTACTGCTTAGTAGTTTGGTTCACCAAATGGGTGTTCTTAGTGTTGGAAATATAAGAGGAGTAACTAAGAGGGGAGGGGTGAATTAGTTACTACTAAAATAAATCCTAGATCTCTTAGATGTTAGTACAAAAATACAATCTAAAAACTGAATACTACAAAAGCTTAGTAAACATACATAAACTATTGTAACTTAGTAATTACTGAAAGTGCTCGATAAATGCTTAACATGAAAACTTTAGATGTTAACTATGATTACCCTTACTTTAACTTAATTGGAAACATATAAAGAAAAATAACATGAACACATTTGACACCAAGATTTAACATGGAAACCCAATTTGGGAAAAACCACCGATTGCAACTAGTTACTATTTTCACTCTTCTGAAGTGAGCCCTATTAGGAGTCAACCCTATTAAAGGTTACAAAACACACTATTAGGTGTGACCTTGTTAAAGGATTTAATCACCTTATTAGGAGTGGCCTTGTTAGAGGTCTTTGGAAAATTCAATAGAACTGCCACCTTGTTAGAGGTTTTGCACATAGTTGTTAAGGCAACTCTATTAAGAGATTTAGATCATTGCTACAATGGTTAGAAAGTAACAATGAGATGACCTAATTTGAATGCAACTAAATTATTGATTATAGGCTGTTATGGCTTATACTTGAGCCTTCCTGATTGAATATATATTTTCTTCTCCACAAGGATATTCTACTTATCCTTCAAATTTTCTTCCTCTCTTCATCTTCAATACATTCATAACTTCTTCATACTTGCACATTTTGAAACCACAACTTGACCTTATACTTATATCTTTTATATTGTCAAGTCGGCTCAAATAAAACTTAGAATAATTAATATTCATCACCTCAATCAGTTGAAACCAACAAATAAATCAATTAAGCTTAGTATGCCAAAAATAAGAAAATCTTTCATTAGCCAACCCAACTCAATAGAAACTAACTTAGAAGCACTTTCCTATGTTAGCCAACAAAAGCTCAATTAACACTGCAAACTCACAAAAATCCTTTTACAACCAAGTGAGCTCAGTTAGCACTGGTTCCATCCAAATTTTCTTCATTAACTGAGTGAGTTCAGTTAACACTCATTTTCTGCATACTTTCCTTCCACACCTGAGTGAACTCGGTAGACACTGCCTTCTGAACTAGGCAACCACAGGAATGCTTGGTAGACACAAAAAATTGTCTTCACTACCCGAGTGAGCTCAGCATATACAAACTAATAATGATAAGATATTTGTGTAACATCAAAGATAATACAAAATTAATCAATTATACCCAACAATCTCCCTCTTAGGTATTGATGGAAACACAACATGTCATAACACAATGAAATTTTGGATTTATTCTTGAGAACTCCCTCTCTTAGTATAAGTGCTTCCTTTTACTAGATTCTTCCTCTATCTATAACAACTTCTATCAAGTTCTTTCACAAAACTTTATCCCTCTTACATCAAACTTCTCCTTCTTTGGAATGAAAAAAATTTCTATGAGATATGACAATAAACTTCTCCCTCTTTGACAACACATGCCAAAGAAAACTTTGTTAATATCAATGTACCTTAAGTGCTAATTCATTTACAATGTTCCCTTGTCAATTCTAAATCAACTGATTAATCTTCAACTTAGCTCTTGTTGATGCATCACTAAGCTTTATTTAGTGAATTTCAGTTATGGGAATGACCCCTAGCTTACCTCTTCGATACAAAAATGCATCCTTAGGTAATGGCTTGGTGAATATGTCTACAATCTATTCTTTTGTATTTACATATTCCAGTCTGACTTCTTTATTCTACACCAATTCTCTTAAGAAAACATATTTTATAGCAATGTGCTTTGTTTTGGTATGCATCACTAGATTCTTTGATATATTGATTGCACTAGTGTTATCACAATATATGACTATTGGATCTTTGATCTCTATCTTCATTCCTTCCAATAGTTGTTTGAACCAAACAATGTTAGAAAAATTAACTATTGTTGCCACATATTCTACCTTTGTTCTAGATTGAGATGTGCAATTTTGCTTCTTGCTTGTCAAAGACACTAGTCTTTTACCAAGAAAGAATGCTCCACTACTAGTGCTTTTTCTATCCTCAATACTTCCTACCCAATCAACATCAGTAAATACCTTCAAGTCCAAATTGCCTCCAAGTTTATGCCATAAGCCATAGTCTTTAGTACCTTTTAGATATCTCATGATTCTTTTGATTGGCATCATGTGATTTTCTTTAGGATTTGCTAAGAATCTCGCCACCATTCCAACTGCTAGAGCAATATCAGGCCTTGTATGTACTACATACTGCAATTTTCCAATCATTGATCTGTATGTGGTTTGATATACTTCTTTAGAATTATCATCTTTGGAGAGCTTATGTCCAATAGATATAGATGTTCCAACTGGTCTTGAATCTTCCATTCCAAACTTCTTTAGTATCTCCTTGATATACTTAGATTGAGTGATGAAGATACCACTTTTGTTCTGTTGTATCTGCAACCCAACAAAGAATTTTATCTCACCAAACATGGACATCTCAAATTCTTTACTCATTTCTTTTGAAAATGATTTCACAAGCCATCATTTCCTATAAATAGAGTATCATCAACAAATATTTCTACCAACACAATCTTCTTGTTTGGTCCTTCCCTGATATATAGACCACTATTATCATTTGTTCTTTGAAAGCCAATCTATACCAAATAATTATGAAGTCTTTCATACCAAGCTCTAGGATCTTGCTTGAGACCATATATTGCTTTGTGTAACTTGCAAACCATGTCTCTTTTGCTAGGATCTATAAAACCTTCTGGTTGTTCAATGTAGAATTCCTCATCAAGATTTCCATTCAACAATGCAAATTTTACATCCATTTGGTATACTTTAAATCCTCTATGTGCTACATATGCTAGTAAAATTATAACACCTTCTAATGTTGCTACAGGAGAAAAAGTCTCACCATAATCAATACCTTCTTGAGAATAGCCTTTACATACTAGTCTTGCCTTATTTCTTGAAACTTTTCCATCTTCATTCACCTTATTTCTGAATACCCACTTTGTGCCAATTAGATTTTTATCTTTGGGTCTAGGAACAAGGGTCCAAGTTTGTTCTTTTCTATTTGTTCTATCTCTTTATTCATTGCTTCAATCCAACTTTCATTATCTAGAGCATCTTTAACATTTCTAGGTTCAAATTTTGTAAGTAAACATGTACCTTTTAATTTGCTTCTTGTCATTGTTCCATCAAATTTGTTTCCAATGATCTGATTAGGTGCATGATGCTCTCTGGCATATCTTGCTAACCCAAGCTCTTTGGGCTTAGAATGAGTTCCATTGTCTTCATTATGAACTTCAATATCAAGATCAGGTTCCATTGTCTATGACTTGGGTCCATCAGACTCAGTTTGAACTAGCTCGATAGCCTCTAATTGTGACTCAGGTCCTTCAGACTATGACTCGAGTTCCATTATCTACAACTAGGTAACCATTGGAGATTTTGAGGACTCAAGAGATGAAGCCTCCTTTCTTTCAAATAGATTTGGTAGGGTATTAGGCTCGTAGTAAACAAATCTTCTGTAATTCTTTGGCTCTTTGTTGCTTTCTTCTTTACTCTTTTCTACAAACTCATTAATTCTAACATGTGCACTTTCTATTATTTTATGAGTAGACAAATTTAAACATTTGTATGCTTTACTTCTGTAGGAGTATCCTAGAAATATGCCTTCATCACCTTTTACATCAAATTTTCTTTTTCTAGACTCTTTCAAGATATAACATTTGCTTCCAAATACTTTTAAGTAACTTACATTAGGTTTGTAGCCATACCATAGTTGATAAGGAGTTTTTCTTGAGTCTTTCTTCAACTATACTCTATTCAAGGTATGAACTACAACATTGATAGCTTCCTTCTAGTATTTGAGAGCAACATTATTTTCAATCATCAGGGTTCTTGCACAATCCATGATAGATCTGTTTCTTCTTTCAGCTATACAATTCTACTGTGGTGTACCAGGGGCTGATACTTATATTTTAATTCATCTTTCAATATAGAAATTATTGAGTTCATTGGAGATGAATTCACCACCTTTGTCTGACCTTAAACATTTCAACCTCTTTCCAGTTTCTTTTTTTGCTCTTGCCAAATACCACTTGAACTTTTGAAAGGCTTTTGATTTATTTTTTAGATACATTATAGTCATCATTCTAGAATAGTCATCAACAAAAAGAATGAAAAAATTTTCTCCGCTGTAGGTCTATATGAACAATTTCTAAGACTTCTTTTGATTGATATTTTTTTCTTTTGAAACTAGTCTTTCCCATCTTACCAATTTGGCAATTCTTGCATAAACCCATATCAGGTTTCTTCAAACTAGGAATGCCTCTTACTCTTTTATGTTTTCTTATCTTGACCAAATTATCAAAGTTTACATGACATTATAGCCTTTTGTTCCATAACCAACTTTCTTCTACTTGAGCAATAAAACAATCACTAAGATCAAGATAAAATAGATTACCTTTTGTTTTCTTGCCAAATCCAACCAAATTTCATTTTCCATCCAGTAGTTTGGCCTATCCATTCATGAATTCTACCTTGAATCCAATGTTATTCAACTGTGCCACAGTCAGTAGATTATGCTTTAGTCCTTTAACCTAATAAGCATTGTGACATACAAGTTTTCTATTCAATGAAATACATCATTTTCCTTTTATGTTACAAGGTTCATTGTTTCCAAATCTCACACTAGCTCCATCATAATATTCCATGTGCTCAAATTTTGTTTTGTCTGTAGTCATATGATGTGAACAACCACTATCAATAATCCATATACTATTTTTTCTAATGTGAGAGATAAGTGCCATCTTATCTTTTTCATCATTGTTTTCATCTTTCATGCAATATATACCATTTCATCTTCATTGTTATCAAAATCTTTAGCTATAAAACAAGATTTCTTACCTTTTTCCTTGTAGTTCTTGTAGTTCTTGGAATCCTTCTTTCCTTTGTGCTTAATTCTTTTCTTTTCATCTTTGATTTCCTTATTTGGACACCTTGCAACAATGTGTCCAACTTCTTCATAGGAAAAGTAGATCAGATGAACTTTACCTTTGTACTTTCCTCTGCCTTTAGAATACTTCATTGCAAGTAGGGCTTCAACAACTTCAAGATCACTATTTGAAATTTCTTTTGACTCTTCTTCTTCACTTCTTGATTGACTAGACTTTGATTTCTTATCCTTTTATTTGAGTGAGAGTTTAGCTTTAAAAGCAAGTTCAATGACCTTTGAACTAGGAACATAGTTATCAAAGTTATCTAACTCAAAAGATGTCAATCTTCTAAATAGAGCATCCAAAGATATTTTATTATGTGGATCACATCTATTTCTTGAATAGTAGATACTCTAATTGCATAAATAAGAAGAAGAGTTCCAAGTATCTTTCTCGCAACTATTTTCTCTTCAATGTCTCCTCCAGATGCTTTGATTGCACTTACACTTGCTTTGATCCTTTCCACATAACACAAAGATTTGGTAACCCAAAAACCCTCTAGGAATAACAAGGTAAAACTAAGGGGGGGATGACACCCACAAAAATCACTATAGCAATCAATGTTCAACCACTTCTGATGGTCTGCCCTGTGAAAGGCCCACCCTGTTAAAGGCTTTACACTATGTCAATAGTGACTTGGTTATAGGGATTTACAAATGCTTACATGAAGTGTCACCCTATTAAAGGATTTGCAATAGGTTATTAAACCCACCTAATACATAGGATTTTCAAGACCTTCTTCAAATGTTCTCCTACCTAGCTATTAAGCTAACCTATCAACATAGGATTTCAACCTCTAATACAATTGTGAGAGAGTATTAGAACGTTTAACCTGATTGAATGTAATCTCAAATTGCTGGGTTCAGGTACTAGATCTGCTCTTTTCATTCTGATCCTACCTTGATCTGATCTTTGTAAGTGCTCCTTGTCCCTTGTACTTTTCTGATCAACTTGATATGAAATTGTTGCTCTGTTCCTCTAAGTCTTTCCTTCTTCACACTAAAATTTCACTATAATTTCCCCATACACTATTTTCATCCATATTTGCAATGGTGCATTCAACCTCCTTATAAAGAATACGAAGACTTAGGGTTAAGTATGGATCTATGATCCATATTGAATCTCAAATTCTCGCTTGTACCTTGCATTTTCTTCATTGGTTGCATGCCTTCTCCATTTTTCTAATTGGTTGCATGCAGATTGCATAGGGAATGTAAATGATTTGTCCTTATCCTTTTTTTCCTTCGAAATCTGTCTAAGTTGGCTCCAAAAATGGTTTACATCTTAGTTTGTGAAAGCACAAACTCTTATGTTGATCATGAGTTACTCAACACTCATTACATTACCGATGCTCAGCATGAACTAATTCTTGGATTGCTCATCATTTATTACTTTCCTAGTTTGCTTGACACCTATTACTTTCCTGGTTTTCTTGGCACCTGTTAAACACTATATTGCTTAGCATCTGAACATTTTCTGGATCACTCGGCACATACTACATCTTGACTTGCTTGACACCAACTATGGCTTGGCATCTATTGAAATTTTGGCTCGACATACATCATGTACTCAACATATATAGTGAAAATGGTTAAGTGTGTTGACACTCAATTATCAAGACTATTCTTTTGACCAACAATCTCCCCCTTTGACATGAGTGTCAAAAACACTTAACTAAGCTTTTATGAGCTTAACCTTATTTAGTACACCCTTTATTCGCTTGGCATTCATGAAAAATTTCAAAAATATTGTAAGTAACAATATACCTTATGACTCCCCCTGAGTTGATTATGCCTTGTCCATTCTTGAAACTGAAATTTTGTGATTGAGTTCCTGATCCTCTCTGTCATTTGTCCTATTTTTGCATTCTGAGTCTATATGTTGTAAATGATCTATGTGAAGTTCAAAATTTTACATCTCCCCCTTTCTGCTTTATTACTTGACATCTCCCTTTTTGGCTATTTACAAACTTTCCACTTTATTCTCAAAATGAAAGAAGGTAATAAAAAATGATTCAAATTTTGCTTACACATATCTCTACCTTACTTTATCTCCCCTTTTTTGACACTAATGTCAAAGGGTTCTATGGAGTAACACCAAGCTTAGCCAAAAATGTGTTATTTAGCTCCAAGAGTATCTTTAGAGCTACATCCTAGTTTGCTAGTGCAATGTCCAATGACTTATGTTGGATGGCAACCTCTACTGCTAGATGTACAAGTCCATCTGAGGTATAAATATTTGAATCTTTCTTAAGGACTATTTCTGAATACATTTGCTCCTTATGAAGTACCTCCAACTGAGGGGTTGTAGAGGATTGGATTTGTATCAACTTAGCTTTTATATTTGCCTCCTCTACTATTAATATAGCTAATTCTCTTTGAGTGTGAAGCGTTTGAGTAAAATGCTTCTCACTTTGAGCTAGATTGTTTGGGAGTTGCATACTAGAAAGCTTTAGATTTCTCTCCAAGCTCATTATTTTCTGGCTACTCTCCTATATGAAGTTAGAAAAATCACACAACTTGTTGTATAGGGAGAATATATTCCCAAGTACAATTTTGACTTTATCTAATTTCTTAGCTAGCTCAACTTGTGATAGTGCTATATCACCAGATATTTTCTCATTTACCTTTCCTTGGAACTTCCTTTCTAACCATTCCATTAATTTTGCATTTGTATCTTGGTCTTCATTAGTCACCTGGTCAACTATATCAGATTGTTGCTCTACTATTGGCCTTGAGTCATCAGGTGTCTACAAGCTAAAGGCATCCATAAAGATGTCCTTTATCTCATTTAGTGCTTGCCTATATTTATATTCTTTTCTCAATACCTCTTGTCTTCTTCTATCTAGTGCATTCTATATTTCATTAATTTTTTCCTTAATGAGAGTGTTGGATTCATAGTAGGGTATTGTGATTTCCTCATCAAGCTTAGGAATTCCATAATGATTTTTCTTAGCTACTTTTGTTGAGCTCGACCCTAGTGTTGAAATTTGCAATACTAGCATTTTAGTGCTCAGCTTCTGAAGAGTTTGAGTGGAAGTACCTATTTTTGGTAATTCAACCAAAGTTTGTATTTTAGATTGCTCCTCATCTCTTGTCTCTTCCTTCTCTTTAGCTTGTTTCTCCTTTTCATTGTCAATGGCTGGGGGTGTGCTTGTTGGTTGTTCTGTTTTCTCTTTGTATTCCCCTGCTACTACACTCAACACTTGAAGTGCATCTATTATTATTCTTGGTGGAGATGGTGGAGGAAGGAATAGGATTCCAGTAGTTTGAGTGGTCAAAGGTGGTTCTTTTGTTTACACCTTGACTTCCTTTGATTTTACTATTTCCCTTTACAACTCATAAACACTTACTAGTATTGGGTTTGTACATAATCTAGCTGCTTGTATTGATTGGTCAAGGATTTTTGTTAGATCCTCTATAGTTAATGGATTGATGTTTTGACTAGAAGTGTCAATAACATCCTTAATCTTGATCATTTTTGCAGGTGTAATGGTGGCATGAGGAGGGCTAGGAGGTGGCAGTTGTGTGTCTTGCACACTTTGTTCTTGCTACTCATTTGTACCATTTTCTTCTTCTTTCTCCTTTTTATTCTCCTCTTCATCCTTCTTCTCTATTTCTTTCATTTCCTTTTTCTTGGCACTTGCTTCTGCCTTGTATTCTTCATCAAACACATCATCAATTTTCTTATATATTGATTTTCACAATCTTGTGGATTTGTTGACTACATCTTCAATTTTATTTTGCAAAATACAAAATGCTCTATACTTAGGAGTAAATCTACTATTGTGCCTCTTGACTGCATTAGTTATTTGACCCTTAGTCAAGTCAGGCAACAATCTAGCTAAAGTAGACTTCCTTATTTCCTTTTCCATTTGCAAGTAGAAATGCCATTTGTCTTCAACAATTTTGTACAATTCCTTGGGCATTGAGCCATCTAGCTCTAGAGGTGTGTGCTTGTAATCGACCATCATAGTATACACAGATTCCTCTATTTTATTTTTCTCTTCTTTTGTGAGCTTATTAAAATCTAAATTCTTCAAATCTTTGAATTCATCATTTCTAATCTCTATACACAATTTATCAATTGAAGACTTTGGTGGGCGACTTACCACTTTGAACTGACTATTATCATTTGTTTCTATCTTTTCTTCATCTGAATCAGGTTGAGCTACATATTTTCTTCTCTTTCTTGGCTCCTCCTCAGTCTTCTTGGTGGTTTGCTTCTTCTTTTCTGCCTCTTCTTTTGCCTTTTGTGTTGTAGCTCTGGTGGTGGCTCTGGTAGTAGGCTTCTTTAGTGCAGGTTTTGCCATTTTCTTTGCTTTGGGTTGAGGATTAGGTGCAGTTTTAGCCTTCCTCTTAGTGACTTTAGTTCTGATAGGTGCTTCCTCAACTTCTTTTTCCTCGGCACCTTCCTCTTTATTCTCACCTAGACCTTGTGTTAGTTGTGGAGGCTCTTCTTCTTCATCTTCATTGCCATCCTCTTCTTCATCTGCTTCCTCTTCTTCAACAGTACTTTCTTCTTCAACTCCAAATCTTTTCTTGATCTTCTTGATCAATTTGTCCTTCTTTTTCACTATTGCGGCTATCTTGAGATCTGTCGCCACCCTTGATTTGACAATGTCATAGGTTCCAAAATGTTTTGCAGTCTTGTCAATTTCCTCTACAAGTAGAGCTTTTATTGCTGTCGAGGCTTGATCAACATCAAGTTCATAACCTAGTGGCCTAAGCCATCTCACTCTAGGTATGACTGCTTGTATATACATGTAATCAATGTATATAAGAAAGAAAATGTCCTTTTCATGCTGTTCAACCAGTGAAACTAGTATCCTCATTCTTTGTCTCATGGACTTCTTGAAGTCCTCAAAGTAGCTAGTCATTTGGACATCAAAATTCTCACCCATCTGCTCAATGAATCCATTGATTTGCTCAATAATGGTCTTATTTTGATCCCATTTCACCTTGCCTACTAAAGGGAATTCTTTCATGATATAGAAAAACATGCAAACCAAAACTGAGCCAAATTTGCATTGAGCTCCCTTAAACTTCCTTATAGCTCCTAGATTCTCATTGATCTGCTATAACATGAGCTCTGCAAGATCATATGTATGATCTTTCTTCACCAATTTATAGGTAACATCCATTGCTATACATGGTACACTATTTAGTCTACTTGACTAGTAGAATTTGTGGGATATGACTCTCATAGAAAAATCTAGTAGGGGTTCTATGATGGTGTCTATTGTTATTCCCTTATTATTCCATTTTGCACCAGTGCTCTTCTCTATAGCTTCCTTTTTGTCACTTCTCAGGGTCTTTGGCCAATCTAGGGTTGGAATACCAATAACCCTATGAATAGTCTTATTTGTAAACTTTAAGTGTCACCATGTTAAAGGATTTACAATAGGTTGTTAAACCCACCTAATACATAGGATTTTCAAGACCTTCTCCAAAGGTTCTCCTACATAGATGTTAAGCTAACCTATTAACATAGGATTTCAACCTCTAATACAATTGTGAGAGAGTATTAGAACATTTGACTTGATTGAATGCAATCTCAAATTATTGGGTTTAGGTACTAGATCTGCTCTTTTTGTTCTAATCCTTCCTTGATCTGATATCTATAAGTGCTCCTTATCCCTTGTACTATTTTGATCAACTTGATATGAAATTGATGATTCCTCTAGGTCTTTCCTTCTTCACACTAAAATTTTGCTATAATTTCCCCATACACTATTTTCATCCATATTTGCAATGGTGCATTTGACCTCCTTATAAAGAATACGAAGACTTAGGGTTAGGTATGGATCTATGATCCATATTGAATTTCAAATTCCTGCTCATACCTTGCATTTTCTTCATTGGTTGCATGCCTTCTCCATTTTTTCAATTGGTTGCATGTAGATTGCATAGGGAATGTAAATGATTCATCCTTATCCTTTTTCTCCTTCGAAATCTCTCTAAGTCAGCTCCAAAAATGGTTTACATCTTAGTTTTTGAAAGCACAAACTCTTATGATGATCTTGAGTTACTCAGTACTCATTACATTACTGATGCTTGGCATGAACTAATTCTTGGATTGTTTGACATCTATTGCTTTCTTGGTTTTCTTAGTACTTGTTACTTTCCTGGTTTGCTCGGCACCTGTTAGACACTGTATTACCTTGCACATGTATGTTCTGGATCCCTTGGCACATGAACATTTCCTAGATCACTCGACACATACTGCATTTTGACTTGCTTGGCACCAACTGTGGCTCGACACCTATTGAAATTTTGGCTCGGCATACATTGTGTACTCAGCATATATAGTGAAAATGGTTAAGTGTGTTGACACTCAATTTTCTAGACTATTCTTTTGACCAACACTCTATTCTAGCTTGTACTTGATCCTACCTAATCAAATATAGCTTTTCTTCTCCACAAGGATATTCTGCTTATCCTTCAAATTTTCTTCCTCTCTTCATCTTCAATACATTCTTAACTTCTTCATACTTGCACATTTTGAAACCAAAACTTGACCTTATACTTATATCTTTCATATTATCAAGTCAACTCAAATACAACTTAGCATAATTAATATTCATCACCTTAGTCGGCTAGAACCAATAGAAAAATAAATTAAGCTTAGTATGCCAAAAATAAGAAAATCCTTCATTGGCTAACCCAACTCGGTAGAAACTAACTTAGAAATGATTTCCTATGTTAACCAATAGAAGCTTGGTTAACACTGCAAACTCACAAAAATCCTTTTGCAACTGAGTGAGCTTGGTTAGCACCTGTTCCATCCAACTTTTCCTCATTAATCGAGTGAGCTCAGTTAACACTCATTTTCTGCATACTTTACTTCGATGCTCAAGTGAACTTGGTAGACATTGCCTTTTGAACTAGGCAACCACAAGAATGTTCCGTAGACACAAAAAATTGTCTTCACTACCCAAGTGGGCTCAACATATATTGAATGATAATGATATGAAATTTGTGTAACATCAAAGACAATACATAATTAATCAATTGTATCCAACACTTGGTTGTTTGACCTAGCTGACTTGTGTAATTAAATTTGTGTTGTATTTGATTAAGCCAAGGATTAATCATGGGATGTGTGAGGACCTACTCTTGGTCTTTTTTTCTGCAAGGTAGGAGGTTGAAGAGACACCTCCCACCTATCCTTGCTTATAGTTACACACAGAAGCCACCAAATAGGAGAAACCACAAGAAATTATGAAGGAATCAATGCAACAATGACAAATTATCTTCCTTAAACATGCCACACATAAGGCCTACCTAGTTCCAACCATATATGCTCAAATTATAATCAAGGAGCTTAAGAACTCAAGCTTAGAGAGCCAAAACTTTGTATTTTCCTTCTATCTAGCTTTATTGTGCTTTTCCTAATCCTAGATCTCTACTTTTATAGTCAACAAGACCACAAGTCAATATGTCAAGCAATTTCTTAAAAATTATGGGTTCTACCCAAAGGAGACAACAACCTTTCAAACAAGAAAATTAACTTTTGTGGGGACACAGATAGGTCCACATATGATCCAAGAAGAGATTCCCAAGTTCCCAGAATGCCAAGATGGCACACAAAACCTCACCAAAGACAAACCCACATGTTACTCGAGCTTCTTAGAAATCAGCATGCCTTGAACAAAGAGAAGTATAACTCATTAGAAAAAGGATCTATGATAGGTCCACGTTAAGGAGCTAACAATGCATAAAAAAAACCACAAACAACACTGACTATTCTCCAAACAATAAAATAAGAACAAAGAAAGAAAATCCTTTTGGTGATGCAAGATTTCCAAAGTACCCAAGATACTCCTACATCATTGGTTCTTTCTCTTATGTGTATTTTTTGATGATTTTAAGCTAACTTAAGGCATATTATGTTTTCTTTAAATTCTAGAAGCTTATATTTATGACAGTTTGACTTGTGGTTGAGCAGTATAAAAGAAGGGTTAGGGGTAGTGTGTAGGCAATAAGAGTCAGAAAGAGAGTCAGCTAGAGAGGAGTAGTTGGGAGGAGTGAAGTTTAGTAAAGCTCTTAGCTAAGTTGAGCTTAGGAAAAAAAAAGGTTGCTTGGTGGTTTGCGAGCACAAGTTTACATCTCTCTTGTGGTTTCTAAAAGTTTGTTGTCATGTTATGGATCTAAGCTAGCTAGGGTTGGTTTGGATCTTGTGAGGTCTTGCATAATTATTACTGTAATTGCTTATGTATTTGGTTGTACCTGGGAAGGTATTACAACCATGTACACATTGCATTTAATTAGTTATTTAATAAATAAAGAAGTTGAATTCCTGTCAAATATTGTGTTGTGTTGTGCTTCTATTGAGATTGTTTAGCAACTTGGCTGGATAGTATGATTTTAGACCCTCCAACCTAGTGGATGTTTCGTCATACTATAAAAAAAAAAATTACATTAACATTTCCACGACCAACAATATCAAGAATGGATTTATCACCCAAATACACCTTACCACCATCAAAATTTTCATACTTACTAAACCATTTTTTATTAGGATTCATGTGGAAAGATGCAGTTAAGTCTATCAACCATGCATTGTCACCTACACAAATATCCAAGGCTTCAATAAAGAAATTTCCATATTCTTTCTTAGACTCAAACTCAAAATGTTGCTTGTTCTTATTCTTATCAAATCTTGCAATAATAATATTTAACATTCAAAGAGACCTTCCTTCTCATCTCCTCATAAAGTAGAGAACCAAAAACATCCTCCATCTTCAGGTTAATTGAAATGCTTCCTATGACCATGACAAGGTTGTCTCATGAGTATGGCAATGAACATGTCAAGATTTGACACATTTCTTCTTTATCCATTGGCACCCCTACTTAGGTCAACTAAGTCACCCACATATTATAGCTTTCTAGATGCTTATATATGTGTCCACCTTCATCCATTCTCAAGGAATGCAACTTCTTCCTTAAGAAAATCTTAGTCACAAGTGATTTTTTTGCTATATCTCACTTTGCTTCTTCCAAAGCTTCTTTGAAGTAGATTCTTCATGGACATTTATCAAAATTTAGTCTGCAAGACCCAATCTTGTGAGACCTTTAATTTTTCTATCCATTACATCATACCATACAACTAAAGTTGGATCCATGGGACTCTAAACATTTTAATCTACCAGTTCCCAAGGATCTTGATCGATCAAAAATCTTACATCTTCAACTTCCACATTTCAAATTTTGTGCCAAAAAACTTCTCTATATCAATCTTTCTTAACATGCTTACCATTTTACTATCATGCAATATAGAAAATGAAATATCCTACACAAGATCCAACTCAAACCTTGATTAGCTCAAAAAACCTTGTACCTAACATATAGAATTAAAATTAGCCAATCTCAAATACCAATTGTAAGGAAGAAAAGGTATGTAGAAGTGCTTCCTATGCTAAGATTGAGAAGATTAATATAAAGATTTCAAATTAACTATGTCATGGATTTCAAGAGATAAATAAGAGACTAAATGAAATAACAATAAATACACAAAAGAGGGAATATCATGGAAAAACCCACACAAGATTGAAACCCCACATTCTAAGACTTGTTGGATGATGGAGGTATAAACAGGATAAACAAGATACTTAGAGAGGGGGCGGAATCAAAATCTTAAGCAATTTAAAACTTTCACCAATTCATTCACACATTCACTAGTTATCCTATGCATATAAAACTTGTAATAATGAACTTGTTGTGTCATGTAAATTTGATCTATCGCATGCATGAAAATATAACACAATATTTATTACCCAAAAACCCTCCAGGGTGAAGGTAAACTAGGGTGGGGATGACACCCACAAATATTCACTATAGTAATAAAGTTAACCTATTATGGTTACAATGTTTGATCATAAAATATGATCTACCTTGTGAGGGGTCTACCCAGTTAAAAGCTTAAGAGACAGCTAAGTCTCACCTTGTTAGAGGATTCAACACTTCTAACAAAGTAAGGAGATTTACAAAGATTTGTTAAGACCACTTTGTTAAAGACCACTTTGTTAAGAGATTTACCCTAATTCAAGTCAGTTAAAATTGATTTAGTATCTAACTCTCAGTATGCTCTATAAGATGATGTCAAGTCTTCTCCTTGCCAAGTGATCATCTCCTCTAATTTGATAAAACTTGTCTTCCCCTTTCACTTCACTACCTTGAATAGGTCACTTGCTCTGTTAAGTGATAATAGAACCCTTTCACTAATTTTTGATCCAATCTCGATCCTTCGCTTAATTGATCACATACATGTACTTCTCTTCTCTACTCCATTTCTCTATGAATCTCACACACATTGATCTAGGTTAGAATTTTCTCTATTTAAAAAGCATCATAAAGAGTTTTCTAGATGGCTCCATAATAGCCTCTCCATCTGAATCATTGATCACACAACATAGGGATATGTAATCCACATCATTAACACGTACAGTTCTTTGTAACAACCTCTACAAACATTAAATTTTCCTTCCATGTTGGCTCAAAATTGTGTTACCTCAAAAGTTGTTCCATTCCTTACTTTTATGTGAACTTTGCATTGCTCGACCTTTACTATTTTCTAACACTTGGCATTGTTGTTACTCGATCTGTATTGTGCTCGACACACACTATGTAACTTGGCACTTATATTCTTGAAACTTGCTCAATCATTGTTGAGCTCAGCTCATATAGAAAATACTCAGTGACCATATATTTACTCAACTCCTATAGAAATCGGTACATAGTTGCTTATGTACATGACTTAGCCCATATAGAGTAGGTCGGTCACAGTGATGAGTATTTGACTCTGCCTTGTAAATGACTATGTGGTTACACTAATAGACATAAAGATACAAAAAAGACTTGGATAATGTATTATCAAATCAATAGGAGATTACAACAAACTTTCAATGCAAATTGTTACAAGAGTATCACCTCAACTCAAGATTGGAGGAACTTGACAAGCATCCTTCTAGAACCTGATCTTTCAAACAAAACTCAATGCTCAAATTCCTTCCCAAGCCCTCCTTTTATAGGCTTCTCACAACTTAGAAACCACTTGTTATTTTACAATACCCTCTGCAAAATCTCCTTGACACATATTACACACCCTTGACTTGTATTACCCAAGATAGATATGAACCAAGTTAAAAATAGTCACTCATGTCAAAAGTCTTATCCCCTATATTTTACCCTTATAGTTGCCATGAAATGTGTCATATAACCTCTAAAAATGGTCCTCCTATATTGTACTATGGACAAGACATTTTTTGACAACTAATTTTGGCTTTTAAGGCCTCGACATGTAGATAACTACCAACTGCATTTTTAGAAATCATTTAAAAACCATTTCAAAGTTGAGACACATATTTGTCAACATTCTACTTAAGACATCAACCACCACATTTTGCTTGCCTTGTATATACTTATTATAAAATGTAATTTAAGTGTTTTGTCTTGACCTTTTATATTAATTATTTATCCAAAACATAAAATAATCATGTCATCTATACATAGATTCCTTTTACACCATGTTTATTATAAGTTTTCAAATAAAATTTAGTATTTCTTGATAGGAATATTTTAGTGTTGATGACCCACCTTCAAAAAATAAAAAATATAAGAATTGTTAGACTAAAAGGTTGATTGACTTTCATTTATTAAATTACCTTTACTCCCTTCTTAAGCTTTCCCTTTATGAACTTGCATTTCCATTTAATAATTAATTAGTTATTATTAAATGCCAATTACCTCTTAGGGTTTCCCTTTTAGGTTTTTGATCTCCTTCATAAGGATTGATTGGTTGTAAATTTATTCATTTTGTTTTGCACAAGAAAGTACAATCTTCTTGTTTATTGAGCAAACCCTTCTCTCTCTGGCTTTCTTACTTCATTTTAACAGGTTATTTGCATGTAGGATATTCAGGGATCTTTGGATTTATTCATTATTAAATCTTACATGGTATCAAAGCCTTGCTTGCAACTTCCTATTCTTGTTTGAAGCAAAAGAAGAACAAGGATTTGATAGAACAAATCTGTCATTTTCAGGTATTTTCTATGAAAATAGGGGGAATCTTATTTTTGGATCACTTTGACACCAAATAGACCTCATGGTTGGATTTAGAAGGCATCGAAACCCCCATTTTTATATAAAATTTGTCCATTTTGGACAAAGTTGGTTGAGGAGGCAAGATTTTTTTTTGCATAACAGGGTCGTACGACCTCTACATGCAAATTGAAAAAATTGAAAATTGAAAATTTAAAAAATTCAACATGTTTTAATTAAATGTGTCATCATACCACTACTCTCGTACCACTATAAAGTTACCATCCGACTAGTAGCACCAGTGGCCGCAGCCTGTACACCACTAGACAACTCTTCGCTCTTTTACCTCTCAAGTGCCACCCGTGCACCTCCAACCCATTGGTAGAGCCACTAGAGCCTCACTTGACCACTTCTCTACCCAGCTTTCTGTCCCATAGTCACATGGGGGGATGAAGGCTTAACTTTAGCCCTTGCTCAATTTTTTAAAAGGGTTTGCAATTTTTTTGCTTAATGGAGGCCCTAGCAGTCTTTTCCCTCTAACCTAAGCATATAGGGGTATTTTTTCGATTTTCAGGTAATTTTTTGATTTGCAAGAAGCACCAGAAAGATTATTCAGAGATGGAGATGATAGTGTAGTTATTTTTTGGAGTTTTTTCCAGTTTAGTGCATTTTTTTTGCTTGAAGTTAGATGGTTCTTTCTATCTTTCGAGGGCATAACTTGCATGTTTTAGCTTTTTTTTTTATCCAAAAGAAGCATAAAAAAGATCTTCTCGGGACCTATCTAGCTTCTATGTTATTTTCATTAGTATTTCTCAAAGGTACATGTGATACTCAACTGAATCCTTTTTTTCACTCTTTTTGTTTACACATTCCTTCTAGCAGCTCAGATTTAATTTTTTATACTATGGAGGGTGTTTTGTATTAATTTTTCAGTTATTTACATTAGTAAACCATAAATTTTTCAAAAAATAATCCAAAACTTTCTAAAACAATGGCCGAGACCTCTTCTTGTCTAGAACTTATGACCCCTCATAACTATCACACATGGAAGTCCCTAATGACACGACTTCTCCAGTCAAAAGGGTTGTGGTCTTGTTTAGATGCAGTACAACCAATTTTATAGAGGCCTTTTGAGGTCATTCAACATAGGAACAAGATGTCTAAGGCAATGGGGTTGATTGCTTTACAGGTATCTGACAGTCTATAGTTTCATCTTGATGGGTGCAATACCCCTCTAGTTATGTGGACCAAGCTTGATGGCTTGTTTGATACAGTAAATGAGTTCAAGGCACTTCTGATTGAGGTAGAGCTTATCTCTCTTGTACCATTTTCTTTTCCATTTATTGAGGACTTCTTGATGAAGTTCAAACAATAGAGATCTTTATTGCAAGGTTGTGAGAAAACCATGACTAACACTGAGTCCATTTGCCTGATTCTTTCTAAGCTTCTTGGAAACTTTCAGATTTTTTATTCTACCTTCTATGAACCACCAAAGATGCTTTGGGTAATAGATTTACCATGCCATCCTTTGAGGATTTTTGTGATCATTTGAATTGAGAGAAAGCTAAGCTCTCTTAGTTGGATTCTCTCACAGGCTCATGGACTTATGCAATGGTAGCTCGACCATCTTCTAGGATGAAGGAGAAGAAACATAAGTCACATCCTACAAAGTCTCAGAATGATTCTAGCCCTCACATCACATCAAGCCCACCTCCTCCTAAGGGAGATAAACCAAATCGAAAAATACCAAAGTGTGCTTATTGTAATAAGCCCAATCATGATGAGTCACATTGCTATGAGAAGAAGTTAGATGGCTGTGCCACATAGGTTTTAGATTTGACAGCTCTCCTTTAGAAGAGCAACATTGATATTCCTTCTAATTCTCATAGATCTTCTTCATCATCATCATTTTAGTTAAATGGTAAAGACATGGGAAAGGGTCATGCACTATGTGCAACTACTACTCTACCCTCTTCTAGATAGTTACTGGATTCAAGTGCTTCACACCATATGACATCTTCTTAAGATTTGTTCTCTTCTTTTGAGTTTTCTCCTATTCCATACATTTTGATGGGGAACAATTATGTTATGAATATATATGGGAAAGGTTCTATTGGCATTGATGATGGTACATTTTATTATTTCATGATGTGCTTTGTGTTCCATCTTTGTCCTCTAACCTTCTCTTTATTTATCAGATTACACACAGTGGAACAAGGAAGGTAGTTGAGTTTGTACAAGATTCAATGCATATTAGAGATGATGAGATATGCAATATTATTGCTACAAGGACTGTTGATCATTCTTCCTACCTATTCTCCTCTCATTTTGGTCCACCATCTCCACTATCAGAGACTCACTCTCCTTCTTCACAAGAGATAATTGAGGTGAAGACAGGTCACTTGAACTTATTTGTTGTTCCTAAGACCAGTGCTATGACTTTTACACCTCCACCTCTTGTTCAGATTTCATCCATTGCATAGGATTACTCTTGAGCATTGCCTACCATTGTAGCTCTAGCCATCAAGCCACCTACTGTAGTTATTTAGGATATATTATAAGACACACATCTCCTCTTAGATCATAGATTCAACACACCTATTATCCCACCTCCATTGGATATTCTATTTTAGGATTCTCATGCATTCTCCTTTGAACATCAGCTAGAACTTCCAGCTTTACCTTACATTTAGGGGTTTCACCCTCCTTGTCCACTTCTTTTATTTCTTTCAGATTGGAGCCACATTGGTATGTTCATCGATACAAGAGTTCTGCCATTCTGGGGGAGGGGGCTATGGAGTCTCAATCTTCTATCATGGGGGGTTTCATTGTACTTATGGTCTTCAGAGAGTCACTTGAGATATTTCATTTATGCATCCTTTTGTATCTCTTTTTGGAGGAGGGGTTTTTCCACTAGGTTTTCTCTATTTCTCCATTTCATAGAGATTTGGTTGTGATCAGGTACCTCATCAGGCTTTGTTGCGGGGATCTAAGTTTTTGCTTTTAGCATTGTAGTTTCCTTTCTTTTTTGCATTGTTTGTAGTTGAATTGTTGCTCATCTTAAGGGGGGGTGTTAGAGTAAAAGGTTAATTTAATTTAATTTATTAAATTACCTTTACTCCCTTCTTAAGATTTCCCTTTATGCACTTGAATTTTCATTTAATAATTAGTTAGTAATTATTAAATGACATTTACCTCTCAGGGTTTTCCTTTTAGGTTTTCGGTCTCCTTCATAAGGATTGATCGGTTGTAAATTTATTCATTCTATTTTGCACAAGAAAATACAATCTTCTTGTTTATTGAGCAAACCCTTCTCTCTCTCTCTCTCTCTCTCTCTCTTTATTACTTCCTTGTAACAAGTTATTTGCATGTAGGATATCTAGGGATATGTGGATTTGTTCATTATCAAATCATACATTAGTCATATATTAAAAGATATAGCTTGAAACAATAACTTATATATCTATCAAATGATGTGTTTTTTTTTTTAAAATATTATTTATTATTTTAAAAATTTAATTTTTTGGGTAGAAAGTGTATATTTAATAGACACTTCTAGTTGAAAAATTTATGATCCATAAATCTATATCTAACAAAAACTACTTTTTAATTAATTATACTTAAATTCAATTATATTTATAAATTGACCTAACATAAACGTGTAGCTGTACCAATAACTATCATGCATACATTTTCTAGACGTTTCACTATTCATATTTTACACTAACAATAAAAATACCTTATTCTATCATAATGACAAATGTTTAATATTAATGATTATTAAAAGGATCTCACATTGATGCACACCCCTCACTAGAGACTTCATATTAATGATTATTAAAATGCTCTCACATTAAAGCACAACCCTCACTAGACGCAATATAGGTAATGTGATATCTTAATTCTCACTATCCTTTGATGACATATCATATTATTGCATGCTATGGTTAACCAAGACCTTATTTAATATCCTCACAATTAATTGCATTTTGTGCATGCAACTAAGTAAGAGAGCATACATAATTGCTAATGCTACTCTACCTAATTGAGTCAAAATGATTATCACATGATTATATTCAATTTCATATTTTTCAAGTGTAGTATCATTTTAACAATTGAGTGTAATGTTATTTTAGCTATTTGTACAATCTCATGCCAATTGTTATTAAGTACTATCTAGTGTTGTGTCTAAATAGTATCTTATGGTTTCTCTCAGTATTGTTCTATTTTGATTTTTTTATTCATATATAGTTAGCAACTATGTTTGTCCTTATTATAGACTAATTTGATGTGTGAACTACTAATTATATCAATTCTTTTTGAAGCCTACAAGTATCTTAGGTGGAGTGTTCATTATAAGAGTATATATTGAATTTGGCATTGACATCTACATCCATAATTCTATTTCTTGTATGTGCTTGAAATATTTACTTTTGCATTGGTTGCTTGATTTTAGTTTAATGTGCATCTTGATGTTAGCTCCACTACTATTAAATATACAATTTGTAAAAATAACTCATAAATTTTAATCTTTTTATACATGCCATAACTATATACAAAGCTAGGAAAAATATATGTAAAAGCATTATGTTCTAAAATGTGCAACTTTCTATGTAGAAGCACAAATCCTCCATCTCCAGTCACATGAAGTTGAAGATAAACTAGCTAATATATACTCCAGATTTAAAATATGTCGAGGTGCATCAAAGCGTTGAGCTTTTTTAAATGTATACTAAAGGTAAATGATGAAAAATAGTAATTCCTCGATGCATCTTGGTGTATTTTAAATATAGAGTATATATTATCTTGTAGCTGCCACAATGAATAAATTAATTTGTTTATGGTTAAAATTTAACATTACAATTTTAATCATGTTTGGGTTTAGTATTAGGGTTAGAGTTAGTTTATATTTATTATTATAATTAGGGATGGGGTTTAGTGTTTAAGTTGGGTTTATGGTCATGTTTACAAGTGGAATTATGGTAAGTGTTAGTGTTAGGCCTAGGGCTAGGACTTAGATTATGATTATAAAATTATATTTATGTTAGAAATAAATTTTTGATCAATGCCATGGGAAAGGTTCAAATTACTATTAGGATTAGGATTCCAATTATAATCAGGTTAAAAGTGGAGATTTAGATTTGGGCAAGGTTATGGTTATGACTTGGGTTAGGTTTAAGGTTAAGATTAAAGTTAGTATTAGTATTATAGTTAGGATTTCATTTAATTTTAGGATAGAGTAAAGGATTAATTATTTTAGTTAAGGTTTAGGGTTTAGGAATTTGGTTAAGGTTATGGCTAGAGTAAAGCATTTATGGGAGGGTAGGGTTTATGATTTTAGTCAGGGTTAGGATTTAGGATTTAAGTTAGGATTATTATTAGAGTTAGGATTCAATGTTAAAGTTTAATGTTAGGGTTGGATTTATGGTTAGGGTTAGACTTTATTTTTATGGTTATGATTATGTTTAGGCTTTACATCAAAGTTAAGGTTAGGGTAGAGAATCATATTAGAATTATGATTAACACAATGGAATAGTAAAGATTGAGATTATATTATTTATTATGAAACAAGAATAGTTATGATAGGTTAAAATTTCTAGATTGAGATTAGTGTTAATGTTAGAGTTCAAACAATGTCCAATCTTAGGGTTTATATTATGGTTAGGATTATGCTTATAATTAGGATTTTGGTTGGAGAGAGATTTAGTATTTAGTATATTTTTGGCATGTGCATTGTAAATAGTATTTCATTTATATTTTCACATTCATTTAAATATATCATTTTATGATACACATTTTATAATTATGTTAATTTCACACATTATAGAAAGCTATGTATAAAATAATGGTTAGGCTTAGGACTAATACTTGATGCTTAGGATTATGCTTAGAATTAGGATTCAAGTTACAAATAAATTTAATGTTTCATATATTTATAACATGAATATTGTAATTAATGTAAGAAACATATCTTCCACTTCCATACAAAACAATCTTTGAATACCACACAAATTAGTAAGTCATGCATATAGACTTGTAGAAGTACACTCTACACATCACCTCAATATAGAGTTATGAAAGTATACACATCACCTCAAGAACTAAAAAAAATTCACTTTCCTTGTATTCTAATGTAATTTAAAGAAAATTGGAAAATATTTATAAAATGAGTATTAATATTTTTACAACACACATAAAAACTACATATATAATGTAAGTATTCTTATTTTTTAATCAAAACTATATAAATCAAAGAGAATAAGAATGTTCAACTATAACCATTTTAAATAACTAATAAGTATTAAAGGTCAAAGAAGAAATAACTATATGTAAAACACTTCACTGAAATGATGTAAGTACATGATATATTCTTTAATGATCAAAATGGTATTACAACCTTTATTAGTGCAATGATTAGGATGTACTTCTTTTATCATAGATGGAAATGCACCTACTTTTAGAGATGTCTCATGAACTACTTTTGCAACATCCTCCATTTTCCATATTTCAAGATCTTCTAGATCATCAATCGTTAAGGTTGTGTGTTCAATGGGTTTAACAATACTTTTCTAGTACTCTATAACTAATCTTGCACATTTGCCAATATCAATTTCAAAAAAAGCATTCAAGTTTACATAGCTATTTAGGCTTCCAACAATGATTTCTGATTTGTTTTCAAAAGTATCCATAGTTTGAATTCTTTGTTGCAAAATAAAAATAGAAAAGATAGGTATTTCAAAATTATGAGAGTTAAATTATCCATAATTTACAGTAAAATAAGAATTAAAATAAATAGTGTTTAGTAAAACATGCTATGATTTTTTTTTAAACACTATAGATAAAAGATTGGCTTACTAAAATAATTTGAAATAACAAATAAAATATAAATATTCTTAAATTCAATTATATTTTACTATTCATATTTTACACTAATTATTAAAAGGCTTCTACATTTATGCATAACCCTCACTAGAGTCACATTGATGCACAAGCCTCACTAGAAGCAATGTAGGAAATGTGACATCTTAATTTTATTACATATCATATTATTACATGATATGGTTACCTAAGGCCTTATTTAATATCCTCACAAATAATTACATTTTGTGCATGCAATTAAGTAAGAGAATCTACATAATTGATAATGTTACTCTACCTAATCAAGAGAATCTACATAATTGCTAATGTTGCTCTACCTAATCAAGTCAAAATGTTTATCACATGATTATATTCAATTTCATAGTTTTCAAGTGTAGTATCATTTTAACCATTGAGTGTAATATTATTTTATCTATTTAAATAATTATTAAATACTATATAGTATTTTCTCTTACTAGTATCTTATGGTTTTTCTTTGTATAGTTCTATTTTAGTTTTTTTTATTCATCAATAGTTAGTATCTATGTTTTTTCTTATTGTAGATGTTTTTGATGTGAACTACTAATTAAATCAATTATTTTTGGAGCTTGCAAGTATCTTGGGTGGAGCATTATGTATAAGAGTGTATATTGAATTGACATTGGCATCTACATCCACAATCATACTTCTTGTATAAGTGCCTAAAATATTTACTTTTGTATTGGTTGCTTGATTTTAATTTGATGTTAGCTCCAATGCTAGTATGGGAAAATGGGAACACTCTTTACAAGCGCGTATATTGAAGTGACATCTACATCTTTAATTGTATCCCTTTTATGAGTGCCTAAAATAATTACTTTTCTATTGGTTGTTTGATTTTAGTGTGTGTGCATTTTTATGCTAGCCCAAGGACAAGTCAAATCAAGAACAAAAAGTACCAATAAATATGACATAGCTTAGTTTACATGTTCATTTTCAATTAGCCCTGACTTGCTTTTTCTTAATGGTAATGTGATTTCAAATTATTGCTAAAAACTAGAATCATTCCTTAAACTTCTATATTTTTTCTCCTAATTTAAATTTATAAATATTAAAATAATATTTTATCAAGTATACAATTTGGAAAACTAGCTATTAGATTTTTTATAATTTAAATATTTGTATGCATGCTACACCTACATATAAAATTGAGAAAAATACATCTAAAAACTTTGTGTTCTAAAAATTCCAACTTTTATGTAGATGCACAAATCATCCGCATGGAGATAAAGATAAAAGATGAAAATCCAAGTCTTTCTTCTTTTTCTCCCATTTTCCTTGGGATGTTCATCTCATACAAATTCAACAACTTTCCTTTTTCCACATAAAATAGTAAAAAGAAAACTGAAAATAAAATTCAGTGGGAAGTTTTCTTGAAATTGTTTTGTACATTCACACAATAAATGGAATCACTTGGACTTTGTGCAAATCCAAACTAGTGTATCAAACTTTCAAAACCATCTCTTTCACCATTGTCCAAAAGTTTACATGTAAAGTCACTTATTATGATAATCTTGAGAAGATGAATATGATAACTTAAATAACTAGTACATGGATTTCAATAGACAAATAAGAGCATAAATGAAATAAAGTGTGAGGCCTCACCCTGGCCCATCATAGCATATCATAATAGTTTATTTGTATTAAATATACTTTATATTTTGAGATCTTGTTATATGTTGGACTATTTTGGACTATTATTTAGACTATTTGATACTATGTGATGCTTTATTTTATGGTGATTATTTATGATGTTAGAACTTATTGATGATGCTTGATGATTATTTATAGTCATGTACTTGGTTGATTATTTTATTGAGGAGTATGAAATTATGTTTGAATGCAAAGGTTAGATGGATCATATATTTGAAAATCATGAAATCTTACAAATGGTCATATCATGCTTAGGTTGATTATGCTAGTATTATATATGCAAAATGATTTAGAAATGGAAAAATGTTATTCAAAATTTAATTGAGATATATTTTATGTTTTGATTCAATTACAAATATGAAATTGATTTAGGATTTATATATGCATATGATTTATTTATCTTGGACCACTGATATGTGGTTTGAGTGTGTAGGAAATAACCATGGTAAAATGGAGAACCAAGACTATACCTTTGTATCTACTGAGAATGCCAAGGCTATATCTAAGGAAGAGATCTTAGCCTCGTTGTTTAGTATTTTACTTTTTGAATGTAATGTGAATAACTATGTTAGATTATATTTTCCACTCGTAATGTTTAGTGCATATTTTAAAGTGTCACTTGACACTTGTATTGTTATGTGTATAAGTGGCAAGTCAGATTTAGATATTAGCAAAAGACATCTAACCTTATTTCTAACCTATTAGAAATGTTTTAAGTTATATCCCCTTGCATAAAATTATCATATGAAGGAAATAAAAAGGCCCGTTCATGGGTGTGGTGGGGTTAATCCAACCTTGAAAAGGGAGAAGGCATTATGGACACCTCCAAAGGAGGGATGGATCAAAATTAATTTTGATGAGGCTGCAAGGGGAAACCCAGGTGTATCAGGATGTGGATGTATGGCAAGAGATCATAAAGGCAATATCATTGCATTCATAGCCAAAAGATTGCTACACAGAACAAATAATATTGCAAAATGTCAAGCTACCAAGGAAGCTTTGGAATTAGGAGTTCAAATTGGAGGTCGACAAATAAATTCAGAAAGGGATTAAGAAATCATCATCTAAAGAAAGGAAAGATAGAAGCATGACAATTGGATCAAAGCATTACACAAGTCAAGGAGTTGCTGTTGGACTTTGAGGACTTTAATATTTCTCACTGTTATAGGGAAGCAGATAAAGTGGCGGATCGACTAGCCAACTTAGGTGCCAATTCAAGATTGGGTCCTCAATATGTTATTTGTGAGGACTTCTACCACCTTGGAGAGTAAATTAAGTAAGAAAAGTTGATAATCGTAAGTGTAAATATCTCACTCATGGTACTCCAATTGGAGGTCTAAACCATTATGTTTGAGAATCATGAGGACATTAACCACTACAAGGAAAGCAAAATTGATCATGAAATCAAGCATCACTCACACATGTCAAAGAAGGGTGGGGTTGGCTTGGGTACAATTTTTAGTGTTTCTAGAGAGTTTCAAGAGTATTAAATCCAAGTGGAAGACGAGATGAGATCATTGTTTATCATAGAGAACAAAAATGGAGGCAAATTTTTCCCTTGGCTCAAATTCACAAATTCAAACTTATGAAGCATGGATTTCTCTAAGGTGACTGAAACAAATTTTCATCATTGAAGATATAAAATTTATGAAGGGTGTTTAGCTACTATTTGGGCTAGAATATCTGGATGATTTTTGGAAAACAAAGTCTAATTTGGATGTTGCCTCTCTATTTCTGGCATTAGCTCTATTGGTGGGG
The DNA here is from genome assembly GCA_028749045.1 of Cupressus sempervirens. Taxonomy (NCBI): domain Eukaryota; kingdom Viridiplantae; phylum Streptophyta; class Pinopsida; order Cupressales; family Cupressaceae; genus Cupressus; species Cupressus sempervirens. Next base: position 38,009,901 of record CM053790.1, read on the forward strand.
AGATCAAGAGATGAAGTTTGAAGGGTGGTTGTGGCCAGTGTTGACCGACAATGGCTTTTGGGGGTGGATGAAATCATTGAGTGAGCGATTTTAGGGGTGGGCATCAAAATGGGCACTGAACCCTGGCGTTTGATTGGCGGAGGGGATTCGTCTATCCAACCATTGTTGGTTTGGCCATCCTTAAACCCATAGTGAGTGCATATCCCAAAAGTTGTAGAGGGATGGAAACTAATTGTGGAGTATATGGTTGAGAACATCTAGAAGCTGAAGGAGGAGGAACAGTTTTTCATGAAGGCAACAATGAGGAAAAGCACCCTGGCCCCAGGACAAAAACTTTGGCACCAATTGGTAAAGAAAGCTTAGCTGAAAGATGGGGTTTCAACTACAGAAGGAGTATGGGTTGATGCTTCCTTGCTACCAAAGAAGGATAAAGGCAAAGGAAAGCGGCACAGAGTGGGACATGGACTCTCAGTTGCGGAAGATCATGCTACCCCAACTTTTACTAGGGAGGAAGTAGCCAACTGGTTTAAGTTGTAGCTGATGATGGTGGGGTGGCATTTTATGTTTTGTAAATGTCTGGTTAATGTTGGGGTGGGTGTTTGTGTTTCTTGGTAGAGTGTTAATACTCCCTTTTTGGTGATGTTTACCAAATGATGTATGTAGGGGTTTGGGTGGCTATAAAAGCAAGGCTTTATGCCATATTGATATAATGTACTCTCTCTTTTAACATCAATACAAACTATATTACCAATCAACAAAAAAAAATTATCATATGAAGGCTTTAATTTAATTAAATTCAAATTTCAAGTTCAGGGTGATTTTAGAGAGCTTTATTAGAGTCCTAGGATGTTCTTTTGGTAAAATTTAGTTACCTACATGTTATTACTATATGTTAGGGCTTTAATTTTGACTTTACTTTAGTTTAAATCACTTTTCTAGCCCTTTTAAAATCCCATTTTTCAAGTATTGCGAAAATGGAAGAAATCTTACCCAACTTCTCACCTTATCTTTAGTGAGTTGGAGTTATAATCAAATAGGGAAACTTATTTGGAGTTAAAGAGTATTTTCTATTTCATGATGGAGAAAAAGGAGTTGAGTTTTTTTATTAAAGGGGATTTTGAAAACAAGGATTCATTCACCCACTCTCTAGTTTTAGAGATTTTTTGTTTTGGAGTTTTGATCAAGGATAGAGGGCTCTTCTCAAATCGGTTCATTTTCCATAGCTTGGAGAATGGTTGGAGCTTTTGCCATGTTTTAGGAATTATGTATTGTATTATTTTTTTGAATAAAAGTGTGTAATTTTGCTACATATGCATATGTGTATTGTTCATTGTCCATGTGGTATTGTTGGGTGTGGATAGATTTCTATTTTTTTCTTTCTCTTGATTTTGAGAATGTGATATTATGGCTATTGAAGGAGATCACTCACCCTTGGGAGGGAAAAAGTAGCCTTCAAGTGAAGGGGTTAGTTGGGCCTTTCCCCTGAGTGCAGAGTCTCTTCCCTAGAAGGAAGAGGGATAAGCATGTAGTATGGGCTGCATGTGCCAGTACATTGTTATGCTTTTTGTGGGTGATAAGGGGAGAATTTTTGTGAGAATTGGAATTTATTTTGTATTCCTTGTAAAGGCCAAATTTGGTTTTCTATATTTGGCTTCTCCTTAGGGTTTTTAGGCACACATTCACCCATTCTATTGGTTGCTATGGCACCCTATTGTGTAAGCTCAAAAAGGGTGTTGAATTTTGTATCCTATAATTGTTGTTTTATGTGTTGGTGCTTGATTGTTACTTGGTTGGTCTTGGTTCTCCAAGCTCAATGGGTGATCTCATAGAGACCTAGGTTGGGAGGTGAGCTCTCCATGGTTTTTAGTGTTGTTTTCTACAAGTTTATAAATGGATTTGTATTTAAGAAAAGCTTGGAAGATTTCATTTTCCATTGGAGATTTCAAGATGATTTATCTATGAGTATTTATAAAGTTATGTATGGTAAAGATCATATGTAGATCTTCATCTATGTATCTTGATTTATTGTAAAGATTCAAACATGATTGTAACTTATCAAAGAGAAAAGTCAATGTTGTGAATATATTTCACTTTAAATGTTTCTTTGAATATGATTAAAAGTATTGAAACTTGTAGCAATAACCTAAAAATGATTTGATATAATTTCTTAAAGTGTTTCAAAAAGTAAAATTGAATAGTATGTGTGTGTGTCTTGTTCAAAAATTTTGGGCATGACATAAGAATAAATACAACATAGTCAATATCGTGGGCAAACCCTTACATGAGAAAAACTCAATACTTGACCCGCATAAGGTTTGATTAAATCAATAAGAGATTACAACAAACTTGCACTACAAATTCCTACAAGAGTACCACCTCAAGTCAAGCTTGATGGAAATTTACAAGCATTCTTATAGCACCCAATCTTTCAAACAAAACTCAATGCTCAAAGTCCTCCCCAAGCCCTCTTTTTATAGGTTCTCACAAAATGGAAACCACTTGTTGTTTTACAATACCATGTCTAAAACCTCCTTGACACATATTACACACCCTTGAGTTGTGTTGCCCAAGATAGACATGAACCAGGTTAAAAATAGTCTCTCACGTCCAAATTCTTTTCCCTTATTTTTGACCCTTACAGTTGTCATGAAATGTGTCATATAAACTCTAAAAATTATGGGCATGACATCTTATGACAACTAATTTTGGCTTTTCAAGGCATCAACTTGTAGATAACCACCAAGTACATTATAGGAATCATCTATAAAATATTGCAACATTGAGACACATGTTTCTCAACATTATGCTTAAGGCATCAACCACCACATTTTCCTTGCCTTGTATTTACTTAACCACAATGTCATATCAAGAAATGTAATTTAAGTCTTCTACCATGATCGTTTATCTCAAAAAAAAAATTTTAACATATAAAAGAACCATATCATCTTGACATAGATTCCTTGTACATCATGTTTATTTTAAATTTTAAAATAAATTTTAATCTTTCTTGATAGGAATATTTCAGTATTGATGATCTATTTTATTTTTTTAAAAGAAGTTAGTCAAATATTAAAAGATATAGTGATTTATATATCTATTGAAGGATTTTTTTTAAATATTTTTATTTTTATAATTTAATTTTTGTGATATAAAGTATTTAATAATCACTTCTAATTGAAAAAGCTATGACCCATAAATCTATCTAAATCATATATCTAACCAAAAAAATATTTTAATGTTGCACATATCATAAAGCCATGCATATAGACCTATAGAAGTATACTCTACACATCACCTCAATATAGAGTTATGAAAGTATACTATACACATCACCTCAAGAACTAAAATAAATTCACTTTCCTTGTATTCTAATGTAAGTTAAAGAAAATTGGAAAACATTTATAAAATGAGTATCAATAATTTTATGACACATAGAAACTACATCATATATAAAGTAAGATTTTTTTTTTTCAAAATTATATAAATCAAAGAGAATAAGGATGTTCCACGATAGCCATTTTTAATAACTAATAAGTATCAAAAGGTCAAAGAAGAAATAACCATATGTACAACACTTCATTGTAATGATGCAAGTACATGATATATTCTTTAATGATCAATATGAATCATTACAACCTTTATTAGTGCAATGATCAAGATATACTTCTTTCATCATAGATGGAAATGCACCTACTTTTAGAGATGTTGTTAATCTCATTTTGGTTTTGACATTATAGTGACAAAACACTTAGTCATTTTTTTAGCAAAGAACAATGCAAGTCAAGTGTAGAGTTCATGTCGAGTGATTAGAGTGAGCAAAGAAATCAGTGTGAGTTGAGTGATCAAAGAATGTCGAGCATAAGTTTCCAAACAATATATGTTGATTAATATGACTAGTCACTGCCAAGCAGTAGATAGTTTGTACCTAGTCACTCTAGTGTCAAGTAGTCTATACATGTCGAGTGATTTAGGTGTCGAATAATAGTAAGTGTCAAGTTCTACAGAAGATGAGTTACAACATTCAGAGCATAGTGAAGGCCGAGCATGAGAGCCTATTGATGTCGAGTGAACAATGAATGACATAGATTTTTGTTATGGCATAAACTTCTATATAAACCATTTTTGGTCAACATAAACATGAATTCTTGATTATAAGAGATAAGTATGGAGTCATATTACAAATCCCTATGCAATGCATGCAACCAATCAGATCAAGGGAAGCATTAGGCGCAATAAGGATCAATCACAGTCATTGATTTTGACCTAATCCATCTCCACCAATGTTTATTTAAGAAAGATAAACCATAAGTTTATCAATGCACGAGGAAATGAATGCTAAGAGTTGAGAAGGCATTCATGGTGGCTATGATGGCTATGACCGAGTTATGCAAAGAAGAATTAGTCTAGAGGAATAGAGACAAGTAGTGAGAGGATTATAAAGGATAGATCTTATCAGAAGGATCAAGAAATAACCAATAAAGAGGAGATCTAACATTAAGCAGAAAGGTGTCGATCAAAGATCAAGTGTTGAATCATTCTAATGGGTGATACAGAGTAGATCTCTTAACCAAGTGCTTACTTAATTGTGAGTTAAAATCCTTTAGCAAGGTGAGACCTAACAGTCTGTCTAAGCCTTTAACAGGTCAGACCCCTCACAGGGTAGATCAGAGTTTATGGTCAAACCTTTGTAGCCATAACTGGCCACAATTTACAATTGCAATAGTGAAGATTTGTGGGTGACATCCCCACCCTAGTTTTACCTTCTCCTTGGAGGGTTTCTAGGTAACCAAAATCTTATGGATTATGTGTTGATTTACTTTATGTTATGGATGTCATGAATGGTTAGTTATTTCAATTTACACACAACATTATGAGATGGATGTATGGTGAATTGTTTTTAAGGTTAAAGTTTTAAAGTGTTGATTCACCCCCCACACACGCCCCCCCTCTTCCAAAACTTACTTTCCCATTGGTATTTCCAACAGATGTATCATAAACTTCTTTTGCAACATCCCCCATTTTCCATATTTCAAGCTCTTCTAGATCATCAATCATTAAGGTTGTGTGTTCAAAGGGTTTAACGATACTTTTGTAGTACTCTATAACTAATCTTGCACATTTGTCAATATCAGTTTCAAAAAAAACATTCAAGTTTATAGAGCCATTTGGGCTTCCAATAATGATTTCTAATTTGTTTTCAAAAGTATCCATAGTTTGAATTCTTTGTTGCAAAATAAAAATAGAAAAGATAGGTATTTCAAAATTATGAGAATTAAATTATCTATAATTTACAATAAAATAAGAATTAAAATACCATAAGCTTCTTAAATAAATAAGTAACCAATGCCATAAGCTTCTTAAATAAAAAAGTAACCAATACCATAAGCTTCTTAAATAAATAAGTAACCAATGCCATAAGCTTCTTAAATAAATAAGTAATCAATGCCATAAGCTTCGTAAATAAATGAGTAACCAATGACATAAGCAAATTAAATAAAGAAACCAATGCCATAAGCAAATTAAATAAACGAGAAACCAATGCCATAAGCAAATTAAATAAAGTAAAAAATGTCATAAGCAAATAAGAAACTAATGACACAAGTCTTTTAAATAAAGTCATAAGCTTCTTCAATAAATGAATAATTAATCCCATATTAAATAAAGATATATTAAAAAAATAAAATAGAGACAATGATTTCAAAATTGAAATCATTGTCTCTATTTGTAAATACTCATTTTTCTATTTTTCTAATGTATAAATAAATTCAAGATACTAAATGGTTGAATTAACTAAAACAAGCACAGAAAACATGCTATAATTTCTTTTAAACACTATGAATAAAAGATTGGCTTACTAAAATAATTTGAAATAACAAATAAAATATAAATATGCTTAAATTCAATTATAGTTTACTGTTCATATTTTACACTTATTATAATAATACCTTATGCTAACATAATAAAAAAGACTTCATGTTTGATTATTAAAAGGCTCTCACATTTATGCATAACCCTCACTAGAGTCACATTAATACAAAAGCCTCACTAGAAACAATGTAGGAAGTGTGACATCTTATCTCACATTGATGCACAAGCTTCACTAGAATCAATGTAGGAAATGTGACATCTTAATTCTCTATATCCTCCAATGACATATCATATTATTACATGCTATGGTTACCTAAGGCCTTATTTAATATCCTCACAAATAATTACATTTTGTGCATGCAATTAAGTAAGAGAATCTATATAATTGATAATGCTACTCTACCTAATCAAGATAATTTACATAATTGCTAATGCTACTCTACCTAATCAGGTCAAAATATTTATCACATGATTATATTCAATTTCATAGTTTTCAAGTGTAGTATCATTTTAACCATTGAGTGTAATATTATTTTAGCTATTTATATAATCTCATGTCAATTGTTATTGTTACCAAGTAGTATCTAGTATTTTCTCTTAGTAGTACCTTAAGGTTTTTCTTTGTATTGTTCTATTTTAGCTTTTTTGTAATTCATAAATAGTTAGTACAACTATGTTTGTTCTTATTATAGATGCTTTTGATGTGAACTACTAATTATATCAATTATTTTTGGAGCTTTCAAGTATCTTAGATGGAGCATTATGTATAAGGGTGAATATTGAATTGACATTGGCATCTACATCCACAATTGTACTTTTTGTATAAGTGCCTAAAATATTTACTTTTGTATTGGTTTCTTGATTTTAATTTGATTTTAGCTCCAATGCTAGTTTGGGAACACTCTTTATAAGAGTGTATATTGAAGTGACATCTACATCTATAATTGTATCCCTTTTATGAGTGCCTAAAATAATTACTTTTCTATTGGTTGTTTGATTTTAGTATGTATGCATCTTTATGTTAGCTCAAGGAAAAGTCAAAACAAGAACAAAACATGCCAATAAATATGACATAACTTAGTTTACTTTTTCATTTTCAATTAGCCTTGATTTGCTTTTTCTTAATAGTAACACAATTTCAAATTATTGCTAAAAACTATAATTGTTCCTTAAACTTCTATATTTTTTCTCTTGATTTGAATTTATAAATATTAAAATAATCTTTCATCAAATATACAATATGGAAAAGTAGTTGTTAGATTTTTATAATTTAAATATAAAATTGAGAAAAATACATCTAAAAATTTTGTGTTCTAAAAATTCCAACTTTTATGTGGAAGCACAAATCATCCACATAGAGATAAAGATAAAAGATGAAAACCCAAGTCTTTCTTCTTTTCCTCCCATTTTTCTTGGGATGTTCATCTCATACAAATTCACCAACTTTCCCTTTTCCACATAAAATAGTAAAAAATAAATTGAAAATAAAATTCAGTGGGAAGTTTTCTTGAGATTGTGTTGTACATTCCCATAATAAATGGAATCACTTGGACTTTGTGTGAATCTAAACTAATCTATCAAACTTTCAAAACCACCTCTTTCACCATTGTCCAAATTTGTACACGCAAAATGACTTACTACGATAATCTTGAGAAGATGAATATGAAAACTTACATAACTATTACATGGATTTCAATAGACAAATAGGAGCATAAATGAAATAAGAATAAACACAACATAGTGAATATCATGGGAAAACCCTTACAAGAGAAAAAATCCACACTATATGACTTCTGTAATGTATTATCAAATCAATAGGAGATAACAAAAAACTTGCACTACAAATTCTTACAAGAGTATCACCTCAACTCAAACTTAAAGAAACTTTACAAGCATTTTTCTAGCACTCGGTCTTGCAAACAAAAGTCAATGTTCAAACCCCTCTCCAAGCCCTCTTTTTATAGGTTCTCACAACATGGAAACCACTAGTTATTTTACATTACCATGTGTAAAACCTCCTTGACACATATTACACACCCTTGAGTTGAGTTGCCCAAGATAGACATGAACCAAGTTAACAATAGTCTCTCACATCCAAATTTTGTTCCTCTATTTTTTACTATTACAGTTGTCATGAAATGTGTCATATAACCTCTAAAAATGGCCCTCCTATATTATCTTATGGGCATGACATCTTATGACAACTAATTTTGGCTTTTCAAGGCATCAACTTGTAGATAACTACCAAGTACATTTTAGGAATCATCTAGAAAATATTGCAAGATTAAGACACATGTTTCTCAACATTCTTCTTAAGGCATCAAGCACGACATTTTCCTTGCCTTGTACATATTTAAAACCACAAAGTGATATCAAGAAATGTAATTTAAGTCTTCTACTATGATCATTTATCTCAATTTTTTGTCCAAAACATAAAAGAATCATATCGTCTTGACATAGATTCTTTTTATATCATGTTTATTTTAAGTTTTTAAATAAATTTTAGTATTTCTTGATAGGAATATTTTAGTATTGATGATCTTAATTTTTTTTAAATAGAACTTAATCAAATATTAAAATATATAGTTTGAAAAATGATTTATATATCCATTGAAAGATATATATTTTAATATTATTATTTTTTATAATTTTATTTTTGTGATATAAAGTAAGTATTTAACATACACTTCTAATTGAAGAAGTTATAGAACTTAGTCAAATATTAAAATATATAGTTTGAAAAATGATTTATATATCCATTGAAGGATATATATTTTAATATTATTATTTTTTATAATTTTATTTTTGTGATATAAAGTAAGTATTTAACATACACTTCTAATTGAAGAAGTTATGACCCATAAATCTATCTAAATCATATATCTAACAAAAACTATTTTTTAATTAATATACTTAAATTCAATTATGTTCATAAATTGACCTAACATAAAGTTATAGTTTTACCCATATCTGCCATGCAAACATTCTCTAGATTTTTCATTATTTAAATATTATCCCAACAATAATATACCATATGCTTACAAAATGACAAAGACTCCATATTGATGATTATTAAAAGGCTCTCACATTGATTTACAACCCTCACTAGTCTAGAAATGATGTAGGAAATGTGACATCTTAATTCTCTTTTTCCTTTCATGACATATCATATTATTACATGTTATTGTTATCGAAGCAATATCTTATAGTCTCTCACATTTATTTACAACCCTCACTAGACTAGAAACGATGAAGGAAATGTGACATCTTAATTCTCTTTTTCCTTTCATGACATATCATATTATTACATGTTATTGTTACCGAAGGAATATCTTATAGGTTGATCATATTTTTATGATTATGTCTTATTTAATATCCTCATAATTAATTGTATTCTATGCATCCAATTCAATCAAGAGAACCTACATAATTGTTAATGCTACTCTACCTAATTAGGTAAAAAATGATTATATTTAATTTTATAGTTATCAAGTATAGTATCATTTAACCATTGATTGTAATATTATTTTAGTTTTTTATTCAATCTCATGTCAACTGTTATCAAGTAGTACCTATGGTTGTCTCTTAGTAGTATCTTATAGTTCCTCTTTAGTATGGTCCTATTTTACTTTATTTTGGTTCATAAATTGTTAGTAGCTATGTTTGTTCTTATTAAAGATGCTTTTGATGTGAGTTAATACTTATATCAATTCCTTTTGGAGCTTGCAAGTATTTTATGTGGAGCATTCTTTTTAAGAGTGTATATTGAATTGACATTGACATCCACATCCACAATTGTACTTCTTGTATAAGTGCCTAAAATATTTACTTTTGTATTGATTGCTACATTTTAATTTGATGTGCATCTTGATGTTAGCTCACATGCTACTCTAGGGACACTCTTTATAAGAGTGTAAATTGAAGTGACATCTACATCTATAATTGTACTCCTTTAATGGATGCAAAAAATATTTAGTTTTCTATTGTTAGTTGATTTTAGTCTATGTACACATCTACATCTATAATTGTTCTCCTTTAATGGATGCAAAAAATATTTACTTTTCTATTGTTGGTTGATTTTAGTCTATGCACATCTTTATGTTACCTTACGAGCAAGTCAAAATATAGACAAAATATACTAATATGTATGGCATAACTTCTTTTTCTTTTCTTTTTTCAATTTAAAGTTACTTGCTTTTACTTAATAGTGACTTGATTTCAAATATTGCTAAAAACTTAAATCAATCCCCAATTTTCTTATTGTTTATCCATATTTTAAATTTTATAAATTAAAAAAATCTTTTATCAAATATAAAATTTATAAAAATATTACAAAAATATTACAAAAATAAATTATATATATATAAATTTAAATACTTTTATACTTACCTTTTAAAAAACATTGGAAAAATTATATCTAAAAACTTTTATAATTTAAAAATAAACACTAATCATCCACATAGAGATGAAGATAAAAGATGAAAACCCAAATCTTTCTTTTTTTTCTCCCATTTGTCTTTAGGATGTTCATCCCATACAAATAAAATAGTAAAAATAAAACTACAAATAAAATTCAAGCGGGAAGTTTCTTGAGATTGTGATGTACATTCCCACAATAAATGGAATCGCAAATCCAAACTAATTTATCAAACTTTCAAAACCACTTCTTTCCCCGTCGTACAAATTTGTAGTAGTCGGTACAAACGTGTTGTCCGCACTGAGTGCCGAAATAAATATCATTCGTGTTTTTTCCTCCAACGAAAATGAAAGATTTTATGGGCAAGTTTTAACTGATTTGGATACCTTAACGGATGAATGAATGAGTATTTATATTTAAAATCTAAATGACGACTCTACTAATGACTCTTTCGTGGTCTCTTTTCTAAGAATAAATCAGTCGTTTATATTATCTCTAAATTAAAAAATGTATAAAGACTTTTTTAATTCAATCAATTATTTGTGCATCTTAATTCCTTTTATCTATTTAAATTTTAGATTTACGAAACTCTTTATGGCCTGTTTGGTCGTGGGTATAGGAATGGAGAATAGGCATGTAATATTGGGAATAGGAATGGCTATTCCAATAACAGGTATTTTTTGGAATGGGTATAAGCTATTCCTATTCCTATTCCTATTCTACGTATTCCTATTCCCTATTCCAAGTGACGAACCAAACAGAAAATGGAAAACGTATTCCAACTTTTCTATTCCTATCCCAGCAACCAAAGGACCCTTACTTTTATGTCTTGGTGTTAGATCATGAACTTTGAACCATTTCTTCCCTTGCTTTCATGTCTTGTTAGTCGATCATGAACTTTGACCCAAAACATGGAATCTACAAGATCAAGTTCCGAAAAAAATAAGCTAAAAAATCAACTTACTATAAATTTGTCAATAAAGACACATTTTTCCTCTTGACCCTTCTTTCTTTTTGACTCTCTTTGTATTGAATAATTTTTTTATCATATTTCCTTTACTCCTATTTTAAAAATATTATAAGAAAATCTATTTTTCCAAAATGTTGAAATAAATATGAACATTTTTTAAAGTTACACATGACCGTCAAAATCCTAGTATTAAAAAAAGATCTCTCTAAAATCCTTTCTATAAATGGTATGTTAACTAAAAACTAAATTCAAGACATATATTGAAAACAAAAGGAATATATATTTATTATCAGATTCTCACTAGTTATTTGTAACATTGATACGTGTATTTATATTTGTAGATGAAATTGTATATATCTATTATTCAATGTAATACTGAAAATAAGACCATACTCTATAATTTATTGTCACGGCGAACAAGCTCAAGAATGTCCAAATCAAACTGAAAAACTCATCACTCTATATAGTAGATTATAATCACAAAATATGATCTAAATGGAATGTTAAAAAGAAAAAAGTTATATATTAGATTGGTCAAATGAAACATATTTGCAGTAATAATGTGTGAGGGTGAAGTAAGCGGCGGGAAGGAGTTCAACCGAGCAAAGCAGTAAAAAGTAAAACAAGCATCAAAAAGCTCAGAAAAATAACGAGTAAAAGAAAAAATAGGGGATAGAAACAGTTTACCTTGAGCGGGCAAAACAGCACAAGGAAAAAAAACAAAAGATTCAATGCACTTTGCCACTAAACCAAGTAAACAGCTACAAAGTCAAAATAAGCTGAAACCAAATAATAATAATAATGATGATGATGAAACTAGAGCAGAAACATAATAATAATAATAATCATCATTATTGAAATAATAATAATAAAATAGGAGTTTTTCCAAATTACAAAAGTTAACGTCATCTTTTAGAGTTGATTACTCGATTATGATTTCAGCTCTGTCTAACAATAAACAAAACAATCTTTTTCTCGGAATCCGTGCGTCTATCGTGCGGAGCACGCCGGCCGCCGGCAAATGTTCCCGGCGACGGGAAGTTGTTCTGTTGCTGTCAGTCAAAAATAATAATTAAAAACGGAACTGACCTTATCACGGGAAGAAATGGACAGGTTTATAAGACCTCGATAAGAAGTCGTACTTATCAGATTAGACAGCTACTGTGGCACAGTATACGAAAGCGACAGATTGATCAGATTGTAAAACTCAAAACACTGTTTTTACTCGATTCAGTTGAAAAGAAGTAACAGCAGGAGAATGAATGCGTGGGAATTCGGGGTCGGTGATGCCTAGAAGAATTAGGGTTCATAACCCAAATGGAGTATATTAGGTCCTAATCAAGAGATTTAATGGACTAATCAAACTTAATGGTAGTTTATTAGGCAGATTTAATGGACTAATCAATCTCAATGTACTTTTAATGCGTGTACAGATGGGGCATGTATATATTTGGGAAGAAATTATGATGAGATTTGATTAGTTGGATTTAGGAATGGATCGGGTGTGAAGGAAAGGAAGGAAGAGACTATACCCACAATTTATAATAATGCCGATTGGGCAGGCAGAGGCATTGTACAGTAGTACTGGTTGGTTTAAGGCATGTTTTGTTTACTTATTTATTATTACTTATAAAAAAATTGCGTGTTTTGTGTTTTGTCGTTGTAGAGGCAGTTCAATGCTCCTGTTGATGGGGTGTGCTGTCATCTACTTTTGTGCCCTTATATATAGTTTTTCTTTTCGTTGGTTCTCCTCCTCCTGATTTTTTGTTCAAGTATCGACAGGCGCTTTTCTTTCTTTCTTTTCTCTCTTTCCTAGGGAAGCACGCGAGCAGCAGCATCTAAAGGCATAGATAAATGGGTGAATGAGATAATAACTGGTGTTCAACATAAACTTGTGGCAGAGATTCAGAGCATTATTCCGGCAGTCTATGGGAGGAAACTGCATTTTCTATATTCAGATCCCTCACAAGGTCTCGGACAGAAGCCCTGTTTTTTCTCAGCAGAGGAAGCGGATTTCACTGGACTCTTGACCTGAATAGAGAACAAATTAGGGTTTGCGGTGAGGGATATATATAGATCTGCGTGTTGTATTGGGTTTGTTGCGCTGGAGGCAGCGGGAGCAGACATGACCTCTTTGAGCAGGGAACTGGTGTTCCTAATCTTGCAGTTTCTCGATGAAGAGAAGTTCAAGGAAACTGTACACAAGTAAGCTTGGGAAACGCTAAAGATGGGTTACCTTCCTTTTAATGGATTTTCTTGGTTTTTTGTTTTGCTTTTCCAATCCATTTTTGCTTGGTTGTGATGTTTTGGGTTTGTGGAAAATTATAGATTGGAGCAAGAATCTGGCTACTTTTTCAACATGAAGTACTTTGAAGATCAAGTTCAGGCAGGGGATTGGGAAGAGGTGGAAAGATATCTCTCTGGGTTCACCAAGGTGGATGATAATAGATATTCCATGAAAATTTTCTTTGAGATCAGGAAACAGAAATACCTGGAGGCTCTTGACAAGTAAGGGGTTTTTTTTCATTTTTTTCCATTTTTTTTCTTTTTCTAAATTTTAAAGTTTTTTCTGTTTTTGGTTATCAATAGGATGCCTATTTTTCAAAAAAAATATATTCTAGATATAAATTTTTTAGTTAGTTCTTCTTTGATTAATATGTAGAAAATACTAGAATGATGAGTTAATTTTCTATTTTTATAGAAATTTAATATTCTTCGTAAGATATTTACAAAATGGTTGGAAGATGTATCTTTGTTTTTTCATATTTTATTTTTTGGCAACTGTCTAAAGATTCCTTAAGTTTGTTTAGATGATTTAAAAAAAAAAAATTAACAGTTCTCAGAAGATGGTGGCTGTTATTGGGCATGTAAAAATGATTCTAGATGGTGTGTACTATTAGGCAAGATCGGGCTAAAGCTGTGGATATACTGGTGAAGGATCTTAAAGTATTTTCCTCTTTTAATGAAGAGTTATTCAAGGAGATCACACAGCTTCTTACTCTGGAGAACTTCAGGTACCATATTTGCAATCGATTTTTGTTTTATGCTCCTTTAGGGGATTAGAATAACTGTTTCTTTTATTTTTTTCAAATATGTTATCGACAATCTTAGGCATATCGAGTATTGTCTAATGGGTATATAGATATTCAAATAGATTAAAACTCTCATGGGGAGGTGGTAAGGGGAATGCAACTGCATTTTGTGAAGCTTTTTGTTCTTACAACAGCATTCATATTATTGATGATTATCAGGCAAGGGGTTTTCCAGTTGAAGCTTATTATGGATTTTTGTTTTTAGAAAATGAATTTGAAGGGTGTTGGATATAATTCACACAGGGAAAATGAGCAGCTGTCGAAATATGGGGAGTCAAAATCTGCAAGAAACGTCATGCTGATGGAGCTTAAGAAACTGATAGAGGCCAACCCTCACTTTCGGGAGAAGCTCCAATTCCCTGGACTTAAAGCATCTCGTCTCAGAACTCTTATAAATCAGAGGTAAGCTGCTTTTAGCTGAGTTGAGTACTTCCCAATGTTTTAATTAACATGAAAGGGCTTAAGTGGCATTTGGTATTTGCTGAATTACATAGTCTGCAAGGATTTATGTGAAAGAGGGGTATAGTTATAGTTATCATACTGAATTTTGGCACTGGCTTTTTATGTCCTTAGTCTAAATTGGCAGCATCAGCTTTGTAAGAACCCTCGACCCAATCCCGATATCAAGACACTTTTTATAGATCATACATGTGCACCGCCTAATGGAGCTCGAGCACCAACTCCTTCAAATAACCCACTTGTGGGGCCAATGCCAAAAGGAGCGACCTTTCCTATTGCTCCTCATGGTGTGAACCAACTGGTACAGAACCTTCACTCGTTCACTTTTCGTATTTCAGAATTTCTTATGTTTCTTTTGATCTAATGATGTTCCTAACTGATGATAACAATGAAAGCTCTTATTGATTTGATTTCAGCCATTTCAACCCACGGGTGGTCCTCCTGCTTCTCTGGGGTGGATGGCAAGTCCAAATCCTTCTGCTCCACATCCTGCGGTAGCTGCTGGGCCTGTATCTCTTACACCACCTCCAAATGCAGGTGAATTTACATGACAACAAGCCTGGGACATGCCTGCTTGAAACATAAGCTATATTTTTAATTAAAAGAAGCATTCAACAAGCTCAATGGCATGGGAAATAACTAATATTTCCTATGAGTTGCATCGGATAACATTGTTCATTTTAGATGTCTAAAGCCATGAAAGATTCTCTCATCTTCAATGCAATATATTCAAATGTATAGAAAATTCAATTTTCTAATTCCTTTTTTTGTTTGGCATCAGGTGCTTTTTTAAAACGACCTAGAACACCACCTTCAAATGGCCCTGCAGGTGACTATCAATCTGCTGAATCTGAGCATCTTATGAGGCGCATGCGAACTAGTCAATCTGATGAGGTGTGTGTAAAGTATATGTTGCAAGTTATTATTTGCAGTAGCAAGTCCAGTGATTATTATATGAAGAATAGTTCTCAGATTTTGTCAATGCTGAAACTTCGCATTTCTGTTTTCTTACAAGGTGAGCTATTCGGGCACTCATGCCATGTGCTCGCAAGATGATCTTCCCAAGATAGTGGCAAAAACTCTTAATCAGGGATCAAATGTCATGAGCATGGATTTTCATCCTCAGCAGCAGACTATTCTATTAGGTAAATTCCTTATTATTTGAAGTTGAATGATTCTTTCAATTTGGGAGATGGGACATTGGTTTTGTAAATATAGAGATTCTCAGTTTGTCTTGGAAATTTGAGTTCAGTTGGAACAAATGTTGGAGACATTGCAATTTGGGAGGTATCATCGAGGGAAAAGCTAGCTCAAAGAACCTTTAAAGTTTGGGACATTACTGCCTGCTCAATGCCAATGCAGGTAAGTGTAGTCTAGTTCAATGGGCTTGAACTATAATTCATAATAAGAAATATGAAAAACTATAATGCTGCAGAGGGTAATTATCCATTTTTTGCGGGGGTTATAATTATATATATTTTCTGTCATATTGTCTTAGGCGGCCCTAGTAAAAGATCCAGCTGTATCCGTGAACCGTTGTATCTGGAGCCCAGATGGACAAGTACTTGGTAAGTATTCTAAGGAAAATACTTGGGTAACTTGACCTCAGTGCATTGCCACTAATAACTTTTGTTAATGTTATTGTTTTTGAGTTGAGTATTATTTGCTTGGGTCATGATTCTTTCTATTGATATATAAACATACTTACATTTTGTCTTGTAGGTGTTGCATTCTCCAAGCATGTTGTCCACATATATTCTTATCATGGGGCAACCGATTTAAGGCAGCATCTAGAGGTTTGTTTGAACTGTGCATGCTTAAAAGACTTAAATCCAGCTTGTGGGTTTCTGATATCACTAGCATTTATTCACTTTCGTAAAATTCCCGCAGATTGATGCACATGTTGGAGGTGTGAATGATATTGCATTTTCTCACCCTAGCAAGCAGCTGTGCATTATAACATGTGGGGATGACAAAACTATTAAGGTAATCTAATCTGTCAGATATATCAACTCTTTGCAATTCAGTTTATGTGAGACCAGAGGTATAACCACCTCTTGCTGTAGGTATGGGACGCAGTAGCTGGTCGAAAGCAATATACATTTGAAGGCCATGAAGCACCTGTATATTCAGTTTGCCCTCACCATAAAGAAAGCATCCAGGTACTTATTTTCTGTAAACCTGATTGTTAGATTGACATGATAATTGAGTGTTTAAGATTTTCCATGCTGCTCTTAGCTTTGGTGTTTGATTACTACCAGTGTTGTGTCACCTTTCCTGATTTTGTGGAAGTTGGATTGATTGTAATTCTTGTCTGTATACAGTTCATTTTCTCTACAGCCATTGATGGAAAGATCAAAGCTTGGCTATATGATCTTTTGGGATCTAGGGTTGATTATGATGCCCCTGGGCTATGGTGCACTACAATGGCTTACAGTGCTGATGGAGCACGGTAATAAAGCTATTTGTTTTTTAGTTTTTTAAAATTATCTATACTTGTTGAATGTTGATGATAATGTATCAAAAAATTCATCCAATTTTACTTTCTGCTAGGCTTTTCTCCTGTGGAACAAGTAAAGAAGGTGAATCATTCCTGGTTGAATGGAATGAAAGTGAAGGAGCAATTAAGAGAACTTATTCTGGTTTCCGGAAGCGTTCCTTGGGTGTTGTACAGTTTGATACAACAAAGAATCGGTTTTTGGCTGCTGGAGATGAATTTCTAATTAAGTTCTGGGACATGGATAACATTAACATTTTGACAACTACAGAGGCCGAGGGTGGTTTACCTGTAAGAACTCGATAATCGCTTATGAGTGTGTTAGCAAGGCAGTGATATTTTTGGTTAATGTTTGAATTTTGTTGCTATGGGTTTCTTGGTCATATCTCAGCGCTTAATATTGTCACAAACTTCAGGCCAGTCCACGCCTTCGTTTCAACAAAGATGGTAACTTGCTAGCAGTCACAACCAATGATAATGGCATCAAGATACTAGCCAATGCAGATGGACTTCGTTTGATTCGTATGTTAGAGAGCAGAGCCTTTGAAGCAACAAGGTTGCCTACAGAGGCAATGGTATCTAAGGTAGAATCTTGATTACATGTGTCCATTCAGTATAGGCATGCCCATCTGTTGATTTTCAGAGAAAAGCCAAAACCCTTACTGAGTTTTTTCTTGTTCAACAGGCTCCAATTGTAAACATGATGCCAGCTGTAGTTAATGCACCCAGTTCCCTGTCCGGTGCGATGGAACGTACAGAGAGACTTCCACCAGCTGTATCTATGAATGGCTTTGTAAGTGGTTTCCTTGAGGATTTTCTTTAACAGTATATGGAGTCATGGCTGTTCTTTTGAATATTTGTAGAGAATATTTTCAGTTATTTAACATCTCGTAAGAAAAAAGTCTAACCACGATTCCACTTTCCCTTTTTCTGTTGCCATTCTCACAATTGTTTTACATTTTCGACACATGCAGAATAGTATAGATAGCAATCGGATAGCAGATGTTAAGCCAAGGCTATTAGAGGATTCTACAGACAAGAGCAAGAATTGGAAATTGACTGAGATCACTGATCAAGCCCAGTGTAAGTCTCTCAGGTTACCAGATGTGATGCATTCAAGCAAGGTAAGGTTTCATCTCTGTAATAAAAAATTGTGAAAGTACAGGACACATTGTACCATGTTTCTTCATACAAGTAGCAATACATGTATTTTGCAGGTTGCAAGACTGATATACACCAATTCCGGGGTTGCTGTTTTAGCATTGGCATCAAATGCACTCCACAAACTGTGGAAATGGTCACGGAATGAGAGGAACCCATCTGGAAAGGTGAGGTTTTGTAAGTAAAATAAAATAAAATTCATTGTTTCTTAGGAAATTTTCTTTGCAGTGACTAAGACAAGTGTTCTCTTCTACAGTCCACTACCAACGTTGCACCACAGATGTGGCAGCCAGCTAGTGGGATTCTTATGACTAATGATATCAGTGACACGAATCCAGAAGAAGCTGTTGCTTGCATAGCTTTGTCTAAGAATGATTCCTATGTAATGTCTGCCTCTGGTGGGAAGGTTTCCTTATTCAATATGATGACATTTAAGGTGCATATTTTTAATTAAGAATTTTCCATGTTTGTAACTACAGTCAGAACAAGGGTTTTTGAATTTTCAAAATCTGTCTTTTGCAAAAATGATTGTTGGGCTGGTCAACTTAGGAAATAGTTTCCTAATTCGGTTACATATCAGTTTCCTTTCTGTAACCAATGGTTTGGAAAGAAAGTATTTTGTGGCGTGCTAATAAGTTTTTATGGCAGGTCATGACAACTTTCATGGCACCTCCTCCCGCGGCTACTTTTCTTGCTTTTCATCCACAGGATAATAACATCATTGCAATTGGAATGGAAGATTCAACAATCCAGATATACAATGTTCGAGTTGATGAGGTACCACTTACGTGTCTGTCAATAAGTAACATTTTTTTTCTCTCCAATTTAGTACGTCTTAAAAAATTCCAGGCTCTAACTTTTGTCTTTTCAAAATTTGTGTAAATGAACAGGTAAAATCAAAGCTCAAGGGTCACCAGAAGAAAATTACAGGCTTGGCATTTTCTCATACTTTGAATATGTTGGTATCCTCTGGGGCTGATGCCCAGGTATGCCTTTTCTTTCTATATCCATTGCAATGCCATTTGTATGCTCACATTCTTGTAAGTCCTAACTATAAATGTTTTGCCAATGTTCTGGCAGCTCTGTCTCTGGAGCATAGATGGGTGGGAGAGGCGAAAATCAAAATTTATACAAGTACAGCCAGGAAGATCATCGCCAGTTGTTGGAGATACAAGAGTACAGTTCCATAACGATCAAGTTCACTTGTTGGTTGTTCATGAGAGCCAGCTTGCTATATACGAAGCTTCTAAGTTGGACCGTCTGCGCTATGTAAGACCTTGTCAGCAGTTGGAAATTCCAATCTATTAAGTGATTATGATGTTAGCTACCTTCTGTATATGGACATATGACTGATATCGCATTTTTTTACTGCAGTGGACTCCTCATGATTCTCTAGCAGCCCCCATTTCAAGTGCGATATATTCATGTGACAGTCTCCTAGTATTTGCAAGCTTCTGTGATGGTGCAGTAGGAGTATTTGATGCAGAGAGCTTGAGGCCACGCTGTCGTATTGCACCTTCTGCATATTTAGGATCAAGCATGAATAGGTAAATTGGCTCACTTAAGGAAAAATTAAGTGGTGTGTGAATAAATGGATCAAGCATTTTATGATTTAATGTATTGGTTGACTATTCTTGCAGTGTCTATCCTCTAGTAATTGCATCACATCCATCTGAACCAAATCAGTTTGCTCTTGGAATGACCGATGGAGGAGTTCATGTCATTGAACCTTCAGAATCAGAAGGCAAATGGGGAGTGGGACCGCCTCCAGAGAATGGAACTGTTGGATCAAATCCAACGTTAAGCAGTCAAGGTTCAGAACCAGCTCCAAGGTAGTTCATTGCATTAGAATGCCCAACACAAGGTGCTTTGCACTACTTGTCTATTCACAACTCAACCATTGATAATGACAGTCTCTTGGCATAAACATGCCTATATTGTGTCGCATATTTTTTGAGGCAATTTCTGTCAAAATTGTAACTTTTACAAGAAGTTGTTAAGCACAGTTGAGCTGGAGGTAAACTAACTGTAAATGCTATGTAAATGAGTTGTCAGGCAGACTGGTTAATCCTATTAATTCGAGGTTGTGTAAAAATTGAAGTCTCTCATAGGAGAGTAATCGTGCATGTAGGGTTTTTGCATATCCATTTGCAGAGTCCCCATTTTTTTTAATCAGGAGTCTTTGCTATGGTCATCTGTAGCAAAATGTGTTAGATAAGCTTTGTCAGACTAGATGAGTATAATATAGCTCAGCTGAATCACAATTTTTGAGATGAAGTTTATATTACCAGGGTGGACTACAGAAAGTTCAAAATATTCAATACTCAAATTTTTCAACTTCAGTGCAAGTTTCTGGTTTCATGATTATTATACATGAGCATCAGATTAAATTTACTTATTAATGCCTTACAGATTAATTGAAATTGCATTATAGTTTTGATTTTGTATATGCAAATAAGGTATTTGCTTTTCATGTAATTTTCTGAAATTGTAAGGCCAGAATCTCACCGTGGGCTTTAAACTGGAGAACAGTAAATTTCATATTGCTTTCAGGCTGTGACATTGCTTGTTAGAATAGAAGGACAAATGCTCAGCTGAATACATTTTTGGAGATTAGATATTAATGCTTGTGATGTAGCTGTTGGTTGCACTGATTTGGTGTGCAAGAATCTTTGACATCTGGATATTGCTTGTTCATCTAATAGCTTTGGTGAAATTTACAGAAAAGCTGTATTTGTGGTCTGAGGTTTGGGAGCCTTCCGACTATATAATTTGCGTGTGAATGAACATCTGGATAGAATCTTTCATTAACATCTGCTACTTTGTAATGAAGCTTGTGGAAAAAAGACATATGAGGTGTTTAGCTTGTAAACAGTGCAAGTCCTTCGTTGTTGCAAATGCTATTGAACCACTATCCATTTCTAATAATTTCATGGCATCTACTTCAAAAATTAGCACCACTTAAAGATTGAAGAATTTGCACCATCTACATCCACATCTGATGGATCCACAATAATGCCTATGAAAGAGCTCTGCCATGATGATGCATTTATTATTCATTATAAACACCCGCTGACCACAGCTATCTGTGAAAAGCTTACTGCAATGGGACAAGAAGGGTTTTCTTGAATTCAGATGAGCTTGAATTGAGGGATCAAGTAGGAGCAGCAATTAATTACCAAAAAAGTTTTTGCTTTATTATTTTTTCAGAGGACTATGCAAGATCCAGCTGGTGTTTGGAAGAGCTGTCACTTAACGAAGAAATGACACTAATTCTTCTCCGATTTGCCCCCGTATTAAAGACTGATGGTGTATGGTATGTAAAGGGGGTCTGTGCTGCTGCATTTGGAAGCTTGCCTGGACGATGTTTCATAATAGAGCTTCAATGTGCTAAATTTACTTTTGGAAAAACTTAATAAACTCATAGTAGCATATATTTAATGCAACACTCTTTTCGAGCTCCCTATTCTGATGATGGATCATGAGTATTATCTGAAATGTTGATTCAAAAAATCCAAAAGCCTTCAAGCGTACTACTTGAGCATTTCACTCTTTTCCTAACAATGCAATTACTTTATTTGTTAATGATGCCGGCTGTTACAATGTGCTGTTTGTATAATTGGTTTAGTTCTCCATTTGGATCAGACAAAATATAATTTATACTGTTAATTGAGACCTAACCAGTGGCAAGCAAGCTGGCCAATGGAAAATAGGCTCTGAATAGTTTTGCGTCTCAGAAAATTGCCATCTTAAAACTTTGTGGGAGTAAACAAGATTCTTGTAATCTATCTATTTCTATGTCTTCATATCATCATCATCATTGTATTTAGATGAATAATGGAACTCTTTTTGAATCATGGTTGGAGGGAATTCATATCTATCCAACCATGGTAAGTAAACAATAATCTTTAAGTTATTGGGGGTACTATATTCCCAACCCCAATAGATGGAATAAGAAATCAATAAAAAAATGTGGCAAACATTAGCTGAAAGTCTTCAACCATAGTGAAGAGACACATCATAAATGACAAAATAGTAGATGCATTATTTAATGGGTAAAAGTTTGTCAATTCAGTGAAAGGGAGTGCTGTTGGCGTATCCTAATCTGCAGGACAGGATACAATATTTTAGTGAGGACAAAAGGACAAATGAAAATCATATATGCTTGGCTCCACACCAGACATACAAATCAAAGCTATCTAAGCTATCTACATTATCATAAAAGCTCTATCCTTCGTCACATAACAACCGTGTATTCTTTTAAGGAATCTTCTTAGAAAACTTAAAAGTAAAGAGAATAACTTTGACCAGCGATATAGTTTTAAGTGTTTAAAAATTTAACCATAATTGAGGCCTTTCCGAAGTGTCAATTAAAAAAATAAAATTAATAACGATGAATATTCAATTTGGTTTTTCCATGTTTTCAAAAAAATTATTTAATTTTGACTATGGAAGACAATAATTGTATTTCAGACACATTAGGCAATAATTCTGTATCTTTAATTTCCAATTTTCAATTTATAGTAATTAATAAATTATAACTTAGTAGTTGTTATTTGAAGTTGGAAATAGATGGAACTGTATTGGAAGATATAAGATTTAAATTATTGATTAATATTTCAATTATTTACTTGTAATAATAAATACAAATTAATTAAATTTTCAGATTTTTTAAAATAAATTTTTAATTTAAAAAAGAATATTAATTAGGTATAAATGTTGTGTTTTTAATATATTGTTTATTTTTTAATTAATTTAAATTGTATGGCATAAATATAATGTTGTCATATCTAAAAGTATTCCTTCCAGCTCAAACATATTCTAGTTTATAGATAGTCTTATCTATGTTAAAACATTTAATATGTAGTGAATTGAGAATCCACATCCTTCTACCTAAAACAAAATAAAAAATGACAAATATCAATTTTATTATAAGATATATCTGAGTTCTATTTTGTCAAATCTCAATCACCGGTCCCTTTGTATCTTTTACTTCAATTTTGATTTTTTTATAAAATGATAATAAAAATATCTTGAAATATCATAACCAGACTTCTGAAAATATCTCCTACTTATCAAACTATAAGTTAAAGGGGGCTTTATAAAAGAATGATTCATGGTGCACCACTAGATGAAAGTTTTGTAAATAAGATAGCAAGGCTAAGTAGGCTTGACCTTGGAGGTAACACCGCTATAGTTGACTTGGAGTAGTATAGGGAATACATAATATGGGTACTCTCATAAAGCATACACTGATGAGTTTGACTGGTAAACTACACGAAATAGAAAGATCACGATAGAACTATCTATTTTATATAATTAAAATACTAATTTCTTACATATTTAAGAATTTATAGTTAAATTATGAAAATGTTGATTAGCTACCAAACTTAAAACTCTACTAGAACCATTGTGATTGATTATTCTAAAAATAGTTTTAATAATTCATCATATCCATGAATAATTTTAGTAATCCCTATATTTAGAAACTAAAGTCTTTAGTCAATAGGCACAGAGACTTGCGTCTGGCACTAAATGTCCTTGGCAGTGAGTTGTTTCAGAGGTTAAAAAGAGCACAATCCAAAGATAAATGTAAAAGCTTTTTTGATTCCCCAAAGAGACTGAGACATGTTTGTACCATCCATCTAGTATTGGTTTTCCTTACACTGCCTATCACATCATCCGGACAATTTTACACTGGTCAGAAGTATTAAAATGAGGGTGCAGTTTGTACTTTTTTCAAAATATCAACTTAAAAAACAGGGCTACCACAATTAGTTCTTCCCCTTCTGTACATTCCTACCATGTTCTCATTTGTAAGTTAATATAAATATATCTGACACTCCCAGAAAACACCATGACTTTGATTTTCTTTTATCCAGAGTTTTATAAATTACAGAGCATCTTTCCAACAGCTGGAAAGCTCCAAACCTTTCTACAATCCTATAACTTTTCATAAGGAGGTAAACTTACTTTTCTAGTGTAGAGACAGAACAGAGTAACAAAATTTAAGGGGCTCATTTATTTAGAAAATATGGGACATAAATGTATGTGTTGAATCTATGATGTGATCGTATCTCACATATTTTATCTTTTCTTTCTTTTTCAAACTTGGTTTAATGCCTTTCTCTGTCAGGCCAGTATTATGACATGACGTGCAGTGCAGAAAAACATAAAACTGAAAAGGGCAAAAAGAAGAGCGTATCTCGTGTGGGGTGCCTTTCAGGGGCCCTCCCCTCACTACCATTATTATTATTATTATAGCCCTGCACTGAATGGATCCCGTGATATTTATTATTGCTCCCGTTGACTATAGTAATCTCCACTCCAAACTGTTTGAAAAAATGAAATCTAAGATTTATAAAACTTGCCAAGTCCATCAATAAGTTAATTGGATAGTTTCTAGTTTTGATATTGTTTAGATTAAAGAGTTCCACCACCCATGTTCCATTGGTGTTTCATTCCTTGTTCGCTGTTAGATTGAGTTAGAGAAAGGGGCCCAATTACCAGCTACCACCCATGTTCCATTGGTGTTTCATTCCTTGTTCGTTGTTAGATTGAGTTAAGAGAAGGGGTCATTTACCACCCATGTTCTAATGACTTTTCACTCCTTGTTCACATTCTTAGAATGAAATTGGGGAAGAGGCCCACTTACCTCTCATGTTCCAATTACTTTTAGCTTCTTGTTCATCCAATCCCCAAATTACTAACTTCAAAACAATTGAAAAGATGATATTAAAAGCCTATTATTTTTTTTGGCATGTATCAATAATTGCCCACTTGTCTATCTCGTGGTTAAAATTTGTCAACTTGAATTGAAAGAGTTGTACAACTTTATTGACACCTATAGGAGAGGATGACCTAGAGCATTTGTGCATTAGTATTGTTAAAAAATAATTATTACAAGAAAAAGCATTGGTTCTTAGATAAATATGTGTTGGATTATTTTTGTGATGGTTGTAGTTCACAATTGTTTGAAATATCTTTTTTAGTAGGTTTGAAACAACACAATTAAATGACAATTTTTTGTTCTTCCCCAACTTTGTTCTTCCCTATCTTACATTTGGAAAGGTGCACTCTTTTCTCATACATCACATAGTGAAGGATGAGGAGGGTTTTTTATTGGTTTAGCTCCTTGGGAAAGTAAGTATGTTATTGATAAAGGAGAGGATCCTTCACATAGTTTTGTGTGGGGATTGTCCTTTATCAATGGTAACCCTATTGGTTTTTGTTCAATTTATGAACCAAACATTGCCAAAAAGAGATGTGACTTATGGGAATGGATGACTTCTAATTTGTGTCATGTTGATTGCTTTATTGGAGGAGATTTTAATATGGTTGAGCATCACATAGATCATAGTTGGTATGATTGTGTTAGGATGAGTGATGAAGAATTTGACAAGTGGCTTCTATGTAGAAATTCCTTGGGAATTCCAGATCCCACATAAAAAAATTTCTGGACATAGTAGTAATTGGTCTACTGGGTCTAATTGTAGTTTAGGAGCTGATAAGAAATTTAGTAGGCTAGATAGGTTTTATATCTCTCCTAATATACAATTATCCCAAGTTTCCAATGGACTTTTGATGGAAGTTTGATTACATTACCTTGCTTTCTCATAATTTTCCCATTCTTTATGACTTGAATGAGGAAGTTGATGAAATAGATTACAATCCACCTTTCAAACTTAATACTTCTCACTTGAAGATTCTCTCTTGTGTGGCTTCTTTGGTTGGTCTTTCGAATTCCTTTTCCAAATCATGAAGGAGAATCTTTTAGAGAATGGTAGCAAGCTAGAAACATAAAGAAAAATCTCCCAAGGGTAAGCTTGAACTTAAGAGAAATCTATTCATGACTAACCGATGCGACTTATCCATCCAAACTTCTATTGTTGTCCTTGAATCCTAGCTTCATAAACACGAAATGTATAAAGGTCAAGGGGCAAAAAGTAGAGCTAGATTGCACAATATATAAGAGGCAAATAAAGGAACAAAATATTTCTTCAATTATCTAAATTATAAACATAAGAAGGAATTTATTGGAGCAATTCAAGATCAATATGGGCAAGTTTTTACTAATCCTAATGATATTAAGGCCCTATTTTATATTTTTTATAAAAATCTCTTCAAAGAAGAGTCACATTAGCATGATGTTCAGTCAAATTTGGAAGATATCATTAAGGATATTATTCCTAGAAAGTTGGATGTTGATTAGAGTAGTAAATTTCTCTCTTGAGGATTTGGAACATGTTTTTTCTCCACTCGCCTCTAACAAAAGTCTTGGGATAGCTAGATTATTTATTGAATTTTATCAAACAATTTGGCAACATATCAGAGAAGACTTTTATTTTATATACTTGGAAGACTTGTAACATGGCTCCTTAGGTCCTGCTATCAACAACGACTTAATGAAGCTTATTCCCAAAGGTAAAAATGAGGATTCCATCTCTGGATGACGTCCAATCACCTTGTTGAATACATCTTATAAAATCATTACCAAAGCGTTATCTTTTAGAGTAAACTAGTGGCTAAAGAAATTGTTAGACCTGAACAAATTGGGTTCCTTGGTGGACACTTCATTCTTGATAATCTAATTCTTGCTTGAGAAACTTGTGAGTAGGTTCAACAAATAGGGCAAGATGTCTAAATTGTGAAGCTCGATTTTGATAAGGCTTATGACATAATGATATGGCATTTTATTATTAAAATTTTGCAATGGCTAGAGTTTGGCCCTAAAATATGCAAACATGTTCAAATGTTATTCCAGAATGCTAATGGTTATTTAGTTATCAAAAACTCTCTTACGGATGCCTTCCCCTTATAACATTCTATCCAGCAAAGATGTCCACTAACACCATTCCTCTATGTGCTTGCTACTGATGCATTGGGATATTTACTACAAAAATATCATCAAATGAACTTAATTAGGGGCATTCAGATTCCAAGGAATGCAGTTTTTCTTAATTCTCATTTTGCTAATGACATCTTACTATTTATTCAAAATTCTAAAGCAAAAATTAATACTATCTTGGAAGTTCTAAATTTCTATTTCTCTATTTCCAAATCAAAACTAGTCTATCATAAGATTGAATTCCTCATTATTAAGTTTGTTTTTTGTTAGATTGTGGTGACTGATCATGAAAGTACTATACATACTTCATAAATTCTTTGGGGTTTGGGGCATCCCTTCGATTTTTTTAAAATTTTGGGCCCTATTTTATCAAGATTTTGGGCTGACATGTAATTATTAATTATAACCATAAAGCGGTTAAAATACTTGTATAAAAGGGCTTAGGGTTAGGGATTGTTTCATAAGGTGTTATGTGAAATTGGTTCTTGTGGTGGTATTGAGTTGTAAGGGATTATGAATTGTAATCAGGTTGTAATCACTGGATCATAAAAATATTGGACTTGTTGTTTGGTGGATGTAGCCCAAGGATTGGGTGAACCATGTTAAATCTTGGTGCCTAGTATTTTTTTTTGTGTGATCTATTATTTTCTGTTATTGGTTATATTTGAATGTAATTGTTATTTTTTGTTTGTGATTAATCCTAACAATTTTCCCCTTACTAGATGGCTAAACAATATAAATAAATTAAACATGGTTAGATCACAAGATATTTGGGCATTTCATTTGGTTTGAGGGTCACTCTTTCTCAGATGTGGAATTTGTCTTGGCTAAATTGAAGAATAAGATTTTCAAATGGGAAAACAAATTCCTATCTCTTGTAGGAAAAATATAGGTAGTCAATCGTATTTTTTTCGCCTCTTACTATATTAGTCGTCTTATTGGATGCCCCCCAAAAAAGGTTATGATGATTTAAACAAAATGATTTGACAATTCCTATGGTCTAATTGGGATGGGAGGCTAGGTTCCAAAGCATCTTCTTGGTTACTCTCTATTTGACCTAAGGATAGAGGTGGGTTGGGGCTACTAGATCCCAAAACTCAAGGGGCTTGCTTATTAGCAAAATGGATCATTAGAGTTGTGAATGGGGAGGAGCCTTGGAAAACACTAGTCCACCACCTTACTACATGTGCTACTTTTAAAAATAACTAGCAACATGTTAGTTGGATTGATAAGATTTTTATGGCACCCTTTTTTCACATGAAAGCTTCATTCCCTTTGCAGTCCATTAGGAAAGCATGGCAAAATGTCTGTGGTTTTCTAACGTCAAGCGAATCTCTCCAACATAGTTTTAGCTTTGTGTCTTCTTCCTTTTGGTGGAATAAGTAGATTCAATATAATGGGCAACCGCTTGCTATCAAATTTCCTAAATAAGCTTCTTACCTTTTCAAGAAAGGAGTGCACTAGTTTAAGAATATTTGGGATTTCAATTCTCTAGATTGGGTAGATTAGGTCTACATTAAAAACTATTTCAAACTAAGCCAAAATGCCAAGAGGTTCTTGAACTTTTTGCAGATGCGTTAGTGAAATTGTGAACCCCTCTTTATTGTAATGCTTTTAGAGATTGGGTATGGTTTGGGGAAAAAAGTTTCTATAGCTTCCCTTTGAAAGAAATTCATTTGAAGCTTTTGCCCAACATGGAATTAAATCCCAGACTTGGCAGATCACAAATTGACAAAGAGAAAATATAGAGGATTTTAAGCAAGCAAACATGGAGGATGAGAGTTGAAGCTAATGCTCAAATTCTAGCATGGAAGATTCTTCACTATAAACTAGCTATTGGTGAGAGGCTACAATATTTCATGATTCAGCCAATCATGTGTCCTTTTTCTCACCATATTGAAAATATAAAACATACTTTTTGGGGCTGCTTTCAAGCTAAGCTCAAATGGAGGGCAATATTTGAAAACTTCCATGCTATCTTTAATCACGATTTACGTTAGAAAGAGGTTGTTTTGGGTTTTGGATTGCATAAAAATGTGATTGCTGATACTGCGAGACAACCTATTTTGCTACATATTTGCAAAAGTAGATGTTCAGCTATGTTTTCTAATTAGATTTTGCTTGAAGAAGTTGAAATTTTACAATTAGACTGTAACGTCATGTTACAATTGGCCCTTTTGTGTTTTTAGTTGAAGAAGGATGTTGCCTATAGCAAGAGTTTTGACAAAATTAAGTATCAACTTTTGCATTTGCATGTCGGACATGGTAGATGTTTCAAATATCTTCGGAAGTAGTTTAGATTTCATTGTCCAATGTGTATTTTCCTTGGTTGTTAGACAATGTTTATCTTGTACTACTATGTAGTTTTTGTATCTTTCCTTTTCATATTTATAGTCATTCTTTGGACTGCTATTCTTTATTGTAATTCATTATTCAGTAACAAAATTTAAAATGACCATTTTTGAATCTTATGTACATAAGAAATCACAATTTTAATATATTTTTACCAACCAAAAAAAATATTATTTGCCTAATACAACTTTTAAACGTTTAGATGCAAACCAATAATTTATAAAATTCTTATTTTATTAAGTTGGTGAATCCAAACGATCAATTTATTTAAATAATTACTTTAAAAGAATGGACAGTACAATGACTAGACAATTAAGATGTAAATTCATTCCACAATGCTTGGAAATCATCTAAACCGTTCCGTACATGAGTTATTGGAGATTGAACTTTGGGGAATTTCGATTTGTGGTTAGTGGATATTCCATCTATGGAAGTGCCCACCTTTTTCACCAAGGTAAATCGGTAAAATATTTTATTGTACGGGATGGTGAGCTTCAACAATGGAATGAGATTACAACTGTCACGTAGTTTGTGTTCTTTGTTGTCACTCTCTAAGCTTATCAAGCTTATTTGAGAGACTCTAAGGTTAAAGGTTAGAATATATTTGAAAAAGAGTCAATGTGAGCCAAAGTTTTTGAATGATAAATCATTAGCTAACTTTTCTGAATGCAATGATCACTCTTCTAAGAAAGAAATAAAGTTATGGAAATCTCATAATAAAGTTATACTTAGGTTTCTTATTCAAGAATGATAACACAACGTCACGTTTACATCATACTAAATTCATACTAAATTCATTGAAACACATCATCACCATCACATATGCTAGATCATCACTTTCCATTAGCTTGCATTCATTAATATAATTGGTAACTCAAGCTAAAGGAGGGTTAGGTTCATGCCTTTGTTTTCAATGCATATATTTGATTTTGGGGCACGGTATTATTATTTCTATTTCTTATGTAGGTTATTATTCATTCAGAGGACATCAATATATATATATATATATATGCGTTTTTAGTATATTGTATATATAATGGTCTATTGTTTATTGTTTATACAATCGTATATTGATCATATAATGTGAGTGCATTATAATGTGTTCTTTTAATTAGGTGTTCGCATTATAGTTCTATAAATATTGAACATTGATACTAGCTCGATATAATGCATTTACATTATGGTAAAGATGGTGATTCTAAACTATTTATTATGTTTTTAAAAAATTCATATTATGAAATACATAAAATAGTCTAAAAATGTCTCTTAGGCTATTTTATTTTTTAAAGACAACACATTATTTATTATAATGCACTAGGTTATGACTCACCTTGGAAACTCTAAACTCTTAAGATTGAATTTATATTGGACATCCAAATCAGAAGATTGAACAAGTCAACACTTACAAATAAATGCCAACATGTTCATTTTTAAAAATTTCAAGATATATCTACTTTAAAAAGTAATACAATATTATATTTCATTAAAACGTTACTTTAAAAAATTAATATAAATTATATTATATCAAACATTTTTCTCAAATAAATTTCTAAATTGCTGAAAAAAAGATTTTTTTTTGAAAAAATATTCTTAATGCTGCATTTTAGCTTTCCAGTGAAATAAGATTACTTCTTGTGCTCCTCTTATTTGAACCTCTTACTCCTTTTAATGAATATAAAACTCATAGAAATATTCCCCAAAAATTCTACCATAAAAAATATTATATTTTTAAAAATATGCAATATCCTCCCAACATTAATAAATACATTTATTAATCATATTAATCTCAAATAATACATGGACTAAATACGTCTTGTTAGGTGAATACATGTGCTCAATATTAAAAGATTTTGCATTTTTTGCTTTCGTAATTGTATTGCAATTTGTCCAACCCAATTAAAATTATTAATTATCAAAATTCATCTCAAGAGATTTGGTCTAAAAACTCATCATGTTGCGTGCACGTCTCATTACTGCCACAAATGTAATAGTATTATATAATATAATAACTTATATTCATTATTTCTCATCTGCTATTTTATTTTCTATCTAAGATAGGAAAAGTATAAATGTTTGTGATAGATACCTACTACATATATGAAATGGCTTATCTCCCTTAGATTCCTACTCAATTTTCATCAAGAATTCTTACATTAAAGAGTTAGAGAAGAGGTTTTTTTTGCCTTCAATTAAGATTTTTTAAAGATTTTGTTATTTTTAATTTTTGAGGTCTCATTCCCTCATCAAACAATTATATCCTTAGACACTTAGACTATATATATATATATATATATATATATAAAAGAAGAAATACTATTTTTATTTGTAATATAAAAATATTTCTAAATATTTATTCATGTATCTTTCAAACTTGAAAATATAATTAACTAAAATTAAAATAATTTTATTTTGAAAAATGAAAAATATATTAGAAAAAATACAATCTAAAGAAGATAGAAATGAAAATGATATTAGGGAAGAGGACCTATTAATGAATTTGTGCTGTTTAAAGTTATTTTTTTTAATGATTCACTACTTACAATTCAATGAAATATGTTCTTTAAAACAAAAAGCAATCAATCATGTGACACCACATCAACTTGCACAAGTATGAGGTCCCTAATTCATTACAAAATGTTCTACCTTTTTGGGGGGCTTTAGACACCTTGACAAAAAGTATTATGATGCGGCATCGTATTTGGTGATTGTGATCTTAGGGGACTTGCCAAATAGGATGCTATTAAAAAAATGGAAGTGATTAGAAATTTCTATATAGAATTTTGAGAAGCCCCGAATGAAAGTACTTAACTATCTTCCTTAAATACCAAACTATGTTTTTTAAAAATCCAATTCTATTATTTTTATTCTACATAATAATACTATAATGATGATGGGGGTGTTTATTTAAAGCCAAATGTATGGTCCAATTGCTATACTTTTCTCTTGAAAGGAAAAATAAGTTTATTATTATTATTAATAGATGTGATTGTGATTGTGTTGGAAAGAATCGTGTTTTGTTTTTTATGTTTTCCAAAATCATAGAATTTGGACAAGCTTGCAAATTTAAAAATGCCTCTCTCACCCTTTATTTTCGCCAGCATCTATCTATAGATAAAACAAATACTGAAATAATGAAGATTCTTACCATTGAAATGAATTTATTGAAGGCACTTTCAATACTTTGAAAAGATTAAATCTTCTATTTTATAAATTATTTTAATGACATATTATTATTAGTATGCCACTTTTTCTTATTTCAAGCAAACACTTCTCTATGATGATTTTTTAAGGATACATTTAATTTTTAATTATATAACACATTTATTCACAAAAAATTATGCATTATTTCACATAAAATATATGTTCTGTATTACTAAATCTTATTCATTGCACATAAATTAATTATAATTAAATACAAATAATTCATAATATTTTCTATTTTATTAAATATTAACATTTTATTTTCATTTCATGAACGCATTGAATTTTTATACTGTTGTATTGAATTTGAAACTTTTAATTTTTAATAATTAGCATTTCTATTAGATATGATTAACTATATGATTATTTCTACTATACTCAATTATACCTAATATTATATTTCAACTAAATGCTTTATCTTATAATTATGAAATTTAATGTTAGAATTTTTAACAATTGATTTTTTATTTTTAACTTTTATTGAAAAATATTCCTAATATATCTAATTATATAATATTATAATTTAACTAATTTTTTCTTGGGTAACACTTGTTGTTATTGAAATACAAGTTTCTTAGGGCATGAAATTGTGCTTCTTCATTATAATCTATTATCATGATTTCTTTTATAATATTTCAAAATGTTCTTCTATTTTATTTTTTTATAGGTAAGAGGTCATGAGACTTAAATTTGAAAGTAAAATAGAATTCCATGTTCATTAGACACCAAAGATGAAAAGTGGATAGTTATCCTTGATATAGTCTTTATAGAATTTTTGATAGTAATTTAATCATTTGTTGCCTCATCTTTCCTCCTTAGATATCCTTGAAAAAGTTCTAGAAAATTTTAAAAAGCCAAGATTGAATTGTTAAAATAGAGAAGTGAGAATGAAAATTCAAAGAAATTAATTTACTAACTAAATTTTTTAAGTCAACCTATACAAAAAAATATATATAATAATTTATATTTAAGACAATTTTTAACATTAAACTTTCCAAATTTTAAATGGAATCTATTAAATACTTCAACCTTTCTTTTGATCCAAAATATTTTTAATCATTTGCTTTTCTTATATATAATCTAAGTCTAGCTTATCAATTTTTTTATTTTATATAAAATAATATATTTGGAGAAACCATCTATGAAATATGAATATTGTTACTTATTTGTTAGATATATATTTATGTATTAGAATATTTAAATGGTGAAAGATACCAATTGTGGGGTATTAATTAGAGATGGTAGTTAATAATTAATATAAACATTTTATTTTTGCTTTCCTAAGGATATTTTGAGTGGATATATCTTTTAATTATTAAATGTTTGTCCTTAATAAACCAATAAAAATTATAAACCAAATTCTTTCCAAGAGCAAGGATCTAACTAATGCTTATCATATTGATTTATTTTATTAGAATCTCTTTCTTATCTACTCTTTTGTTTGCAAGATTATTGCTTCTCTATTACCTTCCCTATAGATATGTTTTACAGTAATCTCTTTGAAATTATCAACTATGGATAGAGAATATTCAAGTCTAGAATCAATGATCCAATTAGGAGTTGTTGGAATTACAATAAGAAAGGTAAACTTATGAGAAGAGGGGGGGAGGCGTGAATCAGTAGTTTACACTAGGACCCATAAAACTTTCGCCACACATCCATCTCATACATTTAGCAAGTAAATTGAAGTACTATGTAAAGCATGTAAAACAAGTAAACATTCACACATTTAACACCAGATATGATTACCCAGAAACCCTCTAATGAGAATACAACAAAAATAGAGTGAATTGTAAAGGCCATACCAACATAAGGAGTAGTAGAGACATATCTATCAGAGAAAGGTGATCAGTACACAAAGGAATCTCTTTCAACAAACCCAGTTGCAAATCAAAGATCTACTAGTGCTTCATCCTAATAGGTGAACTGGTCAAAATCCTTTAACAAGGTAGACCTAATAGTCTTTCATAAATCTCTTTACCAAGTGCATACTTCATTGTATGTTTTTAAATCCTCTCACAAGTTGGACTTAGTAGTCCTAATTGCTCCTAATAGGGAAAATCATCAAAAGTGATCAATGTAAGCCTTAATAGGCCAACTTTATGCTGTAGTACTAAAGTTTGTGGGTATCATCCCCACCCCAGTTTTACTTTCTATTTGGAAGGTTTCTAGGTCATCAAATCTTTGTGTCAAAGTGTTATGGATGTTTTCAATTTCTTATGCATGGAATTAGATTAGATGTGATGAATTAAGTGCTAATTGAATATTTGGATTAAGAATTGAAAGGTAAGCTTTAGAAGCTACTGATTCACCCCTCCCCTCTTAGTAACTTAACATAGTCTTGAATATTTCCAACAATTGGTATCAGAGCTATGTGGTTCTCAAGAGAAAGTTTAACAGCTTGAGAAAAGATCAAGGATATGGAGATATTCAAACTTGACAAAGCCATTGACAATGAAAAGTTGGATCTAGAAATGACCATTGCCCAACTCAAGAAAGCTAAGGAGCAAATTTCCCAATCCCTGAAAAGAAGAAAGGAACTTGCAAATCAAATGAATGATCATCTCTACATTGAAGAAAGAATTGAAGACTTTCACCCTTCTAGCAACTCAGATGAAGCAAATGATGCAACCAAGGAACTCCTAGAGAAGAATGGTTCTCTACAAGAAGAAGTGAGGAAACTAAGAAGAGAGCAAGAGATTCAATCAGTAAGGTTATGTGAAGTCTTGAAACAGAGAAACAAGACAAAAGAAGAGATAAATGGAAGGAAAAATGAAATCTAGAACTAATCCCTTCAACAAGAAGACCTTATTGATAAGCTCTCCAATGTAAATGAGGAAATCATGAGCCTAAGATTTGAAAATGAAAGAATGAGGAATGATATAAATTCTAAAAGGAAAATCAATGAAAGAATGAAAAATGATATGAAATTTGAAAGATTGAGGAATGATCTAAACTCTGAAAAGCAAATCAATGAGAGAATGATGAAATCTCAAGAAGACATGAATCAATTGAATGAGAAAAACCTCTATAGGAAAAAAGGAAAAGCAAGAATTGGATACAAAGAAGAAGGTGAATCCTCCAAATAAGGTGCTCAAAAGAATCAAATACCTAGTTGCAATTACTATGGTAAGATTTGTCATACATCAAACAAATGTTGGAGCAATGGAAAATCAAAATTCAATGGAAAATGCTACAATTGCAATCAACATGGTCATAGGACTAATGAATGCAAAGAGAAACCAAGATTTGAAGGTAATTTTCATAAATGTGAGAACCATGGACACAAGGCATCAGAATGCAAAACCAAGACATTAAATCCTACAGAGAAAATTGTGAAAGCAATATTTGGTTGGGACTACAATACTTGGTGTAGATATCATTACTATGAAGAATTTGGACACATTGGTATGACTTGTGTTAAACATCATATGAGGAAAAAATATACCACCAAAAGATGTTTCATTTGTACAGAACTTGGTTATCTTGCCAAGAACTGTATGAATATTGGTAGAATTGAAAATAAAAAGAAGGCAAAGGCTAATAGCATCTGAAAGAAAATGAGACAGTAATGGATTCCTAAGTCTACTAAGGATACTGGTATGAGCAATGATGGTCAAGTCACTCAAGAATTGGGTGACTCTACCATTTCTAATTAAGTTCTCAAGGAAGAACTAGAACTAGGCTATCAAATAAGACATCCAAATCAGTTCTAGTTACAAGATCCAAATCTGTATACAAGATACAAAGGGATCACTGAGCAAGATCGATATCAATTATTACTGAGTTACAAGGTGAAAGGTGACAAAGATCCAACTTTGTATACAAGATACAAAGGGATCACTGAGCAAGATCGATATCAATTATTACTAAGTTACCTTCTCTAGTGAGTAAGGTCAGGTCATAAACTCTACTAAGCAAGGTCAAGAGTAATAAAGACACTTATGGATACATTGGCTACTTCAGTTTTGAGTACACTAGTGGTAAACACACCAGCTTTGACTACTTTAGTTTTGGGTACTACAATTTTGACTTCATCAATTTTGGATTCTTCAAGTATTTTTGTAAGTATTCCTCTAGTTAGTACAGTATTAATTAGTTTTTACTACAAGCCCAAGTATGTCTACTTTTATTTCCATTCTAGATACAAAAGCAATAAGTTCAAGGATAGTTGAGCCTAATGTTCAACCGAGCACAAAATTTTTGGGGAAAGGAAAGGAGATAGAGGAAGACATCGATTTAGATGAGGAAATAGTAATCACCAATTGGGATATTTGCAAGCTTACTCCAAACCAAATGCAGACATTTGGTGAACTCCTCTAGAAAAAGGCTAAACAACAAAGACTAAGAGAGGAGAGAGATAAAGAGTACAAGATAATTGAAGATGCCAAGAACATTTTGATTGAGGCAATACAAATTGAGGTTGATTCTTCTCAACCTATTTTGTATTATCTAGCAAAAGTAGACTAGAAATTCAATGAGGACACCGATGGATAAGATAAGCTAGTGGAAAAGGCTGAAAAGAAATTTAATAATAAAGTGCTGGAGCACATTGCTCAACAAATAGCCATTCATCAAGTAGAGCTTTCTACAATTTTGGTCAATCTTGAATTGTCCTGTTCAAATGTGTCATCACTTTTTGGGAAACTATGTGATGTATCTGAGTTTACAAAGGAAAGAAAGGACAAATTGTCCAAAATAGATGTAGATCTAAAGGCTAGTGCATAGCAGCTACAACTTGACCCTAGTTCAAGCTCTACACATTTCAAGAAAATCAAATTTTTGTCAAACATGCAAGTTGAATTAGTAAGAGAAGGAGCAAGGATCACATCAACATTGATTAACATACAAAATATGATCCTTCCAAAGATGGATGCAATGCAAAAAGATATTGTATATCAATAGAGGTACAAATTGTAGTTCATACATGCAAGGTCCTACAAGAAAATTGGGATAAAGCCTTTGCAATCATTCTCAAGATACATTCTAAATTCTTATCCCATTTTGGTGTTTCTATGTAAATAAGTTAGAATAAATATTTGGCATTACTGTCAAAAAGGGGGAGAGACACATAGTATGAGGAGAAAGATAGAAGACAACATGGGGGAGAAATATGCTATGGGGGAGAACTTGTAACATGTATGAAATGATTAGTAAGACATGATGTATATAGAAAAAGATGTATAGTATACTGTATATACCTTACAAAATCAATTAAAAAAAATCTCAAATATAGTATACTCTACCGAGCTAGTATCTCATGGTGATGAATACAAGGGATTCAATTTTGGCTAATAAGTGTTTTTGTCACTAATGCCAAAGGGGGAGATTGTTGACATATCAATCAAGTTTTTTATTGGTGACACACACTTATTCAGATTGTATATAACTACTGAGATCATTGTTTAGTTCTTAGTGTTTTCCATGTAATTCAATTGTCACCAAGTTCTACACTTGCTACTAAGTCCTTTGGACAAATTCTAGTGGTTACCGAGTAGATTCAGTCAGTATAAAGTTCAATAGTTTAAACCATGCATTTTAGTGTATACTGAGTTTATTAGTGGTTATCGAGAAATCCAATACTTATCAAGTTCACAATTCATGTGATGCAGAGCCAATGTTAACTAAGCTACTCTATGCTAACCAAGTGATTCAGTGTTTGCCGAGTTGCACAATATCTACCAAATCACCAGTGAAAACTGAGTTCAAGACTACTTGAAAGTGATCAATATGGACCAAGCTTCTATGTCTACCGAGTGCATGATGATGTTGAGCATTTACAATGGATGCCGAGTATCAGAACCTCACCAAATCAATCTTCAAAACTTGAGTGTCTTCATGTGGGCTAATTTTGTAATATTTTTGTTAACTTGTATCATGGCTAACTTTGTAAACTATAATTTGGATTGGTATATATATGTAATGTATTGTACCATATCAATGTAATGTGAATGTGGATATGAAAGTTCAAGTTATGAATGCAATAGAAAAAGAGTGAATTGTAAAGGCCATAACAACATAAGGAACAACAAAGACATATCTATCATAGAAAGGTGATCAGTACACAAAGGAATCTCTTTTAGCAAACCTAGTTGCAAATCAGAGATCTACTACTGCTTCATCCTAATAGGTGAACTAGTCAAAATCCTTTAACAAGATAGACCTAATAGTCTTTCATAAATCTCTTTACTAAGTGAATATTTCATTGTATCTTTGTAAATCCTCTCACAAGGTGAATCTAGTAGTCCTAATTGCTCCTAATTTTTATTTGGAAGGTTTTTGGGTCACCAAATCTTTGTGTCAAAGTGTTATGGATGTTTTCATGTTTTCAGTTTCTCATGTATGCAATTAGATAAAATGTGATGAACTAAGTGCTAATTGAATTATTGGATTAAGAATTGAAAGTGTTAAAGCTTTAGAAGTTACTGATTCACCCCTCCCCTCTTAGTAACTTAACATAGTCTTGAATATTTCCAACATAACAAAACCAAGACTACCAAAACCCTAAGTCGGGTAGAATTGGAAAACAAGACTCTTACCAAGTGGGATGGAAGAGGAATGAAGATCAAAAAATTTATTGACATGGAGCTAAAATTGGAATTCATGTTAATTCTCATAAGATCTACAACTCCAATCATCTCAACAGTGTGTCATGTGAGGCAATTGATCTGGCTCTCAAGGCAATGAAGAACATGTCCTTCGACCTTGCCGAGTTAATGTTGAATAAGTTTAAAAAGAACATGGAGAGCATTAGAAATTCCAAAAACAATCTATGTAAGTTTGGTTCACTCAACTTGTTTATTCTTCTATGCACAAAAAAATTCCCTTCTAAGGGCTTAGTCATATGGAGAACAAATGTACCAGTTTTATATCAAATGAATGAGTATGTAGCAGAGATGGGTGAAAAATTTGTTAGTATCATGAACAATTGTTTTGATTCATTCAAGAAAAAGATGAATAATAGATATAGAATACCAAAAAAACCTTGTAGAATACTACAAGGATGATATTTGTTTCATGGTAGACTATTAAAAAGTGTACATTCAAGCAGTAAGACCTAGAGTGGTGTGGGTTAAGCCTATAAGCTATGAGGTTAACATTGATGACACCAAAGATATCATTGAGGCACTGATGAATGAACCTGTGGATCCCAAGGACACATATTTTGGTACTTATGATGGAGCCAAGGTGAGGATAGAACTTGAAATCAAGCTTCCTCAAGCAGTTAATAAAGGAAAGAAGAGGATAGAAAAACTAAGGCAAGCAAGTTCTACTCTACTGTTGATTGAAGGAAAAGGAGATGATGTGGAAGAGGATGAAGCAGAGGATAAATTAGAAGAAACAAAGTCTTAAGAAGAAGAGCCTATAAGGAATAATGGTAAGGTTATCATAACTAGGCCTACCAAGTCATCCACTACTATATTCACAAGAAAAGCACCAAAATATATAAAGAAATTGAAGTTAGGTGAGAAGGATGCCAAAGAAATTATTTTCAAGAAGCCTCCACCTATATTCCAAGAAAAATTATATGAAATAGAAAGATGAGCTGGAATGGAAAACTTCAAATCTCTTATATATAAAACTAGGAATGCAGATGAGAAGAAATAGATTGAGTACATGATGATATCAAAATTGGCTAAGTGGAAGCACTCACATGATCAACTTGCTCTACAAATTCCTAAGGAGCTCTTATAAGCAATCAAACCCAGATGGGAGAATGCAAGAAAAACATCAAAAGACATATTTGAACAGACTCTAAGGCAACTCATGCCGATTCTTAGGGAAAAAGAGGTGAAAGAATTTGTGAAGAAGAATGAAGAAAATCTCACTCTTAAGTTCGAAACATGTCTTGTGCTGATGAAAGATATTGAATCTATGGTAAAATCTACAACTACTACATGGGAAAACATTTACAACTTGCATCAACCAAGTGATTTCATTGTTCATGTTAGTGACAAGGAAGATGATGATAATGATGAAGAAGATGTGGAAAAAGAAGATGTAAATCTAGATAATGAGGAGGAAGAATAGGAAGCTATAAAGGAGAATCTCCTTGAGATTCAGAGTATTGAGGAAATTGACCTAGAGAAGATTGCAGTGGAAGTAATGACCTTATTTCCTCACTCTTCGAGAAAATATTTAATACCATCAAGCTCAGAGAAAGCTTCTACCAAGTTGGTTGTGGCAACCACTACAACACCATGCACCCAACCAATCTTTGCACCTGTTTAGCTGAGTATTAGATTCATTGAAGTGATCAACACTTCATCTATCAAGCAAATAGTGCCTCCATCATCATCAAATTTTATAATGTAGCAACAACATATTTCTACTATCAGTGCAATATCTATTTTTTTTGCTAGCTCCTCTATCTTTACTATTGTTTCTATTCTACATTTAGTTAGTTCAAGGATAGTTTAGATTAAGTCGCAACCAAGTACTAAAGTTTCACTTAAGGATAAGGGAAAAGAAGAAGATATTGATCTAGATGAGGATATAGTCATCCCAA
The DNA here is from genome assembly GCA_028749045.1 of Cupressus sempervirens. Classification (NCBI taxonomy): domain Eukaryota; kingdom Viridiplantae; phylum Streptophyta; class Pinopsida; order Cupressales; family Cupressaceae; genus Cupressus; species Cupressus sempervirens. Next base: position 38,051,275 of record CM053790.1, read on the forward strand.
ATTGGGGTATCTCTACTCTGAATCTTGATCAAATGAACATCATGGGTAAACTGTTGCAAAAGAGAGCTAAGTAACATAAGCTTAGAGAAGAGAAGAGCAAGGAAATCCAATTGCTTGAAGATGTAAAGAACATACTTATGGATGCACTGAATATTGAGGTTGATAGTACACAACCTATTTTGGATCAGTTAGTAGAAGTTGTCCATAAATTCAATGAAGATCTAAATCAACAAGATAAGTTGCTATATAGGGTAGAGAATTTTTTTAAAAATAAGGTATTAGAACAAGTAGCATAGAAAATAGGAATCAATCAAGTAGAATTGTCTACCATTCTCAGTTCATTGGAGATATATGTAAATAATGTAACTTCATTATTTAGTAGGTTGTGTGATACATCTATCTTCACCCAAGGAATCAAAGGAAAATCATCTAAGATATATGAAGACTTGAAGGCAAGTGCACATCAATTGTCTCTTGACTCGAGCTATAGTTCTATTCACTACTCAAAGATTAGATTTCTGAAAAATTTGCAAGAAAAATTATTAAGGGAAGAAGCCAGGACTAGGGCCACACTTGTAGACATCCAAGGCATGATTCTTCCAAACATAGATGCATTGCAAAAACACATTGCACATGCCAAAACTCTCATCCTTGAGAATAACTTCTTCATAGCTGATCACATGATGGAGTTATTAGTAAAAGTGTAGATTGCATAACATGCAAGCAAGGTGTTATAGGAAAAATGGGACAAGACAATGGTATTGACTTTAAAGATACATTCCGACTTCTTGTCACATTTTGGCATTACCATGTAGCATACACCTTTGACATTTATGTCAAAAAGGGGAGAAGTATAATATGATATATATATATATATATATATATATATATATATATATATATATATATATATATATATATATATATATATATATATATATATATATATATATATATATATATATACATATACATATACATATACATATACATATACATATACATATACATATACATATACATATACATATATACATATACATATACATATACATATACATATACATATACATATACATATACATATACATATATATACATATACATATACATATCTATACATATACATATACATATCTATATATATACATATACATATCTATATATATACATATACATATCTATATATATACATATACATATCTATATTTATACATATACATATACATATCTATATTTATACATATACATATATATATATATACATATACATATATACATATATATATATATATATATATATACACACACACACACACACACACACACACACATAAGGGGGAGAAGCATATAAGACGTATGTATATATGACAAGTATTGGGAAAAGTATAATTTGAGATATATGTATGAGGGAGCAGCATAGTATTATACAAATCCATGTACTAATAATAAAAAAAAATCCTTTACAAAAGCAATTTTGAAAGATCTCAAAAACAAAGTGTGTTACCAAGTTAAAAATATAGAAAGGAGATAAAGAATGTTTTGACCTAAAAATTTTGAGAATTCAATTTTGGATAGATAATTGTTTTTGTCACTAATGCTAAAGGGGGAGATTGTTGACATTAAGGTCAATGTTTTTTAATTAGTGACTCACACTTAGTCAATTGTTTAAGCTGTTACCAAGGTTATCTTGCAATTTGTAGTGTTAATCTAGTAATCTAGATACTGCCAAGTTCTACAATTGATACCAAGTTCCAAAATCATTATGTAGTTCATGCCGAGCAGTATTTATTGAGTTGATCAGTGATAGTGCTAACCAAGCTTCATAGTATTAACCGAGTTGCATAGTGTCAACCATGGTTTCTAGTGTCTACCGAGCTTGCAGTATCAGTTATGTGAATCTAGTGCTGACTAAGTCAAGGAATGTCAACCAAGTGATTTAGTTTATACTGAGCTCAAAGTGTTAGTGATGACTGAGCCATGGAGTGTCAACCAAGTGATTTAGTTTATATGATGAGTTTCACAGTGCTCAATGAGTCACGCAAGTGCTCACTGAATTTAAGCTACTTGGAAGCAATTAGAATGAATCTATCAAGTCCATGATGATGTTGAGTGCTGACAATGGTTGTCGAGTATCAGAACCTCACCAAGTTTGTCTTCAGAACCTAAGTGCCAATAGTTGAGCCAACTTTGTGATCTTGATGGAAACATACATTGTAGCCAACTTTGACGAGTTCTGATTTGGATTGGTATATATGTAATGTATTGTATCACATCTAAATATGATATAGAAGAAATTATGATGTGGATATAGAGAGCTTAAGTGAGAAGTAAAAAGGCTACAAGAAGTATAAGGGACAACAAAGATTTATCTATCATAGCAAGGTGATCGCTACATTTCAAAGGAATCTCAACCAAAAAATCAGAGTTACAGAGTAGAGATCAACCACTAGTTCATCCTAACAGGTGTATCAACTAAATCCTTTAATCGAGTATACTTAATATTCTTTGTCAAATATCTTTATTGAGTGCATGCTTCATTGTATATTTTGTAAATCCTTTCACAAGATGGACCTAGCAATCCTTATTGCTCCTAATTCACTAGTAGAATTTTTGCAAATAAATGACTACATAACTAAAACTTTTAGTCACAAGACTAAATGTTTTAGTCACCTAACCAAAAGCGATCAAATTCTAGTAATATTATACAAAATATAAGTATTAGTGACTAAATAAATGACTAATTTGGTCATCAAGTAAAATCACAAGGTTTTAGGCAAAAGGCTACAACACAATACTAACTTGTGAGCCTCGCATGTAGGAGGTCTTGGTTCTAATCTACCACCGCTTAACATATAATAATGATTAATCTAGGTTTCAACCATTTATCGATAAAAATAAATAAATTAAAAATCACAAGGTTAGAAAAAGATAAGTGACTAAATAAATGTTCAAATAAATGACTAAATAATTGGTCATTAATAATTAGTCTCCCAAACAAATGAATAAATGAATGATCAGTGATTTTCTTTATCATATTAATATATTCTTTTACTTTCTTTATAATTTTTATTACTCACCAATGTAATCTTTTATCCTATTAATATAACATTATTAGTTAACTTTCTTGAATATCCTCTTAACTAATATTAAACTCGAAATAAACTCAAAATCACCCAAATCTGCACTCAAACTCCTCAAAATATATCTATAAACTCACAAAGAAAATAATTATAACTCTCTACACACTCAAAAGAAAACTTTAAGTCTATCTCTGCATATCCAAAAGACAAATTATCAATCAAATATTTTATAATCTCAAAATATATTTTCTATTAATTATATTAACATCATATAGTAAACATCTTTAGAAAATATAATATTACTTTATTATCATTACATCTAATATATTTTTAGTATTTAGCAAATATTGAGAACTACTATTTAATAAATAATAAACCTTGACATAAAAGAATTTTATAATAAAAATAATCACCCAATATGCTTCTTAAGTGTGACAATAACCACCAAATTATAATGTCTAATGCCAGGTTTCTTTATCGGCATCGAAAAATATCACCATGACAGACATACAAGTTAAAGATCGTGAAAATATACAAGTTTACACACACACGCATAATAATGTCTTGAATTTTATATATGATTATATTAAACTTCATGTTGCAATATTTTCTTATATCAAAGCCTTACACCATAATTTAGCCATTGTTTTCGGTCTTATTAGCAATACCATCTAACAATCAATTAATCAATTATAAATGTCATAGATATACAACTAATCATAAATAGTTAATGTTGTTTAGTTATAGGAATAATGCTAAATTGGATCATAAAATATATATTCTATTAAATATAATGGATATTATACCTTGTACTCATATATTTGTAATACCCAAAATTGGTCTCAGAAACTAATTTGCTCCTAATCTTTCAAATGATCAACAAAGTCCTAATTTATTAGGCATTTCTAGTCCTAATTGGCTCTACTTGATTTAAATATCAATTGTAGAAAATCATTAATCTACAATAATGATTAAAAATTGATAAATTCATGAATATCGACATCTTGGCTATTAAATCCACTAAATCAATTAATTTAATTAAAATGTTCGAATACTTTGATTAAATTAATTTTACATTTGCCAAAATTACATGACAAATGAATTTATTAATTATTTGAATTAAATGTCTACACATATTTATTATTTTGAGACTCAAAATATGAGACACAATTTTAACAAAATCTCCAAAATCTCTTTTTGAGTTAAAAAATGGAAACATTGAGTGAATTTGAAAAGAATAAGGAAACAAATCAATTAACTCTCTCTCAAATGGAAACTTCCATTCGAAATGAACACTCATTCAATCTCCACCATTCAACTAATTTGATATACACCATTTATTTATTCTAGATTTCTCTATAAATTAGGAACTTATGTCTCTCATTTGAGAGGATGAAATTTGTGAGTAAAGAAAATCTATTAGTTTGAATACTCCACATTTGTGCATTCAAAAGCTTTGTTGCGTTCTCATTCAATACCTTCATTTTAGTTGTTAAATTGCATACATGTTCTAGCTTAAATGTTTTCTTATTGAACTCTTAGATTAAATTTGTATTTCATCTAGTTTAGATTCATTTACTTGCATAGAAAATCTGAGATAAATCTTGCATTAATTTTCCTTTACAAATCCTTCATTCTAGTTCAATCTATGGTCACTAAGCTCTCTTACATGCAGTGACCATGTGAAATGTGTATAGGGAGATTTTTGACACACATTATTAAATTAGCATTCCTTTATCAATGAAATGAATAAAAGAAATACAAGTTTAGCTAATGTTATTTACAAGCAAAATGTATAGGTTATTCTTATTTTCTTTAATTAATCATGAAAATTAATAAAGAAAGCAATTAAAAAATAAAAAGGTTGTATTTATTTTTAAAAATAGAGTAAAATCTATAAAATAAATTTGATTTTTAAAATGGAGATTTATTTTTTGTTTATTGTTGATTTTTTTTTTCTTACTATAATTATATTAGTAGTGCATTAGAAAAGATCTTTCACCCAGAAATGTTAGAGGTAAAAAATATTAATAAAATTAGTATTAATATCTTACTAAATATTATATATTTATCAATAATTATAAAAGAATTGAATGACCTTTATTCTATAATTAAGATATATTATATTTTAAAAGTGTTGATACAATTAAGAAGTAAAAATAATATCTATGTCTTATCTTGAAGTTGAGAATGTCGTTAATCAAAGATCATTAATTCACCTTTGAGATAATAAAAATGCTAGCTCATTGATGCTATCTATATAACTATTTAGATTAATATGTAAGTTCTTATTTATATTAATTTTATGACAATGGCTTGTACTAAATCTAAAGTAGTTAGAGAAGGGTTTGGTGAATGTATTAAGATTAATTATTTTATTTTAGTACCAATGTTCAAAATGAAATGTTATTTTATTTTATTTTACTTTCAATTTTTTTTGCGTACGGCCCTTTGCTTGCACTCCCCTTCTGTCGGCACTTGTCATATCACATTTACTGTGGGAGCTTTAGGTTAGGATATAATGGCTCTGGCCAGCGGTGAACCAGTTGTTTCTGGTGTTCACGCTGCTGCTTCAGACTGCCATGGTACCACCACTGAACAAACACCCGTGCAAGTTTGTCCCGAAGGTTTTCCATGAGGTAATCCTGATATTGTCCTTCCTTTGCAAGAATTTGATGCTGCATGTGATTGGTTAGAACAACATACCTTGATAGGGTATTTTGTTGGTAGGACTCCCCTTGAAGCTATGCTCAGAGAATGGGTCAACAAAAGTTGGACTCCTCATGGAGTCCGCCTTGACGCTGTGCAAAACCTTACCAAAGGTTTTTTTTTTAATTTCGCTTTGCTAACCTGTCGCAAGCAGACACGGTTTTTACCAATGACCCTTGGTCTGTGCGTTCCTCTCTACTTATTTTTTAGAAATGGTCCCGAGACTTCTCTATCTCGGATGATAAAAAGCTTAGGGTTCCTGTTTGGGTCAAATTCCTAGGTCTACCCTTGCCCTGCTGGCCTTTTATTGAGTCTATTTCCCAAGCCCTTGGCAAAGTTGTTACCAAGGAGCCAAATTTTTTTTTAATGCTCGCCCTCAATGACATGTTTGCATTGAAGTTGATCTTTCTAAAGATCTTAAGGATTCTGTGGAAATCCAGATTGGCACTCAAACCTTCTCACAGAAGGTGCTTTAATTGAACCTACCTAACACCTGTTATAGGTTCCAGTCTGTGGAACATAAGATTAGGGATTTCCCTTTGGCTACGCCTAGGGTCAAACCCCATCCTAAAGCGATGCTTGTCAAACAGCTCGAAGGAAAAAAAGAAGAATGGGTTACTGTTGGGCGCAAGGGCAAGCCTGCCTTGAATCCTTTGGCCCCCAAGCCATCCTATGCGGCAGTTACCATGATTCCTCCTGCTTCCACCGAAGTGTCAGCACCTACTAGCATGGAGATTCCAGCGGCTTCCATTGCACTTGTTCCAGTTTCGTAGGTTTCAAACCCTGCAGGTTCGCAGGGGATTAAGGCAGCCACCAGGGCCTCGTCCTTGGCTGGGGCTCATTCTCCTCTTGCAGTCTCTTCCATTGTACCACCAACAACAAGGCATTCTCGCAGTCCTCCTAGATGTGCAGAGATATCAGGGGTAAAACGACAGGCTGTGTCCAGAGGATTTCTCGTCTAACTTCCACCTGATTTCTACCTTTTTGCAGAATAGTTACTCCTTTCTGGAGGATGAGGATAATATGGAAGAGTTCTCATGAACTTCCTCTCTTGGAATGTTTGAGGTCTTACAGACCTCCCCAAAAAGTTCTATGTCCAAGATACCCGTCATAGACTTGGGAATTTAGATTTTCTTTGCCTGTAAGAAGTTAAGATTTCTAGTTTCATGCTTTCCACTGCATGCCGTGTCATTTGGCAAGATAGCGTCATGTTTTCTTCTCAACATGAAGCTGGCCGAGGTGGTGTAGTTACTCTCCTATTAGTTCACCTTCATTTTGCTATTATCTCGCACGATTTTGACCCCACACACCGTATTATTTGGCTTTTTCTTTCCATTAACAATCATTCTTTTGGAGTCATTAATGTTTATGCCTCCAATGATGTTGTGGAAAGGGCACAAATGTGGGTTTGGCTTGCTGACAACTTGCCGCCAGCTACTTGGGTCCTGTGTGGGGACTTCAATATGGTTGAAGTGGCCTCTGACAAAGATGGCATTCTGCCTTTCCGTTGGACAGCTGGGGAAAGAGAAGCCTGGTTTTACATGCGTCATAAATTGGGCCTTTTTGATCCTAATACTAGCCGCTGTCATGATAGTGGGGCTTAGCACACTTGGTCCAATTTTCGAGCCGGTCCTGACCGCATATTGAAACATCTTGATTGTGCTATGATCTTGGCGCAATCTTTTTTTTCCTTTTCTGAAGATCGTGATCTACCTATCATTCCCCTGACAGATGTGACGTTGTCAGACCACTATCCCATTTATTTTGGTATTTTTTGGCAAACAACTATCCCCAAAGTATCCAAGTCTCAATTCTTCCTCAACACGTCTGTGCTATTGCATGCTTCCACCATCTCCCACATACAACGTGTCTGGAATTTGGAATCACGTCCACATTCCCATCGAGGTTGGATTCAATGGTGGAATGACGCCATTACCAGAACGGCTTGATTTTTTTGCATCTATGGGTGTCAGCTAGCAATTTTCAAAAAATGGTCTTATGAAGCCAACACCCTTGCCCTCAAAAAAGCCTCTGAAGCACTCACCTTCAACCCCTTTGATGTGGATCTACAAATTCAGCTTGCCAAGCTTTGCCATGAAAAGAAAATTGCTGATAACTATGTTGCCCGAGGAGCTCAAATCAAAGCTCGTCTCCACTGGTTGGAGGTTGGCGACAAAGGCTCAAAGGAGTTCTTCCAAGCTCTCCGAGCTTGTCATACCAATGTTGGAATTAAAAAGATAAAACAGGGAACTGATGTTCTTTTTAGTCTGCCTAACATCTTGCAAGCTTTTGTTCTTCACTATGAGAACGTCTTTGCTTCGCAGGGCCATTCAGTTGCTCAGGAGGAGGCTCTCAGAAAGTGTATTACTGTTACTCCAAACCGCCTCGCGGTTGAGCAGCACACTTTCTGTGAGTAACTTCTTTCCCTCTGAGACCTTAAAGAGGCAGTTTACTCCATGGTGGATGACAAATCCCCTAGGTGTGATGGATTTCCCTGTGAGTTTTACAAACATCTTTGGGGGCAAATTGGTCTTGATATGCACAAAGTCTATCTTGAAGCATACCATTCTAAATGCTTAGGAGCGATCATAAATAAAGGAAATATTAAATTCATACCTAAAGCTGGTGATCCTGAGGACATCTGCAACTCGAGGCCCATCACCCTCCTGAATGTGTCTTATAAGATCATTGCTAAGGTGCTCTCTCTCAAAATCTGCCATATGCTTCCTCTAATTGTGCGGCCTGAACAAACTGGCTTCATCAAATCTAAGTATATTCTTGACAACATCATTGCTATCTGGGAAGGTATGGAATGGGCCCGTAAGTCCAAGCAGCAGGCTATCTTTTTAAAGATAGATTTTGCTAAAGCCTATGATCGTATTGAATGGCCTTTCATTTTGGCTATGCTTTAGGCTTTGGGTTTTGGTCCCAATTTCCTTCAGTCTATGGAGATGCTCTTTGGTGATGCTAATGCTTGCATCACCATCAATAATTCATAATCTAAAGCTTTTGGACTTTTTCATTCCATCAGACAAGGTTTTTCGCTAGCTCCAGCGCTTTATGTCCTTGTTGCTGAAGGTTTTGATTATTTACTTGCTCACTCTGTGTCTTCAGGACTGGTTCGTGGCATTTCCTTGCCTGATTCTTCCTCCCAGTTAGTCAATGGTCATTTTGCTGATGATTCTTTTCTTACTCTTCTTGAAGATGAAGAAAACATCAAAAATGCTTTAAATTGTCTTGACACTTTTTGTCAAGCCTCTGGCTCTGCCATTCAATGGCATAAAACGCTCTACTACCAACAGTCTTTTTTGCCAGCTCCACCTTGGCTCAACCAATTCCAATGGAAATGGGTTTGTTAGATTGTGGTGATTGATCAAGAAAGTACTGTACATACTTCATAAATAGTGGGGTTCGGGGCATCGGCCCGAATTTTTTTTTTTTGGGAAGTAGCCGACATGGTAGCCGACATATTATGGCCGACATATGGCCGACATGTTATAACCCTAAAGCGGTTTAATACTTGTATAAAAAGGGCTTAGGGTTGGGTATTTTTCATATATGGTGATACAAAATTGGTTCTTGCGGTGGTATTGAGCTGTAAGGGATTACGGATTGTAATCAGGTTGTAATCACTGGATTGTAATAAGATCGGACTTGCTGTTTGGTGGACGTAGCCCAGGGATTGGGTGAACCACGTTAAATCTTGGTGCCTTGTGTTCATTTTTGTGTGTTCTATTATTTTCTGTTATTGGTTATATTTGCATGTAGTTTTTATTTCTGTCTGTGGTTTATCCTAATAGGGTTACTCATGGAGAAATCTTTCACTTTCTTGGCATTCCCTTTTCTTTCTAGGCTTCCCCTGTGGAACTTTGGAATGCTGTGCTTACAAAGATTAGCAAAAAGCTTGATTATTGGATCACTAAGCCGCTTTCTCTTGCTGGTAAATTCTAGATTTGTTCTAAGATTTTGGCTGCCACCCATGTGTATTATTCTTCTTGTTGGGCTCCCTCCAAAGCTTCCTATCTCAAATTAGAACGTTTGCTTAGAGATTTTCTTTGGGCCTCTGGTTTTGACCATCATGGTTTTCACATAGTTGCTTGGGATTTATGTTGTCTCCCAAGGGAATCTGGGGGTCTCGGCCTGCTTTCCACTTAGAAGTAGGGCCTTGCCCTCTGTGCTAAATGGATTATCAGAGCTATTTCTGGAGATGAAGCCTAGAAAATTCTTGTTAGGCATTGACTCTCTTCAGGCTTCCCTGCTAACAAACCGGCGTGGAAGGGGATTGGTTTTCAGACCCTTCTCATTATGCGTGAACCAGTGGTCATACAGGGCTCTTTTGTTATAAAGAGCATCTGGAAAGCCTGGGAAGCTATTAAACCTTGGCTTCGTTGGGTTGTTGATGAGTTTCACAATGGGTTGTCCTTAAATCAACAGAACATTTGGTGGTCTCCCCTGTTTTCCTTCCAGGGTACTCCTCTTGCCAAGACTCAAGGTGCCAGTGCTCTACGTTTCTTTAAACGTTGCATCCACACTACCAAGGACATTTTTTCAAGAGTCACCATGAATTTCAGGTCATGGAAGGATATGCAAGTTCAATACCGCCTTGTTCGTGCCGATCACCAGACTTATGACCTTCTGTTGTCTTCCATCCCTATGGACTTACTTCATAAAGTGGGGATTCAGTCTGTTCATCCTTGGTGGTATGATTGGAAGTAGTTTCCTACCACTCCATTTACCAATTATAAGCCCAATATGGGATACAGATGGCTTTCGCTCCACCTTCCGATGGTGGACACGCTTAATCAACGGTGGTATTTGCATTCTTTGCTTTCTCAATGGAGAAAACGGTTCGACACCATTTGGAGTGCCATTACAGAACCTAAGATTGCACACTTTTCTTGGTGCCTTGCCTTCCAAGGTCTTCCCCTGGGGCCTCGGCTCAAGCACATTGGGGTTCATGATCCCAGATGCCCCTTCTGCGGCCAACCTGAGTCCTTTTTGCATATTTTTTGGTTTTGCAAGCGTGCTCAGAATTATTGGCACTGGATTCATGATTTTTTCAAGCCTTTCAGGCTTGAACCTTTTTCATGGCACATGATCCTGCTAGGTGATTCCCCTAGATTTTCTCGAAAGTTCTCCTAGATTTGGCATACTTTCAGGATGGAAATTTTGTTTTCTCTATGGAAAGATAGGAATGAAATTTTATTCACTCACAGTGTTTTGGATGTTAACATTGCAATGTACACTAAGGCATGCATTTGTAGCAATGTCATTATGCAGATACAGGTGCAAGCTAATAAAGTTACCCTAGAGGTTGCACACTTACAGGAATTGTTAAATCATTGCGGCAATGCTCCTTGCACCATTGCTAGAGTGCCTTCGGATGCCTCGATCGATGCCTCCTCGTCTCATAGTCATCATTCTCGATGCCAATCCTTTGGCCGCCATTCACACATGCTGCACTCCCAGGGTCCTCGCCACCGCTCTCCCAGCGGTGGTCATGGCGGTTGGAGGTGCCGCTCCGCTTCCGCACCGCATGGTGGTTTTGGCTGGTCCCTGGCTCCCTCCCCTAGGCGAGCTTCTGGCCGGTCTCTGGCTCCTCCCCCTGGACGGGCACACTCTAGAAAGTTTCCTCAGTTGGCCTTGGAAATTTCTCCTCCACGGCCAGACAAGAAGGATGCGAAGACTGTGACTACCCCAGATCCTGCTGATGCTATCGATGGCTGGACTATTCCCAATCCACCTCACAATCCCACTGATGTGTGGGGATTTCCTGATAAAGATGATCCTCCTCCCTCTGTTGGTACTGCCTTGGTAGCCTGAGGTTGTTAAAAGTGTATTTTTTTTATGAATAGTTTATAGTTTCTAGCTGAGGCCATGTTGTTTATTCTGGCTTCGACCGTTTGAACTCATTCGCGGGGTGATCCTGTATCCCCCGACCCCTTTTTCGTGAATTGTAATCTTAGTAAATTTTATTAATTGAAAAGGACCATTCATAAAAAAAAAATTAAATTCATATTATTATGATGAGAAAATTTATCTACATTGCCACTACCTGTGGAATTACCGTGATGGGATCAAAAGGAAAGGGAATACTTTATTCCACTATAAAATTTGCATAGGTGGTTGTCACCAAAAGGTCTTCATAATATTTGAATGGGTGTGTTGATCATCTTTTTGCATTTTGTTTGATTGAGTGTTGATTTGTAGAGTCATTTCTGATAATGGTTGCACCGTGGATTTGTGCTATTGGTTACAAGAGCTCACAATAGAGGAAGCAGGCAACGATGGGTTGGAGAAGAGAATGCGAGTGCAAAATGGATAAATTTTTTATTCCTTATATTGATTTTTTTTGGATTTCTTACAAATTCATTTGGTTTCCTTCGATTTGATGTTTTATGTATCTAGATGTGGAATTGAGGAAAAAATTTATCTTTGAGCGAAACTTAAATGTGAAATTCCTCACTTACCTTAAACTCTATTTAATGTGAGCTTTGCTACTATGTTTGTAATATATGTGTACGAATAAGATTTGATGTTTTATATATCTAGATGTGGAATTAAGGAAAATTTTTATCTTTGAGCGAAACTTAAATGTGAAATTCCTCACTTACCTTAAACTCTATTCAATGTGAGCTTTGCTACTATGTTTTTAATATATGTGTACAAATAAGTTTTCCTACATTTTTAAAAAGATAAAATAATAGCTAATACTTTTTTCTAGTAATAATATAGGTATGACTATTGGAAATAATATGTTGAATGAAAATGAATTTTTGACATACAACTAAGTGTAAGAATAATTTTATTTCCTTGTGGTGTTTGATGCATTTTGCGTGTACCTTATGACCTATAATTACCTTAGTATGAGCATTACCTCCAAAGGTCCAATGTAACCCTTGGCACCTAAAAAAATACTAATTATTGTTCTCTATCCAATTTGACATATTGTAAGCTTTAAGGCAATAAAAATGGTAGACTTGTAGAGCAGGGATTCTGTGAATGAGTTGATTTTTTTAATTTTATAGTAGCATAATAGCACTAAATTTTCCCTACCTTGTTCTTGCATTGCCAGCTTAGCCTACACCAATTGCCATGAGATCTGGATTAAAATATCCAATCATCTTGACCTCTGTTCTACTCAAATTTGTTTCAAGCCTTTTCTGTCGGTCATTCATTCTTTCCCTGACAACGGCCTTCATTGGTGCAATATATATAACCTTCATGTCTAGGCTAAATAAAAGAAAAACATGAACATGCTCCTCAAATTTTGTATCTAATGGTGAACTCCATATTTGGTAGCAAATGTTCTTGCGAATTTGACTATTATGATCTTGCAAGAGAGTATTCTAAGGTAATAAATTTCATAGTCAAACCTTCAACACCAACTTTGTGACTATACAAATATTTCAGAAAGAAACTGGTATTCAAATACTTTATTCAGAATATTACAGTTTTGCACTAGACTTTGTCTTGCTACATTGGAAGTATTTTTTTTTGTATAAATGTTTTTCTCTATTATATTTCTTCAAGATAATCCACCTCTAAACCAGATGCCTTCAAATTTTAGTGACCTGTGCTCAATGCTTCTAAACACATATATTTATTTCTTTAAAAGTGCCTTAGTTGTACCCATATCACAAAAAAACAAATTTCATATAATTAGGGGAAGCAACACTATGTTCAGCATAGACCTTTATCTATTTTTATCTTGGATCTTTATATCATCCTACTTATATCATGTTGCTCATAGATATATCCTTCAATCCATTTAGTATCAAACACAAGGTGTCATGTGTGATAATAGACATCTTTATCCAACTACTGAAATGATCAGATGCTTACTCCTTTTCAAAGAAATTGGTTGCTTCTTATTTCTTTTACTTGAGTTGATTGCATTGGAGCTTCATACTTCTTCATTCCTTTGAATCTTCTTTTGAATCCGTAGAAGATCTCTCTAATAGAATTGATATGATAAACAAGTTAATAATAAATCTTACCCCCTTTTCATAGGCATATATTGATGATACTGATATTGATTGTAATTGTTGCAAATTGATTGGTATGGCAACGCTTCTCACACAGTGTGCTGCTGCTCATTAGAATTTTACCTAACCATGTTAAGAGCTACTAGAACTATATTTTTTTTAGTACATTTTTTGATATACATTATTTAAATCTCCAATTCATAATTTCTTTCACACATCTAGTAGGATGAATGATGCCCATGGAGTGGAATTTAACAATGCTATCAAATCTTAAAAATCAAGGCTCCATCACTTTCAACCTTCTCATTTTCTAGCATATTAAACTTTCTTTATAAAGCCACTTTGTGATAGATTTAACGCAAGAAGTCTCAACGAGCTTCATACAAAAATATATTGGAGAACTCAATGTCAAAAATAGAATAACTATATTTTGCAGCATTTTGAGGCTTCAAGGTATTATTTGTTTGTTTGTGTATCCTAACTATAGCAGTTGAAGAAAGACCAATTTAACTCTTCTTCTCATAGAAATACTGAGGCCATGAATGGCATTCTATCACTAGAAGTTTAGTAAATGGTTCATTCTCCCCTGTAAAACAAGAAGCAAAGAAAATGGTCTCTGCTTGAAATCTGAATTTTTGGATAGGAAAATCAATAAAAATTAATTAACTGAGACTCTAAGCTAAAGATCCCACCATGATACAAGGAATTATAGTTTATTTTTCTTCCTTTGATCTACTTTCCATTAGATCAATCTTAGATTTTTCAAAATTGTTTTGTCACTTCTTGAATGAAGAAACTAGTGATCAACCTCTCATGCAAGTGGGAAAGTAGGGTCTACATTTTTGCACAAAACATTTCCATAAGGATCTTTTGTGAATAGAGAAAGATCAAATCCTACATTTCCCAAATGATCAAGTTGCTACCAAAGATAATATTCAAATCTTTTGGCACTTGATAAGTCTCTTTCTTCTAATTTAATGATTGGGAATAGCTGATTGAACTCCTTCACATTGGCAATATCTTTAGGCTGTAATGCATGCGGTAAAACTATTTGAGGAGGCCCCTTAGAGTATGGTGTGATGAGACCCTACATATAAAGATGATCATTCCTGTAGAGCTTGGCATATTCTTTGGGATAACCCAATTTAGGATCCACTGTTGTCTCTTCTTCTACCAATGTAATCATAGAATTATTATTTATATGTCTCTAATTCTCCAAAAAATATTTTTATTGCCTAAAATCTATGTTATCTACTATATTATCTAGTGTGTAACTTTAAAAAAGTGGAGCATCTTGTCTAGAAATATAATTCTCTGTGGAGAATTTATAAAACTATCATTAATGAGAAGTCTGTAAAATTTAATTCATTAGACAACCATGAAATCACATGCAATATCTACTTAAATTTATTTTTTATGAAATACACATTTGGTTGAGCCATGACAGCTCATGTCAATTTGGTAGGTAGCAAACACATTATATTGTTTAGAGGCTATTAGAGTAGTAACAAACTAATGTGGATAGTTGAATAGTTATACAAGGGTAGCCATTTCTATTCCAAGTTAAAGGCTACACATCCCATCAATGAATCAAAGAGATTGATTAAGACATTTGAATACCTTTAGTGCAAGGTTGGTTAGTTGAGAAGGACACTCTTATTTCTATATTTATGAAACACATAGTGTGTTGCAAGGTAGTTGTGAATCACAATGACAAACTAGTGACAATGTAAGCTATACTACTATTTGAATGTTTGCAAGTGGTAAGATGCTTTTTTGGAAAAAAATATTATAACCCTAGGGTTTTAAGGATTGCCCCAAACAAATTCATGCTACTATAATGCCTCCTTCCCAAGAAGAATTTAACAATATATAATTAAAATAAGGTAAAAGAATAAGAATTAAAATATAATGATAACTATAATAATAGATGAGAAAATAAAATTATTATGATAATATACTATTATAGTTATTAATATAATCCTAACAAAATAATATGGTATTAATATCATGACCAAGATGGTATTATTAATTGACAATCTAATACAAAATACTCACATCATAACATATGCTAAAACAATGAATAAAATATTATATAATTATTATAAATAATTAATTGTGTGATTCAATACAAATAATCATCCAAACATCAATGAAATTACATATCAAATATGAGGGGAATTGGATTAGAAATTGAAACTGATTAAGAAAACCATTTAAAGATGAAAAATAATTAATAAAGAGGCACATCTAT
Source organism: Cupressus sempervirens (assembly GCA_028749045.1). NCBI lineage: Eukaryota > Viridiplantae > Streptophyta > Pinopsida > Cupressales > Cupressaceae > Cupressus > Cupressus sempervirens. Next base: position 38,067,309 of record CM053790.1, read on the forward strand.
TCTAAATATTTACAACCAATGTTACCATAAAATATTTAATAATGATCAAATAAGAAATGAAGTGAAGGTAGCTTTTAGAAAATGTTTTGGGAGAAACATGATAATATTGGAATGAAATAAAATAAGAAAGAAAGTCATTAAGAAATTAGAAAAAGAAATAGTTGGCAACATCATTGATGGGAAATATACCAAACTTTACTAGTCCATTATTTCCTTTTGTTATAGGGTTTTTAAGAAATTTATCATAAACATATTATTTAGTTCATTGTTACATTTGTGAATTGACACCATTTTTTCTATTACTAGGAATAACTTAATTATAGATCATTGATAAAAAAAAAAATTCACGTGTCTTATTTTTATCAAATTCATATTTTTATGTTGTTTGTAGACTAAGGTTCAATAAATGTCAACATTAGGTGTAATGAACACTTTTCACACTCATCTAAGCATAAGGAAGAGGAAATATTTGATCCTTTGGCACCTTCATATCTTAAAAAGTGAGTATTTCATATGTTAAAAGGTTTTTTTGCTTGACATAAATTGCATAATAATTTGTATCTTTTTCTGAGAGGTTAGCACAAGAAACAATAGTCTGCTCAGGGCAAGTGGAGTTTGCTCAGACTGAAGCCAGGGACTAGGTGAACAAGGCAGACTAGGTGGAGACCTAGAACAGGAACTAGGAAGGAGCGAATAGTCAGAAGGACAACAAAGTTGTAGAAAATCTGCAGGACCTAGAGAAGGACAACCAATAGTCTGCTTCACTTTTGGTTTTGTTCTTTTTTTTTGTTTTTGGCCTTTGCCTCCTGGCATCAGGCCTTTTGTTAGTGTTTGGCTTTTAGCAGCAGTCTCTTGTTAGCTGAACTTTTTAATTTTCTTTCTGTTATGATGTAAACTTTTGGGTTTCAGGATCCATGTAAAACCTATTTTACTTAATAAAAAACAATATGTGTGCATGGCCAAAGTGCTCCAAATTATATTTTATAAGAGTCTATCACTACAAGAATTTAGAGAAGTGTAATTGACATGAAATATAGTTTTAAAATGTTTGAATAGAAGAATTTGAAATTGTTGAAATGTTATTGATAAAGATTTAGATTGTTGTTTTCCATAATAACTAAAATTTGTGTTCTTTGAGAAGAGTATATCATGTTACATCGACCGGTTGATCTAATGTTGTAGGGAAAACAACTTTGTCAATTTTTTGAATTATTCTTTAAAGGGTACTAGCTTAATGGAAGAGCACCTACTTTATAAGTAGGAGGATGGCGGTTCAATTCCATCATGCCCTAATATAACTAAATTAATGATTAAATAAACTACCAAATATATTACCAAATATACTACCAGATCAACTGCCAAATATATTACTATATATTGTACCCAAAAAATACCAAATATACTATCAAATCAACTACCAAATATACTACCAAATCATCTACCAAATATATTACCATATATACTACCCAAAAAAATACCAAATATATTACCAAATAAACTACCAAATAAGCTACCAAAATTACCAAATAAAATACCATATAAACTACCAAGTAACAACAATAAATGATTAAATCAATGACCTAATCAATGATTAAAATAGCTTAGTCATAAATTTGGTTGGGAGATAAATGTCTGGCAATAAACTACCATTGGTCACGTGATCAAAACTAGTCACATATCTACAATTTTTAGTATTTTTTTTAGTAATATATTGTTGTTTTTGTAGTAGTGTAATAGGGTATATCATTAGAAATGATCAATGTAAGCCTTAACCTACCAACTTTATACTACAGTACTAAAAAGCTTGTGCATATCATCTCCACCCTAGTTTTACTTTCTATTTGAAAGGTTCCTGGGTCACCATATATTGTGTCAAAGTGTTATGAATGTTTTATAGCTTTCATTCTTTCATGCATACAATTAGATCATAATATTATATGAAGGATTAATTGGTGAATTAACTTAAAGTTTTATTGGCTTTTGATTCACCCCTCCCCTCTCAATAACCTTTCCTACCTCACATTTCCAATAGTTTGATTAGAGAAAGTTTGAGTTCATGTGTTGTACTTGTTGTGTTGGCACCTAAGAAGAATGAAGATTGTGTATTGATTATAGAGCTATTAACAAGATAATAGTAAAGTACAGGTTCCCTATGCTAAGGATGGATGACATAATAGATTATTTAAGTGGAGAAAAATGTTTTACCAAGATTGATTTAAAGAGTGGTTATCATCATATTAGAATTAGAGAAGGTGATGAGTGGAAGATTGCTTTTAAGACAAAAGGTGGTTTGCATGAATGGTTGGTAATGCCCTTTGGTTTGACTAATGCACCAAGTACTTTAATGAGGTTTATGAATGGGGTTCTAAATAATTTTTTGGGTAAGTTTGTGATTGTATACTTGGATGATATTCAAATATTCAGTAAGACTAAGGAAGAAAATTTTGAGCATATTAGGCAAGTATTGTAGAGGCTAAAAGAGGAGAAGTTGTTGATAAATATGAAGAAATGTTCATTTATGCAAGAAGAGATTGTGAATTTTTGATTTTAGATTTTAGATGATGGTTTGAGAATGGATCCTGAGAAGTAATGATGGAGTGGCCTATACCTAAGAATTGGGTGAGGTAAGATCATATCATGGTTTGGCTAGTTTCTACAGAAAGTTTATAAGAAATTTAAGTTTTGTTTGTAATGCTATGACTGAGACTATAAGAGGAGATAAAAGGATTATAAGTGGACGCATAGAGCTGAAAATAATTTTGAGACTTAGAAACAAAAGGTTTCTGAGTTACTTGTAATGGTTTTTCCCGATTTCAATAAAGTATTTGAAGTTGAGTGTGATGCAAGTGGTAGTGAACTATGAGCTGTGTTGACTCAAGAAGGTAAACCTATTGCTTTCTTTAGTGAGGAGTTGTATGATGCTAAGAAGAATTATTATATGCATGATCAAGAGTTCTAGGCTATTGTTCACGACTTGAAGAAGTGGAGACATTATTTGATCCCTAAGGAGTTTGTGTTGTATACTGATTATAAATCTTTATAGTATTTGGGCAGTCAACATAAGTTGAATAAGAGACATATGAAGTGGGTTGAATACTTACAAAGTTTCATATTTTTGATAAAGCATAAAAATGGAGTTACTAATTGAGTTGCAGATGCATTAAGTAGAAGAAATTCTTTGTTTACTGAGATGTAGGTTGAAGTTCTTGGTTTTGATGAGATGAAAGATTTGTATGATACTAACCCTAATTTTTTATAAGGCATGGAGAGAGTGCAGAGCACCAAACCTATCAAATCAACCAAGTAACAATGATGAGTATTTCTTTGAAGAAGTTGTGTTGTTCAAATGAGTTCAATTGTGTATATCAAGAAGTTTTATGAGAGCTCATCTGATTAAGGAAACACATTGTGGTGGATTGGCTCGACACTTTGGAATTGATAAGATATTGAGTTTTTTTAAGGACATGTATTATCAGCCAAAAATGTATAAGGATGTTCAAAATTTTTTTAGGAGTTGTGGACTTTTTCAAGTTGCAAAAGGAGTAAGTCAAAATATTGGATTGTATACACCTATGAGAAACCTTGGAGTGATATTAGTCTGAATTTTGTTCTTGGATTACCTAAGACAACAAGAGGGCATGATTCCATATTTTTAGTTGTGCATATATTTTCTAAGATGACACTTTTCATACCATGTAAGAAGAAATCTGATGTAGTGCATGTCGCAGAGCCTTTCTTTAGAGAGATTGTTAGATCATGTTGATTACCAAAAAGTATTATCTTTGACAGAGATAGAAAGTTTGTTGGTTATTTCTAGAGGACTTTGTAGAAGAAGATGGATATTGAGTTGAAGTTTAGTTCTACATTCCATCCACATATAGATGGATAGATAGAGGTTGTGAATAGAAGCTTGGGTAATTTATTGAGATGTTTAGTTGGAGATAAGCCAAGTAATTGGGATATGGTATTAGCACAAATTGAGTTTTCATATGATAATTATGTGAATAGGAGTACTAGAAAGACACCTTTTGAGATTGTTATTTGAAAGCAACCTAGAGGTATATCAGATTTGAGGGATGTTGCTAGTAAAGAGAAGTGATGAAGGGGAAGTATTTGCTAACTTTATGAAGTCTTTGCACAAGGAAGAGAAGTTGAGATAGGAAAAAAGTAATAAGAAGTATAAGGAAAATGAAGACAAGTCTTGAAGGAATCATATTTTTGAAGTTGGCGATGATTCATTTGGAGAAAGGTAGATTTCCTATTGGAAATTATAGTAAACTAAACCTTGTAGAATCTTGAGGAAGTTTGACAGAGGTAATTCTCATGAAGTTGAGTTACATGATGACATGGATATGTCTCCTATATTCAATATTTTTGATTTTTATAAGTATCATGAGTCAAATGATGATGTTGTTATGCCATATGACTATCCTAAGAAGCAGATTGAAGAGGTCAAAAATATATTGGATTAGATAATTGGTAAGAGCACAAGAGTAAAGGATTACTATGAATATTTGGTAAAGTGGAAGGATAGACTAGTTGAAGATGCTACATAGATATCTCAATCTTAGTTGGATTCAGCTCATGTTGTAACATCTCAATTATTAAGGAGAATTATTTCTTTCAACCCTAGTTGTCTAATGTCAAAGCATCTTGGGTTGTCTTGCTATCATGGTTATCTTTGTACATTATGTCAGTTATTGCCGAGTTCCTACAACATTGGCCAAGCTCCCTATGTTGGTTGAGTTCTTACAATGTTAGTTGACTTCCTATTTTGGCTGAGTTCTTATACGTTGGCTGAGTTCTTGTCTTGGGTAAGTTTTATACTTTTTGAGTTCCTTCAAGTGCTAAGTGAGCTCAATATTTTGTTGATGCTCAGTTCCTTTTGTGACCAATTTTTTGATGATTAGTTCCTAGTATGAGACAACTTATTTATTTAATTTGAATCTTGAATTTAATGTAAGGATCATGCATTGGGATGTGTGTAGATCATTATGAGGTTGACCTTCTCTTATGTAAGATCTAGAATCTCTTGTAAGTTGTTTCAAAAATTATAAGTAGAGGTGTTTAGGTAGTTAAGTAGTGTTTAGAGAGAGTTTAGAAAGTGATGTGAATGATCATAGAGGAGATAGTCAAGAGCTAGAATTTATAGAGATTGTGGATATTAAACATTGTAATCATCTCGTATTGGCCATAACATAGAATGACTCATACTTGGACATGTTTGTTGATATCAAGATGAGTCAATAAGGAATTTTTTGTTTTTTCTCTCATTGGTGTTAGTCTGTGTTATTTGCTTCCATTTTTTTAACTTTGTAGGGCATTTGGACTACTAGGCATGCCTTTGGAACTAATTTTCCTATTATCCCTACATTATATCATCATTCTATTCTTCCATTTGGGTGCTTTCTCCTTCATTATTTGGCTGACTATGTTGCTCATCTTGGCTAACATTCACATCACCCTGAATAACATCTAGACTAAGTGAAACCAAAGGAAAAATAGAAATAACTAGTCTTGAATCTACCTATTTTGTGCTCATATGTGTATGAATCTTAGGATGGTCTTTGAATTGTTATATCACAAGGTTAGGATTCAACAAGATCTCATGTGCTAACTTGGATGGTGGGGCTTCCTCCTTCTTCTCTGGCTTGGCTAACATATTCTAATATTTTGGTTTAGCCATGACAGTTTTTTCATTTGACACATTCTTAGTTGGTCTGACCTTTGATTTATCTTCATTTGTAACTATGTCATTTAGTCCTTTACTTTGTTGAACCAAATTGATTGTTTCACTTGGATCATCACTGATATCCTTTGTATTATCCAACTCAACTTTTTTATCCCCATCCTTCTTCTCATAATAAACCATTAGTCCATAGATCTTCTTCCATATAACTTTTCTTTCTTTGACTTCATTTTCTATTTTGATTTTAAAAATCAACAATGATCTCCTCTTTGGAATAATTTTTCTATTAAACTCACTCATAGCTTTAGAAATTTCTTTCCTTCTTAGCTCAGGCATAACATGGGAAAGTGTGCCTTCTCTAATTTTTTTCTCAGTCTTCAATACATGTTGCCACCTTTCACCTATCTTACTATACAATTCATTAGGTACCAAGTTACCTAATTCTAGTGGCGTATATTCAAAATTTTCTATCATACCCATTACCACTTCTTCAACCTTATCCTTATCTGATGTATCCAATTTATCATACTTAATAAATTTGAATCCTACTGTACTTTTACTCCCCCTGATATTTTCACAAAATTCATCAATTGTCTGAGGTGGCTTATGCACTATGATTCTGAATTGACTTGTGTCTTCTGAATCAATATTTTCTTCATCATCATTTGGCATTATCACATCTCTCCTCTGCTTTTTGTTTCCTTTTCTTAGCCCTACCTCACCTATCACATCTTTCCTCTTTGTTAAGATTTTTCTTTAACAATATAAGTCACCTTAGTAACTTATTTTTGGGGCTCAACCGTTGCTACAGTAGATGCCCTTTTCCTTTGTCTTGTAACTCTTTGAGTTGTAGGCATAAGCTTTGTGACCTTTTTATATGGCTTGATAGGCACTATTTCCTTACCTGTACCTTCCACTTATTCTTCTTCATTTCCTTCATCCTCATCACTAGGCATATCTTCACCTTTTCCCTTGGTGATCTACAATGGTAGTGGTGTATGTGTTCCAAGGCTTGCTTGCACTACTACTTAGAGACCTAGCTTGTCTCTTCTAGGAACCTAGTCTTCTCTGGATCCTAATTGTATTAGGTGATTAACTAAGTCCAATTCCAACTCTTCTCAAAGTGTGCTCAACCCTTGTGCTTAACCTTGAAAGACTAACATCTTTAGAGAGTACAATCCTTCACCTCACTTAAAAAGCTCTAAGTGTTACTTTCCCACAAAATCCATTCTTCATTATAGGGGTATCCATCAACATGATAACATTCCATTTTCTTCCACTTGAATCCATTTGGAAATATCTTCAAGTCTTCTTCATATTGATTGCAAGATTTGGTCTCAAGGAAGCCTTTTTAGGCCTGGTTCCAATTAGCCCTTGAAAATGGCCAATTCCACTTTCTTGACGAAAAATTCAAAAAAACTTGGAAAACCAATCCTAGAATCAAATACTCTTTTAGATTATCTAAAATAATATTTAGGTTTTAAGGTCTGACGACTTCTGTACACTGGCTTCCTATGAACTAGGGTAAATAGGGCTAATATGCCTAATAGGCCTAGTTTTTAGGACTAACTGTAATCCTGTAAAAAAACTTGTTCAAAACTTGGTCTAATGGATTGGTATAGGCTCAATCCTCTTAGTACATTAGGATATGATGAAATCCTACCTAGAACTATACCTTTTCCATAGAGAACCTCTTTACCCTACAAGAAATCTTCTCTTTCTATTATCCTAAACCTCTAACCGGGCTCTGTCTACTCACCTAGGGCTTAGTAGTAAAAATAGCTCCCCATAATTCCATGACTCCTAATCTTAAACATATATACAATAATGACTTCCCTAACATTTCTATCTACCCTTAGGTGTTTCCCATGGCTATATTTCATGGGGGAGCCATAACTGTAAAGACGGGTTAGTATAGAACTAGTAAGATCTTTAAAACAAAAACAATCTATTTAGCACTCAATACTTACTCTAATCAACTTTCCTATCAAATGAGAAACTCTATCAACTAATTAAAGAAAACTATAAAATCACTAGATCTAGTCCTTTAATCCATCTTAAGACATTGTCACCACAAAAACTCAAGAAATTGATGTAACACTATTGCAGAGCTATATTCCACACTCAAAAATATTACAATAATCACTCCTCTCCCTAAGATTTGAGTCTTATGTAGTATTTTATTCCATCTCCATAATTATAAGGCCTTTTTTTTTGATCTCCCACTCCCTATCTATAAGGGAATCCAAGATAACTATGTTGCATGCAACATTTGCAATAATTACAAATGTTGTCATGACAACTTCTTGACAACATTTGGCATCTTTGCCATTATTCCTTCATCCTACTTTTTAGGACCTCTAACCTCTATATTCTGAGGAACCAACACCATTTATGTCCATTAAGCATCTTTCTCACCATTTATATGTGTTTAAGATACATGTAATACTCTAATCCAACACTAAGCTTCTAAGACTAAGAAATTGAAATGCTACTAACAATGACTATTTGTGTGACCTTAGTCCTGATGACTAACTCACTAAGCCTACATAGAAAATGACCTTCTAAGGTCTTAAACCAACCTAATCTAAACTTCTTGACTTGGATAGAGTAAAAAATAAGCCAAAAAATAGACACAAAGAGGTTGGCTTGGGTGTGCTCCTACACCAGGTGTAGACACCTAAAAACCTTTAGAAAATTAAGTATTTTTATTTTTTGAGAAATTTCTGATGACATCATCATTTATTAATTAATTAATTAATTAATTTATTTTTATGCCATTAAATCCCTTTATCTTAATTAAAAATATTTAATTAAGGAATCCCTCCCAAAAATGTTTAAATCTTATTTAAACATTATTTCCTTATTTATTAATTATTTAATTAATAAATTGACCAAAAAACCCAAAAAAAAATTTTAAAATTTTTTTTGCCCAAAACTTGGCCAATTTCCTTAAGACCACTAACCTCTTCCAAAATCTTCTAATCCTTCTTTAATTTTGATTAAAGGCTAATCCCATCATTTCCTACCCCTAATCCCAACTCAAAATATTTAATTAAGATTAAATATTAATCCTCATGTTTATTAATTTTTTTTTAATAAATATCTCCTCAAACCAAACCCTTGAAATAAATTAAATTTTATTTGTTTCCTAAAAATCTAATTTATCCTCATCCTAAGAAGTTCTAGACTCTTCTAGAAAGTCTTCATCCTCATCCTAGGAAGTTCTAGACTATTCTAGAAAGTCTTTATCCTCATCCAAAGTCTAGACTCTTCTAGAAGATGTATTTAAACCTAATCCTAGTCCCCTCCTAACCTTGTCACATTCTCTAAACATGGGTTAAGACTTACTAACCCAAGCCAAAGTTAACAAATATCTCCTCCTTCACCCACCCTCATTAAATGCCATCCACTTGCCTATCCCTAAGCTAATCCTAAACCATCCTAATCCATCCTCTAATCATTTGCACAATCCTAAGCAAGCTTAAAACCTTCCTAATCAAGCCCAAGTCAAAATTCCTCTCATCTCCTTCAAAATATCCCAACCATAAAACTTTATGAAGCCCACTAGGCCATAAATGACTCTTCCAAGCCCTTTTATTGCTCTTACAAGCCATTATGAGGGTCTTTATGAAGATTTTATCCCTTGAGCCTCCTTTTTTGACTCATCCTTCCCCTTTCCTCCATCCTCTCACCCTGTGACATGTGTCACTCCCTGATTGGCTGTAAGGAAGCACAATCCATGTGCTCTCCTCTCATGCAATCTGAGCCCTCCATGAGCTTTTTCCCATCCTTGCATCTTAGCCCTCAATCCCTCAAGCCTCTTGCCTATAAATTGGATCCTTCCCCTTTGCAAAACAACATAATCCATGAAGTAAAGTCATAATGCCATTTTTAGAAGCCATTTTACATCAAAACCATACACTCGCACCCAAATTCCAACTCTATTTGAAACCCTTTTTGAAGCATAAAGATTGAGCATACATCCTATCTATTTAGACAAAGCTACTCAAAAAGAGAGCTTCTCATTGAGAGAGCTTTATTTAAATTTGGTTTCTATTAGCATACTAACATTGCTCATATACACCAGGTAGTTCTTGTTCAACTCCTTCCAATGCTCTTTCCAAATTTTTTATTTGTTGTTAGCCCTATGGACCTCATTAAAATTTCAAAATTTGGATTTCACTTGGTTCCCAAACCTCATTGAACTAGGTTCATAGGGTTTGGTTAGTTTACATCATACACAACTTGGTTCATGAATAGATCTCGAACCATTTCAAACCAACTCAAAATTTAGTTCCAATGACTCAATTGACTCAAAGGTTCAAAATATATGGTTCAAGTTCATAGGATCACCAGGTTCAATACAAAGGTTCAAAAATGTAGAGTTTGAAGTTTAGACTAGTTCAATAATTCAATAACATCAATTAGTGCAAAAGTTCAAATCTTCTAAAGACTAGTTTATTTTTAAGACATGGTATCAATTTAAATTTCTTATAAAAGGAGGATCAAGTTGGTATGTTTATAAGTTATGGAATTATCTAAATAATATTTCTATGGAGAAATTCTCCATGCAGGTGAAAATTGAACTCATGCTTGTAATGGGAGGAGTTGGGAATTTTTGTCATCGTCAAAACATATGCAGTCATGAAGGACCTCAGGTAGTGAGATCAAAAGTTTCTATGAAATCAAGTACATTGAAGGACTTTAGTAGATTTTGTACTCATAATTTTATCACAATAACAATATATCCTTGCACAACAAATGAATTCAAAGATAGATGAGACCGTAAAAGTGAGAATCGAAAAAATCATTGAATCACTTAGAATGGGAAGTGTTGACTGAGAAATAGTGATATTGTCTTAAAAATTCTTAAACATATGCAGTCATGAAGGACATTAGGTAGTGAGATCAAAATTTTCTATGAAATCAAGTACATTGAAGGAATTTAGTACATTTTGTGCTCATAATTTCATCACAATAACAATATATCCTTGCACAACAAATGAATTCAAAGATAGATGGAGACCATAAAGTGAGAATCGAACAAATCATTGAATCACTTAGAATGAGAAGTGCTGAATGAGAAATAGTGATTGTTACATATTGTGCCCCCTGTCAAATATTTGAATTTTAAATACTTGCCCACCCAATGGTCACTTCCTGATTTAACGTTATTTTAAACATCCCAAGAATATCAAAAAATTAAATTTTAACCTTATTATATTTCTCCCCTTGCACTTTTTAATGTCTCTACGGGCCCACCAGTCCCCATCGTCAAATCAAGATGATCAACAGTTGGCGCTATCTCGCTATGGGAAGTTGCACGTTATTTTTCCATAGCGACATAGCACCTTTCAATCATGTTTCAGGTGGGTCCTCCCTTGCCTTATTGTTTCTCCAGTGCCAAATTTTGCTAGATCCACGATGGGCACTATGGCACTATCAAAAAATCTATATTCCTCACCATTAGCGACATAGCGCCTAGACAAAAAGTGATACTGCAACGACATCAGAAGGAAGGTGGGTCCCAAGTATGCCCCGTCAGATATCAGTGATGAAATTTGTCAGACAAGTTGGCATGTGGCTAGTTTCTATTGGTTGGTATACTGATAAGTTAGATCCATCTTGCTCACTGCTAGATCCCAAAAAATCAACGGTGAGCACTATCTCGCTATGGGAAGCTGCGAGGAAATTATCCATAGCAACATAGTGCCTCAATGACATGTGGCAAAGATGACATAATGGGCCCACCCTTCTCAAAAGTGATATTATAGCTCATCCTTGGTGGCAGTTGTCAAGTGGGTCATGGTATGGTGGTGATATTTCATTGGTCCATTCAGCCAACTCAGTGTGTAGTTGTACAATTTTGTTGCTCGTCGCTAGATCTAAGGAAATTGATGGTAGGTGCTATCTCGCTATGGAAACCTATGAGAATATTACCCATAGTAACATAGCACCTCAGTGATGCATGGCAGGGTGGGACCAAGCATTACAAAGCCGCAGGGATGGTACCAGTTTCTTGAGTTGGTTCATGGGCCCAAAAGTTTTAAGGGAAAAGCGCAATAATACGGGGAGTCTTCACAATTGTCAAATCAGTCTAGATCCATGGTGGGTGCTATCTTGCTATGGGAAAGTGCTCAGAGGATACACATAGCAACATAGCACCTCAGTGACACGTGTCCCAATGGGTCTAGTTAAGGCATTGATAGTTAGTGGCTAGCAGTTAATGTAACTGTCTCGGTCAAGGATGCAAGGTGGTGCAGTTAGTAATGAAAAGAGATGGTCAACCATGTAGGACTCTTTCTATGTGGCAAGATAAAAAGAGGTTATTGGCCCATGTAGCCCATTTTGGATGCAGAGTTCACTAGGTTGTCCTCATGCATAGGCTTTGGACAAGGGTGCAAACCTAAGTGACAACAATTTTTGGCATGCCTGGTGGGATAAATTTTTAGAAAAATTCAAGCCTACTAGTGTCAAAAGGGAAGATTTCAAGATCAATACTGAGGAGATAGTACTGACTTCGATGTTTAAGCCTTCAAGAGGCTCATTCTTCAAAGTACTTGGTGACTCTGAGCTTCAAATACATATCTAGTTCCAAACCAAAATTGTAGTGATTCATGCGTAGAATTGAAACAAGGGAATCTTCTAGAGGTAAGTTTCAGTATCAAGAGCTTTCATTTTTAAACCCTAGAAGAAGGAAGACCAGAATATCTTTATCACCAGTTAGGAGTGCAATAGTAACCAATATACCTACAAGATCTATTTCTACTCCTCATGCTGTTAGATCTTAGCCTAGATTGCCATCAATACATATCAATAGATCACTTTTCTATATGGCATTTCCTAGAGCTCATAATTTTTCCACCTTTAATGGTGGAAGCCCTCTCTTATTAGCCCAAAGACATGACATACCAGTAGCTACCCTCAAAAGTATACTAGATTTTACTGGTGAAACTTCCATCTCTCCCTCAGAAGACATTCAAGAGGTTGCAAATGTTTGTAATATCCATGGTATTACAGAGGATGATGTTGCAGTTAGGCTCCTAGCCTCATCCTTTAAAGGAAAAGCACTACAATGGTATAGAGGTTTAGCTCATGGTTCTATAACAAATTGGGATGGATTGGGAGCATGATTATGCAAACATTTTGAGAATAAAGTGACTATTTGTCACTTTTAGAGCAATTGACTACTATAAAAAGAGCCCGCCATGAATGTATGACTGATTTTAATTATAGATTTCAAAAGACATGGGATAGAATACCTACTTCAGTGAAGCCTACCCCTGGTAATGCCTTCTTGCATTACCTTAGAGCTTTTAACAATGATATTGCCACTACAATCCAAACTATGGGAGGAGATACCTTGCCTAATGCTTATGACATAGCAATAAAATCAGAGTACATCCTAATACAAGGAGGTAAACTAGCTCCAAGGCCTCGTATGCCCTTCTTCCCTGATGTTCCAAATCATCAACCAGCAATGACTCCCCTTCCCACAACTTCTACATCACAATCCCTTGTCCCAGCCCCTCAAGGTTCCACATCTTCAAATGGGATAGATGAAATCAAAGAGATGATGCAATCTCTGATGTAGAACATGGATAAAAGAGAAAAGAACCTTGATAAAAGATTGCAAGATTATGGGAAGAAGCTGGAGGATAACTCCTCTATGATGCAGAAAGTGAGCAACAAGGTGGTGAATTTAGAAAGACAACAAGCTCAAGGTAGTAAGCCTCATCAATTGTAATATCAAACTCCAAGCAGTGGTAGGCCTCCAAATCCTAATCATTGGAACAATTCTTTTGATTAGAGTAGGTAAGGTGGCCATGCTTCAACCTCAAATGTAAACCAAAGTAGGGCCATAGTCCCTCAAAAAATTATGGCTCAAGATCAAGATTTTTGTCCCTCTTGTAACTATTCCTATGCCTATTGTATGTGTCAAAAGGCTAAATCTTTTATGGCTTTGACAGCCTAAGAACCTGCAGCAAAACAATCATACAAGGAGGACCAATTTAAAGATGCCTCAAATATGCAAAGACAGGGTGATTGCTCTTTTATGAATCATCAGATGGAGGAGCATTGTAATGTAAACTAGGATTCCATTGCTCATAACACTAGAAGCAAAAGAAGAGCTATGGAAGATGTTGTCCCCCCTCCTCCCAATCAGGCCTCAACTTCAAATGCGATATCTCATGAGCAAGCAGCAAATAATCAATCAAGTACCTTTCACCAGCAAAGGCAAAATCATGGCAGAAAAGATACAAGTGGTCCTCAGGTTATTCCATCTCAACCTCCTACAATTGTAGCTCCCAAAGCTTCTACCAAAGCACCTACATTGCTGTTCAGTGTGGTAGAGAAAATGAAGAAGAAAAACATGAATATGTCCATGTGGGATGCTATTGCTACTATACCCATGCAAAAGAGATTGCTGCACCAAGAATTGGAAAGAATTGAACCAAAGGATCAACTATTTAGCATGGAAAGTGCCACAAGCCTAGTACAACCATCAAGGGAGGTGGAAACAACTAAAAAGGTTAGACCTCCTCCATTCTATGTTTCTCTAATTATAGGAGCCAAACTAGTCCATAATTGCATGATTGATTCAGGGGCTAGCAGTTTAGTGATGCCTAGGTGTGTTGCTGATGCTTTGGAGATGAAATATGAGCCCATTGTTAGGGACGTATTATAGTTGGATGGTAGTACTATCAAGATTGTAGGAATTCTTAGGAATGTGGAGATGGCCTTACATGCATGCCCTGGTTGTAATGTAACCCAAGATATCTCTGTTGCTGAGGTCAAGCCATATTTTTCCATCTGTCTATCAAGAAACTTCACTGCCCAAATAGTTGGTTTCATATCCTCTTATTGGTCATATATGTCTTTCAAGATGAGATATGGATCTAATGCTTCAATCAAAGAAGAGCCTCAAGCCCTCCATCATATTGAACCTTACACCCCTAATCCCATCAACATAAATTTCCCTATTCTAGAGATGGATGAGAATGACATAGTGAATGAGCCCACCACTTCCCTAGCAGAGATACCTAATTTTTTCTTGGATGAATGGGCTAATGTGTATCAATTTGACCCTATGTCAAAAACCCTTGAGACAGGCCTCAGTACATATTGTATATTGGAGAAAGATGCTCTAGTTCCCAATCTTGTGGAGACTAAAGAAGATATGAGTGGGATATGGAGTATGTACTTTGATGGATCAAGGAATAAGATTGGGTTAGGGGTTGGTGTGATGTTGATTTCTCCTACAAAAATAAAATACTACTTCTCCTTTAGGCTCCAATTCAGTTGCACTAATAATGTAGCCGAGTATGAATCCTTGATTCAAGGTCTCCTACTTGCTCAAAAAAGGGGAATCCAAGCCTTAAGTGTATATGGAGATAGTGAGTTGGTAGTTAATCAAGTGAGAAATCATAATATCACAAAAAATGGTTTTCTCAAGTCTTATAAAAATAGGGTTTGGGATTTTCTTGAAGGTTTCAATGCATTTAATATTCAAAGCATCCCTAGAAAAGAAAATAGACATGCTAATAGACTTGCAGCAATAGGTGCATCTTATGATGTGCCATGGAATCTTGAGGAGGAGGAGAAGCAACAAGTCAAAGTGGTAGTAAGGCCTACCATCCCTGATAACAACATCCATTGGCAAGTGTTTGAATCTGATGAGCAAATTGTGAGCTTTTTGCAGAATGAAGCAGAGTTTTCAGGTAGGAACCAGATGAGATTGCAGGATCAGTACGGTGATCAGATCATTCATCTCAGCTCCAACAAGCTACCTAAAGGTCTCAATACCTTAGAGAGAATTTTTAATCCTGATGACCAAGCAAGAGGTAGGGTCATGAACCTAGCTTCTGATGAAGATGACTATACTCCAGTCATGGTTGCTGATGGAAAGTCCTTAAACATGGGGAAGGTATGTTATGAAATTGAACAAGAAAATTTTATTCATCTATTTCAAGAATTTAATGATGTATTTTCTTGGACATATGATGACTTAAAGGGCTTTGACCCAAGATTATTTCAGCATACCATAGATTTAATTAATGATGTAAAACAAGTAAGACAAAAATAGAGGCCAGTGAATCTAAAGATTGAACCCCTAATGAGAAAAGAGCTATCCAAGTTGATTGAGGCCAATATAATTTTTCCCATCAAACACTCATCATGGGTATCAAACCATATCCCTGTTAGGAAAAAGAACGGAGAAATTAGATTGTGTGTGGACTTTAGGGACCTTAACCAAGCTTCCCTTAAAGATCACCATCCTCCCCCTTCTATGGAGCAGATTTTGTCCAAGGTTAGTGGTTCAAAGAGATTTTCATTTCTTGATGGACTTTCTAGCTACAATCAAGTGCTGGTTAAAGAGTCTGATAGGTACAAGACCACATTTATGACTAAATGGGGTACCTATGCTTACTGTAAGATGCCATTTGGGCTAACCAATGCAGGTGCTACATTTCAGAAGGCAATGGAGATGCCCTTCAAAAGATTTATTGACAAGTTTGTCTTAGTTTACCTTGATGATATCACTGTGTATTCTAAGAATGAAGAGGATCATTTTGATCATCTAAGATAGGTATTCCTAAGATGCAAAGAGTTTGGGGTTTCCCTTAACCCAAGAAAGTGTGTCTTTGCTACTAACCAAGGAAAATTATTGGGATATATTGTATCTGAGGATGGCTTAACCATTGATCTAGAGAGAAAAAAAGCAATACTTGCCCTCCCTCTTCCTAAACACAAGAAAGGGCTGCAAAGTTTCTTAGGCAGGATAAATTTTGTGAGAAGATTTATTCCAAATCTTGCTACCATGGTGAAACCTCTTACAACTATGCTCAAGAAAGGTATGGTCTTTGCATGGACCAAGGAAGGGAAGGAAAGTTTTGAAGAGATCAAGGTAGCCATAGCCTCAGCCCCTACTCTCATGAATCCAAATTTTGAGAAAGATTTCATCCTTTATACCCTAGGTGGTGAGTCAAGAATTTTTGCTATCCTGACTCAAAGAAATGATAAAGGTGATGAGTAGCCCATAGCTTTCTTTAGTGAAGGGCTTAAAGAATATGAAGATAAAAACAACTATATAGAGAAGCAAGCCCTTGCAGTCATCAGAGCTTTAAAGAAATTTAGACACCTCCTATCCCATAACAAGATTCATTTGTTAGTACCCCATGCCAGTGTGAAGGATTTCTTTTTGAGCAAAGATATTAGTGAGAAAAGAGCTGGTTAGATTACTAAAGTGATGGAATATGATATTGACATTCAGATTACCAAGTTGGTAAGAGGGAGGGGGTTGTGTAAACAGATGTTATCATCTCAACAACCTGATGAGGAGACTACTATGATACTGACAGAGCAACAAGAGGTAAGAAATAGCAACCCAAGGAGTTGGATGGATGATATGATGAATTTCTTATTAGGCAATGGATACCCTCAAGAATTATATAGAACTAAAAGGAGACAATATAGATTATAGTCAATTCCTTATGTTATAGTTGACAGTGTCCTCTTTAGAAAATATTTTAACAGAGCCCTATTAAGATGCCTTGATACAGACTAGGCTAAAAGAATGATCAAAGAACTTCATGATGGTCCTAATGGGTATCACTTCTTAGCTAGAACAACTGCAATGAAGATCATGAGGGTTGGTTATTACTAGTCATCTTTGTTCCATGATTTTCATAAGTATGTGAGGAAGTGTGAAAAATGTGCCTTCTTCTCTGGCAAACAAAGACTTGCAGCTCTTCCCCTTCATCCTATTCAGGTGGACCAGCCTTTTGCTCAATGGGGATTGGGTTTCATAAGCCCTATTAATCCTCCTTCTAATTCAGGTCACAAATGAATTTTAGCTACTACAGATTACTTCACCAGATGGACAGAAGCAATTGCATTGAAGGATACCACTAAATCTTCAGTTTTTGAGTTCCTTGATGGAATTGTGACCAAGTTTGGTGCCCCTTCAACCATTATTTTAGATAATGCAAATTCTTTTTTTGGAGCTCAGATTTGTGCATGGGTAGTTGATGACAACATTTACTTGGTTACATCATCAAACTACTATCTTCAAGGTAATGGCCTAGCTAAGTCGTCCAATAAGAATCTGATCAGAATCATGAAAAGGACAATAAAAGATAACTAGAGGTATTGGCATAAAAAATTGAAGACTGCACTGTGGGCTGATAGAATAACACCTAAAAGATCAATAGGGAATTCACCATTTGTGTTAGTTTATGGTAGAGAAGCAAGGCTTCCAATTTCATTGGAGTTCCCATCCCTAGAGCTAGCTCATCAGCTAGAGTTGATTGAAGATGATGCCATGACAGTAAGAATGGAAAAGCTGATGGAGCTGGAAGAGAAGAGAAATAAAGCAATGCAGACCCTAGAGACACACCAGTAGCAAGTAAAAAAGAGTTCCAACAGGAAGGCTAGGGTTAGAATCTTCAAGGAGGGAGATTTGGTTCTGAAATGGGATGCAGATAGGGAAAAACTAGGAAGACACTCAAAGTTTGACGCATTGTAGAGTGGCCCCTATCTAATTATCAATTGCGAATAGGCCAATGCTTTTCAGTTAAGTAAGCTTGGTGGTGAAATTTTGCCTATCCTAGTCAATGGGATTTATCTCAAACCATGCTTCTGATAAAGGATGAAGGTTTCATGTATATAAGTAGAGTAGTTTTTTTTTTGGCTCTCCTATTTTCCAAGAAGTGCATGAGCATGGCTATCTCTCTAGGAGATAGCCAGTTTTCTCAAAGTTTGGTGGTTGCAGGAAGGAGGTTTTGGTCTCTAGTTCTAGTTGCAGAGACAAGGATTTCAGGGTTTTCCTCTCAAAGGTAGGGTTAGGGTTTCATAGTGCTCAATATCTACATATTTTTTATGACCCTGTAGCCCAATGGATGATTCAGGCCACTGGTCTTATGCATAGCAGGCTAGCATCCCCTGTGAGTAGCTAGAAATGTTACATATTGTGCCCCCCACCAAATATTTGAATTTTAAATACTTGCCTGCCCAACAGTTACTTCTCGATTTAACGTTATTTTAAACATCCCAAGAATATCAAAAAATTAAATGTTAACCTTATTATATTTCTCCCCCTGCACTTTTTAATGTCTCCACGTGCCCGCAAGTCCCCATCGTCAAATCAAGATGATCAACGGTTGGCGCTATCTCGCTATGGCAAGTTGCATGTTGTTTTGCCATAGTGACATAGTGCCTTTCGGCTATGTGTCAGGCAAGTCCTCCCTTTCCTTATTGTTTCTCTGGTGCCAAATTTTTCTAGATCCATAGTGGGTGCTATGGCGCTATCAAAAAATTTGTATTCCTCACTGTTAGCGACATAGTGCCCACACAGAAAGTGATACTGTGACGACATCAGAAGGAAGGTTCGTCCCAAGTATGCCCCATCAGATATCAGTGATGAAATTTTTTAGACAGGTTGGCATGTGGCTAGTTTCTATTGGTTGGTATATTGATAAGTTAGAGCGATCTTGCTCACTACCAGATCTCAAAAAATCAACGGTGGGCACTATCTCACCATGGGAAGCTACGAGGAAATTATCCATAGCAACATAGCACCTTGGCAATGCGTGGCATAGATGACATAATGGGCCCACCCTTCTCCAACGTGATATTATGGCTCGTCCTCGGTGGCAGTTGTCAAGTGGGTCATGGTACGGTGGTGATATTTCATTGGTCCATTTAGCCAACTCAGTGTGCAGTTGTACAATTTTGTTGCTCACCGCTAGATCTAAGGAAATCGACGATAAGCACTATCTGTTGGAAATGAGAATGGAGTAATTGAGAGGGGGAGGGGGTGAATCAGTTACCACAAAAACATTTCATAGTCCCTTAGATGTCTAAAATATTGATCTTGGTTACAGATTACTGAAACTTGATAATGCAGCAAATACTAATAATTATTAAGAACTGGTAACCAAAACAATTTAGCAATCATGAACACTAAAGACACCAGATTTAACGTGGAAACCCAATATGGGAAAAACCACCAATGTAACTAGTTACTATTTTTCACTCTTCTGAAGTGAGCCCTGTTAGGAGCCAACCCTATTAAAGGTTACAAAACACACTGTTAGATGTGACCCGGTTAGAGGATTTAATCACCTTGTTAGGAGTGGCCTTGCTAGAGGTCTTTAGAACAATTCAACTGAACTGTCACCTTGTTAGAGGATTTACAATAGGGTTGTTAAACCCACTCTGTCAAGAGATTTTGAGTTCACTGTTACAATGGTTAGAAAGCAACAATGAAGTGACCTGATATAATGTGCAACTTATCTTTTTTGATTGTAGATCTCTGTTATGCTTGACTGGATCTTTACTGATCACATATAACTTTGCAGCTCCTTCAACACATCTGATCCTCCATCACACTTTTTTCAACATTTGCTTATATGTTCAATATTCGCACTCTTATGCATCCAAATTCTTTCATATTTCGAATTCACAACTTGATCTTTCATATATACCTTACAAATTATCTTAGTCAGCTTTAATCATTGATCAAACAAATACAATAGTTGGCTAAGAATTACAAACCAAAAAATCCCTTTACTAGCCGACATTGCTTGGTTAATACTGTTTAGAAAATAATTCCTGTGTTAACCGACTGAGCTCGGTTAATACAGCAAAATCCGTGACATCCCTTCAATCGCCAGGAGAACTCGATAAGTATAGATGACCGAGTGAGCTCGGTAGAAACTATTTTTGCCAAATTCCCTTTGGACACCGAGTGAACTCGGTAAGCACTGACTTTCCTTTGCTTACCTTCCTATCTCGGTAAACACTAACTTTTCTTTGGTTACCTTCCCAGCTCGGTAAACACTAACTTTTCTTTGGTTACCTTCCCAGCTCGGTAAACACTAACTTTTCTTTGGTTACCTTCTCAGCTCGGTAAACTCTTTGTCATAGTTTCCTTCAATCACCGAGTGGGCTCGGTAAGTACTGAACTTCCTTTGTTAACCAAGTTAGCTCGGTAGAAGCTATCTTTACAATGTAATATATAGCAATGCTTGGTAGACTTTGTAAACGACTATGCTTACCTTCTGAGCTCGGTAGACTCTGTCTAATGACTGATATGACATTTGTGTAACATCAAAGACAACACTCAATTAACCAATTGTATCCAACAATCTCCCTCTTTGGCATTGATGGCAACACAACATGTCACAGCAGAATGAAATTTGAAAACAAGTCCTTCTCTTAGTGCAGCACTATATGTCAACATAATACTTCTCCCTCTTAGATAGAAACTTCTCCCTCTTTTAGTAATCTCCCTCTGTGAAGGAATTGTATAACAAAAAGATATGACAGTTTTATTCTCCCTTTACAAATGCTTACAAATTTCAGAATAGGTATTACAGTTTTACTCTCCCTCTTTGACAACACATGCCAAAGACAATATAACACCGTAAAAGCTCTTTTTGTATGCCAAAAGTACTTCTCAACTGGATTACAGTGTACCTCATGTACAAATTCATATACAATGACTTCAATATTCTGCTGGATCAACTTGATTGATTTTCAACTTGTCATAGGTTGATGCATCACTTCAAACTTTATTTTAGTGAACTTCAGATAGGGGAGTGATCCCTAACTTACCTCTGAGATATAAGAATGTATCCTTAGGTAATGGCTTTGTGAATATGTCAGCAATTTGTTTCTTTGTATGTACATATTCTAGTCTGATCTCCTTGTCTTTCACCAATTCTCTGACAAAATGATATTTTATTGCTATGTGTTTGGTCTTGGAATGCATTACTGGATTCTTGGATATGTTTATTGCACTAGTATTGTCACAAAACATAACAACTGGTTCTTTGATTTCCATCTTCATTCCTTGCAATAGTTGCTTAAACCAAACAATATTAGAACAATTTACTACTGCAGCAACATACTCTGCCTCTGCTGTAGATTGGGATGTACAATTTTGCTTTTTGCTTGTCCAAGAAACCAATCTCTTTCCAAGAAAGAATGCTCCTCCGTTTGTGCTTTTTCTGTCATCAAGGTTCCCTGCCCAATCAGTATCAATAAAAACTTTCAAATCCAAATTACCTCCAAATTTGTACCATAGCCCATAATCTTTAGTTCCTTTCAAATATCTCATTATTCTCTTGATCGCCATCAGGTGAGTTTCTCTTGGTTTTGCTGAAAATATTGCAACAATACCAACTGCGAGAGCAATATCTAGCCTGGTATGAACTACATACTGCAATTTTCCAATCATAGATCTATACAATGTTTGATCTACCTCTTTGGATTCATCATCTTTTGTAAGTTTCAATCCAGTACACATGGGAGTACCAACAGGTTTACAGTCCTCCATACCAAACTTTTTCAATATCTCCTTGATGTATTTTGACTGAGTGATGAAGATGCCATTTTTATTTTGTTGGATTTGAAGACCAACAGAGAATTTTATCTCACCAAACATAGACATTTCAAACTCCTTGTTCATTTGTTCTGAAAATTCTTTGCAAAGATCATCATGCCCTGTGAAAACAGTATCATCTACAAATATTTCTGCCAAGACAATCTTATTATCTGGACCTTCCTTTATATACAAGTTACTATTATCATTAGCTCTTTGAAAACCAATCTGAATAAGATAATTATGCAATCTTTCATACCATGCTCTAGGAGCTTGTTTCAGACCATACAGTGCCTTGTGTAATTTGCAGACCATGTTCCTTTTATCTGGATCAACAAAACCTTCAGGTTGTTCAATGTAAACTTCTTCATCCAATATTCCATTGAGGAATGCTGACTTGACATCCATCTGATAAACTTTGAATCCTTTGTGAGCAGCATATGCAAGTAAGGTTCTGACTCCTTCCAATCTTGCAACAGGAGCAAAAGTTTCTCCATAATCTATACCTTCTTCTTGTGAGTATCCTTTGCATACCAATCTAGCTTTGTTTCTGGATACCTTACCATTTTCAATCAACTTGTTTCTGAATACCCACTTGGTTCCAATTATATTCTTGTCTTTGGGCCTGGGTACAAGAGTCCATGTCTTATTTTTCTCTATCTGTTCTATTTCCTCATTCATTGCCTCAATCCAACTATCATTTGCCAGTGCATCCTTAATACTTCTAGGTTCAAAATCAGCAAGTAAACAAGTATTTTTCAACTTACTTCTTGTCAAGGTTCCTTCAAATTTGTCTCCAATGATCTAATCTGGTGCATGATGTCTTCTGACATATTTTGCTAATACAGGTTCCTTGCCTCTTGAATGAATTTTATTATTATCCTTCTGTTCTTCAGATTCTTGCTGTTTTGGCTCGGTAGATATTGGCTCGGTTGATTCAGACTCGGTAGACACTTGCTCGGTAGTGTCTGAAAGTTGCTGAGGCTCGATTTGAACTATTTGTAACTCGGTTACTGAAGACTCAGGAGTTGAGGATTCTTGAGTGAACGGTATACTTGGTATAGTATCTGGTTCAATGTAAACAAATCTCCTGTAGTCTTCAGGTACTTTTTTGCTTTCTTCTTCTAATTTGTCTGCAAACTCATCAATTTTCACATGTGCACTTTCTATGCCCTTTTGAGTGGATAGATTTAAACATCTATATGCTTTGCTTTTGCAAGAATATCCCAAAAATATTCCTTCATCACCTTTTACATCAAATTTTCCTTTTCTAGATTCTTTCAAAATATAACATTTGCTTCCAAATACTTTCAGATAACTTACATTGGGTTTGTGGCCATACCATAATTCATAGGGAGTCTTGAATGAGTCCTTTTTCAGCTGTACTCGGTTTAATGTATGAACTGCAGTGTTGATGGCTTCCTTCCAGTATTTGATAGCAATGTTCTTTTCTATCATCAGAGTTCTTGCACAATCCATAATGGATCTGTTTCTTCTTTCAGCTATTCCATTTTGTTCTGGAGTTCCTGGTGCTGAAACCTATCTTTTAATACCTCTTTCAATGCAGAAGTTATTGAATTCATGTGAAATGAATTCACCACCTCTGTCTGACCTTAAACATTTCAATCTTTTCCCTGTTTCTTTTTCTACTCTTGCCAAATACCATTTAAATTTTTCAAATGCTTCTGATTTATTTCTTAGATACATGACAGTCATCATTCTTGAGTAATCATCAACAAAGAGAATGAAAAAATTCTCTCCAGTATAGCTTTCTATTCCAATAGGTCCACATAAATCAGTATGCACAATTTCTAATATATCTTCAGATTGATAGTTTTTACTTTTAAAACTAGTCCTTCCCATTTTACCAATCTGATAGTTCTTGCATAGACCAACCTCAGGTTTTTTAATGTTAGGAATGCCTCTTACTTTCTTGAATTTGCTTATTTTTATCAAATTATCAAAATTGACATGACACAACCTTTTATGCCATAACCAACTCTCTTCAATTTGAGCAATAAAACATGAGCATTCACCAAGTTCTAGATAGAATAAGTTACCTTTAGTTTGGGTGCTAGATCTTATTATTTTTCCTTGCTCATTCAACAGTCTTGCCTTTCCATGCATGAATTCCACCTTGAATCCAGTATTGAGTAACTGTGCCACACTTAGCAAATTATGTTTGAGACCTTCAACCCAATAGGCATTGTTACAAACAAGTTCTTTTGTTAGACAGATTCTTCCTCTTCCTTTTATGAAATGAGGTTCATTATTACCAAACCTTACACTACCACCATCATAATCTTCAAACTGATCAAACTTAGTTTTATCACCAGTCATATGATGTGAGTAACCACTGTCTATAACCCATGTATCATTCTTACTTATATGAGAGATAAGAGCAATTTTATCTTCCTCATCAATGTCAGAATCATCTTTAACAACAATATAAACAATTTCATCCTCACTATTATCAGAATCTTCAGAATTTTCAGCCATGAAACATGATTTCTTACCTTTGTTCTTGAATGATTTGAAATCTTTCTTGCTATTCCATTTATGATCCTTCTTTTCATCATTGCTCTGCTTGTTCGGGCACCTAGCTGCAATATAACCAATTTCTTCACATGAAAAACATATTAGAGGAACTTTACCTTTATATTTTCCTCTGCCTCTGGAGTATTTTCTTGCTAGAAGAGCTTCAATTACTTCAAGATCACTGTCTGAGCTTAGATCTGATTCATCTTCACTTTCTGGCTGAAGTTTCTTTTTGTTTTTCTCCTTGAGTGAAAGTTTGGCCTCAAATGCTGATTCCATGTTCTTGGAAGCTGGAATATAGTTGTCAAAGTTATCTAGTTCAAATGCAGTTAATCTCCCAACTATGGCCTCAAGATTTATCTGATGATTTGCTTCACATCTTCTTTCCTGAATTGTAGACACTCTGATTGCATAAACGGGAAGCAAGGTTCTGAGAACTTTTCTTATGACTGTTTCTCCTTTGATGTCACCACCAGCTGCCCTGATTGCACTTACACATGCTTTAACTCTTTCAACATACTTTGCAATGTTTTCATCCTCTCTCATCTTCATTTGATCAAATTGTCCTCTTAGACTTTCTACTTTTTCTCTTCTCACATTGTCATCCCCTCCATAGATTTCTTTTAGCTTGTTCCACATGTCAAAGGCGGTTTTGCAGTCCTTAATGTCATCAAATTCTTCATAGCTGAGAGCAGATGCTATGTCTATCATCATGTTGTTGTGAGTTTTCTTTTCAGCAATATCATTGACTGACAGTGTGCCAGAAGGTTCTTCATATTCTTCTTCAAGGTATTTCAGTCCAGTATCACCAACAGTAGCCAGATGAAGTTTCATCAGTCCTTGCCATGCTGAGAAGTTATCTCTATTAAGTTTTAGAATTTCTCTTTTGTAAGACATCGTGATCTTTTGCTTAGATCCTTGAAATCTTCTCCTGCAAGTACCAAAAGCTCTGATACCAATTGTTGGAAATGAGAATGGAGTAACTGAGAGGGAGAGGGGGTGAATCAGTTACCACAAAAACATTTCACAGTCCCTTAGATGTCTAAAATCTTGATCTTGGTTATAGATTACTGAAACTTGATAATGCAGCAAATACTAATAATTATTAAGAACTGGTAACCAAAACAATTCAGCAATCATGAACACTAAAGACACCAAATTTAACGTGGAAACCCAATATGGGAAAAACCACCAATGTAACTAGTTACTACTTTTCACTCTTCTGAAGTGAGCCCTGTTAAGAGCCAACCCTGTTAAAGGTTACAAAACACATTGTTACATGTGACCCGGTTAGAGGATTTAATCACCCTGTTAGGAGTGGCCTTGCTAGAGGTCTTTAGAAAAATTCAATTGAACTGTCACCTTGTTAGAGGATTTACAATAGGGCTGTTAAACCCACTCTGTCAAGAGATTTTGAGTTCACTGTTACAATGGTTAGAAAGCAACAATGAAGTGACCTGATATAATGTGCAACTTATCTTTGCTGATTGCAGATCTCTGTTATGCTTGACTGGATCCTTACTGATCACATATAACTTTGCAGCTCCTTCAACACATCTGATCCTCCATCACACTTTTTTCAACATTTTCTTATATGTTCAATATTCGCACTCTTATGCATCCAAATTCTTTCATATTTCGAATTCACAACTTGATCTTTCATATATACCTTAGAAATTATCTTAGTCGGCTTTAATCACTGATCAAACAAATACAATAGTTGGCTAAGAATTACAAACCAACAAATCCCTTTACTGGCCAACACTGCTTGGTTAATACTGTTCAGAAAATAATTCTTGTGTTAACTGACTGAGCTCAGTTAATATAGCAAACTCTGTGACATCCCTTCAATCGTCGGGAGAACTCGGTAAGTATAGATGATCGAGTGAGCTTGGTAGAAATTGTTTTTGCCAAATTCCCTTTGGACACCGAGTGAACTTGGTAAGCACTAACTTTCCTTTGCTTACCTTCCTATCTCGGTAAACACTAACTTTTCTTTGGTTACCTTCCCAGCTCGGTAAACACTAACTTTTCTTTGGTTACCTTCTTAGCTCGGTAAACACTAACTTTTCTTTGGTTACCTTCTCAGCTCGGTAAACACTTTGTCACAGTTTCCTTCAATCACCGAGTGGGCTCGGTAAGTACTGAACTTCCTTTGTTAACCAAGTTAGCTCGGTAGAAGCTATCTTTACAATGTAATATACACCAATGCTTGGTAGACTCTGTAAACGACTATGCTTACCTTCTGAGCTCAGTAGACTCTGTCTGATGACTGCTATGACATTTGTGTAACATCAAAGACAAAACTCAATTAACCAATTGTATCCAACACTATCTTGCTATGGAAAGCTATGAGAATATTACCCATAGTGAAATAGCACCTCAGCGATGCGTGGTAGGGTGGGACTGAGTGTTATGAAGTCATAGGGATGGTACCTATTTGGTCCGAGTCAGATGCCAGGTGTGTTGAGTTGGTTCATGGGCCCAAAAGTATTAAGGGCAAAGCACAGTAATACGACGAGTCTTCACGATTGTTAGATTAGTCTGGATCCATGATAGGCACTATCTCACTATGGGAAAGTGCTCAAAGGATACGCATAGCGACATAGCACCTCGATGACACATGTCCCAGTGGGTCTAGTTAAGGCATTGATAGTTAGTGGCTAGCAATTAATGTGACTGTCGCAGTCAAGGATGCAAGGTGGCATAGTTAGTAATGAAAAGAGATGGTCAACCATGTAGGACTCTTGCGAGGTGGCAAGATAAAAGGAGGTTATTGGCCCACATAGCCTATTTTGGATGCAGAGTTTAGTTGACTTGTTGACCCTACTGATTCAGGTGTTCAGGAATGAAGAGAGTCAGGATTTTTTATGCGATTTGATCTTTGTGATCAGTGCCACCCACTCTAGAATGAATGCGAGACAAGGAAGAGAACTCCACTGCCCCCAGTTGATCCATCTACCTAATCAAAATAATCAATGGTGCCTCCTCTGTCTTCTCAAGGCCCTATTTTAGTTAGCAGTCAGATTTCATGGTACCTAAAGCTATACTTAGATCAAATTTCTTTAGATCCCCATGATTGTTCTTGGCAGAGCCTTGATGGTGATGGTTGTAGGATAGTTTTGGAGGGAAAATCTCAGTTATGCCTAAACAATAAAGGCAATTTTTTTTAAATTTAAGGGTCGACCTTTCTCTATTTTCTTTGTTACTGCTCTACAAATTTTTAGTGTGAATTCCCTTGTGCCTCTGAACTACATGATTTTATGCCTTATCTCTTTTAGCCATTGGTATCAAAGTGCAAAAACCCTTTGCCTCTTACTGGTGTTTTGTAGAGATCTATGATCTACATGACTATATCTCTTTGGCCTATGAATGATAATATAAGTGAATCTATCTTTCCTCGTGTCATTCATCTTGGTATTCTGATCTGCATGTGATTATTAGGTTAAAGCAAGTCTGAATGTGTATATCCTTAGTTTCATTCTGGTTCAAAAGTGCATATATGGGCAGAGATTGGTCTGAACACTCTATTTTGGTGCATCACCTCTTTAGATTAGACTAGGTAGATTTTATTTCATGCTCTCCTACTCCCTTTTCCTCTCCAAGAGTAGTTAGGTGCACCCTGATAGTAAGAGGAAGCCGGCCTTCTTCAGAGACTCAACCTCATAGTTCAAGTCCCACAACTTGGAGGCTGTTTCCATGTTTCACTAGGTTGTCCTCATGCATAAGCTTTGGACAAGGGTGCAAACCCAAGTGACAAAATTGATGTTGTCTTAAAAATTCTCAAGTTCCAAATATGATGTACAATAAGCTCTTAGTAGAAACTTAAACTTTTCAATCTCCTTAACTTTTTAGGAAACAACACTCGAGAGTGGTGATCTTTTAGCACTAGTTTGATAAAATATCAACATGGTGGTGAGTTGGCCTCAAAATGACCAAAGTAGAGGTCATAAAATGTTAATCAAAAGGGAATGTGTTGGATATATCAAGCCCAAGCCAGAAATTTGCATTGCAATTGCAAGAAATCCCTTTATAAGAAGTATAAAATATCTACATTCTTCTTGAAGGAATAAAAACCTCGGGTATAAGATGGGTCAAAACTTTCATCTTAGAAAATACAAATTTCATTCATATTGAGGGACATGTGGCATCATTTGAGTGCACTCCTTACTAATCATATAAATTATTAAATTGACATTCAATTACATTTCAAACATATAATCCCTGCTGACAATGTATGAAAAAGAAAATCATAAAGAAATAAAATGACAGTTTTTGAGATTGAATTATGGAAATTGAAAAATATCATTGGGAGTCTATTTATTGTAAATGAGTATCAAGGAAAGGGTTTTTCTTCTTAACCAAGTCAGTGTGTTGTAGAGGAGGTAGATAGTTTTGTGTTTGTAAGCATAATGCAGGGGAAAAAAGATAATTTATTTTCAAATAGTGATTAGTGTATAGGGATAACAAAATCTATGTTGTTTTGTTGTGTTGAGAGAGTGGAAATATTAGCCTATCAAAACTCTGAGTTGTGATGCTAGTTTTCTAATCAATATTAATCTTTGAGTTATCTTGATTTTTTATGAATGCATCTCTACTTCATCTAATCATCGTCATGATTATCATTTATTTTGTTGGCTATAGTTACTCATGTATTTGAAAAGAGTGATATGCTTTTCTTCCTTTTTTAATTTTAGTGTAAAGGTTGAATGAATGGTCTTTTTATCAGTCATTCATTGTTTATTTTTTCATTTTCCTTTTTCCACATCTACTTCATGTTTATGGATAGATTTTTGTGTTGGAAATATTTTCAGTGCTCCCCTTAGGATTTGTGACAAGGGCTTAACTGCCTCTTGTGTACTATAACTTGAGTGGTTGTATCAGGCATTGAAAGATTGGGCTTTTGATGCAACAAAAACCCCACTTGCACACGTGGTGTTAGAGCCCAGTCATAGGTTCAAATCCTCAGACCCTTGGGTAATGCTAAGGGGGAGATTGTTGGAAATTTTTTCAGCACTCCCCCTGGGATTCATGACAAGGGTTTAACCACTTCCTATGTACTATAAGTTGCATGGTTGTATGGAGAATTGACAGATTGATCTTTTTGTGCAATGACAACCCAACTCTAATAGTTTATAAGCATTTCTTTCTTTCAGGTTAAAATCATTATCGATTATAATTTAGTTGATTGATTATAAGCCTTGCATGCAGAATTGTACCCAGATAATTCAAAGGAAGATTATCAATCTCATGATAATCTATCCAATTGTTAGTGTGCTTTTGTACTTCATTATGGGAATTCAAAGTTATTTCATGTATTTATGTTTGAAGGACAAATTTGTTCACTCACACTATCATACCTTTTCTCTTATCTATCTTGGGAACATTAATTTGCATTATGATTTTTACTTTTTCAGTCTCATATCTGCCAAATGGCTCAACATCTTTATCAATAGGTTCATCCAATAATGCAATAATAGCTATAGTAGCTT
The DNA here is from genome assembly GCA_028749045.1 of Cupressus sempervirens. Lineage (NCBI taxonomy): Eukaryota > Viridiplantae > Streptophyta > Pinopsida > Cupressales > Cupressaceae > Cupressus > Cupressus sempervirens. The sequence continues at coordinate 38,097,421 of CM053790.1, forward strand.
CATCTATCTTAATCTAATATAGACTAATGGTCTTAACCATGCAATTTTAGGAATAATAGTTTGAATGTATGTTATGTCTATGCCCACTAAGAAATATATGTCATCGTAGTACTTATCAACTAAGGATTTATGAATCCTTGTCCTTTTATTCACATTCTTCTTGAACTCCTCAAAATATCCATCCATGACCTTTTCAAAATTATCACCTAATTTATTGATAAACTCATTTAGTTGTCATGTTACTAGTTTCTTCTTACTCCATGTGACATCTTCTATGGTAGGGAAAGAATTATGAACTGTTGGTAAACACATTTATCACTTAGAAAATACATGATTTAGCCCAATGAAATATGTGGCAAATCAATTTCTCTAATAGTTGGACAGGCCCTTGATATTCGACCTTCCTTTGTGTTTAGAAGGGTAGCTCCCTCTAATATATGATTTTTATTTCCAAATAAAGATGATTACAAGTTATAAGATAGAAATGAAACTATTATGATGAATGCACCAAACAACTTCAATGGTTCTGTAAAATTGATGTAAACTACTAATAAAAACAAACAAGAAATATGCTTGAAAGCTATCATCGACACAATGCTAATTTAACGATTCATGAGTTTTTACACCATACCATGAAAATACTCATTACGAAGAATCAACATTCAAAAAGTTAGATTTTGTAGAAAAGAGAACACAAATTGTACTGTCTTTTATTTCTCAGCACCAAGAACATAAGAAAATTGCTGATTACAAGAACAAGAATTATATGCACTTTCCAAAAATTGCCTTGCTATCAAAACATAAGTGTCCCCTATCTCTAAATCAAAGAAGTACCCTATTACAATGAGATTAAAAAATTTATAATCTATTCTAACATAACCAACCTTTCAAGTTCATAGCCATTCAAAATTTAGAGTTTGGACTACCCTAAAGATAGTTTTTTAACCAACTCAAACTTTTACAACTCTAAGTCTCAATCTCTAAATTTCTAACCTTAACTATTAAAAATTTAAGGTTGATAGAAAGAGAGTAAATTTTAATGCGTAGAGAGATAAAAGCTTTAGTACATAGAGATAGATGGTTTGAGTATGCGGAGAGAGAAATTTTTATTACTTAGAGAGAGATGGTTTGAGTGCACGGTGAGAAAAAACTTTTAGTACATAGAGAGAAGGTTTTAGTATGAGGAGAGAGAAATTTTTATTGCATAGAGAGCGATGGTTTGATTACACGATGAGAGAAAAATTTTAGTACATAGAGAGAGAAGGTTTTAGTATAGGGAGAGACAAGGTTTTTTCATTTTAAATTTTCTCTCATTCCCAAACTAAAATTTCTTTTAACTTCTTGGGTAAATTATTAGGGTATAACAACTAGCTCTAACTGGGGACAAGGATTGTATAGGACACTAAATGAACCCATCCATAAACAAGAGCAGTGCTTTATCACAAGGGCCATAGAGTCACTTGAAAAATGAGATAATTACATGAAAGGGGACTCAACATGCCAAAATTGGGAAAAAAAACCAAACAAAAGAGAGGGAAATGAACAGCAAAAACTCTTAATAACATATGTTCATGGTAGGAAAACTCCTACCTCTGATAGCTTTAGCTCTAGATGAATCATGCAAATCCAGTCACATGATGAGGAAAATAAATGTCATGGCAACTTAATAGGTGGCAACTCCCAAGTTCCAACAAACTCAAATGTAGGCTTGCTCCTTGGATTCTAAAGTTTAGATTCCTAAGAAGCTCCATTGCTTTGGACAAGGGAATGTATCCAAATAACCATGCCTCATTTAAAATATCTGACTTTAGGATCCATCCTTCTTTCTATCACATGTCATTAATGATTTCATCTTGAAGCAATTGTAGAATTAGATTCTCAATTTTTTGAATGCATCTCTAATCTTCTCCTCTACTTGGAAAGCCCTCTACTTGAATTTCTAGTGATTGGTCATCATGAAGTCCTGAACTCATTTATGACACAGGACACTCTGCCTTTTCCATGGGCATGATTATGGATGAATCTTATGTAAAATTATTCCAACCTAGGTGCACATTCACGTTGGATTAAATCTTCCTATGATCCATTTCTTCTTCCTCATCTTCCAAAAGATCATCTTGAGTCTTTAGGAACTTTTGAGCTACATTGATACCACCTTCAACATTGTAGGCCATAGCTTCAACTTTCATCCCATTAATATCAAAATTATCTATATGAAGGGTCTTCTAATGGTTAAGGTTAGGGCATACCAAAGTTTGTATTGGATTTCCTTCATACAATCTGTGATGTGAAACAACCTGTGGAGCTATATCCATTGAACCTTTTCTCTAAATACATTCTTGAGAAGCATCAATAGAAATGCCTTCATCTAGAAACAAAGGATTAAAGAAAACACTTTCTCCATAGATGAAATTACCATCCAAAGCATTTGAGCACAAACTTGGGATAAAAACATCATAAGATTTTCCTTCATCAAATTCTTCCATGAGACCCCCTTTTCTAACTCATTACTTCTTTTATCATGTTATTCTTTTGATAGAATCTCTTTGACATAGGATTTCCTATTTGATGAGAACACTCAAAAAGAGGATTTATTTGACCTTTGAATGATCCATAGGATTTTAATTTCACTTCCATTGGATCAGATGAACTTGTTATCATATCCATATAGCTTTCATTTTCAATATCTTCAATGATATCTATGTCTTTTTCAATCATTGATTCTTCTCCAAGACATCTTTCATGAAATGTGAAAGGTTGATATTCTTGTAGCATGCATGATAAAGAATTAAGGCTAGAAGGTTCATCTTCTTCTCCTTGAAGCTGATTTTTAGCTTTCTCATTAACCGATTTTTTAATCACAAGTTCATCAATGTCATCAAATGTAAAGGTTTCCATTTTCACAAGGAAAGTAGATATCTATAGAGGTTCATTAGTGCTTTTATCTCCATCCATGTTAGAGGTTTCAGATTGTGCCATAACATCTAAAGTATTTATTTTTTCAATAGTTTCATCACCTTGAACAATCATGGAAGGATGAATAGGATGATCTTCTCTACATAGAAAGTCGTCATCTAAAGCATTGAGGCACAAGGTAGGAATTAAAGTAGTATGAAATTCACCTTGATCCACATTTCCCTCATCTTCAATCATATGTTGTGTAGTTTCTTGAGATTTTGATATTTCTTTTCCTTTCTCATTAGGATCAAGATGATTGAATACTTTCTTATAGGTTTTGAAATTTTCACAGTGATGCCTTGATACATTAGAATGCCCTTCTTCTCCTATAGACTCCATTTCTCAACCATCTCCTTGATTAGATATTGAATCTCCATCTTCTTTCATGTATGAATATTTAGATGAGTCCTTTCTAACATTTGGATTGGGAGATGTTTTGTTACCAAGGAAATAATTCTTGCATGGATCCTCTTTCTCAAGTTCTTTTATTGTTTGAAGTAAATAAGGATATACTTTTTTAGAATCTAGGTGTGCATTTTCATAGAAGCTTTTTAAAAACTCAACTTGATTGGGATCAATGGAAGTATGATTTTGATGAGAAATAGGTGCAAGTGTTGGGACACTTTTTTTACCACCATTATCCATTCTCGATTCACATGAATCATTTTTCTAGTCAAATGTTTCCCTATAATGGCATGGGGAACTTATTTTTGAAAATGATTTGGGCTTGTGAGAGAAAACTGATTATCTTTACCATCTTCTTCATCTATCTTTTGCAAAGTCCAGAGCAAAGATGGATGAATCTTTTCTGGATCTAGTTTTCACCCACCATAGAAACTCTTCAAGGAGCTAGCTTTCTTGGGATCAATGAAAATCTGATTTTTTTGAGACACAAGTGCATGGGAGACATTTTGATTGTTCTTCATTGCTGATTTAGTTGAAAAATATTTTTCAAAAAGAACTTCTTATTCTTTATATGTTGAACTTTTTCCAATTAAAGATTCCTGATCATGAGAAAGAAACCCATAATATTTTCCATCATCTTCTTCGATCTTTAGAAAAATTTGTAGCAAGAAGGGATGAATCATTCTAGGATGTAGCCTCTTGTCGCAATAGAAATTCTTCAAGAATTCAAGTTTTAGAGGCTCATCAGGAATCTGTTTCTTTGGCTATGAAAAGTATTCCTCATCACTATCACTATCACTATAACTTTCAACTTTTCCCTTATGCCAAATGATGATTCTAAATTGCTATTTTCTGATAGAGTCGCCAATATTCAATCTTTGAAATAGAGTCGCCAACCTTCATTCTAGGGAAGGTACCTTTTATCAACCATGCTATTGATTATTGTTCACTTGGTATTGGATGTGACCAATATTTTTGCTATCTCTTCTTGGAATAGCAACTATTATTTGAGCAACCACAATTTTTTGACCAATAGGAGCTCTTTGCAAGATTTCCACAAATTCTTCCTCTTCTTCTGGAACTCGATTCACTTGATGGTATTGTTGAGAAATTCATCTATACCTCTAGGCTAGAGTGTTCAAATCTGAAATAATGTCTTCTTGTATGTCATCAAAGCCAAGATTTGGTTGTAGAACTAGAAACACATTCTCATGTGGCAATAACATGTTGCTTCATTATAGGTTACTAATTAGTCTTTCTCATTTGAATCCCCAGTAGAGTCACCAAAAATATGTTGAAAAACATATTTTTTACTTAGAAAATATGTGATTTAGCCCAATGAAATATATGGAAAATCAATTTCTCCAACAAGTGGATATGCCCTTGATATATAGCCTTCCTTTGCATTTAGAGGAGTAGCTCCCTCATAAGACATAACTTTGATTTTCAAATAAAGGCAATCACAACTTATAAGATAGAAAGGAAACTATTGATGATGAATGCACCACACGACTTCAATGCTTCTTTAAAATTGATGTAAACTGCTAATGAAAACAAATAAGAACTACACTTGAAAGCTACCATCAACATAATGCTAATTCAATGATTCATGAATATTTACGCCATACCATGAAAATACTTATTACAAAGAATCAATAGTTCAACAATTCAGATTTTGTAGAAAAGAGAATGCAAAATATACTTTCTTTTATTTCTTAGCAGCAAGAACATAAGAAAATTGCTAATTATAAGAAAAAGAATTGTATTTACTTTCCAAAAACTTCCTTGCTATCAAAAAATAAGTGTTCCCTATCTCTAAATGCAAAAAGTCTCCTACTACAATGAGATTTAGAAATTTATAATCTATTCTAACATAATTACTTTTCAAGTTCATAACCACTCAAAAAGTTAGAGTTTGGACTACCCTGAAGATAGTTCATAACCAACTCAAACTTTTACAACTCTAACTCTCAATCTCTAACTTTCTAACCTTAACTCTCAAAAAGTTAAGTTTGATAGAAAGAGAGTAAATTTTAGTAAGTAGAGGGATAAAAGTTTTAGTACATAGAGAGAGATATTTTGAGTACATGGAGGGAGAAATTTTGAGTACATAGAGAGAGATGGTTTGAGTACATGGTGAGAGAAAGATACAACTTTTAGTACATAGAGAGAGGGAAGGTTTTAGTATTGGGAGAGAGAAATTTTTAGTATATAGAGAGAGATGGTTTGAGTATGTGGTGAGAGAAATTTTTTAGCACATAGAGAGAGAAATTTTTAGTACAGAGAGCGAGAGATAAGGTTTTTGCATTTTAAATTTACTCTAATTTCCAAAATAAAATTCCTTTTAACTTCTTGGATAAATTATCAGGGTAACATGAACATAAATGAATATACAAACAAGTAGAGATCCAAACTTACACATACTATTCTTCACTTTTTTTATGCTTTCAAGGTTCTTGACCAATTGCTTTAATTATAAGTCGACAAGATCATAACTATGATCTTTCTTCACAATTCTCCATGTAACATCTACTGTCATAGAGAAAATGTCGGCTAGTCTACTAGATTGAAAAAACTTTTGTTTGACAACCCTAACTACAAAATCAATCTCTACATCTTTAATGGTGGAAATAGTAATTCTATGCTTATTCCATTTAACCAATGTGTTAGATTCAATAGCCTCCATTCTCTGACATCAAATATTTTTTACCTTATACATAATTGGATAGCCAACGAATCAGTGAATGATCTTCCTGGTAATACAATTGGTTCTCCTTCCAACCATAACTTCATGTCATGAACTCATCTTAGTACAATCTTAATCCACTCAATCTTGGAAACCTTAGGAAAGTTTAGGGCATGAGTAAGCTCTTTCTCAACAATATTCTTTTGTTCATCTTTTAATCTTCTATCTATGCACAACTTCTTATATGCACTTCTTAATATAAAATCTCCAACCTCTCCAATCTTCCACATATAATAGGATTGCACACCATGAATCAAAATAACTCTTGGCAGGATTGAGGATAGGGCTCTAGAGGACTCTCCCTTCGCTGCAATCTCAGGATACACCTTCAATTTTGGTGGCTTGCATACTTCATTTATAACCAATTCAAGATTACTAAAATTTGATTCTTTTAATTCCATATTATTCTCTCCAACTTATGAAATGGAAGTCATAATGTCACTTAGGATTTGATCTCACAAAACTCTACTTCACTTGGCTAGTCACAAATATGCTTCCAATGCCAATGGTATGCACTAATATCTTCTCAAACTCACTAAATCATGCACACAAATCACTCAGGCTCAACTTTCTCTTCAAAATGAGAATACAAACTGATAGAAATGACTGAAAGAATTTTCTATATAGGTTAAAAATACAATTTTAGGAACTCATTAATGTTCTATACCTAGAGTAGGTGCATGATAGTTGTCTCAACCACTAAAACAAAACTTGGCAGTAACACATCACTAAATTCCTTCATTATGAACTTGGCCAAACCATGTTTTGGTCCTCATTAAACAATTTATTCAGCCTCTTAAACACTTTTAAACCTTCAATACTAACACTTGACCATTATTGACTTTGCAACTCGATATCCAAAATTATTTACTTGACCGATACCACAAATCTTTCCTTATGCATCTAATCTTATGCCAATTTAGAATTTTACATTTTCAATCTTAGGAAATAATTTATAATTTAACAATTTAAAATATAGTTCCATACTTACCTCTTCATTTTAGTTGGTGGTTCTGGAATCACTTGATCCATTGGATTGGGTGATCACAATTGCTTCTCTTGAACTGCAAATTCCTTGATATTTCTTCTTCTAGGTTTGATTCATCTAGCTTTCTTACTTCTTTAACATAAATTTTTTCTTTTCCATTATCATCTTCATCATTTTGTACCAATTCTTGGCTCCTATAGTCTATCATTAGGTGACTAACCCTCTAATAGTGAAAACATATCATATCAAAATTCTTCTTGTTTCTTGATCTTCCTTTGAAATGTGTCCTTGCAAAACTTTTTACAATGTATACATTTCTACCACATAACTGACAAGTGACTGAAGTATTAAAATCCCAATTTATTGCATCACCTTGCCTAGTTGCATTTTCTTGACTTTTAGGTGTCCAACTATGTTTTGCATTATACATGCAACCTTGTTCCTTGTGACCATACTTCTTATATGTATAACAATAACCTTCAAATATAGACACAACTGGTATATTAATGATCTTTGATCTACACTCATATGCTTAGTGTCCATACTTTTTGCAATTAAAGAAATATCCATTAAATTTAGGTTTAGGATTGGATTTACCGGCTTTTCTCCTACAAAATTTTTTTGTTTGACCTAGTTTCCCATAGTGATAGTATGTAGGCCTCTTCTTCTTTGGTATTTATTTCCTTTGTTCTCCATGCTTTGATGACTGAACTTGCTCAATAGATGATATGAAATTGGTATAGCCTAATCTAGTAGCATCATGAGGTTTTCTTTTCACTTTTAACTATTCATCAATTTTTCTTATGGCCTTTGCAAATCTGTTCATTCTTTCAATGAATTCTTTTTCAGCCCTTAATTCATTTTTTGATTGTTCATTTTCTAATTTTAGGTTTGCAATCTCTTCCACCTTCCTAGAAATTTCATGATTGGAAATTAATAACTACTTGACCATATCAAATTGATTGTGTTTCAACATTTGTATTTCAGTGATCCTTTCATCAAGTCTTGTAGCTATTTGCCTTTTATATTCATCTTCCATTACCTTATCATGTTCATCTTTTCTCTTTTGTTCCATGAATTCACATAGTCTTACTAAGTGCATTTCATATTCTCTCTTTAGTGCTTTCTATTCTTCATTCAAATTGTCATTCTTTTCCAATAGATTAGCTATTGTTGCATCAGGTTCACTAGATCTACCTTCATTATAGTTGTCTTCAATTCTTTATTCCTTGTATTGTTTGTCATTTTTCTAGATTTCTATCTCCTTCCTTCTTTTCAAGGATTTCCTCATATCCTCCTTTGCAGCCTTAACTTATTCCAATGCAATTTGTAAATCGAGCTTCTAATTTTCAATCACATTTCCCAATTTTTTGGCTTCCATCTCCAAGATCTTTGACTCTCAAGTTGTTAAATTTTTTTCTTAGAGTTCTCAACTCTAATACCAATTGTTGGAATTCTAATGGGAAAGTGAGATGCTGAGGTGGGGGGTGAATGAAGATCTCCCAAAATTTCACCACTTCAAACATACCATATTAAACTTAATTCACCACACACCTTATTAACCTTAAACTTATGCATAACCAACCGTGCAATGTAATAACATGTAATACTAGATCTAACATCTACTAGCATGAATATAATGTATAAACACGTAAAAACCACTTGACACAAGATTTGGTAATGTAGAAACCCTCCAACATGAAGGTAAAACTCTGGTGGGGATGGTACCCACAAAATCTTCACTATTGCAGTAATAATGTGCTTATTAGGGGTATAATTTTGATCACTTTTGATGATCTGCCTTGTGAGGGGTCTTCTCTACAAAAATAATATAAGAATTTTAGTCTACATTTACGAAAGGATTTTAACTTCACAATTAAGTGAGTACTCTATTAGGAGATTTATAATAGGTGCATTAGAACCACTTTGTTAATAGATTCACGTAATACACTGATTAGAATGTAATAATACCTTGATCCTTCAATTTTCATTAATATTTGATAATTGATCTTCTCTATCCAATATGTAATCACCTAAATGTGACTTATCCACAATAACTGCTCATTGCACTACTCAGACTCTTTTACATGTTGATTCTCCTTTAGCTTTGCATACATGCATTCCTTGGACTTACTCACTCATAACAACATATTGTGTCTTAAAAACATGCTTATATAGCCATCTAAAGAAGTTTCCTAAATGAAATCAATGGTCCTCATTCTTTCTTTTCACTGATGAAGCTTTCCAATTTTTTTATTGGTTCTTTATACTACATAGGCATTAGTGATGCAAAATTACAGGCATAATTACCTCCTTGGTATTTTTCTCAATCAAAGAAACACATTTCATGCTTGGAAATATGGTTTACATAAATTTTTGTGCCATTCCAAACTCATGTACCCAAATTGCATAACTCAGCACATACAACCTATTAAGACTCAAAATTGTATCCTTGATTTTTAGTACCATTCTAAAAATTGAGCCCCTATAAGAGCTTTTTTTGCATGCATACTTGATTTTCACTTTGAGGCCTATGAAGTGTTTTATGTTTCTAACACTTTGCATTCAACATATTCATGTGTCTTGGAAAAAATTAATATTTTGCAAATATTTTCCACTTAATATTTCTTTCATTACAATTGATCTTATTATTTCATTTGCATGTGGAAGTCATGACTTACCATATACATCAAGGGCGCATGTCTCGAAATGCACTTCTAGGGCTTACTCATCACATGGTGATCCCTATCCATGAATCCTAGCTTTGATTCTCTAGAAATTTCATGATGTATGTAATTTTTTCACATATCAATATAGCTATAGTGATGAGGCATTAGATATTGGGGTATTATACAATGAGTGCAGTAAGGTCAGCTTGAAGTCAGGTATGGTATCGATATAACATATAGCAATTGGGTTAATAACAGTGTGAAGAAGTATCAGTATTGATATGGTGACAAGAGATAAATGAGGGTATATCATTGTAACTTATGGCGATCATCGCCAACTAGGATGTCATAGATTTGGCTATGATGATGACCAATGAGACTGTTGATAATAGTTATGATGATGGGTAAAGGAATCCATAAATGAAGCTTTTATTGTATGTTATGGTGAAATGAATCATCAAAGATCAGAGAAATGACATTTTTTTAAAGTGAATGGCAATGAGAAATCTTACATCACTATAGGTTTGGCTATGAAGGGTCTTGGAGATGCTACACTACTATTGCAATACTGATAAAGAGTTTAGTAATTGAAGGACACAAGAATTCTATTATTAAGAGAAAGTGAAATTTACAAAGGAGGCAAGATCCTATGATCGCTATACCAAAAAGTGATGGTTCTTATTAGAGGTCCCGGAAGGAGACTTGTTGTATAGCGATGAGTGATAGTGCCATCATTATTTCTATGAAGGGTTCACTGGATTCAAAGGAAAATACTGGAACAATTAATCCCACATTGGTTGGGAAGTGGTCTTCAAATATATTTATAAGCCAAAGAACACTATAGTTTAGTGTCTGAAAAGAAAGGTTCTTTTGAGTAGAGCAAGTGCCCATGAGGGGCCCACTTGACTAGATGGCGGTGACAAAAAAGAAAAAAATTGATGCAGCATGCAAGTGATAGGATGTGACATGGTGGTAGGAAAGTGAATCAATGAGTTCCATGTAGTTCAAGGTGAGACCATATTTCACAATGTCACGATAGTCAGAGCGTGGTTAATTCTAACCATGACGAAGGTGTGAAATAGTGAGAGTTAATTGCCAACACAAATTCACAATTGCTAGCGAGTAGTTAAGGCTAACCACTGCAAGGTGTTGGCATAAAGGTATTTTCCATTAGTGACAAAACTCATTATATAGTTCAAACTGAGCGTCAAAGACACAGTTCAAACCGAGCATCAAAGACACAGTTCAAACCGAGCGTTCAAGACACAGTTCAAACCGAGCGTCGAAGACACAGTTCAAATCGAGCGTCGAAGACGCAATGTTAACCGAGTAAAGATGGACACAATGTTAACTGAGTGAAGATGTACTTAGTGTTAACCAAGTAAAGATGGACTCAGTATTGACTGAGTGAAGAAGGACTCAGTGTTACCGAGCTCAGTCGGTTAACAAAGAAATTAGTTTTTACCAAGCGACACTATATCTACCGAGTCACCAATGGTTACCGAGTTCTAGGAAACATTGTATGACTAGTATGAACCGAGCCCCTACCTCTATCGAGTGCATGATGATGCCGTGTAACGTAGTGGATACCGTGTATTAGAAGGTCATCAAGTCTGTCTAAAGAACCCGAGTTTATTTTACTATTTGGCCAACTTTGTTATATTTTGTTTACTTGTGTTCAGCCGACCTTGCATCTATAATTACTAAAATGGTATATATATGTGTATAATACAGAGTTGTAATTGTTATAATGGATAAGAGACATGTATGAATATGTACATATTGTGATACAAGAGACAGATGCGAATTCAGTAGCAGAGCAGTATATTAGCAAAGTTCACAAGGTGCAGTAAAGATTTCATCAATCACAAGAGGTGATTATTGCAAAGGATGTAATCAAGGTATATGTAGATCTGATTGGTTCATCCTAATAGGTGAATCATCTAAAAATCCTCTAACAAGGTAGACTTAACAATCTTTGTATAAATCTCCTAACAGAGTGCATACTTGTAAAGTGTGTTTTAAATCCTTTAACAAGGTGGATCTAGCAATCCTCTTTGCTCCTAACAGGGCAGATCACCAAAAGTGATCATTGTATGCATTAACCGGCTAACTTCCTACTGCAGAAAAGAAGCTTTGTGGGTTTCATCTCCACCCCAGTTTTACTTTCTATTTTGGAAGGTTTCTGGGTCACCAAAATCTCTATGCATATGTGTTATGAATATTTATTTATCTCTTGCATGCGTTAGATTAGGTGAATGAATGATTTTCCAGTTTATGTTGAATTAACTTAAAAGTTGTATTGTTACTGATTCACCCCTCCCCTCTCAGTAACTTGTTATATCTTGAATATTTCCAACAATTGGTATCAGAGCTATTTGGTTCTTAGGACAAAGCTTGACAGCTTGAGCAAAGATTAAAGTCAATGGAGATATTCAGACTAGAGAAAGTTATAGAAAATGAAAAGTTAGATCTAGAAATGGCCATGGTTCAACTCAAAGAAGCAAAGGAACAACTTTCTCAATCCCTAAAAAGAAGAAAGGAATCTGCAAGACAAATGAATGACCATCTTTATGTTGAAGAAAGGATTGAAGATTTGTTACCATCAAGTAATTCAGAAGAAGCTGGCAAAGCAATCAAAGAACTTCTAGAAAATAATGGATCTGTGCAAGAAGAGGTAAGAAAGCTTAAAAGAGAGCAAGAGATATAGTCAATCAGGCTATGTGAAGTTTTGGAAAAAAGAAACAAAGCACAAGAAGAATTGGAAGATAGAAGTCACGAAATTCATAATCAATCCCATCAGCATGAAGATCTTATAGACCAACTCTCTAATGCAAATGAAGAAAACAGGATTCTCATAGCACAAAATGAAAGAATAAGGAATGATTTAAACACTGAAAAGCAAATCAATGAAAGTCTACAGAGTGACTTAAGAACTGAGAGACAAATCAATGAAAGCTTGGAAAATGACCTAATCTCTGAAAGGCAAGTCAATGAAAGAATGATGAAATCCCAAACAAATATAAATCAATTAAATCAACAAAATGAGGAAAACCTTCATAGACAAAAGGGTAAAGTTGGTCTTGGATACAAGGAAGAAGGTGAATCCTCCAAACAAGGTGAAAAAAGGAATAAAAGACCCACTTGTAATCACTGTGGTAGGTTAGGACATACATCAAAAAAATGCTAGAGCAATGGGAAAGAAAAATTCAGTGGCAAATGCTTCAATTGCAATCAGCATGGTCATAAGGCAAATGAGTGTAAAGAAAAACCAAAATTTGAGGGCAACTATCACAAATGCAAAAAGCATGGTCAAAAAGCATTCCAATGCAAAACCAAATCATTCAATCTAGCTAAACAGATTGTCAAAGCCATATTTGAATGGGACTACAACACCTGGTGTAGATGTCACTATTGTGGAGAATATGGACATTCTAGCATAAATTGTGGTAGACATCACCTAAGGAAAAAGGACACTACAGTAAGATGCTATTAATGTATAGAACTTGGTCATATAGCTAAAAATTGCATGAATATCAAAAGAATTGAAGATGAGAAGAAAATCAAAGAAAACAACATTCAGAAGCAAATGAAGCAATGGTGGATTCCAAAATCTACTGAGCAAAATGAATCAAGTAATGGAAATGTTACTCAAGAAATGGGTGATTCCACCATTTCCAATTAATATTCATAAAAGAAAGATTGGAACTGCATCCTCCAAGATTTATCCTAAGCAGCTCCAAGGGAAGAAGGATGATCAAATCAGTATTCCAGATACACTTTGACTTCAGGACGGTTCAAGACTTTATCGAGTTCGGTCAGGTGTAACAAAGCTTCATTAATCGAGTAGCAGCTATCGAGTTAGGTCGGTAAGATACTTTACCGAGTTCAGTCAGGTGCAACAAAGTTTCATTGACCGAGTTGTGTCAACCGAGCAAGGTCGGTTCGTGACCTAACCGAGTTAGGTCGGTACTTCAATGTTTTCATTTGATCGCCGAGTTGATAATATCTACCAAGCTAGTGGATGACAACCTGTCATTTCATCTACCATCGTACCAAAACATTTATGGAAAATTTGTTGTCAAAAGGGGCAAAATTTGATCTCATTTTTCACTACGAACAAAGAGCTAAGTTATCTTCTGCGATTCCAGAGCGAGCTTAAAGCATTTTCGAGCGAATTTTTTCAAAAGGGCAAAGAATCTGTTCAAAATTTTTCTACACCTACCGAGTAGCAATGGCATTCGGAAGTGGCAGCTCCAAGACAAAGAAAGGTTTAGAAATGCTGGTTAGAGGAGAGGAATAGAAGACCCCGAACTTCAAATTGGCACCGACAATTGTAGAATCATTGGACCCTAACGGTGCTCAGTCACAAATCCCTCCAAAGGTACTTCTTATTAATGACATTCGCTCTCATTTCAAGTGTTCCATTCAAGAACTTGGAAACCTAGGAATTGACAATGCCCTAGGTGAAATGAGCGTAAATGGAACCTTGAAACCTAAACATAAACATCTTGAAACAAAAGGGTTAACCCATATTTTGCATTTGCCAAGGAAATTTCAAGTAAAATGGGTTAGGTATGTACTTAGTCAGGTTCACAATGGCCAATTGTGGTTAGAGCAACCAGTACCTATCACTAAGAAAATGATTAGCAAAATTACTGGACTCCCCATGTTGAGCAAAGACAAGACTACCAAAACCCTAGGTCGAGAAGAATTGCAGAGACTAACCCAAGCAGAATGGGATGGAAGAGGACTTAAGCTCAGTACAATAATTGACATTGAATTGAGATTTGGCATTCACGTCATTGCTCATAAAATCTATAGTTCAAGCCATCCAAACAGTGTATCCTGTGAAGTTGTGGATTTGGCATATAAAATAGTAAAGAAGAATGTAGAGTTTGATTTATCGAAATTGCTTTTGTCCCAATTCAATAAAAATATGGAAAGCATAAGGACTTCCAAGAAAAACTCCTGTAAATTTGGTTCACTTTTGATTTGTTTGTTTTTCTATGTTCTAAAGTCCTTTCCATCTAAAGGATCAATAGTGTGGGAAAAGGATATCCCAATTCTTTATCAAATTAATGAATTCATCGCCGAATTAGGTGAAAATTTTGACAGTGTTTTGGATAGTTATTTTGAAGAATTTAAGGAAAGAATGAACAATAGGTTCCGAATTCCTCCAAGACTTGTTGAAGAGTACAAGGAAGATGTATGTTTCTTGGTAGACTGTGACAAGGTATACATACAGGCAGTCAAGCCTCGGGTAGCATGGGTGAAACCTCTTCCCTATGAGGTAAATATTGATGAAACCAGGTTCATCATAGAAGCACTGGTAAATGAACCTGTAGACCCAAGGCAACCAGTTTTTAGAACATATGATGAAGCTAAGGCCAGAATTGAGCTTCAAATTAAAATCCCTCAGGCCATTAGCAAAGGAAAGAGGAGCATAGCTAAACTAAAAATAGATGTTGGCCCTTTCATGATAACAGAAGGGAGAGGAGAAGATGAAGAAGAGGATGAAATCGAGTCTGAAAAAGAAGAAAAACCTCAATGAAAGAAAGGTAAGGTGACTATCACCAAACCTACAAAGCAAACTACTATAGTGTTCTCCAGGAGAACAAGACAGGAAAAGAAGGAACCTGTACTTGTTAAGCCTCCACTCACCCTTGAGGCAAGACTGAAGCAATTAGATGCAAGATCTAGCTTCACAAACTTCAAAGCATTGAAGTTTGAAACCATAACAGAATAGGAGAAAATACAGATTGAGGAACTGGTACTGAACAAAATGGGTAAATTGAAATACTCCCTGGACCAGATAGCCTCTTAGATCTCCAAAGAGCTATTGGAGAGGTTGCAACCAAGATGGGAAGCTGCAATCAAGACTGTCAAAGACATTTATGAGCAGACCCTGAGGAATCTCCTGCCGAGTCTCACTGATGTTGAAGTGAAGAAATCACTGAAAGACCACAAAGGTAACATGATGATTAGATTCCGCACTTGTTTGATACTTGTCAAAGACATTGAGCATGTAGTAAATGATGCAACAAACATGTGGAAAAATATCTATCATCTACACAAACCTAGTGATGATACTGTTGAAATCAAGGACAATGACAACAGTGATGATAATGACGATGATGATAATGATGGTGATGACATTGAAGACATTCCAGAAGACCTACAATCATTAATGTTAGAAGTTGAGGAAGAAGCTAAAAGATAAATGAAGGAAGAAGCAGAATAAACTAAGGAGGAAGAAGATCCACTAATAATTGCAGCCGAAGTCATTGCATCTCTTCCTCACTCTCCACCTAAAATAGGTACATCAATTGTGGAGATAGCTTCTACTAGTGAGATTGTGAACTCAATAGCCTCATCAATTGATCAATCTTCACCTGTCTCCTCTCAGCTCCGGGTACCATCTATGCAAGTGTCTACCACTTCATCAATCGAGCTGCAACCACCTTCTTTGACCAAGTTATCCTCAGTCACAACAGTAAGTTTTTCAAGTATATCAACTTCTACTGCAGAGTGTACAGTAAGTGTACCTACAAGTACTACAATTTTGACTTTTCCTGCTCTAATTTTGGCAACTCTTAGTTCTCCCACTCCATCCTGTACAGAAATTTTGGGAGCAACACCAATTTCTGATACTATTAGCACTTCTCTCAGTCTTTCTCTAGTTAGTCTTATTCCAGTTTTGTCAGCTAGTCCAGCATCATCAACTATTGTTTCAATTTCAAAGGGAAAAGGTGCAGTCACTGCAGAAAAACCAAAGAGATACATGTTTTCCAGTAAGGCAGTAGATGAGGAAATAGATCTGGATAAGGACATTGTCATTCCTAATATAGATCTAGATACTGCATCAATTGATGAAATAAGAATGCTCAATCAGCTATTACAGCAGAAAGCTAGGCAAAAATAGCTGAGGCATGAGAGAGACCAGGAATATAGCATTATTGAGAATGCTAAGAATAACATAACAGATGCTATAGGTGTTGAAGTAGATTCTACTCAAAACATTTTAATTCAGTTAGAAGAGGTTGTATATAAATTTAATGAGGATAGCTCTGGCCAAGAGAAATTGATTGAAAAGGCAGAGAAGAAATTTGACAATAAGGTGCTTGAGCACATTGCTCAGCATATTGCAGTAAAATAGGTAGAATTGTCTACAATTTTGAGTAATTTTGAACATTCTTTTAATAATGTAACTTCACTTTTTGGCAAACTCAGTGATGTTACCGAGTTTACTAAGGAAATAAGAGAAAAGTTGAATAAAATTGATGCGGATATGAAGGTCAGTGCCCAAATGCTACAATCTGACCACAATGCAAGTTCATCCCATCATCTGAGAATAAGGTTTTTTTCAGAGAAACAGGCAGAATTGCTGAGAGAGGAAGCAAGGATCAGGTCTACTCTGATTGACATCCAGAATATGATCCTTCCTGTCATGGACACAATGCAGAAGCATATTGCTCATTCTAAAACATTGATCCATGAAAACAACTTCTCTATTGCAGATCACATGATTGAACTCTCTGCCGAAGTTCAAATTGCACTCTCCACCAGCAAAATTTTGCAAGAAAATTGAGATAAGACTTTGGCTCTTATTCTCAAGGTACATTCAGAATTTATCTCTCATTTTGGAATCTCCGTGTAAATATATATTGTTTGGCATTATTGTCAAAAAGGGGCAGATAGACTTCAAGAGCTAACTGTGCAAAAGATATATGTATTGACTTATAAATACTGTACATATTGTATGGGGGAGATATATGTAAATAAAAGGATATGTGTTGCAAAATTTGGAAAAAGATCAATTTTGAACTGTATGTCATTTTTATTTTGCACATAAACTTTGATTCATAATTGTTTTGGTCACTAATTCCAAAGGGGGAGATTGTTGGCATAAAGGTATTTGCCATTAGTGACAACACTCATTATACAGTTCAAACCAAGCTTCGAAGACACAGTTCAAATCGAGCGTCAAAGACATAGTTCAAACCGAGCGTTGAAGACACAGTTCAAATTGAGTGTCGAAGACACAGTTCAAACCGAGCGTCGAAGACGCAATGTTAACCAAGTAAAGATGGACGCAGTGTTAACCGAGTGAAGATGTACTTAGTGTTAACCGAGTAAAGATGGACTCAGTATTGACCGAGTGAAGAAGGACTCAATGTTAACTGAGCTTAGTCGATTAACAAAGAAATTAGTTTTTACAAAGTGACACTATATCTACCGAGTCACCAATGGTTACCGAGTTCCAGGCAACATTGTATGACTAGTATGAAACGAGCCCCTACCTCTACCGAGTGCATGACGATGTCGTGTAACGTAGTGGATGTTGTGTATCAGAAGGTCATCAAGTCTGTCTGAAGAACTCGAGTTTATTTTACTATTTGGCCGACTCAGTTATATTTTGTTTACTTGTGTTCAGCCGACCTTGCATCTATAATTACTAAAATGGTATATATATGTGTATAATATAGAGTTGTAATTGTTGTAATGGATAAGAGACATGTATGAATATGTACATATTGTGATACAAGAGACAGATGCGAATTCAAAAACAGAGCAGTATATTAGCAAGGTTCACAAGGTGCAGTAAAGATTTCATCAATCACAAGAGATGATTATTGCAAAGGATCTAATCAAGGTATATGTAGATCTGATTGGTTCATCCTAATAGGTGAATCATCTAAAAATCCTCTAACAAGGTAGACTTAACAGTCTTTGTATAAATCTCCTAACAGAGTGCATACTTGTAAAGTATGTTTTAAATCCTTTAACAAGGTGGATCTAGCAATCCTCTTTGCTCCTAACAGGGCAGATCACCAGAAGTGATCATTGTATGCCTTAACCAGCTAACTTCCTACTACAGAAAAGAAGCTTTGTGGGTTTCATCCCTACCCCAATTTTACTTTCTATTTTGGAAGGTTTCTGGGTCACCAAAATCTCTGTGCATATGTGTTATGAATATTTATTTATCTCTTGCATGCATCAAATTAGGTGAATGAATGATTT
The DNA here is from genome assembly GCA_028749045.1 of Cupressus sempervirens. Taxonomy (NCBI): domain Eukaryota; kingdom Viridiplantae; phylum Streptophyta; class Pinopsida; order Cupressales; family Cupressaceae; genus Cupressus; species Cupressus sempervirens. The sequence goes on from CM053790.1 coordinate 38,116,211, forward strand.
TCCAGTTTATACTGAATTAACTTAAAAGTTGTATTGTTACTGATTCACCCCTCCCCTCTCAGTAACTTGTTATATCTTGAATATTTCCAACACAAGGGTGTGAATATGTGCATTCACAACATTGCAATAGTCAAAGAAAAATTAGGAGTAGTGGTGAGGGCACAAAAATTGTTGATCGCAACTTTGCTCGAGTCAATGCACAGTTAAGGAAAATGGTTGCAAAGTGGCAAGAATGCTTGATTTGTGTGATCACAATAGTTAATGCTAAGGTGAAGGCTAAACCCCTGAACATGTGAAATGATGACATGTGGTGAGGAGCTGCTGAGAGGGTGATGAGGTGGTAGATTTGAACAATCAGGTGATGACATGTGGCACTTGTTGGGGGTTAACTAAAAGTTTGACTGAGGTGGAGTTGAAGGTAAAATGAGATTTTAAAATAAAAGAATGTAAAATCCCTTCAAATATGTATGTGCATTCTAAGGGATGAAATTTTGAATATAAATTTGATTACAATGTAAAGTTCAAACTTTATTAAATGTTATTTAATATTTTCAACATTTAAATGCTTTGATCATGACCAAGGGCCATAATTTTCAAATGCATGCCAAAGGCCTCATTTTTACCCAAAATGTGAAGTGTAATATACCATTGGAAAGGGGAGAAGATGAATTTCCAAAATCTACAGTTAGAATATGAGCAAGTCATCAGTGGTAAAATTGATAAGCAAAGATGTTAAGTAGGGGCATTCTCAATTGAACAAGCATTTTTCATAATGGAGCATCAATTTCAATTAAGAAGCAAACAAAGAATTTTTTTGGCTCCAAATCTTGGGGAAACTATTTCTAGAAGTACTATTTTTCCTTTGCACACATTTGGTGGATGTTTTAGCTCTTCTTTTTAGTACCAGATTCGACATCTTTTATAGTTGGTTATGTTTCCATCATTTGAGTAGTTTCAAGCATTCTTCGACAGGAATGATGAAGATCTAATTTTTAGTTGAAGAAAGAGAGAAGAGAGAGGTTCTACATTGGAAGATGGAAGTTATTCAAATGGACAAATGGTAGCATCATAGTAGATCTAGGATTTCTTCTATTCTATTTAGTCTCTTCTCTTCTCTTTCTCTAGGGTTGATGGTTGGCTATTTTCTATACTATTGAGCAGAGCTTTAGCTATGATCCCACCATTCATGCCCAAAATTTCTCTATGTATATGAAAAACATTAATGGATTTTTATAGATAGTTCTAATCTATTTAGTTATTTTATGAGTCATTTCCATACATCCTTTATGTATTTGTTTCAAGGAAATGAATGAAATGCATCAATGAGTTTATCTTCAGTCTAATTCTTGTCTAATGTTTATGCTATTTGTAATCTTCTATGGTTTGTGAATAAAGAGCAAAAATCTAGTTGCACTTTGTTTTAGGTTGTATGTTGTGGTATACTTTGCTTATGATTTAAGGACTCGTATAAATGCTTTATTTACCATAATGGGGTTGAAAATTTCATGAAGGGATAGGTCGAGTATCAGATTTAGTCTTAGTGCAAATCTTTGATTCACAATGTGATAGGATAGATTTGGAGTCTTGATATATGAGATGTATCAATGATATCCAAGGATGTATGTTTTTGGTTTTTGGAATTTCCTAATAGATAAGGCATTGATTAGCTACATGATCTTTATGTTTTGTTTCTCATATCTTGGTTATGCTGAAATCAACACATTAATCAAAGTTTTTTTTCCCTTTCATGTTGAAAAGTTGAAAGGATTTTCCCTCACTTAGCTTGTCAAGTTCATAGGTCATGTTATTGGCTATTTCATGTCTTTGTTATTTTACACAAGCATAGAAGATTTAGGGGTTTCAATCTACTGAATATAGGTTCAAATTTATGGCTTTAGGAACTGGTCACATAATGGAATCTATAGGTTCACCTGCCTAGGTCTTCCACAACTTGAAGAAGAAGGAGTATAGCTTTATAGTTGGCCCTGATGTTTGAATATATATGTTGAACATGGGAATTATCAGCCCCTAGATCTATTTGTTTCTATCGAGTTATTCAAAATCTATTAATTTAGGAGCCAAAACAATCTCTGATGCTTGGTCTTGCTTGGCTTTTCCTACTAATCCTCAACATATATTTCACTCGACTTAAACTATTTTCTTCTTGAATGGACCACCTCATATAGCACTCATTTTATATGATATATTATCTTTTGGATAGCTTGATAACAACTAAATTATTGACAACTATACACTAGTTGATACATATTGAACTTACACACTTTGTCTCTTTATAGTTCAACCTTTATTATTGTTCTAATGTGGAGCCTAATCAGACTCAGAGGTTTATTTGGCATGGTTTCCCTTCAGATTATTTCTATAGGGGTTTGGGGGCAGCGCCCCCAAGACAAGGTCAAGGGGTAGTACCCTAGGTGTGCTCCCTATTGCAGCACAGGATGGGGTCGAGGGGCAACTCCCTCAGTGGGTTTTTGGGGGCCGTGCTCTTGAAGTAGAAAATGACCTTATGTTGTAAAATGCATCAGCTACTATTTTTCTATTATTTTAGCCCTAATTTTGTAAGTAGAAAAAAAATTGTATAAAAAGGCTTAGGGTTAGGGATTTTCATAAACTATGATGCAAAAATTGGTTTTTGTAATGATATTGAGCTATAAGGGAATACAGATTGTAATTAAGTTGTAATCAGTGGATCATAATAATATTAGATTTGTTGTTGGTGGACATAGCCCGAGGATTGGGTGAACCATGTTAAATCTTGGTGTTTTGTGTTCTCTTATGTGTGATCTATTATTTTCTAATATTGGTTATATTTGTATGTAACTATTATTTTCTTTAAGGTTAATCGTAACAAGTGGTGATTTTGGTGCTTAATTTCATGCTACACCTCATAGAGGTTATTTTATTGATTATATCCAAGGGGATTTTGGGCTTGTTTATTTGGGGGATAATGAACCTCATCATATTGTTGGAAAATTTAAAGTTAAGATTAAGTTGTAGGATGAGAATCATTGGCTACTACATGAGGTAAGACATGTTCCAAGGCTAAGCAGGAATTTAATTTCAGCAGGGTAACTTGGTTATGAGGGTTGTGTAGTTACTTTTAATCATAAAAATTGGAAGGTTTTAAAAGGTTCCCTTGTAGTAGCAAAAGGTGTGAAAGTAGGCACCTTATATCTTTGTAGAGGTTATATTGTCCCTTCTACTTTGATTGTTTTAGAGAAAAATGAATGTTTAGGAGAAGTTGTTGTAGTTGAGCAGGGAGAAAAAATAGCTATTGTAGATTCTAATACAACATTGTGGCACAAAAGACTTGGGCACATGAGTGAGAAAGGTATGAAAGTACTTCATTCAAGGCAAGTTTTACCAGGTCTGAAATGTGTCAATATGGATTTCTGTGAAAGTTGTGTGTATGAAAAACAAAAGAGAGTGAGTTTTGTAAAGACTAAGAAGGAAAAGAGAAGTGAGAGATTAAAGCTTGTGCATACAGATGTATGGGGACCAGCTTAGGTATCTTTCCTTGGTGGCTCTCATTATTATGTTACATTTATTGACAATGCAACTAGAAAAGTATGGGTTTATTTCCTTAAACATAAATTTGATGTATTTTAAAATTTTAAGAAATGGAAATGCTTGGTTGAAAATGAGACTGGAAAGAAATTAAAATGTCTTAGATCTAATAATGATGGTGAGTATTGTAGTTATGAATTTGAAGATTATTTCTCTACTAATGGTATTCATAGACAAAAAATTGTACCAAGGACTCCATAGGAAATGGAGTGGTTGAACACATGAACAAGACTATAATGGAGCATACAAGAAGCATGAGGTTACATGCAAGGTCACCCTTAAACATGTGGGTAGAGGCTATCAATACTATTGTATATTTAATTAATAAAGGTCTCTCTTCTTTGGGTTGTGGTATTCCAGAGGAATCATGGACTGGTGAGAAGGTGATTTTTTTCTCAAAACCTTTGGTTGTGAAGCATTTGCTCATATAGATTCTGAAAATAGAACCAAGCTGAAATCTAAGTCAAAGAAATGTGTGTTTGTTGGATATGACATTAATGAATTTGGTTATAGGCTTTGGGATTTTAAAAATTGTAAGATTGTAAGAAGAAGGGATGTCATATTGAATGAGAAAGTGTTGTACAAAGATTCATTGTAGCAACATGAGAAGAAAGAAGATGATTATGTAGTGCTAGATGATACTCCAAAAGATGATGTTCCAGCAATTCCTCATGATCTGTAACAACCACAACAACAAATACCACACACCCCAGTGAATCTTAAATGGTCAACAAGGATGAGTAGACCTCCAGAAAGATTCTCTCCTTCCTTATATTATATTTTACTTATTGATGTTGGTGAACCTAAATTTTATAATGAAACTATGCAGGTGGATACAAAGATTTAATGGGAGTCTACAATGAAAGAAGAAATTGACTCTTTGCTGAAAAATAAGACATGGGATTTATGCAAGTTGTCTATGGGTAAAAAGGCTTTGTAGAATAAATGGGTTTAGACGTTAAAAGAAGAAGATGGATGTAAGAAATTATTTAAAGAACGATTAGTTCTAAAAGTGTTTGCATAGAAAAAAGAATTGATTTTGATGAGATATTCTCTTCGGTTGTTAAAATGGCTTCTATTCACACTGTTTAACTATTGTGGCTACTAAAGATTTGCATTTGGAGTAGCTTGATGTTAAAACAACCTTCCTTCATGGTGATTTTGATGAAGAGATATACATGGCACAACCATAGGGATTTGAGGTCAAGGGTAAGGAGAACTTAGTGTGTAGATTGAAGAAAAGTTTACATGGCTTGAATCAAGCACATCAACAATGTTATCTCATTTTGATAGGTTTATGCATGAGCATGGATATAGAAGGTGTCATTCATATCACTGTGTTTATTTTAAGAGACTGGATGATGATAGCTACATTATTTTATGTTTATATGTTGATGATATGCTTGTAGATAAGTCTAACATGGATCATATTAAGGGGCTAAAACACCAGTTAGCACATGCATTTCCTATGAAGGATTTGGGGGAAGAAAAAAAATCCTTGGTATAAATATTTGTAGATATAGGAAGAACAAGAAATTGACCTTATCTTAGGTTGATTATATTGAGAATGTGTTGCAACATTTCTCTATGGAGAATGTTAAAGCTGTCAGCACACCTTTACCTGGTCATTTGATATGGACTAAGGAAATGCATCCCAAGACACAAGAAGAGGAGGAAAAGATGTCTAAGGTACCCTATGCTTTAGCTGTAGGAAGCTTAATGTACTCTATGGTATGTACTAGGCCAGATATTGCACATGTAGTGGGAGTTGTTAGCTAGTATATGAGTCATCTAGGAACTGAGCATTGGAATGCAGTTAAATGGATTCTCAGATATTTGAGAGGAACATCTAGTAATTTTTTACACTTTGGGGGCTCTACTACTTCTTTATAGGGATATGTTGACTTAGATTTGGTAGGGGATATTGATACTAGGAAAAGTACTATAGGTTATATATGTACTATTGTTGGGGCAATAGTGAATTGGGTTTCTATATTATAGTAGGTTAATGCTTTATTCACTACATAGGTAGAGTATGTTGCTACTACAAAGGAAACCAAGGAGATGATATGGATTTAGTTCTTCATGGAAGAATTGGGATGCCCATAGAGGGATAATTATTCGTTCATAGATAGCTAGAGTGCCATTCATCTTGCAAAAAATTTAGCTCTGCATTCAAAGACAAAACACATATAGTTGCAGTACCATTTCATTTGGTCAGTTTTTGATGATGTATAGTTAAAGCTAGAGAAGATTCATACCAATGGCAATCCAGAAGATATGTTTACAAAGGTAGTGACAAGGGAGAAGCTAAACTCCTCTTTAATTTTGGTTGGTCTTCAACACTGAACAGACAAAAAGAACAACATAGTCTAGGGTGGTTTAATATTCTAGTGGGAGCTATAGGTTTAGTAGTGCTATGGACAACCTCCAAGTGGAAGGTTATTATTGTGGAGTCTGATTAGTTTCCAAGTGGGAGATTGTTCTGATCTAGAGCCTAATCAGAATTAGAGGTTTATTCGGCATGGTTTCCATCCAGATTATTTCTATAAGGGTTTTGGGGTAGCACCCCCAAGATGGGGTCAAGGGGTAGCACATCTGTGGGGTCCTAAGGTAATGTCCTAGGTGCACTCCCTATTGTAGTACAAGGCAGGGTCAAGGGGCAATGCACCCATTGGGGTTTTTTGGGGTAGTGCCCTTAAAGCCAAAAATGAACTTATATTGTAAAAGGCATCAACTACTATTTTTCTATTATTCTCCCCCTAATTTTGTAAGCTGTAAAAAGCTTGTATAAAAAGGCTTAGGGTTAGGGATTTTCATAAGGTGTGATGTGAAAATTGGTTCTTGCAGTAGTATTGAGCTATAAGGGATTATAGATTGTAATCAGATTATAATCACTAGATCATAATAATACTGGACTTGTTGTTGGTGGACATAGCCCAAGGATTGGGTGAACCACATTAAATCTTCTTGTCTTGTGTTCTCTTATGTGATCTATTATTTTTTGATATTAGTTATATTTTCATGTAACTATTGTTTATGTCTGAGATTAATCCTAACAATTATGGTTCAGTCGTATTGTTGACTGACCAACTCTATCTTGTGAATTTCTAAGTGTTTTGCAATAATAAACAATACTGAGATTGAATTTAGGGTCAACAATATCAAAGCCTCTAATTATTATAAATTATCAGACATTAATCCTAAGGGTTTAGCACATTCAATTAGGAATAATCCTTTATCTAAAAAAAATATGCAACCTAATCCTACTGGTCCATGATTATCCCTAGATACACCATCAAAATTTAATTTTGACCATCCTTTAGGAGGAGGTTTGTTAGCATGAATGTTGATGGTATTACTTTGGGGGAGTATCCTAAGCATTGCTAAAACACTTGGGGATATTGTTAGCATGACTGACATGTTGCATTCATGAATATGTTTGTCATTGATGTCAACATAGTATTGTTTCTGTGAAGAATGGCAGAGTAGAAGATAGAGAACAAGGTCATACTGACTATGTATCAATGATCAAGTTAAGAGCAGTTAAGGATGTTCTAAAAATGATGAAGTGATTAAGTGCACATGGATAAAGTCAAAGTCATGTAGAAGATATGCTTGATTTACAGAGGATAGTATTCAGAAAGTGTATCTGAGAAATAGTTTCTAATGTTTGATTTGTATCTCTTAACTGAGATAGAACAATGATGAGCTTAGTTAGACATTGATGATAGATAGCCTACTAATGATGTGAGTGAGTGCACAAGGTCCGAGGTCACATGTACAAGAAGTTGTAAAGACTATGAGTTGACATTGTTGTTTAATCTTAAAATAATTAACTATCTTGAAGAGGTCCTATTATAATTAATTGGGAAAGCCTCATGGTAGAGTCAAGGAATTATTTTGAGGATATGGTATAAAGGAAGGTTATTTTCCTTGTGGTGGCATGTTTGGAAAAAGTAGTTGAAGTGTGATATATGAAGTATTTGGTAAATGTGAGTAAGTGATCCAAGGGATTACTGGATGCAAAGTTTGTGATTTGGTAACAAGATCAAAATAGGTTTGGTCTAGTTAGAGGATAGAGAAGGAGATATACATTTCTATTATTCTACAAGGACTAATACAAATATATATTAGATGGTGAGTTCAGTGATCTTACCCCTCAAGTTTTCTGGACAATTGGGTCCATCTACCTTCTACAACTCCTAACAAGGTTGGCACATTTCCTAACAAGTATTCAATGGATCCTAATAGGGACCAACATGTATTGAATGTATTTCATTGAATCCTAAGAGAGCCCATCCTCAAACAATGAATATTTATATTAGTACATCATTTTGTGGGTACCATCCGCACTAGGGTTTTCCCTCTAATCAAGGGTTTCCCTAGTTAACATATTTGGTGTTATTGTGTATGAGTATCTGTTATGGTTTATGATTATATTGTTCACATGTTTAAGGTTTAATAAGGTTAATAAATGTTTTTTATAGTTGGATAATTGATTCACCCCCTTGGGTGAATGCATAAAGTTGGGTTGCAATTCCACGGAAGTCAAATCCGCAAAATGAAACTTCTTAGAAACGGGTACCCGATTTTATAAAACGGGCACTCGTTTTTGGTTCGGGTGCCCGACCCTAAATTTAAATAATGGGCACCCATTATTTTTAAAAATTGGGTACCCGTTTTTTATTTTCAAAACACAGGTACCCGTTTCTAAAAAAAAAAAATTTTAATTTTTAAGAAACAGGCACCCATTTTTTAAAAATCGGGTACCCATTTGTTAAAAGTAAAAAATGGGTACCCATTTCTTAAAAATTCAATTTTTTAAGTTTTCGGCGGATTTTACATACCACTTTTAGCTTTTCAAAACGGGTACCCATTTTTTAAAATTCAAATAATGGGTGCCCATTTCTTACAACATGAGGTTGGATTTTTTTTTCCTGCCTCGGATTTTGGTTTGGGACAGGCTTGGTGAGACCAAGCCTATGCCTTGGCCTCTTAAGATTTGGCTAAGGCATTGAGTTGACAAATTCATGCTTTGCCATAATTTTTAGAGGGTCTTCCAGATCAAATTTTTTTACGAAACAAAAACCCATTAGAGCTCTCATTGTCCTGATTTCAAAAATATAAATTTTATAGAGTTATGTTTTTATTTACTATTTTTTTAAAATTTATTAATCAAAGGTGGTACCTAAATGTAAAATAGCAACGTTCACTAAAACTTTAATAACTTTTTATTTTTTATTTTTTCTTAAATTAATTTATATGTCATGAATCTACATTCAATTCTTTTGAAGTTATTAAAAAAAAAAATTGAAAAAAGTGAAATTTTGATCAAATTATGTTGTCTGTACATGAGAGGTTTAAAATTTTTCTTTTATAGCCAATTAAAAATTAATTAAAAAAAATATTCATTAAAAAATTCAAGAAAAATATTATCATAAATCATTGGTGTGTCAAGTAACTCCATGTAAAATAATTCACAAAAATTCATTCATTTGTGTCAAATTATGGTGTCCGTACACGAGCGTGGTATGGTCCTGAAACAGGCATTTTGAAAAAGTGGTTTTTAAAGATCCATACCAAAAAAATAATCTATCATATGGGTATACAAATAAATTACATATTCAAAAAGAAGATTCCAGGCACTACAATTTTTAGTTCTGAAGTGAGAAATATTTCAAAAACAAGAAAAGTGAGACCCAACTTCTTGCACTGACCCCCCTATTAGTTATCTTGGTGGACTTTACTTTCTAACAATTGGTATCAGAGCATCAAGTCATTGAAGAAAAATCTTAACATCTTTGGGAGATAAGTGATGAGTCATTTAAGAAAAGAAATTCCTATATTTGATGGAGTTAACTATAATAGCTGGAAGGAAAAAATGAAGACTCATTTTCTATGTATGGGTCCAAGATATTGGTTGATTAAAAAGACTAAAAAGAAGATTGTGAAAAAAAGAAAACTTGAGGAATGTAGTGAAGCTGAAAGAGGTCTTTTTATGTTTAATATGCTTTCCAGAGAAGCATTATTGTCAACTCTTCCTAAAGAATGGATACATTTAGGTAAAATCCTTGGAAATATCTCATGAAATTTGGAAAGCTTTAGAATATACTTTTGAAGGTGATAAGTATGCTAAAAGAGCCAGTCTACAAAATTGGATATGATTTTTTCAAGATGCTAAAATGATGGAAGATGAATATGTGAGAAGCTATGTTGGTAGAATATCTAAGATTGTTGCAGGAATTAAGTCTTGTGAAGGTTCTAAAGATGAAGATGAGATTGTTATCAAAGATCTTGAGGACATTGACACCACCATTTAGACAGATGGCACAAATGATTAAGCAAGTGATATCCTATATTGAGAAGTTTATCAAAGAGACTTTACTTGGAAGATTGGAAGCAACAAAATTAAGCTTGAAGAGATCTGGAGAATTTTCAATAGTGCAAATAATTTTTAGTGAACTAAGTGTTCATCCTTCTTTATCAAGAAGTGTAAGCACCATTGGATACTATCCTAGCAACAATAGATCCCGATCTAAGGAGGATAGAATAATTGAAGAAGGAATTTCCTCTCTTGTAAGAAGAGAGCTAGATGGTAAGAATTTTTTTTAATGTTGTACTTGTAATGAATTTGGTCATTATGCTTCTAAGTGTCCTAAAAGAGAGAAAACATATAAGAATAATTTCAAGCCTTGAAGACCTAGAGATTATTTGTATGCAAGTGAAGATGATGTGTTTGAGGAAATAGATTAGAGTGAAAGTGATGATGAAATAGAATTTTTTTCTATAAAAGAAGGGAATTTTGAAAATGAAGTTAGAAAAGAAAAATTCCTAGTTTCACAAGTTGAAAAGATATATGATTGGATTATAGATAGTGGATGTTCACATCATGTGATTGGAGATATGAATAAGTTTGTTAATTTTAGAAATCATGATGGAGGAATTGTTAGAGTTGGTAACAATACAACTTGTCATATCATGGGAATAGAATCTATTACTCTTTATGGAAAGACAAGCACTGATGATGTTCTTTTTTTTCAATGGGCTAAATCATAACTTGTTGAGTGTTGGATAGTTAGTTGATAAAGGTTATAGCTTTCATAGAGAATAAATTCATTATCAAAGATAAGGATGTAAGTTGATTGGAATAGGTACAAGATCTAGAGTTAATGTGTTTCAATTGAACCCTACAAAGATGACTTGCTTGGTTTAAAAAGTGAATATAGTTGGCTATGACATAGAAAGTTTTGTCACATAATCTTGAATAATATTATGAAGGCTAGTAGCACATTTTTTGTCAGAGATTTACCTAGAATCATGAAGCCTACTAATGTTGTTTGTAAATAATGTATTACGGCTAAGCAGAATAAGGTTTCTTTCCCTAGCAAGAAGTTCACTACCATAGTGAAATTGAAGAGTGCTCATACATATTTGATTGGTCCTACTAGAACAAGAGTATTCAATGGAGAAAGGTACTTTATCATTTTTGTTGATGATTTCACTAGAATGATGTGGGAAACATTTCTTAAAGAAAAGTCTGAGGCATTTGAAAAGTTCAAGCTATTCAAGAATAGAGTTGAGAATGAATCTAGTGTAAAGACAAAATTCTTAAGATCAGATAGAGGTGGAGAATTTACTTCTAGAGAGAGTAACATCCTTTGTGAAGAAAATGATATTAAAAGATAGTTATTTTCACCCAAGACTCTTGAGAAAAATAAGATTGCAAAAAGAAGGAACATGTCTATAATTGAAGTAGCAAGATCAATGATGTTTGGAATGATGTATCAAAGATATTTTTGAGGGAGGAAATCAACACATTAGTATACACCATGAACAAAGTATAGATCATAAAAGGTACAAATAAGATTCCTTATGAATTATGGTTTGGACATGCACCATTAGTAAATTATTTCATAATCTTCGGAAGTAAGTGTTACATAAAGAGAGATGATGGCATTGGTAAGTTTGATGCAAGAAGAGATGAAGACATGTTCATTGGTTATTGATTGAAAATGAATGCTTATAGATGTTTTAATCATAGAACTAAGACAATTGTTGAGTCTATGAATGTGAAAGTGGATGAAAAGTTTGGAGTTAAATAAATACTATTGTATTATATTTTTGATGAAGAAGAATATAATTCTAAACTTGTTAAAGAAAATATTGAAATTTTCTTTGAGACTAACGATGATTTGTAGAATGATGAATATAGATTAGAACCAAGTGAAGAGGTAAGAGTTGAACTAGCAACTCCTACACCAAATAGAAATTCGGTGAAGAATCATCTTGTTGAACAGATAATTGGAAATAAAGACAAAGAAGTGATGACAAGAAATAGAGTACATGAGGAATTATGTTTAATTTCTCAAGTTGAACCAAAAGTGTAGATGATGCATGCAAGGATGATCATTAGATTCAAGAAATGAAGGAAGATTTAGATTAGATTATGAATAATGCGACATGGGAATTGGTTCCTAGGCCTAAAGAAAAGAATGTTATAGGAACTAAATGGGTATTCAAAAACATGATGAATGAACAAGGTGAAGTTCTTAAGAACAAAGAAAGGCTGGTATGAAAAGGATATTCACAACAAGAAGTTATAGATTATGGAAAGACATTTTCCCCTATTGCCAAAATGGATGTAGTAAGAATGTTCTTGGCTTATGTAGCAAGAAAGAAAGTTAAAGTGTATCATATGGATGTAAAGTCATATTTTTTAATGGAGAACTTGAAGAAGAAGTTTACATTAAGCATCTTGTAGGATTTCCTTTGACAAAAGAAAAGGACATGGTATGCAAATTGAAGAAAGAAATGAATGGTCTAAAGAAAGCACCTAGAACATGGTATGCAAGATTAGACAAATATTTAGAAAAATTGGGATTCACTAAAGGTACAATGGACAATAACTTATATTTCAAAGAAATTGAGACTGGATTATTAATCATTGTAATGTTTGTTGATGACATAATCTTTGGAGGCAATGATGAAGCAATTGATAAGTTTGCTGATAAGATGAAGAATGAATTTTAAATGAGTATGATTGGTGAGATGGAATTTTTATTTAGTTTACAAATTGTGTAAAACAATAATGGTATTTTCATATCATGAGTTAAGTATCTAAAAGACTTGTTGAAAGGATTTGGTTTGGAAAATTGTAAGGTTGTTGGTACACCTATGATAATTAGTCACAAGTTATCTAGCAAACATTAGACTCCTACAATTGAGCAGAATAATTATAGATCTATGATTGGAGGTTTGCAATATCTAACTCACACTAGACAACATATAGAAAATGTAGTTGGGATGGTAGAAAGATTTCAAGTTGATCCTAAGGAATCATATCATGCAGCAATAAAGAGGATATTAAGATATCTGAAGGGTACACCTAATTTTTTATTATGATATGATAGATCAAGTGATTTCACTTTGTATGTTTATACTGATGTGGATTGGGAAGACACTATGGATGATAGAAAGAGCACTAGTGGTGGAGCATTTTTTCTTGGATGAATATTGGTATCTTGGCTAAGCAAGAAAGAAGATTATATTTCATAGAGTAAAACATAAATAGAGTATGTAGCAATAGCTAACAATTACAATAAGATCATGTGGATGAAACAGATGCTAAAGTAAATTTTAATAGATTTTTTAGAACTTGTTATCATACATTGTGATAACACAAGTACAATGAGTATGTCTAAGAATATTGTGTTGCATTCTAAGACTAAGCATATATCAATTAAGTATTATGCTTTGAGAGAGAAATTTGTAGAGAAAGAGATTAGATTGGATTACGTAAGTATAAAAGAGAAAATTGATGAAGATATATTTGTGAAGCCTTTTCCTAAAGATACATTTGATTACTTTTAAAGTATGCTTGGGGTTATGCCCCTACCCACTTTTGCATAGATGATGTAGAGATTGCATCAATCCATTAGTACAAAGTACTATTATTTATATAGACTGAATGATGATGCTTCCTATATGGGGGTATCTATGATGAGTAGAGTCATCAACGACTCTTGGTAGTTGGTCTAAAACATGTCTTTGGACACTTGAGCTGGTTGAAGACTTGGAGCAAATGATTGACATACTAGAGCCTTTTTCATTGATGTTAATGAGGGAGAAGTATACATGAAGCACATCTCCTATGAATGAGGGATAAGTGTATCTTATGCATGGGGAAGAGATTACATGAAAAACTCTTATGCATGTATGGGGGAAAAGTGTTATAATGGATGATTGATGTCAATGGGGAAAAATATTAAATGAGGAGAAGTTGTGAAAATTGATGACTATGGAAGAATGAGATTTAGAGTGTGAACAACTAATCTTGATCTATAAGAATGAGAAAGAATAGAGAGAGAAATGTTCTAGTGGATTTTACATTTGATTGATGAAGAGGTTTAGAAAAGAAGAGAACAACATCAAAACTTGATTTGGTAGTCTTGGAACTTAGATGCTTTTCATCTATGTTGCCATATCAATGCCAAAGGGAGATATTATTAGCATGAATGTTGATGGTATTACTTTGGGGAATATCCTAAGAATTGTTAGAACACTTAGGGAGATTGTTAGCATGATTGAAATGTTGCATTCATGACTATGTTTGACATTTATGTCAACATAGCATTGTTTCTTTGAAGAATGAGATAGTAGTAGAAAAAGAAAAAGGTCATACAGATAGTGTATCGATGATCAAGACAAGCACAATTAAGGATGTGTTCTACATTCTGTCTTGATGAAGTGATTAAGTGTGTGTGGATAAATTCGAAGTCATGCAAAAGATTTGCCTAACTTCTAGAGGACAATATATAGATAGAGTATCTAAGAAATAGCTTATGATGTTTGATTTGTATCTCTTAATTGAGATATAATCATGATGAATGCACTTAAACAGTGACACTAGAAATGATGATGATTTTGTCAGTGATTGTGCAAGGTTTGAGGTCACATGTGTGATAAGTTGTAAAGACTATGAGCCAACAATTTTGTGTAATTATAAAATAATTAATTATGTTAAAGAGGTCCTATTATGATTAATTGGGAAAGCCTCAAGGCTGAGCCAAGGAATTATTTTGAGGATATGGTATATAGGAAGGTTATTTTACTTGTGGTGATATGTGTGGAAAAATTAATTCAAGTGTGATATGTGAAGTATTTGGTAAATGTGAGTAAGTGATCCAAGGGATGATTGGATGTGAAGTTTTTGATCTGGTAATAAGATCAAAATAGGTTTGGTCCAATTAGAGGACAGGGAAGGAGCTATACATTTCTATTATTCTAAAAGGAATAATATAAAGATCAATTGGACAATAAGTTCAATGATCTTACCCTTGAATTTGTTTGGACAATGGTTCCATCTACCTTCTACAACTCCTAATAGGGTTAGCGCAACTCTTAATAGGGATTCAAATTCTCCTAATAGGGACTGATATGTAGTAAATTTATTTCATTGACTCCTAACAAGGTCCATCCTCTAACAAGGAATAATTATATTAGTACATCATTTCTTAGGTACAATCCCTATCAAGGTTTTTCCTCTGATCAAGAGTTTTCCTAGTTAATATATTTGGTGTTATTGTGTATAAGTATCTTGTCAAGGTTCCTAATTATATTGCTCACATGTTTAAGGATTAATAAGGTTGACAATTATTTTAATAGTTGGATAATTGATTCACCCACCCCTGTTAGTTATCTTGGTGGACTTTACATTCTAACAAGGTTCCCATTTACATTATTTCCTAGCAGTCTTATTAGATTTTGTATAGATCATTGGTAGAACAATTAGGTTAAACCAACTTTTAACCATTTTTTCATCCCAATATAAAAAGGATCATCCCTCCTTATATGTATTTATGCGATTATTGTTAGCTACCACAATAATACTTGCCTCCAATTTATTAAAGAAGAATGTTAGATCCATATTTTTATTTCAATTTGTTTTACATTCCTTTCTTTCCATATTTCCCATAGGAGTATAAAAGTAGATATTTTCCACAGATTAATATAGACATTAGAAAAGCCATGTTTCAACCAAATTCTTAAAAAATAAAAAAATATTGTCAAGAAGTTCAATATTCCAATTTAATCTCTTACATAAGCAATACCAATCATTCTTAGCGAATGCACAATAAAAAAGAAAGTATTCGGCTATTTCAAATTCTTTTTCATAGAGTAGGCATCTTGATGGTCATTTAAAACCCATTAAAAAAAACCTATATGCTGTCATAATTCTCTTTTGAAGAGATGCCCAAAGGAAGATGCCTACTTTTGGAAGACATTACGACTCCCTACATAGATTAAGAGGGATGCCAATCTTATCCAATTGTTGAGAATTCATTATATTTTCATACCCTAAATTGACTCTATAATTTTCACCCTTTGAAGCTCCCCAAATTAGTTTATTTTTCCTAACTTTATGATTCACTTGTCTTCTATTTAAGAATTTCTTAAAAAATTACTTCTCATGATCTGAAAGTGGTATTTCATCTAGTGTTTTCCATTGCCATCCTCCATACTGATTATTGTTAATTTTAATTTTATAATCACTCACAAACTTAGCCCATAGAGTAGTAAGTGTATTTTTAAATTTTTATAGGAAGATTTGCACTAGCTGGAGAAGGAAGCCCATCACATGAATCTATTGGAAATTTGGCTAGGTAAATATTATAGAGTTGTCGCTAATGGCAACATATACTCATTATGAAGTGAGAAAAGTATGAAGATAAAGTTTTGATAAGTAGACTTAGAAAATTGTCTAATAATCATGAAGGCTTTCTATCAGCACAGGCACAGATTTGATTGGCAAGCTTTACAAAGACATTATTGGCACATGTACATCTACAAGATATTAGTACAGTATGCCATGATATCATACTTGAGTGTGTGAGTAAGAATATGAAGTACATATAAAGTTATGATTAGATTAATGATTGCAAGAATGTACAAACAAGACATGATAAACTTAAGAAATCAAATATTTTAGGTTAAGGAATTATTTTGTTTATCAAAATAATTAGGGATGACATCTTAGATGTTTTTGATATAAAAGCAACCAAAACAAGGGGGTTGGTCGTATACAACAACGGTGAAACTACCAACAGAAAACCAAACATACCCCTTAATGAATTACACCAAAAATAGAAGTAAAATAAAGGTACTAGAGTTCATGCTCTTAAAACTAACAAATTTTAACAAATTACTAAAAGGCATGTAGGTGGTCAATGCATTGTACCACCCACACCCCAAACCTAAGTTCCACAGAAAAACCAAAACCATCTAAACTGGACAAAAGGAAACAACTGACAGAGAACCAAAAACACTAGGCACAGGAAAGGCCACTAATTGGCATCTTTCTTCTTGCCTTTCCTAGCTAGCAAAACTTTAGCCTAGTCCTCTGCAAGGAAATTGTAGAGTAGGTTTGAATTATCTTTCTAAGGCCTTCCTCCTCCTTCTCCTGAGCTAGAAGTTGGAGGGTGTTCACCGCCACATGGGTCACCTTCAAAGTGAATTTGGAGAAGAGGGGGAACCATTCCTCTAGTGCATGACACCGATCCTTTAGTTCTTGGATGTCTTTGGGAGTAAAACCAACCTCCTCTGTCGTACCTATCTTTAGTTCTTTGTTGCAATTCACTGAAGACTTCCTCTTATCCTACACACCTAGAGTATTAGTGGGAGCCCTTAAGATTTCTGGACCATCAGTCCTTATTGAGGAAGAAATAGTGTTAGGGGAGGCTTTTTCAGACTTGGGGTCTGTCTGGTTAGAAACATATAATAGGGTGAAAGTGGTAGAAATATGATTGGGGGTCTTGAGAAGGGTCCTTGATAGGGTTCTCTGCCTCAAAATCCTAGGTGCCATCAAAAGTTTCATCCCACTTCTCCTCCTCTTTGTTATCAGTATCCTCCTTCAACTTCTACTTATCATCTCTTGAGGTCTTAGCACTCTCCTCTAAAGTAGTATCTTCCTCCTCATCCTCCTGAGAGCATCTAGCCATTTATTTAAATCTACCCTTGGTCTTAGCAAGCCTACCAAATCTTCTTCTATTCCCATGAAACTCATCGTCTAATTCCCCAATCTCCACCTCCACTATCTTTTTAGTTTTAACTTTTTTATTGGCAGTTGGCTCCAAAATCATGGTTTTGTTTTTCCTACTCTTGACTGAGGTTTGGCATGGTGAGGGTTGTGGGGTAGGGGCATAGCTACCACCTGAAAACTTTAGACGAAGGGGGGCACCAGTGGGGAGGAAATTATCAATGGCTATCACTCTGTGAGGAAAAAGGGCCAAGTGGAACTGGTATAAATGAAACATGAGCCTTTGGTACAAAATAGTGAAATTAGTCCCTTTCTTTTTTCTCTTTGTGACATCCATAACTGTCTCTTTTAGGACATACATCAGAAAAAAGGGAATACAGACTAACCACTTATTACAAAAGTGATTAAGCAAAGGGAAATGGTAAAAATAATACACACCATATCTGCCTTCTAGGGTGAGATACTTGATTATGACCAGGCACACATCATCCTAGGGCTCTAGTAACTTATCTCTCTAAAAACTACCATGATACTTGTTTAGGGCTTTGTTACCTCAAAAAAACTAGACATACTAGCTTCATCCATCACCTTCATGATCTGTTGCCACTTCCTACCAATTATTTCAAGGCTTGTCACCATACCTTTGGTCTCCTTGTTCACCTAGAAGGTGATACCATTGATTGTGACCCTTCTAGTCTTCTAGCTGTTGATGAATTATTGAGAACAATTCTTGTCATAGCCAACCATGACTAACATGTATGGGAAAAACCCCCCTTCCTTCAAAATTATATAGGTTGCCTGCCTTTTGGAGAAATCCTCCATCTTCGTGGGCTCCAGTTTGTTAAGGCCCCCACCCATGAAATCTTACTCCTCAACAATATCACTTTCCACAAGCTTAGTAAATTTCATTTGCAAGAGAAACACCACCCAGGAAATCACAGAAGCAGGGCTAAAAATGATGTGTCTGGTGGCTGATATAGCTTGTTCCTTATACTTCACAAGGATGTAATATCCAGAATGTTCAAGCCATCTTAAAACATCATTACGGGGAGTGCAAATGATCTGAACATAATACCTTAATAATCTGACAATAATAATAATGATGACTTTTTCTGTAATCATTCCATACCACAAAAAAATGATGGCTCTTTTTCTAAAGCCAAGGTTATTAATTTCTTTCCTTTTTCTATGCCCTTGCATGATGAAATCCACATAATTGATCCTCGTTAAATTTCTTGTCATATTTAATATGATCTTAACCATCATACTAATAGGAAAGCCACCAAAAATGCTAGTTCTCCCAATTTAGGTAGTCATCAAACATAGCTTAGAGGGGTCCTTTCCCTACTTATGAGGGAATTCATGTATTTTGGTAGCATTTTAGTACTCGTCCAGCTATTTAGGCTATTCATATCAAATCCCAAGCCTCCCATAGCATCTACCACCACATTGCCTTCCCTAAAAGTGTGTTGTAACTCATATTGATCAAGAGTCGTTAGGAATTGCCAAATGTCCCCCAATATGCAATGTAAAGCCCAACTTGGACATATTCAATGATGAGTTTAGAATCACCTTCTATGGTTAATTTCCTAATCTTCATCTCCACAAGAAATTTAGGACTCTAACGTAAGGTAGTGGCCTCTGCCACATTATTAGTTCTCTGCCCCAAATTCCTCGAGTAGGATAACAACACTTCTCCACTAGCATTTTGTAGCACACCTCCAACTACTACTAAAGAATCTCTAGCTATACCATCAAAGTTGAGCTTGATAGTAGGCATGGTTGGAGGGATCCAACGAGTTCTTCTTCTTGCTAAATTTTTTGAGTTTTCAATGTGTTGGAAGTTGGGGAGAATGTTCCAATTTCTAGAAATCTCCCCATCCTTCGTGCTTAGGGATTCCCGGAGCTTTGAACTTGGCCACCATAACATTCTCTGTAACAAGCTTCCTCAATATTTCCGCCACTACCTTTTCCCTGCTTTCTTCTTCCTTGAAGAACTAGCTATTCCTCTACTTCTAGACACCCCAAAAAATGTGTGGGGGGAGGATATTCTAGACACCTGAACAAATGTTTGGTTCATGAACAGAGGAATGAGACATCCTAGATGTTAACTCTAAGTGGAAAAAGTGTAATTTTTAATTTTGAGATAATGTGAAGGCATGGAGGCTAACAGGATATAGAAGATGGTATAAAGGATTTGGATGCAAAGTTGTGTAATATTTGGTAATGTCTTTTGAACATTGAGATGTATATGTCTTGTGATGCGAACTTGATGATAAAGAAGAGTAAGAGGAATATATGTGAAGATAGTACAATGAGCTAAAAAGATTATATTAGATATTGCTGATATCAACAATAGTGAAAAGGCTTTGCATCTATGCTTTTGTATACTAAATATCATTGTATATTGCATGTTTGGGCAGAGGGCTTATCTTGCATAATTTTTATAATTGTAATAACAACTCCTAATATGGTTGAGGCCTCTAACAAGGCTTGGTCCTTTAACAAGGACTAAGACACTACACATATGTAATAGACTCCTAGTAGGGTCAATATCTTTCACAAGATACTTCTGATTTAGACACACTTCTTCTCATAAGGGTAAGCCTAGACTCCATCTAAGGGGGAAAATGTAATACAACCTCACAACTTGTGAGTGCAAATGACTTAGGGATTTTACACATCAAACAAATAGATAGAGTGCAAGCACATTGATATTCCCAAAAACCTAACCAAAGGGAAGAAGGAAATCCTGATGAGAAACAACTCGTATCAAAACCCAACTATGGAACTAGTCAATTTTAGAGCATGCAAGATATTACAACAGGGAAACTTGCTTAAGGAGACTATGAGGAGAGCTTCCAAAATATGGCAAAAAAAATGGGGCAACATATTCTAAAAACTAAAATTGTAAATCGACAAAAAGAGCTCAAAACAAGGTTAAATTCTAAGGTATCTAAGTCTCACCAAGTGTACCAATATGTGTATGGCTAGAGTTTTCAAGTTAACAAATGCAACAAACACAAATATGATCTCTAAAACAAAACTAAATAGATCTACAAAATGATTCCTATATGATTAATGTATAAATATGTGCTCCTAACAAGGAATCTATTGGAAACCTAATAAAAGGGATAATGAATTACTATGTGAAAATTAAGCTAAACATGTAATGAGATTATTATGCTAAATAGATAAAAGCTATGATAAAAATATGAAAGTAAAAGAGATTTGGAGACAATTTTGCATGATAACGCTACTAATGATGGATGGATGAAAGGCATTAGGAGAGGCTCTGACTATTTATAGAATTTCCTAGAAGTGAATTATTAAGAATGCTGAGGTGGATGTCATGTATGCAAGTGTAGTTGGTCGTGTAAGAGGAATGAGTTTCTTACACATTTTGTGAGTAACCATAAAAGAGATGGGCAAGAAATGCCAAGTGGGAGATAATGTAAAAGTAGGGTGGCTCAAGGAAGTTATGGGAGACAAATTTGTAATAATATGTTGGTTATTTATGGAAGCTTGGTGGTTCTAAATTTGGGAATGTATTCACACATGTGTGAAACATATTAAAAATGGGGGAAATGCTAATGAATGATGAATGAAGAAATTTGCTTAATTAATCAAGAATTAGATAATTAGTAGGCTTTAGGGTGTCATGGTGAGTGGTTGGAGGATTTAGGCTAGGGTTATGTTTAATTAATTAAAATTAATTAAACCATGGGATTAAAAAGGATAGGGGATATGTAAATAAATTATTTAGATATTGGGTAATGATTAGTAACATAATTAATTTATTAAAAATAAACAACATTATTTGGCTAAATGAGAAATATAGTTAATTATTCAAATTAATTATATTATGAGGCTTAGGTAATTAATTAAATAAAGTTTGAATTAGTTGAAGATAACATGTCAATGTAAATTTAATAAATTCACAAGGGGCAAATGTGGACACCTATAGTATGCATCTTACTAACCATTGTTTCTTCTCAATGTTGTTAGGGTTAAACTCAAACAGAAATAATAGTTACATGCAAATATAACCAATATCAAAAAATAATTGATCACATAGAAAAGAACACAAGACACCAAGATTTAACATGGTTCACCCAATCCCTAGGCTACATCCACCAACAACAAGTCCAATCTTATTATTATCCAATGATTACAATCTGATTACAATCTGTAATCCCTTATAGCTCAATTTCGCCACAAGAACCAATTTTCGCATCACACATTATGGAAATCCCTAACCCTCAGCCTTTTTATACAAGCTTTTTACTACTTAGAAAATTAGGGCTAGAATAATAGAAAAATAGTAGCCGATGCCTTTTATAATATAAGGTCATGGGGAGGCTGCCCCAAGACCCTGCAAGGGTGCTGCCCCTTGACCTCGTCTTGGGGGCACTACCCCCAAATGCCCAGAGAAATAATTTGTAGGGAAACTGCGCCAAATAAACCTATGAGTTTGATTAGGCTCCACATCACAACAAATGTGTGCTTGGAGGAGAATGATAGGCATTTAACACACCACAACTTTTTTGTTTTCCCTTTATTGAATCTTTTGTGTATGAGACACAAGTGATAATATTAGTTTTACTTCTTTTGTACCATTATTTCTTTCTTTCTTTCTTTCTTGGTGTTTTATTTATTTTATTTTGGTATATAAGTGATCTTTTCTCATAAAGATCCTTAAAATTCATGAGTATGCCAAACAAATTATGCCTATTAACTATAAGTTGTGTGATTTGAGGTGTCTTTGGGTTTGGAAAATCTTTATTGAACATCTTCTAAATTAATTGTAACTCATCATGATGTTTCTTGTATAGATCATGTATATTATCACTTCTCTTATAAGATGCACCTTATGGTATTTTCATAGATATTTTCAAGGCAAAGTGACTAGGATCATACACCGTCTTGTAATAAACCCTTTCAATTGTAACCATTTCTAATCTATGCACAAAATAAAAATACAAAAGAATCATAAAATTAACATTTATACATTTTTCAATCCTATGTCCCTTGATTAAAACACCATTATTATTGAAGTATCACCACTTTGCCTCTGTGAGAATCACCTAGATCTAATGACTGTTAAGTGTTCCATTCATTCTCATGAGAGATGTGGTCCATGAACCACTACTCATGAAACATGGGTCAATGAGTTTGACTTAACAACTACATAGTTGAATCATGAAAGACATATTAGAACTTGACTTATATAAAATATATCTTGCTTATTAGTTGATGAGCTTAAGGGGCTTCCTAATGAATGGTCCATAAGGCACAACACTTGGTGAGGGATTTACAAATGGGGTTCCAAGTAGAGTGGGTTTAACCATGCAAGAAACTTCGTAGTTAAGTGCAGTAGAGCTAGAGTAATACTAGGATGAGTGACCTCCTGGGAAGTCCTGATGCTTCACCTTTGTGAGCATCACCTAGATGCATGAGTGCTAAGCATTCCATTCATTCCCATGAAAGAGGGGTTCTCATGAATGCATGAAATATGGGTCAATAATTTTTTCTTTGATGGAGGTCATCCACAAACAAGTTTTAGTTATTCAATACATTTGACTCAAACAAACTACACAGTTGAATCATCATATCAATATCACAAAATAATATCAAATAAAATAAAATAGACAACACTTTAGTTCCAACTCTCAAGTGTACAATAATGCATCCCAATTTATACTATTTAATAATTCATTGGTCATTTTCAATAATGGTCTAGAATGAATATATTCTTAATCCATAATATTACTATGAAATATTGCTTAACAAGTGACGCAAGCGTCATAGTTCTTGCCATTTGAATTTTTAGTTTAAACAAAATAGAAGTAGCAATGTTCCCATTCAAACATTGATAATTACATGAGACGGTCTATGCTGAATCTTGATGTGAGTGACTTGCTATGGTTTGAATAGTGTAAAAATAGCTTATTTGCATTAGATAGAAAATCTAGCTTCAGATAAGATGGTGCCCTCGTATATTAGCACCAAATTCACCTTACAATATAGGAAATATAAAAGACAAATAAGTTAAAAGAAAATAATGGAAGAATACAAAAAAAATATTTATAACAAAATATTTGAATTGTTGGTCTTTATAATGTTTAAAATTTACAAATATAATTTCAAATGTAAAAAATTACTAAATTTTTATTGTAATTTATTTAGTTTTTTAGAATGTAAAAGCTTAATTCCTAAAGTTTTTATAATGTTCTTAAATAACCTTTAATCAATAAATAATTATGAATAAAATAAAATCTAATATATTTATATTAAATTATTGTGATTAAATATTTATATAAATATTCTAGTTCACAATCAATAATTGAAAAAGTAAAATAGAAAATTGAACATAATAATATAAAATATTAAAAATAAAATAAAACTATATTGAAAAATATTAAGATTTAAGTTTTATTTCTTATATAAAGAAAATAGTCAACATGTCATGTCATTGATATAATTACTATTTGATCTTTTATGTTTAAAATAGTTCTAAAAATGATTTTCTATGGTAAACGAAGATTTGTATAAAAGATTGACATAAGCTATAATTAATGCTAAATATGGTTAAATTTTTTATATAGAAAAGATGACATAAGCTATAATTAATGTATTAAAAGTAGAGTGTACAAAATATCCTAATTTTCTATGAAGAAAATTAATTTTACTCCCTACTATTATTGCTCTAAGCCAATCAAAGAAATAAATTATTTTGTTTAAATCATTTAAATAGATGGAAATTTTAAAACTATAGTTTGTAAACATATGTTGTAAAAATTCTTGACTCTGATTGGCTATTTAAAAGTTACTATTGCATCCTATGGCATCTAATGGATGCAATAGTATCTTACCATGGCATCTTACATTGTTTGACACCTCTTGCTCTCTCATCCTGATGATGGATCACGTAGTATGATTCAAAACATTGATGAAAAATCTCTACACAATCTAATCTAGAAACTTAGCATTATATATCATGGATTGTGAAAATCTGATTGCATTAAGAGATAAATGGTTCAAACTACTTGGTACATATAATAGACCATTATAAATTTGTTTTGTTGAATATCATGGTTAGAAAATGAAATAAGAGGAAAATCCAAAATGTCTACTAAAATGTCTCACCCATCAATACCCTTTTTCAAGAAACTTCGAACACAATCCATAAATTCTTAGATTCTAGTGAACTTTTTATAAATATTTGATATTATAAAAGAACAAACTAGATAAATAACATCAAATTGACTCGACTGCAAAATTATTATTTTCCCTTTTGGCGTTTCTTTCCATTGTAAGGAGGTGTCGGGCACAAGCTCGCGACAAAACGTGCATGCAAAATATAAGAAAAATAAATTAAAAAAGCAAGATTAATATAATGAATTATTTAATTTCTTCCGACCATTGTTTGCGCGTACGGTGTGACGTCACTAAGTGCAGACATGTGAAATCCATCGCTTTCTTACACGTTCTCATATTCTTCGCTTATTTTTCGGGGGTTGAAATATATTTTATAATTTATTATTGAATAGTAATTGTGCACATTCTTTTTCCATCGTGGACCAAAAAGATTCTAGGGAAGATGAATAAAACGAAAACAAAACGAAAACCACATTTACCTAAGTGGAGCATTTATTTTTATTATGTCTATTGCTACGCCATCCCACTTACATTTATTTTTATTATTATAAGCTATGGTAATGCAACATGGAGAAAACAACAATAATATTTTAGAGGAGACTAACCAATAGTATTAGGGTTCGTTTGGCGAGCGGAATAGGAATACGTATTTCAGAATACATATTCTGGAATAGAACGTATTTCTGTTTTCCGTTTGGTTTAATCAATATTTCATGGAAATTCGCAGACCCAAAAATTTATATTTTCTAAAAAAAAAAAAAAATGGAATACGAATACGTATTCTAATACCACCTATTTTGGTGGAATTGCAAAACCCCATTTTTGGGTTCGTATTCCAATCCCGTTTTGGTGCATCCAAACAAGGAATTCACAATTTTTGGAATACGTATTCCTATTCCGCTCACCAAAAGGGCCCCTAGAGAAAATAGCATAATCACCACACACTCAACAATCATCGAGCACTACCATTACTTTGTTCATGTTTTTAGAAATAAAATAAATATATATTTTATGTTTTAGGTAATTATGAGTTGTTTTTTTTGAATTTACAATACCATTTGGACATTTTAAAATTAAGTTTAATTATTTAAGGAAAATAGCTTTATGTTTTAAAATAACGCTCTTGAATGATAGATAAATTGTATTGATTTTTGTCGTTGATTTGGCTTTTTTTTACTTTTCTCTTTTCCTTTTTAGGATATAACCCATCTTTGCTCTTTTGTAAGGGTTGGGTTTTCAAACAAGTTGAGATTAGTGATTTCATACAATAAGGTGGGTGACCTTTGGGATTTACCTCGTTGTCATGGGGCATTATTAGAATCAAGTTTAATTTGAACAATAAGTATAAATATTTTCTTATCTTTGTTGAGTCTTTGGTGTCATTGGAGCTATCTATGAAGCTTTGTACCTCAATTCAATGCAACTTCTTCAAAGATTGGTTATGGCTCCCTACATATCCTTTCTTATTTTTCCCGTTGAGAAAATATTTATTTGCAGTTGCTTCCTAATCTGCCCATAAAAACCTGTTGTAAAGTAAATGATAGTGAAAATTTAGTGAGAAATTTGAACCAAACTTGCTGCTCACATTTGGAAGTCAAAGATCAACGTTGAAGCACAATTAGTGGCATGGAGAATACTACATTACAAGTTGCCAATTAGTGGCAGGTTGAAATGTATTATGGTTCAACCCACCAATTGTCTTTTTTTCCATAAACACAAAGATATGAGACACATTTTTTGGAGCTGTCAATATGTTAAGAAGTTATTGAATTTTGTTTTCCACTATCTTCTTGCTATTTTTTGTCATAATCTTAAGTGGAAAGAAGCCTTACTTGGAATTGGGATTTAAAACAATGTTATTGCTTAAGGAGTTTGTCAAACAATTTCATTACATTGTTGGAAAGCTTGATGTAAAGAAGTCATTAATAAGTCCTCTGATCCTCAAGAACTTGCATTTCTAAAAAAATCTCTTATATATTTTATTTTCTTACATATCTTTTCTCTCAATTGTAAGTGGACTCTAGGAAGAGTTTAAAGATGGCATATCAAATCCAATGCATTCAACATCAATGTCTTCATCCTCTTGCCTAGATTTTGTATAAAAATAGTTTTGGATTGTAATTGTTGGTCCCAACCGGTACTATGAGGGGATGAATCAGTACACACACTTTTAAAAAAACTACCAATTAGTGCACCTAGCTTTATCACACACTTTGTTGTTGCCTCTTTAACTATTAAAGAAATGATAAATGTAGTGCAATAAAACCACACAATATCCCACACATAAGTAGACATTAACGACATATATTTTTACGTGGAAAACCCAGTGTGAGGGTGAAATTCATGGTGGGAGTAATATACTCAATAGCCTTTCCTTGTAAGAAAAAGGGTGTTATGTTGAAGCCTTACATCTATTCCTTCTAGGAACACATCCTATTAGGAATGCTAGTAAATTGTTAAGGTTACAACAACCTATTAAGGCTACCTTGTTAGAGGATTTAGATATCTTTTTTAGAGATACCTTGTTAGAGGATTTCAAAGACTTATTTCAAGTTTGTCATGTTAAAAGCTTACAATAGATGCTATGGTTAGAAAGAAAACTACAATATTTGATCTAAATGTATGACACGCTAATGCCTACCCCTAGCTTACTTTTCATGTTTTATTACCGAATTCTTTTAGGCCAGCTTTATGGTTATGTTTTATGATTAGTGGTACTTGGTTGCCTAATTTCATTGGATGTTATTTCATACCCAATTTATATATTTAATGAGGTACTTAATAATCAACTTTTTCATGTGGTTATGTTTATCCTTTTGATGATGATGCTTCGTATGTTCATATGGTGATTTCAATTATCTCATGCTAATAGTTAGATGGATGATTTATATGTAGTTTTCTATAGTTACTTACCCCATAATTGCATGTGTATGGTGTACATGTATATCTTACTTTATGTTTGACATTTCTGATGTGGTTGAGGGAGGGAGTTGTAGTCACTTGCTAGTTAGGATCTACCCAATGCACCACTCCTTGCCATTGCCTACTTAGTTTAGATTTATATGTATATGTACATGCTAGACTTTTATGTAGATTGTAGGTACTAGGCATCAACTTCCCTGAATCGCTAGGATGAGCATGCCTTATCGTAGTATCTCAATGGTAAAGAGGGGAAATAGTTCTTGTGTCCAAATCTAATCCTAAGCCAATTGTCCTAGAAAGTAGGACAAGTATCTAAGTTATTCACCCTTCAGAATTTGTCAAGTGATGTGAATTCAAAGATTTTGATCCTTGAGCTTGATTTAATACTTTGTCTTTAAAATGAGTTTTCTTATTTAGATTTGTGGGTCTGTTCTGATTTTCAGCTATAATTAAATCAAAAAAGAGTATTAAATGATTTAATTTAATGAAAATTTTATAAAGAAAAATCAAATTTTAATTATATTTAATTTAATTGAGAAATTAATTAAACAAAAAATTAACTTTAAAAGATTTAATTAAATTTCTAAATTTTGGCATAATAATATTTAATTAATTTAACAATAATTAATTTAATAATAATTAATTTAGGAGTTTCATTTTAATTAACGAACTCTAAATATTCTTATTATTTAAATTAATAAAGATACTATTAAATACATCTTGAGATTTAATAACAGAGAAAGTGAATAAATTAAATAAAATTTATTTTAATTAAAACACAAAATTTTTGCACATGAAATTAAAACTAACAGTTGCACCTTAAGGTGCAATGGGTATGCCAAATAGATATATAAGGTCAATTACGATAAATAAAATTAGATTTATTTTGCACATATTTATAGAGTTAATAAGGTGAGCATGCTAACTATTTCAGAAATGATATTTGTAAAAAAAAATGTCCAAATAGAGAAACGATAGCTATTAAAACAACTATGCATCTTAAACTTAAAATATTTGTTCTTATATATTTATACTATAGATATAATATAATTTAAAATAATAAAATAATATAATTATGATTTGATTCAAAATAAAATAATAATATAAATTTGCATCAATGTAAAACTTAGAATTTATAATCCTAATTAAAGTTATCTAATTTGAATATATATTGTAATCATAATAAGAAATATTCAACTCCAATTATAAACTTAATATTAAACCTAATCACCTTAACCCTTACTCTAAACTAAATTGAGGCAAACAAATACCCATATCAAATTGTAAACTATATAAATGCACTACTTTATTTGTGAAACCCTAACATCTTTACCATTATTGACAGCCAAAAGGGTTTTTAATTTTTTTTTAAAAAAACCATACATTTAATCCATAAATATTGAAAAAAAATGCTATATATATAGTTTTACCAAAAATTAATTTCTATTTTGTAAATAATAAATGCTAAATCTTAGAATTTATAATCCTAATTAAAGTTATCTAATTTGAATATAAATTGTAATCATAATAAGAAATATTCAACTCTAATTATAAACTTAATATTAAACCTAATCACCTTAACCCTTACTCTAAACTAAATTGAGACAAACAAATACCCATATCAAATTGTGAACTATATAAATGCACTACTTTATTTGTCAAACCCTAACATCTTTACCATTATTGGTAGCCAAAAGAGTTCCCATTAAAAAAGTAAAATGACAAATTTAATTTTTATGCATTGTCAATGACAAATATTTTCTAAGGATTTTAAACATTTTGGGAAGATAATGGGAGCTGACTTTTTAATCCTCTACTAACATCTGTTGTAAAACGAGATAAACCATGTTGCTTTTTTCAATATCAATATTTCAACAATTTTTATTACGTTATGTCTATTATTTTTTATCAAAATATGTATAATAAGAAGTAATGAATGAACCAATTTGATCCAATCATCTTGCATCTAGTTAAGGAATTTTTTGCCATAGATTGATTTTTGAAGTTGAACAACTTCAGTATAGGGACACCTTTAGCATAATAAAATAAATTAATAAAGAAAAAGGGTTTACATGTTTGTAAAGTCAAAACCCTAAAGGAGAAAACTCTTTATTAAGAAATTAGAGCTCATTTCTCCACACACAGGTTTGGAGGAGTAAATTTCTAGAAAGGGTTTTGAGAGATGAGAATTCTTGCCACTTCTAAGAATTCATCTAGTTAGCATTAGATCGAGGTAGGATCTTTGTTGAGATTATTATAGTAATTTTCCTTTGAAGTTCTCTCTGTCTTCTTCATGTCTGATAGTAGATCTTATTTTCAAAGATTGATTCTTGTTGAAATCCTTGTTTGAGAAATTGTGTTATTCATTATTGATTTGTCTGTGAGAGAAATCAATTAAATACTCTTATTGGAATTTGGATTGATTTATACAATTATGAATTGGGATAGGGTTTGGAAAAGAAAATCAGAATTTAGTTTAACAAATTTAATTGTTTGAAATTATTTTTCCTATCAAATCTATATTGGGTTTTGTTTACACACACACACACACACACACACACACACACACACACCACATCAGTAAAAATTATTGTGGTAATCCTTTTTTTTTTATGGTAAATGCATTCAACAATGTCATTGCATTTTATATTTTTGGGAGGGAGGGGTTTTCATTTAAAAAATTAAAAATAAGAAAAGGGAAAACAAAGGCAATGACTTCCCCTACTCCCTCTTGTTGCTCACGTAGTTTCGTACAATAATCTTGTAGTGCCTGCCCCTAGTTCACATTTTATTATCATTGCTGAACTCTTTTAGGGCTAGTTTTATGTTGATGGTTAGCAACATTGTTTTGAGATGATCAGATATTCTACTATGGATTTAGTTTATTATGTGATGAGATTACTTAAACTCTACATTTCATGTATGTATGATGGTTATTTTTAGTGTTTGCAATTGTTGATGATGATAATTACATTGCTTTCAATTATTAATGATGATTAGTAAGATGATTTATTATCATAAGTGTTTTATTATGGATACTTACC
The DNA here is from genome assembly GCA_028749045.1 of Cupressus sempervirens. NCBI lineage: Eukaryota > Viridiplantae > Streptophyta > Pinopsida > Cupressales > Cupressaceae > Cupressus > Cupressus sempervirens. Next base: position 38,146,961 of record CM053790.1, read on the forward strand.
CCATACTTGCATGTGTATGGTGTGCATGTTTGCTTTTATATGGCGTGTCTGATGTGGTTAAGGAAGGGAGTCGTAGTCACCTGCTAGTCGGGATCTACATGATGCACCACTTCCTGCCATTTCCTGTTTAGTTTAGTATATATATTGTGCTTGTACATGCATAGTTTTTATGCAGGTTGCAGGTACCGGGTATCGACTTCCCTGAATTGCCAGGATGAGCGTACCCTATCACACTATCTCAATGATAAGAGAGGGGAGATAAATTCTCAAGTCCAAATTCCAACCTTTTTAAGCCATTTGTTCTAATTGGAAAATTAGGACAAGTATCTGAGTTGAGTACCCTCCGAATATGTCGGATGACGTAATTCAAGATTTAAACCCTTGGTTTGATTTTGTATGTATTTTTGTTATGATGGGTTTTCATATTTTTACCTTGTGAGTCTTTGAGGTATTTTTTATTAATTAAGCCTAATTAAAAGATTTAATTAATGGTTTAATTAAATGGAAAATTAATATGGTATTTTAATATTTATTTTATTTAATTAATTGAGAAAATTAATTAAATAAAATAATTAAATGTGAAAATAAAAGCTATAATATTAAATTTGGAATGTGACAATATTTATTGGAGCTCATTTTAAATAAATGACTAAATAATATTATTATTAAAGCTAATAAATATTTTAGCAATTAAGTTTTGGAAAATGAAATTTAAAAGTGGAAGATATATTAAAATTATTAAAAAATTCTAAATTTCATGTGATTAAAATATAAATATATTAAGATTGAAAAGTGGAATTATTAAAGTTAGTACATGAGATTTAATAAATTAATTAATTTGGAAAGAGTAAATTAAATATTATATTAAATATTATGTGCATTATTTTTATAGGAGTCGGCAAATTCTCAAGAGTTGTCATGTAGAGAACACTGGAGTTTGCACTCTAAGAATGCACTAGTTGTCTACACTTAGAAGTTAACATTTTATTTGAGCACACGGTGTCTACAACCTTAAGACTTATCTAGAAGGTTGGAGAAGACCCATGCTTGGTTGTCATGCTTATCTTCTAGTTGTTTCTAGAGACACTCTAGATGCATCTTAGAGGCCTTTAAATAGAGGCTCTCCTAGTGTGTTTTGTCAAGCTTAAGCGAAGCCTTATGGAAGCTACAAGCTACAAGCTCATATTCTTCTTCATGCTCATATATTTTCTATATGCTTCTATGCTCCTTCTAGCACAACTAGTCACTTGGAGGATTCGGTTGGCTCGGATCTTGGAGGATTTGCGAATGATGAAGAAGGAAGGGGATTTTCCATGGACTTCTGAGGCATGGCGGATTAGCATTAATGTCCAGGTGCACTCATGATAATTGCATATTCTCTTTGCACTGTTTCCCTTCCTGTCTTCATTATGTTTGTGTCTGAATACTCTTGTGTTAGAATCTGCAATTGAATTGGAATCTAGATATGTATTTATTTGGTTGAGAAGGAAACATTAGAAAACCCTAGATCCAATTAAAGAGACAATAGATCTAAACAAGTTTGGGTTCGAATTAGAATTAAATTGAGGAAGGTGATTTCAAATTTATAGTTAAATCCATTAGATGAATTAATGGATATGTTTAGGAAACAATTATTTAAAAAGGGAAAATTCTTATGTAGAAAGGCCCTTTAGATCTAATTATATATTTTCTTTTGTAAATTTGCAAATATATAAATATATACATGTGTATTTTAAATACAGTGATAGTTGATAACAAATTATATATATATATATACACACACACACACACACATACATACATATACGTATATACATATATACATATATGTATATATTTGTGTAAATGAGAAACTTTACTTATTAAATCCGAATTTTCCATATGGTAAAAGTGTTTAAAAATGAAATGGAAATCGTTTATTAAAAATGATATTTTAAAACAAACATATTAAAATTGGGAGGGACGAATTTCGTACCCCCCCAGCCTGCGATTGTAAGTCGCAGGTACAATGTACCATGATCGGCACGGCCCGGCCTTGAAGGCAGCAACAACAGTCGCGCGACGTACGAAGGTCGCAAGGGTGGTCACTCCCCTGTACCCGTGCCCAACATCATTAGCATGCAGGGTACAACAGTGAAAGCATATGATATATTTGCTTTGTAAATTGATTGTATCAATCGGTTTTTATATATGAACATTATCGCTATTAAATATTGTTAAGTGATATATATATATATGTATGTATATATGTATATATGTATATATATGTATATATGTATATACATGTATATACATGTATACATGTATATACATGTATACATATTACATATGTATACATGTATATACATGTATACATATGTAATATGTATACATGTATACATGTATATACTACATATGTATACATGTATATACATGTATATACATGTATACATGTATATATGTATACATGTATATACATGTATATACATGTATACATATGTATACATATATATATATGTATATATACATATATATATATGTATATATGTATATATATATACATATATATGTATATATGTATATATATGTATATATATGTATATATGTATATATATATATATATGTATATATATATATATATATATATATGTATATATATATATATATATGTTGAAACTTAAATATTCAAAGATTTATGATTAAATAATATATAGTTTTAAATTAATCAAAATTGCTTGATTAGATTTAGTCTAATTAAGATTAATAGGAAGTTTTAAAAATGAAATAATAGGGATATTGAATTCATTTGAAGGGATTAGAGAATGGTTGTCTCTCGGTATTTAACGTAAATTAAATACTATTTAATATATAAGGGGTGATAATTTATAATATATATTAAATAATTATGAGATGGTAATCTATAAAGATGTTTAATGGTGATTATTATAGTAATGTAAATCAAGAGAGACTTTAAATGATATGGGATTTAATTGACAAAGGTCAAAATCATTGTTATAATATTTAATAACCTAGTCATGATCTGGATTTGTTAATACGTTATGTATTAGTTAGTGATATACCTTAAAGGTTAGTCAAATATTAACTAATGAAGTCGTGTAAAGATTCTCTAAAAATAATAGTTTGATAAGTTTATTATTTATTAATGTTTGTTGGGTCTAACAAACTATTAATAAATAATGGTTTAAGTAATAGTATAAATGGCTGATTCAATTAGAACTAATCTAGAAGAGATTATTTAACGATTGAAGTCTTGTAAAGACATTAGTTTTTGGATTTGGATTATAATTGATTTTAATCAATTAATGTTTATTGAGCTGTCAATATAATTATATGCGATAGAGTTTTAACTTGAAATAATTATCATGACGAATGTGGTCATTATGGATAAGATTTCCAAATTAATTTGTTATTATTATAAGTATTATTGAAATATTAATATTTGTGTATTGGGTTGAAGTTGACTTTGACGTACAAACTATTGTTAGTCAACTAATACTCATTGAGTTGATGGTTTGGTTGTGAAATTATTAATTAAATCAATTAATTAGAGTTAATTGGATTTAATATTTAAGTTATGTAATGGAGATTTAATTAATATAAATCTTTTGACGAGATTGTAGATTATCTATATTGAGGTTGACAAGTCTTATGACTTGAATTATGATTTTAGATATTATATGATTGTCAATGATGATAATGATTGAATTAAAGGCTTAAATTTTAATATTATTTAATTAAGTCTTAATTAAGAATTATTAGAATGATAGATGGATTTAATTGACCATTCTAATTAAGTTATGATATCTTATTCGAAGATTGATAATCGGCTCTCTTATAATTTAACGAATAATGATCCTTGATTTATGTGAAAAGTTGAAGTAATATTATAGGAAAGTTAATCAATTAGAATATGGATCATGGTTAAAATAGGAAACAAATTTAATTAAGTCAATGATAATCAGTTTAGTGAATATTTATCCTTAAGTTATTCTTAAGAATAATGCTATCGGGGGAACAAATGGGTTGACTTGTAGGTCAAATGATGAAACTTAGACATTTGAAGTATACTGGAAAATGGAAACTGAAACCCCTACACTTGAAAATGGAAAAATGAAACTCTACACTTAATTCAACTATGTAATATAGAAAAACCAAAACATGTGTCTGCATCGTGTATTCTATATGCTTCTTGTTTTGGGTTTTTGGGTTGACTAGTGTTGACCAGTCCTAGGTTATTACCAGAGGCTCGGGGGTTATGAGATGTGTTGGCATGTTGATCTTATTTGGTCTCGATCTTTATAAGCCCAACCATGGTAATTTGATCGTATGCTCTATGATATGTTTGTTATTGTTTATCAGTCTTCTTGAGTGAAGCTGAGTTATATGTATCTGAGACATTTGACTTAACCATTTTTGAGTCATCGATCAGTTATCCTTGGATTATTTTCTAGTCGCCATGATGGGACTAAAATGTGGATTTATTCTTGATGATGTCATGTTCTCACATGTTGACTCAACTATTTTGAAGTCTTCGATCAGTATGATTTTGAGATATTTGATCAGTATGATTTTGAGATATTCTTGGTTGCTTGTTAAGAACCAATGGATGTGATGATATATTTTGGTTATTGAGAACCAATGGATACTTATGATTATCAGTGATGCCTTCAGTTGCCAATAGAGAACTATTGTGGTCATGATTTTCTATGGATATTGCTCATAGAGATTTGATGCTTTTATGCATATTTGATGATTTTATCATGGAGATTTGATGATTCTTATCTTGGAGATTTGATGATTCTTATTATGGATATTTGATGCTTATTTTGCGGATATTTGATGATTATTTTTATGGATTATCTTTTGGATTTTATTTACAGTCGCTTGTATAGGACTGTGGTGATTTATGATTCCATGAGCATTAGGGTAGGTAATCTACTTGTAGTGTCGAGAAGTGGCTTGCAATGGGGGCCGGGGCCCTAAGTGGCTGCTAGGATAACTCATTGTAAGTTTGGTTAATAAGTGATAACATTTACACACTAAATGGGGATTAAATGAACCTAAAAAGATAATTGTTTTGGTTCTCGCCCATGCCTTGAGTGCTTGTACAGGCTAGGATGGGAGTAGTGAGATGCATGGTTGCGACCTTGCATTCCATAGTATGCCTCGTCAGTATGAGAGGATACTAGTGGCCGCATGAGATCTGTATGGACCTGTGGAGTTTAGCTAACTGCTAGGGTAACTTGTACGAGATAAATGCGATGACACTTTCTCGCTTGCAGAGTAGGTTTCCTACATGTCATTGTGTGCCTCTGGGAATTAGATGTCGATTTTGTATGTGTGATGAAACCCTTGAGTAGTATACTTTTAGGATTCCTGGACTTAAAGAGATTTATGCTTTGTGGTTTTGATATCCTATTTGGGACTTGAGATTATCTCCTCAACACGGTGGGAGTGGACCACTTAGGTTCCACGTGGTCGGGTGGTAGTGTATTTTCCACTCTTATCATTTGAGATCCGTCTGAGATACCATGGTTGGAGTATTCTTGGTTGGTATTTATCTTCATTATGTTCTTGGAGCATTATGGTAGATGATATACCTTATGATGGATGTATTTACTGGTATGTTTCTTACATTGATGATTTGCATATGTTAGTTGATGATATACTATGCTTTACTTTGCATGTTAGTAGGATGTTTTAGGAGTGACATTCCTACTATGATATTACCGATGATCTCTTCGGTGCTTTGGAATGTTATGCACGGAGGGATGCCTAGGATCCATGATGGTCTAATGATGCTATTTACGGTTGGGAGGAACCGTGCATTTAGTTAGTTATGTTTGTGATATATGGTTATCTTTTATGATGGAAGTTTATGTCTTTTGTGATGATGTATCATGTATAATTTATGGTCTCATTATGTTATTGCATCATGGATTAATATTGGATGATGATATACTTTATTTACATGGATGTTTATTCTTTTAAGCTTTTTCATACCTTGTAACATGTATGGTGGATGATTGAGCAATCTAAAATGTACACTTGTATATGGTTTAAGAACATTGGATGTATCCTTGTTATTTTGTTGTTAAGGATGTAATGTTAGATGAATAGGTTATGATTAGAAGTAATTCAACGTTAAGGGATCTTTAAAGAATGTAATCTGTTATGTTATGCTATTTTCAATTGGATGTTTCTATTGCTTCCGCTATCATGTTAATGTTATGAATGGTTTTACTTTCATGTTTAAAAAAAAAATTGTTAGGTAAACTTAGTGTAATTCTTTGGATCCCTTGGCGGGGCATTACAAATCTTAATATATTACAAAGTTTACTAAACTATTTAAAAAAAAAGTTTAAACAACATTAAAGTAATAATAATGTGGAAGTAATATATACATACACATAAAGAACACGTAATCAATTACACATACAATTTCAATTTCTCAAGGGTTCTTTCACATTGAGTCATATTTAAAAAAGTTTTATTAATAAGTTTAAGTCTCAACTACACTATCCATAATCATATAAGAAAATGCATAAGTACAACTAATTATATGAAAGCACATCTAATGAATAACATCAACCGCACATGTCACAGGGTATGTGAAAATAAATACAAGTACATCAGTATACAATACAATATCTCGTAGGATCTCAAAGCACATGATATATAGATACATCAAATGAATAGAAGTCTTCAAGATAAGAGAAAGAATGATAATGGTACCATTGTATCAAGGAGCATCCAACATCTGTCAATCTGAGGGGGACCTAAATGGTAAGAATACACTACCTCCCAACTGTGTAGTCACCTAATCAACCTCCCATTCCCACCGTGTAGGAGAGATAATGTATAATCCACATACAGATAATCAAATCATAAAATAATCTTAGGCAAGGAATCTTGATAGCCAAATCTACTTCAATGGTACCACAAACTACTCAAGAAGAAAAGATAATCAAAATCGAAAGGACACTCATTCCAATACTAACGTGTGATACCAAGTCAACATACAAATACCAAGACCAAAAATATACAACCATCTCGAAATCAATGTTAAGTGTCACAAGCACAATGACCAATAGATAACAACTACCATCAACAAAAGTAAACCACCAACCATTAACTCCAACAATAAAACTACCACCAATGAATAACAGATCATTCATTAATAAAAATCAACTGTCAACAATATATGACATCCATTCAATGAGTAACAATTCACAATAAATATATCATCAAAAGTAATATCCAACAAGTACACTACTAGAGGTAAATATTCAAAAACTATAAATGAGACTCAAACTACATACTATGAAGTATCATCACATGAGCCAACTCGAAGATTACCTTGGTAGTCTCTCAAGACCCTGACCCCCTAGTGACTCTATGCGGAACCAGAATACCCTCTTGTGAAGATGAGAAAACTAGTCATACCTCTCAAGGTATCATATCCATCTCATCCTTAGTCTATACAAGCACTCAAAGAATGGACGAGAAAAAATTTCTAACTTATCTATTTAATGTATCTTAAAGAAAGGGATAGGTAGATATTTTAATTATTATGTTATCAAGTGTTACACAACTTACAATGAGTTACCCTAGCAACCACTTTGGGCCTTGATCCCCATTGCAAGCCACTCCCATAGACATGCACCTAGACTACCTTCCCAAAAATCATAAACCACAATAGTGTCCCATAACACAAGAGTAATATTGATCGAATTTGGTTCCTTAATAGGTAACTCAAAAAATAACATTGATTCTCGAAACCTAAGTTTTTATGAATGTTCAATAACATAAAACTTATAAAATATAAGTCTCAATTCAAATCATAAAATTCATCATGACATCTAGTTAAATAATCATTAAAAAAATCTGAAAAATGCCTCTAGTGCACATCCTAACTTGACCAACTAAATAACTCACAAAAAAAAACTATCAACAAATATTTAAACATCACAAGACTATAAATAGAAATTAGAAAACACATAGTTTTCAGCCACATGATTTAATTCCACCAATTTCTCTTGCTTAGTTTGGGTCATAAGGATGTGTTTAAAAATAAAAGAAGAATATACATGTTAATATAAATTGTTATGCTAATATACATATTTAAAATAATACATATTTAAATATCCAATATTTTTGTGTATATAAAATATTATGCAATATTATCATATTGCTAATTTAAATAGCCTTAAATCATAAATAGTTTAATTACTACCATAAATGTATATTATTATATTTAAATATTGGTATGAATTTCAATTTCTAGAATGTTAACATGACTTCTATTTAAGTCTAACATTAATATTTAGTTTTTCTTTAATTCATAATGCAATTAGAGATAAAATTACAAATTTAATTTAATTATTTATAAATTATCTCATAAAGTCAAATAGTTATTAACTAAATGATAACAAAGTGAACTTTACCACCACTTCTCTTAAAATATAATAAAATAATAAATATTTATTTATTAACTTGCCTCTTTCATTAATAATTATAAAATTATTTATATGTAACTACAAGTTTAATTAGACTTAAATAATCACTAATACTAACATTCACTTTATAACTAAATGTATAATATTTATTTAATTTTAGAAATTGATAAATTATGATGATCTTTTTAGATAAATAAACCTAAAAATTAAATTGTATAAAATAAAAATACAATGTATGCAATTAATATTTTCGCATGTCTTTGATGTCTCAAATCATACAATCATTATATACTTAGTTTTCTATTTTTAGCATATTTGTTTTCACATGCCTGTAACCATACTATACTTAGTTTCTATTTTTAGCATATTTGTTTTCACATGCATGTAACCCTACTATACTTAGCTTTCTATTTTTAGTATATTTATTTTCACGTGCATAAGTTCAGTTACAACATGCTTTTCTCTCAATTAATCTTTTTTCCTTTTTCCATAAATTTTGTAATTAAATTATTTTACATACTAATATAGATATCTTAAATAAATCTATCTAAAGAAATGCCAATAGATATCTACTACAAAATAATTATAGTTTAATTTACTACATCTAAAATTATTTATATTGCCTTTATCTCTTTTTATTTAATTTTTTACACTTAAGCTTTTTATTTTAATTTCTAAAAAAATGGATGATTTATATTTCCGAATATTATAATTTAAACAAATATTTTATGTGATATTTATTCAATTATTTTTAAAAGTATATTCTATTTATAATAAGATTTAAACTTTTGACATGTAGAGGGTTGTCAAATTTAACCTAGAAGAATAAAAATTAACATTAACACGCTCACACCATCCCACTCCACCTATTTTGCCATTGTAGAATGCCTATTCGCATTAATAAGAATAATATTTATCTATATTTAGAAAGTTCATGATAATTACATAGTTCTAATGACAAATTTAAAGTTGAAATCCCAATTGTTCAATTTATTGTTTTCTTTCAATTTTTAATAATCAAAATTTTTCATTATATTATAAAGGGGTTTATAAGAATAGAGTCACAATAATTTTCTACACTTTTTCTATAATTTTCCTAAGTCAAGTTTTCTTAATTAATAAGTTTTTCTTTTTCAAAATCTACAACATAATTCTTTATTCAACAATCAATACAGTAAATTAATAAGCAATATGCAAACACCCAAGAAGATACAAAGTAGACTAATCTTTCAATAAAATTCTACAATGGGTTTTCAAGCCCTACCACAAAACCACAACTACAATCTATGACAATTTGTGAATGCATACAAATCCAAATCTTCTGAAACTTTTAACAATTCTTTTGATCCAATTCTAAATTTTAGCTCCCAAAACCTCAAAACCACAACTCTAAATTTTCTTCATTAATTGGTTTTCCTTTTTCAAAATCTAGAACATAATTCTTTATGCAACAATCAATACAATAAATTAATAAGCAATATGCAAACACCCAGAAAGATATGAAGTAGACAGATCTTTCGATAAAACTCTACAATGGGTTTTCAAACCCTACCTCAAAACCACAACTAAAATTTGAGACAATCTGTGAATGCATGCAAATCCAAACCCTCTGAAACTTTCAACAATTATTTTGATCCAATTCTAAATTTTCACTCCCAAAACCTCAAAACCACAGCTAGAATCTAAAACAATCTGTGAATGCATGCAAATCCCAAACCCTTTGAAAGTCTCAACAATTCTTTTGATCCAATACCAAATTTTACTCCCCAAAACATGTGTTTTTTAAAATATGTTTTAAATATATTAATTGTTATTAATTATATTATTATTTTATTAATAATTTTAGTACTTATAATTATTAATAATTAATAGATACTATTTTATTAATAATCAATAATAATAATTATTAATTTAATACTTATTGTTAAATTTTAATATTATTTAATTAAAAATAAACTTAATTAGTTTTTTATTATTATTAATACACACACACACACACACACACACACACACACACACACACACACACACACATATGTATACATACATACATACATATTGTTGATATCTCTAACCATTGTTGTCTATTAGTGTCAACCACTTAGTTATTGACAAGGCAAATTTAGATGGTGATCACTGCGACCAAGCTACTTTACATAGGTCAAGTCATGTGTATAAGATAATATGTACTAAACAATTCTATAGTGGGAATTGAGTAAACTTCTAAGAAGGGTGGGGGTGAATCAAGAGTTTAAAGTTGGACCCTTAAAAATTTCACCATTCATACACCACATGCATTAATATACTAAAATAACATATAAAGCATATGCATCAATCATGTAAACATGTGATCAAACACACACAACACACCATACATGATTACCCAGAAACCTTTCGAGTGAGAAGGTAAAACTAGGGTGAGGATGACACTCACAAATCTTCACTACTGCAGTAATAAAGTGTATCCAATTAAGGTTACAATAGTTTGACCATGAATCGTGATCTACCTTGTGAAAGGCCTACTTTGTTAAACACTTACAAAGACTGTTATGTCCCACCTTATTAGAAGATTTCAACACCATGTTAAAAATGTGCTTGATTAGATAACTTCAACTTACAATTAAGTAAGCACCCTGTTAAAGGATTTCACACAACTTGTTAGGACTACTTTGTTAAGAGATTTAAATAAAATCACCTGTCAAAATATTTTAGCATAGATCCTACTGTTGGCACTTGCTTTCATGATAACAGATCACCTCTACACAATCTCTGATTGATCCTTCACAATCTTATTGTCAATGTTGTATCCTTCTTTATCCTCTATTCTTCTCTAACCAGTTTTGCAATTTACTCTTATTTCTAAGTCACCTTGAATGCTTTGCAAACTAACTTGTTTGCTCTTCCAATACAATCATCCACCCCTTGTACGCTCATTTGTTCATTGTAAAGAGTTTAGGGCTTTGTCCTCTTTAAGAAGACTTTGATGACTTAGGGTTCGGTATGAATCTACGGCTAAGATTCATCCATTTTTTTGCTTAAACCTTCACATTTTCTAATTGGCTACATGTAATGGCATAGGGAATCTGCATATAGATTTTTCCTTATCTTCAAAAGATCAAAATCTATCCTTAAGTTAGATTAAAAATGGTTTACATAATTGTTTGTGCCATTATAGACAAATATGTCTAAATTGTGTCACTTGGCATATGAAGTCTCTGATGCTCAGCATATATTATATTTCTTCTTTTGAATGGACACCTAAACTACTCGGTATCTACTATTTACTCAACACTTGAAACATTTGGCATGGTCTATCTACTTAGCACTTGAGTGACTTGGGACATGAGTGACTTGACACTTATTGCAACTCGACATGGTCTTACATTTATATGTTGTGCTCGACATATATCACTAGTTCAACATGAACTAAGTAAATGGTTTAAGTGTGTTGACACACACTTGTCAAAACCAATCTAAGATCAACAATCTCCCCCTTTGACATGAGTATCAAAAACACTTAAATATGCAATATTCTACTTAAATTTTTGAGCATAACATATCCATGACTCGACTTATATACAAAACTTCAAAATTTCAAAATTTTGCAATAACCTATATATCTGAAAATTGATAACTCCCTCTACGTTAATATGACTATTTTGTATCAAAAATCTATGCTCCTCTTTAACTTCAAGGCACTGTATTTGATACTCTTTCATTTGATCTGATACTCTTTTATAGCCGATTCTGTATCTATCTACTGCTTTTCGCAAAAATGTGTTTCTAAAAAATGTATATGTATATCACCCTAATGATATACCATTATTTTATTGTCTTCCTTTCTTTTATTCACTGCTCCCACTTTGTTCATACTCATTTTCTATATTTCTCTATTTTTGGCTCCCCCTTTCTTTATTCTCCCCTTGTGTCATATTTCTCCTTCTTGCTTTACCTCTCCTATATGGTTTATCTCTCCCCCTTTTTTTGACACTTATGTCAAATGGGCTATACAAGTATAGTGTGTTTGTCCAAAAAGGATTTATGGACTTTCATTATTATTTTTAGAGCTGCATCCCAATTGTCACATGCAACATCCAATGATTTGATCTAAATTGCAAGCTCAACAACAAGGTGTATTAGGCCATCTAAGGTAGAAATATTTTGGTCTTTCTTTAGTAGATTTTCTGCATAACCTAGTTCTTTGTGCAATATTTCCATGTGTGGGGTGAGGGATGCCTATATACATGTCAATTTAGCTCTTATGCTAGCCTCTTCTATTCTTAGCACAACTAATTGACTTTGTGACTGAAGCAATGTAGGAAAATGTTTCTCACTTTTGAGTAGGGTTTTGAGGTAACCTTGTACCTGATATGTTAAGATTTCTCTCTAGGCTCAGAATATGATGTCTAGTCTCTTGGGTGAAGAGTGGAGGGTCACACAATTTGGTGTACAATGATAATACATTCTCAAGTACCTTCTTCACATCCTGAAACTTTGTTGCCAGTGCAACTTGAGCGAGTGCTATGTCACCAGATATATTTTCATTTACCTTGATCTGGAATTTCTTTTCAGACCATTCTAAGAGTTTAGCATTAGTATTAGTGTCTTCATTATTGACCTCTGCCACTATATCTAATAGTTGTCCTAGTAGTGGCTTGGTCTCTTTAGGAGTTGGTAGATTAAATGCATCCAAAATGATGTCTTTAATGTCTTGAAGCACTTGCTTCTACCTGTGTTCTCTCCTAAGAATTTCTTGATGCTTTTTATTCTCTAAGGCTTGCTGCAAAATGTCCACTTGGTCTAATGTCATTGTATCATAATCAAATGTTGAAATAACAATCTCTCTTTTGTGCTCAGCTTCTAAAGAACTTTTTTAGGGGAAGTGCTAGATGTTGGTAGAGTTACTGATGCATGGATGGCTTCATGCTCCTTTACCTTAGGTGTTTTCTCACTCTCTTCAGATTTTCTCTTATCTATTATAATGACTTGAATAAAACCTTGTGCTTTAGGTGCAGATAAATCTATCTGTTATGCTTCCTATTGTACAATAGTAGTGTCTTTTTCTTCTTCTATAGTTTGCCTCTGCTTAATTGTGTCAACTTTAATAAATGTATCAACCTTAGTAGATGTATCTACTATTGTTTATGTAAGAATTTTCCTTTGAGAAAAATTCACCCAAGATCAAGAAGCACAATAACTAGCACAAAATAGACTAACAGAGTATGATCAGAATAATAATATGATATTCAATTGATATAAAAGTACACTAGAGATGCCTATATATAAAAGCCTCTATGATGCATCTAGAATTTCTAGGAGTTATCCATATGATAAGCCTCACAACTAAGCACATGTCCACTAGGAATAGGTTATCCTCCATTAAGAATAGGAGTTAGTATGATGATGAGAGAATAAGCCTACAAACGTGTGTCATGTACAATTATGTTGTAGATACCATGTGCTAAATTGAGAGTGCAAACAACTATGTTATCAACATGACAATTCAGTTGATTATGCAAACTCCAGTGGTGTAGACACCATGTGCTAAATTAGACTTGCTTACTCATGTGTTGTCAACAAGACAACTCATATGAGTATGAAAACTCCTAGGTTCCTAACATAATAAATAATAAAATAATGCATTTATCTTAAGTAAACTTAAGTAAAGTGTAAATAATAAATATTTTTACTAACACCCCCCCCCTTAAGTGCAACTTAGGGGAATGCACTTAAGCTCACAAAAGTTATGATGAAATGCATAATGGGTCTCGACTACTAGGCCATGTTAGGTACCCATGTAAAAATGCAATACTAAACACACAATGAAATGCAATCTCTTTGCAAATGAGGAAAGAGGGAAAAACTCATGGGAAAAACCCTCCCCCAAAAAGAGAGAAAAGTACAATAAAGAAAGATGCATGAATGGATGGAGTAATCAAGACCCCCCATTATGACATACATCATGCATATACAATAGAGAATCCCTTGATGAAATCCCCCCCTAAGTTAAAGATCTCGTAATGATAAGTGTTTGAATATAGAAGAAAATTTGATGTCGACAAACAATGTTTCTCCCTTGAGGAAGAAGATACACTAGGTATAGGTGCAAGTATGCTTCCCATTGTGGATAGAAAGATGGAAGAGGGATCCATGTGTAATATCCTATGGATGCTACCTCTAAGGTCTTCTTACATGTTGACAAGTCCTTGATAAATGAAGATGCCATGAACCAATCTGGTGGATGCCCAAAAGATGATGGCAAGCAAGGTAACATGTCCATGTATGAAGCTGAATCAAACTCCAAAGACAATGAAGTATCTTGATAGGAAGATGGAGGAAGAAAAGAAATATTGCCTCCCCTAAATAATGAATGCACACCCATGATTGAAGCTCCTTGATGATTGAAGAAGCTGCACCATGATAGTTGAATGATGGTCCTCCCTATAGGAAGAAATGGTGCCATAGGTGTAGTAGAGAATGCTCCCCAACTAATAGGAAGAATCCTTGGAAAATATGATGTTTGAGGAAATTGTAAGACAATCTCCAAAGATTGATATGACTCCTCATAAGTGAAAGAGTCCTTCTCCATCTGCTGTAAAGAATTCACAAGTACGTTAGAAAAATCAAGTGGTTGAGGGTTAGAGTGTGCCCTTGCAACTATATGCACCCTAAAATGGTCACCAGACTATGGGCCCCCATTATTTAATTTATCAATTTCCTGAATCAATGGATTTGCAATATTTTATTAAATCAATTTAAATCAGTTTCCTTGATCAAATTCAATTATTTATTTTTCTAAGGTTGATCATTTTATCCCAAATCTTGCTTAGTTGAATGAAAATCTCTTTTTTAATTAAATTAAAATAAGTCCCCATATAATTAAAAGAAAACCTCTCTTTTAATTAAATTTATCCACATTTAATTAATTAAGAGAAAAACCCCTCTTTTAATTTAATTAAATATTTCTTATTTAATTAAAAGAACTTGTTCCCTTTTTAATTAAATACATCTCATATGAAAAAAGAAATGAAATAGATAAAAATTAAATAAATTCCTTTTTCATTCCTTCATTTAATTCTTCTCCTCTTTTCTCATTAGTGGAATTTTGTCTCACATGGATCAAAATCTATTATCCCATATTGGTTGTGAGAAGCTTCCCACCACCACATTTTTCATTATAAGGGAGAGCCCTCTCCTCATTTTTGACATCCATTATTTTGCTATTGTTATGCTGCAGGTTTAGAGAGCGATTTTTGAAGGAGTTTGAATACTAAAGCTTTTTGTGGAGAACTTATATCCTCTTGTATTCTTCTCTCATGCATCCATGGATTTCATCATGAGGTTTCATCCTTGCATTTTCATATTAGCTTAGATCCATATTTATTTTCATACATTAGTATTGCATTGTTATTACATTTCCTTTCTTGCATTGTTTTGCATTCTTATCATATAGATTAGTTTTCATCTCCATTTGCATGCATTTTGGATGCTTGAATCTCTTGTTTCATGGTGTACTTGCATGGGCACAAACCAGGTCAAACTGAGGGCCTCCATTACAAACCCTTGCACTCCATAAATAGAGAGCTATGAGCTACCATTTGAGACCTCATTCTTAAGCAATCTTGGATATAATGACTCATAAAAGTGTGCTCACATTTTAGGCATACAACAATGAGTGGAGAAGTTTCCTTAACAAAGGTAAGATTGATGTCATCGATGATGTCTCCTAGATATTCAATTTGAGACTCCATGAACAGCCTTTCAATGTCTAGAATGAAGTCATCCCATGAAGCTAAAGTAGGAAGACATGGTATATCCTACTGCACTAAATTAGGAGCATCTGTGGCTAGAACTAGATTGGTAGAATCAATAGGAACACATGGAGGTGGGATATCATCTGGAGTTGGAGGTACCATAACTAGAGTGACTAGAGGTAGAATGTCCTCTAGAAATGGAGGAACTGCGAGATCTCCATATTCTTTCCAAAGAGCCATGGAAATATCATAAGGTTGACTAAGATTATAATGACATGAAAGAAATTAGAACTAATACTAAATATAATGACCAGCAAAATTATGTGAAAAAATTTTGTATTAGGGTAAGAGAGTTGTTCTTTGCAACATAGAAAAGGAAATACTTCCTTATGTTCTCTTCTGAGATGATCAATGATTAAAGAACTCCATTTGTAATAGTTCCTTTTTGTTAATACAGGTTTTAAACCAAACTGACATATGTGATAAGACTCCATGAGATCAATCAATGAACCCCCCAAAATGCAAAAATAGTCAATAAATCCCCCCAATGTATGATTTGGCACTTTATAAGTAGTGCAATTACAATAGGCCACTTTGTCAATTTTTACCCCAGTGGACTTTTGATTTTGTTTACAACCTCTTTTTATAGTTCAAATCCATAACTTTACAATGTAGCTCAGAAATATAATAATTTTAAAGCAATACAATGCAAAGAAAGGAGATATTTATGAAAGTGATATTTTTGTCCACACAAGACTATAATTTGATTACAGATCTAGAAAGTAGATAAAAAATTACACACTTTCTAAAAAAATTGAACCTGATTTGGAGTCCAGATGAGCCTATATGGAGCAATTTAAGTTGCAAAATGTAGGATTGGACAACTATAGTCACTAAAAACTGTAATTTCTGACAAATTTGTGTACCAAAACTTGAAAATAATAGCACCACTAAATTTTTTAGGAAATTCTAGCCAAAATTAAAAAAAATGCACCTGATTTGAAGCTCGGATGACTGAGATATGGTTTACAAAAGTTAGACTATCAAATTAAAACTAAATCTGGAGAGGGGTCTGAGCAGCAAAACACAAGGTTAAATTTGACATCCAAATAGCTGTCACAATAGTTCTATTTGGCCTCTAGATGATAGTCAGATGACCATCAATTATAATGATAGGGTTTTCTGATGTCAGCAAAAATTGGGTCTGCTAATGATGACAGTAATGTTACTATTGATATCAGCGGTATGGAATCATATGGATGGATTGACTTAGCTCTATGTGGTAGTGTACAAATCGACCATGGTGTCTGACTAGATTACTAAATCAATGACGACATGTCGAGTGAGCTGGCACTAGGGTCCTCTCATGTCGCTAACATGTGCATAGGTTTGTTGACCAAGCCAATCATTTAGATCTAGTTGATGATTCAGCCACTTGGTGGCTTAATTGGCAATGTTAGTGAGTTGGCATCAGGAAATGCTATTCGATGTTAGGCCAAAAATTGTTGCCACTGTTAGGAGTTTAACAAATATTGCCAAAGATTAGAAACTAGTGATAGAAGTTAAATCACCATTTGATGGAGGAACTGTTTAGTGGGGATAAAGCATAGTCATTGGTGGGAGGGTAATGTGTTGCACCAGGAGGAATTTTTTAGTGTCAAAGACACTAGAGTTTGAATGCTGATAGGGATTTAATCCCACATTGCCACAACGTTTGGTCTTTTCCCTTTTAAAAATGAAAGGTCGGTAGGGTTCAAACAAATGCAAGCCACTCACCGTGCTTGGCTACTATGTAAGAACCCCAAATAGGCTCTACGCTGATCACTGTTTGTTTCCCTGGGTGTAATAATTGTTTTTGGTTTGTTTTTGAAAATTTTAAGCTGTTTTTGGGTTTTTGAGTTGATGAAAAGAAAATACAAATATTGAAAACTAATCTACCTCAAATAATAACTCAAATCTGATCAAATTCATTTATTCAGATGGCTCCTAATGTTTGTACAATACTTATTGCTGGAGGCATACATTAAAAACATCATCATTAATAGTTGAAAAAAACTTGATTTTTGTCTCCGATACGCAACCACGCTGCTGGTTGCTTCCTCCTTGGGAAGCGCCTATCAAAAATTGCAATATTAAATCTCTGATTCACTGTAGCGCTGTACTGTTCACAGCACTGGAGCTGCTGTTATAACCCCTTCCAACCTGTAACAGATTCATCCAAATTCTTTCCTACTAAACACAATATTGACTCCAGAATGAAGTCAGCTCACAGGCAAAATTCAAGTGATATTTCACACCCTCAAATTGCATCAACTCTGAAGATACTACGTTCTCCACAGTCTGAATTCTTCTTAAACTTGTAGAAACCCTTGTTGCCACAACTTCAAGAAATTTCACAAGGCAAAGTTTTTAAGCAATTCTCATAACCTGCTCTTGAAGGAAGACAAGGTTTGTTTATAAGGACTCCTCAACTCTAGAATGAGTCTCCACACTCAATGTGGGATAAAAGATATAATAATAACATAAAAAATGTTATTACATTAAAACTTAGAAAACCCCTTTTAATTTTTCCATAAGCTTGGACCCACAATTAATTGAAACGATGGCCCCTTTTATGATATCATGACCCTCACTTAAGTTATATATTATAACTTAACAATATAGGCTCAAAACCAATAATGTTTATTTTAACTAAATAAACATTAATATCTCCATTATTACTCAACATTTTTGAATGTCGTTTGGACTGGGAGCTAACATGATAGAACTGCATATGACCATACCCCTTTTCTAAAAATAGCAGGGGTCTATCTTTATAACTCCAAAACTGCTAAAAATAGCCTGACCAAGCCAAACTCAAAGGAAAACTCATCATAAACAAACTCTGGCAACCCAGAAGAGTACTCTGCTCTGGTCCTTGGAAGATCTCCACACCAAGGTGACCCTCTATCCAATCTTATTAGCCTATGAGGGTCTCTGATAGGCTAATCACCAGCTAAAGTGATGTCTCTAGCTAGAAGGGGACATCACATACTAGATTTGGAGCTGATGCTACTAGGAATAACTATGTAACCATCATAAAATATGATTTCTGATTGGTGTAAATGCCAATGGAATATTCTAAAATGATAGTGAATTCATATTGCCTGTGGGGGCTGGGGATTCCCCACCCAGTTCCTGCAAAAAAGATTTCTCTGCAAGCTTGACAACCTAAACAAATTTTGAAAATATTTTGAAAATAATAGAGAGAATAAAATTAATAGATTTGAAAAAAATCTTAAGCAGATTTGAAAATGATCATACCAAATTTGCAAATTGGGCCTTTGGGTGTCGATTTGCAAAAAAAATTTGCCTCAAAATTGACTATATCCTAGGATAGGCAAATTTGTAGTCAATTTTCACCGAATTGACACTCCATACACAATGGTGAGGTTCGATTTGGCTCTAAACACTCCCAATAGCTATGGATTCTCCAAATCTGAGTTGAGGTGTCCTTAGAGAGGTGAAGCAAGATCAGTCTCCAATGGCTATGAAATGATGCCTCTATGGCTTTGATACCATGTAAGAATTTTCCCTTAATAAAAAATTCACCCAAGACCAAGAAGCACAATAACTAGCACAAAATAGAGCAACAGAGTATGATCAAAATTACAATATGACATTCAATTGATTGTAATTGATATAAAATTACACTAGAGATGCTTGTATATAAAGGCCTCTATGATGCATCTAGAATGTCTAGGAGTTAGCCATATGATAAGCCTCATGACTAAGCACATGTCCACTAGGAATGGGCTGTCCTCCATTAAGCACAAGAGTTAGTGCGATGATGAGAGGATAAGCCTACAAGGGTGTGTCATGTACAATTATGTTGTAGACACTATGTGCTAAATTGAGATTGTGAACAACTATGTTGTCAACATGACAACTTAGTTGATTATGCAAACTCCAGTGGCGTAGACACCATGTGCTAAATTAGAATTGGTTACTCCTATGTTGTCAATAAGACAACTCATATTAGTTTTCAAACTCCTAGGTGTCTAACCTAATAAATAATAAAATAATGCATTTATCCTAAGTAAACTTAAGTAAAGTGTAAATAATAATTATTTAGACTAATAGTTTAAGTCAAAGGTTGTACTTGAGTAACTGAAGGGATTACAGAAGGTGGTTCTTGTGGATTCACCTTGTCCCTTGTGACATCAGTTACTACCTTTTGGAGCTCATCTATACTGACCAAAACTAGATTTTCACATAGCTTGGCTTGTAGTGTAGATTGGTCTAGTATCTTCTTCAAGTCTTCTGTAGTCAAGGGGTTGATGTTTTGAGCTGAAAGATTAGAGACATCCTTAACAATAATAGTTTTAGTAGACTTAACTATGTCATGTGGGTGACTGACACTTGATACTTGTGTGTCCTGTACACTCTGTTCATCTTGCTCCTATTCAGTTGTTACCTTGTAATTAGTTTGTTTTATAGTTTCCTTCCCCACTGTATCATCTTCCTTATCATCCTTTTCTTTGTCATCATCTTTTTCATCTTCATCCTTATCATCATCTTTACCTTCAAAATGGTTAGCTTCTCCTTGTTATACAGTGGTCAACCCATAGATAAGTTTCCATATTTGGGTAGATTTCTTGACCGCATCTTCAAGATTTTTTTGAAGGATGCTAAAGGCTCTATATTTAGGTGTAAACCTAATTCCATATTTCTTAGTAGCCTTAGCAATTTTCCCTTTTTCAGTTTTGGCATTACTTGGGCTAAAGTAGTTTCCCCTATTTGTTTTTCCAAATTTAAATAATAATGCCATTTTTGCTCAACTAAGTCATATAGTTTCTTGGGTACTAAGTTGGAAAATTCTAATGGAATTGTATTAAATTTATAAATCATTTTATCTAGGGCATCTTCCACTAGCTTTTTCTCCTCTTTGCCCAAATCATCAAAATTTACATGTCTAAAACTAGATAAATCTGCATTATTCTTGATATTTTCACACAAATTTCAATATTAGAGAGTGGTTTGTGACTTACCAGTTTGAATTGGCTTATATCATCTAATTTAGTCCTTTCTTCTATCTGAATCAGACTATGCAACACATTTTCTTCTTTGTTTCTTTTGCATTTGGCCACCTTGCTCTATTTGCTTATATTTTTCCTTATCCTTTTGTGTTGTGGCTTGTGTGCTAGCTCTGATGGTAGGTGATGTTGTCTTGGCTGGGCTTGGTTTTATAGTTTTCTTTGCCTTATCCACTAGCTATGTCTTAGCCTTTCTCTTCTTTGGCTCAGCATGTGTGGGTGTTTCCTCAGCTTCTTCTCCCTCAACACCTTTTGTTTCTTCCTCTTCCTTATCCTCTCCCATGCCTTGAGTCCATGCAAGAGGTTCTTGAGTTTTTTTTAATTCTTCCTCTTCCTCTACTTCATCTCCTTCCTCTTCTTCATCATCTACACCTTCACCAAATTTAGCCTTTAGCTTCTTTACTAGCTTACCTTTCTTCTTAAGTGTAGAGGCAATTTTCAACTCCATGGTAATCTTTGATTTTACCATTTCATAGTTGCCAAATATCTATGCACTTTTATCAATCTCCTTTGCTAAGAGTGTTGTGATGGCTATTGAAGCTTCATCAACATTAATCTCATACCCAAGTGGCCTTAACCATCTGACCCTTGGTGTGGCAACCTGTACAAAGGTGTAATTAGCATCAACAAGAAATCATATATCATTATAAAGTTTCTCAAACAATGAAACAGGTATCCTCATTCTTTTCTTCATTGATTTCTTAAAATCTTCAAAATAACTAGTCATTAATGATTCAAAATTTTCTCCCATTTGCTCAATAAAATCATTGATTTGCACTGCAATAGACCTACTTGTTTTCTAGCTTACTATACCAAAAGCATATAAAAGAATATATAAACAAGTATTTAACCAAATTTACATTGAGCACTCTTAGTCTTTCTGATTCTCCAAGATTTTCCATCAGTTGTTGTAGTTGAATCTCAACCAGATCATAAGTATGATCTTTCTTCACAATCTTGGAGCCAACATCCACAAAAATACATGGTATACTATTCAATCTACTAGATAGATAGAATTTATAAGAAATTACCCTAACAACAAAGTTCAACAATGGATCAGTAACAATATCTATTGTCATGCCTCTTTTATTCCATTTTACTCCAGTGTTTTTCTCTATCACTTCCTCGAAGTCACTCCTCAAAGTCTTGGGCTGATCTAGAGTTGGGTAGCTAGTAACCCTATGAATTATCCTCTTGGTAATCTTAATTGGTCCACCCTCCAGCCATAAAGATCCATCATGTATTCAACTCAACACAATTCTAATCCATTCAATTTTAAATATGCTAGGAAAATCTAGGGCACATGTCAAACCCTTCTTCTCAACTATTTTATACTCTTCCTTTAGAACACCATTTTTATATAACTTATCATATGATTCTTTGATTTCTAAATCGCCAATGCTACCAATTTTTCAATTATAACATCTCCTTACATCTTGCACCATTATGAAATTTGATGGGATCATGGATAAAGCACCATAAGGATCTTGTTTGTAAGCTATGTTAGGAATGACCTTAACTATAGGTTGTTTAACTTCATTACTGACAAGTTGAAAATTTAAAACCTCTTCCCCTTCTACATTCTTTGAGCTAGATGCCATTTGTCAAACTTAGGTTTATACAAAGTAAAACTGCATAGCTCAACTTGTGATAAATACATTGTGAAATCTAGAGAATTGGAGTGAGATTGTTGTCAAATTCTCTGCAAATGCTGTCAACAAGTTTTTGAATAACCTTTTGCTCTACTCACTCTTGCTCGAATTCAAAATGATGAATAATGGGTGAAATTGATCATATATCTTTTGAAAACCTTGCATTTAATGCTTAGTGCTTGTATAGCTATAACTTGACATTAAATTAATTTTAGAATCATTCAACATCCATTGATATTACCATCACTCGATAGCTACTATAGATTTGACATCAACTAGCTAGTCTGGTAGTTTGGCATTAAATACAATTCCACTTGGCATACACAGAAAACATTTCATGCTTGGCAACAACATGAAAAATTTAAAGATTTAAATTGAATTTAAACATCTTGCATCTATATTAATGCTAATGTAGTCTTTTCAGTGCTATCTCCCTTTGGAATTGGTGTATGATATTACACTTGAATATCAATCCCATATACCTCTTGTTTGTTTAGTTTGATGAGGTGTGATCACTTGACCCATTGGGTGAAGTGATCCCTTCTACATTTGATGTGCTGCAATCATCTTTCTTTTTCCATGTCTTGTTCATCTGATCTCTGTAAGAATTTGCCTAAGGGAAAAATTCACCCAGGAACTAAGAACTCAAACACAAGCACAACTATAGACTAGAAAGAGAGAGTATGATTAGAATGATGATATATTCATTCAATATGCAATGTTAAAGTACACTAGGAGTGCCTGTATATAAAGGCCTCTGAGATACATCTAGAATGCCTTGAAATCACCACCATGATATGTCATATAACTAGGCACACATCCACTAGATATGGGTTATCTTCCATTAAGCATGAAAGTAAGTACGGTGATGAGAGGATAAGCCTACAAGGGTGTGACACACAAATCAATGTTGTAGACACCATGTGCTAAAGCTAGGATGAAGTGCATGATGGGTCCCAGCTACTAGGCCATGTTAGGTACCCATGTACATAATGAAAATGTAATCTCTCATAAAGTAGAGAAAGAAAAAAAACTTCATGGGAAAAACCCTCCCCCAAAAATAGAGATGAATAGGGATGCATGGATGGATGGAGTAATCAAGACCCCCCCATTATGACATACATCTAGTATATACAATAGTGAAGAAGTAGAAGAACAAGAACCTCATAAGAGGAAAAAGAGTCCCCATAAGAAAGAAGAGGAAGAGAGACAAGGTAGTCCCCCCCCTCTCCCCCCCCAAATGAAAAATTCTTGTCAGTGAAAGCTACTCCAAGGAAGAAGTTGGTCCAAGAGTGTTGAATGACGTTCCTTCCCTTAGGAAGAAACAAAGGCAAAGGTACAATCCTGAAGATGTATGGTGGCCTTGAAACCTACTCAAGTATCCCTATGATGATGCTGATGTTTTCCCTTTCCAATATTGCTGAAAAGAAAAAATGTAGATTTGGAAAGGATGTCTATTGAACCTATTCCAATGAACCATTTGTCTCCTCAACTAACAAAGAGACCTCTTCCAATTGTTGTACATAAGGATCCACAATTGCACCAACCTATAAAGATTGATCATGTAGAGAATGGAAATGAGGGTCAGAGTGAGCCCTCACAACAACTATAGAAGGATCATTGTCATCAATGAGAAGATGTAAGTCCTCAAGGTTGTCTCCCAAGTTTGTGGTGTGTGACTCCATGAAAAAACCTGCAATGTCTACTATGTAGTCATCAACTAAAACTAGAGCTAGAAGACAAGATGTACCATGCTTTTTTGAATCTTTCACTATGGCAATATAAGAACGTGGACTAGACTGATGATGTGACCTCTCACTACAACTGTCGATAGAACTCCACATGTCTGAATCTGTTGAAGCACTATCGCTAGTGTCACTATCAGTTTCCACTGTATAGCAGAGAGGATTAGAGGATAAGCTAGGTGAACTTTACTCAAAGTGAGCATCCTTCTCCATGAAAATCTCATGAGTCTCTAGATCCATAAGTCTATATGTCTTAGCATTGTCTTCATATCCTATAAAAGTACAAGGCTTAGGTGTTGGTGCCTTGCAACTCTTGGAAGATAGGTTAGCCCACGCTAGACAACTGAAGACTACAACTAGTTTTTTGCCACACCATGGCTCAAAAGGAGTCTTCCTATATAAGGCATTATGAGGAGACCTGTTAGGTATGTGAGTAGGATTGCTAATGGCTTCAACTTCAAGTGTAGGATCAAGAGACTTGGCCTTTATCATGCAACTTGCCATGGATTTGAGAGTCCTAATCCTCATAGCTACAACATTTGTCTTGTGTGGATTAAATGATAGTGAATTCTGAAAATCAATCCCCTCAAGTTTGCAAAAGTCCCTAAGTCTTCTGTCTACATATTTGTTCTCATTGTCCACCCATAGAACCTTGATGGCTTTTCTTGACTTGTGTTCAACATGAGTCTTAAAGGCTTGAAGCTTATGAACCACTTCATTCTTATGATGAAGGAAGTAGATCCAAGTGAATCTTGAAAAGTCATCAACAAATATAAGGATGTAGTAGACTTGGCTAACTGAAGTCACTGCAAAGGGTCCTGCTAAAACCATGTGAACTAATCGGAGAGCAACTGGAGCTCTAGAAGACTTGCCTTTTTCATACTTATCCTCAAGATGCATATCCACTGAACATGATGAACACTCACCCTTAGAAAAGTTTATGTTAGGTAGACCTTTGACCATGTGTTTTGAGAAAAGTTGTTGAAGAGAGAAGAAGTCAAGGTGACAAAATTGCTCATGCCATAAGTTTATGTTTTAGTTAGAGTGAGTCAAAAAGGCTTGAGAAGGAGACTTAGGCACAAAGTGGGAGAATGAATAAAGCCTCTTGTCATCATTGACTTTGCCCACTGCAACCAATGAATCATCTCAAAGATTTC
The DNA here is from genome assembly GCA_028749045.1 of Cupressus sempervirens. Lineage (NCBI taxonomy): Eukaryota > Viridiplantae > Streptophyta > Pinopsida > Cupressales > Cupressaceae > Cupressus > Cupressus sempervirens. Next base: position 38,172,803 of record CM053790.1, read on the forward strand.
CCACCACCACTAAATTTGGAAGGAACTCAACTTTATGACCATCTCCAAGGTGAGTGATTTGGTAAACTGATAGGAGAGTGGAGGTAAGGTTCGAAACATAGAGAAAATCTTTGAATTCCCCATTTTCCATTGCCACATGTGCTTTCCCTTCAACTTCCATTTTAGTATCATCTCCCACAAAGATATGTGGTACCTTTGACTACTTCAATGAAGAAAAGTCTCGCTTTGAAGAACCCATATGATAGGAGGCACTTGAGTCAAGTATCCATTCTGAAGAAGAACTTGTATTTTTCATAAGTGCTTGCCCTTTACCCTTTGAAGAGGTTGGAGTAGAATCCTTGGAAGTACTTGGCACTTGAATCTTGTTCTTCTTGAGTAGATTTTCTAACTCATTGATTCTTTTAGTTTTGCAATGATGCTCATCATGATTTGACTTTTTTGCAATATGCACAAAAGAGTTTGTCCTTCTTTTCATTAGTTCCCTTCTTGTTGGAAGAATATCTGCCTTATTGTGAGGAGGATTGTTGTGTCTCATATTGTGATTTCTACTTCCACTACTTCTTCTTGTTGTTGCTTTTTCCTCCTTGACTTGATTGGTGCTCACTAGCCACCAAGGCTTTGGTCTTTGATGACTTGAGAAGTCCTAAATCCATCAAGTGAGATTGTTCAACAATCAACATCTCTACAAATGCATCAAATGAAGACTTTTGGTAAGAAGATCCCATGGTCAACCTGTGAGTATTAGAACTCAAAACAAAGGAAGTGTACTCAGAAGGTAGCCTCTTCAGGATGCGATGAATCAACTTTTCATCCTTCATGGGATTTCTACAATCTTTAGGAAGTGCCCTATACTCATTCACTTTGTTGATGTAATCATGAATTGTGTTAGAATTATTCAGATCCAAAAGAAGTAGATCATCCTCAATCTGAAATCCCTTTTCTTCATCCACCTTACCATATAATGCTGCAAGTTTATCCCAAGCTACTTTTGATTCTTTACAACTGGCAATGTGAAACAAGAGATCTCTATAAACACAATTCTTGATAACTCCTAAAGCCTTTTGGTCTTGAGCTTGCCAATTAATGAGTTCTTTAGCATCAATAAGTTTGGTAATTGTACCATCAAGATAAAGACTATATCCTTTTTCCATTAATCTACTCCAAGCAATATCTTTCCATGTAGAATAGTTGCATTAAGTTAGAGGAGGACATTTAAAACCCACGATGCAAAAAATGAAAAGAGCACAAGAAGAGACACAAGAACACAATACACAACCCCCCTTTTCATTCAATCAAAAGACACCCGCCCCCTAAAAAAAAAAAGACGCTTTTGGCAGTTTATAAGTAGTGCATGTACAATGGGCCACTTGTCAAAATGAACAAAGTGGTCTTTCTAATTTTTCTTTAACAACTACCTTATGAGGCCCAAATCTATCACTAAGCACTATAGCTCAGATGTACAACAATTTTGAAAAGGAATCAAACCTTTATAATGCAAAAAAGTGAGAGTTTTGTCCACAGAACTTGAGAATCTAACTTTAGATCTGGATAGTAGACAAAAAAATGTACTTTAAAAATAAATGGAACCTAAAAAAGTGAATAGATGTGCTCGTACAGAGTGTTTGAAGTTGCAAAATGTAGGATTATGCAGGTATAAACACCAAAAAATGCAAATTCTAAAAAATCCTCACACCAAAACTAGAAAAAAACCCCACCACTGGAAAATTTAGGAAATTGTACCCAATTTCAAAAAAAATTTGCACCGAATTAGATTTTGGATGACCAAGTTATGGGCTTGCAAAGTTGGGCTACCAAATGGAACAACAATCTTGAGAGGGGTATGACAGGAAAATTGTGCTCTTAAATTTGATGTTCAAACAACCATCATAGTAGTTATAAAATGACTAGGTTTGACATTCAAATGGTCATCAAATTTAACCTAGTGAAATGCTAATGCAGGTAAAAAAAGGGCCCCCTGCTAATGTGTCAGGCTGATGTGTTGTCCATACTATATGGACCGTAGACATGGAAAATTTTTAGATGCTGACATATCTAGTATAGGTGGTGGGTGACATGATAAAAACAACCCATTTTCGAGGATGACGTGTCACTAGTGGGTGATGTGGCAATAGCTTACATATTAGCCACATGGGTTGTATGGCCTAAAAAAGTGTCACACCTCCATTGGGGTAGTCACTGACTGGGACAATGTTTTCATGGTAGTCTTTGATATAGCCACGTGGAAGACTTGCTGGCACTACTATTATGAGGAAGATAGGTCTACGTGAGATTGAAGGAAATAGTGACATGTGGCTATATTTTGTTCACAACATGTCTGCAAACTATTGGGGTTTGATGAATGAAATTGAACACTCCAAATGTGACCAAAATTTTAAGCAGTAGGCCAGAAAAGGTTTGGAGTGGTTAGAAAACCACATAGCAGGAGGAGTTTAAATGCGCGGTTGGACCTCAGTTGTATGCTAGAATCTTAGTTGTATGCCACTGAGATCCTCCTTTGTTGCAATAGATTTTTTTTAAAAATGCCAAACTTTACAAAGAAATGTCCCACATTAGGTGTGTGGGGTGCCTCTGCACTATTTAAATAGTGTAAGCAGGCCAACACTGAGTAAAGGCAAGCTATCGGCTTTGAACTTGTGGCTTAGAAATGTAGAAGCCTATGTTGTAAAATGTGGTAAGATTTTGGAGTATGATGATGGAATATGAAGCTGAATTAATATGCTCGCTAAATAAACCAAATAAACCTATGATTAAATAATAAATTCTCCAAATGGCAGAGTCGAGGTGTCACTGCCTAGTTTTGCTAATTTTTTTTCTCTGTTGGGTGCCTAAAGGGCAAATTTTTTTTCTGAAAATATAATAAAAAATAACAGAGAAATAAAATGCAGATGCCAATAAATCAATTAAATCTAAAGAAAATGACCATACATGAATTACAAATTGGGGCCTTCGAGTTCTGATTTGTAATTTTTTTGGCCTTATAGTCGACTTTGGGCCAAGGTAGCTGAGTTTATAGTCGATCTTCACCGAATCAACATTTCGAATGCAACGGTGAGGTCAGATCTGGCCCTAGATGCTCACAATTTCTGCAGTACTCTAGATTTGGGCTATGGTGCTGAAGTAAGAGTGGTCTTGAATGGCTGTGTGATGAGAAAATCTCCAAGCTCTGATACCATGTAAGAATTTTCCTAAGGGGAAAATTCACCCAAAAACTAAGAACTCAAACACAAGAACAATTGTAGACTAGAAAGAGAGAGTATGATTAGAATGATGATATATTCATTCAATATGCAATGTTAAAGTACACTAGGAGTGCCTGTATATAAAGGCCTTTGAGATACATCTAGAATGCCTCAAAATCACCACCATGATATATCATACAACCAAGTACATGCCCACCAAATATAGCTTATCCTCCATTAAGCATAAAAGTAAGTGCGGTGATGAGAGGATAAGTCTACAAGAGTGTGACATGTAAATCAATGTTGTAGACACCATGTGCTAAAATAGAGTTGCATACTCCTATATTGTCAACATGACAAATCAAAAAGGTGTGCAACACAAAATAAAATAATAAAATTATCCAAAATAATAAAATAATGCATTAACCTAAGTAAACTTAAGTAAGTGTAAATAGTAAATAAGTATTTACACCAACAATCTCTAATATGTTCAACATCTACCTTGCCTTTTCCTTTATCGAATTTACAACTTGGTGCCTTTGACCTAGTTGGAAAATGCTTAGTAATGTGACCCATCTTCAAATAGCTAAAAAATGTAGTTTGACTCAACCATGTTTTGTAGGTACCATTGAAGTGTGTTCTAATACAATTCTCGGGAACATGTCCATATTCTTGACAATAGTGACAACTATATCTTGTATTGTAATCCCAATTATAAAGATTTCCATAGCTTCTTATCTTTGTTGGCTTGTTTAATGACCACATGGATTTGAATGACCATAATTTTAGGTATCTAAATTTTGCCCCTCTTTGATATAGCATTAGTAATGTTATATCAAAGAAGAATAAAATATAGTGGCTGGGAGGATAAGACTTGTAGCATCATGCTCTAGTCATGGAAGGATGATGAGGGTGGAAGGGTATGCCCCCTCGAGAGGACATGTAGGTTGGGAGAACATAGATGTTCTCTCAAAATTGATGGGAGTACGAAAGGGAGTGGAAAATGAGAAGAGTGATAAAGTTATGCTGCAATGGTGTGAACAACCTAAGTTTGGTACTGTATTCAACACTATGCACCAAGGTATGAGGAACCAAGATGACAATGTGTCAAGTACATAATAAAAAGGGGTCTAATACAACCATATGCCTTATGAAGCCATGATATGGAAGACCATGATTCTTGGGGACAATAGGATGCAAAGACCATGATAAATGTAGAAAATACTAATGCATACAAGTAATCAAGCAATCATGTACAAAAAACCAAAAGCAAAGCAAAATTTTACCCCTAGTCAAGCTGGAAACCAATTAATGGATTGATTAATGATGATTGATTAAGAATGTCAAAGCTAATGATAAGCATAATGCACATCCAACGATTGGGAAGGATTCATTCCATGACAATGTTTGAATATGGTCAATGGTTTATCAACTAATTGGATCAAATTGATAAATTGATTAAGGATTGATATATGAGATTGCAAGATTAGATTGATTGGATTAGTATTGATTTCACATTGATTGAGATTTTTTTGATGTTTTTGATTTTATGGGAAGTTGGATGAATAGATGAAAGTGAAATGCAAGTAGAAGAATGAACATGGATGAGATTGGACGAATAGATATTGATAGGTTGAAGAATGATTAGAGTAGAATAGAAACTGATTTGATGTGAAAGAATTAGAAGAAGGGAAAATTGATTGAATGAATTTGATTGAAGTGAATGAAAGAATTAGATTGAATGTGATATGAACGAATGTGGGATAAAATGGATATGGACCAATGACAAGGGAGGGCTAAGGCATGGTAAATGGATGGGAAGCAATGTGATTTGGTGGATGAAAGGAATGGTGGAAGGATATGAGTGGCCAAATGATATGGTATCAAAAAATGTGGAGCTAATGATCATGTTTTGAAGGAGTCTCAATGCCTCATACCAAGGATAGGAAAATGGAAGGAAATAGGGTGGGAAAGGATGTGTGGAAATGGAAAGATGGTGCAAAGGCTAGCGTATGGAGGAAGAGAAGGCATGTGCTCTTTCAAAGCATGTATGAAAATTTTGGTATTGTTCCTCTAATAGTGATCACAAGCATGGGTATGAAAGTGGAATGAAAAAGGGATATAGGAGGGAGGGTATGGAAAAGGGGTAATGATATGGAGGGTATGGATGAAATGTGGGATATGAAGTGGATGGAATGGATGGCATAACCAAGATCAAGGACATATGAAAGAAGGATGGAAGTATGTAGGAGTATGGATGGAAGATGGAAGAAACGAACATGATAGGGACTATGGAATGCAAGGTGTGGATAGCATGTCAAGATCAAAGATATGGAAGGATTATGGAAATATGTATGGACATGGAAAGTACATATGGATGGACGAAAGGAAAGTGAAAGTCAAGATCAAAGATGGAAAATGATAATGAATGGTAGATGTAAGTATGGAAGATATGTATGGAATTTTGGTATGGATGGAGCTTGCCCCCAGTGTAGAGTGCAAGTGGAAGAGGAAAAGTGAATGATGGATAAGTAGAATTGGAAGGAATGGAGACATGATAGAAAAATTAAGGGATGACTCAAGAATCTAGATATATGGATGGAATCCCTTGATATAAATGTCTCTTTCTTCTTCATTTTCAAGGAATTTGTAACAGTTTCTCGTAGATGTTGGTAGGATAGTGAAAAGAAGGATGAAGTGGATTGGGGAATGGAGGATAATGACTTATGAAAAGGTTTGGACTAAGGGGATGGAGTGGGTGGTAGGAAGACATGGTTGAGGGATGCTAGGTTGGAAGACTTGTGAATGAGTGGATGAATGAGGTGGGAAGATTGTCATTGGCACACACCTTGAAGGGTGATGGAAAGGAGGAAATTGTGGAGGATATGAAGGAGACGATGGATTTAGGATGGTGGATTTGGGTATATAAGGACCCAAAATGGATGTGGAAAATGGAAGCTGGGATTATTTTTGCATGAGGCAAGCCTTTGGATTAGTAGGATTAGATGTCATTTGGAATATTTCTTTGAGATTCATTGCTACATTAAGTAGCTTTGGATTCCACAAAATTTTTGTGTTTTTGATTTTTAGCCTTTGTGGCCTTTTGTTTTTTCTTTGGATCATATTTTTATTTTCTTGAACATGTCATTTAGAAGGGACATGTTGATCCTTGGGCTTTTGTGGATGTTTGGATTTACTCTTTTTCTTCGGCATTCAATTTTCTTCCATTGGCCATGGTATGGGTGCATGAAGATAAATGGGGTGGAGAGCTTATGGATAGTGAACATTGGAAGGATTTCAAGGATGTGTGTCTTTGTTGATCTTGAGTAGGATCATGATGGGATGATGTGGAAGAATTGGATATGGATGATGGAGGTATGTAAGGACCCAAACTAGAAGGAAGGGATGAAGGATTTGGCTTTGGAACATAAGGACCCAAAATGGATGGTAATGAGGAAGGAAGTGGATTATGGATATACGGGCTCAAATGGACTTGGAAGATGAATGATGGGAAGCTTTGGGTTTTGAAGGAGAAATTTTGGATTTTGAAGGAGTGGGAGGCATATCAACATCTTGAGAAATTATTTCTTCAATGGGATACTTATAATTTTCAAGACAAGATGAGAGTCCATGTATATGGGGTTCATGAGTGGATTGGATAGGTGTGATAGGATCATATGATGGAGTGGAGGGAACAAAACCATGAGATGGAGTGATTTTATCTTGACATGGAGGAGCATGAGTGGATGGAGTGGAAGGAACCTCTTCATGAAGTGGAGGATCTATAGATGCTAACTCTTGAGATGGAGTGGAATTGGTAAGGTGTGCGGTACATGGACTGTCTTGATCTTGATTAGGAAGGGAATCATGAGATGGACTAGGAGGGATAAATGAATCTTGAGGGATAAGGGAATGATGGGATGGAGAAATGCTTGAATCTATAGAGGAATCTATAATGTCATGCTTTAGAGGAAGATCTCAAGATGGAATTGGGGGTATGACTTTGGGTGATTGGCTCACTTTATCTTGTTCTTTACACTTAGCCAAGAATGATGAGAAATACCCCTTACGAGGTGGGGATGATGTTTTTTGAGGATTAGGATTGTGTGAAGGTGGAAGTATGGGTAGGGGATTGGAATGATGGTTTTTGATAGTAGGCTCAAAGTATGGGGAATTGCATGGAGGGTTGGGATTGGATGGGACATCAAGACTATGGTCTTCAAAACATGTGGGAAGAGGACATATGACATGGAAGGTGGACTTTTTTGGCTGATTTTCTAGGTTCAAGATAGAATTCTTTAGTTCCTCAATTTCTTTGGCCATAGCATTTTTTCTTGAGGCATTGTGTGGGCAATGAGTGGAATCATAGGTGGTTGAAGGATAATGAGGTGGAATTCCCTTGTCAAGGTAGAAGGATAATGAACATGAGATGGATATGAATTGGATATGAAGTTTTGAGGATTGATTTGATACGTAGGTTGAAAGGGAGGTACAACTCTATATTTCCTTTGAAGATCGTGAACCATTTGATTAAGCCAATTCCGATCCATGGATGTTGGATGAAGAGTGGTGAAAGATTTGATGATGGATGGGATATGAACTTGGCACTAGGAGAAATTTCAGACTTTGTGGCTATTTAATTTGAAATGGATTGGACTTGATTTGCTTTGATTGAATTTGACTTGATTTGATATTGATATTGATATTGATTGGATGAAGGTTTGATTTGATTTAGTAAAGAACCCTATGATAGTGCACACAAGTGAATGTTGGATTTGAATGAAAGTCCAATGTTTGTGACAATGCTCCTATGTCCAAAGAAGAAGATGTGATGAAAAGTTGAATTAGAAGAAGACTTGAATGGAATTAGAAAGATTGATTATGGATGAAAATGTAAATGGATCAGATTAAGAATTGATTAGAAATGATTGAATTTGATAAGGAATTGGATTCAAAGGACAATTATTTGAAGGATTGAATTAAGGAAAAATTATGAGGTTGGCAAAGGAAATTGAATCAGGATTTGGATTATGGATCATGACTAGGATGAAGATTAGGAATTAGATTGAATGATTAGGAAGATGAGGGAATGATTTGGATGAATAGATATGATTAAGACTTCAAGAAATGGTTTGAATGATGAAGACAAGAGATGTATGAGGGCGATGAATTTTATGGAAGGAAGAAGTGATGTGGAATTGATGTGGACAACTTGACTAAGAGGACTTAAACTAAGAATTGTTTTTGTTGTTTTAAAATTTTTTTGAACTTTTTGGATTTTTGAACTTTTACAATAGTTTTGGATTTTGATGTTTTATGATGTTTTTGGCTTTTTCAAATTTGAGATACAAAATCAAACAATGAAATATATGCAAGACAAGTTTAGATGGTGTTTTTCCCCTTCTAATGGGGAGGTTTTTGAACATTCAAGCATGTAGAACACACTAACAATCCTATAAGGCTTTGACTAGGATATACAAGCTCAGCTAGGGGTGTCCTCGATATACACAAGGTACGTGAGGCCCAAATCTATAGATGAAAGAAAATAATTCCACACAGTCGAGGGGAGATGGTAACCCAAATCTCCTCCTTCACTTCCCAAAGGTATGAAATTCTTTGGGGCTTAGCCAAGAGTGACAAGATTTTACTTCCAAGAGAGGTGTCTTTTGATTCACCTCCCGATTTTTATACTCTTCTAGAATAGTAGAGTTGAGGTCATCCCAAGGGGTGATGAAATCCCCAAGTAGGCCTCCTAAAAAAGAAAAATAATACCACTTATTTCTTGTGCACCCAAGATCACCCAAAGGCGCAAGGGGAGAGAATACATAAATGGCCTCGGGGTTTAAAAGACACACATTATTTTCCCAATGAAGCTTTAGGATTTGTAATCCACTTTGAAGACACATGTGTTTATAACATACAATGTTCTTTCCAACTTGAAATCATCATCAATATAAGTGAAAAGCACATATTCGTCAACAATAAGTAAATCGAGCATGTGCATAAGCAAATTGTTGAAAATGAAATCAATTTCCTTTAAGGCATTCAAGATTGTGTGAGTTCATTTTAAGCACAATTCCAAATGTTTGCTACCCAAGCATGTCAATTCCCTTAAGGCATTCAAGATTGAATTTGATTATTTTGGCTTTAACCATGCATTTAAAGACAAGTGTTTAAGCATAAAAGTTCATTCCAAAACAAATTTAAAGTAGATTAGTGAGAAAATGTGCTTGCAATACCACAAGTTAGGGCAGAAAAAAATGTAGGACAAACGTGAAATAATTCTGCAATGAAAAGGTTAGCAAAAAGTTCAGCCTTTGACAAAAAAAAAGGGATCTAAATAGCATCAAAATCTATGAAACCAACACCATCACAATGGGCTTAGAATTAGCTTTTCGGGGATATTTTATTTTTTGAAAATGGAGTCCGTATGCTCATGTTATGAGCAAAAGATGGAAGGCCGCTCCTTATGGCCTAGAATGGCATGTGGAATGCTGATGTAGTGATGACATCATCAACCTACGAGGTTAAAATTGATGGTTAGAGGCACTTTAGGCAATTTTTTTTTGTTTTTTTGAAAAAAAAAGAAATTTGATTTATAAAAAAAAACATAAACTTTTTCTTTTAAAAAGTAAAGTTTGAAAAGAACAACAATATTTAGAACATTAATCTAAATATCCAATATATTTTAAATAAAATGGGTTTCGGTGGGATTAGGGTTTTGGTGGGAGGTGGGAGGTGGAGCAGAGGCAGGTGAAGGAGGGATGGCGGAGGCAATAGGTGGCAGGATGTAGGGAGCCATGGACTGAGCAGAAGAGTTTCTGCGAGTAGTGGAGGCGAGTGGTTGTGGCAGTGAGTTGTGGTTACAATGGTGAGGAAGTGGGGCTCATGGGGTAGAGGTGGTGGTGGTTTGGGTGGATGCCAGCGGAGGGGCTGAAGTTGCAGGGGAGCGGAGGAGTGACAAGTGGGGGCCGCAAAGGGAGATGGAGTTGCAAGAGTTTGGTTACAAAGTGGAGCGAATGAGTGGTGACATGCAACCATGGGAGGTGGGACGTAGGGTTGTGTGTGGCCGAGTGGTGATGAGTTAGGGCTGCAAGTGGAGGCGGCAGTGGAAGTGGAAGCAACAGCGACTGCAGCTGATGGGAAGCATAGAGGCAAGTGGCAGAGATGAGGGAGGTGGGGGCGGCGATGCAGAGGGTTGCTGAGTAGAGGTGGAGGGATAGTGGCACCAAGAGTTGCAAGGTGGCATGGTCGTGGGTGGAGACGTCGGGCAGTAGCCATGGGGCGGCGCGCACAGGCACCGCCAGTGGTGGCGCCTATAGGTGTTGCACTTGTACAAAGAAAAAATGATTCTTTTATTATATTTTTAAAAATTTTATTTAATTTTTTATTTTCCTCCTTATTTGAACTAACAACACATTTAAAAAAATAAAATAAAATATATTATATAAATATATATAATAATATATATATTTATATTGTTAACATACATATAAAAATAATTAAAAAAGCATAAACAAAATAAAGTAAAAATGAAACAAACTTTTCCTTACTTGTCAAAAAAGGTATACTTTTTTTTTTAAAAATAGTTTTTTTCTATTTTCCTAATTAATGAAGTATACGTAATGTATATACAATCCTACAACTTGAAAATAGAGAAATAAGAGAATATAGTGTGTTTTAAGTCAAAAAACTTCCCTTATGTGCTCCGAACACAATAATGGGCTTTTTAGCTCGATCAAAGGCTCATCATGAAGGTTGATCTCCAAGTGCAAGCCTTCAACCTACAAGCTTGAAAACTCACACAAACTCAAAAAACATGTTAGATGATTAGTTCTAACCTGTGAAGTGGGTCCCACTGGGCATGTCTAAAATGTTACAAAAAGAAGCATAAACAACTATACTACTTCCTACATCATTACATACACCTCAAAATATGGAAGTAAACATGCAAATAAGGATGACATGAAATAAAAAGAGCTTAATCTACTCATGCAAACCTCATGAAATGACCAAGTGGAGATGATTTCACATTATGGGATGTGGTTGCTCACAATTCCTGTAGCATAACAATGAGGTAGATAGTAGATGTATGAAATGAGGAGAGAGCTCTCCTTTATAGGAAATGAGATGAAATGGATGGTTGAGATTCAATGTAAGATGAAGGGCTACGATCTCTTAGGATCAATGAGGTGTTCATGAGTTGGAGGCCAAGTGGATTCCATATGGATTATGGTTTTTGACCATTCAAAAGGGGGGAAGATGCTCACACATGTGTGAGGAACCTTTGATGTGACAGGTCAATGACAAGTACAAGAGGTGTGAGAAGCATGGCTTCTCACACATGTGTGAGACAACTTGATTCTCATGTGAAGGGAACAAAGTTGTAAGAGGCATGGAAGGCATGAGGGGTGTAGAAAGTGTGAGTGTTCCTCACACATGTGTGAGAACACACTTAGGATTAAAAGGGATTAGCAAGGTGATTAGGAAAAGTTAAGAGGGATTAGGAAGTGGGTAGGTTTAGAATGATGGGTGAGGTTAGGAAAGTGAGGTTAGGTGAGGGTTAAAGTTAGGAGCCATGTGTTCAAATAGGATTAAATTTAATATTTAATTCCAAGTGGGCTTAGCAAAGGATTAATTAAGTAAACAAAATAATTTACTTAATTAAAGTGAGTGGGTTAAGCTGTAAGTGGAAAGAGGGGAAAGGATAGGATTTAAATAAACCTTAGTTTATTTTTATCAAGGAAATGATAATATAATTAAAAAAATACAAATTTATTTAATTAGAGGTAGGATACTTAAATAAATAATAAATATTTATTTAATTGGTCATGAAAAGGGGATTTGGACAATTTTAGGTGTCTACACTACATTCAAAGGCTCTATGTTCATACTTCTGATAGTTGTAGCAATATGTCATGTCCCCTTTTCAAATAATAAAAAAATAATAATCTTTGCTAAGGCAGGCAGGCCCAAGAAAGTGAAGTTTCGGAAAAAGGGGGTTAATCTTTGGAAACCGTTGGACTAATAAATGAAATTATTATTAAAATATGTTTCATTAACCTCTCTTGGACATGAGTTATGGTTATGGCGTCTTTTAAGGGGTTTGGAGGCATTTTGGGCTGATTACAGAACTTGATTTTTGCTCATTCTTTGTTATTCTTCAGAGGCTGCCAAACTTGTGGAGAAGGAGACCTAAGAACGGGAGTTTGTAGGTTTCCAAGGAGACCCAAGAATGGGAGTTTGCAGGTTTCTAGGAAGGCTAAGGATGGGATTTTGAAGCCATTCCATGTGCATGCTCATACAGAGTTTGCCTTTGTGCTGAACAGTGTAGATTTGTGGGTTTTTGGGTGTGTTTTTTGCATGAGTTTGGTGTTTTCAGTTGAGCATTTCATATCAGTTTTGGTTGCTACTGTATTTTAGACTTTAAGCTATTAAAATAGAGCTAAATATATGTATTGGGACGTGATTAAACTTCTGAGATAGTTTATTAGTGTTTTTGTGGTGTTTCCGAGCATTTTTGTGTTAATTTCGGGAGCCCGATGAGCATAGTTTTTGTCCTACATTTGTGAGCTGTTGTGTAAAGGCTATATAGATCTGGAAATGTAATTTTGTAGGTTTTTATGCTGCTGAAATTTCTATAAAAATTTCCATTTTCAGATTTATTAATAATAGGTGAAGCTATGAAGCTTTTGGCACCATTTCTGGCATACCCAATTTGGGGTTTCTTGAGAAATTTGGAGGATCTTTGTGATATTAGTTGTTTGATCTTAAAGATCTGATTAAAGGTTGGAAATATCATAAAAATTCAAAAAAGGGACATTTTAGTGGTATCAAAGCCATGATCTTGCCAGCTTGAGGGTTTGTAGAAGTTGCATGTCAGTTTTGACAACTACCCAGATCTTGCATTTCAGTTTTGAGAACTACCCAAATCTTGCATGTCATAATTTATGGTTGCATGTTGCTTCTAATCAGTTGCATGTCAAAATTTATGGTTGCATGCTACTTCTAATCATTTTCATTTTAGTTCTTGGTGAATTTGGTGGTTGTAGAATTTTGCATTTCAGTTTTGACAACTACCCAGATCTTGCATGTCAGTTTTGACAACTACCCAGATCTTGCATGTCATAATTTTGTGGTTGCATGTTGCTTATAATCAGTTGCATGTCAAAATATATTGTTGCATGCTACTTCTAATCATTTTCATGTTAGTTCTTGGTGAATTTGGTGGTTGTAGAAGTTTGCATGTCAGTTTTGACAACTACCCAGATCTTGCATGTTAGTTTTGACAACTACCCAAATCTTGCATGTCAGTTTTGACAACTACCCAGATCTTGCATGTCATAATTTGGTGGTTGCATGTTGCTTCTAATTAGTTGCATGTCCAAATCTATGGTTGCATGCTACTTCTAATCATTTTCATGTTAGTTCTTAGTGTTTGAAGAAGTTATATCCTATTGGGGTTACACTCTACTTTATCCAGAATGGACAGGTATAGTATAGAGTCTCAGAGGACATGATCTTGGACAATTGATAGCCAGAGTCAAAATAGTAGAAAGGATGGTTATTTAGACATTCGAGATAAACTTATGAAAATAAGCAATGACATGTCTAAACAGTTGGTTGAGCACCACCGTATAATGAATGACATGTTATCTGACCCAGCTAAGGTGGATAAGTTGACTGGATTTCTATTTGGCAGATTTTCTCACAGGACAGATGACACAATTCCCAAGAACTTGCATGAGGAGTTTGAGAAACTAGCTGATAGCCAAGTAGAGGTCTCAGATTCTACTCTGCCACAGGAGGTGGTGGGAAAGGATATTACACAGATTGATAGTAACGATCAACTTGATACTCAAATTGAGACAATTGTTTACAGGTTGTCAAAGGGTGATGCCATAGGTATTTAGGATGGTATAGTTACAACAGGCAGTGACTACAGTGTAGTGGGTTCAGATGATGATTATGAGGATATTGTTGTGCAGGATGGTGAGATACCTGGTAGAGAAGAGCAGACATTGATCATTCATGAATTTGCTGAGAAAGAGCACCAGGCACAGTTAGATGCTTCATCACATGAGGTTGAGACTGGTAGTACTTCACATGATTTGTCCAACCAGCTGAAGGTGAACAAAGATAGTATTGTGACTTCATTATCTCATCATGACAGGTATGTGGAGTTAGTTGGTATTGGTCATATTACTCAGGTGAGAAGTTTGCTTGAGTTACCAGTTGATTCTAGTTTACGGATATGGACTCAAGATTGTTATATTGGCGTTTGGGATTTAGTTGACTAGAGATCTTTAACACTTTTTGGTAGTAGTGTTTGTTTGGGTGCTATCATGGATTTGATTAGCAGATTACACGGTGTTGTCTTTTCCTATGCTAGTATCTTATCCGATGTTGGTATTAGTTTTTATACACCAATGTTGGGCTTTGTTCATATATCCAGTCGACCATTCTTGCTAGAATTTGTTGATGATATTTCATATTTGGTAGTGTGTATAGATGAGTCCTAGGATCATATTGGCATTGATGACATCCAGGAGGATGCAGTGGGCAGTTTTGAAGACTTAGTTTCCTTGGGTATAGAGGAGTTGGACAGCAATGCTAATGTTTTTGATACTCTGTATGTTGATATGAGCTTTAGATTTGATTCACAGGATATGGATGGTAATACTCTAGAGACTAGTAACTTTGAGGATACTCCTTTAGATAGTGCATCAGAGGAGGTTTGTAGGAGGCAGTCAAGCCAGTGCCATCATGTGTCTAATCAGTTGAGAGTTAGTGACCGAGACATTGCTATCACTTGCCAGCATTTCGATGCTGCTCATCAGTTGTTAGCAGTTTATGGATGGGGTTCTCCTACTAGTGATGAGCAGGAAGGCAGTTATCTTTCCTTGACAGAGATCCACTCTTTATGGGAGGCTATTCAAATTTTGAGACAGAATTATATGTAGTTGTTAGCCGACAGAGATTATCTTATGGGGTGGGGTAGTACAACATATGATGCATTGTTGGCCAAGGAAGATGAGGTGAGTGAGCTTACTAAGCAGCTTGAGGTGACTTCTAAGATTCTTGAGAGTACACGGTTGGCTTTCAAGGAGTCACAGTTTCATTTGGCTAAGGTGACCATGGAGTTAGAGTGACTATAGTCTTTACCTGATTCTATACAGTCACAAGCAGTGGTGTTTGGTGATCCGAGGATGTCCATGGCCGAGATTGTCAGAGACAGTGGAGATGGGGATGCATACATCTTTGATACTAACATTGGCATATCAGGTTCATTCCCACTAGAGTCAGGTTTAGTTGAGTTGGGTATTGTAGCAGATTATTGCATGCCTGACAGGGTGGCGGCCTCTAGTACTGAAGGCACGGAGACTAGAGATGTATCAAAGATCATGTGTGATGTTGATGAGTCGGTAGTTGGCATGGTTCCTGCTAGTAATACTAATCCCTTGGTGATATCTTCAAAGGTATTAGTTAGTTCCAACATGGTTAATGATCAATTGCAGTTAGTTTAATCTAGATTATAGTCTGAGCCACTGACTGAGATTGGCGCATTCTATCGGCATTACACTATGAGGTATGCTCATCAATTTACCTTTGATGACCATGTTGATGAGATTATGATACAGAGATGTAATTTGGTTCCTAGTGCTTATCATCAGTCATGGAATAGTTTGATGCCTCGGGATGAGAGTTGTGATGGGCACGACATGGCGATAGGTCCTGCAGTTGATAGCTTGATAATACATGACTTAGAGCAAGAGTTTTGGAGTGATGCTTCAGCAGGTGTTGTTATTGATTCTACTCCTTTGGCTATGACATCTCCTGACTTAGCTAGTGATCAGTCATAGTGGGTTGTATCACTTGTTCATGGTGAGTTGTTGACTGAGGTTGGTTTTTTTAATCAACATTGTATTGCAAGGTATGTACATCAATTAGCATTTGATCCTTGTTTTGAGGAGTTGATGGCAGGAAAATTTGGTTTGGATTCAATTTCTTACTCTTTATCTTGTAATGTCTTTTCACCATTAGCAGTGCATGGGAGTTATGGTTATGAGATAGTGGCTAGTGATTTGCAGAGTTGTGTTGACTGCAGGAGTTGCATAGTGTGTGGATTCTCCATACTTGGTACAGTTTCATTCGAGAGCATTCACCATTGTTGCAGAGTTGGATTGTACATTTCGTATAGGCCAGTGGGATGCGTTGATGATATTTATTGTGTTGGTAGTTTGATTTGTTCACTTTACTTGGGTTTTGATGTTCTAAGAGTTTGTGTCTCATGGGTTTTTGATTGTGGTAGTGGTGATTTTGGAGTTTGGTTGAGCTATAATTGTCAGTTTGATTATGGATTCCTCTTGGTCATATTGCAGAGGATATTGCAGGAGCCTCTGTTAATTGGTAGTAGTATAGTTCATGACTACATTTGGGATCCAGGTGGATTGATTGGTTTATTGTTCAGCCATTTCTTGAGGACAAGCAATGTTTGGCAGGGGAGGACATGTCATGTCCCCTTTTCAAATAATAAAAAAATAATAATCTTTGCTAAGGCAGGCAGGCCCAAGAAAGTGAAGTTTCGGAAAAAAGGGGTTAATCTTTGGAAACCGTTGGACTAATAAATGAAATTATTATTAAAATATGTTTCATTAACCTCTCTTGGATGTGAGTTATGGTTATGGCCTCTTTTAAGGGGTTTGGAGGCATTTTGGGCTGATTACAGAACTTGATTTTTTCTCATTCTTTGTTATTCTTCAGAGGCTGCCAAACCTGTGGAGAAGGAGACCCAAGAACGGGAGTTTGCAGGTTTCCAAGGAGACCCAAGAATGGGAGTTTGTAGGTTTCCAGGAAGGCTAAGTATGGGAGTTTGAAGCCATTCCATGTGCATGCTCATACAGAGTTTGCCTTTGTGCTGAACAGTGTAGATTTGTGGGTTTTTAGGTGTGTTTTTTGCATGAGTTTGGTGTTTTCAGTTGAGCATTTCATATCAGTTTTGGTTGCTGCTGTATTTCAGAATTTAAGCTATTAAAATAGAGCTAAATATATGTATTGTGACGTGATTAAACTTCTGAGATAGTTTATTAGTGTTTTTGTGGTGTTTCCGGGCATTTTTGTGTTAATTTTGGGAGCCCGATGAGCATAGTTTTTGTCCTAGATTTGTGAGCTGTTGTGTAAAGGCTATATAGATCTGGAAATTTCATTTTTTAGGCTGTTATTCTGCTGAAATTTTTGTAAAAGTTTCCATTTTCAGATTTATTAATAATAGGTGGAGCTGTGAAGCTTTTGGCACCATTTCTAGCATACCCGATTTGGGGTTTCTTGAGAAATTTGGAGGATCTTTGTGATATTAGTTGTTTGATCTTAAAGATCTGATTAAAGGTTGGAAATATCATACAAAATAAAAAAAGGGACATTTCACAATATCCTTCAAATCTTTGTTTTTTCATGGTTCTAGTTCTGCATTCATGTGCCTGATGACCTTGCTTGTTGTACTTATGACAATGAGTCACATTCTTAGGCTTGACATTCTAATTTTTATTGTTGCTCCTGTACACATTAGCAGTATGTCCTTTCTTACCATAATTATGACAAGTAGGTTTAGAGTTCTTACCTTTGATGTTCCTTTCTTCAACGAGTTTGGATGATTCTCCTTCTTCAGTGCTTGTGTAGTCTAATCCTGATGTATCTTTGTTGGATCTAGGGGATCTCAGTAATTGCTCAAAATATTTGATGGCTTCATTTGGCTTGTTGATACTTTCAACAAATTCCTTCTCTTTTCAGGCCATTCTGCAACTTCAATGTAGTTATCTCAATGTCCTTGACATTTAGTTCATAGTTGGCATTCATCATTTGACTTAGAGTATCCAATTGCATGTTGGAGATCTTGATTAGCTCTCTTGACTTTTCTTCCAATCTATTTGTCAGACTTCTTTTGTCTTCTTGAATCATGGCTTTCTTTTTTTGTTCAATCACCTCACATAGTAGTATAGCTTGTGATTCTTGCTCCAGCTTGAGATTTCTGATTTCCTTGGCTTGGATTATTTTCTTTTCCATTAGATTTACAACTACTACATCAAATTCATTGGAATTACCATCTACAAATAGCTTTGTGGTGTCTATCTCTTTGTATACTATGCCATTCTCTACAAAAGCAATCTCTTTCCTTCTCTTCAAGGATTTCTTTAGTTCCTCTCTTGCCCCATTCAGTTGATATAGTATGAGCTGTATTTCAATCTCCTAGTTCTCAATAGTCTTTCCTAGCTTGTAGACTTCCATTTCAAGATCTTTCATCTAAGCTGCAAAGCTTCTCTTTCAAATAACTTGGCCCTTATGCCAATTGTTGGAATTACAAGTGGAAAGAGAGTAAACTTTTGAGGGGGGGGTGTTTGAATCAAGAGTCTAAACTTGGACCCATAAAAATTTCACCATTCATACATCACATGCATTAATATATTGAAATAACATATAAAGCATATGCATCAATCATGTAAACATGTAATCAAACACACATGTAGCACCATATATGATTACCTAGAAACCCTCCAGTTGAGAAGATAAAACTAGGGTGGGGATGAAACCCACAAATCTTTACTACTACAACAATAAAGTGTATCCAATTAAGGTTACACTGGTTTGACCATGAATCATGATCTACCATGTGAAAGGCCTGCCCTATTAAAGGCTTACAAAGACTTTTAAGTCCCACCCTATTAGAGGATTTCAACTCCCTGTTAGAGTGTGTCTGGTTAGAGGACTTAAACTTAAATTAAGTAAGAACCCTATTAAAGGATTTCATACAGCTTGTTAGTACTAATCTATTAAGTGATTTAGCTAAAATCACGTATCAAAATGTTTTGGCATAGATCCTATGGTTGGCAATTTCTTGCCTGATAACATATCACCTCTACATAATCTGTGATTGATCCTTCATGATCTAATGTATCAATGTTGTATCCTTCTCTATCCTTTATTCTTCTCTAACTAAGTCTCCAATTTACTCTTATTTCTAAGTCACCTTGAATGCTCTACAAACTAACTTTTTTGCTCTTCCAATACAATCATCCACCCCTTGTACACTTGTTTGTTCATCATAAAGAGTTTAGGGCTTCATCCTCCTTAAGAAGATTCTGATGGCATAGGGTTAGGTATGAACCTATGGCTAAGATTTATCCATTTTGTTGCTTAAACCTTCCCATTTTTTGATTGGCTGCATGTAATTGCATAGAGAATCTGCATATAGATTTGTCCTTATCTTCAAAAAATTGAAATCTATCTTAAAGTCAACTTGAAAAATTACAAAGAAATATGTTCAAACTGTGTCAATCGGCATATGAAGTCACTAATGCTTGACATACATATTATTTTTTCTTATGACTTGGCATCTAAATTGCTCAACCTCCATTGTTTACTTGACATTTGAGTGACTTGGCACATGAGTGACTCACCACTCATTGCAACTTGGCATGGTCTTACATTTACATGTTGTTCTTGACATGTATTACTCATTCAACATGAACTCATAAATGATTTAAGTGTGTTGACACTCACTTGTCAAAACCAATATGAGATCAACATATAGAAGTTGAGTAAGTGTATGGTTGCAAAGTAATTTTCTATATGTACTGATCTCAACATGGACTAAGAAAGTCATTAGCGACTAAGTGAAATTCCAAGTATATAAGTATTGAGTGGTACAATTTGTGCTGAGCACAATATATGCCAAACATCAAAAGGTTAAGAAATGCTGAGAAATAATAATGTCAAGCATCAAAAATAATAAAGGCCATGCAATAAAAAGTTTACATAAAAGTCAGGAATGGAACAAAGTTTTAAGAAAAATGATTATCAGGCCAACCTGGAAGGTTTATTTAAGTTTTGAGGTGGTTGTTATAGAATATTTAATACTTGAAGAATTTGTTATAGAATATTTACATGACGTGGATCACATATCCCTATGTGTATGTTCAATGATCTGGATGAAGAGGCAAAACATATAACCTTCTAAAAGACTCTTCATGAAATCTTTAAATAGTGATGATCTTAACCTAGATCATGTGGAATCATGTGGAATCAACGAGGGTCAGAGAAGAGAAGAGTATATGTGTGAACATGATGCAATATACAATGAAGGATTAAAAAGATAAGAAGTCATTCTAGGGTTCTATTATCATCTAATAGAGCAAGTGACTATTCATAAGAAGTGAAAGGGAAAGAAAAGAGTTATCAGATCATAGGAGAGGATCAGTTGGTAAGGAGGAGATTCAAAATTAGCTTGTAGAGAAGATTGAGAGTTAGGCATTGAGTTAGTTTTAACAAACTTGAATCAGGGTAAATCTCTTAAAAAAAAGTGGTCTTAACATATCTTTGTAAATCTCCTAACAAATTCCTTACTTAATTGTAAGTGTCAAACCCTTTAACAAGGTGAAACCTAATAGTTTCTTAAGTCTTTAATAGGATAGAATCCTCATAGGGTAGATCATATGTTATGGTCAAACATTGTAGCCTTAACTAGTTAACTTTATTATTGCAGTAGTGAAGATTTGTGGGTGTCATCCCCACCCCAATTTTACCTTCACCTTGGAGGGTTAATGGGTAACAAATATTGTGTTATTACTTTCATGCATGTGATTGAACTAATTTACATGTTACATCAAGTTTACATTTATAGTTTTGAATGCACAAGTTATTATTGGATGTTGATGAATCTATGAAAAAGTATAAAGTGTTATAGATTTTGATTCACCCTCTCTCAGTATCTAGTTTACACCTCAATAAATCAACAATTAGTATAAGAACATTAGTTTTCTAAAAGAAGCTTAAATTCTTGGAGATTAAATCTTGGAAGATGGAGGCTTTGAAACTAGAAAAGACTATTGACAATCAAGTGATTAACATCTATTTCACTCTACAAAAACTTGAGAAGGCAAGACAAGATCTGAAGGATTCCCTAAAAAGGAGAAAAGAAATTGCCATTTAGATAGATTAATTGTCTTATGAAGAAGTTAAAACTAAAGTAATATTTGAACCAATCAATCCTAACGAAAAAGCATCTATTATTTTACTTGAAAGGAACAAACCCCTTAGTGAAGAGATAAGGGCACTAAAAGGAGAACATGAAACCCAATTAGTGAGACTATATAAAGTGACTGAATGAAGAAAGAAAGTTGAAGAAGATAGGACTATGGTAGAAGAAGTCAAAATGGAAATGGCTACTAGACTTGAAGAAAGGATATTAGATGTGTAGAAGTTGATGACTACAAAAATTGGTATGATGAATTAACTAATGACTACAAATTAGGAATTGAATCAAAAGGATATTTGTATTGCAAATCTAAAATCAAAAAATGAGATATTGAAGAATGAAAAGGAATCTAGAGAGAAATATAAAAAACCAAAAGAAGTAATGAAGTACTTTGAAGAACTTATGAAGTCATCAAACTATTCTACTGGGTCAGGACATTCATGCATTGCCAAAGGAAAATCATCATAGAATGGAGAAATGAGAAATTCAAAGAAAAAGTGAAACCAACATGCTATCACTATGGAAAAATTGGTCATACTACAAAAAATCCATTGATGCAAACATGGTTTGAAAAATTCTAAACCTAATTTTATTGGTTACTATTTTTACTACAAGAAAAAATGACATTAAATACATGAGTGTAGATGAAAACTAAGAAATAAAACTACTACACCTAGATTTGAAGGATACTACTACAACTGTCAGAAATATGGGAAGAGAGAATTTGAATGCAAATTAGTGAAAAAACCCTACTGGCCAAATTAGAGAAAGAAGAATTAGGCATCTAAGAATATATGTCCCAAATGTCAAAAGTTTGGACATCAAAGAAAAAATTGTAGGAATCAAGTACATTCAAAAAATCAGACAAAGGAAAAAGGAAAAGGAAAAGTGGATATTGAAAAAGTGAGGAATGAAATGAACTAGAAATGCAAAATGAAAACATAAGATGGAAACAATACAACTAATGGAGCTAAGGTCACCCAATCCAATGGAGAAGGTGATCATGCCATCTCTAACTAAGCAAAAGAGGGATGTATGGAACTAGATACCTAAATGATATATCATACATTAGTTCCTTACATGAATGTGTACCAAATTTTCATATTGGAATATATAAGATACATGAGAACAATGTTTGTAAAAGGTTGCCAAGTATCAGTAAAATGTCTATGTTGACTGAACATTCCAACATAGACCGAGCATTCCAATAGAGACTAAAGACTATCGAAGAGATCGAGGTGTTATGCTAGTTGGTTTCCACTCAATGAAATATTCAAAATTAATGATGAACCTGTTGGTGTGATTTTTCATAGTATAGAAAATTTCTGATATTTGGGTGAAAAATCAGTTATGCCTTTGTTTTGTGGTGCCCTCGTTTTCAAATTTTTAAAAAGGTATTGTCTTCAAGAATTTTGGTCGGGCTTTTTATCCTAATGTTTTATTTACGTCAAAATGCCTTTGGTAAACCTTTCATGTACCTTTAATTGTGATATTCTGTTTGAAAGGACGCCAAGTTGAAGTGTTTTTCAATCACCGTTGATCTATCAGAGATCAAGGGTTAGCACATCCCCACATTATAGAGCTGTAGGTCTTTAAGAAATGTAGGGAAGCGCATTTGTGACACATAGCCCTTGATGTTTTATGAGATCCAGTATGCTGCAAAAGCTCTTGTATGTTAGGTTTGTCAGTACTTTTGCACACATTTTGTTTTTTCCCGCAATATTATTGGTGGATTCATTGGCAGAGCTCTGAAGATTACTTACCAAGCAACATCACCATTGATCCTGTCTTAATCAACGGTTGGCACATCCCCGCATAATAAAGATGTAGGTTTTTAAGTAATGTGGGGAAGCGCATTTGTGACGCATGGCCGTGATGACGTCAAACACTTGCTTTCTCAGAAGAAAATATGGTGTCCATTGGCATGAAATGTTGTCAGACAGTATGAGCTAATATGGTAGTTTCCTATTGGTCAGTATAGCTAGCTGGTTGTTAATACAAAATGGATTATTTCGATCGTCGATCTTGTCTTGATCAACGGTTGGCGAATCCTCGCATTATGAAGATGTAGGTTTTTAATTAATGCAGGGAAGCGCAATGGTGACACGTAGCATTTTTCTAAAAATACTGTAAAGCTTGTTATTTTTAAATCAGGACCGTGTGATTTGATAAAATCTATGGTTGGGATTCAAATTTGAGTGCAAACTGCGGGCAATAGTTACTGAGAGTAAATGTGATCCAGACCTGGTGCGTGCAGTTTTAATTCATAAAAAGAACCCACGATTTCACCATTAATGAATCACCAAAGTGTAGAAAGAAAAGGACATTCAAGATTTCAAAGCTAAGGCACAAAATTTCTCGATTAATACTCTAGTAAAATTACAGAAGACATCATATAGTGCAGAAGTGTGATTTCTGGCAGGTAAGTGCTCTGTGACTTTCTGAGTAAAATTTGAAGCATCTGCTGTTGTGAATTTTCCAAAGTTTCATTAAAAATGCCACCTCGAAAAGAGTTTACTGGACAAAAAGATTATCTAAAATGTTCAGTGCATGATGATTTTCTCGAACAATTCCCCTTATCAGTGCATGAAATAACTAAGGGAAGGGAACTCATTCCAAAAAACCCTAGATTAGTTGTGGCAGAAGGATTTTATGACAAAGCTAATTGGATAAGGGATGCCCAGGTTTCCATGGGAGGTTTGGAGTTTTTTAAGAAATGGTTTTCAGAGCGAAAACTAGACACTCCTATGAGCAATGTATGGGAATTTGACATTGGAAAATTAGTAGTCCCCAATGTTTTCTTTGATAGTGATTTATTGATGGACTTGGCAAAGAAGTATGATCCTATCATAGGGTGGGTAAAAAATCATTCAGGGGTCAACCTTTTTAGGGTTTTCCCTGAGCTGTCTAGTGAGGTTTTCAACCTAAACCCTAACCACATTGTGCATGAAATCATTGATATGGATGATTTGCAAGCTAGATATGATGCAAAACAAATGTACTTGAGAACAGGGCCACTATAGGAGCATGCTGCTAGGGTTGGTAATTTGCTTGTGATCATAGCTAGTACGCCAGAGCCATTGTTAAGAAGACATTTCAATCTGAGAGCTCAAGCACTATATTTTTCTCTTTGCAAGATCTTGGGGATAGATGAGGGTGATCAAATTCCAGGTTCTATGGTCCTTATAATTGCTCAAACCCTTCAATTTGGAATGAGTAGCATTCTAGATTTTGCCACTTTCCTAGCAAAAGAGATTCACAACGGTCTGGTTGGAATAGCAAAATGGAAAGTAAACAAACCATTCTGTTGGTATTCATTGATGATGCATGTATGTTTATACAAAGGATATACTTTCTTCTCCAAGGGTATGGAGCTAGAAACAACAAAGGATGGAGAAAGGAATCCAATGCAGTTATGGAGTGTGGATATGAGTTCAGAGGCCACTGATGCTAGTTATGTAAGATTTGACAGGTATTTTGCATCAAATCTTAGACTGCTTTTAAGAGGAGATAGCCTTAGAATCCCACAAGCATTATTAGAATTGGTTAGACCCAAGGACCATGCTAAAGGGCTACTTGTTAGTCACAACTGGGGGGATATAATTCCCTACAATGTTTCAACAGTAATAAGAGTTTATGGTTTCTTAGGAAAACCTCATGTGTTACCTTTTCATGTACATTTGAAGATAGGGATAGCCGAGATCTTATGGTAGATAGGTACTATAGATGAGAGGGAATTGGTCAAGAAGGGCACTTTCTTTCCAATGGTTACTATAGTGCATGATTTTTTTTTTGTTAAAAAGGGGTGGAAGCATTTAAATTTGTTTTTGAATAAATATAACATGGCAGAATCTCACGCTAGATTTATTGACCCTAAACGATTTTATGACCTATTAAAAGAAAGTATGAGAGCTTCCCATATGGTACATCAGGTTTACTATCTGAAAGATATAATCAGAAATATTTTCACATTGTAGGAGCAAGAATTAAGGAAAGAGAAATGGATAGTTTTCAGTAAAAACCTGGAATTCATTAATGCTTTTGACCCCTAGTACGACCCATTGAAAGATAAGCAATACTGGGGAGCTAAAATATAGGCATTAATGAATAATTTTGCCATAATAATTCAAACTATGAATGAAAAGAAAGATATGTTTATTAAGACACACCCAGACAAGGCAACATAAATACAAAGAAGAATGAGTGGTAGAAATGTGGTAACTCCTGGCCAATATACATTTCAGAAAAGGGCAAGTTATGTCATGGTTCAGAGTGTGCAATAGTTACCCCCTCATAAGGAGCCAAGGTCAAGAAGTCCATCTGCAACCAGCTCTACAAAAAGATGAAAATTAGAGTAGGGGTTTTCTTCTTCTCAAAAAGAACAATACTCCCCATGCCAGTCTCCAATCCAGATAGATGATGAGGCTTCTCTAAAGGAACAACTTAGACAAATGGGAAGAGAAGGGGATGTGATTGTCACTTCTATAGACCTGGATATTGGAGAGCCACAAGAACCTCCTACACCTTCCTTGGACCTGACCATTGCTGATTACCAAGGTAAGGAAATTGACCCAATTGTTGCCCAAGCTTTTGAAAGATTTATTAATGATGAAAATTTTGTAAGATCTAGGGCTTTTGCTTAGTTTTCATGGAGATTAAATATAAAGAATTTTGAGAAAGCCTGTGAGAAGATCAAGGCTGAGCAACCAAATAAATTTGACCCGATTATCAAGGAAGAGGGGAAATCAAAGTTTTTGAGTGATTTTGCCCGGTTCACTCCTGAAGCTGGAAGGAAAATAGTTAGACAATCAGGAGTTCTCCTTCTACCAAAATGGGATATAGAAAATGCTATTGTTTTGATTCAGTAAGGAAGTAGAAGGATGTTCAACTAACAACTGTTGAAGAAGTACTACAGGCTCATAGAGGGGTCAAATTTACTGATGATCACCAAGCCCTTGTTTTGTGGTCCATAGATAAGAGAGAAAGTACCAGGATGCATGATTTTCCCACTGCAAAACATACTGGTACATTGACAGTATACAGGGCTGGTGAGGTAAGTAGTAAACAAGTAATGGGAGTGGCTTCATAAATGCTAAAATTGGGTGGTGTTGTATCTGGACAAGAAGAAGATAAGTTTTCCCAACTCAATGCTAGGTTTGAAGAAGTTTTGATAGCATATGAGGAAAGGGGTATACAAATACAATCACTAGAAAACAAAATGTCTCAAATGGAGAGGATACTTGGGAAAAGAAAAATGGGAGAATCTAGTGCACCTACAATTGCATACCCTTCACAACCATTGGTTGGATCTGGATCAACCCCTATTATTGAAATACCTGACACCCCTGAAAGGCCCCAATTCTATACTGCAGAGGACTTTGAAGAGGAAAAAACAAAATTGCATGAGTTGCAGATAGAATTGAGAAATCAATATGAAGAAAAATTAAAGTAGGGTATGATATATTTGAGGGATAAAATACAATGGTCAACCTTTTTTGATCAGTTGACAAGAATTGCAACCCTCATGGATGAGTTGAACAGGGATAAGGATAAAATGACTCCTCTTGCACAGAAATGGAGGGAAAGGAATAATGATATTACAATCATATGTATATCTATAGTCCAAATGCCTTATCATCAAGTTGAGAAATTTTTTGATTTATTAAATAAGCTAGAAAATTTTGATGATAAAAGAGATTCTTTACAGAAAAGATTAACACTCTGTTTTTCTAGATATATTGCTGAAAAATTCACCCTATTTCCTTGTGCTTTAGAATCTGTTGATACAGTAAAGGAAAAGGAAAAGTGGAAAAGGGAGATGGATGAGTTATTTAATGAAAGAATAATAAACATCATGAGTGAAACTAGCCACTGGTTCTGGGCAAAGACAAATGAAGAGCTAGTAAAAATACAGTTATTTTATACTGCCATGAGAAAAGAATTTGATGATTTAGAAGAAAGTGCAAATTCTTTAATAATGATACAAAGAGAAGCTCTAAGTTTTGATTAGACAGATGATGAGGCTTTTAATAAATGGAAAAACTAGTTTCTAGAACAAATGTCAGAAGATGATGAGGAGGAAAATGTAAAAGTAAAAGTCACCCTTGTAGTTAATAATGAGGACATGGAAAATCCCCAGGTTGAAATAAATTTACAGGTAACTGAAGATGATACATCACTTTAGAACCTCATGGCTATTTAATCTGAGGATGAAGAATAATTGAAGAATCAGATCTTATCTTCTTGTTTCAACAACTGAGAAGCATAACAGAAAGGGACCCACCAAGGATTGTTCGATGTGTTAGCTTTTCTGTTATTTGTTTTTGTCTTTTATGATAGACATTTTTTAGTATCTTTTAGAAGACACATGTCACTTTCTTTAGCCCAAAGCTTGTTGCATCTCATAGTATTTAAGTGAGATTCCAAGGCTAAAGAATGGTCCGAATTCTATTTCTTCTAAGTATTGTGCTTAGTCTGGTTTTTGGTCCAAATTTTGAAAGCAAGTTTGTAATGTATTTTTCTATCAATTCTCTGAGAATACATGAATATAGAATGAGCTGTGTTTCTTTCTGAAGGCCATTCTGAGTCTATTGTAAAGGATATACCATTTTCAAAGGAAATGAATACAAATTATGAACTATCCCCATATCAGTTCTTTTTGAATTTTGTCTCCTTTTAAATACTTAGCTGCCTTGATGTTGTATGAGTAAAAGCTTGTGCAATTGAATGCGATCTAGTTAGGTTGTATATCCATTTATCATTGCAGTTAATTCAATGGATTAAATAAAGGCTATGATGAATGTGATGAGATTTCTTAAGTATTGAAAAGGATTTTGAATGATAAATTTTGATAAGAATTGCTAGTAGAATTTGTTGTAAAGCAACAAATTAGATCTAAGAATTTGCTATAGACTCTGAACCCCAATGGATTAGGCACTGATCAAGTTATTCAAACTGAAGGAGAAATATCTTATAAACAGTTATTCAAATGCATTATCAAATCAAATTTTACTTTTATTTCTTGTAGATCTTCAAAGTTGGCCATCACTTATCTGCATGGAATTTTTAGCTTCAATTAGCCATTGTTGTTAAAAATCATCTGTAGATCTATAGAAGAATTCTTGGCCATATCTGTTTTATGGGATGTGTTTACCAAGTTAGTGAGAATTGTGTGTATGTTTGAGGATCTTGAAATGAGAATTAGAATGAAACTAAGAATAATCCTCATACAATTGTTCCAGTTTTGAACCATCCCTGGGTATACCCACCCTGGTTTGCAGAGCCAAAAGAGTAGAAAACCATCTATGGTTTTGTTGAAGTTGGGTCCAAATACCTTACATATGCAATTGTTAATAAGAATAGGCTAGTCTTTAGATTGTATATGTACTGTCATTTTGGTATTAAGCATTTTGTTGCTTAGTAGTTTTAGTACTTTTTAAAACACCAACAGAACCTAATCGATCAAAAGATGAGGTGTATAAATTTTTTTGAATACATTACTTCATACCTTGCATCCAGATCTTCAAAGAGCTTAGAGAAATTAAATAATTGCTAACAAGCACAAAGATTTCAAGGAGCAATTTGATCAAGAAGTTTGAACTAGTAAAGAATGTGAATGAGTGCCAACTATCCAGAGAAGGAAGAAAATCAAAACCTAGTTACCATCATGGTAGCTCCATTGACCATTAGAATGAGTCAAAAGGTTTGTAAAATTCAACGGTTGAAGAGTGATGTTTGCCCTCCACCTAAATTTTGTGCTATTCCACAATTGTGTTATCTTTGATACCACCTACAGTCTTTATGATTCATGATGTCAAAAGTTGTTACATGTGAAAAATTAGAGCAATAGGGGATTATGAAATCAAGGAAGCTTATGTGAAGCTTTGTAGTGAAGGAACTTTGGAGGATGAGTTTTGGATTGTTGAGAGGAAAGGGTTAACTTGAGCCCTTGAATTTTTGAGAAATTTTGGAATGGAATGGATCAAACTTATTTTGAGCAGAGCTCATCATATGTAGTAATAGTTATAGAATAGACTAGTAGAGATCATGAAGAAGATGATACATAGGGTTACAAGTTATCTAATCCTAGATAAGAAGAAATCCATGCGATGCTTGAGCCAAGGAGAAATTGAGGCTAATATAGGATCTGAGTGGAATAGATGTGATCTATCCATTATAAGCATTTCTAGTCCACTCATAGAGTTTTTAGTGAGATTCATTTCTCACAAATTCTATCAATCAAGAAAATTGAATAGTGTTCCATGTATTTTTGTGGACCAAGCATGGAAGATTGTGATGAAATATCATGAGTATGATCTTGTTGAGTTGCAAATGTTAAAACTAGTAGAAAACCTATCATCAATAAGAAAGACAAATAGTTCAATGTAAAAGTTTGGTTCCCTAATTATTTGTATATTCTTTTATATCCAAAAGTATTTTCCTAGTATAGGTAATATTTTATGGGTACAAGATAAACCAGTAACAAGGTAAATCAATGAGTTTATTACTCAATTGGGAGATAATTTTGATAATACAATGAATACATATTTTGATGAATTCAAGTTGACAATGAAAAGGAGAATGAGAATTCTAGAGGAATTGGTAACAAAATGTTATAGTGATTTTTTTCCTTTTTGATACAATAAACACATTTGTACAAGAAGTAAAGCCAAGGAAGGCATGGTTATAAAGATTTGAATATGAGATAGATGGTGATTTTGTAAGTGCAAACATTGATGCACTATTGAAAGAAGAAATAGATGTTGAGCCTAAAAGTTTTGGAAGATATGAAGAAGCCAAGGCAAGGATAATAGTGAACATCAATATAGCTTCCAAGGAGAAGAAAAGAAAGAGGATGATTAAGGATCTAGAACGTAAACTATGCACACTAGGCAAGAGAAAAGAACCATGTTGCAAATAACACAAGGTCTTGGTGAAGATGAAGACAAGATAGTGGTTACGAGGAAGATGAAGTACAAGAAGTTGACAAGAGTAAAGCCCTAGTTGTTATCATGCCCCTGAGAAAGAAGGCTCGAAGAAAAGAGAAGAAGGCAGTGACAACTCCACCACCAAATAAGCTAAGGACCAAGGTAGTTACTATTCTTGAGTAGTCTTCAAAGAAGAAAGTAGTAGAGACTACTGAACCAATTGAACCTCAAACCAGAATTTGGAGATTGGTAAGAGGACCACCTCAAAGGAAATATAAGTCTATTGATGAGGTATGTTTAGATATAAAAAGTTCTCAAGGATTATCTAGTTTTAAATTTGTGAAATATGACACATTAGATAATGATGATAAGAGTAGAATTGAAGAAGATATGATAGAAATGATATAAAATTTCAAGATAGCTCCAAGTGAAATGGAGAATAACATACCTCAAGATATTTTTGAAAGATTAAAGAGAAGATGGTGGTAGGCTGAGGTAGTAGAAAATTAGATTATAACTACCACATTAGTCAGAGTTATGTTCGATCTATCATAAGAATAGAAGGACACATTTTTGGAGCAATATAGGAAAATATTTGACGCAAAATTAAGAACATTTTTTATATTGATAAATAAAGAGGAAGTTGTACAACAACAAAGTGAGTTGTTGTGGAAGAGAATTTTTGGGCTAACTACAAAGAAGGTAGAGACTATGAACATTGATGATGAACATAGTTGTGGAGAAAGCTTAAGTGTGTTAAGTCCAAAAAGAAACATGTCTCCTATACATGCTGACACCCCTGACACTCCAAAAATTGAGTAGTCAAGGATTACAAATGAAGAAGATGATGAAGATAGAGAAACTAATAAAAATGATAAGACTCTTTCAACGCCTTAGATTGAGGAAAAAAAATAATTAACTAAGGCTAAACCAAGAATAATTGTTACTATCTTGAGCACAGATGCACAAGAAAGATTGAGTGGTGATACCCCCTCACCTACTTCTAAGGTAATGACAAGCAACATCACCCCTTCACTGAATAGGAAGAGAAAAAATAAAAACACATTTCACTAGATATCGAGGTTAGTCTAGATGAAAACATTGAGATGGCACAATTTAATCTGGTTAATCTCACCTTGCAACAAAAATTTTTTCTACAAGAAATTTTGAAGAAGTAAAAGAGACAAGAAGAGCTAAGGAGAAGGCTAAAGTAGTAGCATACATTACAAGATGTAAAGCATATTTTTGTTGATGCTTTTGACATACAAAAATAAGATGAAGAGACATCGATCATTGATCAACATGTAAATATAATTGATCAAGTAAGTGCTAAAATTTTTGAATCTAATGAAAAGCTAATGGATTGGTTAGCAAGAAGATTTTAGACCAAGGTTGTGAAGAATTTTTTCATAACTACAGTTGAGAAGAAAGTGCTATTGCAAGAAAAAACATAGTCAATGATGGATCTTATATAGACGGTACAACATGTGTACACAATTTTGTCAGATGTGCCAAGATTTATAGATAATATATAGGCATAGATAGATAAGACTTAGGTTGAGATGAAGGCATCCAAAATTATTATCTCAAAGTCACTAGAATCTAGCATTGATCACTACAATATTCTATTGAATGCTCAAGGCAATATGGCTAAGCTTCAGCCAACTAACAACACCATGAGATCTAGATTGATCTCAATTTAGGAAATGATGATACCTCATTTGGAGGTCATGTAGAGAGAGTTGAAAAAAACCTAGGGTATTATCACAAAAGATCATAATTTATTAGTGGCTAAGATTTTAATTGATTTAGTTGCAAGACTACATCTACAGAATCAAATTTTGGAGGTAGCATGAACCACATGGAATCATGTATTAGCCATGATTACCATAGTTGAAAAGAAATTCATTGGAATAGATGGTTTACTTCAACTCTTTCAACCCCAATAATAATGACATCAAGTGCTGAAAAATAAGGAGGAAATGTATACACGAGATAAATATATATGGAAAAGGTAGTGTATTACAAAAGGAAAGAAGAAATGTATACATGTATAGTATAAAGGCTGTAATGAATTTATTATTCATCATTTATAAGTTATGTATATAAGATAGTATGTATCGAGAAATTCTATGGAAGCTGAGTAAGTGTATGGTCATAGAGTAATTTTCTATATGTACCGAGCTCATCATGGACCAAGCAACTCATCAATGAATGAGTGAAATTTGAAGTACCGAGTATAATATATGTTGAGCATTAGAAGGTTAACAAAGGCCGACCAACAAAAATAATGAGTACCAAAAATAGTGACGGCTGTAAAATATAGAGTTTACATAAAAGTTAGGAATGGAATAGAGTTCTAGGAAAAATGATTATTAGTCCAACTTGGAAGGTTTATTTAAGTTTTGAAGAGGTTGTTACAAAATAGTTAATACTTGAAAAGGTTTTTACAGAAAATTTACATGACATGGATGACATATCCCTATGTGTTTGTTCAATGATTAGGATGAAGAGCCAAAACATAGAACCATGTAGAAGACTCTTCATGGAATCTTTAAATAGCAATAATCTTAACCTAGATCATGTTGAATAATGTGGAATCAAACAGGGTCAAAGAAGAGAAGAGTATATGTGTGAACATGATGCAATATACAATGAAGGATTGAAAAGATTAGAAGTCATTCAAGGGTTCTGATACCATCTAATAGAGAAAGTGACCAATTCATAAGCAGTGAAAGTGAAAGGGAAAAATAAGAGTTATTAGATCAGAGGATAGGATTAGTTAGTAAGGAGGAGACTCAAAATCAACTTGTAGAGAAAACTAAGAGTAAGGTAGTGATTCACTTTTAACAGACTTGAGGGTGAACCCACAATAGTGGGTTACACTTTTTTGGAGGAAGAAATCCATCGAAAAAAGTGCAGATGGGAAAAATCGTCAGAAGAGTTTTGGTAGAAACAAAAATTAAAAGTTTCTATTGAAACTTTATTGTTTTGATCGAAACTAAACAAGTGCTTAGTTTAGTTTTGATCAAAACTAAAAAGTGGTATGTAGTTTCGATCGAAACTATGTGCTTAGTTTCGATCGAAACTAAGCATAACCTGCGGGCAATTAGGAAACTATGTGTAGGTTATTAGTTTCGATCAAAAATAAAAAATCACATTTTCAAAAAATGAATGAGCCACATAAAAGAGGGCCCAAGCTATTGTCCAGTCATTTTTTCGATCGGAACAAGAGGATTGACTGGCATTTGTCCCATCAACCATTTGGAAAAGGTATGAAATACTTGTTTTTTCCCTTCTTATATTGTTTTAGTTGAAATTTATGTGTTTTTAGTATTTAAATTTATGTTTCTTTGTATATCTTATTGTTTTTTATGTATGCACACACACACGTGTGTGTGTGTGTGTGTATACACATGTATCATGTGTATATATATGCATATATATGTATGATATATATATGCACATATATACATATGTGCATATACACATGATATGTACATATATATATATATATGTATATGCATATATGTACACATATATACATGCATATACACATGATATGTATATTTGCACATATCATGTGTGTATGCATATATATATATATATATATATATATATATATATGTATGTATGTATGTATATATATGTATGTATATATGTATGTATTTATGTATATATACACACACACACACACATATATGTATATATAGATATATGCATATACACATGATATGTATATTTGCACATATCACATGTGTGTGTCTGCATATATATGTATATATCCTAATTCTATCACTCATCATAATTCTAACCATAACACTAAATCATTTTCCTAATCATAACATTAATTTTAACCATATCCTAAAACCTAAGCCTAACCCTAACTATAACTATATTTCTAACCTAAGGATGACCCTATATATAACTATATCTTCAGCGAAAAATCTAATGTTAACATTAAGTCTGGAACAAATCCTAACCTCAACTCAAGACCCTTACTATAATATTTATCCTAACCCCCAGTCTAATCTGAACCATAAATAAACCCTAAGTACACTCTAACTATTTTACCTAATCTAAACTCTAAAACTAGCAATAACCATGACCTTAAAAAAAATCTCTAGTTACACTAATTCTAACTTACCCTATAAGCTTTACTCCAATTCTAATTATAACTGAAATGCTAACCCTAATTTTTTAAAACCTCAATCTAATTATTTCTTCAACCTAAGATGATGCTAAAATTAACTGTATATCACTAATCCAAACCCTTACCATGGTGTAAAACCTCAACCATAAAGCCTAACATTGACCCTAGCCATAACCCAAACATAAAACCTAGGTATGTCATTTTAACCCAAACCCTATTCGTGACCAACCATGATGTAAACCCTAACCTTAACCTCAAATAATATTTTCAAACTATATCTAAACCTCAACCCAACCAAATTCTAATTCTCTCCCTAACTAAGAGATAATATAAACACTAATTGTAACCCTATCCCTAATCAAAGCCATAAGTCTAACCCTACATGGTGCATCATATGAATCCTAACAATGGCCTTTATTATAGCCTTAACCATAAACCTTGACCTTAACTACAATCTTAATCATAACCAAAGTTATACTAACAATAATCCTAAGAAAAGTATTTCTCTAACCTAAGAATAATTCTAAACCTAACTATATCACTAATGCAAAACCTAACCCAAACCTTAATCATGATGTTAAACCTGACCTTGACCCTAAAGCTTAATATTAGTAGTAACACTTATGCTAGCCATCCCCAAACTCCAAACCTAACTATATTTTTATTCCAACTTTTAACTTTAATTTGCTAACCATGATTTAAACAACCACACCATAACCTCAATGCAAAACCCTAAACTTAAAACTTTATCCTAGTATGCATATATATACATACATATATATATATATACATATATATATATATATATGTGTGTGTGTGTGTGTGTGTGTGTGTGTGTATATGTGTATATATATATATGTATATATATACACACACACACACACACACACACATATATATATATATATATATATATATATATATATATATATACATATATGTATATATATCTATACATATATATACATACATATATATATATGTATATATATATACATATATATATAGACACCTAAAATCCTTTAAAAAATAGAGTATTTTTATTTTTTGAAAAATTCTTGATGACATCATCATTAATTAATTAATTAATTAATTTTTATTCCATTAAATCCCTTTATCTTAATTAAAAATATTTAATTAAGGAATCCCTCCCAAAAATGTTTAAATCTTATTTAAACATTATTTCCTTATTTATTAATTATTTAATTAATAAATTGACCAAAAATACCAAAAAATATAATTAATTTATTTTTTGCCCAAAACTTGGCCAATATCTTTAAGACCACTAACCTCTTCCAAAATCTTCTAATCCTTCTTTAATTTCGATTAAAGGCTAATCCCATCATTTCCTACCCCTAATACCAACTCAAAATATTTAATTAAGATTAAATATTAATCCTCATGTTTATTAAAAATATTTCAATAAATATCTCC
Organism: Cupressus sempervirens; assembly: GCA_028749045.1. Classification (NCBI taxonomy): domain Eukaryota; kingdom Viridiplantae; phylum Streptophyta; class Pinopsida; order Cupressales; family Cupressaceae; genus Cupressus; species Cupressus sempervirens. Next base: position 38,208,545 of record CM053790.1, read on the forward strand.
TCAACCCAAACCCTTGAAATAAATAAAATTTTATTTATTTCCTAAAAACCCTTATTTATCCTCATCCTAGGAAGTTCTAGACTCTTCTAGAAAGTCTTCATCCTCATCCAAAGCCTAGACTCTTCTAGAAGATGTCAATCCTTATCTTTAATCCTAATCCTAATCCCCTCCTAACCTTGTCACATTCCCTAAACATGGGTTAAGACTTGCTAACCCAAGCCAAAGTTAACAAATATCTCTTCCTTCACCCACCCTCATTAAATGCCATCCACTTGCCCATCTCTAACATCCCTAATCTAATCTTAAGCCATCTCTAATCTTACCCTTAATCATTTGCACAATCCTAAACAAGCTTAAGGCTTTCCTAAGCCAAGCCAAAGTCTATCCCCTCAAAATATCCCAACTATAAAATTTTATGAATCCCACAAAGCCATAAATGACTCTTACAAGCTCATTCATTGCTCTTACAAGCCATTATGAGGGTCTTTATGAGCTTTGAGCCTCCTTTGTTGACCCGTCAACCCCTCTTGCTCTAACCAATGACCCTGTGACATGTGTCACTCCCTGATTGGCTGTAAGGAAGCACAATCCATGTGCTCTCCTCTCATTTAATCTAAACCTTCCATAAATTTTTTCCCATCCTTGCATCCTAGCCCTTGATCCCTCAAGCCCTTTGCCTATTTAAGAAATCCTCTCCCAAGCCATTTTAACACAATCTAAAAAGTAAAGCCATAATGCCATTTTGAGAAGCCATTTTTACATCAAATCCATTCACCAAAATCTATCAAAAATCCTCCATTGAAGCTCATTTGAGCATTTGAACATACATACATAATCAAGTCATCTTGGCTATTAGACACACCTCTACATCAAGTGATCATCCTAATTGAGAGAGCCTATCCATGGCTCATATTCTCATTTGAAGACTTCACTTTGTCTCTCATGAAGTTATGTTAAATTAGTATGCAAATAATTTTTGATTTTTTAATTTAGTTTTTCTAACATACTAAAGTAGCAAGCACACACACACACACACACACACACACACACACACACACAGATATATATATGTACACACACACACACATATGTATATGTATATGTGTGTGTATATATATATATATATATATGTGTGTATGTATATGTGTGTGTGTGTGTGTATATATATATACATATATACATATATATGTATATGTATATACATATATATGTATATGTATATGTATATTTATATACATATATATGTATATTTATATATATATATATATATGTATATGTATATGTATATATATATATATGTATGTATATAGTTATATATATATAGTTATATATAGATCTATATGCATATACACATGATATGTATATTTGCACATATCATGTGTGTGTGTATATATATGTACATATGCACATATATATACATAGACACATGATATATGTGCAAATATACATATCATGTGTATATGCATATATCTATATATACATATATATGCATATTTACTTCGTGGACCTAAATTACACTTGACCAGTTTATGTGCACACGTATGTCTAAAACATTTGAATATTCAATCTAACTTCTAGAAATATAACTTGCACACATAGTTCTTAAAAGGTCCTTGAGTTACAAACATTATATATAACAACATGTGTGTTTTAAAATTTAGTTTTTTGAAGGTACATGTTCATTTATGTTTTAGGACTTCTATATATATGTACACATGTTTAATTTTATTAAAACAATTTAGATTGTTTTTTAATTTTGTCAAATTGTACATGTATGTTAATAATTTCAAGTTTATTAAATGTCGTACATTTTAATTTAAATTTTCTGGTTTACACATTTCACATGCACCTACATACATTAACACATGGCTAATCAACAACCTTCTATCCCCCTCGAGTAGCCTATCCCCCGCAAGTAGCCTATACCTGGGCCCGAGCTGCCTATCCTAGGCCCTGAGCAACAGCCTATCCTCCCTAAGTAGCGTCATGTCCCCTGTGATCAGCTACCTATCCCACCTTAGGAGCTCTATGATCTCACTAACTAGGAGATTCATAGACTTTAGGAATCCCTGACTAGTGGCACATGCTCTAGTGTCTATAGTGGTAATTGCTAGAGTATCTTACGTAGCATGACATTTATTTGAGATGAGATTCATGGTGCTGCCCCATTTTTTGCACAAACTATTAAGAGTGTCCTTGATAGTAAGAGATGAGAGCTCTCTTCTGGTCTTCCACTCCAGCAGGTGCAGGGCTTAGTGCCCAAAGATGTCTTGAAGAGGGAATGTTTCCCTCATTATCTTTCACAAAAGTATGTGAAGGGGTATTCTCCCCTTGAGTGTACAGATCCATAGATGGTTGCATTGATACACCCACACTTCCTTGCTACCCATGGTTGTTATCCAAATAATGACCAAATTCCACTCTATTTTTTCTAGTAGCTTTATGCAAAGGTTCACTTACATAGGGCAGTGAACTACACAGATTTAATAGGACATTTAGGATAGGGGCATGGTAGATTGGCTGATAGGTAGCCAGGTCATCCCCCACTGGCACATAGATTGATTGTTAGAGAGAGGGCACCTGCTATTTCCCCTATGTTAGGTCCATCAGCTGATGAGGCCATGCATAGCACTCAGTTACGTGGGGTCATTCAGGGAGTTGGAGAGATTGCAACAGCTGTCATATCTATTTCAAGTGATGAGGTTGGTCAGTATTTGATGTCTCGTCGGTGTTCCAGATCATCATCCTATGCTTCATCTTCAAAAGACTTGTATAGTGCAGTAGGCATCCCTTCAGTGGCTAGTTTAGAGGGTCTCACTGGAATGTTGGCACAAGATACTATGATTGGTCTAGCTGAGGATCTATTAGATACATATAGATTTGTATCAGATCATCTTGGCATACCTATATCAGATGTTCAAGATTGTGTCCATGGTAGTACTAGGACACATCCTTAGCCATATTCCCCTCATTGATCAGGTAGTGGTCATGGTGGTAGTACACATGATGATCCACCTACTAACCACTCTTTTGCTCCAGAGACATATACATACCATAGACCCTTCAGCTAGCTAGTGTTACAGGGCAAGCTCAGAGTTTAGATGTAGGCCTTAATGATGTTGATTTGAGCTTGTCGACCATAGGATGGATGGACTTGTTGAAACATGATGATTCTACTTCTATGCCATCTCATCTACATAGTCCACTTGGCTTGTCATTATTAGGATGTGTGCCAGTCACTAGTTATGGGGCTCACATAGATGAGATGGACCTTGATGCGAGGCAAAAAAAATTGGATGCATTAGTGGACACGATAGATGCTAGGTAGTCTGAGTATTATCAGATGCCACCATCTATATAGGTAATTTTTATTTGTTCATGTTAAAATTTTAATCATTTGAAACTAATTTAATTGACACATGTGCATGCGTGCAAATGTATGTATATCATGAACGTAGATTTGTAATCATAAAGAAATTTTAATTTGATGTGTTGCAAGTGCACATATAATGTAGGGGGACATGCCTCTTTTTACTCAAGCTTTGATGCCAGATCGTGTACGTCATCGAGACTCATTGGATGATGTTAGTAGTGGATAGGTAATGTTTATTTATTTTTTGATTATGTGTACACGTATTTCAGTATCACTTTCTCTTGAATTTATATATAGGGGTCAGCACATCCCAGTGAGCACCTTGATAGTCAGTCTTCAGACCACATTGTGAGGAGGCATGGTGATGATAGTCTTGCACTTGATGATCTATAGTTTTTTTATCTAGATGATTTTTTGTAGACTTTCATCCAGAGAGACATTCATATATTAGATAGACACTTTATATACACATATACATGTTATATTTATATTTGATTTGATATAGATGTACCTGGATCTGCATGTCTACATGTGTGCATGCTATTTATATTTGATATTATCTTTTGATAGATCTCTAGATAGATACCTATTTTTGTTATTTGTTCTCGAGATGATTGATACATGCTACATTATGTTGTGGAATCTAATACATTATAGATCTAGATCTAGTATATTATAAATTGTTTCTAGAAGATATGTAAGTAATTTATTTAGATATGTACACATGTAATATATTGATTATATATATATATATATATATATATATATATATATAGTTCATGTAATTTAAATGTTTGGTAATATATCATGGATTAAATGTTCAAGTATCAAGTAATTAGTTGTACATAATTCCTAACTTGAGTAAATCTATAGAACTCATCCCTTTTATTTGTACACATATCCTATAATTTTATCCCCTTAAGCCCAATGTTCTAATTCAAGTCTAACTTAAAACATGTACATGTTAAAAATTTAGTTAAACAAATCACAATTTGAACTTGAAAGCTCACATGTCAGGTAATTAGTTAAATCAAAAGCTCAAATGTCCTAAAATTGAAAGCACATGTCCTAATTAGTTAAATTGAAAGCGTAGATGTGTCCTAAAATTGACAAGTTAAATGAAATAGAAAGTTCAATATAATTAATTTTATAGACCCCTAATTTCATCCCCTTAAGACAAGTGGTGTTTGAATTTCTTTCCCTCAAGGTGCACATGTCAGGTAATTAGTGTACACATACATATAAGTTCATAATTTCTATAATTAGTTACTTTATGACAATTTGAATTCAAGACATTGAGTTAAAAATGAAAGAGTAAAAGTTCAATTTAGAAAATTAGTTATTCCACCAAATTTCAAATTGATCAAATGATTGTTCAACCAAATTTCAAATAGTTTGAACCAAATTTCAAATTGTTCTTGAATTACATTTCAAATTAGGAGTTTTTTTCTATCTCATATCAAGTGGATCAGCTCGTTCTTGGATAAAATTTAATATTTTCTCATAATCATCAATATGGAGCCTCCACTTATGTATTCCAGCTCCTTTGACTGGATGAAGAGTTAGACCAGTGGCAATAACATGGTTACTATATTGATATATCTTATTGTTAGGTTGATAATCGGTGAAATGAATCCCATTTTTAAGTACTTTTCTTTGTTTCAAATATGTTCCCTATACAACAATAGAACCTGTACATGTACACATTTAAACAATAAATCAATCTTGAATTTAAGTCAAAAAATTTGAATTCATAATAAACATAGATACTTGACATACATGTACATAATTCAACTATATACTAACCTATGGGAAATATAATTTCATCACTTATTTTAGTATTTTTTAGCTTCTCTCTTTCCATGGTGCAACGTAATAAATAATAGCTAACACCTTCTACATTTTTTGATTCTGCCATGACTACAAAAACATTTCCTACACAAAATTATATATGTCAAAATTATGGATACATGTTTCATGTACATAAGTAAATATATATATAATAAAAATTAAACAAAATTATGAAAAATTTATACATGTACATGATCTAGGTATATATATAGTTCATACATACCAACTCTAATATGGTTATAATCACTAGAAATCAATGGAATATCATCATAGTTTTCGTCCTCAAACTCATTTGTATTAATAACATCTAGTGGCACCAAAGTCCATTCACCCACATATCCACGTTCTTGATTAATGCAACCACCATAGTCTTCATCAATACAATTAGGACAAAAACATGAGTATTCTCTTGTGTACAATGACCACACGTTACTATTTGTACTCATAATTGAATGCAAAGATCGTGTCTTCTCTACCCTCTTGCATGCATGCATTGATCTTTTATCAACACCTGAATGTACACAAGGTCCATAATTTAGTTAGAGATCACACAAGGTAACATATTAAATAGAAATTTAAGATTCAATTTAAAAATATGAACAAATTAATTTATATATACCTGATACCTCCCAAAACACTTTAAATGGTATGACTCAATCCGCTTGTGATGATGTGTTATCTATATTTGTTGGCATCAAAAAATGTGTTTTGCACCACTCAACCACATCATGAGCATTATTAATGTGATATCCTTTATAGTCCATTTGATACTTACTTAAAGCACATTTGATACAAGCTCTTGCACCATCATGCTCACCCTTTCCATGTCCACTCTAAAAAAAACTCCAAATGTGTGGTATATTAAGGTATCAATGATATGTACATAATGCATAAAATGGTCTACCTGATTTAAATTATGCTGCACATCCATCTAACCATACAAATTTTTTTTCTATTTTAATGTTTTTGTTTTTCAAATATTCAAAAAATGTCTTAAAATAATGTTCCACAAAATGTGTGTCATGTTCTTTGTCATCACTAATGTAAAAGTAATAGTCTTTTTTAATGACTCGTGCTTGATCTATACTTTCCACACCATCCAAATCAATTTGTGCATGTTGATAAGACACATGAACCATAATAGTAACTTGGTCTGTATAGTAGTATTTTGCTTGAAGTTGTTTTTGAGATACGAAAGAGTAATTCTCTGTAAAGTCAACAACAGATAGAATTGTTCTGAGTGGGAAAGTTTCTCTTAGTGTTTGAAATTGTTCTGCTTGCTAGTTAGCAAAAAATGCATGGTGTATATATTGTTGAATCAATTTACAAAAAATTGACATAAATTCTCCTGTCGATATCTCATCCTCTACATATTCTAACCTTGTTGATTCTTTTCTAGCTTTTGTTTCTAACTTTTTGTACTTATATCTCTTACATTTTACCATCCTTGTCGTATTAATATCTTCTTCTCTCAAAGGAAATTTTGTCAAGTTACCACATTTCACAAGTTCCTCTTATGTAATCTATTTCACCTATTGCACAATCATTTGGTTTGTCACATAAGATTGATGTTATGAATTGACTTGGTCATTTAGGAAAAGTATTTTGAGAAGTTCCACCACTTTCTTCTATCGTCCTTCAAAACCCTTCATAGTACAGATCAAATTCAACATGATATTGACAACAACATGTTTCAAAAGATTTATTTATCTTCACAAAATAGGGCTTCAATCTTTCAAACATTGTTTGTCCAATCTTTATGTTAGGATTTAAATTAGAAAATGAGAGATACAATTCATGTTGAGTGACATCCAACCAATGTTTTGCGTATTGAATATATTCCTTAGGCCTAATCCTCTACTTTATGATATCTCTTCTATTTGGTGAAGGATGAGTATTATCAATCCAAAACTGAATAACTAAGTTCTTAACTATTTCACCAATCCTGTTAGATCAAGGAGCTCTACACATTAGTGCCCAATTTCCTTCTAATGTACTATCATTCAAATTGTTTGTCCTTTTCAGATTATGTAGTACTATCTTCTGACTATACCTAAAATGAGATGATAATGAAGAGATTATCTATTTTGGGATGTTTTCTTATTTAAAATAGATGTCAGTATCACTCTTTGTGCAATGGATTTATCTACAGATCTAGTTTTTTCCCCAATGGAATGTAACCCTTCCTTAACACTTTCAATAATATATTTTTCTAGTTTAGAAGTCCTCCTCTTTTTTATACTTGTATCTATACCCAATAGTCTCAGTGGCTCTTTTAATTCATCTTTAAGAAGTGAAATTGATAATAGTTGAGTTTTCTCCACTGTTGATAGATTCTCAAATTGTGCATTTATGTCTTTAGACTTTTTATTCAATTTCCTCTTCGTAGTATGTGTAGGTTGATTAGCTTATTCTCTCATTTTTTCCACATCCATTTTAATTAAATGATCTATGTTTCTATGATTAATTTTTCTCTTCAATCTTTCAGCTAGATTAACATTTTCATTTGTTGTTTGATCTTAAGCTGCACAAGAAAAAATGAAACAAAGTCTTAAGATACAATCTCTTTAGGGGACATATATGTATACATATACACATGTTTAACTTGAGTGAAATATTATGTACTTGATTAAATTATCTAAACTTCAGATGGTCCTTCTTCAATATCCATTGCTTCACCTTCAATTTCCTCATGTCCAACATTTTCATCATCTACTAGAGTTGCACGTGCATGATATAACAAATAAAGTCAAGTAAGTTTATAAGGTGAAATATTGCTCGCTAAATTTTAAAATTAGAGATATAAAGTTTGATAAAGACCTAGAAATCTAGAGAGATCTATATTATATACTTGCAAGAGATTTACATGTACCTATTTGAACTTGGGATGAACCCTCTCTAATGTCAGTAGGTTGTTCTAGTTGACTAGGTCCTAAATAAATTTATTTATTTAAATTTAATCATAATCTAATAAACCTTAATGAACTATAAATTATTAGCATATTTGAATAAACAAGGTAATTCCCATGCTAAATAAATTCATAATTTAAATTTATTCATAATGTAATATTTACCCTAAGGACTAAATATGGACATAATTGAATAAACCCTAATGGCCTAAATATGAACATAATTTCAAATAAACTCTTAATATTAAGTTAATGGTAATGCTAATTTAAGATAAATATCATATTCCTAATTGAATTTAAACCCTAATCCTAACTAAATAAACTAATTAAATACATTGGAAAAAAGATTGTGCATGTGTACTTGATCTAAGTTAGTATCTTGCTAGTTTTTTGATGACTTTCACCTTCTTGTTCCTTAGTTCTTCTTCATGCATATTTACTTGCTCTTTTATCTTTATTGCCCATGTCGTAAATTCTTCCTCCAAAATTCAAAAATAGGTTGGAGTTTGTCAAATATTTCTTTCTTCCCAATTCAAAAGCCAATAACTTGATTTCACATAAATGTAAATTGAAAAAAGTGAAATTCATATTTATATAAGTTTTTTTTCTTTAAAAAAACAACCTTATTAGCTGACTAGGGAAAAACCCCTAGGGGATGACTAGAGAAACACCCTTAGGGGTGGACTCTATAAGGGTAAATCTCTTAATAGAGTGGTCTTAATAGATCTTTGTAAATCTCCTAAAAAAGTCCTTAATTTTAAGTGTCAAATCCTTTAACAAGGTGAAACCTTATAATTTTTTAAGTCTTTAACAATATAGACTCCTCATAGGGTAGATCATATGTTATGGTCAAACATTGTAACCATAACTAGTTAACTTTATTACTGTAGTAGTGAAGATTTATGGGTGTCATCCCCACCCCAATTTTACCTTCACCTTGGAGGGTTTATGGGTAAAAAAATTGTGTTATGTGTTATCACTTTCATGCATGTGATTGAATTCTTTTACATGCTACAATAAGTTTACATTCATAGTTTTGCATGCACAAGTTATTATTGGATGTTTGATGAATCTATGAAAAACTATAAAGTAATCTCAATTTTTAATTAAAAGAAATTCATGTATAATTTTTGTATTTTTTTAAAATGGAATTTCATTTTTTATGAAAATGGGTCTTTTGTACTAAGATGAATTTTGATGGATTGTTGAGTATTTGAAATACTTGTAAACCCAAAATTGTATCAAATTAACACTTGAAAAAAATGAAAACTTGAATCTATTGTAATTAAAATTTTAGGCTTAAAAAAAAATGATTTATAAAATTACATTTTGTGTGATGTATGGTTTATTTTACTAGGGTTAGGTTTGATTTAGTATGTTGACTAATTTTTGATGTTTAATAGAGGGCTAGGAGTTATCATTTTATGATGTTGTATGTGATATCATGGTTAGGTGTTTGATCTATGATGATGTTACATTTATTATTTGGTCACACTCTTCCATTCCCAACCATTGTGATGCATTCATGTATTTCTATGATGAGTTTTGATAAGTTACTTGCTAGTGCTTTCTAGTTGCTTATATAGGACTTAGGTGAATAGTGTGCCTTTCTTAGTGTAACCTATGAGATTTTGATCAATTATATTTTTGTGCTTTTAAATTTATTAGATAGGGTTAAGGTGAATATTTTAATTTTATGAGTTATACTTTTATGAGGTTAGGGTGGGTTATCTATGTGTATGTTGGGAAGTAGCTTGCAATGTAGGCTGGAGCCCTAGAGAGGTTGTCTAGGAAACCCATTGTAAGTAGTATTAATAAGTAATAAAATTTCATTAAATGGGTTAAAATAAATTAAAAAGAGTCATTGTTTTACCTCACCCATTCCTTTAGTGCTAGTCCAAGCTAGGATGGGAGTGGAGAGGATGCTTGGTTGTGACCTTGCCTCATTAGTATGTCTTGTTTGTAAGAAATGATACTGATGCTACATAGAGTCCCTAGTGGGCTGGAGTCTAGAGAGGCTCCTAGGGTAACCTTGGAGTTGGATCATGTGATGACACTTGGCCACATCCATATTAGGTTTCCTACATGCCATTTTTACATCTAGGTTTATATGTTACTTGTGTCTTGGTACATTTGAGATAGATTTCTATCAACATTTCCTTGACCTAGATGATAGTTATGATTGTTGGATTGTTATCCATATGGGACTTGATATTATCTCCTCAACATGGTGAGAGTGGGCCATTTAGGTTCCATGAGGTCGAGTGGTAGTGTTTCTTATACCATTGAGATTTGACAGCTCGATGTTGTTGTTGGATGTACTTGTGTAGTTGTTCCTTTTCCTCTAATCTTGTGTTTATGTTTGGTGGTCATATTTTGATGTAATGTACTTGATTATGTTGAGATCTTATGAGATTTTGTATTTATTCATGATGTATATTCTTTGAGCTTTTCATACCTTGTGACTTGTACACACAAATGATTATGCATTTTGTTATACAATGTAGCATCTTATGTGATTGTATATTATTTAATTGGTTTTGTACTTATGGTTATTTTATGATGTAGATTTTGTTATGTATCAAATTTAGTATTAATAAAACATATGTGTGTGATTCACTGTCATGGAACCCTTAAGAGATGTAATCTGTTATGGAGTGTTTGTATGTATGTGAGTTATTGTTTTTGCTATTATTTTGTTGTTGTTTTAATGTACTATACTTGATTGTCTTGAGATCTTATGAGATTTTGTGTTTATTCATGATGTATATTCTTTGTGCTTTTCATACCTTGTGACTTGTACAATGGATGATTATGCATTTTGGTTATGCAATGTGGCATCTTATGTGATTGTATATTATTTTATTGGTTTTGTACTTATGGTTATTTTATGATGTAGATTTTTTTATGTATTAGATTTAGTATTAATAAAATCTATGTGTGTGATTCAACATCATGGAGCCCTTATTTGTATGTATATGAGTTATGGCTTTCACTATGTTCTCTTGTTGTTCTAATCTTTCAAAAAAAAAGTTTGGAAAAATTAGCAACATATTAGGTTAATTTATTTTGGATTCCTTGACAGAGTGTTATAGGCACACCTTTCTTGATAGATTCTTTGTTGCATCATCTCGAAGATGCTATGATATTCCACTAATATTCTGGCTTGAGTAGGTTCTCTCTACACTCTAACCTTCTTCCTCTCATTTACTTCACACTCGTTTGATATTGCTCTCTATTTAAAACCAAATTTCTCTACCTAAGTTATATGGTTCACACAGTTGTAGTAACAACAACATCCCTTGGCTCTTCCTCTATATTATAGTCTTCCTCTTTTCACTTAGCCAACAACCATGCTCAATGTGTGACAAGTGATCTATAAATCATTTTATGTGATTATGGATGGAAACCCTACAATTATCCCTCTCAAACTATAATTTGAATTTTTAAATAGAGTGAGCATATGTAGTCACACAACACCCTTGACTACTTGTCCATAGATATCTAGGCTTATAGACTAGCTGGTCCATCTGCAAGTCCATAGATAGACTTGGGACCTTACATGTTTTAGATACAATTTTCCACTTTTTTCTACTGCATGTCATATCACATTCAAACCTTCTCTTGTATTCTCACATCAATGATGATTGGGATATGAATATTCTTCTTTCATACTTATGAATTAGCTAGTATGCCAGTCTATTGGTGGTTGCACTTGTTGGAAACTACAATTGGAGCAGTTGCTATGTTCTCATTGATGTCAAACTTGAGGGTAATACTAATTTTCAAACCTACTACATAGACATTTACTAACAATTTAGAGTTCCATATCATTTTATTGATGAAGAGGATTTGATAAGAAGAGATAGTAGGTGAGCTAGTGATGTTGTTAAGTGATGAGAAGTTAAGTCATATGGAATTACAATGGGCACTTGATAAGTTAGTCCTTGATAAGATAATGTGGTGTTCAATCAATACATGAAGTCAAGAAGATAATTAGATAAAGTTCTAATTTGGAATAAGTCAAAAGGATAGGCTTGACTGAGTATCAACATTGGTCAGTCAATGGAGGAGCTAAAGTAGAACATTAAGGAACATAAGTAGAAAATGAACATAACAATTCAATTTGAGTGATAGTTATTGCAAAGAAAATGTATCAAAAAGTGTTAGTAGCAATCAAGCATAGAAATGGTTGAGCAATCCTATTGATATTAAGAAAGATAGTTCAGTGTATGTTGAGCTACATAGTGTTGAGTGAGGAGAAGGACATAGTGATTACCAAGTAACAACAAAAGTTACAGTTTGAAAAAGAATTAAATTTGAGTCCTACATAGTTAGAATTTTGGATTAGTCAAAGCGTATGGAAAATACGGGTTCATGAGATGATGAATTTGATGAAAAAGGAGAGTTTTTTATGCAATCAAAGACAAGAATTTGATCAAAAGTTTCTAAAGAAGGAGAAGGATTAGATGAAATTTGACCTAACCCTAAGATTAATAGTGATGTGTAAACAAAAAAATATTGAAATTACCTATTTAAGGAGGCATAGGAGATATTTTCTAAGGTTTTTTCATGGTTGATTGGAAATCTTAAGGAGATTATATGAAGAGAAGAACAATAAAGGTGAAGTATGAAGAGATTGGTGAAGAGTGATTGCTTGAGGAGATGTCAGGAAGATCAATGATGGAGATGTGAATGGAGGCCAATCAATAAACCATCAGATGAGCAAATGGAGATCTGAATATCCAAAGTGAGTTTTATATTATAGATGAAACCTACTATTACATTCTAACCATTTTCATAGTCAAAATCCTTTAATCAAGGTTGACATAATAGTCATTTTGTAAATCCTTTAATCAAGGTCACATTCTAATAGAATGACCCAAAGTCCTCTAACAAGGCCACTCCTAATAGGGTGACAAAATCCTTTAACAGGGTCATATTTAATAGTGTTTTGTATAAGCTTTAATAGGGTTGGCTTTTAACTAAGATCACTTTAGAAGAGTGAAAATTGGTAGCATGTTACTTGGTGGTTTTTCCTAAATTGGGTTTCCACATTTAATCCTAGTGTCAAAGTGTGATTTACATGTGTTGATGTTATTGTTATGCAATTTTATATTTCTATAGTTGTTTATTTTACTTGAATTCAATGGATACAAGAAAGAAAGAGTTAAGAAATTGAATGAAAATTTAAATTGTTGATGATACACTATATAGAAAAAGTTTATTTATGAGACTGATTAATTTTTTTGAAGTTAGTGAAAGCTAAATTGGTACATTGAGACTTGAGGATAAGTAATTTACCCCACCCTCTTGGTTATTCTAATCATTATAACAATTGGTATTATATCTCTAGTGTTTGTAAGGAAATTTTGAAGGAACTCTAGCCAAAGATCAAGATGTAAAAAAGAGAGATTCCTAAACTAAACAAGGATTTCCCAAGATGACATAGACTGATGAGATTGCATTTATTTTAGATTCCATTTCTTAATACTTGGACAATGAATACATTGAAGTGCCTAGACCTATGGACATTGAACAAATGAAACAGAAGTCGAAGCACAACCAAATGATGATTCAACTTGCAACAACCCTAAGTTATGCTAAATTTGATTATGTGAAGGAATGAACTACTACAAAGAAAATGTGGGATAAGTTGGTAAAAATCCATGGAGGAGACAAAAATGTATTGAGGGAAAAGGCAAAAAGATTGAGAGGAAAATTTGATGACATGGGAATGAAAAATGGTGAAAATGCTACATAGTATTTTGGTTGAATCAAAGAAGTGGTAAATACTATTAGAAGAGGTAGAGGAGACACATTTTATGAGGCTATGATAAGTATGGTGTTGAGGATCTTACTTCCTATCTATTCAATTAGAGTATCTAAAATTCAAGAAATGAGTTGTACACTTGGTAAAGATTTTGACCTTTGATAATCTAATTCATAGACTTACTACATTTAAATAGTCAAATTTTGATAATTATTCCCTTGCTAGTGTTGAATCTTCATTGAAGGTACAACTAAATCTTGATGGATCCACAAAAAGAAGAAGGAAAAGTTTGTAGAAAGTGACAATGGATCTGATGATGACCTTGATGATCTTCAAGCATTGTTAGCTAGAAGACTTCCTAGAGGGAAAGAAAAATACAAAGGTAAAATTCCTATTATCTATTTTACATGTAAAAAATTTGGTAAACTTCAAGTACAAAGGAAGGAGAGATAATAGAGAAAACCAAGGTAAAAAATTCTACAAATACTTCAAGGACAAAGGTAATAAATCTTGCTACATTGCTGAAGAAGATGGTTATGAAAATAATTTAGATGATCGCAATGAAGAAGTTATTTATGTTGTAATGAAATATGATTTTGATGAAGATGAGAAAACAACATTGGTTTCACATGTGAGTAAGAATGATATATGGATAATTGATAGTGGTTTCTCACATCATATGATTAGTGATACAAGTAAATTCAATAGGCTATAACATTATAATAGAAGCAGTGTTAAGTTTGGTATTGATGCACTATGTTATGTGAAAGGTAAAGGATCAATAACATAGAATTATTAAATCAAATGTGACAATGCATATTGGTTTGATGGTTTGAAATATAACTTGTTGAATGTGGCATAGTTGATAAGCTCAAGCTATAGAGTTGATTTCTAGAAAAAGAAAAAGATATATGATTCTACTGGTGAACTAGTTGGAAGTGGAGAACAAAAAAGAGGTAACTTGATCTATCTAGACCTCTCTAAAGATACTTGTCTATTTGCACAATGTGAAGATGTTTGGCTATGGAATAAGAGGCTATGTCATCTGAACTTTTATAATTTTGGTAAGCATTAGTAAGATGAAATAGTTAGAGGGTTAAAAAGATTAATAAAACCTTATCAAGTGATGTGTAAACAATGTTAAATAGGTAAAACCAAAAATTATAGTTTCAAGAGAAATACCTATTTTGCTAATGGTATTTTGGAATTGATTCATACTAACTTAGGTTGTCCATATTGGAGTGCAAAGCTAGACAAATATCTCATTCTATTTGTTGATGATTTTTCTAGAATGATGATTGTGATGTTTGTTAAGGAAATATATGATGCATTTCAAATGTTTAATTGGTATTTGTTTAGAGTTGAAAAGGAAACATAAAAGATTATTAAATGTTTTGGATCAAATAGAGGTGATGAATTCATCTTAGATGAGTTCATCACATTTTGCAATGACAAAGGTATTAAGAGACAAATGAGTACACCAAGGACTCCACCATATAATGATATGTCTAAAAGAATAAATGGAACAATTATTGACCATGCAAGAAAATTAATAATGGAGAAGGATGATTCATAGAAGTACTAGCGAGAAGTTGTAAGTACTGTAGACTATACTCTTAACCTAGTGCAGGTGAAGAAAGGAACAAACAAAACACCTTTTAAACTTTGGTATGGATATGCACTAGATGTGAGTTATTTAATTTTTTTTGGAATTAAGTGTTACATATTGAAAGATGGAAAAAATAGTAAACTTGATGCAAAAACTGATGAATGTATAGTCCTATGTTATTCCACTAAGAGTAAAACTTACAAGTGTTTGAGTTCTAACACTAAGAAAATTGTAAAAAGTGAAAATGTGATGAAAGAAGAATCCAAATATAGCCCTAAATGAGGTAATCCAACTACCAAAAAATATACACAGTGTGAAAAATGAACAAGAGGAATGAGATTCAAATCCAAAAAGACAATATTTCATATATTTGAATCAAGAAGTTTACATCCAACATGCCAGGCTGTATGATCTTCTCGGTTATGGCCATTAAAGAGAAGAATACATCTTTCAAAGAAGAAAAAATCTCTAGAATCAAATGCAAACTTCTACATCCAAGCTACTCCATGCTAAGACTACAAAATGATGATCAAGACTCTACCCAAGACCCCCTTAAATACTTGCATGGACACGAGTTGGCCTATTACAAATTACCAACTTAATAAATCCTTACATTAAATGCATAACCAAGCCACAAGTGAAATAAAAATAAATATTAAATACCTATCAAAAACTCAAATGCAAAGGTTGGCTCTAACTAGAACTGAACACATAAAGCTCAGTCAATGAGGGACCAAGACATGACTGACCCTTAGAAGAATCACTAGCTTACTCGGCATACAAAGAACTCAGTCACCAAAGAGACCTTGTTCATACTGAACTTGATTAGAACTAGAACTCAATTGAGATTGGAACTTGACACCAATAACAACTCATTTGATAATGGAATTGTAACTCAGTGAACAAAGGAACTTAGCATCAGCCACAACTCAGCTAGAACTATAAACCTAGAAAAATCATGAACTCGGTCAAGTCTTCTACTTGACCACTACAACCACTTGATAGCTACTATAACTTAGTAAGTAGTGTTACTTGGAAACCACTAACTAAAAAGAGTAGGAAAGTTAAAAACCCAAGGATGCCCCTACATTAGACTACTAGGATAAATAGTGTGTATGTGTAAATGTGGCCTTAGTTTAACACACATACTTCAACATGGTCCTTATATGTGGATTCATCTTGGAATGAACATGAGATTGTTCACCCAAGAGGAGTCCTGCAAGATGATTTGTTTCCTTCTATCTAGGTGGATTTTACCTTATTATGCTCTTAGATTTGAGGTACAGGTAATTAGACCATTCTAGAATGAAGGCTTTAAAGATGATTAATCTATATGAACATGAAATGATATTATGCAATTAAGCTATTAGCATATGCGATAATATTAACTAAATGTATGCAATATTAAATCTAAATGATATTAAGCTAAGAAATGAAAGTCTATAGAAATAAAATAAGCTTAGATGACTATGCAATTTTGCAGCAATTCGATAGCAATTCACTTCAACCTTGTAATGAGAAATTATGAGTCTCTTAAATAGAATCTAGGAATTGATCAATGGTCAAGATCAATTCAAAAGAATTGTTGATATCAAGAGGAGATTCAATTAGAATGGGAACTTCCTTAAGAAAGGGGAGTTAACTAAGCTTTCCATGAGTGAAATAAGGAATTAATGGATTTCATTCCTTGTCTAATTATTGTTAACTAAAGAGTTTCCCTTTTCAAACTGAAGAGAAGATTTTATAGATATTATTTAATTTAATAAGTGAGACATGACCTCATAAATGCCTTTTTCATTTAATTGATTATTCTAATTCAATTAATTAAAGTAGGCATAATTATTAAATTAAATATTTTAATTCCTTAGTACATTAGCCTTAGGATATAGTTTAATTTAATTAAAGTATAAATACTTCAAATTAAATTAAATCTTAATCAATAGGTTAATGTGACTCGTATGAGTCAATACTTTAGGAATCAAACAAAGAGTATGATGAATGCAGATTTAGGCTTTTTTGCATTTGTTAAGTCAAGTAGTGAGTTAGCGGAATAAGAATTGTCTAGTAACATAGGACTTAGGATTGATTGAAATAGACCAGAATTGGTGATCATGGAAATTAGCCAATTTTGGGGAATTACATTTTGCCCCTCTTTGAATGAATGTGTGAGTAGGGTGTTTGAATTAAAGAAAATTAGAAAGCACGAGACGAGGATCAAGAAATGAAATTGGTTCTGAAATTGTTGATACAAAGACCAATTTATAAGCTTTTAAGGACCATCTCCAAAATGGAGCTTAATCCTAAGGAATCCAAGTAGAGCACCTAGATACCCAAATTAATAAGCATTTTAAAGGTTTCCTTTAGAACAAAGTTTAACCTTTAAGGATCTAGATAGAATATCTGGATACCCAAGATTGATAGCATTTTAAAGATTATCCCCAAAATGGAGCTCAACCTTTAAGGATCTAGATAGAACACCTAGATACCCAAAATTGATAAAATTTAAAAGATTATCTCCAAAATAGAGCTTAATCTTTAAGGATCTAGATAGCATATCTAGATACCTGAATTGATAGCATTTAAAAGATTATCTCCAGAATGGAGCTTAACCTTTAGAATCCAAATTGAACATCTAGATACCTAAAATTGATAGAAGATAAAAAGATTGAATTATGAGTCATAGAATCATCCCCAGAATGAGGCTTGATCATCAGGAGTCAAGGTTTAGATTGTCCTGATACTTGTCCATCGAACTCTGATAATAACTACTGTAAAGTATGATCAACTGATGACAAGATGAAATAGATGAAAAATATATCACATAGAGGGAAACAAGATTCTCCTAGTGATAAGATGCCCTGAATGGTGAGGACATAATATGGGAACAAGATGCCTCGAGCAATGAAGATTCAGATTGATTTAGAATTTGAGTTCAATGATGTAATCATCCTGCCCCCTCAGGAGCGAAATCGAAAGATGACACACTAGAAATATGATGTAAGGAGTATGTTGAGAGATATAGAGGACATATGAGATGTAGCAGAGTGTAGAAGAGATCAAAATGATTAGAAGAAAGTTCAAAGTCAATTTAGCATAATTTTGAGGTCTAGAAGACCAAGTTTGACCAAGAGTTGACTAAATTTGAATTTTTCCAAAATAAATTTTGAAAACATGAAGAATTTTGAGTTGAAAAGATTCCAAGAATCACAAAGTATTAGAAAAATTTGGATTGCACAAGTGTTCAATCGCATCAGTCCCAAAATTTTAAAACATGATTTTTGAGCCACTTAAGTGTGTTAGATTTCGAATTCGACCCCAAAAATGGATTCAAAGTAGCCAAAGTATCCAAGAGGGTGATTAATAATGATTTGTGCAATCATGAAGAACATGATGCATTGAAGAGATTAAGAATCCCTCATTACAAAAGGTGAAAGTAGATTTGCAATCGAATCACGTGCTTATGCAACTGAAGTATGCAATGTAAGACTATGTTAAATGCAATCCTATGCGATATGCAACCCTAGGTCTGGTTACCAAGTCTCACAAATTATCATCAATGAGCATATAGCCCAAAAGCCATAGATGTCATACAATTCTCACTAAAATTACAATTATGAGAATATGAATAGGACATCTATTCTAGTTTTGTCGAAATTAAATGTAAGCATTCGAGTCACAAGAAGCCAGAAGGACCAGAACATTTATCCCTTTTGATGTAGCAAGTTAACATAAGTATCAGATCATAAATGCTAGGATGACCAAAATGTCACTTGCATGTAGACACACCAAACACATGAGAGGTCCATCTTATGCTAAGTATTCAGTAAGTATTCTGTCTGTAATGACCCTTGCATTTATAACTTGAGACATAAGTGTGTTGGGTATACTTGTAGTGACCCATATGTTCACTTAGCATGATGAGTATTAGTATGTACTGTAGCATGAATAGTTCAGTCTAGTAGACAAGGAGAAGAACCAACATTATTGATGTCTTTGTATAAAAGGAGTTGAGGTACACCAGACCATCCAATACAAGATGGAGGATCTTATAATGGACACCCTTCTTATAGGAATATGCCAACTTAATCGGAACTAAAGCATAGACAGAAAGGAAAGAAAAGATCATGCCCCCATTCATTACTTCTCTAGTCAGAAATGACATCATCAAGTTGCTCGAGGAGACATGATAAAGTGAAAACAAAGTAAACAAAGAAAATGCACAGCATATCAAAACAAGAATGTCATTTTGAGTTCAATTTTTTTGGGATTGATGTCAAGTGTTAGTGTCCAAAACATGTTTGAAAGAAATCTCTTCAGTAGGGTGACAACAATAGGAAGATGTAGTTAGAACGACTGGTGATTGAGGTCAAAAGAGGAATCTTCAAGATGAAGAACCTAAAGATGACTAAGCGATAGTAGACAGACATAGCCAAAATTATTGGTGACTGATGCAAGAGAGATCTTCCATAAAGGAATCTCAAAATGTGACCCAAGAAATAGTAGGCAGACACAACTAAAACAATTGGTGACTATTGCAAAAGAGATTTGATGAGTTGAATCTTGACAAAGAGTGACTCTGGTGATAGTAGGCAGACACAGCCACAATGAGTGTTGAATGTCACAAAAGAGATTCTATGAGGAGAATCTCAAAAAGAGTGACACTCGCAATAGTAGGTAGACATAGATAGAATTACTGATGACTGTCACAAAAGAGGTTCTATGAGGAGAATCTCGAAAAAGAGTGACATTGGTGACAGTAGGCAAACACAGCTAGAATGATTGGTGACTATCGCAAAAGAGACTCTATGAGGAGAATCTACTGGTGACATTAGGCAGACATAGACAAAATGACCATTGACTATCACAAAAGAGATTCTATGAGGAGAATCTCGAAAGAAGTGACACTAAAGGGGAATGCACCTAAGTTGTGACAAGACTCAATCCATAGATACATGAGCAGAAAGCGGGAAAAACAAAAAAGAAACTATATAAATAGCCAGAAGATGCACTACAAGATGGAGCATTAGAAACAAGAGGCACCTATTTCCTAGGTTTTTACCTTCTTGGCAGAAATTCTATTTTTGCTACCATGGTGCCTGTTTTTAGGTTTTCACCAATGACACTTTTTTTGTTTTTCATTTTTTTTTGTATTTTTCTCTTTTTGATTTTTCAATTTTTTGGTGTTACCAAGGTGCCTATTGCTAGGTTTTCACTAGGGTAACAATTTTTTCAAGACTTTTTCTAATTTTTATGACTTTTTTCAAGACCTATAGATATGTACCAAAAGCTACTAAGAATAGATCAATTGTAAAACTGCTTTATGTGGAGAGTTTTGATAGCTTCCTTAAGAACTTCTCCTTCAATTGTGGAAATTTGGTAGGCATTGGATCCATATACTACAATAATAATGTAAGGACCAAGCTAGTTTGGTTCAAACTTCCATTTTTGCACTCGCTAATATTGATTTTTAGGGTTCTCTCTCAGGATGAGATCACCCAGCTGGAAGTCACATGGCTTGACTTTCTGATTGTAGCTTCTTGACATTCATTGCTGATAAGCTTGCAGATGATCACCTACCACTTGTCAACGTTCATCTAGTAACACTAGCTCTTAAAGCTGAGCTATCCTATAATCTTCATTAGTAATAAGGCCTTTCATAGAGATTCTCAAGGTAGGAATCTCGACCTCTATTGGAAGCACTGTATCCACTCCATACACCAAAGAAAAAGGCATTGTACCCATTGGAGTCTGAATGCTTGTCCTATATGCCCACAAGGATAGATTAATCTAGAGGTGCTAGTCCCTCCCAAATTTGCTGACTGTGCAATGAAGGATTTTGACAATCATCTTATTGGATGCCTCAACCTAGCCATTACCCTGGGGGTAATAGATGGAAGACAAATGTTGTGTGACTTTTAATTTCTTGCATAATTCCTTGAGGTCTTTATTTTTGAATTGTCCTCCATTGTCAATAATGATTGAGGATAGTACACCATACCTGTAGATGATGTAGTTTGTGATAAAATGAGCTATAGTTTTTCCATTGGTGATTGCGAGAGGTACTGCCTCTACCCACTTTGTGAAGTAGTCTGTAGTTGTGATAATGAACATATGTCCATTAGAAGAGGTTGGGTGAATATGACCCACCAAGTTGAAGGCCCATTGTTGGAATGGCGATGTTGTAGTAGAGGGAATTAGCTCTCTGGCTAGAGCATGGATTAGATTCCTATGAAGCTAACATTGCTTGCAGGACCTAACATACTTGATAGCTTCTTGCTCCATTTTAGGCCAATAGTAACTAGCTCTAAGGATTTTTTGAGCTAGCATCAAGCCATTTGAGTGGGATTCATAGATGCCCTCATGAACATCAATTAATGTGCATTTAGACTCTTCGGGTTCTAAACACCTAAGGAGTGTTCTATCAAGACCTCTCCTATATAGATCATTTGCAATAATGACATATCGTGAAGCATTATGGAGTAGATAATGTTTCTCATTTTGGGTTAGACCTTCCAAAATGGTTTGATTATAGGGATAGGAATAGATGTGATGGTAGAAGGATGAGTCCTATCCTACAATAGAATAGATCATCTTGGAATCTACCAAGAACTCATGTCAGAGATCATTTTTAGGAATTTGTAGCAAGGAGGCCAAAGTATCCATAGCATCAATTACTTTATTATCTGCCTAAGGGATCTAGGTAGTGTAACACTTCTACCAAGAACTCATGTTAGAGATCATTTTTATGCATCTGTAGCAAGGAGGCCAAAGTAGGCATAGCATCAACTACTTTATTATCTACCTAAGGGATATGTTGGAAATTCATGTGTGCAAAATACTTCTTTAAGTCATCAACCATGCATTTGTAAGGAATTAATTTCTCATCCTTTTTTTGATACACACCATTAACCTAGTTGATTACCAACTGAGAGTCACCAAAGACTTCTACCTAATCCACTCTTTATTCATCTACAATTTGCATGCCATTGATCAAAGCCTCATATTCAACAATGTTATTTTACAAGGGAACATAATCTTGTATGCTTTGGACAATGAATATCTCTATGGTGTTATGAAGAGTAATCCAACACCAGATCCTTGTTGTGTGAAGGACCCATCGAAGACCATGATCCATGTTTGGTGTGTGAGTGTCAGGATTGACTCATTAGGGAGATCAATATTCACTGGTAGGAGACTTTCCATAGGTGCATCAGCCAGCTGATTTGTAATTGTCTATCCCTTGATAGGTTTGCATTCAACATATTGAATGTCAAACTTGCTAAATATCATAAACCACTTAAAAAACCTTCCTATGAGAGCTGCCTTAATGAGAAAGTACTTTAGTGGATCTATTTTAGCCATGAGCTGCATAGTGTGGGGAAGCATGTAGTGTCTCAACTTCTAGGAAACAAAGATGACTGCCAAGCAAGCTTTCTTAATAATGTTTTAGTTCTTCTTATAAGAGATCAATGTGTGACTCAAGCAATAAATAGATCTTTCTTTGTTGTCATTGTCTTCCTAAGCCAATAGTATTCCTAGAGATGTTTCTCTTGCTAAAATATACAAAAGAAAAGGCTTCCCTTGGATAGGAGGCATCAGGATTGGTAGATTAACAAGATATTATTTGATCTACATTAAGCTTTTCTCACAATCCTAGCTCCAATTGAATTTCACACGCTTGTGTAAGGTCTTTGTGAAGGGTTGTGATCTATCAACCAACTATGAGATAAACCTACAAATAGATTGCAGTCTTCCTTGTAGACCTCTCATTTGGCTGATGTGTCGAGGTGATGGCATATCCATTATTTCTTATACTTTCTTTGGATCCACCTCAATTCCTTTTGTAGACATGGTGTATCCTAGCAACTTTCCTAATGTGACACCAAATGTGCATTTCTTAGGATTAAGCTGAAGACTGAACTTTTCCATGTGATCTAGGATGGGTCCCAAATCTTGCAAATGAGTATTGTGTTTAGCACTTTTGACCAAGGTATCATCCACGTAGTCCTCCATGCTCTTATGCATCATGTCATGGAAAATTATAGTTACTACTCTCTGATAAGTTGCACTAGCATATTAAAATTTGAATGGCATTACATTCCAGCAAAAGGTTCCCCATGCACATGTGAATGCAATTTTCTCCTGGTCTTCTGGCACAATTTTTATTTGATTGTAACTAGAAAACCCATCTATAAATGAGTACATCTCATAACCTACCATTATGTCCACTATCATATCAATGTTAGAAAGTGGAAAGTCATCCTTTGGACATGCTAAGTTGAGATCATGAAAGTCAGTGCAAACCCTAATAGATTTATCATGCTTGGTAACTAGAATAATATTGGATATCCATTCAACATAATCAATTGTGTGGATGAAACCAACTTTTAGAATCTTCTCCAGTTCTGCTTTGACGAGCAATGCAATGTGAGGATACATTTTTTGAAGTTTCTGTTTAACTAGTTTGATGCCTAGTGCAATGGATAAGTGATGCATGATAAGATTAGGATCTAGTCTTGGCATGTTAGAATATGTCCAAGAAAAATTTATCTTCTTATCTTAGAAAAAGGCAATGAATTCTTCCTTTTCTTTAGGAGACAATAACTGTGCTAGATGTATCATATGAGGATGTTCATCTATACCTAGGTTGATTGGTTGTGTTAACTCTATCAACACTGATGATCTCTCTTGAAATTGACTTGGAAGTGCATCAAATATCTCATCTGCAGGTGCTTGAAAGAGGTTTTCACCTTTGGATACATCTTTTGTTTTTACTTTTTTGGGTTTCAACACTACCACAATGTGGTTTTCACCATTAGAACTTTTGCATTTATTCTTTTTAATTTTATGACTAAGATATTTGATGTCAACTTTAGTCATGTTGATGCTCTATTCATTGTTGGAAGATGTTAGAGGTTCACCGATGTTTAGGTACCAGGCAAGAGCATAGTCATTTGGAAATGTGGGGACTTCACTAGATGCATTAGGGTTCCAATCTATAAGCTCAAGATGTGTGAGTGAAAGAGTAGTGATGGTTTTGATTGTGTTCACAATATAGTCATTAAGTGCTTGGACAAAAAATTTGAGACCTATAGTGACTTTGTCCATAGGTGTGTTCGAATGCATTTGAGAACTAATGTCAGTGATTGATGACTCTAGGAAACTAGTTTGACCAGTCCCATCTGACCTAACCCTAGATGTTTCAACCACTTCGATTTGGTTTTCATAGACATTAACTTGGTCAATGGCTTTATCAGTAGTCACTTCTAAAAGAAAGTCAAACTCATATTCCTTAGAATGAGTGCTACATGGTGAGAGACTATAGAACTCCCCAACAGTGATAGGGACATACTCACCTTCATCATCTGGATTCTTACAAAAATACTCAATATGTAACGATTGACTAGACTCTACCCTTTTTGAATGAGCTTTGGGTTGATTAGTATTGTCCTCAAAAGAATCACTAGTATCATCCACAATGCTAACATGTGGCAAAAAGTCATATGGTTCAGCAAAGAATTTAGTGGGATTGTGAGGAATTTAGTGGGATCCTCATCATTAGTTTATTCCTCTTGAGTATCTAACTCACCTTGTGACTAATTTCTAGATGAACTTTCAAGTTCTGGTATGAATTTGTTAGCTCCCAAATGGAAAGGAACCTTCTTAAATCCTAGACTAGTTGTATCACTGTTGCTTCGAGTTATTTCCTTGATAAGATCAACTAGGCTATTGTTATTGCACCCAATAGGGCCAGTTCCCTTGTAGGAAAAATGTTTAATGATCGAAAACCAAGCCCATATTTCTCAAGAGTAATTTCTCGAGCTTGGTCTATTTAGTCTACTAGAGTCTCTTCTCTATAAAGCCATACAACAATGGCTCTATTTTCACTTTCATCCTCTAGGGGAATTGTAGCCTTGATAAAAGTGCCATTATACTTGGTTTGAGGTGTTAACACAAATGGCTTCTTTTCCTTTAAGGGTCTCCCATAATGAGAAGGATACTTTGGAAGAGATGTTAATGACAACACTAGTTCAATATGGTACTCTCCCATGCTAGTTTCTTTCAATTTGAATGACTACTCAATTTGTTTCAGCCTATTGTCATGATAATCAGTGGATTCCTGGTTAGCAGGGATGAAAGTTTTAGCAGCTTTGAGCATATTGCAGGTATAGCTAGTAGTGGTGGGAATAGTAACTTCAGAGCCATGAAATAGGAATTTTATGCATTGGTGATATGTGGATGGCACAACATGCATCTCATGTATCCATGGCCATCCTAACAGAATGTTATAAGCCAAGGGAATGTCGAGCACCTAACAGGTGACATCCCTTTCTATAGGATTTAAACGAATGGGTAAGACCACAAGACCTAGAGACTTCCATTCAACTTTTTCATACACTTTGATAGTGATCTTGCATTGAGGATCAATAGAGTCCTTAGAATAATTCAATTATCAAAGTAAAGCATTAGAGACAATGTTTAGGCCAGCACCATTATCGATGAGTACCCAACGAACATGTGTTTGATGTATCATAACCTCGATGTGTAGAGGTTGATTGTGTGGGTGACTCAGTGAGTTATCATTCTCCTCAAAGAAGGTCATAAGATAAGGTGAGGTCAGGTGACCTACCATGGATAGAAATTTCTCAAAATCAAGATCTTGAGGAACATTTTCTTTAGTGAGGGATTTGTCCAGAATCTGCTTGTGAGCAGGCAAGATTTTAAGTAGCTCAAAGATGGAGTTTTGAGCATTAGTTCATTTGAATTGATTGAGAACACTATAATTGGTTGCTATTGAGTTTGTTCTGAGTTTTGCACCTTTTTCCAAATGGACCAGCAAGGACTTTGTCTTTATGTTGTTTAGGATCGGGAGTAGAAGGCATAGGGCCTTTGAGCACTAGCTTGGTGCAAGAGTGGGTAATAGCATTCACATTATGTCACGAAGATGTGTTATCCATTGTGTTGGAAGTAGGGCCTCTCAAGAAAAATGGTTTCTTGGGTTTATTGTTATCTTGTTTTCCCTTAATGATAATGACATCGCAATATTCAAAATCCATAGGTTCAACCATGTTGATCACATTATCATTATTGGAGTATGCATAGTTGACCTTGTTTTTGGGCTATGGTTTTGAACTCTCCCTTTTTTCATAGGCCAAGAAAGGCTCTTTGAAGGCCTTGTGATCCGAGTTCTTGTTATGTCCATCGACCACAAGGTCACTAGCATCAATCATGTCCTAGGCTTTATGGCGCAAGTTTATGCAATTGCTACTTTTGTGTCCCTTATTTTGGTTATACTCATAGAATGAGGTTTCATTCCACCATGGTGGGCATGGTTGTGGATCATAGGGACAAGGGTTGTTTAGTGATTAAATAAGCTTATGTTGTAGCAATGTTTTGTAAACCACATCCAAAGGTTCACCCAAGGGTTTATACTCTTGCTTAGGGCATGTGGCCCATGAGTTTCTTTGTTTGTTCCTGGATGTCTTGTTTCCAAGAGGAGGTTTCTTAGAATTTTTGGCTGCATTGAGACCATGTGTGAGACTAAATACTACTTTACTAGGTTTGGGAGTGACATTTTCAACAACGCCATCATGTACAATTTCTCAGTTCTTGTTGACATATTTGGTTTTATCCTTGTTGGAGGTGGAACCTTGTTTTGTGTGCTTCTAAAGAGTGATTTCACCTTTCTTGACCATAAATTCCTTGATATGGATAGCCTGTGTGATCATGTCTTCAAAGGTACACGTACCTTGAGTTGGACTCTATACCTAAAATTAGGTAGGAGATTATTAGTGAAGATGTCAATCTTTTTTGCTTATGGAATTTTGCATGAATATTTAGAGTGTAGTTGTCTCTACCGTTGGAGGAATGTGAGAAAGGGTTTTCCAACTTTCTGCTTAAGGTTGCATAGATCTCAAATGTTGACAGGGTGTTGAATGTTATGAGAATACTACTCGACAAAGAAGTTGGCAATTTTTTCAAATGTCTTGATACCGAGAGGTAAGTGTGAGAACCACTCTAGAGCCAGACCACCTACTCTTCTGGGGAATAAACACGTGAGGTATGTCTGGTTGTGTATAAACTCCATAGACAAAGAACCAAATTCCTACAAGTGATCTTGGGGATCAGTGGTGCCAAAGTACTTGTTGTACTTAGGTAGCTCTACACCTCATGGGAAAGGAGGAATGTTTATGCTCTTGTCAAATGGAAATGGACAAGGAGCATCTAATGTTTATGTTTCTGTGAGTTTCTCTTTCTCATGCATTATCTGAGCCAATTGGTCTTGCATAATTTTTAGTTGTTTTTGAAGTTTGGATGTTTTGGTTTCCTCTTCAGGTGTGATGATGGTTTCCACATTGAAGTGAGAGGATAGCTTAGCTCCCTCTTGGGAGAGTTTGAGAAAGTACTTTTCTTTCTCTTTGTTGAGTAGAATTCCCATGACCTTTTGAAAGTTTTTATCTCTTTCAAATTTTTCTATGTGTTTAGGGAGTATTTCCACCTCTTCTTTTTCCTCATCAGTGTCAAGGTCTTTTTCCTTCTCTTTGTCATTCCTAGGTGGTTCTTGATGTCTGCTATGACTACTACATTCATGGTCATGATCAGCCATTGTAGGAACGTGTTCAATTTTAGTACATTGTGATTTGAAAGGTCCTTTGAAAAGGAAGTCAGACATTGTGTTTGGAGATACAAGACCTCTACTTGTCTTAGGATCCTCTTGGTACAAAGAATTCCTAGTTTGTTTCAGGTTTATGGAAAATATTTGCTAGACTTGAGGTGACCTGATGGGTGAGGGAGATCGTGAAGATGCCTCACTAGAAAAACTAGATGTAGACTATGTAACAAAAGGTAAGTGACCTTTTCCATGATTAGGACCCCTAGCACAACCTAAGTCTAAGAGGATAAAACATGTTGTCACTTCTTGTTGCGATAATCATAAACAAGGACAAGAAGCAAGAACCTAGACAAGGGCCACACTAAAGCTTAGTCTCTATAGGACAAGAGAAGACTGTTGTATACTAAGGCACAAGTAATCTGATTTGAAGGCTAGAATAGCCAAAGGTTATGACTATCGTAACATGGAGTATGGCAAGCACTAAAGAACGAGAATTTAGAGAACTAAATGACAAGACTAGTCAAAGCGTAGATCACAAATCTTTAGTTAAGCTAAATGCCACTGTTCAAGATTGTGTATAGATAGAGAAAGGACAACACAATGCAGGCAATAGATTGGACATAGATTGGTTGAACAAGCTAATTTTTCAGTTCTAGGACAAGGTCTCGTGTGAAGATCTTTTAGGGTCCAGGTGAGAATGTTTACCAGGTAGTGCAAAGACTTAGAATAACAATTTAAACTCGCACGAAGAATTGCTATGACTCATGTGAAGAAGTGATAGGACCAACAAAGATAGTTGGCAAGATCTCACATGGGCATACACAAGTTCTCATGTGAAGACCTGAACTAGCTCATGCAAAAAAGTGATTTGTGGCGCAAAGAAATGCAAGATTATGCGCAAAATTTAGAACCAGACCGACAATAGAGTTGGATTTTTGAAGAGATTTTCAATAGTTTTGAATAGTTTTTGATAGATTGTAGGTTTTTTTGACTGATAATAGGCAAAATGTAGGTTGATTTTTAGATTTGTGAAAGTGGTGTTGAGTTTCAAATAAGACAAAGTATTTTCAATAGGATGTAGGAAGCAAGCAGTAGTCAAATACAATCCAACTGAGGGCAAAGCAACTCAGAGGGACAAGGGAGTCTTGACTCTTTAGTTTTTTTTATCAAGTTTGGACATGTTGAAGACTTGATAACAAACATGCTTTATCCCTAGAAATAGAAAATGGTAGAGAAGGAAAAACCTTTGTCCCATTTCTTATGCGCATGCATGTACCTCACACAACCATGTCACCCCTTAGAGGGCACCCATGTTTTTGGGGTATTCAAAGGACTCAATAGTATACTCTAAATGAGTACCCTTGTAGGGGAAAAGCATATATACCATCTTCCAATGTCCAGTAGCATGCTTATGGTGTGTTCTATAGGAAAGATTCTTTCCCCTCCTTGCACAAAGATTATGCCTCCTTTCGAAGGTGAACTAGGTAGCTTCTAACTAAGAGGTTTTTACTTGGCTTTGGTCGTATTAATTATTAGTGGCTCCACAAGTAGAGTTGAGACCAGCAGCCCACACTAGCATTTGAGACTGCACACACTTGCTTAGAAAGACTGGGGCTAGCACTGACTAGTGCAAAAAATAGAGCTTCCCCTTGATAAGGGATATCAAGAATCAAGAGAAAGAAATTAATCTGGCTTTGGAGTCTTTTTCTCTACAAAGCATCTTGATTATAGTGAGTTAGAATCTTCAGCAAAAGGAGTGTGCTCACTTGGGTCATTCTCGGAGGTTGGATCACTCTGGTAGGCCCTCTAAAGGATTGACTCAGACTGGTGGTTCAAAAGCAAGGGTAAAAGTTTTTGATTTTCCTCAAGGGGAAAGAGCATACTCCTCTATCTTACTTTCTCACCCAATCACACAGAATAGGTTAATTACTAACTTAGCTTAATCAAACCAGACTTGTCCTTTCTCAAGATTTTGATTCCCTAAAAGGAAACCATCATCCCTTCATAGAAAAAGATCCATACCAGAGAACCACTAAGCTCATTGACTTCTTCAAAATTCCATCTTTCAAAAGCGTCTAGGTTTTTGATTCACCCTTGGTCATGACCTCCAAGTGGTGAAGAGCATAATCCCCTATTCTTTTGTCTTGCACCCTAAGAAGTTCAGAAGCCCTAATTAGTCTATGTTTTGAAAGCAAGAAAGAAAACATGATGTTTTGTGGGTTTTTAAAGTAGTCTTCAACAAATTTATCTTTGGCAATCATCTTGCAAACAAAGAGTCAATTCATGTTTGAGTGGGTTTTGTAAGGAATCTTTGACAAATGTCTTGCAAACAACAGTTAAGCTGCAAAAAACTAGAGAAATAAAACAATAGAGATTTAGAGAAAAACATGTTAGGATAATTAAACAAATAGGATGCTAAGAAAATGATAAAATTAAACTTGCTATTGCAAAATTTTGTGTAAAATCCTATGTAGGGCCATGGGAAATCTTTCACCATCCTACATGAGAAAATGAGGTTATGCGTGAAGACTTGTGCAATTAGGCACTTTCTTGCATGAGAACATTTTCAAACTTGTGCGAAACCTTTCAAATCTTTGCATGAAAATGGAATTTCTCGCACGAAAAATTTCAGAATCTATATAGAATAGTACAGATAGAATGCTAAAATAATAGAAAAAAATACAGATGAGGCTAGATAAATTGATTTTCTTTGCCCCATAGTGGGCACCATAAATGTGTGTGTAAACGTGGCCTCAGTTTAACACACACACTTCAACACAGTCCTTATATGCAAATTTATCCTGAAATGAAAATGAGATTGTTCACCCAAGAGGAGTCCTACAAGATGATCCGTTGCCTTCTATCTAGGTAGATTTTACCTACTTATGCTCTTTGATTTTAGGTACAGGTAATCAGACCATTCTAGAACAAAGATTTTTAAGATGATTAATCTATATGAACATGAAAGTAATCTAAATGGTATTACACAATTAAGCTATTATCATATGTAATAATTTTAACTAAATGTATGCAATATTAAATCTAAATGATATTAAGCTAAGAAATGAAAGTCTATAGAAATAAAATAAGCTTAGATGAGTATGCAATTTAATAGAAATTTGATAGCAATTCACTCCAACCTCTGTAACGATAAATTATGAGTCCCTTAAATAGAATCTAGGAATTGATCAATGGTGAAGATCAATTCAAATGAACGGTTGAGATCAAGAGGAGATTCAGTTAGAATGCAAACTTCCTTAAGAAAATGGAGTTAACTGAGCTTTCCATGAGCGAAATAAGCAATTAATAGATTTCATTCCTTGTCGAATTCTTGTTAACTAAAGTGTTTCCCTTTTTGAATTGAAGAGAAGATTTTGTAGGTATTATTTAATTTAATAAGTGAGACATGACCTCATAAATGCCTTTTTCATATAGTTGAATATTCTAATTCAATTAATTAAAGTAGGCATAATTATTAAATTAAATATTTTAATTCCTTAGTACATTAGCCTTAGGATATAATTTAATTTAATTAAAGTATAAATAATTCAAATTAAATTAAATCTTAATCAATAGGTTTAATGCGACTAATATGAGTCAATAGTTTAGGAATTACACAAAGAGTATGATGAATGTAGATTTAGGGTTTTCTACATTCGATGATTAAGTCAAGTAGTGAGTTAGCAGAATAAGGATTGCCTAGTGACATAGGACTTAGGATTGATTGAAATAGACCAGAATTGGTGATCATGAGAATGGGCTAATTTTGGGGTATTACAAATAGAAAAAACCTCAGATGCTCCTACATCAGACTCCCCAAGAAAATAGAAAAACGTGTCACACATTTTGATTCCAAAAGAAAATGCTACTCTAATCTTGATCTTCACCAAAAGTTTCCACTCCATCAAGGATAAAAGATCAAATATGAAAATCAACCATCTGTGCTTCATCCACCCAAAAATTAGAATCTCATATAACCGATGAACATACTCACTCATAGGGATTAACTAAAAATCATAATGCTCTAGAAGTAACCTATGCAACTTATCATCACAAACATCCATAATAACATCCTCATACATGAAAACTAGATCAATAACAATATCCAAATCACAAACCCAATCAGCAACAACATATGAACTCGGATCCAAAATAGAAGCATCATATAAATCTATAATAGAAATAGTATGCATATGCACTTCTTTAGCAACATATAAATTAGAAACACCATCAAAATCGATATCAGTAGCAACATCCATATCTTTCAGTATCTTAGTAGCAACATATAAGTTCAGATCCATATCAACAACAACAACATCATGTAAATCCAACTCAATAACATCTTTGAAACCCTTAACCACATTACTAGCAAGTAAATCCATCTTCTTACCATAGGCAAAATCCTGGTCAATAACATCCATAACAGGAGGAACATATAACTCCAGCTCAACATATAAATCCTCAAGCACATCTATATCAACATTAACATCATCTTGAATAATGGAAACTTCCAATTCCTCACCAACATAAGTGAAATTCTCCTCCTCATAAATCTCATTTTGCACAACAAGATGTCTTGCAATTTCCATGCTAGATCTATCCATCTTCTATCTCATCAATTCCAACAAAATCCTCATGTACTTCCATGATCTATCTTCTTCTCTTAATCTTTTTAACTAACTAAACAATCTTCTTTCTAATCCTTAGATGCTAACTCAAATCATACTCTTCCAAATCATCAATCCTTTCATGTAATTCATCCCAAAATGAATCATACACATTGCTCTCAACATCATCAAGATATCTTCTTTCATTTTTCTCTAATTCAATAGTTTTAACTCTGGCTGTGATTTTCCTCAACATGTCAAATAACTTTGGATCAACATCTCCCTTTCCATGAACCATATTTTCACAAACAAATAAAGATCAAATGGTGAGTGCTCTACAAGTATAGGCCAAATTTGTAGATTTTTCACCCTAGACGAAATTTATCAATGATCTAGGACTTCCAAAATTAAACTCTTCTTTGAGAGATGATCTATTTGACACTCAGGAATATTGATCTTTGATACCATCTGATGAATGATGTAACGTGTACTCCTAGTTGAATTTTTTGATTGTATTGCTAGGTTCTTTTAGGCCAATTTTTTTATTATGTTTTATGATTATTGGTACTTGGTTACTAGATTTGATTAAATGTTAAATTAGACTCAGTTAATTTATGTGATGAGTTATTTAGTTATTTAATGTATTCATGATTACTTTTTTTATGATGATATATGTATGTTCAGTTAGTGATTTCACTTATCTCATGATGATAGTAGATGAAATTTTTATATGTAGTTATATGGTTACTTACCCCATAATTGCATGTGTATAGTGTACCTATCTATTTTATCTTATGATTGACATGCCTGATGTGGTTGAGGGAGGGAGTCATAATCATCTACTAGTCAGGATCTACATGATGTACCATTCCCTACCATTGATTGTTTCGTTTGGAATATATGAGTATGTACATGCATGGATTTTATGTAGATTGTAGTTATTGGGTATCGATTTCCCTGAATTGCCAGGATGAGTGTACCCTATCGCAATATCTCAATGATATAAGTGGGGAGATAATTCTTGACTCCAAATCCTAACCTAAGCTAATTGTCCTAGAAAGTAAGAAAAGTATCTGAATTGTTTAGCTATCTAAATTTATCAAGTGACATGAATTCATGACTCTGACCCTAGAGTTTGATTATGTTCTTTGTTTCAGTTGAGTTTTATTTTGGTCTTGTGGGTTTGTTGTTATTTTCAATTATAATTAAATCAAATTAAAAGATGATTTAATAAAAAATTTATTAAGAAAATTTAATATTTAATTATATTTGATTAATTGAAATTAGTTAAATAAAAGAATTAAATTTAAAAATTTGACTAAAGTTCTAATTTTGACATTTTATATTTATTTAATTTAATAATTTATTTAGGATTTTAAATTTTGAATAATAAACTCTAAATACTATTATTATTTACATTAATAAATTGTAATGCCCTGCCAAGGGATCCAAAGAATTTCACTAAGTTTGTCAAACAAATTTTTTTTTTAAGCATAAAAGATAAACCATGCATAACATTCACAGAAGCAATAGTAACATCCAACTAAAAGTAAACATAACATAACAGATTACATTCTTTAAAGATCCCTTAACGTTGTATCACATCTAAATTAACTATTCATCTAACATCACATTCTTATGTAATAACAATGATACATTCAACATTCTTAAACAATATACAAGTGTCCTTTCATAATTACATTTTAGATTGCTCAATCATCCACCATACATATCAAAGGGTATGAAAAGCTTAAAAGAACATACATCTATGTAAATAAAGTACATCATCATCCAATATTAATCCATGATATAGTAAATGAAACCACATGTCATACATGATACATCATCATCATAAAGATATAAACATCCATCACAAAATATAATCATATATCACACACATAAATAACTAAGTGCACGGTTCCTCCCAACTGTAAATAGCATCATTAGACCATCGTGGATCCTAGCCATCCCTCTGTGCATAACATTCCAAAGCACTGAAGAGATCATCGGTATTAACATAGTAGGAATGTCACTCCTGAAACATCCTACTAACATGCAAAGTAAAGCATAGGATACCATCATGCAAATCATCAATATAAGAAACATACTAATAAATACAACCATCATAAGGTATATCATTTATCATAATGATCCAAGATCATAATGAAGATAAATACCAACAAAGAAAGCATCAGCCACGGTGTCTCAGACGGATCTCAAATGATAAGAGTGAAAAAACACTACCACCTGACCATGTGGAACCTAAGTGGTTCACTCCCATCGTGCTGAGGAGATAATCTCAAGTCCCAAACAGGCTATCAAAACCTCAAAGCATAAATCTCTATAGTCTAGGAATCCTAAAAGTATACTAACTCAAAGGTTCCATCACACAAAACCGACATCTAATTCCCAGAGGCACACAATAACATGTAGGAAACCTACTCTGTCAGCACGAAAGTGTCATCGCATTTATCACGTACAAGTTACCCTGGTAGTTAGCTAAACTCCATGGGTCCATTCTGATCTCATGCAGCCACTAGTATCCTCTCATACTGACGAGGGATACTACAGAATGCATGGTCGCAACCATGCGTTCTCACTACTCCCATCCTAGCCTATACAAGCGCTCAAGGCATGGGCCAGAACATCAAAACAATTATCTGTTTAGGTTCATTTAATCCGCATTTAGTGTGTAAATGTTATCACTTATTAACCAAACTTACAATGAGTTACCCTGGCAGCCACTTAGGGCCCCGACCCCCATTGAAAGGCACTTCCCAACACTACAAGTAGATTACCTACCCTAAGCTCATGGAATCATAAAATCACCACAGTCCTGTACAAGCGACTGTAAATAAAATTCAAAAGATAATCCATAAAAAGAATCATCAAATATCCATGATAAAAGAATCAAATATCCACAATAAGAATCATCAAATCTCCAAGATAAAAATCATCAAATCTCCATGAGCATCTGAAAAAGCATCCATAGAAAATCATGACCACAACAATTCTCTATTGGCAACTGAAGGCATCACTGATAATCATAAGTATCCATTGGTTCTCAATAACCAAAATATATCTCAAAATGAATCCTAATATTCATTGGTTCTCAACAAGCAACAAAGAATATTTCAAAATCACATTGATCGAAGACCCCCAAAAATGGTTGAGTCAAACATGTCACAACATGACATCATCAAGAAATAAATCAACACTTTAGTCCCATCATGGCGACTAGAAAACAACTAGGGATAACTGACGATGACTCAAAAATGATTAGCTCAAGTGTATCTCAGCTTCACACATGAAGACTGATGAACAATAACAATCAGTAAATACAAACATTTCATAGAGAATACAATAACATTACCATGGTTGGGCTTATAAAGATCGAGACCAAATAAGATCAACATGCCAACACATCTCACAACCCCCAAGCCTCTAGTAACAACCTAGAACTGGTCAACACTAGTCAACCCAAAATCCAAAACAAGAAGCATATAGAATACATGATGCAAAAACATGTTTTGGTTTACTAAATTCACATAGTTGAATAATATGTAGGGGTTTCCAATTTTTTGTTTGCAAGTATACTTCAAGTGTCTAAGTTTCATCATTTGACCTACAAGTCAACCCATTGTCCTCGATAGCATTATTCTTTCGTTATTAAGAATTTCATTCTAAGAACAACTTAAGGATAAATATTCACTAAACTGATCATCATTGACCTTTAATTAACTTGTTCTCTTTATTTAACTAAGATCCATATTCTAATTGATTAACCCTTCTTTAATGTTACTTCTATATTTCAACATAATCAAAGGATCATTATTCATTTATAAAAGAACCAATTATCAATCTTTGACTAAGAAGATTATAACTTAACTAAAATGATCAATTTAATTTACCAATTAACATAGGTACACCATCCATGACCTATTAACATCTAATAGTTTCTAATTTAGTATTACTAAGTGTCACCATTAAAACATCTAAGGTTATTATTCAAGTCATGAGAGTACGACTTATCAACTTCGATGTAAATACTTCACAACTTTGCTAGATGAATCAATATTAGCATATCAATTAAAACTCTATTACATAACTTGATTATTAATTAAATCTAATTAACTCTAATTAATTTAATTAATAATTACATATCCAAGGCAATGTTCCAATTAATATCAGTTGACTACTAACTATAACTTGTAAGTTAAAAGTCAACTATAACTCAAATCTCCAATATTCATATTAATAGAAAGTTATAGGAAAACTATAATGACCACATAGTCTTTCTTATATGAATACTAATGTTTCCTTAATTGATCCATATTATCAATTTTCATTTAGAACATTATACTATTATTTATTAATAATTTGCTAGGCCCAACAAACATTAATAAATAACAAACTCATCACAACTATAAATAATCGATCTAGAGAACCCTTACACAAACTTCATTAGCTAACTCTAAATACCATTAAGGTATATCAATAATACATAATGTATTAATTATAACAATAATTCAAATCGTGGTTATGTTATAACAAGGTCAAGATGTAACAACGACCCGTTGTCCAATAACAATAAAATTTGAGTCACTTATCTTAAATCATCTTCATAACATAAAATTACCATCTAAATTATTTGATAATTAAAAGTCAACCATTTTCTAATCCCTTAATATTAATAATTCAATATTTCTTTCTGATTATTAATTGGAAAATTGACATTTCATATACAACAGTTATCAACATGGACATTTATCAATTAATGGATATATTAATACCCAATAAATAACAATTTGAATCATAATCTAACTTATTATTAATAATAACTCATCAATAATTGATAAATTAAAACTAAATAATTAATACAAAATAACATATATCATTATATATATATATATATATATATATATATATATATATATATATGTATGTATATATAAACTTACAAACAACACTTTTAAATTATTAAAACTTTACAATAATAAAATATACTACCAATTGAATCATTATTTTGAGCGATGTGAAACTGCGCAGGCTTTATAAGTCATGCAGCTGGTCTAGCATCACAGGTACTCTACGTCAGCATAGGTACACTGCGGATGGTGCAGATGATGTCAGAGACAAGTGGAGGGTGGCAGGTACCCACGAGGTACCCTGAGCATTCATGCGACTTAAATCACTGTACGAGGATTATGCCACTGACTACAATAAATGAAGGCCGCGCGGTCAGTAAAATTGGCATGGCATGGCTTATTTTAAACTCGCCCCCACATCACAGTAGATACAGTCATGTGTGGGGTCGATAACCACCGCCATGGAAAGATGGTGAGTGGGAGATGGGGTGGGGTTAAACCCGCCCCCCGCCCCCCCCCCCCCCCCCCCCCCCCCCCCAAAATTTATTTAATTCTTATTTTATATAACATTTTTCCCATAAATCGTTCATCAATGTGCGATTCAAATTAATATATTTCTTCCAATGCGGTTATATACATATATGTATATATGTGTATATATATATGTAGTTTATCAATCAACTTTATAGCATTTAAATATATATATATATATATATATGTATATATATTATATATATACATGCTTGTGTGCAGACTTGTAACATAAAAGTATATCTATAAAATAGAAGGGGCTTTCTAATTCCTTAAATCTTTGTTCTCTAAGTTTATCCAATAATTCTTCTAATAGGTATGACTATCAATCTGAAATCATTTTCAAGTCTATTTCAATTTGATTCTAAATCGAACCCAAACCCATTTGGATCTAATTTCTTCTTTAATTGGATCTAGGGTTTTTCTATTGTTTTCTTCTCAACCAATAAAATATCTAGATTCCAATTTAATTGTAGATTCAATCAAAAAGAGTATTCAGACACATACAATAGACATGATGAAGACAGGAAGAGAAATAGTGCAAAGAGAATATGTTAATATCACGAGTGCACCTGGACACTGATGCTAATCCGTCATGCCTCAGAAGTCCATAGAGAATCCCTTCCTTCTCCATCGCTGCAATTCCTCCATGACCCAAGCCAACCAAATCCTCCAAGTGACTAGAAGTGCTCGAAGAAGCATAAGAGTATGTAGAAACATATGAGCATGTAGAAGCATATGAGCTTCTCAAATGTATGTAAGCTTTGAAGCTTCCATTTTAGCTTGAGGCTTGTAGCTTCCATTAAGCTTTCATTTAAGCTTGTAGCTTCCATTTAGCTTGTCCAAACACACTAGGAGAGCCTCATTTAAAGGCCTCTAAGATGCATCTAGAGTGTCTCTAGAAACAACTAGAAGATAAGCATGACAACCAAGCATGGGTCTTCTCCAACCTTCTAGATGAGTCTTAAGGTTGTAGACACCATGTGCTCAAATAAAATATGCTAACTCCTAAGTGTAGACAACTTGTGCATTCTTAGAGTGCAAACTTCCGTGTTGTCTACATGACAACTTTTGAGAATTTGCAAACTCCTAAATATTAAAATAATGCACAATAATTAATATAATATTTACTTTACTCTTTCCAATTTTATTTATTTATTTATTAAGTCTCATGCACTAACTTTAATAATTCCACTTTTCAATCTTAATATATTTATATTTTAATAATTTTTAAAATATATTTTCCACTTTTAAATTTCATTTTCCAAAACTTAATTGCTAAAATATTTATTAGCTTTAATAATATTATTATTTAGTCATTTATTTAAAAATGAACTTGAAATATATTATTATTAAAATAAATATTGTCACATTTCAAATTTAAACTTTTAACTTTTATCTTCACATTTAATTATTTTATTTAATTAATTTTTCAATTAATTAAATAAAATAAATATTAAAATACCATATTAATTTTTTATTTAATTAAACTATTAATTAAATCTTTTAATTAGGCTTAATTAATAGAAAATACATCAAAGACTCACAAGGTAAAAATACGAAAATCCATCATAGCCAAAATGCATACAAAATCAAACCAATGGTTTAAATCACAAATTACGTCATCTGACGCATTTGGAGGGTACTCAACTTGAATACTTGTCCTAATTTTCCAATTAGAACAAATGGCTTAAAAGGTTAGGATTTGGACTTGAGAATTTATCTCCCCTCTCTTATCATTGAGATAATATGATAGGGTACACTCATCCTGGCAAATTCAGGGAAGTCGATACCCAGTACCTGCAACCTACATAAAAACCATGCATGTACAAGCACAAAATATACTAAACTAAACATGCAATGGCAGGAAGTGGTACATCGTGTAGATCCTGACTAGTAGATGACTATGACTCCCTTCCTTAACCACATCAGACATGCCATACAAAAGCAAACACCCAAAGTAAACACACACACCATACACATGCAAGTATGGGGTAAGTATCCATAAGAAAACACATATGATAATAAATTATCTTACTAATCATCATTAATAACTGAAAGCAATGTAATAATCATCATCAATAATTGCAAACACTAAAAATAATCATCGTGCATACATTAAATGTAGAGTCTAAGTAATCTCATCACATAATAAACTGAATCCATAGCACAATATCTGTTAATCTCAACACATTGTTGCTAACCAACAACATAAAACTAGCTCTAAAAGAGTTTAGCAATGATAACAAAATGCGAACTAGGGGCAGGCACTACATAAATATTATATTAGAAGTGTCTCATGACTTAATAAGAGAGAGAAAGTATTAATTTAATAAATTTATTTTAATTAAATTACAAAAAGCTTATGCATGAAAATTAAAATATAATAAAACAATAAAGGAAAAGGGTGCTTGCATGATTGTACAATCGAAGCCTTGATTTTGGGAAAAGCTCTTTATTAGAGATTTAGAGTTCATTTCTCGATCACACAAGTTTGGATGAGCCAATTTTCAAAAAGAGGGTTTTCAAAGGAAAAAGAAGATTCTTGCATGTTTATGCATTCGTTGTTTTAGCATTAGATCTAGGTAGGATCTTGTGAGTTTGTGTAGTAGTTTCTCATTCTTCAAATTCCTATCTTCTTTATGTCTATAAATTTGTTTTTGAAATGAAGATTGAAACCCTTGTCTGGTTTATTTATTGTTCTTCATTTCAGATATCCTCTGTAAATGAATTTAATAACTAAAACCCATGTTTGTTAAATTTCCTATTTTATAATTGTATGTTTTGGGGTTTTGAAAATTAGATTTCTTGACAATCGGGATGAGGTTTGAGAAGGGATACTAGAAATTGGAATCAATAAATTTGACTATTTTAATTTCCTTTCCCTCCTAAATCTATGGTAACTTTTTGATATGTAATAATAATAATATAATTACATAATAATTGGTAATTACTATGTAATTACCATATTTAATATAATAAAAGAAATTCAAAATAATTTGAAACAACATCTTACAGGAGGGGACATTTTTTGTTTTATTTTAAAAAATCAATTATATAAATTAGGTGGACAGGGGCCACCACCCCCTAGCTCCACACCATCCCAGTTCCCTTTCTCTCTGACAATGGTCTTGTTATTGACATTGCACAACATGTATTGCTGCAATAGTAGTAGTACTATGTAATTGCAACATATTTCCACATTATATGATATTCTGTTCAAGCTTCTGGGTGAGATTGTGTGAGATCTTTATTAGCATCAATGTTTCAGATCATACTAAATGATCCATCATCCTGATGATGGATCATTGAGTATGATCTGAAATGTTGAGGATGATGGATCATTGAGTATGATCTAAAACATTGATGCTAATAAAGATCTCACACAATCTCACCAGGATGATGGATCATTGAGTATGATCTGAAATGTTGATGCTAATAAAGATCTCACACAATCTCACACAGAAGCTTGAACATAGTACTATGTACTGCTATTGCGGCAGCGCTACTAGTTGGTTGACAGGCCATTATAAACACCCTTTTTAATATGTAATTTTTAAAAATAGTTATTTTTTTAAATTTTAAATAATTTAATAAATATTTTTAAAAATATTAATTTTTTATTATTTGGTAAATACAAAATGTAATTTCATAATAATAATTATTTTAATAGTTATTTTATTAATAATTTAATGTGTTATTTTATTAATTAAAAAAAAAATTCTATTATCTTTAATAATTTAATGTTTATTGATTTCAATTTTAATAATATAACAACTAACATAGGATATTTATGTGACCTTAGTCTTAGTGACTAATTCACCTAGCCAACATAAAACAAGACCT
This sequence comes from Cupressus sempervirens, assembly GCA_028749045.1. Taxonomy (NCBI): domain Eukaryota; kingdom Viridiplantae; phylum Streptophyta; class Pinopsida; order Cupressales; family Cupressaceae; genus Cupressus; species Cupressus sempervirens. Next base: position 38,250,525 of record CM053790.1, read on the forward strand.
TCTAAGATCCTCAACCAAACTATACTAACTTCTTGACTTGGCTAGGGTCAAGTACAAGCCAAAAATTGACTAACTAGTAGAGGTTAGCCTACGTGCTCCTGGACCATCTTAGTAGAAGATAACTTTTGTTGATGGAAATGTAGATTGAGGTGGTTGTGTTCAAGGAACTCAGTAATTTGTATCTAGAGGATCCTAATTTTGGTGAAGTGTGGAAGGCTTGTATAGAACCTATTACTCTTGATATGACAAAGTAGTTGGATGTCATAATCCAAGATGGCATGCTCTTCAAGAAAGTTAGTTGTGCATTCCAAAAAGTTCAATGAGAGAGAATCTCATCAAGGAGAAGCATAGTGGAGGATTGGATGGACATTTTGGTAGAGATAAAACGATAGCTTTGGTTACTAATAATTATTACTATCCATAGTTGTAGCAAGATTTGAAGAAGTTTGTATAGATTTTTAGAGAATGTTCGATGATGGAAGTAGTGAAGCAGAATATAGGGTTGTATCAACTATTACCGATACCAAAGAAGCCTTGGGAGGATGCCAACATGAATTTTGTTCTTGGATTACTAAGGACACATCATGGGTATAATTCTTATTTTGTGGTGGTTGACAAGTTTTTAAGGATGACACATTTAATTCCTTGCAAGAAGACTGGTGATGTTTTTCATGTGGTAGAATTGTTTATTAGTGAAGTGGTGAGACTACATGGTTTGCCAAAGAGTATAGTTTTAGATTGAGATACCAAATTTTTTGGCTGTTTCTGACATACATTATGGTGAAAATTGAAGATAAATTTGAAGTTGAGATCATCCCATCATCTGTAGACTAATGTACAGAAAGAAGTTGTGAATTATAGTTTGAGAAATTTGATGAGATATTTGGTTGAAGACAAGCCAAAAGGATGGGATATAATTTTACTATAGGTAGGATTTGCATATAATAATTCTATCAATAGGAATACTAGTAAGTGACCATTCCATATTGAATGTGGGAGTAGGCCCATAAATTCTTTTGAATTGAGCCAATTCAACAAAGGAGAGATAAGTAGTGCTGAAATAGAAGAATTTTTTGAACATTTGAAGAACATATATGAGGAGGTGAGGAAGCACATTATAAAGATGAATACATAGTACAAGGATAAGGTAGATGTGAAAAGGAGGTATTAGGAATTTTAGATTGGAGATGAAGTCATGGTTCATTTGAGAAAGGAGAATTTTCTAGTGGGTACATATAATAAGCTAAAGATGATGAAGTTTAGACCATTAAAGATAGTGAAAAGACATGATTCTAGAAATGCCTATGACATGGAATTGGCTACCAAATTTAATATTCCACCATTATTTAACATTTTAGATTTGATAGCATACTGTGATGGAGGTGATGGAGATGAAGTTCCAGAAGTGCAATGGAGTATTCCACCAGCTAGTTCGAGTACAAAAGAGATTGAGGAGATACTGGATAGTTGTGTTGGAAAAAGTACAAGGCACATAGTTTATGAAGAATACCTGGTCAAATGGAAAGGGAGGTTAGTAGAGGCTTCATCATGGCTAGCAAGGGAGGAGGTTAACCATCTTGGTTTTCCTCTAAACACTTGAGATGTAATGGAGTCACTTCTCAAATTATGTCAAGTGTTTGATGCAAGAGAATCCTAGGTATGAGGGTAATCTTGCATCACCAAAAATACTTTTATTTTCAGCCTTTTCCTATTTTGATAAGGATTACTAGATAGTGGGGTTACTATTTCTTGGAACTTACTATTTCTAGTAAGTTTTTCATATGAGCTTAGAATGTCCTAATTTTAGAGATGGATGTTCATCTTGGATATATTAGCCTACCAGTTAAATTGTAGTTCCATATCATGTCTATTCATGGATTTATTATGGACTTTTGGTTTGTAATTTTAGTAAATAAACTTCAGACTCGCCACTGGAGGCCTTAAAGTGCCAGATTATTTTTGAAAACTTGATAGATGGGTGCTTGCCCAGCCTTGAGCATGTAGATCAAAATTTGGGGTTTTCAAAAATTTGTATTAATAGCCAATTAGAGCAACAATTCGAGAATTATGGCCTTCCAGAGTTGGGCTAACCAAAATGCCCAAAATAATGTTAAAAATGTATTTGGTCGACTTTAAATGTATGTTCAGGTATGTTGGGCCTAGGTATTGAGTTGTATGTCTAGAACCTTCTCGGATGACATAAAATTGTTGGGATTATAATAGGGAAAGTAAACTCTGATGGGGGGGGGGGGGGTGAATCAACACTTAAATCTTGAACCTTAAAATCATTCTTCAGACATCCATCTCAAAATCTATGCAAGTAAAATAAAATAAAAAATTAAGCATATACATCAATAGTATGAAAGTAAATAAATACTCAATACATGTATGGAACAAGATATTTGGTTACACAAAAACCCTCCAATGAGAAGATAAAATTGGGGTGGGGATGACACCCATAAATCTCCACTACTGTAGTAATAAAGTGTATAGAATGAAGGTTACAATGTTTGATAATGAAACATGATCTATCCTACGAAAGGTTTTCCCTATTAAAGGCTTACAAGATGTTTAGATCTTACCCTATTAAAGTATTTCAACACCCTATTATAAGTGTGCATGGTAAAAGGACTTTAACTTACAATGAAGTAATCACCCTATTAAAGGATTTACAAGATACTTTGTTAAGAGATTTAACTAATTCACCTATTAGAATGTCTTAGCAATGATCCTATGGTTAGCACTCTATTGCTAGATAACATATCACCTCTTTCTTGATGTGTACTTGATCCTTATTGATCAGAGGTATCGCTGTTATCTTCTAATTCCTTTCCTTTATTCTCCTCTAACTAATTTTGCAATGTATCTCAATTCACAACTCCTTAGTCACCATGAATTTTGTTTTTGCACATGCAAACTTCTCTCTTTTCTCCTTCTACATTCATACAAAGTTTAGGGTTCATCCTCCTTAAGAAGACATAGGTGACTTAGGGTTAGGTATGAATCAATGATTGCGATTCACCCATATTGCAGCTTAATTATTTCCTTCTTATAATTGGCTACATGTACTACATAATGATTCTCAATAAATATCCATCCTTATCATCTAAGATCACAAAAAAAAATCCTTAAGTCAGCTCCAAAATGGTTTACATAGTAGTTTGTGCCATTAAAAACAACTATGTGAAAATTATATTACTTAACACTTGAAGTCCTTGATGCTCATCATCAATTACAACTTCAATGTTGTAACTTGACTTTTGAATGACTCAATATCCATTTATCACTTGACATTTGAATGACTCAACACTTACTATCTTCTCAGCACTTGAATGACTCGAGGCATACTAGTTACTCGACACATACTATATATCTCTTTCTTGGCATATACTATTTGACAACTTATTCTTGGCATATATTACTTTTTTTTCATGAACTAAGTAAATGACTTAAGTATATTTTCACTCATGTGTCAAAACCAATCTAAGATTAACGAAAATTCCCTATTTAAGAAATGATTAAAAATTGTCTAGAATAAATCTAGGTAATAGTACATAGCTTTGTCTTGCAAATTACTATAGTGAAGGCACCCATGTGGGTTAGCATATTGTAATTTTGAATTCTATAATTCCACATTTACAATTATAATAAGAAGCCCATATTTTGTTCTCACAATTACCATTGTTTCTTTTTTTGTGTTATGTGTTTATGGTATTAAGGGGAGCACTCTTCATTAAGATTCTATGTGGAATAAATTTTTTTAGCATCTTCCACTCTTCATAAAACCACATTTCCTCTAAATTGTTTGTCTTTATCAATACATTTACTAGAAGAAATGGGAAAGAAAGGCCAAGTAGCTAAAACAACTAAATCTTCACTATAATACATCTTAGAGGTAGACCTCTAAATTTCCTTCTTAGGCCCTTTTAACCTCATATACTTCATGATTGAATAAAAGGAAATTTAATTAGCAATATTAAGATTTGGAAATATTTTTTGGAGTTGATGAAATATCAACCCCATAGCTCCAAAGAACCACTTGCATGCAAACACCTATCACATAAGAGAAGCAAAATGCTATGGAGGTTGGAATTGCCATATCCATAGATGAGACATTTTTTATGAGCAAAAGAAGATATTTCTATAATAAAAAGTGAATGAATAAATTAGAAAGAGATCAATCCTTTTAAAAGGAGATTTAAACCCTAATAAGTAACTAATCTAGATTGCATGATAATATAATTAAAGCATTAATTATTATATGCCCAAAGTTTAGCTTAAGTAAACTAGAGATAATAAGTGACTTAATAATTAAATCAATATGATTTAGTTAATATGAAAATACGTTATTACTCTAACACCCCCCACTTTCCTCCCTTAAGATAAACTTAGGGAGTGGCTAAAAACCTTGAAACTACTAGTGAATGGAAATTTTGGTTCCAATAACAAGGCTTGATGAGTACCTAAGCACAACCAAATCTCTGAAAAAGAGGAGAAACAAAGAAAATCACATGGAAAAAACACTACTCTAAAAAGAGATGGAAATAATATTTAAAAGAACTAGCAAAGAATTGAAGAAGCCTCCAAGCTAGAGAATGTCCCAAAAGATAGGAACAAAAGATGATGATGAAGAACACCACTGAAGCATGAAACTACAAACACTACCAAACTCTTGATCCAAAGAACCTCCACTATATAGAATATGACTAGGTAGAGAAGGCTGAGTTTGAAGATCTGATCAATCAAAGATGAAAGGTATCTTCATGTCTTCCACAAATAGGAATGGAAGAATATCTATATGGTAAATGACCAATCTCAACAAAATGCATAACTATCTAGCCATTGTAATCGCCTAGTACATAAAATTGAATACTAAATTCACAGCTCAATCTATCAAAACATGAAATAAATGGAACCAACATAACCCCCCCTATAATGCTGAGAGGTGAGATATGAACACTAAAACTAATTGTAATATCTCCTATAGAAAGAAGAACCAAAAACATAGAGAGTGTGAAAGAAGTACAAACACCCATAATGGCACATTTCATCAACAAATAATGAGACCAATATCATGGAAGGAAAAGTCACTTAACTTCCCAAAGTACCTTAATAATTAAATCAATATGATATAATTAATACAAAAATACTTTATTACTCTAACAATAATTGGATTGCTGATTCGTTAAAAAAAATTCTCCCTTCTCCTAGGGTGAGATCATCAAATTTGATCATCATTTCATGCTCCACTTCTTGAGAAAGGTCACTAGGATCAACATTTGGCATTTGTATTCTATTCTCTTTGGCCATTTTGAGGGAATCTTCATTGTAGTATTGCCATAGCAATTTCTTTATGGGGATTGATTTGACAAATTCATCATCAGTTACATCCACCGTACAAGACTATGTTCTTAACTCCCTTGGGAAGAGTCCTTTTATCTCTTATGTGGTAATAATGGAGATTGGTGCTCTAGGAATTTGAAGATCTCTTCTCGCTGAAAATTCTTTAGGGATATAAATGTATTCTACTTCTTCATCATCATCTCCATAAGGAAGATTCAATCCATCAAATTATTCCTCACCTTGAATATTCTTTGTAACGCTTCTGGCATCTCTTCCACTAGCTTATTTTTCCTTAGGTAGATAATCATGATTACCTTCAAGTGGTGACACCATAATAGGTGGCCTTGGATATTTTGGAGAAGGATATCTTATTGGGTCTTCTGGTTGTATTTCTTCCAGTCTCACTATCTCAACTATCCTTGGATCAGCAAGTCTCTCTCTTAGCCTTCTCCTTTTATATATTCTTAAACCCTCTAGAGTTTCAATCTCCTTCTCTAATTCATCACCATGAGTTTGTGACTCCTCTCCCTTCATTAGAAACTATATTAGTAGATTACATTAACACATTTAAAATTTATGCATCATAAAAAATGGTTACCTTTATTTTCTTTGTTTTTTCCAACTTTTCACTCATAGTATAATATATATTTTAAAAATTATTAAAAAGTACTCTCAACTTCTAATGCAAGCTCTTATAGTTTTAAAGTGGATTGTAAGTTGGATCCTACTCTCAAATTTCCCTTAATTTGTCCTAGTATGTATGCCATTATGCTTTCTTTTGTTTCTAAGATTTCAAGTTTTTATCATTTCTGATGATGTCGTCTAGATAATCAAATTCATGCTTACCCCTAGGTGCCTTGTTTATTTTGTGCATTAGTCTTTCATAGAAACCCTCTATGTTATTCTTTCTTTTTGAACTAACTTATGAATTGTAGGGTGTAAGAAACTAAACCAAATTATTCCTTCCATCTTTAATGATTGCAAAGTGGTGAAATATTGTAAGATTAAGAAAGAAAGTTCTTTCTTGGGCCTTTTCTAGTGAGAAGTCAATATCCTAAAGTACGGAAATCTACATCACGAATTCAAGGAAACCAACCCTTAATGCAACATATTTAGGTAGCACAAAAGGCCTTCCTAAAAATTTGTATATTTTGATGATTGTGGTATATGGGTAAAAATAAATGTCTCCCCACTAGTGGCACATCTTTGGTATTGTGTTGAAATCAATCAGTGTCAACAAAATTTTTAAAGAATGAGGAAAATGTCTAACATCTGACAAAATTCTTCTTCTTTGAGTAGTTCCAAATTGATTTTCAAATAACACAAAGCTAGAACCCTCCCAATCCATATAAAAGATAATTGACCATAACTGGACAATAAACACTTCATCATCCCTTTCAAACTCAACATCCATGCATTGTGGAAAATAATCCTTACTGTGAAAGAGAATCATATGAATTATTAATGACTACCATCCCTTTATATTTGAAAGAACATGAGCCCATCACTTTGGAAATGTGTCACTATTGTGTTACATTTGTAATAAAGGAGGAACATCTTATACACAAGAAGTGGTTGTTGATTTGATTTGACTTCCAGTTTAGAAGGAAAAGTGTCTAATCTCTATCATCAACCATGTGGAAACATCACATGTTTTCGCTAAACAAACTATCAAGTCTTGTGAAGAAACATCTACCATTTATCTAAGGTCCCACAATCTTGCATGCTCAAAACCAAATAATGTTAAATATGTTTAAGACCAAGGTTTAACAATTAGTGAAAATCTTGACCATGGGAGACATAAAAACAACATCTAGGGATTTATGAAGGGGCCCTAAGCACAATGAGAAAAGCTTTTTCCCTTAAGACATATAAAATATTTAATACCAAAAGTGCATGTGGTCACAACTTAAAGATAATATCACTTAGGCTCAAATACATCATAATGGTGGACACCCTTTTTTAAGTGAAAAAAAAAGTAACAAACAAAAAGAACATGCTTAGGGGATTTGAAAAATTAACCTAGGATTTCAACCAAAAAATCCATGGAACTAAGATTTTTTCAACATAGGGAAAACAATATGGTATTAGAACAAGAATAAGGAAACCCTAAGGTGGAAAATAGAGAAGTTATTGAAGGAAACACACCAAAAATAGCTCTTTCTAGGGATGGTGGACAATTCATGTTCATACAAGGATTCAAAATTTTTGGTTAGAGAAGACCACACTCTTGACAATGTTATGAAGAGAAACAAAAATACAAAAGAAGATAAAGGAAACATACCTATATACAAGATTTTCAATGTGTACAAAACTATCCTACTATTTATGGAAATATAAGTACCTCGCAAGAGAAGTATTTCTTCAAGAACTATCCATGAATAGGTAGTTCAAGAGCATTACGAGAGAGTTCCTTTAGCATGTGTGAATCTTCCACCCACTTGGAAAGAATTAGATAAGGACCAATCCATATGGGATCAAATTTACCACATTTCCCTTTTTTTTCTAAATTGCATTCCAAATTAGTACTAATTCATTAGGCTCAAATTTTGTATCTATTGCCCTATTGTCAAACAAGTGTTTTACTTGTAACTATAACTTGGCATTTATTCTGATGCTTCTCTTCTATGTTATATAAATATAGTGAGTTCATCAATCCTTTCTGAAATATCATCTATCATATCAAAATCATACTTTTAGATAAACTTATACATACCCATCAGATTATTCTAGTGTAATATAGCCTAGATTCCATACACTAAATCAAAAGGTGTTAATTTAATGGCTTGAATCTTGGTTGTTACCTTGACTTCCCATACTACCAAGGGTAATTAGAGTCCTAATCCTTCTTGTTTTCATCTAAGATCCTCTTAATAATCTTTAGTAAACTTTTATTTGTAGACTCATCTTGTCCATTTCCTTGTGGGTAATATGGGAAGGAACTTGATTTGGTTATGCCATATTTATCACAAAATTGAACAAATTTATCAAACCTAAAAAACATGGAATTATCTATTACAATATTCTCTGGACATCCAAACTTAACAATGATATTGTTTAAAAGGAAGTCATTGACAACTTTTCTACTTGACCACCTGGTTGGGATAGCCTCTACCCATTTTGTAAAGTAATCAGTAGCAACCAATATCCATGAAAAAACACCACTTGTCTTATTATCTATTTTACCTATAAATTCAATGCCCCACCATTGAAAAGGGGCTTGTACCTCCACCTGTCTCAATTGAATATTTCTTGAAATTTTTAGTTTACCAAAAATTCTTTGACATGGGTCACACTTCTTTACCAATTCATGATCATTTCTAAATAAAGTTGGCCACCAAAAACTAGATCTCATCCCCTTGTGAGCCATAACTTTAGGCATGTAATGATGACCACATACTCCATTTTTCATCTTAGCAATATCAACACATTAGCCATCTTAACTGATTCCTCCTTATCAACACATTTCAATAGTATTCATTCAATATTTCTCCACAACAACTTCCCTTCAACAATGATGTATTTAATAGCCTAGAGTTTCAAAGGCCAATTATCATTGATTATAGGTGGGGAATACATATACAAAAAATATTTAATAATCTATTTTGGAAATCAAAATTGCATTAGGATTTTGAGCATTTATTTTGAATTTTTTTCTAAAAGAAGCCCCTATAAATGCTTCTCATGCATATGTACCAAACTATCATTTCTAGGCCTATGATATGTTTACAGTATTTAGAACCTTTCCTTTAGTACATTCATGCATCCCATGATGATAAATTTCTATTTTCAGTACTTATTATAATCTATGTTTTTGCCTAAGTGTCAAATAATGATAGGAAGCCTAGTTTGCATTTGAATATCTTGCACCTAGTAAAGTTTCATGACTCACTATTTTTGGAGCATCTAGTATGAATATAAGAGAACCTATATTTTAGATCTCAAGTCATTTAGACTTATTTTAACAAGGTTTTGAATCCATCAAAGTTGGTTGTTTACTATTGTTATGTTGATGTACATTGTTCAGAATTATGGGAAGTCCTACTTGGCTAGTTATAACTTTGACTGAATCAACTAAAATGAGAAAATTAGTTTTGCAATAAATTCTATCAGTTAGAGATGTGCCATTTTTCATTTTTGAGATTATGATGAATATGTTTGACTATTTTTCAAATGTGATTCCATTTGCAATTCTTAAAGTTTTACTAGTAATCAACATGTTCACAATTGATTGGAAGGCATGTTTAAGATGATATTATTGTAAAGCCATGATAGATAAGGCCAAATAGATTGACCACTGTGTTCTACTCTAAAAATACTTCACATGTTCCAATTTGAAATTTTTCATGAATCCTTATTTCTTAGGTCCATTCCAAATGCAAAAATAATTATTCTACTATTGTACCCAATTCTATAATTCCCAGGACCCAACTTTGAACACTTGCCAAATTTGACTAGTTATTCGTGATTGGCCTAAATTGAACATTCAAATTTTCCTTATGAAAGTAAAGTTATGCCCCAAGTTTCATATCCTAAGAGGTCATTTGACTAGTTTTTAAAAGTCAAATATACATGAAATTTTATGTTTCTAGCATGTTGCTTATAGGATCAGTTTAAAGTGGGAAATTTTGGTAGTTGATATCTTTAGTTGAATGATCATCATTAGGTGAGGTTTTGCAGAATAAAATATTGTACGCTAGAGAACATGATTATAGAGTTTTAGGGTTGGGTCAGATATTTATTCATTTTTTATAGATAGTTTTAGAGGCTCTAGACACAAAGTTAAGAGTTTACAGAAAAGGTAAACAATGTGTTTCAAATGATGAATTAGTAACCTAGATCAAATTCACTTAGTTTAGGGAGTTCAATCAGTGGATTGAAGGGTCAACTATTTGAGTTTGAATTTTTTTAGCCTCACCTACTTTGGGGCTTGACTAAATTCATCATGTTTAAAATATATTAGGGTTTGATGTTTTTAACTTACATTATACTGATTTTGATCATTGTAATTTAGAATGAGTAACATCATAATTTTATTTCAATTGAATGTGTGCTTTTTATGCATAGTGAGATATAAGGGAATGATTTCAGTGTAAGATTATGCTTGTTGTGGTTCATGGCAACTATGGCTCTTCTATCAAAAATATTGCCAAAAAAGGTTTCACATGAGACATGAGATTATGAGTTTTTAATCCATGAGATGGAAATTGAATCCAAGAGTGCATGGTTTATCAATCCTATTTTGATTATAACCAAAATTAAGAAGCTTTTTTATGGAACCCCAGCACTATGTATGAAAGCAATTTTCTTATTTTGCTCACCCGAGTGATAACAGTGTTGTCAGACAATTTTAGACTTTGAAGTCAATTCCTATGCTCATGACATCTCATATCATATTTTCCCTTGGCATTTCATATATTCTATTTATCCCTAAAATTTGTGTCAAATATTAAAATAAATCTCATTTAAAACTTGGTCTACAAATAGGTGTTATTTTCAATTTTGAATCATCAATATGAATGCTTAAATGAGGTGCCATCAACATACTATGATTGGAAGCAAGCCTTAAAGGTTTTTTCTATGACTTGATCATCAAGCTACACTAAAATACAAGAATATGGAAGTTGGGGATCTATGGAGCAAGTTGAAGCATCACTCAAGTGAATTAGAGGAAAAGGTAGAGAGGGATGAGCCCATTTTTTTTACTATATTTCTTGATCCTCTCAATGGGACCATGGAGCACATTAGAAATAGAGATAAAATACAAATGTTAGTTCTTCCAATCTAAAATGATACATCTAAAATGAGAGGTGTGAAAATGTGTGGAGAGCCCCAGATCAAGGATAATATTAGAAATTCAATGTGCCAATTTGTAATGAGGCATTTTGAAAACCTTATGTAGCTCTACCTGTTTGTTTTATTTATTGAAGTTTTTTACCTATGCAAAATGTAAAAGTATATTGTTTGATCCCTTGTAAGAGTATGTGGGTTTCCCAGGAATAGATGGTTATCCATGTCAAACTATTGTTCCATATGTTATAATTTACAAGTGGTAAAATTTACTTTTGAGAATGGGGGAGGTGGGGGGTGAATTAAGAGTAACTAAATTTAACCTCTTCAAAACCCTTTTAGCTAAAAGTAAAGACATGCATGAAAATAGATAACACAAGATTTTGGTAACCCAAAAACCCTCCAAAATGAGAAGGTAAAACTGGGGTGGGGATGGCACCCACAAAGTATCACTGCAACAATATGTAACTATTCAAGGTTATAAAGTTTGACCACTTCCAATGGTCTGCCCTATGAAAGGCCTATCCTATTAAAGACTTTACACCCTATTAAAAGTGACCTAGTTAAAGGATTTACAAACACTCACTTGGAATGTTACCCTGTTAAAGGATTTAGCACCTTGTTTAAAGGCTTACAACATGGTTCATCATATTTTTTTCATTCCTAATACAATGGCTAGAGAGTATTAGAATGTCTTGACCTAATGACTTGCAATCGTCAATTGTTGATTCTAGATCCTCATTCTACTTTGTCTATTCTAATCCTTGCTTGATCTAATATGTCTCTCTTCGAAACTTTGATACTCTATTCTTGATCAACTAAATTTTTTTATGTTGTTCTGCTCTTTCTAGTTCTTTACACCCCTCTATACTTTGCTATAATTCACCCATACACTTCTCACATTCATAGTCATGCACATACACAATGGGGTTTTGTCCTCCTTTTAAAGGCTTTGAAAACTTAGGGTTAGGTATGAATCTATGATCAATATTCATTCTTTATTTCCTACTCAATTCTTTCACTTTTCCTATTGGTTGCATGCCTTCTCCATTTTTCTTATTGGTTGCATGCTGATTACATAGGTAATGCAAAAGATTTGATCTTATCTTCAAGATCCTTTGAGATTCATCCTTAGTCTGCTTAAAAATAGTTTACATCTGATTTTGTGAAGGCACAAACTCACATGTTGATTTTGTGTTACTCAACACTTACTAATTGCTGATGCTTGACACATATAGGAATTCTATCTCACTCGGTTCCTATAGTAATTCTATTTCACTCAGCATCTATACTCTGCTTGGTATCTATAGTGACTCGGCATCACTTATCACTTAACACTTGAACTTCACTTGGCACCTGAAGTTCACTCGACACCTATTGAATTCTCTAGCTCAGCACATACTATAGCTTGGCTTCTATATTATACTTGGAAGCATATTGAGAATTGGTTAAGTGTGTTGACACTCAATTGTCAAAACCAATCTAAGACCAACAATCTCCCCCTTTGACATGAGTTGAAAAAACACTTAACTAAACATTATGAATCTGATCTCTATGAGTATACTACACATTATGTTTGACATATGTACAAAACTTCAAAAACTTGTTCAAAAAATATTTGTATATCTAAAAAGCTCGTAACTCCCCCTGAGCTAATGTGCCATTTCTATAACCAAAATTCCACTTCTGCAACCAAAGACTCTTGTGCTAAAGTTGTCTCATGTTGATGTGTCTAATACTCTTTGCCTGTCTATATTGTATATCTATTTCTTTGTACTCTCCCTTTGTTTTTGCTTCCTTTTTCACATCTTTTTACAATTTTTTTATCCTTTTGGCTTTATTAGCTTTATTCCCTTATTTCTTCTTCAAAATTGTGTTACATGAATATCTTCCCCTTCCATCAAAGAATGTATTACCTCGCCATTCTTATTATATGCAAACATAGTGCTTATCTCCCCCTTTTTGACAATTATGTCAAAGGGCCCTAAGAATGAATAGAATATTTAGCCAAACATGTTTATTTTACCTCCATTATCATCTTTAGAGAAGCATCCCAATTGTCTAAAGCAATTTCTAGTGATTTGTGCTAGATTGTTGTCTCTACTATAAGATGTACTAGGCCTTCTAAGGTAGAAAGATTGGGGTCTATCTCTAGAACATTTTCTACATAGGCCATTTCCTTATGTAGTACTTCTAGATGTGGGGTAATAGAAGATTGAATCTATATAAATTTGGCCTTGACATTTGCCTCTTCTAATATCAATACAGCTAACTCCTTTTGTGTGTGAAGCATTGTTGCAAAATGCTTCTCACTTTAAGCTAGATATTTAGGTAGTTGTGTGCAAGAAATCTTAAGATTATGTTCCAAGCTCAAAATCCTCTAGCTAGTTTCTTGTGTGAAAAATGACGAGTCACACAATTTGGAGTACAATGAGAATATATTCTCAAGTATTGTTTTCTCTTTTTCAACTTTCTTGGCTAGCTCAACTTGTGATCGTGCTATCTTACTTGATATTTTCTCATTAACTTTCATTTGAAATTTCTTTTTAGACCACTCTAATAATTTGACATTTGTATCAAGGTCTTTGTTTTGTACCTGGTCCACTATGATGGATAGTTTCTCCATGATGGGCTTTGTTTCATCAGGTATAGGCAAGTTGAATGAATCAAGAAATATGTCTTTGATTTCTACTAATGCTTGCTTTTGTCTATACTCATTTTTGAGTATCTCTTGCTTCTTCTTTCTCTCAAGTGCCTCTTGCACTTCATTTATCTGTTCCCAGTTCATTGCTTTGTAGTCATAACTGGCTATGACTATTTCCTCATCAAGTACAGGGTCTCCATAATGAATTACCCTTGCTAACTTGGTGGAGCTCGAGCCTGGTGCTGAAATTTGCAGTGGTATTGCATCAATGCTTAGTTTTTTGGTAGGAGTCCACATAGTAGGAAAGTTTACCAATGTTTGTATTACCTCTTTCTCTCTTTCCTTGGGGGTTTTCTCCTCTTCTTGGTCTCCTTCTCTACTACCTTGATCAATGATAATGATTTGAGGAGGTGCACCTTGTCTTTGTGGTATAGGAACATCTTGTCTTTTCTATTCCTTTGCTAGCTTCTTGGTAGTTGTTGTTGCTTTTGTTGTGGGATCAACCTTAGTAGTTTTGTCTTGTTCTACTTTCTTTTTTGGTTGATCATCTATAGCTATGGGAGGTTGTGAAGGTGGTTCTTGTGTGTTCACCTTCTCCTTTTTTATCTCTACTATAGTCTTTTTCAATTCTTCCACACTCACCAAAACAAGATTTGTGCATAGTTGTGATTGCAATGTGGTTTGGTGAAGGATCTTTTTGAGATCCTCTGCAGCCAATGGATTGATGTTCTAACCTGAGGTTTCAGGAAAATTCTTAGCAATTATAATTTCTATAGGCTCTATATGTGGAGGACTTGGTGGTGGCAATTGAGTGTCTTGGACACTCTATTCTGGCTGCTAATCCTTAGTTGTTGCCTCTTGACCTTGTGTCTTCTCTACTATTACCTCTGATTTCTCTTTCTCTCCTTCTTCATCTTTCTCATTTTCCTATTCCTCCTCATCATGTCTTCAATCAAAGGGATCTTCCTACCCTTCTTTTATAGTAGTCAATTCATAAATCAATTTCCACATTTGTGTGAATTTCTTTACAACATCTTCTATTTTATTTTACAAAATACTAAAGGCTCTATATTTGGGAGAAAATTTTCTCCCATGTTTCTTATTGGCCTTAGTTATTTGACCTTTTGTTAGGTCTGGGATTACACAAGCCAATGTAAGCTCCCTTCTTTCCTTCTCCATATTAAGGCAGCAATGCCATTTATTCTCTACAATGGAGCTTAGCTCCTTAGGCATAGAATTGTCTAGTTCAAGTGGGGTGGTCTTGAACTTGGCCATCATAGTGTAGATGGATTCTTCCTCTATGTTTTTTTCTTCTCTTGACAATTTATTAAAATCAATGGTCTTTAAACTAGTTAAATCTGCATTATCTCTAATGTTGATACAAATATTTTCCAAACTAGATTTGGTAGAATGCCTTACCAATCTAAATTGATCATTGCCAGACTCTATCTTTTCTTCATCTAACTCTGGGGGTGCAACAAATTTTCTTCTTTTCTTTTGTTCTATAGGCCATCCTTGCTCTATGGCTATTTTTTTCCCTTTTTCCTTGGCCACTTAGGTTGTTTCTCTGGTATCTACCCTTATAGTTGGCTTGGCTAGGCTCGGCTTTTTTACTTTCTTCTTCCCCTTGGGCTGTGCAACTAGCTATTTTTGTGCTTTTCTCTTCTTTGGCTCTAGCTTAGGTGCTTCTTTCTTGACACCTTCCTCTTCTTCTACATCCTCACCCATGTCTTGGGTTAATGCAAGTGTTTCCTATCCTTGTTCCTCTTCATCATCTTCTACTTCTTAAACTTCTTCTTCTTCTTCTAACATGTCTTCACCAAAATTGGCCTTAAATTTCTTCACAAGTTTATCTTTCTTCTTTAGTGTGGAGGAAGTCTTTAACTGCATATCCACCTTTGATCTTACCACATCAAAAGTTCCAAAATTTGGTGCACTTTTGTCCATTTCCTCAGCTAGTAGTGCAGTTACAATTACTGATGCCTCATCTATATTTGTTTCATAGTCAAGAGGTCTTAAGCATCTAACTCTTGGTATGACAGCTTGTATATAGGTGTAGTCAATATCTACAAGAAAGCATACATCATTTACATTTTTTTCTATCAAAGAAACTGGAATTCTTACTCTTTGTTTCATGGTCTTCTTGAAGTCTTCAAAATAGCTAGTCATAAGAGTCTCAAAATCAGCTCCCATCTATTCTATATAATCATTAACTTGAACTATGATAGACCTATTTTCTTTCCATACTACTTTACCAAAAGAAGATAACTCATTCTGTACATAGAAAAATATGCAAATAAAAAAAGAATCAAACTTGTATTGTGCTCCCTTGGTTCTCCTTATTGTTGCTAAATTCTCATTGATTTGTTGCAATTTTAGTTCTACAAGATCATAAGTATGATCCTTTTTCACTAGTTTGTAGCCCACATCCACTACAATGCAATGCACATTGTTAAGTATGTTGGATTGGTAGAACTTATGTGTAATAACTCTAATAGCAAAGTCAACAAGAGGGTCTAGGATAGTGTCTATTGTCATCCCTCTCTTGTTCCACTTAGCACTAGTGTTCTTTTCAATTGCTTCCTTAGAATCACTCCTAAGGGTCTTTGGCTGATCTAGGGTTGGGTACCCTATTACTCTATGTACAACCCTTTTTTTATTTTTTACTAGACCATCCTGCAACCATAAACTTCCATCATGTACCCTGCTAAACACTATCCCAATCCATTTAGTTTTGAAAACTGTAGGGAGTTCTAGGGCACACATCAAACCCTTCTTCTCAACAATTTGATAATCTTCTATTAAAACTTTATTTTAACACAATTTCTCATAGGCTTCCCTTATCTCCATGTCTCCTATGACTCCAATTTTGTAATTGTAACATCTTCTAACAACCTAAACTATAACTACCTGAGGGGGTATGACAGATAGGGCTCTGGCTAGGTCATTTTTATATGCCACTTCAAGGATTGGGTTGAAATCAAGTTGTTTCACTTCATTTCACACTAGTTGTATCACAAATGGCTCTTTTTCTGGTGTTTTCTTAGAGCTAGAAGCCATTTGTGCATCTATGATTTGAACACAAATGTAAATACCTCAAAATCAATGAAATTGTATTGAATCATTTTTAAAATTGGCTCAATTGTTGGATTCTCTACTTTGAAGTCATTCTGCACTCTTCTTCATCTTTTCTCTTCATTCACAATGAAGAAAAATGATTCAAAATGTGATAATATACCCTATTTTCATTGCATTTAATGCTTAGTACATTTATAGCTATTTACACAGCTTCTTAAGCATTTTTGCATTACTCAGCTTCCATTGTCTTTCGACCACTCGACATCCACTACCAACTTGCTTGCAACTAATCATTCATCTTCTATTGATTTTGACAATCAACTTGGCATGTTCTAAGATTTTACTTGAGATATGAGGGCAACTGAACAATAATTATGAAATCTTGAAGTTTTGACTTTGCATCTCTAATCATGATCAACTCTTCTTTTCAGTACCTACTTTTTTAGGTACTAATGTATGATAAAGCTTTGTAAATCAGTTCCACATGCCTTCTTGTACTTAGTTTGATGAAGTGTGACCACTTGACCTATTAGGTGAAGTGATCCCTTCATTTCATGTGCTACTCCCATCTTTCTTTTTCCATGTCTTATTCATTTCTCCTCTGATGTGTTCAACATCTACCTTCTCTTTACCTTTGTTGTTCTTTGAATTAGGTGCCTTTGACCTTGTTGGGAAATTCTTACTGATATGACTAGTCTTAAAACAACTAAAACATGTGATTGACTCAACCATCTATTGTAGTTGCCACTAGAGTGTATCCTTATGCAATTTTTAGGAAAGTGTCAATATTCTTGATAGTAATGATAGCTATACCTAGTGTTGTAGTCCCAATTGTAGGGATGGCCATGGTTATTTCCCCTTGCTAGTTGATTGGGTGTCCACATAGGCTTTGATTTGCACTTAAAAGCTCTATTTCCATACTTTTTTCAATTGTAGTAGTGACCTTCAAATCTTGGTGTTCTGATGATCCTTGTCCTATAGTCATGTGCTTTTTGCACTTATGACAGTGACTCACATTCTTGTTCCTACATACATTAGAGGTATGTCCATTTTTACCATAGTAATGACAAGTAGGTTTAGTGTTCTTAACTTTGTTACTCCTTTCTTTTGTAGTTTTGGATGACTTTCCTTGTTCAATGCTAGTATATCCTAGTCTTGAAGTATCATTGCCAGCCCTTAGTGATTTTAGTAGCTACTCAAAGTACTTAATGACTTCATTAGGTTTTTTGAAGCTCTTTGCAATCTCCTTCTCTATTTTTAGATCATTTTGTAGTTGTTCATTTTGCATATTTAGTTTAGAGATCTCAATATCCTTGAGATTCAATTCATGATGTGCATTCATCATATGGCTTAAGGGTGTCTAGTTGCATCTTTGAAATTCTTTCAACCTCAATTGACTTTTCTTCCAATCTATTGGCAAGGTTTCTCTTGTCTTCTTCTAGCATAGCCTCTTCTTCAATAGCTCTTTTCTTCTATTTAGTCACTTCACAAAACATCATGGCTTGTGATTCTTGTTCAATCTTGAGAGTTTTGATTTCTTCTGGTTGAGGTCTATTCTTCTCCATTAGGTATACTATTTCTGTATCAAACTCTTTGGAATCTCCATTTGTAAACAATTTTGAGGTTTCAATCTCCTTGTATTGTGTATCATTCTCAGATATGGCAATCTCTCTTCTTCTCTTTAGAGATTTTCTTAGTTCTTCCCTAGCTTCTTCCAAAGTGTGTAGAGCAAGTTTTATATCAATTGTCTGATTCTCTATGATCTTCCCAAGTTTGTAGACTTCCATTTCTAGATCTTTTCTCTAAGTTGTAAGACCCATCCTTCTGAGAACTTGGCTTTGATACCAATTGTTGGAATTTACAAGTGGGAAGATTATGTTGTGAGGGGGGGGGGGAGGGTGAATCATAAGTAACTAACTTTGAACTCTTCAAAACCCTTTTAGCTAAAATCATTCACATGCATGAAAATAGATAACACAAGATTTTGGTAACCCAGAAACTCTCCAAAGTGAGAAGGTAAAACTAAGGTGGGGATGACACCCACAAAGTATCACTGCAGCAATATGTAACTATTCAAGGTTACAAAGTTTGAACAATTCCAATGGTCTGCCCTATGAAAGGCCTCTTCTATTAAAGACTTTAAATCCTCTTAAAAGCAACCTGGTTAAAGGATTTACAAACACTCACTTGGAATGTTACCCTGTTGAAGGATTTAGCACCTTGTTTAAAGGCTTACAACATGGCTATCAAACCAACCTATCATGATAGGGTTTTCATTCCTAATACAATGTCTAGAGAGTATTAGAAATTCTTGACCTAATGACTTACAATCATCAATTTTTGATTCTAGATCCTTGTTTTACTCTATCTATTCTGATCCTTGCTTGATCTAATATGTCTCTCTTCGAAACTCTGATACTCTATTCTTGATCAATTGAATTCTACAATGATGTTTTGCTCTGTCTAAGTCTTTACACCCCTATAAAATTTTCTATAATTCATCCATATACTTCTCACATTCATAGTCATGCATGCACACAATGGGATTTCATCCTCCTTTTAAAGGCTTTGAAGACTTAGGGTTAGGTATGAATCTATGATCAATATTCATTATTCATTTCTTGCTCAATTCTTTCACTTTTACTATTGGTTGCATGTCTTCTCCATTTTTCTTATTGGTTGCATGTTTATTACATAGGTAATGCAAAAGATTTGATGTTATCTTTAAGATCCTTTAATATTCATCCTAAGTTGGCTCAAAAATGGTTTATATCTGAGTTTGTGAAGGCACAAACTCATATGTTGATTCTATGTTACTAACACTTACTAATTGTTGATGCTCGACACATATAGGAATTCTATCTCACTTAGCTCCGATAGTAATTCTATTTTTCTCAGCATCTATACTCTACTTGACATCTATAGTGACTCAACATCACTTATCACTCGACACTTGAACTTCACTCGGCACATGAAGTTCACTTGGCACCTATTGAATTCTTTGGCTTGACACATATTGTAGCTCATCTTCTATATTATACTTGGCATCATCTTGAGAATTAGTTAAGAATTTTGATACTCAATTTTCAAAACCAATCTAAGGTCAACACAATAAATGTCTTAAGAAATTGTGTTATGAGCTCTCCATAAGAGGATTGGAACTTAAATTGAAGAGGAAAATACAACCCTACCAAATGGATTTAACTTGATGCTTGTCACAATGGTTAATTGTCTTTCCAAATGAAAATAAAAAGGACCCTAACTTTTCTTGGTACTGAGCATATGGATTGAGCATAATCAAAGGAGTGTATAAAGAGGCAATATTCTTCAAGAAACTTCAATGTTAAAACTTTAAGTATAGGACTCATGCATAGGTTCTATATAGAAGAGGATGGAGGGGCATCATTTCAACATTTAGAGTGGAGATAAAAGATTTATTATATAGGTAGCACTCATATTCCCAAGAATTCCAATGGTACATGTCCATTTCTTAATATAATATAGAGGAAAACTAGGCATTTAGTCCCATATTGCTTGTGTGGAAAGGTTTTCAAATATTTTTATATTTAAGTGCATACTACAATTGTGTCTTAATCTCTAACCTTAAACAAAATGAAGGTTGTATTGTGCATGTGTGGCCCCTAGTCTAGTGACCTGAAAGAAATTTTGAATAGATGCACGTACACCAAGAGGAGATTACAAGACAGTGACATGGAACCCAAATGGCTAAGTAGCCATGTGGTGCATGTCACAAGGAGTAGAGTGGATAGGTTGTGTCTACTCACTCATTTTCCAATTGAAGTTGTCAAAAATGAGATAAAGCAATGTGTCACTACATGGTAGCAGGACCTAACAAGATGACAAAGACAGACACACCACATGGTAAAATAAATCTTAATTTCCAAAGGGTTCTATCAAAGATGAAAGAAAGTGTGATCATGACACATGACACTATGGGCCCAGGTGTGCATTAAGTAGGTTGGTGACATGGCACTAAGTTGGTGGATGAGGAGGCATTTTTGAAAAATTAGGAAATGACACATAGCTCTTAGAGGTAGAGATAATGATATACATAAATGACACATGGAAAAATATCATTGACTCACAAGCCACGATTGTTAGAGATGAGATGCTGCCATGTTGAAGGGTGCTCAAATGGAACATTGACTAGATGTCAAGGGCTAATCAAAGAGCGTCACATGACACTAATGTGACAAGCCATCTAGAGGAGCTGACTATATGGTGATGTGGTGGATGAAAAGGTTAGGAGTAGTGAATGAGGTTTTGTCATGTGTCATCCATTAGTTGACTAGGTCTAACCAATTTATCAATAAGAGGAAATTCTTCAAAAGTTTCAAATAAATTTTTAATTCTACACATTCATTATACTAGTTTATGTGGGCTTCTAATGGAGGGTTACCTACCTAAATTTTCATCTAAAATAGGACTATTATATATCATCAAAAAGGTCTTAAAGCCAACATTCTAGATTTGTAGTCTAGATGCATGTAAGTATCCATGGTAAAAATTTATTCCAAGTTATATGTGATTAGCTTTTATCAAATTGATTTTTCCTCCTAATTATTTGAGTTTCAATGATGATGGTTAGAGATTCTTCCTTCCAAATCAATCACCTAGTGTTGACATTCTAGTCATGTTTGTTATTACTGACTTACACTTATTTAGATTGTGAGCTCATACCAAGCATATTATATAGTTAATAGTGTTAACCAAGCATTTTAGTTGTTACCAAGTCCTACAGTTGCTACTAAGTACTATGGACAGATTTCAATTTCAACTAAGCTATTACTATAGAGTTGATGAAAGGTAGTGTAAACTGAATATCTCAGTGTATGCCAAGTTTACTAGTGTAAATAGATTTGTGTAGTGTTTACCCAGTTCTTAGTTGTTGTGATGAGATTCTAGTGTTAACCAAGAGACTCAGTTTATATTGAGCTTGAGGTGATAGTGTTTACCAAGCTATACAATGTGAATCGAATGATTCAATTTATATGCCAAGTTTTACATTATTCACTGAGTCACCAGTATAGACCCAGTTCAAGACTACTTGGAACTGATTAGTATGGACTGAGCTTCTATGTCTACTAAGTGCATGATGATGCTGAGCATTGATAGTGGATGTCAAGTATCAAAACCTCACCAAGTTAGTCTTTAGAGCCCAAATTTCTACACTTTGGCTAACTTTGTAATATTTGTGTAAACTTGTATTGTGGCCAACTTTGTAATTGTGTAATTGGATTGATATATATATGTCATGTATTGTATCACATCCAAATCATATATTGAATCATGCAAGGAAGTAATATAATAAAAAAGTAGAGTAGAAGAGTGAATTACAAAGGCTACAACAATATAAGGAGCAACAAATATTCATCTACCATAGCAAGGTTATTTGTAGACTCAAAGGAATCTTATATAGCAAACCAAATTATGGATCAGGGATCATCTACTATTTCATCCTAACAGGTGGATCAATCAAATCCTTTAACAAGATAGACCTAATACTCTTATGTAAATCTCTTTATCGAGTGCATACTTCATTGCATGTTTTTAAATCCTTTTGCAAGGTGGACCTAGTAGTCCTTATTGCTCCTAACAGGGAAAATTATCAGAAGTGATCATTGTAAGCCTTAATAGGCCAAATTTATACTGCAGTACTAAAGCTTGTGGGTATCATCCCCACCCGAGTTTTACTTTCTATTTGGAATGTTTTTGGGCCACAAAATATTGTGTTAATGTGTTGTATATGCTTTCATGTTTTTATTTTATCATGCATGAAGTTAGATCAAAATTTATATAAAAGATTAATTACTAATTGGGATAAAAGTTTTAGAAGTTACTGATTCACCCCTCCCCTCTGAGTAACTTAGCTTGTCATAATATTTCCAACACTTGGGTATGGGATAAATTTGGTGAAGTTCCCCTAGTAAGGTTATTTTTTATTTCAAATCACTTTGGTGAAGTTTTAGCAGAAGATTTGACCTCTTCTCCAAGTGAATTCTTATCATTTTGATGAGATGTTTCCAGTTTGCTGCAATAATAATGAAGATTATATTTGGGTTTTAATTAATGAGAGAGGAGATGGGTTTCCCTTTAGTAGAAAATGACAAATCAAGAAACCAAGTGGCATCATCATATCATATCTAACCCTTCTTGATTCTCCTAGATATTCTTTTCTCATTTCATTGTAAAAGATTGAAGGTTGTCGGTTCCAGTTTATTGAGTAGAGCTCTAGCTATGGTTCCACAATTCTCTCAACATTTTCTCTTTGAATGACAATGTTAATGGAGTTTTAGTGTATAGTTTTGGTCTATTCTGTATATTATGAGTCTTTTCATACATCTTGAATGTACTTATTTCGAAGGAAAGAATACAAAGAGCTACAACTTACTTAGTTTCATTTTGATTCTTGTCTCTTGTGTCTTCTATTTGTAATCTTTTGTGGTTTATGGGAAAACAACATAGATCCAATTGCATCTCATTTTAGGTTGTATTTCTTGATGTATTTTTCTTTTGATTCTAAAAATCATGTAAATGCTTGATATATCTTGATAGGGTTGCATAATTAATGAGAAGGACAGTATGAGTATGAGATTCATTTTGAACATAGATGTCTAATTCACAAAGTGAAGGGATAGATATGATACCTAATGTACATTGTAATTTGTTGAATACACAATGGATAGGGCACTGACTAGTCATAGGACCTACATGTTTCTTATTGTTTGATAAATGGGTTATGATGATATCAATCAATTAATAAAAATTATCTTCCCTTTCATGTTTTAGAGCTAAAAATGATACCCACACTCAACTTTTTTAGATTAATGTTTATTGCACTGGTATCATAAAGGAATCTAAGGTCTACCCACCTAGGTCTTGTAAAGCCTAAAGTAGAAGAAGGAGTTTAGCCTTATACTTGACCCAAGTTCAATCTAAGTGCATTCATCATAGGAGTTAGCTTCCCTTAGAAGCATTTTTCTTCTATTATTTTGTAATTGAAATATTTCTTAAATCAAGAGCCAACAAAATGGTCACTCTATTGGGGATAGGATTAAAAGAGTAGGAATCTCTAGTATAAATTGCATATGTTGATTTATGTCTTCAGCTATGGTGTACCCATCCAAGTCACCAAAAAAATGGTAACTCTATTCGGGACCATATTGAATTTGACTAGTAGACAAAACTTGAGAATCTCTAAAAAAATCATTACAACAGGAAGAAAAGCATGAAGAAAATTGTTGCAATAATAAGGCTATGATGTGTTTTCATTTCCCTTGTTGAAGTGTCTTGTCCCCTAGTATTGTCTTGTTCATGATAATAGGAGCTTTGTAAATCTAAAATAAATTGCACTCATAAGACCATATATTAATCTCCTATGTGGTTCATCTTATTACAAAGTTTTTCTTTCAATTCATAGAGTCAAGAGTGACAATGTTCAACCCTATCAAATATGCTAAAATCCACAAATGTCATTTGAAATATTAGCATCATCTACTACACATTTGGAGCACTATATTTTGATGGCATACATGGTTTCCCTAATGTTATCCCAAATGAAATTAGAGGTAAATTTCCAATATTTTGTGGGAACCATATTGATTCAAAAAGTCATCATATTCAGTTGTTTGTTGATTTGGTAGATGTCTTTGAAATTTCGCAAGAAGATGTTCACGTGAAGTTGTTTTTTTAGACTTTAAGGGATGATTCTCAGGAGTGATTTTATCTTTTTCTAGCATTTTCAATATCCTCTTGGAGTGAGTTATATTCAGCCTTCATGATGCATTTACTAAGTTGTCACAAATTAAGATTGGAAATGAAGAATTGTTTCCTAATTTTAACATCAGATTTGGAAAGGTTATAAATGAAATCCCTAAAAATTATAGGCCCAATGATCAAGTATGTTCAATAATTTACTTGGATGCATTTGATGGGAAGATGAGCTACTTGTTACAATATAAAGAAACTAAAACATTGCATTAGGCATTCATGGCAGCTATAGAGATTGAAAATAATATAAATTATGGACTATCCAAGAATAATTTCTCTAGAGAGGTTTGCCCGCAAGATGCATTTTAGATTAGAAGTGAATGTCATGTTTAAGTTTCAAATTTACATCAGCATATAGGTATCTATGATGTAGTAAATAATCATGTTGAAAATTCAAATTTAAAAACATGCAAAGATGAAGTTTCCTTGTTAAAAAAACTAATCCTAATTTTGTTGAAAGGAATACATGCTTTTGTAGTACTACGATAGTAGATGATAAAGTGAATTCACTTGATGAATTCCAAAATCATAAAATAGTTTTAACGTTCACTTCTCCTATTGATAATTTTTATTGTGTTGAGAATATTATTAATCATGACATTAAAATATATGAATCTCAGTCTTATGAGGTTAGAAAGGCTAAAAGTTATGGTCCAAGTGTTGAAAACAAATATTTTGATCCATCATGTGGAAATGAAACCGATTCATGTGTATTATAGTCTTATGATAAAGAGAAGGCTGAACCTTGTTATCTAAGTGAAGATGAAGGCAATGAAAATTTAATTTCATCTACATATGAGTTAGATGCAACATGGCAAGAAGAGAGAAACGATGAAAGTGAGTGTTCTTATGAAAGTAGAGGTATGGCCTCTTCTTCTAAATCTAGAAATCATGTTCCATCTTTGTATTCTACAAATTAGTTTGTAGTTGAAAACTTTGAATAAGATTCATCTCTACAATATGAGGATAAAGAAATAATACATGAATGCAATATACAAAATGATGAGTTACTTAGGTGTGTAGATAAATTCCATGAGGATGTATGTTGTGTTAATTTCATTATGGTTTTGAATATGAAGTGAAAAAACACTTAGTCATGATCTACCAAAAAATAGTGCAAGCCAAGTGCATATTATATTTTGAGCATAAGCCTCCAAACAATACAAGCCACGTAATATGATAGTTAGTAGTAAGCACTAGTATGTCTCAAGTAGTCAGTGTGTGCCAAGTCACTCAAGTGCCAAGAAAATAGAAGAAGTCGAGAAAATAGTGTGTGTTGAGTGATTAAGTGTCGAGCAAGAGCAAGTGCCAACCTATTTAGAAGCCAAGTATTAATATAAAGAGTATAGTGAAGGCCAAACATCAGAGTCTATTGATGTCAAGTTACTAGTCTTTGACATAGATGTTTGTTATGAAACAATCTTCTATGTAACCATTTTTGGCTGACATGAAAATGAATTTTTGATATTAAGAAATAAGGATCCAGTCATCTAATGAATTCCTATGCCATTATGTGCTACCAATCAAATAAAGGGAAGATTTAGGTGGTAATGATGATCAACCATAGCCATTGATTTTAAACTAGCCCATCTCCATAATGCCTACTTAAAGAGGTAAAACCCTTAGGGGAGTAGTTATATAAAGGAGGATTTGAAGAGAAGTAGTACATGTGTAAGGAGATGAATGCTAAGAGAATAGAGTTCATTTCATGGTCAAAATGATGGCTTAGTTATGGAAATACAATGTAGAATTACTTTGAGAAGATAGAGATAAGAAGTGAAAGGATAAAGAAGATAGATCTGATCATGAGGACCAAAAGATATCCAATAAAGAGGAGATTTGACATCAACCAGCAAGATGCTAACCAAAGGATCATGTGCTAAATAATTTTAATAGGTGATACAAAGTAAATATTTTTAAAAAGTAGTCCTAACAAGATTTTATAAATCTCCTAACAAATTTCTTACTTAGTTGTGAGTTTAAATCCTTTAATCAAGGTGAGATCTAACAATCCTGTAAGACTTTAATAGGACAGATTGTAGTGCCTACCCTCATTCACATCTTTTTTGGACATTGTTGTTATTATCAAACTATGATAGACTAGTTTTATGTTGATAGATTAGTGGTATTGTTTTGACACTATCATACATTATGTTATGGATTCAGTGGTTATATGATGAGATCATTTAGACTTTACATTTCATGCATACATGATGATCATTATACTATTTTTAGTTATTATTGATGATTAGATGGATGGTTTATTATCTTATGTTTTTTTATTATGGATACTTACCCCATACTTGCATGTGTATGGTGTGCGCGTTTTCTTATTGTATGGCATTTCTAATGTGGTTAAGGAAGGGAGTCGTAGTCACCTGCTTAGTCGGGATCTACATGATGCACCACTTCCTGCCATTGTCTATTTAGCTTAGCATTATATATATATTGTATGTAAATGCATGGTTTTTCTGCAGGTTGCAGGTGCCAGGTATCAACTTCCCTGAATTGCCAAGATGAACGTACCCTATTATACTATCTCAATGATAAGGGAAGGGAGATAAATTCTCAAGTCCAAATCCCAAACCCTTAAACCAATTGTCCTAGTGAGGTAGGACAAGTATCTAGATATTTTAGCCACCGAATGTGTCAGATGACATAATTTGTGATTTTTTAACCCTTTAGACTGATTTTGAGTGATTTTTCTATGATGGGTTTTCATATTTTATCTTGGAAGTCTATGATGAATTTTTTAATAATTAAGTCTTAATAAATAGATTTAATTAATAAATTAATTATTTGAGAAAATTAATATAAAATATCATGTTATTTGATATGTTGATTATAATTAATTGAATGGGAATTAATTGAGGAAAAAGAATTAAATTTAAAAAAATTAGAAATTAAAATTAATAATAATAAAATAATAATAATGGAATAAATAAATAATAATAATAAAAGTTATAAAAATTAAAATAAAATTTATAAATATTTAAATAGAAATTATATAAAAAGTAAATTGGAGTTATAAGCTTGCATGGGAATTAACACACTTCTCTATTTCTCATGTGTCAACAACACGAGGGTTAGTGCATCAATTAAGCACACGGTGTCTACAACCCTATGGCTCATCTTGAAGGTTGGAAAAGACCCATGCTTAGTTGGTGACACCTTCTAGTTGTTTCTAGAAGCATTCTAGATGTTTCCTGAAAGCTCTTTATATTCAGGCATTCATAGAAGCTTAGAAATAACGTTGGGAGAGCAATTGGAGCAATGGAGGACTCAAGAATTCTAAAGAAGGGAGGAGCTTGCTCTAAAAATTTTTTAAGGAAGAGCAATTTAGCATCAAAATCTGGGTAGATTCTTGTGATTTTATTTATGCTATTTTTGCATCACGCATTCCCTGTCTTCTTTGTGTCTTCCATATGTCTTTTGAGAAGTTTCATATTTATATGCATTCTCAATATGGGTAGATTAATTTATTGAAAAATTTTATATGCATAGATTTGAAAGATCACGGGGCTAGGGTTTAATTTTTAGCCAAATCCATTAGAAAATTAATTGAGTGAATCTATAATGCAAATATTTTAAAGTTCCTAAATTGTAGATATAATCCTTGTGGAAAAAAAAAAAACATACATGCCTATATATTCAGATCTGCATACATATACATACATACATACATACATATATATATATATATATATATATATATATATATATATATATATATATATGTATATATATATATATGTATATATATATATATATATGTATATATATATATATGTATATATATATATATGTATATATATATATATGTATATATATATATATGTATACATTCATTATGAATCTATTATAAAATTTGAATATATATATACATACATACATACATACATACATACATACATACATATATATATACTGATATATATATACATATGTATATATATAATGCACCGAATTGAAAGATTGATAAATCACAGTGGGGAAACTTAATAAATCACATTGCGATTCATATCACGTGGAAGAAATGTTAAAAAAGAATATATTAAAATGCCATGGGCACGATTCGTACCCCACGCTTGCGAAAGGCAGAGACCTGCCGTCGCAGGTCTGCAGCGACAGGGGTACTACATACCCGTTGTCGGCGCAGTGCCTGCGACCGTAGGTATTGCATACCGCAACAAGAGTTTGGGGGGGTTAATTAATGTTAATGTTATGAAAAAAATGTTATGTTGCAAAAACGTTATATTAAAAATTTTATAAACAAAAGTTATTCGAATCGATTCTCATTGCTATATAATATGGTGTTAATCGAAATTGTTAAATCGATTTTATGAAAATGTAATAACTATTTATATATTTACATATGTATGTATGTATATATATATATATATATGTATATATGTAATATTTAAATATGTTATTTATAAATTTAAGTTATTATTATTTGATAAATGATTTATATTGAAGGTTTATTTTCATAAAGGTGACTCTTTAATAACTTTCAACTATTTAATAATTTAATTGTTTTAAATTATTGATAGTTTGGTGGGGAATGTATCAAACAAATATTATAAATTGGAAAATGGATTTTTTTTCTAGTAAGGAAAACTTTTATCCAAAAACAACATATGTGTTCTTCCATTCAAACTTGGAAACTTAAACTGAGATCTCTATATTTAAATTCAAGTTGTAAACTTGGTAAAACCAAAACTTGTGTTTGCATTGTGTATTCTTTAAGCTATTGTTTTGGGTTTTGGGTTGACTAGTGTTGACCAGTATGGACATCTACTAGAGGCTTGGGGGTTATGTGATTGTGGTGCTATGATGATGTTTTAATCTCGATCTTTATAAACCCAACCATGGTTATGTGATGGAATGCTCTATGTATTGTTTGTAATTACTAATTGTTATAGTTGAGATTCTTATGTACGAGACACTTGACTTAAGCATTATTTTGGTGATCGATCAGTTATCCTTAGTCATTTTCTAGTCGCCATGATGGGACTGTAATGTGGATTTATTTTTGATGATGTCATGTTGTGAAATGTTTGACTCAACCATTTTTGGAGTCTTCGATCAGTATGATTGAGATATATTTTGGTTATTGAGAACCATTGGATACTTTGATTATCAGTGATACTTTAGTTGCCAATAGAGAGTTGTTGTGTTCATGATTTTCTATATAGAGAGATAAGTGTTTTGTTCTAACTGAATGAGCCTAAAAAGATAAGTGTTTTGTTCTCGTCCATGCCTTGAGTGCTTGTATAGGCTAGGATGGGAGTAGTGAGACGCATGGTTGCGACCTTGCATTCTATAGTATGCCTCGTCAATATGAGAGGATACTAGTGGCCGCATGAAATCAGTATGGACCCATGGAGTTTAGCTAACTACCAGGGTAACTTGTACGTGATAATTGCGATGAGACTTTCCTACTTGCATAGTAGGTTCCTACATGTCATTGTGTGCCTCTGGGATTAGATGTCAGATTTTGTGTTTGGAACCTTTGAGTTAGTATACTTTTAGGATTTTTGGACTTATAGAGATATGTGCTATGTGATTTTGATAGCTTGTTTAGGACTTGAGATTATCTTCTTAACACGGTGGGAGTGGACCACTTAGGTACCACGTGGTCGGGTGGTAGTGTACTTTCCACTCTTATCATTTTGAGATTCATTGAGACATCGTGGCTGATGCGTCCTTCATGATGGTGGATATGTATCCTTTTTCATTGATGATTAGCATATGTTAGATGATGTTATTTTATGCTTTTATTTGCATGTTAGATTACTTTCTACATATGATGTTGTATATATTAAGAGTGACATTCCTACTATGTAATACCAATGATCTCTTCGATGGTTTGGAATGTTACACACGGAGGGATGGCTAGGATCCATGATGGTCTAATGATGCTATTAACAGTTGGGAGGAACCATGCACTTAGTTTATTATGTTTGATCTTTATGATGGATGTATATGTGTTCAATGATGTTGTATCATGTGTATCATGTGATTATCTCTACTTTGATGTATCATGGATTAGAATAGGATGATGTACCTTATTCTATGTATGTATATTCTTTTGAGCTTGTCATACCCTGTGACATGTACAGTGGATGATTGAGTATTTGAAATGTAATGTATAAAAATTGGACTTATCATTATTATTTCATGTGGATGTTATTCTAGATTAATTCTTTGGATCCCTTGGTGGGGCATTACAATTGGTATCAGAGCTCGAGTTTCTACATTGCAAGCTCTAGGTACTTTGGAATAAATAGAACTTTGAACTATTAAGTGTAACTTTCCAAACTTGATATAGGTGAATTGAAGAAAAACTTGAAATGTTACTTGAATATTTTTCATACTTCAACACTTAGTTTCAAAACTGGAAATTTTACTTAAACCTAGACATAGAACTGAACTTAGTACCTTTTACTATTGTAGGATGGTATCTGGGACTAGGTCTTTTGTTAGAGGCCATGGTAGAGGCTGTGGTAGAGGTCATGGTCATGGGAGAACTATCAGTGTCCATGAGTCTGCCCATGAGGGATTGGCTCATGTAGAGAGTAGGGAAGAGCACTCTAGTAGGCAGCAGGAAGAGAGCCGTAGAGAGGACCAAGGTGAGTTTGAAGAGGTCAGTTTGAGATAGATGATGTAGACTATTCTAGAACATCTACCTCCTATTCAAGAGAAACCTAAAGTGTATCAAATAGAACAAGAGCATAGACCCAGATCTAGAAGTCCTCGGAAGGATCGTCAGAGTTCCATTATGTCCACTCAGATGAAGGATCTTTCAAGATCCAAGGTTAAACCTTTCAATGGGCAAGGTTCTGGTTATGTGGCTGAGCAGTGGCTTATTTCTCTTGACATGATTTTTGCCATGCAAGAGTTCGACAGCAATGTTAAGGCAAGATTTGTGATCACTAATCTAGAGAATTTTGGGGCCACTTGGTGGACGCTAGAGGAGAAGAAGTTGGGAATCGATATGAGCAGTGTTACATGGGAGTTATTCCTAGAGAGTTTTCAAGAACGATTCCTACCAGAGGAATGGAAATAGCAAAGGGCTGATGAATTTCATAATCTTAGATAGTACACTTTGTCAGTGACCAAGTATGAGCGTAAGTTTTATGTGCTTATGTCTTTTTCAGGGTTCAGTGAAAATTCAGCTCAGTTGACACAACACTTTATTAGGGGGTTGAATAACCATATTATTGGGGGAGTTAAGGTATTTGAGCCAAAAACCCTCAAGGATGCTGTGCATCAAGCTATCCTTGTTGAGAAAAGTGTCAACCTTGGTCAAGGTGGTTTTGTAGGAGTGCCAGTAGCATCAGGATCTAAAAGCAACTATAATTCAAGTGGTAATAAGAAGTTTTCCTTCTCTAAGGGGAAACAGTATCAGCAGTAGTCTCAGTAGACACAGCAATAGAAAGGCTCAAATTCTCAAGCTCAAGGTAGTGGTAAAAGTTCTAACACCAAGAACAACCGCAATGCTCAACGCAATAAACATAATCAATCCAATCAGCCAGCTCAGAGTAGCTAGTCTTTTGTTAGCAGGAATAGTCGTCAGCAATCAATTGTACCACCTATGGGAAGAGGTTCCGACAAGAATATGAAATGTTTTTCATGTGGTTAGATTGGATATTATGCAGCTCAGTGTCCTCAGTGAGCACGTTAGTTTTCAAGACCTAGACCTACCGTTTCAGAGCCTACAGTGGGTGATGCAGGTAGAACTCATAGAGTTTTTCCAGTAGTTGATCAGCGTCAGGAAGATCATCAAGGAATAGTGGTTGAGACCATAGGTGCTATTAGAGGTATATCTCTTTCAGTATTGTTTGATTTAGGAGCTACAGATTCATTTATTTCACCATCTATAGTTTCTAAGTGTAAGCTAGATGCGGTGAAGCAAGATTGTGGTTGGCAAGTGGAACTAGCCTCAGGCATTAAGGTCTCCACAGATTCTGTAGTTCATAAGTGTGGGCTTAGCTTAGGAAGCTTTGATACGGTAGTGGATCTTTGAGTCATACCCCTTGGTTCCTATGATGTGGTTCTAGGCATGGACTGGCTTGGATCTCATAGAGCTAGTATAGATTGCAAGAAGAAGATTATTATGTGCCAAGATGACCAAGGGAATGATGTGCAGATAGTTGGGATACCGAGGCCTATATCTCTGTGGATGATTTCTGCTATGTAATTGAAGCAAAGTTTCTATAGGGGATGTCAAATATTTGCTGTTATGGTAAATGATCTTCATGAAGAAGATCCCATGAGGGAGACTTTAGATCACCCGATTTTGTAGGAGTACGTAGATGTCTTTCCAAGTGAGATTCCAGGCATGCCTCCGAAGAGGGACATTGACTTTAGTATTGATCTGATTCCTAGAGCGGAGCCTATCTCTAAAGCTCCTTATTGCATGACTACTCAAGAATTGGGTGAGCTACGTCTTCAGCTAGAGGAACTTTTGGCCAAAAAGAGCATTTGACCTAGTGTATCACCATGGGGAGCTCCAGTGCTCTTTGTGAAGAAGAAAGACGGTTCTTTGTGCCTTTGTATTGACTATAGATAGTTGAATAAGGTGACTATTAAGAATAAGTATCCTTTACCTAGGATTGATGACTTATTGGATTAGATCAAGGGAGCTACAGTATTCTCCAAGATTGATCTTAAGTCAGGATACCACCAGCTTCGCATTAAGGAAGAAGATATTCACAAGACTTCTTTTCAAACTCGCTATGGGCATTATGAGTTCACAGTGGTACCTTTCAGATTGACTAATGCTCCATTGGTTTTCATGAGTTTGATGAATGGTGTGGTTTGATCTTATCTGGACAGGTTTGTACTCATGTTTCTTGATGACATATTGATATATTCTAAGACTCAGAAGGAGCATGAGGTACACCTGCAGTTGGTATTGCAGTGTTTGAGAGACAATCAGCTTTATGCTAATGCAGCTAAGTGTGAATTCTTCAAATCAAAGATTTAGTATTTAGGGCATGTTATTTTAGGGGATGGTATTTCAGTGGATCCTGCAAAGATTCAGGTGATAATAGATTGGCCGACACCGACTAATGTGTCAGAGATTCATAGTTCCATGAGTTTAGCTAGTTATTATTGCAGATTTGTCTAGAACTTCTCTAGGATAGCACATCCTATCACTTCTCTTCAAAGGAAAGGAAAGAAGTTCATATGGACAGAGAAATGTGAGGAAGCTTTTCAGAAGCTCAAGGAGCTTTTGACCAGTGCACCGATTCTATGTCTACCTGATCCAGAAGGTGATTTCATGGTATGTACAGATGCTTCTCTTGAAGGGATTGGGGTAGTGTTGATGCAGAATGGACGGGTGATTGCGTATGAATCACGAAAGCTCAAGGATCATGAGTTAAATTATCCTATGCATGATCTTGAGTTAGTAGCAGTAGTTCATGCTTTGACAAGGTGGAGACATTTCTTGTTGGGGCATAGATTTGAGTTACATAGCAATCATCGTAGTCTTCAGTACATTTTTACTCAACCTAATTTGAATGCTCGCCAGAGGCGGTGGATGGAGTTTCTATGCGAGTATGATTTTGAGGTTAAGTACATTCAGGGTAAGGAGAATGTGGTGGTGGATGCTTTGAGTCATAGGAGACATGTGTTATCATCGATGACTCTTAGTGTGGATTTGAAGAGTCAGTTTCTTCAGGCACTTCCTATGGATTCTTGGTATCAGGAAGTGTGTAGAGAGATTGATTTAGGAAGACCTCTGGTAGGTAAGTTTGTAGGTTATGTTCGAGAGTTAGATGGTCTTTTGAGAAATTTGGGGAGGATTTATGTGCCATTTTCGGATGAGCTTCGCACCTTGATACTGGCAAAAGCCCATCGTACACCTTACTTAGCACATCCAAGTGTCAAGAAGATGCATGCTAATTTGAAACGTTTGTTCTTTTGGTCTGGGATGAAGCGAGATATTGCTGATTTTGTAGCTAGGTGCCTTGAGTGTCAGAGAGTTAAGGTAGAACATCAGCACCTGGCTGGACTTTTGAAGCCTAGTCTTATTCCTTCTTGGAAGTGGGATATCATCTCCATGGATTTCATTGTAGGATTACCTATGACAGTTTGATGTCATGATGCTATCATGGTCACCGTTGATTGGTTGACTAAGGTGGCACATTTTTTCACCTATTAGGTCTTCCTACACAGCAGCTTCTATAGCTAATGTCTTTATGCGTGATATTGTGAGATTACATGGTATTCCTAGAAAGATCATTTTTGACAGGGATCCTGTATTAACATTTGCATTCTGGACATCGCTGCAACATGAGCTTGGAGCGCAGTTAAACTTTAGTTCTGCATATCATCTAGAGACTGATGGTCAGACAGAGAGGGTGAATTAGGTTTTGGAGGATATGTTATGGATGTATGTGATGGATAGGCAGACACATTGGGAGGATTATCTCTACCTAGTGGAGTTTCCTTACAACAACGGGTATCATAGTTCTATTGGCATGGCACTATTTCAGGGATTATATGGACATCCTTGTCGTACACCATTGAGTTTAGATAGTCTTGAGGATCGCATCCTGTTGGGTCCTAAGATGCTTCATGATATGGATCAATAGGTAGTGCGTATCCGTGAGCACTTGACTACATCATAGGATAGGTAGAAGAAGTATGCCGATGCTCATAGGATTGATAAGAAATTTGCTGTGGGTGATAAGGTTTTCTTGAGAGTGCGACCACAAAAGAGTCCAATCCGATATGGAAAGGGTTCTAAGCTAGCACCTCACTTTGTGGGACCGTTCGAGATTTTGGAGAGGATTGGCCCGATTGCTTATCGCCTTGCTCTACCACCTAGCCTAGCTCGCATTCATGATGTTTTCCATGTTTCAATACTTCAGTAGTATATTCTTCATATTGTACATGTTCTTGATTGGAATGCATTGTAGGTAGAGGACGGGCAGGTGGCTTTGGAGTCAGTTCGTATTTTGGAGCAGCGAGAGTTGACCCTCAGGGGTCGAACCATCGAGCAGGTAAGGGTCCAATGGGACCCTACTGATGATTCTTTAGCTACTTGGGAGGATGCAGCTAGATTGAGGGAGTTATATCCCTACTTGCTTGTAGGCTTCCAGGAGTAAGCCTAACCCAAGGGGGGGTGGATGTAGTGCCTACCCTCATTCACATCTTTTTTGGACATTGTTGTTATTATCAGACTATGATAGACTAGTTTTATGTTGATGGATTAGTGGTATTGTTTTGACACTATCAGACATTATGTTATGGATTCAGTGGTTATATGATGAAATCATTTAGACATTACATTTCATGCATACATGATGATCATTATACTATTTTCAATTATTATTGATGATTAGATGGATGGTTTATTATCTTATGTGTTTTATTATGGATACTTACCCCATACTTGCATGTGTATGGTGTGCGTGTTTTCTTATTGTATGGCATTTCCGATGTGGTTAAGGAAGGGAGTCATAGTCACCTACTTAGTTGGGATCTACACGATGCACCACTTCCTATCATTGTCTGTTTAGCTTAGCATTATATATATATTGTATGTACATGCATGGTTTTTTTGTAGGTTACAGGTACCGGGTATCGACTTCCCTGAATTGCCAAGATGAGCGTACCCTATTATACTATCTCAATGATAAGAGAAGGGAGATAAATTCTCAAGTCCAAACCCCAAACCCTTAAACCAATTGTCCTAGTGAGGTAGGACAAGTATCTGGATATTTTACCCACCGAATGTGTTAGATGACATAATTCGTGATTTTTTGACCTTTTAGACTGATTTTGAGTGATTTTCTCTATGATGGGTTTTCATATTTTATCTTTGGAAGTCTATGGTGAATTTTCTATTAATTAAGTCTTAATAAATATATTTAATTAATAAATTAATTATTTGAGAAAATTAATATAAAATATCATGTTATTTGATATGTTGATTATAATTAATTGAATGGGAAGTGATTGAGGAAAAAGAACTAAATAAAAGAAAATTAGAAATTAAAATTAATAATAATAATAAAAGTTATAAAAAATAAAATAAAAGTAATAAATATTTAAATAGCAATTATATAAAAAGTAAATTGGAGTTATAAGCTTGCATGGGAATTAAAACACTTCTCTATTTCTCATGTGTCAACAACACGGGGGTTAGTGCATCAATTAAGCACATGGTGTCTACAACCCTGTGGCTCATCTTAAAGGTTGGAAAAGACCCATGCTTAGTTGGTGACACCTTCCAGCTGTTTCTAGAAGCATTCTAGATGTTTCCTGAAAGCTCTTTATATTCAGGCATTCATAGAAGCTTAGAGATAGCATTGTGAGAGCAATTGGAGCATTGGAGAACTCGAGAATTCTGAAGAAGGGAGGAGCTTGCTCTGCAAATTTTCTAAGGAAGAGCGGTTTAGCATCAAAATTTGGGTAGATTCTTGTGATTTTATTTATGCTATTTTCGCATCATGCATTCCTTGTCTTCTTCATGTCTTCCATATGTCTTCTGAGAAGTTTCATATTTATATGCATTCTCAATGTGGGTAGATTAATTTATTGGAAAATTTTCTATGCATAGATTTGAAAGATCATGGGGCTAGGGTTTAATTTATAGACAAATCCATTAGAAAATTAATTGAGTGAATCTATAATGCAAATATTTTAAAGTTCCTAAATTGTAGATATAATCCTTGTGAAAAAAAAAAAAATACATGCCTATATATTCAGATCTGCATACATATACATATATATATATTTATATATATATGCATATGTATACATTCATTATGAATCTATTATAAAATTTGAATATATATATATACATACATACATACATATATATATATATATATATTGATATATATACATATGTGTATATATATATATATATATATATATATATATATATATATATATATATATATATATATATATATATATATATATATATATATATATATATATATATATATATATATATATATATATATATATATATATATATATATATATATATATATATATATATAATATGCACCGAATTGAACAATTGATAAATTACAATAGGGAAACTTAATAAATTGCATCGCAATTCATATCGCGTGGAAGCAATGTTAAAAAAAGTATATATTAAAAAGTCGTGGGCACGATTCATACCCCATGTCTGCGAAAGGTAGAGACCTGTCGTCACAGGTCTGTGGCGACAGGGGTACTACGTACTCGCTACAGCGCAGTGCCTGCAATTATAGGTACTGCATACCGCAACAAGAGTTTGGGGGGGGGTTAATTAATGTTAATGTTATGTTGCAAAAATGTTATGTTAAAATGTTATACGAATCGATTCTCATTGCTATATAATATGGTGTCAATTGAAATTGTTAAATCGATTTTATGAAAACGTAATAATTATTTATATATTTACATATGTATGTATGTATATATATATATATATATATTTAAATATATATATATATATATATATATATATGTATATATGTAATATGTAAATATGTTATTTATAAATTTAAGTTATTATTATTTGATAAAAGATTTATATTGAAGGTTTATTTTCATAAAGGTGACTCTTTAATAACTTTCAACTATTTAATAATTTAATTGTTTTAAATTATTGATAGTTTGGTGGGGAATGTATCAAACAAATATTATAAATTGGAAAATGGATTTTTTTTCTAGTAAGGAAAACTTTTATCCAAAAACAATATATGTGTTCTTCTATTCAAACTTGGAAACATAAACTGAGATCTCTATATTTAAATTCAAGTTGTAAACTTGGTAAAACCAAAACATGTGTTTGCATTGTGTATTCTTTAAGCTATTGTTTTGGGTTTTGGGTTGACTAGTGTTGACCAGTATAGGACGTCTATCAGAGGCTTGGGGGTTATGTGATTGTGGTGATATGATGATGTTTAAATCTTGATCTTTATAAACACAACCATGGTTATGTGATGGAATGCTCTATGTATTGTTTGTAATTACTGATTGTTATAGTTGAGATTCTTATGTACGAGACACTTGACTTAACCATTATTTTGGTGATCAATCAGTTATCCTTGCTCATTTTCTAGTCGCCATGATGGGACTGTAATGTGGATTTATTTTTGATGATGTCATGTTGTGACATGTTTGACTCAACCATTTTTGGAGTCTTTGATCAGTATGATTGAGATATATTTTGGTTATTGAGAATCATTGGATACTTTGATTATAAGTGATACTTCAGTTGCCAATAGAGAGCTGTTGTGTTCATGATTTTCTATGGATGTTAGCTCATGGAGATTTGATGCTTTTATGCATATTTGATGACTTTATTATGGATTATCTTTTGTGATTTTGAGATTTATGATTCCATGAGAATTAGGGTAGGATATCTGCATGTAGTGACGGGAAGTGGCTTGTAATGGGGGCCGGGGCCCTAAGAGGCTGCCAGGGTAACTCATTGTAAGTTGGATTAATAAGTGATAACATTCACACCTAATACTAACTGAATGAACCTAAAAAGATAAGTGTTTTTTTCTCGCCCATGCCTTGAGTTCTTGTACAGGCTAGGATGGGAGTAGTGAGATGCATGGTTGTGACCTTGCATTCCATAGTATGCCTCGTCACTATGAGAGGATACTAGTGGCTGTATGAAATCAGTATGGACCTATGGAGTTTAGCTAACTACCAAGGTAACTTGTACGTGATAATTGCGATGACACTTTCCTGCTTGCATAGTAGGTTCCTACATGTCATTGTGTGCCTCTGGGATTAGATGTCAGATTTTGTGTTTGGAACCTTTGAGTTAGTATACTTTTAGGATTTTTGGACTTATAGAGATATGTGCTATGTGATTTTGATAGCCTTTTTGGGACTTGAGATTATCTCCTTAGCACGGTGGGAGTGGACCACTTAGGTACCACATGATCGGGTGGTAGCGTATTTTCCACTCTTATCATTTTGAGATTCATTGAGACATCGTGGCTGATGCGTCCTTCATGATGGTGGATATGTATCCTTTTTCATTGATGATTAGCATATGTTAGATGATGTTATTTTATGCTTTTATTTGCATGTTAGATTACTTTCTACATATGATGTTGTATATATTAGGAGTGACATTCCTACTATTTAATATCGATGATCTCTTCGATGATTTGGAATGTTACGCATGGAGGGATGGCTAGGATCCACGATGGTCTAATGATGCTATTAATGGTTGGGAGGAATTGTACACTTAGTTTATTATGTTTGATCTTTATTATGGATGTATATGTGTTCTATGATGTTGTATCATGTGTATCATGTGATTATCTCTACTTTGATGTATCATGGATTAGAATAGGATGATGTACCTTATTCTATGTATGTATATTCTTTTGAGCTTGTCATACCCTGTGACATGTACAGTGGATGATTGAGTATTTAAAATGTAATGTATAAACATTGGACTTATCATTATTATTTCATGTGGATGTTATTCTAGATTAATTCTTTGGATCCCTTGTTGGGGCATTACACAAATCTTTCATAAAGTCGATCATAGATAATGATCAAAACTTTGTAGCAATAATTGACCATACATTACAATTATAGTAGTGAAGATCTGTGCATGTCATCCCCATCCCAATTTTGCCTTCTCATTAGAGGGTTTTAGGGGAATCAAAATCTTATGTGTTATGTGTTGAATTACTTTATTCTTTGGATGTGATGCATGGTTAGTTATTTAAGTTTACATGTTAAGTTATGAGATAGATGAATGGTGAAATATTGTAGAGGTAAAAAATTTAAGTGCTAATTTACCCCCATACCCCCTCCACCCACCCATCAAAACTTACTTTCCAATTTTATTAGAGCTTTTTTCTCTAGATAAGAAATTTTGATAGCTTTGGAGGTAAGATGTTGAAGATGGAAGTCTACTAATTTGGAAAAACTATTGGGAACCAAAAGATTGAAATACAACTTGCCCTACATCAACTCAAGGAGGCAAGAGATAAAATAAAAATATCATTGAAGAAAAGAAAGGAATTAAAGATTCAACAAAATGATACTCAATATAAAGAAGAAGACACTATTGAATTGTTTGAGGACAAGAACTCAAATGAGTTTGAAGCAGTAAGTGCAGATCTAATAAAAAATCATAATGACCTCAATGAAGAAGTTAGGAATCTGAAAGGGGAATAGGAAACTAAGTCAATATTTTTATGTGAGGCAATTGAACTAAAAAATAAAGCTAAAGAAGATAGATTCATGATTGAAGAAGAATAAATACTACTAGCTAATAGAGTTGAGGAGAAGTCATTAAATGTGAAAAAGTTATGAAACATTCAATTAGATATGATGAATCAGCTAATGATTGCAAATCAAGAACTAAATAGGAAAGACATTGAGATTATATCTTTGGAAACATAGAATGCCCTATTGTAGTATGAATTGAAAATAGAAAAGAAAAAATGTAAAAAGCCCAATGAAGCTATAAAGTACTTTGAAATACTGATGGAAGTACCAAGATCAAATAATGACACTATTGGATTTGGATATTCTACCATTAAGAAAGGAGAATCATCTAGAAGTGTTGAAAAAAGGAACAATAAGGGAAAGAACAACAAGCCCACTTTTCATCACTATGGAATATTAGGTCACATTACAAATGTCAGTCAGAGTAACACTAGAAATCAATGCCCTAGGAAGAAGTTCAAGGGACATTTCCATAACTACAAGAAGCAAGGACATCAAGTGCATGAATGTAGGATAAAGAAAACCAACATTCAAAGATTTGAAGGATACTATTACAACTACCAAAAACATGGACACAAGACATATGAATGTAGATCCAAATGCAAGTGGACATCAAATAAGAAAACCAAGGTACACCATCATGGAAATTCTTATGGTTGGGATTACAATACAAGTTAAAATTGTCATTATTATGGTGAGTATGGTCATGTTGCTATGAATTTCATTAGGATACATTTTGAGGTAAGTAAAACATATGGTTGAATGAGGTTGTATGCTTTAGTTGTCTTAAAACCGATCATGTAAGCAGAAACTATCCAACTTGGTCACATGAACCAAGCAAAGAATTAAACAAAGGTAGATGTTTAAAAAATAATATGTAGATGAACAAGACATGGAGAAAGAAGGAATATTTCAGCACATCAAGTCAAGATAAGGTCACTTTATCTAATGGATTAGGTGATGACATAACCTCCACTTATGCAATCAAAGGTATGTGTGGAACTAACATCTAAAATGA
This sequence comes from Cupressus sempervirens, assembly GCA_028749045.1. NCBI lineage: Eukaryota > Viridiplantae > Streptophyta > Pinopsida > Cupressales > Cupressaceae > Cupressus > Cupressus sempervirens. Next base: position 38,292,428 of record CM053790.1, read on the forward strand.
TATATTTTACATTAGTTACAAGTATTCAAGTAATAAAAAGGATCTATCAACATATATTAAGATGCAGTGAAGTGATTAGAAGAATGATATAATCTATCATTATGTTTTTTACTTTTGTTGTTGCTAAGTAATGAGATATTGCAATAACTAGAGAGCTAGCTATGATAGGTGAGTGAATTGAAAACCCCTATAATTATCAAGCTTACAACTGTATATGAACTAAGCATTAATGCAAGGTTTTGAAGGCTATATATTTGATTTTTTGAGTCATTTGCATTTACCAAAAGACTAAAGAGCATGAAGGAGATTAGAGAATAGGATTCCAGTGACTGCATGTCAAATTAAACTACTACATGACATTTTACATTGATTTGAAAGTTATTTCACTTGTGCCAAGTTATATTGTTTCACATTTTGTGAACTCTAGCAAGTGAAATATGGCAACAAGTTCATAGTAGGAGTAAGAAAGTGATGCAGGAGTATCCTAGGTGCAAGGGCAATCTTGCATGACCCAAAAATATTTTATTTTCAGTCTTTTTTATTTTAATATGGACTAGTAGATAGGGTGGTTAATATTTATGGTAACTTAGTATTTTTTAGTAACATTTTCAAATGAGCTTGAAATGTTCTCATTTTCTATAGGAAGGTTCATTTTAGATTTGTAAGTCTACCATAGAAATCTCATTGCTTGAGCATTAGTATTAGAGAAGTAATTATGAATTTTTGGTGGAAAATTTTGTAGAAAAATATTTAGGCTCACTTTTGGAGGCCTTAGAGTGCTTGAATGAGATCTAGGAACTCAATAGAAAGGCACTAGCACCATTCCAAGCTTGTAGATCAAGAGCAGGCATTTCTAAAAAGTGGTTATAATAGCCAATTGGGGCAACTATTCTTGAGTTATGGCCTTTAGGAGTTGGATTACCAAAATTTCTAAGATAATTTGTCAAATATGTATTCGGCCAACTCTATGTGTATTGTTAGGGTTTGTTAGCCCTAGGTATTAAGTTTGAGCATCTAGAACCTTCCCAAGCAGAATAAAACTACATATTTAAGAAAGGCTTGAATATTGTCTAAGACAACTCTAGGTGATAGTTCACATCTTGTCTTGCAAATTAATGAACTAAAGGCACCCATGTGGGTTAGCATATTGTGCTATGAATTTTGTAATTTCACATTTTTGGTGCAAATAATAAGTCCATTTTTTTTTGTTTCTACATTTCTATTATGAGTTATGGTATCAAGGGGAGCTCCCTACATCAAGTGGTATTAGAGCTAGAGTTCTTGAGTGTGTGGATAGATCATTAACTATGAGTAAATTCACACCAAGACTATGGTTTGGGCTGAGCATGTAGATAAGTTGCCTATTGTGAGGTAGTTTGAACTAGGATTTTAGTGAAAGCACAAAAAAGCCACCACAAAGAGAGCATGGTGGAAGAGTTGTAGTTGTTAAACTTGAGGGTTTTTAGAGCCCTTCAAAGACAAATGCGAGCATTGGAAGTATAAATGCATAGAGGAATGAATATTCCCATAAGAGATGAAGTCAAAGATGAGGATGAAGTACAAGAAAATACTGAAGCAAAAGCAGTTCTAAATCTAGAGGAAGAGAGGCTTTTTAGGGCCATCTCCAAGATTGGAAAAGGCCCTAAGTCTGAGGTTCCCACATTTTTAGGAAATATTAACCTAGAGGAGCTAATAAATTGGATCAATGAACTAGAGGAGTACTTTGAGTATGAAGATATTGATGAGCCTGATAGGATCAAGTTTATAAAGGAAAAACTAAAGGGACATGTGAAGATTTAGTAGCAAGAGGTTTAGTTGGAGTGAAATAGAAAGGGAAAGGAAAAAATCACTAGATGGAATCAAATGAAAGATAAATTGAAGAAACAATTCATTCCCATAGATTATGAGCTTGATATATTGAATAAAATGCAAGGTTTGAAGCAAGTGGGAAAATCTATTCAAGAGTATACTGAAGAGTTGTAACAAGTTCTCATTAGAATTGGCCATGTAGAAATTGATAAGGAGAAAGTTGCCTATTATCTTAATGGGTTTAAGCCAAGCATTTAAAATGAGCTATGTTTGATTCGAATGAGTAGTATTGAGGAGGCATACCACTTTTTAGTGAGAGTTGAGGAGAAAATAAGCAAGAAGTTTGACAATAAGAACAGTGGAGGAGGCCATGGTGGAAGATCTGGTGGACGATCTTATGGTGGTCATAATGAAGATCAAAAGAACAAGGATGAGGCTAGAAGTAGTATTCAAAAATAGAGGGGAAACAATTTCAATCATTTCTATGATTAGAACAATAGATATCATCGAGGAAGAGGCAGAGGAAAAGGATCTGGAAGAGGAGGCTTTCATGGAAATTGTTTTGACTATGGAGAAGAAGGGTGTTGGTGTTTGAAAATGTTACTAGGTTTTTAATTATCCCGCTGAGAAACTGACATGTCTAGGGATAGCTAACTCCCATTTTCAACATACCATTTATAACAACATGCCAACTGTAAGACATGACCCTTCTTCTACTTCAAGCTCTACTAAACCTAGGTGGGTAGACCTCAGATTCAAATGATACTGTACCAGTACAAAAAAACATATCCCTGAATCTATTAAGCAGATTTTACCCTTATTTCTCCTAATGGCTTATGAAAAGACATAGATCTACAATAGCTAGATGCAAATCTATGAATCTCGTAAGCTGAGTGAGGGTTAGACATTTAGGTCCTTCGACATGAAAGGTGGAAACACTTTTGATTAATAATGTTGATTTCAACAAACCCTTAGATATGCAATAGTAAGACTTGATGATCCTACAACTAATTAGTGCCTTAACCATTGGGCAAATCCATGAATCACAAACATGCATATGAATATCTAAGACATATGTGTATCTTCAGATATCTGATCTATCTATTCAGCTTGTAAATAGACATCTATTTTAAATTTAAATCTCATTCTTACCTGGTATCCTCAATAAATTTGTAACCCTATTGATTTCTATGAAGCATTTACATGATTCGTTGAATCATCAGCGACAATGAAACAACATATAGCCTTAAGGGACTACAACTATGACCTAGGCTCTTTGTTGAAAGGTCATAAAACATTACAACTCACTGAGAATGGAGACAAGATTCAATTGAAACTCAATCATCTGTTGCTTTTTGCATTTATTTCCTAAAAATTAATACAATCATACGCATGAAATTAAAAACATGAAACAACCTAATAGATCTGAACTATTTATATATTCCTTCCTACTGTTGTTCATACAAGAGAGAATATGTTGAAGAATGAAGGTGGAATCATAGTTCTGGATCCAAAGAAGTGGTCTCATACAATGACTAAAAATTTCCTACCAACAATGGTCTCACAGTGAAAAAATTGGAACCCTTACAATGGATGAAAGAAAGAAAGATATAGACTAAGATGAATCCTTGGATCTAATCTGAAAATGAAATGTGTCCACTTGGAATTCCATCTCTTGCAACTAAATCACCTCTTTCATCTTTCTACCTCTTTGATTTGATTTGATTTCATCATTTTTTGTTATTGATTAGAAAATATCTTTGTTGAAATGATGAAAACTTGTTGAGTCATAAAAATATTTGATCTGCCATGAAAATGCTGGTGAAATTGAGGTTTTACTGAGTGAATCTGATTTGAATTCAACCTTAATTACATTTTCACTTCCTTTTAGCCACATTCAGGTCATCACCTGACTAGAAAACACAACTAAACTTTGATACCTGAATGTGGTTGCCTATTAGGAATCTAAGAAAAGACCTCGAATAAAATGAACAGACTGCTTCCTATGCAGAAACTAACCTTAGAATTAGAAAATTTGTCTTCTCTCGATTTTGGTGATATATAGTATTGCTATATTTGCATCTCAGGAACCTTCAGAAAGCCAGTTTGAAAAAAGGTCCCCTCTTGTTAAAAACTCAGGGTCTGCAATTCTTAAAATTTAAATTTTCAAAATTTAAAGAATTCTAAAGTTCAAACTTTAGAAAAGGGCCTCTTTAAACTTAAAACTTTGGATGTGCCTTTTTTTAGAAAATATATTAAAAATTTTATCTTTTCAAACATTTTATATTTTACCTTGCCTTCAATTCAGGTCAATTGGTTTGACTGACACCACATGGTGCTCCATGATTGGCCTGCCTCTACACATGCTACCACTTCGGACCCATGCCATGTGTCACCATCCTGCAATCTCGCAATACTTAACTAGCGAGCAACTTGTTATTGCGGGTATGTGCACACCACACGATCTCGCCATGTGGCAAAATCTTAAGCACATGCTCTAGACTCGCCACCTCAGTGCTCTCATTTCATCCTTGCCATGTCATCTCCTGACTCGGGCCTACTGCCACTTGGCAACAGCTTGCTTTCCCACAATATTTATCCTCTGAGTAGGTTGATTTTGTGGGCTTGTGCCCATCGTCGATCCTACCATGTGTCATCATCTTAAACCTTCTGATCAGTTGGTGCCACATCATCCTGCATGTACCTTTGTCTAAATTTTTTTTATGTCAGATCCAATTGGCCATCAACCTCTAACCTTCGATGGGCCCCAAATGCATGAGAGCTAGCTCATCAAAAGTGCTAACTTTGAAGACATCTAATATATAATTTGCAAAAGTATTTAACAATAGAAAATCTCCCCTACTTTAGCAATGTGGGATAAATGTTTCTTCACAACCAATGCAGAGGTTATCCCTCTACCTTTTAAAAGTTTGCTCTTGGCTCTCCTGCATGTGACTTCTACCTCAGCATTGGTCCACCCTTATCACTGGTGCATTCCTCTACATGTGGGGATCCTTTCTAAACTAAGAGGTCTCTTTTTTCAACCAATGTCTCATCCCTTGGTTGTCACTTGTAATGGCTTCCTTTCTCTCCACTGCACAGACTTCATAAAATCTCCCTTGTATACAACTACATGAATAAGAATTGGATCACATTGTCATTGACTCTTGTTTGTTTTTTAACATGGCATCGCTCTGCCTCTTGTCTACGCAAGTTTCTTCCCCTTTTTTAATGCATGCTCACACTCTCCAATGCGTGGGGTCATGCTTCTTTCATAGAATCCCATCCCTTTTGATCATGTCATGACCTCTCCTTTTATATGCAAGGTTTTTTCCTTACTAACGTGGGCTTTGGCAGGGGCATGTGATCTTCATCTTTGGCCATCATTTTTCTTTTTGTAAATGCACAAACGTGGCCATAGTAGAAGAGACAGGGATGACTGAGATCAATTGGTTTGGTGTTCCAATCGAAGATGCCTACAAACAGTTTGTCAATTTCCATTTAGAACTAAACCAGAGCATGACTCACAAGTACAAATAATTGATAGGTGTAAAAGGAGGTATCCCCCCAACATCTATCCACCTAGTAGTAGGCCTTTGTTGCCAAAAGTTTTATATTTGCATGTGGAGCTCTCTTGGCGCAAGATGGTCTTTTCTTTAAGTGGCACATTCTTTGAAATTTCCTTGCATTAAATGGAAACTAGAAAGCTCTATTCTTCATCCAATCTCCTTCATGTGTCTTAGCTAACTCCCTTTGATTGGCATGGGCATGCTACATTGACTTTCTTTTCAATGAGTTGACAGTCACAAAAGATGCCCCTCTTTTCTCCTGTGCAAGACTGTTCTAAAATGTGTGCTCCCTATTTTTACTTCCTGTAGCTAATTATTCATTGCCTAATCTTTGCTATGTAGATGAAAACTTATGATGGTATAATGCACACATATAGTAAGTCTCTGGCAAGAATGAATTGTGTAACAATGTTAAAGGCATGAGCAGGGTAAGGCACATGTACCAAGTCAAATTGTTTGCTTTGAAATTTGAGCTTTAAATGTATATTCAATACACTAAATATGTATATAAGCATATTTTTGTCACGTGTTTTCCTAGTGTTGAATCATATTACTACAATGTAGAGTTTAATGACCCTTCCTTTTACAAAGCCACATAACCATACACTTACCACCATAACCATCTTGCAAGGATTCAATAACAATGCCCCTCAATCTAATAGGTCGTCATCTACAATAAACATGATCTTCCCCATAGTAACATCCTTTCTCTTATCAAGTCACATTGTTAATGACCCATACTTCCCTTTTATTCCAAAAAAGTGTAGCTAAATTTTAATCAATACAAATATTGCAACTCTTAATGCAACTTTTAATGTCTTGAAGTTTGATCCAATATTTCCTCAAATTTGATTAGTTTGACACCATTCAGTCGGGCCCCAAAGTAGGTCTGACTAAAAACAAATTCCATTTTTGGACAACTAATATGAAAAACTAATCCATTAACCATCTGAGACTGATTAGAATCAAATTTGATCACTGACTAATCATTAAAAACTTGTTTACCCTCTTTATGCAAACTGTGATTTGTGCTAACAGGGCCTATCGGCTAGTTTTAAAAGACTGATCCAAACACATGACCAGGCTCTAAAATTTGACGCACTAATTCTCTACTCTACATACTCCTACTCCATTGAATCTAATCTCATGAAAAATTCTCAGTCAAAAGATATTAACTATCAAAGTTGACCTCTCAGAATTACCTGCAAGCAGACACGCCAGAAAACCATAAATTGGGTTTGGATTTGGCTCAGAAAACTAGGCAAACTGACACCTGGGGAGATGAAAACTAGGGTGTTGGTTATCTTTCATGAGGAAATTATGAATCTATGATTTGAGCTCATGAAAAATAACAAGATGCATTTGGTGAACAGTCAAAGTGAGCTACATAGATTTGCTCACTGGAAAGAATGACAAGAAATTAATTTTTGCAAATGGAATTGACCTGGAAAAGTGTGCAAATGGATTCATCATGACTTGAAAACTAGCACACTTAAAGTATTTTCAAAGGACTACACAAGGGTATAATCCGTTTGATCTCATCTATCATGAATTTCAAGTTATAACATCTCAAATAGGGGTTCTGAAAAATCTGCAAATGCTGACACCAGTAAAAGATAAAAATTACATTTGGAATCGTGTTTGAAAACTGATCAAACGAATTTTTCATAACCTAAAACTTGAAACATAACAAGTCTTTGACATCTAAAATAAAATACAAAAGGAATTTTAGCATTTTTCTCAACTGGTCAAAAGTTACAACATATCAAACAGGGCTTCCCAGAATTATGTGTAAATTGCAAAAGCATGAAAATGGTAACTAACCAACTTTGAGGGATTCAAAACCTGGTCAAATGAACTTGAAATGATTCAAAATCTGGAACATAGACTCTCAGGTAAGGACACTAGATACTCCCAAACTGGTGGGTCATGAAACATTTCTGGGTTTGAGATATTCAATCACAAATAGAGCCTCTTGTCGCTACTTGACACTTAGGGTAAAATGCATATTTGAAATGTGCTCGAAATGGGACTTCAAGGAATGGCTCGAAATGGAAATTCAACATCATGAAACACTTAAACAAGGTGAATGGAAGGTTCTAGAAGCATTTAACACCTTTTAGGCCTCAACTTGATAGCCAGGTACATGTGCATCAAAAAAGCATTTATAGGGCTCAATTTTTTCAATGGTGCTCAAAATTTGGGCTACAATTTTGAGCGCCAACAAAAATGCATAGAGAATTTTAATGTACCTAGTGCTAAGGAAGCATAGATCAAAGAATGGAAGGTTCGTTGAGAGTTGCACATGTTGACGAAGATTCCCAATCCTCACATTCTGAAGATGTTGCAAGAGGAGAAGTCCTAGTTAACCGAAGAGTCTTGCTCAGTGGTGAGAATGAACCTAAACAAAGAAGGAGCTACATTTGCACATGGTGCAGATGTGAAGATAAGTGTTGTGATATGATCATTGATGATAGAAGTACTAAAAATCTAGTATTAGAAATGATGGCCACCAAGTTGAAGCTAAAAAGGTAGAAACACCTGCATCCATACCATATTGCTTGGGTGCAAGATGACCATAAGATCATGGTCAATGAGCAGTGCACAATGAAGTTCAAGATTGGAAGCTACCAAGATGAGGTAGCATGTGATATCATACCTATGGACATATGTCATATGTTGTTGGGTAGGTTGTGGCAATTTCACAAGCATGTTGTACATGATAGGTGAGAAAATACCTACACTCCAACTAAGGGTGGAGTGAAACATAAGTTGAATTCATTGAAGAATAAATAAGAAAAGGTATGTAGTGCTTCTAGAATATGTTTTGTTGATGGAAAATAGTAAAGAAGAAGTAGAGTAGGTACCTGTAGAAGTTGCAGATATGATCAGAGAGGTTTCTAATATAGTATCATATAATGTATCTGAAGGATTGCCTTTAGTGAGGAAGATTAGTCACTAGATATATTTAGTTCTAGGAGCCAGTTTCCTAAACAAGGTAGTGCATAGAATGACACCAACAGAAAGTGAAGAGTTGAACAAGAAAATTCATGAGTTGTTATAGAAGGGGTTGATTCAAGAAAGCCTGAGTCCATGTGTTGTACCAGCAGTATTAGCACCAAAGAAGAAGGGAGAATGGAGGATGTGCACAAATTCTAATGCTATCAACAAGATCACAATAAAGTATAGATTTCCATTGCCAAGGATGGATGATATTATGGACTATTTTAGTGGAGATAAGTATTTCACAAAGATAGAACTAAAGAGTGGGTACCATCAGATTCATATCAGAGAAGGTGATGAGTGGAAGACTACTTGCAAGACAAGGGAAGGACTACATTTTGGGCTAACCAATGCACCAAGCACTTTCATGAGGCTCATGAATGAGGTACTAAAGGAGTTTCTAGGTAAGTTTTTCATTATTTACCTAGACAATATTTTGATCTTTAGTAAGACATTAGAGGAGCATTTGATTCATATTCGCAAGGTGTTTGATAAGTTTAGGGAAGAAATGTTGTTGATAAACCTAAAGAAATGAAATTTTGTAAAGAAAGAGTTGGTGTACCTGGGATTTGTATTCATAGGAGAAGGTTTTAAAATGGACCCAGAGAAAGTGAAGGCTATCCTTGAATGGCCTACTCCAAGGAGTGTGAAAGAGGTAAGATCTTTTCATGGACTGGCTATATTTTACAAAAAGTTCATAAGAAGTTTTAACTGTATTTTTCGACCCTTGAATGAAACAATGAGAGGGGATAGGAAAGAGTTTAAGTGGACTTTAGGAGTAGATAAGAGTTTTAATCTATTGAAATAGAAAGTTATTGAGCAACCTATTTTAGCACTTCCTAAATTTAACAAGGTGTTTCAAGAAGACTATGATGCTAGTGGTATTACAATAAGAGCTATTTTGAGCTAGGAAGGTAGACTTGTTGCTTATTTTATTAATAAGTTGAATGATGCAAAAAGAAAATATTCTATTTATGACCAGGAATTTTATGCTATAGTTCAAGCATTGAAGAAGTGGAGACACTATCTTCTTCCTAAGAAGTTTGTATTGTATACTGATCATCAAGCTTTGCAATATTTGAATAGTTAAGGAAAATTGAACCAAAGGCATTTAAAGTGGGTTGAATTTTTGTAGAGTTATACATTTCTTTTGAAACAAAAGAGTGGGAAGTCTAACAAAGTTGCAGATGCTCTTAATAGAAGGCAAATTTTGTTAACATAAATGTGGATAAAAGTGGTTGGGTTCAAGCAACTCAGCACATTGTATCCAGATGATCTTGGTTTTGGTGAAGTGTGGAAGGCCTTTACAGAACCTATTACACTTGATAGGACAATATGGTTGGATTCCATTATCCAATATAATATGTTGTTCAAAGGAAGCCAGTTGTGCATTCCCAGAAGTTCAATGAGAGAGAATCTCATCAAGGAGAAGCATAGTGGAGGATTGGTTGGACATTTTGGTAGAGATAAGACCATAGCTTTGGTAGGTAAAAATTATTATTGGTCATAGTTGTAGTAGAATGTGATGAAATTTGTACAAAGTTGCAGAGTATGTCAGATGGCAAAAGGAGTGAAGCATAATATAGGGTTGTATTGGCCATTACCTACACCAAAGAATTCATGGGAGGACATCAACATGGATTTTGCTCTTGGATTACTGAAAACATGGCACATGCATGATTCCATTTTCATGGTGATCAACAGGTTATTAAAGATGGCACATTTTATTTCTTACAAGAAGACTAGTGATGTTGTTCATGTACTAGAGTTATTTTTTTGAGAAGTGGTGAAATTACATGGTTTGCCAAACAGTATAGTTTTAGATCGAGATACAAAATTTTTTGGGCATTTCTGGCATACACTATGGATATATATAAGCTATAAATTGCAGTTTAGGAAACTTTCTCAGATGCTTGGTTGGAGATAAACCAAAAGGATGGAATATGATTTTACCACAAGCAAAATTTGCATATAATTATTCTATCAATAGGAATACTAGTAAATCACCATTCTAGATTGTATATGGGAGTAGTCCTAGAAATGCTTCTAAACTGAGGCAATTGGGTAAAGGAGAGATAAGTAGTGTTGCAGTAGAAGATTTTGCTAAACATTTCAAGAACATCCATGAGGAGGTGAGGAAGCACATCATAAAGATGAATACTCAGTATAAGGTTAAGGTAGATGTGAAAAGGAGATAGAAGGGATTTCATATTGAAGATGAAGTCATGGTTCATTTGAGATAGGAGAATTTTCCAATGGGTACATATAATAAGTTGAAGATGAAGAAGTTTGGATAGTGCAAGATAGTGAAGATTTCCAGTGGGTACATAGAATAAGTTGAGTATTTCATTAATATTTAATATTTCAAATTTGATAGAGTATTATGAAGGAGGTGATGAAGATGAAGTTGCAGAAGTGTAGTGGAGCATTCTATTAGCAAGTTTAGCTAAAAAGGTGATCAAGGAGATACTAGATAGTTGTGTTGGAAAAATTACAAGAAACAAAAATTATGAGGAATATCTGGTCAAATAGAAAGGGAGACTAGTTGAGGATTCATCATGACTAGCAAAGGAGGAGGTTAACCATCTTGGTTTTTCCTCTGAACACTTGAGATGTGATGGGGTCACTTATCAAATTACCCTAGGTTTTTGATGCATGAGCATCCTAGGTGCAAGGGAAATCTTGCATCACCTATAAATATTTTATTTTCAGTCTTTTATATTTTAATAAGGACTAGTAGACAAGGTGGTTACTATTAATGGCAACTTACTATTTTTTAGTAGGTTTTTCATACGAGCTCAAAATGTTCTCATTTTCTACAAGAAGGTTCATTTTAGAGTTGTAAGCCTACTATTAAAATCTCATTGCTCAAGCATTAGTATTAGAGAAGTTATTACAGATTTTTAGTGGAAAAATTTGCAGAAAAATCTTCAAGCTCACAATTGGAGGCTTTAGAGTTGCCACTTGAGGTCCAAAAACTCAATGGAAGGGTGCTAGCGCCATTTTGAGCACATGGTTTAGGAGCTGGCATTTTTGAAAAGTGGTTATAATAGCCAATTAGAGCAATGATTCATGAGCTATGGCCTTCGTAAGTTGGGCTACCAAAATTTCTAAGATAGTTTGTCAAAGATGTATTTGGCCAACTCTATGTGTATTGCTAGGGTCTTTCATCCCTAGGTATTAAGGTTGAGCATCTAGAACCTTCTTAGGTAGCATAAAACTACCTATTAAAGAAAGGCCCGAACATTGTCTAGGACAACTCTAGGTGATAGTTCATAGCTTGTCCTGCAAATTGATGTACAAAAGGCACCCATGTGGGTTAGCATATTGTACTTATGAATTTTGTAATTTTTCATTTAAGGTGCAAATAAGAAGTCCATATTTTGTTCTCACATTTTCTATTGTTTCTATGTTTCTATTATGAGTTATGGTATTAAGGGGAGCTCCCTACATCAAAAAGGAAGGTAAAAAGGTTACTAAAGTATAACTGGTCAATAATAATGTTCCACAACCACTATTTCATGCTATTCTTGAGATTGCTTACAAAGGAGATCCATCTAGTGAGTTATCGACTATTTTGTACAATGTTTTAATGATTTAGGATGTACGATGTTGTTATGTATGCAAGGTTGTGATGCAAGAGCATCCTGGGTGTAAGAGCAATCTTGCATCACCCAAAAATATTTTCTTTTTAGTCGATTCTTTTTTAATAAGGACTAGTAGATAGGATGGTTACTATTTTTTGGGAACTTTCTATTTTTAGTAAGTTTTTTATATGAGTTCAAAATGTTCTCATTTTCTACACAAAAGTTCATTTTAGAATTATAAGCCTACTATAAAATATCATTGCTCCAGTTTAAGTATCAAAGAAGTTACTGCAGATTTTCAATGGAAAAATTTGCAGAAAAATCTTTAGGCTCACTCTTGGAGGCCTTATAGTGCCCCAAATAGGTCTGTAAACTTAATGGAAATGCACTTGTGCAGTTCCAAGCCTATAGATCATGAGTTGGCATTTTCAAAAAGTGGTTATAATAGCTAATTAGAGTAATAGTTCCAGATTTATGGCCTTCCAAAGTTGGGCTACTGAAATTTCTAAAATAATTAACTCTATTATTGCATTTGTAGTAAGAGTGATAGCACATAGGTTCTACTACTCAAGCTGACTTAATAATATTCCATGCATCACCATTGACATAGGTTACAAGATCATAAAGAGATATCATTCCTATGACCTAGCCGAGCTACAACTTCAACAAGTATTAGAAAATATAAAAACTAGTTGAAAGACAAAGGGTTCTTCATGTAAGTTTGGTTCATTCATTATTTTGTATAATATTTTATGTGAAAAATACATTTCCTACATTTGGCAAGGTAGTATGGAAGTCCAGTCAGTCTATTACCCAATAGATAGTTGAATTTATTGAGAAATTAAAAGAAAATTTTGATTCAATAATGACTAGTTATTTTGAAGATGTCAAGAAATCAATGAAGAAGATATCAAGAATACCTCTATCTCTAGTGAAGAAACATTAGAATGATTTTTGTTTCCTAGTAGATGCTGACTACACCTATGTTCAAGAAGCTATTCCAAGGGTTAAATCATTGAGACCATTACCATATGGGATAAATGTTGATGAGGCACTAGCAACCATCACTGCATTGTTGGTAAAAGAGATTGACAAGGATGCTACATTCTTTGGGAATTATCATGAAGCAAAATCAAGGATAACTATAAACTTGCAAGCTACCACCATCATTAGAAAGAAGAACAAAATGGTGAAGAAATTTAAAGAAAATTTTGGTAAAGGATATGATGAAGAAGAAGAAGAAGAGGAAGGACCTTTACAACTTACACAATGATAAGGATTAGATATGACTTCAGAAGATGAAGAGGAAGCTGAGAAAGAAGTTTAAAAAAATGGAAAGAAGAGGAAGGCCCAACAAAAGAAAGTAGACAACCCAATGAAAGTGGCAAAGAAAGAATAATAGATGCTAGGTGCACCTTTGAAAAAGTCAAGCATAAGGGTTTCCACTGTACAAGCTAAGGAAGCTCAATCTATAAAAGGTAAAAAAGAAGGATATTACAATAGAGCCGAGCATGTCTACTAATAGATTGAAGAGGAATTTGAAACCTCAGGAGGAATCAGATTATGAAAGGAAAGACTTGATGATATTAGTCAATTAAAAGTGGTAATCCATAGTCCTTCATTTGATATTGAAAACCTATGTGACAATATAAAGAATAATGCAGATTTGTCAGTTTTTTAGCATGTTGATTTTGATAAGTTAGATAGTGGAGTTAAGAATTATATTGAACAAGCTCTTTATGATACAATGGATACTTTAAAAAAAAATCCTTTAGAGATTGCTAATTCTATTCACAAAATCTTATGTGAAAGAGTTGAGCAGAAATGAAAGTTTAGTATGGAGATTGAAAAAAAAATCTGGGAGGATACTTTTGATGCAGGAAAAGGATGAATAACTAGGGCCAAAGGCTCACCCAGCTATTCAAACCACCCTATAAGAGTTAACACAATGGAAGCTAACAAAAAGAACAACAACCAAAGGAGGAAGAAGAGTGATATACTTTTTATTGATTCATAAAAATATCTTCATACATGCCCATCTATAAAACCTTTTGGGTTATGACTAAATACAAAATACAACTTCTAGATCCATGATCCAGCTTTAAATTAACATTTCTAGACATGTATGCATTCCCTTATCAATCCTCTTAGTTCTCCTTAAAACTAAGCCTAAGGACTCTATATATACTTGTCAAAATGGCTTATAGAAGATTGTAGAACAAATAAAGCCACAAGTTATCCCATAATAGATATCAACTACCTATACCAAAATTAAATGCAAGAAAAAGTGGTCCAAACTGGAACCAGACACAAATAACTTGGCAGATGAAGACTTCATAGAAACTCGCACTCGACATCTACATGAGCTCAACATTCAAAGGAATCACTTGGCAGAAACTATGAACTCGACACCCAAAGGATCACTTGCCACGTATAGGAACTCGGCACTTAAAGGATCACTTGGCACCAACAAGAACTTGACACCCAAAGGATCACTAAGCACCAATAGGAACTCGGCACCCAAAGCATCACTCGGTACCTACAGGAACTCGACACCAACAAGAATTCAGCATCCAAAGGATCACTCAACACCAACAAGTACAAAGAACAAAAGTGTAAGATTTCCAGGCTACCTAGGATGCTCCTGCATCAAACAACCAGGGTTGAAGAAAATGATTCTCCTAAATCAAGCAAGTGTCACAACCTGAGCTAAATCCAACTCAGATTGAGAAATCCATGTAGTATCTTCAATTGGTCTATTCTTCCATTTCTCCAAATACTCATAGTAATCTTTCCTTCTTGTACTCTTACCAATTCTCTAATCCAAAATTTGTTCAACTTCTTCAATCTGCTTCTTAGGGTAATCATCAAGTACAACAACTTCATCATTTGACTCATGATACTTATATAAATTAGAATTATTGAATATAGGAGATATATCCATGTCATCAGGTAAGTCAACTTCGTAAGTATTACCATTATCAAACTTCTTCAAGATCTTACAAGGTCCAAATTTCTTCATCTTCAGCTTATTGTATGTTCCAAGTGGGAATCTTCCTTTCTTCAAATGAACCATCACCTGATCACCAACTTGAAAATCATGGTGTCTTCTAGACTGATTAGCATTCTCCTTGTACTTCTGATTACTTTATTCCAACCTCAACTTCACTTATGCAGAGATTCCATAAAATCAACAAATTCTTCTCCTACAATGCTTTTCTTTTCTTCACCAACAACATCTCTCAAAACTGATATACCTCTAGGATGCATTCTAGTAACAATCTCAAAAGGTGTCTTCCCTATACTCCTATTCACAGAATTATTATATGTAAATTCAGCTTGTGCCAATACCATATCCCAATTATTTGGCTTATTCCCAACTAAACATCTCAAAAAATTACCCAATCTTCTATTCACAAACTTTGTCTTTCCATATATTTATGGATGGAATGTAGAACTAAACTTTAGTTCAATACCCATCTTCTTCACAATGTCTTCCAAAAATAACCAACAAACTTGCTATCTCTTTCAGAAATAATACTTCTTGGTATCCATGCAATCTCACAATCTCTTTAAAGAAAAGTTCAGCAACATGCTAAACATTTGATGTCTTCTTACATGGTATGAAATGAGCCATCTTAGAAAATCTATCCACTACAACAAATATAGAATCATACCCCTTCACTATCTTAGAAAATCCAAGAACAAAATCCATATTGATGTCAGTCCAAGGTTTCTCAGGAATAGTAATAGGTGTATACAAACCAATATTTTGACTCACTCCTTTTGCAACTTGAAAAACTCCACAACTCTTTACAAATTTTTGAATATCCTTATACATTTGTGGCCAATAATACTTCTCTTTCAGTAAACTCAATGTCTTATCAATTCGAAAATGTCTAGCTAATCCACCACTATGCCTTTCCTTAATCAAATTCAACCTCATAGAAATTTTAGGAATACACAACTAAATACCTTTGAACAATATACCTTCTTGAATGAAATACTCATCATAATTACTTATGTGATCTATTTGATTTGGTGCTCTGCACTCTCTTCATGCCTCAAAAAAATTAGGATCAGCATCATACAACTCTTTCATTTCATCAAAACCAAGAACTTCAACCTTCATTAGCAAGGAATGTCTCCTACTCAATGCATCAACAACTTTGTTAGTAACTCCACTCTTATGCTTAATGACAAAGGTAAAACTCTACAAATACTCAACCCACTTCATATGTCTCTAATTCAATTTATTTTGACTTCCTGAGTATTGTAAAGCTTTATGATCAATATACAACACAAACTCCTTAGGAATCAAATAATGTCTCCACTTCTTCAATGCTTGAACAATGGCATAAAATTCTTGATCTTACATAGAATACTTCCTTTTAGTATCATTCAACTTTTCACTAAAGAAAGCAAATGGCTTACCTTCTTGACTTAATACAACTCCTATTAGATTACCACTTGTATCAGATTCAACTTGAAATACTTTGTTAAAATTAGGTAAAGCTAATATAGATAATTTAGCAACCTTTTGTTTCAAAGTCTCAAAACTCTTATTAGCTTCATGTGTCCACTTGAATTACTTTTTATCTCCCCTCATTGTCTCAGTCATAGCATTACAAATAACACTAAAATTCTTTATAAACTTTCTATAAAAACTAGCCAAACCATGAAATTATCTTAACTCACCCACATTCTTAGGTGTAGGCAATTCCAAAATTTCTTTAACCTTCTCAGGATCCATCTTCAATCCATCAGCTGAAATCAAAAATCTCAAAAAAACAATCTCCTCTTGTATAAAACAACACTTTTTCAAATTAATTAGCAACTTTTCCTCTTTCAACCTCTATAATACTTGTCTAATATGCTCAAGATGTTCTTCCTTAGTCTGATTGAATATCAAAATATCATCCAAATAAACAATCACAAACTTACTCAAAAATATTTTTAGAACTTCATTCATCAACCTCATGAAAGTACAAGGTGCATTAGTCAAACCAAAAGGCATAACCAACCATTCGTACAAACCATCTTTTGTGTTGAAAGAAGTCTTCCATTCATCACCTTCTCTGATTCTAATATGATAATAGCTACTCTTCAAATCAATCTGGATAAAATACTTTGCTCCACTCAAACAATCCATTATGTCATCCATCCTTGGCATAGGAAACCTATATTTCAGTCTTATCTTGTTAATGGCTTTGGAATCAATACACATTCTGAATTCTCCATTCTTTTTAGGTGCTAATATACTAGGTACAACACATGGACTCAAGCTTTCTCTAATCAAACCTTTCTACAACAACTCATGCACTTGTCTATTAAGTTCTTCATTCTTTGTAGGTATTTATCTATATGGTGCTTTGTTTGGAAAACTATCTCCAGGAATCAAAATCCATAAAATGACTTATACTTCTTACTAGAGGTAAACCATCAGGAATATCATAAGTAATAATGTCTTTATACTCATTCAACAATTCTATAATTTCTACTGGTACTCGGCTATCACTATCTATTGTCACTTGGTCATTACTAGCTTTTGCTGCTTGGACATTACTACCAACACTTGGTCCTCTAGGAACTATTGCAAAATGGACTTGATTCCTTTTCAAATTGTTTCCCATTAACCATGCAAATATTTATAACAATACAATTAACCTCATCTGGACTTTCAATCAAAGGCAGCAATGTTTGTTTCTTCCCATTTACCCAAAGAGTATATTGATTTAATCTTCCATTATATACAACATATATATCATATTGCCAAGGTCTACCCAACAAAATATTACAAAAATCCATGGGCATAATATCACACAAAACTTCATCAAAGTAATGTCCAATTTTGAGCTTCATAAGGCATTGCTCACTTACGAATATCTTATGCTCATCTTTGATCCATGAAACATGATAAGGTTTTGGATGTTTCAGCCTCTACAATTAAAACTTGGTAACTAACTCTTTTGATGCTAGATTTGTAGAACTTCCACAATCAATGAACAATTTGGAGTATTTTCCAACCATCTTACATATTGTCTTGAAAAGACTTCTTCATAAAATAGGTTCTTCATCACTTCCCTTATTACATAAGGTTCTTCTCACCATTAGATTTTCTTCAACCTCAAGTCCTCTTGGTGAAACCTCATAATCTCCTTGAATCACAATATTTTTGTTACCTTGCCTACTTTCAAAGGATATACATTCAAAAGATCTATGGCCCTCTTTACCACATCTCAAACAATTACCATGAAATCCACCTCTAGAATAGGAATTACCTCTTGGTAAGAATTAGTGCCTTCTCAATAAGAATTACCACTTTTCCATTTGGTCTTGCCTTTGTCATCATTATTCCATTCATATTTTCCTTTATCCTATATAGATCTATCAGATCTACCACTCTCTCCATAAGATCTACCTCTACATCTCTAGAATCTACCACCTCAACCTATTTTTCTTTGTTCATGCTTCTTTGTCAAGATCTCCCTAGCTTTCAAGGCATATTGATATGCTTCTTCTACACTTTCCAACTTCACAAAACTTATTTCATCTTGAATTCTAGATCTGAATCCATTAATGTACCGTGCAATTTTCTCAACATCATCATCCACATGTCCAGATCTGATGTCCAATCTATAGAATTCCTCAATATATTCTTTCATAGTCATGTCCTTTTGTTTCAAATTTTTCATCTTTCTTAACAAGCTAACTTGGTAATCAGTAGGGAGGCACTTGTTCTTTACCTTATTCACCATCTTTTGCCAAGTTCTAATCATCTCCTTTCCTCTACTTTTTCTATCAGTTTGCAAGTGCCCCCACCATAGTGATGCATGACCTTTCAACCTAGGGACTGCAATCTTCACCTTTCTATTATTAGGAGTGTTTCATACTCAAAGAACTTCTCCATATCAGAGATCCAATCCAACACAACATTGGTGTCCAATTTTCCATCATAAGGAACAACTTCTATAGTAGGCTTTGAATTTTTCCTAGACAACACTCACAACAATATTTCTTCATCTTGGTCTTCTTCAAGTTCTAGATTATTGTTTGGTGCTGCTACTTCATCACACTTATATCATCAAGATGTGCTCCTCTCCTCTAGGCTATCTCCACAGCATCTAATTTGACTACTATTTGTCTCAACTAATCCAATATAGCATCATCAACATTTCTTCTACCATGAACCATCTTTACAAATCAAGTTCCTGCAAGATCATAACCCTCTACAAGTTATAGGTCAAATCCATAGATCTTCCACCCTACAACAAAATATAAATTAGGGTTCTACATGATTCAATCTCCACAAGAAAAAACCTCAAGCTCTGATACCAACTAACATAGGCAAAGAATGAATAACTATGACCAAAGGCTCACCCAGCTCTCCAAACCATCCTACAAGAGTTAACACAATGGAAGCAAACACAAAGAACAAAAGAAAAAGGAGGAAGAAGAGTGAAATACTTTTTACTAATTCATTAAAATATCTTCATACATGCCTAGCTATAAGGCCTTTTGGGTTATAGCCAGATACAAAATATAACTTCTAGATCCACGATCCAACTTTAAATTTGCATTTCGAGACATGTATGCATTCCCTTTTCAATCCTCTTAGTTCTCCCTAAAACTAATCCTAAGCACTCTATATATATTTTCCAAAATGGCTTATAGAAGATTCTAAATCAAAGAAAGCCATAAGTTAACCCATAATAAATATCAACTACCTATACCAAAATTAAATGCAAGAAAAGTTGGCCCAAACTAGAGCTAGACACAGATAACTTAGCAAATGAAGACTTCATAGAAACTACCATTCCACATCTACATGAGCTCAACATTCAAATAAATCACTAGGTAGCAACTACAAACTTGGCACCCAAAGGATCAGTCAGCACAACAAAAACTTAGCACTCAAAGGATCACTCAACACCAATAGGAACTTGGTACCCAAAGGATCACTCAACACTAACATGAACTCAACACCCAAAGGGTTACTCGACACCAATAGGAACTTGACACCTAAAGTATCACTCAACACCAATAGGAACTTGACACCTAAAGGAGCACTTGGCACCAATAGGCAGAAAAAACAAAATTGCAGGATTGCTAGGAAGCCCAAGATGCTCCTACATCAACTTTAGCTGAAGTAGTACCTGAATTTGATAAGAAATAGATCAAAAAGACTATAGAGAAACACAAAGGGATATTTTCTCTTACATATAGAGCCTTTCATATTTTGAGAAGTAGAGTTGAAGTAGTGGTAATCAAAATAAAATTAGTTTTGACAATAATCTATGGGTTGACCACACAAATAGTAGAAAGAATGGAAGAGAAGAAAGGATCGTAGGTACAAAAGAATGAAACAAAATAGGATGAGAAAAATTAGGATGATATGGTGGAGTGAGATACAAAAGATGCATAGGATGCTAATGTTCTGAGCACTAGTCCTACACAAGGAGAGAAAGAGGGCCAACAAGACTAAGTGACTATTGAGGACATACCTAATAGCTCTATATAGAATGTAAATCCATTGAGTGAGGAATATTTAAAGACACTATAATAGGAATCCACCAATTTTTTTATTCCATGCACAAATAATATATTGGTAAGGACTGATGAATCTAAAAAAGCAAAGATTACATCCACTGGGACACAACAACAAGAAACACCTATTGTTCCCCCACATGCTATAGAAGTTAAGGAGAAGGAATCAAATGAAAAAGCAAGAGATCAAAGTGCAACCATAGAATGATAAGGTGAAATTAACCAAGCACCATTTTCAATGCCTACTATTGTCATTGAGATGAACAAGAAGGAGGTAGATACCCAAGCTAATGTGATAGATAGTCTTTCTCCTACCCTAGCTTCCTCTAGATTCACCTTAGGTATTTCCCCTAACCTAATAGAGTTTCTTATTGCCCTATTCTCCTTAGGATCCTAACTATGAGGTCCTAAATTTTTCAACTAGTGCACACCATTTAGCAAGAACAATCCCTCTTAGACACCATTCTCTAAGCTTAGCTTAGCCTTCTTGTCTACTTAAAAACACTTCCACAATCAACCTAACCACTCAATTGACACCTCCAATGAAGGAATTAAACACCTAGAAAGGAATTTAGATCCTCTTTAATCCCCTCAACCATAATCAAGCTTGAAACTCTAATCGAGTTCCAAGAAACATGTATTGTTGTTCAAGAATGATTGGAATATGGCTATAAGTAATTAGCCCTCCAAATGAAGAAAATCCCAATTAATTGGAAAAATTCCTTAAATAAGGGGTTAAAAACAATATTGATCTTGAACCCTTTTTAGAGAGCACACATATTTTGGTGGTCTAGGGTTCTTAAACTGTCTATATAGTATGACCACAAAATGTGCCTAAAAATAAGGGTTTCAAATATTTAACATGTTGTCTACAAGAAAAAATGGTTTCCCCACCATGGAACTTCCATCATCTCCTTTCATTGAGGTTGGAGCTTCTTGTTAGAACCCCTAACTTATACCAAGATTTGATTGAAGTATCATGCACATTCAATCACTCAAACACCTCTGCACTTGACTATGATCTGTAGCCATGCATCTTTGGCTCACCTAAGGCATCACCATACAAATGTTTACTTTGATTTCAAAAGGCCATCCTTCTCTATACAATATTTAAAAGGAATCATCTCTCAAATTCCAAGAGACCATACAACTCCTACAGTGGGAAAGGGAGTTATGACTCCATCTTGCTGAAGCACTTAGTTCAGGACACCAGGATAACAAAAACCAAAATAATTTATTCAAGTAACCAAAACCTCAAAAAAGCTCAAACTAAAATTTTATAGAAGCACAAAATAAAAACTTCTAACTATTCAAGCAATAATAGTTCCAAATCTAATCCATTAAAATGCCAAAAAGCCTCAAAAGCTTAAAACTATAATTGTAACTTGCTATTCAATCTATACACCAAAATTCTCTTCAAGTTCTGACCCTACCAAAAGGTTGAGGATGGAATTATAAACACATACCCACACCTATATAAACTATTTTAGATAGTTACCAAGATTCAATTGAAAAGTTGTCATTGTTGTCAATGACAACATTGACAATTTTTTTGAGCAATTTTTGCATTTTTTAGCATATGACTCTCAAACTAGCACCAAATGTTGGAAAGCCTTTCCAAAAGCCTTATATGGTTAGAAAACATGTAATAAGGACCTTCAAATTGTGATATCCTCATTATGACATATAAATTAAATAATAGATAAGTATTATACATAAAGTTTATAATATTAAAATAATTGATAATGTATAAAAATATTATAATTATACAAAGATACAAATATAAATTTTATCAGAATAATATAATTATAAATATCAACTATATATATATGAATATTATAATATATAATTAGACATTTAAATTCCATGCTACAGATAATTAATATATACATACATATATACTATTTTAAGTACTATAGTATATGACAATTATATCTTTGTTATATATTAAAACAATGTCATTATAAATAATTAATATGATTCATATACAATATATAATCATAATATATTAATATAATAATATATGATATAATTATTAAATATAATTAACATTAATGAAAGGACATGTCTCTATGAAATATAATATATATAGGATATGAACTATTAAAAAATATATCATATGGATTATTATCAAAAGTTATAACAATAAGATGGCAAATGAGTAAATGCCCTAAATGGGACATTACAAGTTGTAAATGCCCTAAACAAGACATTAAAAGTAGTATCAAAGCTTCGATCTTTCCATCTTGTGAAGAATATATCCACATAGAAGAATTGAGGTGCAAAGTATGTATGTGATACCTAAGAAGAAATTTGTGTTGAAGAGTTAGAAATGGGAGCACTTGGACCTTAGGTACAATCAGCTCCATGGCACCATTCCAAGGGAGATGGGTAACAGCTCCACCTTGAAATTCCTTTCCTTCTCTTGGAATGATGGTTTGTAGAGAAACAAGAGTGATTAACAGATTTGAGAGGGTCGGACCATCTTGGACTTAGCAACATGAGTCTCATGATGGCAGAAGATACTTGGTTGGGAGGATTCTTGCTCTCTCTCACCAATCTCACCACACTTTCCATGAGCAATTGCATGCTTTCATCAGGGAGTATACCAACATAATAGAGTACTTAGTAGTTTAGCATATCATACATGAACTTCTAAATTATCAATGGGGAACACATCTACAAAAGGTTTTTAAAAGCCGTAAATATTTCTCTCATTCCATGAAGAAAAAGAAAAATGAAGACTTGTATACTCATGCATCTTGAATTGTGGTGCCAAGATAATAATGGGTATTGAACCCTAAGTCAATAAAATAATTATAGTGTTAAAAGGAAAAGGAGTTATGTCACACCAATCAATAAGAAAAGTATTGAGAGGAAAAGAAATTGGGATAGAAAGAATAAAGAGAAATCAAATAGTAAAGAATAGCTCAAATCAATGTATTACCAATGAGAAAATTTGACATTTTATTATCATTCAGTCAACATAAGGAAGTTTACAAACTTAGTCCGAAGTGTTGATTTGGAACAATCCAATAACACAAAACAATTAGAAACAATTAGAGAACATGGAACATGCATTGAGATGATAATGATCAAACTTGGGAAGACATTTATTCAGCCAATGACATAGAGAAGATAACTAGTTTCCAATAAAATCACACACCCTAGTAGTATCTGCAAAATACTACATATTATTTTTCCTTACAATATCATTTCTAAGCTCTCTAATAATCTCATTTCCCTCCAAATGATATGAGAGAATAAATATATTAGAAAGCTTTGTATTTGTGATCAATCAATTATTCACAAATAAATATTTGAAAGGGTTATCAATTAAGCATTATCAAGATAGAGAATGCAAGGTGGTGGTCCATGAAAATATATTACCATAAAGAGTGGACAAACATTAGCTAATGATTTGAATAACAAAGGTGTGGCCAATTATATACACAGAAACCACATTATTATAGTTAATGAGATACATTAAAAGAAAGACAAAAATTTATAAATAAAATAGCTCAAGCCCATTTATATATTTAATGAAGTGACGAAATATAATTAGTAGAGACTAAATTTTAATTATTAAGAGCATCAATGTCAGAAGAGGATTAAAAAATAGCACCAAATAACAAAAAGAATTATATTTAACCCATAAAACAAAAAAAACAAAAAAAACAAAAGTAATGTGTGTGTGTGTGTGTCCATTGAGCAAATGTTTCAAACACCAAGAGAAAAAATGAATTATGTTACCAATTGCAATGAACTATGGGATCATGGCCATAAATGCAAAAGAGAGCTCAAAAGCTATCATGATGAGCTAAAAAGAAAAAATAATGCTTTTATTGCAAGGAAAGATGGTAACTAGGACATATATATGGAAAAAGAAGAAAAGTTTGAAGAAGGGATGCTACACTTAATAAGTGAGAAAAGGAAAGGATGAACAAGAGTACTAAGCATAATCCTAAACATAATCAAGAGAGTAATGAAGATGAAAAGGACCAACAAGAACTACATAAGCTACAATTTTTATTGTGATAAAATTATAATAATTAGTGAATCAAATTACCTCCTAAGTAGACCCCCTTGATGGATGTCAAGTGCTGCCAGCAAGGCCAAGAGGGCCAAAGTTTTTCTCTTGTGATTAGATAGGATATTTAAGAAGAATAAGATTTCCATTTAAGTAGATCACCTTGATGGGTGTTGAAGTGCTACCGTCAAGACCAAGAGGGCCAAAGTTTCCTCTTGGGCTTAGATTGAGAAAAATATTAAATGGACATCTAAGTAGAACACCTTGATGAAATGGTAGAAAATTTCCATCAGGGACAAGAGGGCCAAAATTTATCTCTTGGTCTTAAATTGGTCAAGTTAAGAAAAAGTTGACATCATGTCAAGTTAATTCAGTTAAGAATCTGCCAGGTGGACCACGTCATTGAATTATTTATGTTGTCCATTGAGGCCAAGGGGGCTAAAGTTTTTCTCTTGGGCTTGGTAGGATATTGGTTTAGAACTAATTTATCATGATTCATCTTTTCTTTGGAGCTATTATATACATGTAAATGATAATGCTTATTTGTGCTTGTAGGATCCATGATCAAAAAACATACTAGGGAAGTATATTTTATAAATCATTCCCTTTACTCTACTTCATTGTGAAAAATAAATTATAGAGAATCAATAAAGAATGTATGTTGTTTCTCCATCGTGTATGCTTTATGTCTTCATCTGTCTGCATCGTGTATACTTCGTGTCTTCATGCATCCATGTGACTACCTTGTGTTTGCTTCATGTTTTCATTCAAGATGTATATCTCAAAATTCTTTTAAGTCTTTTATACAAAAATATGTTTTTTTATCTATAAAGGAGTTTTTTTATGAAATGAGTTTTTCTTGAGGACAAGAAAATTTGAGAGGGGAGGACTCTGATATCCCCATCATATAAATTAAATAATAGATAAGTATTATACATAAAGTTTATAATATTAAAATAATTGATAATGTATAAAAATATTATAATTATACAAAGATACAAATATTAATTCTATCATAATAATATAATTATAAATATCAATTATATATATGAATATTATTATTATATATAATTAGATATTTAAATGCCATGCTATAGATAATTAATATATACATACATATATATACTATTTTAAGTACTATAGTATATGACAATCATATCTTTATTACATATTAAAATAATATTGTTATAAATAATTAATATGATTCATATATAATTTATAATCATAATATATTAATATAATAATATATAATATAATTATTAAATATAATTAACATTAATGAAAGGACATGTCTCTAAAAAATACTATATATATATATAGAATATCAATTGTTGAAAAATATATCCTATGGATTATCATCAAAACTTATACAAATAAGATGGTGAATGAGTAAATTCCCTAAATGGGACATTACACAAAGCCCTATTTTGACCTTTCTACCCTTCAGAACAGAAAAATTCTCTATATAGCTTAATTGAGAAACTAGGAACAACTTAGACCTTCTGAAACTTTCCCATCTTAACTGAACTCAACCTAGGTCTAGGTTAGGCCTATTATTCACTAAGTGGTGTGGTTAGCACCACTAAAGGCCAAAATACTCTAGGAGCCCTAGATCTTCCACAAGCCTGCCTAGGTGCCCCTGCCCCATACTCCCCTGAAATGTCCCTTTTCTGATTTTACATGATATTTCCAACCTCTAATCAGATCTTTAAAATCAAACAGCTAATATCCCAAAGATCCACCAAATTCCTCAAGAAACCCCAAATCGGGTATGTTGAAAATAGTGCTAAAAGCTTCACAACTTCACAAATTATTAATGAATCTGAAAATGGAAATTTTTACAGAACTTTAAGCAGCATAAAAGCCTACAAATTGACATTTCCAGATCCGTATAGCCTTTACACAACAGCTCAAAAATGTAGGACCAAAACTATGCTCATCGGGCTCCCGAAATAGCACAAAATATGCCCGAAAACACCACAAAAACACTAATAATCTATCTTAGAAGTTTAATCACATCCCAATATACATATTAAGCTCTATTTTAACATTTAAAAGTCTGATATACAGCAGCAACCCAAACTGATATGAAATACTCAACTGTAAACACCAAACTCATACAAAAACACACCCCGAAACTCACAAATCTGCACTGTTCAGCACAAAGGCATACTCTGTATGAGCATGCACATGGAATTGCTTCAAACTCCCATCCTTAGCCTTCCTGGAAACCTACAAACTGCCATTCTTGGGTCTCCCTGGAAACCTGCAAACTCCCGTTCTTGGGTCTCCTTCTCCACAGGTTTGGCAGCCTCTGAAGAATAACAAAGAATGAGCAAAAATCAAGTTCTGGAATGAGCCCAAAATGCCTCCAAAACCCTTAAAAGAAGGCATAACTGTAACTCACGTCCAAGAGAGGTTAATGAAACTTATTTTAATAATAATTTTCATTTATTAGTCCAACGGTTTCCAAAGATTAACCCCCCTTTTTCCGAAACTTCACTTTCTTGGGCCTGCCTGCCTTAGCAAAGATTTTCTTTTTTAATTATTTGAAAAGGGGACATGACATCCCCCAAAAAAGAAAACTATATCATCCTATGGATAATAGTCTTTAGGGATGCTCGCCTTTTTAAAATTTACTTCAACAACCCAACTTTCTTCTAACTCATGTTTTCCCTTCCACTTGATGAGGTGCTCCATGTACACCTAGTGTCTAGTTGTCTTCTTGACTTTGGAAGCCAACACTTGGTCAACTTCTAACTTGCTTGTTTTAGGTATTGTTAGCTATTTTTCCCTCTTCCCAAAATTCATATTTCATATTTCGAAAAATGTCTAATGGTCATTCATATATTTGAATTTTCAAATATTAGGGCACACAAAAGTAACATTTCTAAAAAATTTTAGGTTATACCTTTATTTCATAAAGAGACTACACACTTAATATTTCTACAGGCACACATCCTCCCCATCATCAAATCTTCTTTTGATCTATGGTCATCATTATGTCACTATGGTGAGATGCAAGGGAATTATTTTATGTGACATAGTAACAAATTGATACATGTACTTTTGTGATGTCATTTCCCTTGTGACCTAGTTCTACAACATATTTCATTTTTTGTCAAATATGAAAGTATCCACAGTTGTTGCGATGTTGCTATCCAAAGTATGAGGTCATTATCCTTGGCAAAAAAGAAAGAGGTTAATGTGTGGCATATGGGTCATATTCCCTTGTGCACCACAAAGTTGATATTTTTAGAACAATGTGGACATTTCAAGGCACGATGAAAATTTAGCATTGTTTTATTAGACAAAGTGATGACTGGATCAAGTAAAGGTGTTGACTGTTAAAGGAGGTGGGCCAATTATATTTCACTGTTAAGTGAAACATGATCCATGGCAGGCACTTTCCCTCATTATAGAATTGCCCAAACTTTAAGAAATGTAGGAAAGTGCCTTGCTGCCATGTGGCATGTGGGTCCATTTTCTCTTTGTGGGCCACCGGTGATGTGGATGAAGTGTTAGATAAGATAGTATAGGGTCATGTTTCCTATTGGTTGTTGTGCTAACAAGATTAATGCATTTTTGGAACTATTAGATGGAGGTAGATCAACATCTCTCACTATGTCACTATAGGAAAATGATTGATCTTTAGTTATAGTGACATGGCGAGTTGTTTCCACATGTACAATTGACCCACAATTTACAAAAGGCTAGTTGTAAGCAGTTAAAATGAAATGCCAATGGTGGTAGTTAATGGTTTCCAATCACAGTGAACATAAAATTTAATAAGAAAGGTGGTGAGGGTTATGTAGTGAAATGATCAAATGCATGAAGACTCCACAAGGTGGAAGAATTAAATGATATTACTAGTCCACATGGTGGTTTTTGGTTACAAGACTTAGTTGACCTACTAACTTTTCTGATTCATGAGCTAGAAATGAAGGGAATCAGGTTTTCTTGCACAATTTGATCTTCTTGATTGATGCCAACCAATCTAGAGTTATTACCATGCTAGAAAGTCATAAAAGACATACTGCCTTCTTCCTAGTTATCCATTTGAGGGAATTTTTTTCCTTAATGGCACTATTTATGTCAAGATTAGGGTTTCTTCTAGTTAGGGTTAATTATTTCCATGTCTTTGATAGTGTACTAGGTCAAATCAATTACACATATTTCATCTAATTACCCTATGTCAGTCTTAAATGCATGAATTAAGTTTTAAAACAATATGGAGTTACACTTAAACTAGAAAAGCAAGTTTTTTTGTCTTTTCAAGGGTTCTCTCTTACCTTATTTTCAAAGCTCTTCTATAATTTTTACTTCGCTCAATAGAGATCTTCTTTGTTGTATCCATTGTCTATCAACCAAGTATGTGTAGATTCCTATGGCCTTGCTTATTGAATGTATTTTGACAATTGAAATATCATATGATCACATTCATACTTGGTGACTAATAAGATCAAGTGAATTCATTGTATTCCTTCTCTTATTGTGGTATATTTGGCTTATCTATGATATAGAGATTGAAAAAGAGTAGATAATGGTATATTTTGAGAAATCTATTAAGTTTTAGTTCATTCATTGGGAAAGAAGTGACCCACATACTATTTGGTGCATCACACCTCTAGATTAGATTAGGTAGTTTTTTTACATGCATTCCTTCTCTCTTTTCCTCTCAAGAATTAGTTAGGTGCATCATGAGAGTAAAGTAAGTTGGTCTTCTCTGGAGACTCAATCTCAAGTTACAAAGTTCCACACTTTTGAGATTATTTCCATGTTACACAAGGCTTTCTGAGATACATTCCTTTAGACAAGGGTGAAAGATTTTCCTTCAATAGGTACTACTACAATTTTTATATCAATACCAACTTCATGACTGTTCTGAGGTAGTGTATCCCTAAACTCAACCAAATCTCGCACATTGAAGATAGGAGAGATTCCCACATCTAATGAAAAATTAACTTTATAGGAATTGGCTTCATATTTGGCCAAGATTTTGCAAGGTCCCACTCTTTTAATTAGTAGCTTGGTTGGCATACCCTTCTATAACCTAGACTTGTTCAAATGTACCATGACATAGTCACCAATAGAAAGTTGAATGTCATTCCTTCATACATCCACCTTGGCCTTCAATTTTTGAGTATTTTCTTGAATAGCCTTCTTGAGCTACTCTTATATTTCTTTCATGGTTTGGGAAAAATCCTCAACATTTTCACTTCTATGATCCATTCCTCCAAGATCCCTCAACTTAGACACACCTCTAGGAGGCATTCCATAGACAATTTCAAAGGGCCTTTTACCTGTGATTCTATTCTTACTATCATTGTAGGCATACTCTGCTTGGGGAATAATTATATCCCAAGTTTTCTCATACTCCTTAGTTAGACACCTCAAGAGATTACATAGCACTTCAGTTTGACCATCTATTTGGGGATGGTAGACTAATCTAAATGACAAATTTGTCCCAAGTCTGCTCCACAAGGTCTTCCAAAGGTGACTCATAAATTTTACATCCCTATCTAAAACTATGCTCAATGGAAGGCCATGAATCCTCACAACCTCGTTAAAGAAGAAATGTGCAATGTGGCTTGCATCATTGGTAGTATTTCATTGAATGAAGTACCCCATTTTGCTGAACTTATCAACAAATACATAGACATTATCTTAACCCTATTTTGTCTTTGGCAGTCCTACTATAAAGTCCATTCTCACACACTCCCATGGCCTATTTGGAACAAGTAAGAGATGATAAAGAGCTACATTACTCATTCCTCCTTTAGCTTTGATACAGACCATGCATTGGTCCACATACTTAGTCACATCTCTGACTAGTTGAGGCCACTAGTAGAATATTTGGAATAGTTCCAATGTTTTTCTCACACCAAAGTGCCCACATGGACTTCCATTGTGTTTTTCTTATATTAGGTTAACCCTTATTGAACCTCTAGGTACACATAACTAACTACCCTTAAAGAGAAATCCATTATGTGATGTAAGCTTAGAGAATTTTCTATGAAAATGATTTGCAAAGTCAGAACATACCTTGTATGCATTTGCAAAATCTTCATACTCCTTATAGAGACTCTTGAAGCTCTATATCCTAATGTTGTGCAATTGTACCTCTTGAACTATTAATATCCTTCTACTCAATGCATCTACCACTTTATTCATCTACTCTTTCTCATGCTTAATTGTGAAGGTGAAATCTTACAAGTACTGCATCCACTTCAAATGCATATTACTCAATTTTTCTTGGGTATTAATATTTCTAAGAGCTTGATTATCTATAAATACAAAAAATTACTTGGGTAATTAGTAGTGTCTCAACTTCCTAAGAGACTAAACTAGGGCATATAGCTCTAGGTCATAGGATGAATACTTCTTTTTGGCCTCATTAAGTTTTTCACTAAAGAAGACAAATGGCCTACCTTCTTGACTTAATACTCCCCCTCCTTATAGGACACTTGCAAAACACTCTATGGTGAAAATTTTCTCAAAGCTAGGCAATTCCAAAATAAGTTTGGTAGCTACTTGTTTCTTTGACATGTCAAATGATTTTTCAACTTCTAAGGTCCATTTACACTTAGCCTTGACTCCACCCTTTATGCTATCTAGAAAAGGTGCACATGTGCCACTAAGATTCCTAATGAATTTTGTATAGAATTCATCTAGACCATGAAAAATTCTTACCTCAGTAGATGTAGTACATGGTGGCTAGTTAAGGATTGCAACAACTTTCTCTTGATCCATCTTAAGGGATAACATAGACACCACAAAGCCTAGATACACAAATTCTTGATTGAAAAAGTTATTATCATGAAATATAATGATACTACATTGGAGGAGTATCCTAAGAATTGAAGAGTATTGATATGTTGCATTCATGACTAGATTTTTTATTAATGTCAACATTACAATAATTTTGTAAATACAAGAAGAATATCAGTCAATAATATTAGTATGCACAAAAGCTGAAAATTCTTTATATGATGCATAGTAGAGGACATATTCTTGAGGTTATATCAATGATGTGCTTAAGAGGACTATGTCTAAGTGAATGGTGTATGGAAGTTACACTTGATTTACTGGAACTAGTGCAAAAATAAAGTATTGGAAAATAGAGTTATGATGATCTATCATTATCTTTCATCTAAGATGTAAACAAGAGATACATAGTTCAATAGTGATACAGGATAGTCATGTGATGATTCCAACATGTGTGCAAGATGTGGTTTCATACGTGTGAAGTTTTGTATAGATTGTGAGCCGACAATACTATTATAATTGTGAATTAATTAACTATCTTATTTTAATTAATTGGGAAAGCCTCAAGGCCAACACAAGGAATTATTATGAAGATACATTATAAAAGAAATTTTTTTTCCTTGCTATTGATGTGATCTTGATTCAGAGGACCAAGTTGAATGCAAAGTATTAGTGTACAATGCAAGAAGGAGTTGAGTGCCTGTTGAATGTGTGTAAGCAATCCAAGGGATCATTAGATGCACAGTATGAGATCCAGTTACAAGATCTAAAGGAGCATAAGTTTAGTTGATAGGAAAAAGATAGAGTAAGGAAGTGCATTTTAGTTCTTTTATTCTGCAAGGAATAATATAGAGATCATTTGGACAGTGCGTTCTTCGATCTTAATCTTGAAGTTGTTTGGATAGTGGGTCTAACTATTTTCCACAACTCCTAATAGGGATTATTAAAAGACTCCTAAGAAGGTCTACCATCTAACAAGGAATATTTATATTATTACATCATCTTTTGGGTACCATCCCCACTGGGGTTTTCCCTTTAATCAAGGTTTTACCTAGTTAACATATCTAGTTTTAATTGTGTATGAGTATCTTGTTGTGGTTTCAATTAACATTACTCATATGGTTAAGATTGTTTAAAGTAAATAATTTGATAATAGTTGTATAACTAATTAACCACCCCATCTTTGGGAGATCAATGGAAAATATGTTCAAGAAGGATAGTCTAAGATTTATTGGGACCAACTATGATAGTTGGAAAGAAAAGATGAATACTCATCTGCTATGCATGGGTCTAGGATATTGGCTTTTGAGAAAAGCTAAGAAGGCAATTGTTGAAGAATAAAAGCTAGAGGAATGTAGTGAGGGAAAAAGAGATATGTTTGTGTGTAACATCAAAGCTAGAGAAGCCCTATTGTTAACTCTTCCAAAGTATGAATGCAATCAAGTAAAGACATTTCAAACTTTTTATGAAATTTGGAAAACATTAGAAGTTACTTTTGAATGTGATGATCATACAAACAAAATGAAATTATAAAATTGGATTTTCACATTTCAAGATGCTAAGATGATGGAAGATGAATCGATAAGAAGTTATGTTGGTAGAATCTTAGAACTTTTGCATGTATTTGATCTCTTGGTGAAACTAAACAAGATGATGAGGTTATATGGAAGATCCTAAAAATTTTATCACCACCATTCAAGAAAACAACTTAAATGATTCAATGAGTAATTCCTTGCACCAAAGATTTCACAAAGGAAACATTTCTTGGAAGATTAGAGTTTGTAGAAGCAAAAATGAGATACTCTAGAGAAATAGCTAGAAAATAGACAAATTTTAGTACTTTTAACATTTGACCTAATATATCAAGTAGTACAAGTGTAAGGAGAGACTTTTCTAGTAGTAGTAGATCTAAAGAAGATAAAAAGAGTGAACAAGGAATATCCCTTCTAGTAAGAAGAGAGAAAGATGGTAAGAAAATATTTAAGTGTTGGACTTGTGACGAATATGGTCATTATGAATCTAAATGTCCTAAAAGAGAGAATAAGTTTGGAGGAATATTTAAGCCTAGAAGAGGTAAGGATAGAAATTGTTTATGTGATAATGAGGATAAAGAATTTGATGAAAAATATCATAGTGAAAGTGATGATGAATTAGGATTTGTGGCTATTAAATAAGATAATCTTGATAGAGAAATTAGAGAAGAGAGAGCTCTAATTACCCAAGTTGAGAAGAAATTAGATTGGATAATTGATAGTGGATGTTCACATCACATGGTTGGTGATACGAAATTTTTTTTCAAGTTCATAAATCATGATGAAGGTATTGTTAGAGTTGGTAACAATGCGGCCTATCATGTTATAGAGATCGGATCTATTACTCTTGATGATAAAACTAACACTAATGATGTTTATTTTTTTGATGGTTTGAAACATAATTTGTTAAGTGTTGGAAAATTGGTAGACTAAGGATATCTATTACAAGTTACAAAGAAGACAATCATTATCAAAGAAAAAGATGGTAATATGATTGGTACTAGAACTGGATCCAAATGTAATGTATTTTAGCTAAACATGTTTGGTTATGAAGGTTGACAATAGTTGGTTATGGCATAGAAGGTTATGTTGTATAAACTTTGATAATATTGGAAAGGTTAGTAGTAAATTTGTAGTGAGAGATCTACCTAAGATTATTAAGCCCACTGATGTTATTTGCAAGGAATGTATTTTGGCTAAGTAGAGGAAAGTGTCTTTTCCTAGGAACAAGTCCTCTACTACAAAAAAATTGGAGATTGTCCACATAGATTTGAGAGGTCCTAGAAGAACCAGAGGATTCTATGGTGAAAAGATAGTTTATGATTTCACTAGGATAATGTGGATAGCATTTCAGAAATTCAATATATTCAAGAATAGAGTTGAAAATGAATCTGGTGTCAAGATTAAGTGTTTGAGATCATATAGAGGAGGAGAGTTCACCTCTAGAGAGTTCAACATGTTCTATAAAGAGAATGGAATCAAAAGACAATTATCTTCACCTAGAATGCCTAAACAAAATGGGATTGTTGAAAGAAGGAACAAGGTAGTAGTAGAAGTAGCAAGAGAAATGCCATTTGAGAATGATGTCTCAAAGACATTTTGGAGAGAAGCAGTTAACACTCCAATATATAATTTGAACATAGTATAAATTAGGAAAGGTATCAGAAAGAGACCATTAGTCAAGTATTTCAAAATATTTGGGAGCAAGTGTTACATAAACAGAGATGATGATATTGGTAAGCATGATCTTAGAAGCGATGAAGGTATGTTTCTTGGTTACTCGTTAAAAAGTAAAGCATATTTCAAATATAGAACTAAGACAATAGTTGAGTGCACAAATGTAAGGATTGATGAAAAGTTTGGTACTAAAGAGAAGATGGTGGTTATAATTTTGATGAAGAAGAGGATAACTCTGGAATTTTAAGATAAAATGTTGAAATTCTTTTTGACAAAAACAATTACTTACAGAATGGTGTATTTGTTGAGCATAGAGAATAATAGAGATTTGAACCTAGAGAAGAGATAAGAGGTGAGATGTCAACTCCCACTTCTAGCAAAAACATGACAAAGAATCACATCTAGAGTAGATAATTGGGAGCAAGGATAAAGGTGTGATGAAAAAGAATAGAATAAATGAGGAATTATGTCTAATTTCTCAAGAGGAAACTAAGAGCATGGATGAGGCATCTAAGGATGATCACTGTATGTAAGTAATGAAAGAATAACCAGAAAAATTTCTGATGAATGAGATGTGGGAATCAATTCCTTGACCTAAAGACAAAAATGTTATAGGAAGCATGTGGGTATTTAGAAATAAGATGAATGCACAAGAAGATTTTTTGAGAAAGAAAGAAAGACTTGTTTGCAAAGGTTACTCCTAGCAAGAAGGAAAAGATTATGAAGAGACATATGCACATATGGCAAGATTGCTAGTAAGAATGTTCTTGGCTTATGCAGCAAGCAAGAATTTCAAGATTTATTAGATGGATGTCAAGTGAGCTTTTTTGAATGGAGAACTTGAAGAATAAGTCTACATTGAGCAACCTGATGGATTCCCTTTGACATAAGATAAATAATTTGTATGTAGACTAAAGAAAGCACTATATGGTTTGAAGCAAGCACTTGGTATGAAAGGTTGGACATGTATCTGTCTAAGCTTGGATTTATCAAAGGTACAATAGATAGTAATTTGTATTTAAGAAAAATTGATGATGGTTTATTTATCATTGTAATATTTGTGGATGACATAATATTTGGAGGAAATGATAAAGAAAGTGATAAGTTTACTGAAGAGATGAAAAATGAATTATGAAATGAGCATGATAGGAGAAATGAAGTTTTTCCTAAGATTGCAGATTGTGTAGAACAAAGATGGGATATATATTTCACAAACCAAGTATCTAAAACATTTGTTGAAAATATTTGGTTTATAAAGTTGCAAACCTATTGGTACACCCATGATAACTTGTCACAAGTTATCTAGTAAAGATTAAACACCTACAATTGAGTAGAAGAAGTATAAATCTATGATTGGAGTGTTGCAATATCTAACTCACATCAGACTAGATATAGAAAATGTAGGTGGGATTGTGTGAAGATTCCAAGATGATCCAAGAGACTATCATTATGCAATAGTAAAAAGGATATTCATATATTTGAAGGGTACATCTAATTATGGAATTTTGTATGATAGACCAACTGGCTTCACTTTGTGTACATATACTGATGTAGATTGATCAGGTAGTATGGTTGACAGAAAGAGAACTAGTGGTGGAGAATTATTTCTTAGATTGAGAAAGAAATATGGTTAGGTAGAGTATGTTGCAACAAAAAATAAATATACTCAAGTTATGTGGATGAAAAAAATGTTGAAGGATATTGGTATTGAGTTTACAAAACATGTTATCATTTACTGTTATAACACAAGTATGTTAAGTATGTCTAAGAATCCATTATTGCATTCTATGACAAATCCCATATCCATTAAGTATCATGTTTTGAGAGAGAAGGCATCTAAAAAGGAAATAATCTTGGAATATGTAAGTACTAAAGATCAAATTGCAGATATCTTTATGAAGCCTTTTCCTAAAGATAATTTTAAGTACCTAAGAGATAGGTTAGGGGTTATGCCCCTACCTACTTTATTCTAGTGGTATAAAGCACTATGGTTAGACTAGATTGAATGTTGATGCTTCTTGTATGGGGGAGTATTTGGTATGTACTGAGTCATTGAGGACTCTTGGTATTTTGGTATTTTTTATTAAATATGGTATTTGGACACTTGAGTTGATTGAAAGAGTTGGAAGAAGTATTGTGTACTTGTATTGATGTCTTTGACATTGATGTCAATGGGGAAGAGAATGTGTACATGAAAAACATCTCCTAGGAAATGGGAACAAAAAATATGTAAGAGGCATCTATTGAGATGTCAATGGGGGAGTGTTATCTCTTTAGGGAGACTTAGAAAGATTCATGAGAGTGCACAAAAAGATGTCTCTATATGAAAGATATGTAACTAGTAAAGTGTTGTAAGTTGTTTACAATGAACAACTCATGACCAATAGCTAAAAGATTTCATATTGATGAAGAGTATTTGAGAAGATGACAACAACAAAAATAATAGAGTACAATTTGGTATTCTTGGAACTTACATATTTTTCATCTATGTTGCCATCAATGCCAAAGGGAAAAATTGTTAGCATGAATGTTGATGATAATATAGTGGAGGAGTATCCTAAGCACTAAAGAGTATTGATATGTTGTATTCATGATTAGATTTGTCATTGATGTCAACATAGCAATAATTTTGTAAAAACTAGAAGAATGCTAGTTAATAATATTAGTATGTGTAGAATTTGAGGATGCTTTAGATGATGCACACTATAGGAAATGCTATTGAGGTTGTCCTAATAATGTGGTTAGGAAGGCTAAGTCTGAGACAATGCTATATGGAAGATACACTTAATTTACTAGAAGTAGTGTAGAAAAAGAGTATTGGAAAATAGAGTTCTGATGATCTATCATGATCTTTCATCTGAGATGTAATGAAGAGATGTGCAATTCAATAGTGATAGAGGATAGTCATGTGATGATGTCAAAATTTATGCAAGATGTGGTTTCATACATGTGAAGTTTTGTATAGACTGTGAGTTGACAATGCTATTGTAATTGTGAATTAATTAACTATCTTATTTTAATTAATTGGAAAATCCTCAAGGCTGACTTAAGGAATTATTATGAAGATACAATATAAAAGAAATTTATTTTCCTTTCTTATG
This sequence comes from Cupressus sempervirens, assembly GCA_028749045.1. NCBI lineage: Eukaryota > Viridiplantae > Streptophyta > Pinopsida > Cupressales > Cupressaceae > Cupressus > Cupressus sempervirens. Next base: position 38,330,051 of record CM053790.1, read on the forward strand.
ATGTGATCTTAATTTAGAGGATCAAGTTAAATGTGAAGTATTAGTGTGTAGAGCGAGAAGGAACTGAATGCTTGCTGAATGCATGTAAGCAATCCAAGGGATCACTTGATGTGTAGTATGAGATTTGGTTACAAGATTTGAAGGAGTAGAAGTCCAGTTCATAAGACGTAGATAGAGGAAGGAAGTACATTTTACTTCTATTATTTTGAAAGGAATAATAAAAATATCATTTGGAGAGTGGATTCTTTGATCTTAACCTTGAAGCTATTTGGGTAGTGGGTCCAACTATCTTCCACAACTCCTAACAAGGTTGGAATCTCCTAAAAGAGATTCAAAGTCTCCTAATAGGGACTCATATGTACTAAATGTTGTAATATAATCCTAATAGGGTCTATACTCTAACAAGGAATATTTATATTAGTATATCATCTTGTGGGAAGCATCCCCATCAAGGTTTTCCCTAAAATCAAGGGTTTCCCTATTTAAAATATCTAGTGCTAATTATGCATGAGTATCTTGTTGTGGTCTTAGTTTACATTACTCATATGTTTAAGATTGTTTTAATTCAATGATTGTGATAATATTTTTTTAATTGATTCACACTCCCCCCCCAATTATATCAATGGACTATATATTGTAACAAAAGTCACACTTCTCAAGATTGATGGAAAACTTCTCTTCATGTAATCACTGCAATACTACTTTCACATGTTTGATGTTCTCCTCCTTTTTCTTGCTAAAGATAAGTATATGATCTAGATAGAAACCACAAATCTCCCTATGAAGTCTTTGAGAACTTAATTTATGAGCCTCATAAATGTGCTAGGAGTATTTGAGAAACCAAATGGCATCACTAGGCAATCATGTAGCCCATCTACAGTCTTTAATGTTGTTTTCCATTCATCTCCCTCCTTAATCTTGATTTGGTGTTTTCCACTCTTCAAATCCAATTTGGTGATGTACATAGCTCTTCCAAGATAATCCATAAGATCCTCAATCCTAGGTATAGAAAACCTATACCTGATTGTGATCCTATTTATAGCTCTTGAGTCCATATATAGTCTCCATTTTCCTCCCTTTTTGGATGCTAGTAAAACAAAGACTACACATGGGCTTATGCTCTTTTTTATTAGAACATGTTCCATCAATTCTCACACTTTTCTTCCCACTTCCAAGTTCTAGTCTAGAGTAAGTTTGTATAATGTTTTTTTTGGTAAGGATGTGTCACGAACAAAGTCTATTTGATGGCTTATGACTCTTCTAGGAGTTAGTTTAGAAGGAGTGTCATCACTCACAATGTTTCTGAATTTCTCAAACAAGGTATATGTAGGATCATGGTCAACCAAACTATGGCCTTAAGTGGTAGTGAAAAATGATTAAATCAGGGTTATGTCAACTTGACACATAATTTTAAATTGGTTTTGCAATTTATATCAAAATTTTGTAAGAAAATAATCTATAGAAATTTTAGTTTCTAAACTACTAGGCCTTATTTGGAGAAAAAATTATTTGATTGGTCAAAAGTTTGAATTTTAATGCAATACTACAAAAACTTTAGTGTGAAAATAAAAAGTAGGTGTATGTTTGACCACCTTGATCAAAATAAAATGATAATATTTTTTAATATAATTATAGATGTAAAAAGTAGACTCATGCTAGATGTGACACAAATTTTTGTCTATTTTTATTCCAAATAAATAATTAAATATGAATTTTCTACTATAACTTTTTCAAAAGAAAAAAACCCCCATATCTGACCATGTTAACTAATTGAAAAATTTACCAAAAAAATTTTCCTTATACTAGGCAAAGCATAGAATGTGATGCAACTTTTGGATTTCAAAAATGTTATGCCATTTTAAAGTTATAGCTATTTTTCAATCAACACTTTATAGTCATCTTCATTAAAAATTAATTAATAAATACTTATCAAACTCAAAATTTAATAGCAATTATATCGATGGAATGTTAAGAATGTTATAAAAAAACCTTTTTCATTTCATTGAGTTTTGATGAAAATAATATTGTCAAATGGCTACTCAAAGTTTGAATGTAAGTGACATGTAAATACCAAGCCTAATTAGGTACCCAATTTCATGTTAGGCTTGGGTACCCTTTTGACACATGCATTCCTAGGGGTACCCAAGCCTAACCAACCAAATGCATTCCTAGGGGTCGAGACATATGTTGTCATGAAATGCATTGAAATGGGTCATAGGTTAACCTATGACCCATTTTGACACATTTGAAACAACCAAATAGGTCCCTAGGGGTCCTAGGGCCCCTAGGGACATATGTTGTCATGAAATTCATCGAAAAGGGTCATAGCTTAACCTATGACCACTTTTGATGTCATATATGTTGTCATGAAATGTGTCAAAATGGGTCATAGGTTAACCTATGACACCTTTAAATGCATTTGAAAAAACCAAATAGGTCCATAGGGGTCTTGGAGCCCATAGGGACATGTTTTTATGAAATGTATTTAAAGGAGTCATAGGTTATTGTATGACCCTTTTGGATGCATTGAAAAAAACCAAATAGGTCCCTATGGGTCCTAGGGCCCCTAGGGACATATTTTGTAATGAAATGCATCCAAAGGAGTTATAGGTTAACCTTTGACCCCTTTCAACACATTCAAACTAACCAAAGGGGTCCCTAGGGGTCCTAGGGCCCCTAGGGACATATGTTTTCATGAAATGCATCAAAAGGCATCATAGGTTAAAATATGACCCCTTCTGACACATTCAAACCAACCAAATGGGTCCCTAGGGGAATGCATCAAAAGGGGTCATAGGTTATGATATGACCACTTTCAATGCATTCAAACCAACCAAATTAGGTTTCCAAGGCCACCCATGGACATATGTAGTCATCAAATGCATCGAAAGGGGTCATAGGTTAACTTATGACCCCTTTCGATGCATTTCATGACAACATATTTCCCTAGGGGCCCTAAGGTCCTATTTGGTTGTTTTGAATGTGTCGAAAGGTGTCATAGATTAACCTATGACCCCCTTTTGACATTTGACTCCTAGGGACATATGTTGTCATAAAATGTGTCAAACCCCATTGATGCATTCAAACCAACCAAATG